>JABYQU010000004.1:0-1204103 GCA_022264855.1 Lenzites betulinus | reverse complement strand
CCAAAGAGCTCAGATCCCGGGGGGAATAGTTCCCGCCATTCCTGTTGGACTTGCAAATGGCCATCAGGTGTCAGATGCTCTGTCGGCATGGGAAGGGAATTGGCTGGAATCCATCGCTGAGAGTAGGGGACTATGTCATATTACTATCAATGGTATCATACAATGTGTACAAACGCTCTCGGTCAGATCAGCACGCACCTGAATCCGACTCCCAAGCGCACTGCATCATTGCATCGAGTGCTGCTCTGAGTGAAGATATCGAATGGTCAAGTTCAGGACTGATGTCGATGTCTCTGGCGGCAAGCTCGCGCTCCGCCTGCGTAACAGCGCTCGATCAGCAGATGTCAATGAACCCGCGAAGATAGACTGTGTCACCTCCTCCAACAGTGCCAACGCTTGCCCGGAACTGACGAGCCTGACACATGTAGCAAACTGTACAAGCAGAAACGGGTGGCGTCCATATTGTTCCAGGAGTCTTTCCCAGTGACGCAAGGCCGATTCCATGGTGTCTACTGGCTCGGCCGCGTCTGTGGGACTCAGAAAGGGAGGGAGGTCCTATGCTGCGTATCAGAGAATGAAGATCTATAGTCATGGAAATGCGCACATTGAGAATCGGCGTAGGACCAAGCTGAATATCCGTGAACACGGCCGCACTCATGACACAGATGGGGAGAGATCAAGTGTTATTCAAGTCTGTTGAAGCACAGTGATAGGTACATCGGCCTTCGTGTACTTCGAGGCTAATGTCCCGATATGGTACTGGCGCCTATTCGCGTCGCTGATTTAATTTTCCTCTCGAGTTCACGTTTTTCTCATCGTCGCTCCTCAGCTGTTGCCACATACTGTGCCCGCGAGACCGAGTCTCATCCTTCTTGCTTCTAGGATCTCGCCAGGCACGGAATACTCAACGAAAAAGTCGAGTTGCACTAATTATCACGTTACGTGAGCGCTGTACCGTTAACTGTGGGGGTAGGCAATTCCGCCAAAAAAGGTGTACCAGCGTCTAGTAGATGTAAACCAGCGCTAGTTACAATCACAAATCATACCAGCTCACTCCTGCGTTATCATGTCGGCGAGATCAGATCCAAGTGAGATGAACGCGATCGAGCAGTGAGCGCGATCGACTCGCTTAGCACTTGCGCAGAGCGCCACCTCTTCTGAAGTGGTATTGACTGTCTGCAAGCCACATATACTCAATGCAAACGCCGGAGTCAGAAGGCACACCTGCACAGAGATGTAAGGATCAGACCGAGCTACCGCAGCAACAAGAGAAGTCAATAGAAGACCTGTCGGATCCGATCGATGGCATCTATCAACACCACGCCTCTGCGGGGAGGCCGTCTGTTCCCTCCCTCATCCTCCCCCGACTACTCGTCGCTGTTGTATCCACCGTCGTCCACCTCGTTCTCAAACAGGCCCTCCTCGGCATCGATTCTGACCTCGGGCCTCCCAGCGGCATTGTAGCGCTCCACTGCAGCTATGAGCGCGTGCAGCTTCAGCTCCTTGTTAGTGAGGAGCTTCTTCATAGGTATCTTCTTGGTGTCCTTGGGTCCCGAGTCAAAGAACTCACGGTGCCAATCCAGTTGCTCGTCAATGAGCTTGACGGTCGTCCTCGCTAGGGTAAGCTTTGTGAGGTCCGAGATAGGCGTTATATCCCGAGCAAGCCGCGCTCGCCTCTCCGTCTTCTTGTCCGCCTTAGCTTTCCGCTCATCCCTTTTCTTCTTCGCAGTGCGCTCGTTATCGGCTGCTATATCCGCGCGACGCTTCCTTTCGAGCCCCCCAGAGTCGATCTCGCGTGCTTTCTGGCGGTAGAAGCGCTGTTCCTCCGGGCTGGCCCATGTCGCAATGTAAGTCGAGGTGTCGTTCAGACGGTACATCACCTGCGCATTGTGCTGATGTAAAGATTTTGTAGGAGAGCTCCGGGCGGACAAGCGCAGTATCCCAAGGGCACCCTCGTTCTCGTCATTGGTCGATGGCATCCATGCGCGATCGCGCAGCACAGTCGAAAGCTTGGCAATCGTCCCAGTGGAGGCATATTCAGCGGTAAAGCGTTCCCATGTCTCCGCGGCCCCAGCAAAAAATTCAACGACAACTTCCCGCAGATGCGGAAGGTTTGGCGCGAGCTCATGTACGGTGGCAAACACCTCCGGTCGCTCCCACGGCTTCCCATCAAGAGAGCCTTTGACATAGGTCGCATCCGGGGCAAGAAGGATACTGGGGTCTGCCACAACGCACGCCATATGTGCCTTGAGCCGATCGTGGAGCGGTCCAAGGTCAAGATGATTGGTGAGCCCGTCCTGTGGCCCGCGGACCTCGCGCATGTAGGGATGGCTGATGGACTGAGAGTACAGGGCTAGGGCACAAAGCTCTGTGATGGTCGGTACGTCATGGAGACCTTTCCAAACGTTGGACTCCATGTGGTTGAAGCGGCCACATCAGCAAAGTGCGCATGTGCCTTGAGTGACTTGGGCAAGGCGTACAGGCACTCCAGACACCCTGCCAGTCCAAGTCAAAACCGCCTTGCATCAGCAACGCCCACTTACTGAAACCAGGCAGGGCTGACTTGGGCCAGGCATAGGGACTGGCACAAGTCACTTGTGACTGGTGACTAACTTGATATCAGACAGAGTGACTGGTAAAAGACCTTGCCCTAGTGTAGAAAAAGTATTATACCTAGTGTATAGGTCAATATAAATATACCTAACACACTGTCTGTTCAGACAACCCAGTATATGCCAGCACATCTACAAATCACAGCTAGAGGCCATTTTAGAAAATGCCCATCACCAGAATTGAACCCGGGACCACCCGGAGACACTAACACTCAGATGCTGCAGACCACTGCACCACTAAGACTTGTTTAGCTTAGGGGCACATATAGGCTATATCAGCCTCCTTCTGCTAAGGGACTTCATCATTTGCCTCACTGACTTTCTACATGTCTTTCAGGTTCTACCCTGCTCAATATACTATATAGATACATACATATGGGCTACAATACAACTCATAAATAGCTCTTATCAAAGACTGATAGAACATAGTCTATAATTCTACTAGTAGACATTAAAAACAGGAGTCAGTGAACAATGATTATTGATGATGATTCACACAATGGCTAATCTTATAAGCTTAATACTAATCACTGTCATATATGTATTTAGAGTATAAGTAGAGACTCCTAATATAACTTTACAAGAGGTAAACCAATATTTATATGGAGCTTTGTGCAAGGTTTTATAAAAACTAATAGTGACATCCTAAGATTCTAACAAGGGGGTATCTATAAGGAAAGAATAGCAGAGACATCAGGCTAAGTCCACAAGTATATATACTATATGATCTTGTAATGAGGTTTACATTAATATGCAAGCTAGAAAAGCTATGAGGATGATACCAAGTTGAATAACCTACTCTGATATAATTCAGGTAAGACAACACTAGGGTACTAGGTATTTCTAAATGTTATGAATCATAATATATGCTGATAACTGAGTTTCTGTCAGTCTTATAAAGTAACAAATAATGTCAGACTAAAGCTACAGTTGAGCAGATGAATATTAGAAAGTGGAATGATTATTAAGATGTCAATGAAAGATTGATAGAGTAAATGACAAGGGGCTAGACCAAAGCATTAACTTTTCTAGGTGGTAGAGTATATATCAGTTGTTATAGTGTTCTATCTGTACTACAGTGCTGTGGTTGCAATTGAAGTATAAGGTCAAATAGGTGCTTTGGTGCATCACCACTGATGCACAAAATGCATGCAAGACACCAGTGTTTATTGTATGTACAGTCAAACATGGTAGGATGTGCAGTCACTATAAATTGCATATACGCATATTTACCATGTTGAGTCTATCTAAGCAGATGTTAAAAGATGTTAACCAATATTCATTGTGTCACAAATTCACTGAAGTATAACACTGAATGGCATGTGAACTGTCAAGTATTGTTAGTCATGTATGATACTGCCTGATGCATATTAAGTCATCTATATTAATAATGTAGCTGTAGTATATATGTCTCTTTATTGTTTATACTATATCAAGATCTAGTATACTTTGATTATTAGCTTAACTTTAGTAGAAGATTACCTTTGCCAATATTCAGATTATTCAATATACTGACACTTTAAACCATATTCTGCTTCTTTGTGAATAGCCATATGAAGTACAAAACTATAGATCAGTGGTGTAAAACTCATATCATTACAATTTAGGTCATAGTGACCTATATCAAAGTACTAATAATAACAAACTATATATAGCACACATTGTAGATTGTGATAGAAGATATATTCTTAGTCAAACAGTCAAGTGACTTTCTTAATACTACCACTAAAAGATATATGTAATGATATATCAGCAAGTTAAGTGTCTTATAGGATAAGTCAAAAACTGGCTGGTAAGTCATATGCCTGTAAGTTTCAAGTCAAGATCTATAAGTCACGGTTACCCATATCAGGTCCAGTCAGTGCTAAGGCATCTGTCAGGTACTGCTACCAGACCAAGTCCTGCCAGTCACCCGCGCACTTTGCTGATGCAGTCTCTTTCTTGTCACGGACAATCTCGAGGAAATTGCGGTAAAGCTGTAAGTGCACCAGTAACTCGCCGGCCGCTTCGCAGTATGACTGATATCGAGTATTGCTTGTATCCGGAAAGCTGAACTGGAAACCGAGTGTCGCCTCGAAGAAGTACCGTGTTGCGTCCTGCTGACCTCTCTTGTCGTCCTTGTGACGGAACAGGGCCCCAGCCAGTTCAGCAAGCTTCACAGCGCCCCCTGATGACCGTTCCTCTGCCTTTGCCCTCGCGACTGATGAGCCAGTTTGAGCAGCTGCATCGTTGTCGCGGTTCATGAGGAGACAAGGCGACTGCACGCCTGTCTTCGCCCAGAACATCATGCGCGTATTTCCGCCCTTCACAGAGTTTAGCTCCTTGTGCATACAACACCCGGCATGTATGAAGAGATCCGCAAGCTGTCGCTCAGACTGGGGCAAGCTTTGGTATGTGGCTTCCCCTAGGCGGCTGATAACTGCCTGACGGATCCCTAGGTTCACGTCTTCAAGCTCCTCTGCAGTAAGCTGTGCCCAGCTCTCAGCACCACCCGCACGTTCGACCGCCGCCGCAGCTTCTTCAGCCAGGATAGGGAGGAGATCTAGAGGTGCGATCTCGGCCATCGCACGCTCGCCCCTCAGCTCACGATCTGTACAGTGCCGCCATTCCTCGAAGAGCTTCTTCAGCCGTTTCTGATCTTCTGCATGATCGGTGAGCATGCCATGGACCTTTTGGAGAAAGGAGCGTATGTCGAGAGGGTTCTCCAGCCCGCGTGGGCTCTCGTTGTACGTATCGAAGATCTCCTGTGTGTGTGTCTTCCATCCATGGAGTTGTGTATCGCTTGTATGGTTAGGAGCTGACGAGATGCCCAGAAAACGTCGCTGATGGGAAGTCCCGGTGTTGGCGTGAAGATAGCGTGAGTCATAGTTGATGTTCTTGATTGTTGTTCCATCACAACTGAGCGTGATCCCTGACAAAACTTCAGGTAAGCTTTGAAATCCTCAATAAATGTTACTTAGCCTCACCGTCGGCGTTAAGGCTCTCCCAGGCAATCTGACAACGTGAGGCAACGAGTCCCTCTAGTGTGATGCGTCGAATGGAACGATTGCTGACTTCCCCCTCGACAGTAACTCCAGAGGCTTGTGCAACGGCGTTCATGACCCCCGTTACCTGGTCCACCTTCAGACCAAGCGCGATCATGTCCCGGATCAGCGTACGGGTAGTGTCTGGGATAACGCCCTTGGCTTTGATGACAAGTGTAGGTTTCTCGAGACTGGTGGCAGCCTGCGTAGCTGACTCTGCTACCTCCACAGCGCGGGCCTTCTGGTGCTGTGCACGCCTCACTTGTAACCGCAGGGCCTTGTTCTGCATCTGCAATGCAGCTGTTCGTCCTCGGAGATCTGTGGAGGTTTCGATGGCGTCTTCAAGCTGGGCTTTGAACTCCTCCGTAAGCTGTTGCTCCGCATCGTGCTGTGCTGCAATCAAGTCCCGGGCATGCTCCAGGTACTGATCAGCGTCTTGCATAGCAGCGTAAAGACGCTCCTCGAGCTCCTCCACATCTTCATCGGCCCGCGCTTCGACTTCGAGGATCGATGCCTTGGCACGAGCGTGCTCTTCACGGACCACAGCCTCAGCATGGATCCCCGCCGCCAGTGCACGCTCCTCCGCCTCTGCCACCTGTATCCAAGCACGAGACTCCACATCCACCATCCCTAGTTGTGCCAAGTGAAGGATGCTCGCTACCGCGGACTCTGCCTGCACCTGTACCTGGGCCAACTGATCCTCGAACTGCGTACGCATCTCATGCACGGCCTCACCCGCTTCTTCGGCTAACCTCCCTGCAGCTTGCACCCTAGCCTCCGCGTCTTGAGCATACAGAGCTGCTACATGGGCACTCTCCTCAGCCGCCCGTGTCTGTGCGTGTGCTGTCCCCAAGAGTGCATCGGTGTGCTGATAAGCTTCTGCAATAGCCGTGTCGGCCATGTGTCGCGATGCTTCGGAGGCAGCTTGTGTGCTCATGACGACAGTCTCGACAGTGGCATGAGCAGCAGCGACCGCTCGCTTGAGATGTGCCGCCTCCATCCTACTTTCCTCCAGGTGCCTCGTGACTGCCTGTACTTGTAGCCTGCTCGCCTCCGTCTCCGATTCCATCCTGTCGGCCATGCCCTCAAGCCTCGCCTCCGCCTCCCATGCTCGAACTTCCGCAGCTTGGGCCCGAGCCTCTGCATCAAACACCTGTCTAGAGGCATTGAGCTTGACCTCTTCGAGCTGTGCCGTGGCCTCCGTAGCCTCGCCCTTGCCCACCGCCTGCGCCTTCTTCAAGCGCTGCTGAAGAGCATCCTTCGCTTCGCGCAAGCGACGCTCCCGGCGACGGGCATTGTGGAGCTCACGTCGGCTAGCTTCTCCACGTTCCTTCTCGATGGCTAACTTCTTCTTGGCTTCTTTCAGGAGCCGTTCTTCCCGGGCTGCCACAGTTGTGACTTTGCTTGACGAAGAATGAGATCCACCAGACAGTGCATCAGGTAAAGCCAGAACTGGAGCTATGTTTTCCTGATTTTGACGAGCATGGATCTTTTTCAGATTATCTTGAACATGCTGATGCTGTGCGGGAGAACGACGCTTTCTGGGGTGCCAGGACATAGCGCGTGCAAGTGCTCGGAACTGCTCAGTTTTGTCTGTAGCCTGGGCCGCTACCCAAATATTGTGCGCGCTTATGGTGGTCATGCTGCTTATGTCATCATGTCAGTCAGGTTTATGGCTCGTCGTCCCTTCCTTATGTATGCGTTTCCGCTCCCCCAAACGCTCTGAAAACTGTAAATCATACCAAAGTCATACATGAGGAACACTTTGGTTGGAGTACATTTGCCTCAAATGACTGTGTTCCCAATGTCCAAACATAAGTATTGAAGTGAGGAAAAATCGGGTCCAGACGTTTGCTTCGCAATCGCAAAAAACACGGTCTTGCGTACTTTCCGGAATCAAAAACGCGTATGTCGAGACTGGATCTCACATGACATGCCCGTACCACTTTTGACAAGGCCTACAGCCACCGACGCGATGTGCACAAGCGCCGTCGTCTGACAGCCGGCTGGTGCGATCATTGCAAGCCCGAGATTAATTCCTATCTGTTCCTATCTGGTACATTGATAAAAGATAATGGGAGAGCGCTCTGTGTAGGCGACAGTAGACGCTGGTACGCGCGCTAGGGATTTTTGGCGGGGCGTTGCCTACCCCCATTAACTGTACCGCATGTGGTCTGCTCTTGTAATCACCCAGCACGATATTCGTCCATACTAGGTTATCCCATACTCAACACCGCCGTCGGGCGTGTTAGCATCCATGATTGCGACACGTACACGCGTGGACTGTGGCAAACCCACCTCCATAGCTATGCCCACGATTTACGTACACGGCGGCCCGGGCGTGTGGTGAGTCGTCATTTGCTTGTCCGAAGGTTGTTCCATTCGCTCATCTCGCTCTTGGGTAGAGAAAAGTCCTTGTCAATAATGTCCAGCCATGCTCCCGACGCCGTGACCCGGCGGTGTAGCATCCGTTCTACATTCAGGCGAGGTGTTTCCCTTTAGGTCCTATTACATGTAGCGGAGCATTCACTCAAGCTCCCCCTGGTTCTACTCGGGATGCTGGGAAGCGGCGAGGGCCCCTCGTGCTCACTGCCCAGTGCAGTTGTAGTAAACAGTACTCCCCCGTCGTCCAGTCTTCACGTTGGCTCCAATTTTCGGAGCATACGGATGCCAACTCGACGATGTATGCAGTCAGGACGTGAATGGAACAATGTGCACATTTTACGTCTAGGGGAGCTGGAGGGGGCCCGGTGACAGGCCACCCTCGCGTCTAGAGACGGTATAAAACACTGCTGAGCAGAACCAGCAGCTTCAGCATCCACAGTCGCTCTCGTCCTCTCGCACAACGATCCAGGTGAGCCTGCACCCCTCCACGCACACGTGCTTCCCCCTCACGCGCACCACCGGCCAGTCTCCCTACCCTATTCGCACACGAGCACGCACCCCAGACAACATGTCCGCCCAACGCACCATGCTCCTGTTCCTCGCCTCTACGGTCAAGACCGTGCACATCGACTACACGCCGCGCTGGGAGCGCGGCACGCCGAGCCACTACATCGACCGCGTCGTCTTCCCGCGCGTGCTCACGGACAAGGAGTACGTGTACCGTGTACGCATGGACGACAAGGACCTCGGCATCGTGCCGTCGCACCCGGTGGCCGCGGACGGCTCGCAGAAGGTGAACCTGCTGGAGTACCACGAGGGACACGGGATCGAGCAGGCGCACAAGATTCAGGTGTATGTCATCGACCCGGAGACGCACAACGAGTATCTGGTGGCGCAGTGGAACTAGGCTATGGCACGGTGACCGGTTGATGGTTAGCCTCGTAGAGAACTTGGTGGAGAGAGTGGATGGCGCGCTGTCGGAGGTCGGGGTTGGTGCTAGTCGATGATGGTGGAGTCGAGTTCCGGCGATCTTGTGTACTTTTCGGTGTTGAAAGCATGATGCATGATGACCCGCGTATATGTCTGCTAAGGAGCTGAGAGTGAAGCTTCCAGCGTTGTCGGAACGGGTATTCGACGCGGTCACGTGTGTTGTACATCTCGTGTGCGCTTTCAGGTCGCGTCTTGAGCTTGAACCGGAACGTCGACGACCTTCCGCGCGCCTCTTGCCTCCTCGTGGCTAGCCTCACCTTGCTACGTCTTGAAAACTGTTTATACACGCCACGTTACTCATTTGTGTAGATGTCCCAAACTCGATCAAGCTTGAAGGAGCGCGTTCTCTGCAGGCCAGACTCGACCGCGTGGAGCCGCACAACGTTAAGGACTAGAACTGATTCGAATGACTCCAAAGCGTGCTTGCGAAATCCACCGACCTGATCTCTGAAGGTCAGTCGTAAAGCAGTCTGGTAGAAGATCTCGTCGTTAGCTGCAGCTGAACATTACCTTGCGTGCAAGGTGACCCGGACCCCAATATTGAAGCAGCTTTGGCTGAGCGCTGCGGCCCGTTCCTGCATTGGAGCTTCCGAGCTACGGAGGTCTAGGCAGAGCGTCTTCGACCGTGTAGCTCCGAATACACGCAAGGTCTAAACCGACGCGTAGGCGGCACTAGTACATCCCTAGTTATTGAAGGTACTTCCGAAGCTTTTGAAGAATATTTGCGGGGTTTGTACATTAGAGCAGCATGCCAGTACTTGTCGTTGTCAGGGCTTCAGCTGCAACCCATAAAGTGCAAGTATTTTGTATGGCTGTAGATCGAATAACGCCTCTTGGGTACTATTACAGCGACTTTCACTCGCCAGGATTCGAATATCCTGCAGCTGGGGGAGCGGGAGGAATAATCAGAATTCATGCAGGGGAAGCCGCGGGATGACAAGGCCTAGTACTAGTGTATACAAGTATATGTTCTTATTAATAAGTACTTAGACACTTACTTACTACTCGATGCGCGCGTCCATAATTAAGCGCTACATCAGCCGGCCAAGTGCTGTCTTCCTCCTCCCATCGTGGACTACGATAATGCCGAAGGAACAAGAGATCGTTGGCAGTACGGGCAGAGACTTCGCCATGCTCGAGCGTAATCTCCTGTCGCACTTGCGTTTGGCAGTGCTGCTCTCTCTACTTTCTGCTTCTCTGCTTCTTCATGCTCGACTGCCCACTCCCAGCGATCCAGGCTCTGCGCAGACACCGCCGTCGACTACGGGGCTGGCCGTTGCAATAATAGAGGTCATAGCTGCCGTTGCTGCCGTTGCTGCGGGCATCTGGGAATATTGGCAAGGATACGCAGACATGAGCGCACAGCGAGGCTTCTTGCGGGCGAGCCAGTGAGTCTTCCAGGCTACGAGCAACTTCTTATAGTTCATGCTGTTACGCCTGTGCAGGAGCCATCTTGCCGTTCTAAGCATCATCGGCATCGTCGTTTTTGCGACGTGCCTGATGCTCATCTCCACCGACGTCTAAGCCGGGGCTGTTGCTCCTTCCGCGCTTGAGCCTCGCCACGGCAGCGCTTTCCGTGCTCGACGCAGCGAGCCGGCTCCTTTATACGGCCTCCTGCCCTGTAGCGCGAATGACGGTTCGACGGCTTCAATCTATCTTCTATGTCCAGCCCCGTGTTCTTTTGATGATCGCCCCTCTGCGCCCTGATAGTTCCCACCTCCACGCACGGACGCGCGCAGCTAAGCCGGCCTCCGCCCACTGGGGACCGTACCAGGCCATCGCGAGTCCTTGTGCCTCCTCGTCCACTTCGCGTTCATCCCCGGACGTGAAGAACGCATATACGCCCTGGCTATGACCGGAACCCTCGCCCTCATGCTGCAGGTACCCCCGACCGGCCTGCCCTGCGACCCTGCGGCCCCAAAACCTAATACACGGCCGAGGATTGCTGCGAAAGCCAGGCCGACGGGCCCTCGACGTCCTCGTACTCAGACCGAGCTGAATGATGTACATCTGCGGCGTGTCAGTGCTGCTGTCGCTTGTCCCCCTTCGAAACATTCACTGCAGACACCGGGTATTCTTCCGAAACCGCGCCGCCATTCAGCTCGGCTGTCCTCCCCTTCTTCTACCTCCGCACATGCTTGCATAGATACCCTCACCCTGGTCTCCAGCACCCCCTCTTCCCTCACTATGTCCTCCTCGACCACTACCATGACGCTCTCGCCCCACGCACGACTTCGAGTGTCCGAATCTACGCCCCCTTTCCTCATCCAGCAGAAACATGGTCCCCCACCCTACTTCCTCTATCGTACGCCCGTTGCTGCTCCACACCGTGGCCCTTCGACCCCGCCGCTGAAGCAGAAGAGGTCCTTCAATATCGGCAGCAGCAATGCCCTCGAGCAATCCAGTACGGCACCCCAAGCACAGCTTGTAGATGCAGACACGATCTACGCCCCCGCCACGATCTATACGCCGGAGACCACGCCGGGTGGCGCTGAGGCTCCGGCACCGGCGAAGTCGCGTTACAGGTTGTCGCCACCGTCCCCGGAGAAAGCTCTCCCTCCCATCCCCTTCCCGTCTCGCTCATCATCGCCTGTTGTGGATGCCACTGGGCCCGCTCGTTCGCTGTTGCTGCCCACCCTTCCATGTGTCAAGGCGCCGCGGCCGACGTCGCAGGACAAGGAGGAGACCATTCGTCAACTCGAGCAGCTTGCTGCTGAGCTCAAGCGCATGGGGTTAGGGGTCTTGCCGGAGCCAGGTCAGCGTCGTGCTGGGGGGTCGTATCGTCGACGGCTTGGGGGAGCCACGCTTGGTAAGCCCGCAGGAAGCGTCAGTGTCCCAAGACCGAGCCTCTCGGTCCCGCGCATTGTTGTTACGAACGCTTCCAAGGAGAACCTTGGTCAAGATACAGAATACGGGATACCGAGCGTGGAGCCCTCCGATTCTGACGGCGGAAGCGGGGACGTCACGGAGGAAGAGCTCTGGGTTGAGGCGTATGGCGCATGGGGAACCTCGGAGAAGGGGAAGTGGAAGGCCTCGGCTTCTGAAGACGATGCCGATGCCGACTTCCACGAGTCGGTGAGTGTCCGTCTATACTGGATACATGCTGGCATCGTCGCCGCTCTTTCTTGCACTGCATGCTAACGCTCTGGGACAGGATCCTTCTCCAGATGCATCGCTCAGCCGTGGCCGATCTATACCCGCCGCTCTGCCGGCGGAGGTGTTTTACATCTATGAGCCGATCGTGAGTCGCGTCCACGTCGCAACATTCATCCCCAGTCTTACCTCCGCGGACCCGCCGCTAGGGTGCGCCCGAGTTCCTCGTAGGGTCCTCTACGTCACCGATCGCACGCGCGACTGCTGGCTTTCACAGTTGCAGGCCCATGGTATTCTTGAAGCCTGAAACCCAGACACACTCTATCCGCCGCCGCCGCCGCCGACCCACGGCGCTTGTCCTTGCTACACCAGAGCAGGCAGAATGGTTCGTGGACGTCGCACCGAGTTCCGCACCACACCTGTCTTGTCCCCCTCGCACTGCGTCACATCGTGCTTTGTCAATCCCTCTGCCGTCTTCTGCCCGCAGCCTTTCCGGCATCCCAATCCCACCCTCTGCGCACCTTACACCAAGACGCGCGCTGTCGTCAGACGCCGCGGCGGACGCATCCTCAGGCTCGTGCTCGTACGACGTGTCCTCGAGCACGAGCTCGCATGACGTGGCCACGACTGCCAGTGCGCTGTCCAGACGGTCCGAGCCCCTCGTTTCTATGCCACGCATGTTGTCCGCGTCGGCGTTGCGCGACGAGGAAGGCCAAGGGCGGCAGACTGCATCTTGGACATACTCCGTGCCTGTGGCGACTTCTGAGCCGAACTCGCCTCGGCACGGTGTTAGGCCGCGACTCAAGTCCTTCAAGGGTCTGTTCAAGCACTTTTCAAAGTGACGACATCTTTCTCGCCTTCTCCCGGTAGTATATTCGCCCGCGCCATAATCGCTCTGTATGTTTGTATATCGTACTCCGGCGTTTGCCAGGCTGGCCTTGGTTACACCCCTACTCCCGTAGTATGTACAATGACCTCGCTTTCACTACGAAATGTATCGATATATTTATGTGTATTGCTAGTTTTGCCCGAACGTTCGTCAAGCTCGGACTTCTTGGCCAAGGGTCAAGCTGAGCTTAGGGAAGACGACTTACTACAAGTTCTACCAGCCAAGGTGAGTTTCTTCCGACAATGTGACCATGAGTGCACCCGAGTCCGCTCATAGTCTTCCATAGCCAGGTTGCGAACCTTGCCACAGCCTGAGGCTTACAGAGCTTCAGCTGCAGGCGTCGGTCTCATGATGCGACATCTCTACCGCGACATCCCTCCCAATGCTTCAGCAAGGCCTCCATCCTGCCACAGCAATACGCTATCTCGTGCATATATACTCTCATTCGTGCTGTCGTCCCCCACTTCCCATCTTCACCATGGGGACAAACTATCCCATCGATAAATCCGCACAACCCTGCGAGGCCAAGCCAGCGCCTGCGTCGGGCCCAGCGGCCCTCGTTGCAGACCCTCGTCCTCTCCGCCAAGCGGCGTTCCCTTTTGACGAACCTACCGGAGACGTTATAATCCGCAGCTGCGACCGCGTCGAGTTCTCTATCGACTGGGACGTTCTGAGCGGGGTCTCCCCCGTTCTCAAGTCCATGTTCACCTCGGACGTACCCCCCGCTAAGCGGCAGCAAAAACCGGTCGTCGATCTCGCGGAGGATGAAAACACGATCGAAACACTCCTGTGCATATGTTGCCCCGATATGGATAACCCCTCCTTCGACGATCTCTCTGCGAGTGCGCTCGAGTCTACCCTCAGCGCCGCCATGAAATATAAGATGGATGATGCGATCGCACTCCTCACCAGTGCCAGTGTCCTGGATGGCTCCAAGTGCCAGCCTAAAGAAGTCTGGACGATCGCCTGTAGGCTGCGCTTAGAGGAGCTCGCGCACTACGCAGCAAAATCCTGGCTTGCGGAGGTCCAGGACGACGGCTCGTCAGTATTCCAAGGCAGCGACCCAGCGGTTCGCGGAATGTTGCGAGGCATCAACGCCGGCGACTACTATCGCGTGCTGAATTATCTCGGGCACGAGGGGAAGGTGTCAAAGAATTACCGCTTCCTGAGGGCGAGTGCACCATCTCGGGCGCAGGACGGCGCTGGCGACCCCTCCGAATCTGCTGCGGCCCCTTCATATATACCCGACATGCCCTACGCGGACCTCACTTGTCGATCCTCAGATGGAGTGGAGTTCCGAGTCCAGAAGAATCTTTTCTCCAGAGGCCCAATGCGTCTTCACAACCTGATTAACGCGTCCGGAAGGCCCCACGACGTGCCTGAGGGGAAGGGTTCTATGTCGTCGGGCAATGACGATCTTGCGGAGGTCGGGGAGGTGGTGCAGCTGGACGAGAAAGCTGTCGTACTAGCGAAGCTCGTCGCGTTCTACACAATCGGCGCCGACGGAGACATTCCATCTCATGATGCGTATGCTCTCGCGGACGTCATGGCGGCTGCACACAAGTACCGCTTGAAATCGCTATACGACGCTGCCCGTCCGAGCTGGACTCCGCTAGCCAAGGCCAGCCCTTTGCGGGCGTTCTTTGCGGCAACTCGGACCTCTCTCCGCCTCCCAGACTGTGCTCAGGAAGCAGCCTCGTTCGTCATCAAGGAGGAGTTCGGATTGGCATACACCTACATCCCGGATCTAGAGTGGACCCCCGCCCAAGCCTATCACCGTCTCCTGCGTTACGTTTCCGCTTGCGCGGCAGCCGTTCAGACCGCCTTCGACCCCGGCTTTCCCCGAATGAGTGAAGACGTGCCTGCCAACGCAGTTGATCGTAGAGGCAAGAAAAACTATCAATTTAGAAAATGGCATGAGGATTTCGAGCATTGGGTTACGGCGATAACGCTATGCGATTCTATCGACAGGATGGATGCTGAGGAAACCGATGCCCCCTGGCTGTCCACCATCGCGTCGGCTCGCGATCAGGCGAAAGCCTGTCCAGGCTTAGCTTGTCGCTCGTGGTACGACGCATTCACGAAGGTGACCAACGACAAGGGATGGTGCAAAGGTTGCCGACCAATCGCAGATGATTTTGTGAAACTCGCGGACGTCCTGACCTCGGCCTCGACTCGCGTCGACATGGTGCGCACTACTAGTGGTGAAGGCTACCGCGCCGTGCTGATTGTCATACTAGGTCAATGTATGGGGCTGAAAGCTCTATGTCTGATGCCGTCCATGAGCAGAAGAGCATCGGAATGGCTTGGCTCCAAAGCATGGGATGGTACTATCCTTCTCGGCCCATGTGTATTGTCCAGTAGTAGTGCCTGTAGACTTCACTCGCTGTGATTCATGTTTATAGAACGTTGAACGTTGAACTTCGATGAGCGTCATATTTTGCACGGTCATTAGGTGGACGACTCTACTTTAGATTTCAAGATATACGAGAATACAACACCGTACACAGAGCGGACAGAGAACGCACAGCAAGGCAGCTAGTAACGTAGGCGTATAACGTACTACACATACGACCACCCGACATGACGACGACAAACACACCCCGGTCTCAACAGAACCAAACATGACAGCAATCAGACAGAGTACGCAGTGCAGACATAAACCCTGATTACCTATGACAATGCGACCCCAACATCCCCTTCAGCCGCGGCAGGGATATGCCTCTCCTCGAAAGCGATCCCATCCGAACTATGCCGGGAGCTCCCCAGCCCCATCGCGCCGAGGCTATCGGATAGTGCCGCGACGTCCCCTCCCCCCTCTCCGTTAGTCGGGACACGACCAAGGGCACCTGGCGAGCTGAAGAACTCGGGGGTTCTGGGCGAAGGCCGCTCGAATGACTGGTCCTGCTCCTCAAAGCGCGCGCCGGAGGTGGGAATCTGCGGGCTGCTCTGCTGTGACGTAGGGTAGTGCACTAACGCTGTTCCCTGAGGGGCGGTACCCTGCGGCCCGGGCATCATGACGCGGGACATGGATGCGTTTGTCCAAGCACCCCCAACGACAGGCTGGCGAGGTGAGGGGGCCGATGTCAGCGGAGGGAAGTCGTTGGACTGTAGCTCAGGCTGTGGCTGATGGTGTTGGGGAAGATGCGGCTGACCCATTCTTGCAGGGGAAATTGTGCGCGCGTTGGCGGATCCGTGATGGTCATGGTGGCGAGGATGCTGTGGTTTGAGGCCGACAGCCCAATCAGGGCGTGCGGGAAGAGGATGCTTTGATGATGTTGATGTCGACGTGAATGTCCTCCGTGACGAGGAAGATGTCGTTGAGGACGACTGAATGGAGCCGTAGACGGGGCAGAACGAACAGCCAGTGCGTGTCAGCATGTGGCAATAATGATGGAGCAGCGAAGCAGCGAAGTACGCTCGCAGAGGACAAGTGTACTCACCGCGGTGGAGGCAGTTTCATCCGCGGGTGTACGGGCACCGGCACTGCCGCTGCTACTCGATGTTCTTCGCATGTTGCTGCTGAGGCGGGGCCCGTGAGCTTCGTTTCCGCCCCCGCCGTTCATCGAACCCGAGGGGCTATACGTATAACCGCCTGCACTCACTCCAGGCCCATACGTCCACGCGCTCCGCACACGAGGACCTCCACGCTTGCCGTTCATGCTGCCGTTGCCGTTGCTGCTCCTCGACGACGCCCGGTTGAAGTCCGCTCCATTTGGGTTGTTGACGCTCATAGGCTCAGCAATAGGGCTCGGTTGATACATGGGACCCGACATAGGCGGGGGACCCATAGGCGGACCTGTCTGATATGGCTGAGCGTAGTAGGCGGGCATGCCATAACCATACACAGGAGGACTAGGGGCGTAAGGTGGATATTGGGGGATATTTTGCATCGGCTGTAATGAGTGCGCCGGTGCGTGTGTATCGTGGTGGCCTGGCAGTACACCGGGTTGACCGTGCTGGAGATGCTGATGAGAAACAGGATGTTGCCCGGTGGGCGGCGGGGTCGGCCACATATAAGCAGGGTTATATGCGGGTTGCTGGGGGGCGTTGGGGGGAAGGTATACGGGCTCCACTCCTGCTGGTGTGACCGGATCTGAGTGATGTGAAGGAGGAGGCGGATAAGCGTATGACGGGTAGTAGTACGGATTCCCATAGGGCTGTCCACTTGGAGGAGTGTACGCAGGATAACCATATGGTGAGACGTATCCCGTAGGAGGTGGAGGGTGGGATCCGTATGGGGACTGGTCGTATGAAGGGACGGTTGCAGGATCAAAGTATGATGGGTAGGTGAACGAGGGCGAAGTCGCGCGCGAGTTGCGAGAACTCCCGGATCCGTTGAATGACGGCCCCGACGATCTGAGGGACCTCGAAGACGTAGTAGAACTGGCACCTTTTCGGCTCTTGTCTCGAGCCGCCGGACCTGACCATTCGCTCTCGGTGGGCGCTGAACTGGCAGAGTCGTCTAGATCCCCAATACTGCTTCCCCGTCCACCACTTGTCGAGGCCGATCCGGAAACTAAACTGAAGGTAGAAGAGTTCGCACTCATGTCCTTCTCTTTCTCCTTTTCCTCAAAGCCCATGAAGATTCTTGATCGCGCTTCATTGTATGCAGCCTCGCGTTCCTCGATAGTCTTGAATCTCTTTGCTGCTGCACTTGCCTGGTTGCTACGGCCGCTTATACTTCCAGCCTCCGACGCGTCCACGTCCGACGTGTCGGCATCCTCGCCAGCGGTCGAACCAGGTTGGGAGTATTGGCGTCCCCGAGGACGCCTCATGATCTGAATCGCCGGTTGCGCTGATTCCTCCGCGGGAACGAGTTCGCAAATTCGTCGGATGGGTCTTCAGGCCACATACATTGAGCAACGTATCACCAGAAGAATCGCAACGATTACGTACATCCGACTTTCCGAGCGGTAATAGACGATGATGTTCTTGGTGACCGGATCTGTCTCTGGAGTGAGCTTGTAGTAAGCGGAACATCGATGTACGAGCAGCCGTTGGTACGAGGTCGATGGTGCGAGGTCGACTTTCATTCTGATGGAAAGGAAAGAGTCAGAATACTGCACATAATATACTCTAGGAAGCGTGAAGTTTGTCTGCTGCCGTCGGCGGTAAACAACTGCGAGCAGTATGGCTACCGTGTGCTGTCGCGTGATACAAGTAGACGAGCGACACAAACAGTAGGGAACCTCCACTCACCTGCGATCCTTAATCAGGGCTTCCATCTGCTCTCCAAGCTTCAGGACGTAGATACGGTCTTTACTCCGTAGCGCTTCCAGTATCTGTGCATCCGGCTCCATGTCCGCGGAAGCGCTAGATGTGCCGCCCATTTCCAGAGAGTCAGCGATGCCCACTGCCGCGTCCAGCTTCGCGAAGGGTGATGGTGCTGTCGACATAGTTGCATGCGGGGACGATATAGACGTTGGGCTTATGGTGAGGATCCGTCTGTCTTGGAAGTCAAGCACGCCCGCGCTAAGGTCTGCCAGGGTTGTGTCGCTAGACGTCGTCGCCATTCCTGCTACCGCTGATCTTGACGAAGGGACGAGATTAAAGGGTCTCGCGCGTGTTGATATGCTCCTGGGGCTATATGACAGGTTCTAGGAGTCAGGAAATGAGATGCGCAGCCTTAGCGTGAAGAACAAGGATGAGGGTTGGCTCGCGTACTTTGACGGCTGTTCCTCGCTACAAGCACGTAGAACAAGGTCACCTACCAGAGACTATCCTGGTGACCTATACAGGAACTTTTGCAGCAGAACAAGAGAAGTGGGTGTATGTGTGGCTGGAGGACGACCCGGGGTGCATCAGGTCAGAGGGTAAGTACAGTTGCTCTCCAAAGCGCCCGAGGACCACAATGTCCACAGACGCCCGTCAATACTTTCGCAGGGTACGGAGAAACAAGCGCGCTCTGCGCATCTCCAGCCCGCATCGCTCCGTTGCGAGGTCCGCAATTCATTTGTTCACAACACCCGGTGCTGGTCGTTGTCAGACAGATCTAATTCCACACGTCAGGCTAATCTAGCCAAATAATATATGTGCGGGTGTGGTATGTTACAAAGATGGTCATATACGAGCGACAGCCAGGACGCGTTCGAGGCCCCGGTGAAATTCTCGATCTACTCAATGCGCTGTCGGGGACGAGTGCAACACTTGATAGATATTGAAACTGAGACTGAATGCACTACCTCAGGTCGTTGCCTCGATGAGATGTGGGAAGCGCACGTACCAGAATATGAAGATGAACATGCCATACATTGCTAGACTTAGCGCTGCCCTCGACAGCGTCTTGTTGGCGTTCGGGTCATTATGCGAAAGCTGTGTTCATGTAACAACAGATCAATGACATAGCCCTGTGTGTGGCCGCAAGGCGGTGAGATGCGCTGACCTTCCAATAGAAGAGACCAGGCAGAATGAAAGAGATGGTGGTTGACCCCGTGGACCCCACAAACGACAACACTGTGGTACGCAAACGCAACATATAACATAGGTCAGTTTAGCAGTAGTAAAAAAGCCAACGGCACACGCACCCATCTGCAAATCGTCTACGAAGTATGCGATGGTGAAGCCGCTTGCCACGATGGCAACTGTAAGTAAGGTATGCTTCAAAGGGCTCATGTCCTGGCTACCCCCGTGTTCGTCCTCAGGCTCTTCGTCCTCCGAGTCGCCTGCTTGCTTGCTCGCTACATGCCCCGCGTGGAAAACCTTATCCAGGCAATTCCGGCATGGGTGAACTTGCAAGGGATAAGAGAACATGACGAGTATCGCGATTGCCAATTGCCCCACGGCGATGAACAGGGAGGTGGATGGGTACATGGCGATGATGTTGGCGCCAACCTACATCTTAATCAGCACAGAGTTTCATAGGTTATCAATGCGGGTACCTTGGAGCCGAACGTTAGATACCCAAACACGGCGATGATCTCGTAGATCATAGCTGCGGAGCCAATTGAAGTACCGATCACTATGTTCATTCTCTTCTGTGTATTCGACGATATCTCGTTGAATATTGGGAAAAGCTGTAAAGGCGGGTGAACATGGAGTGCGATGACGTAGAATTCAAACTTACGTTCTGCGCGCATGTATATGCGAAAACCTGGACAGGGAACGTAGAAACGAAGTTCGGGGTGAAGTGGATGAGATGAATCTCGCCGGGTGCCTGAGTACCCTTCAAGGGGAAGAAATAGCAAACGATCACAATAACCACCAGGTAGGCTGGAAGGCCGTGAATATACAGCGCAGACCAAAGAAAGAATACCGACTGACCGACTGAGAATAGTGCGACATAACTGGTGTGCCTCAGGCTATCCAGTTTCCGGAGAAAAGCCAAAGGAATAAGAGGTATCATGAGAATGGTGATCCAGTTCTGTCCAGAAAGCATCCATGCGGGAGGGTTGGTATCTGGTGACGTGAGGTCGTGATAAAGGGCGGCGACGACATTCGGCATAAGAGACTTGATGATGATTAGGTAGCTGAGTATTGTCATTAGTATACTTTTCAACGTTGCAGGAGCATCACTTCACCTTATCGACACGCCAAAACATTTGATAGCGATAGCTGCGTCGAAGAACACTGCCGCCCGAGGGAACGTCAATTCAGCCACGGCAAAGAATGAGGCACGTCTATGAGGCGCCTTCGCTGCGCAAAGGGACAAGAGGTAGAGTCCAAACCCAGCGACGCCGCCTGAGAACAGGCATGTTATCATCCCAGGTATGATACCGACGGAAGCCAAGGCCTGTGGAAAAGATATCAAATAACGGACCTACACGCGATCCACAAGACTTACCAGAGGGAACGTTAACATGCCTGTCGATCAACCAGTTTCATTCATATGCTGCCAATCCTCGCATTGAACTACGCACCACTCCCTATGATTGTGTTCGCCAAATTACTGATACTACTCGACAGGGTTGCATGACCGTCCTTCGTCGCACGTCTTGTCGTGGCGTCCGGACCTAACAGTGCGTCCTCCTCGTGCGAGGCCCGTGGTTCGACGTCTACACCATCTTCCTGGTCCGCATGGCTCTGCGCTGCTCCGTACAGCTGCACCATTTCGTACGGGTCGGCGCGATTATGTTCCGCAGAAGAAATGGTGAAATTGAAGGTAGGTTTGCGGTGTCCCGGAGAAACGAGTGAGAGAGCAGTGGCCTGAGCCGTGGGCGCGGAATAGGGAGCGCGACCCGGGGCCAGGATTTGTCAGCTATGCCTGTCGCCGGCCGTAGCGCCGGGGATAGTCCCTTGTGGCTAGGTAAGTGGCAGTACCACTCAGAAACAGTCTTGAAAAATGCCGGATCCAAACAGTGAGAGTGGAAGAGAATATGGTTATCAACGTCTTGGCCACAGCTCCGAGGAGCAGTACCGACTTTGGGCGACCGGCCGGGAGGAATTCGGCATACCGGCGCTCGTATTATGTTGTTTGTACATGTTATATTCTAAGGCCCTTGCACAACAAACCCAAACAACCGCTTTACTCCTACGACAGCTACTGTCATCATGGCGATGCGACATCGCCCAACAAATGAAGAGGAGGACGCCTCAGCACTCAGGCTGGGAGCCGGTACGCTGTGCACTATGACTACCGGGTGCCTCGGTGATCCTTATATCGATGATTGTCGCAGAATTCAACAACGCCGGTTGTTTGCTCATCTCCGAAGTTCGTTACCTCCTGGAACATCGTCCATCTGAGAAAGCTGCTCCCGACACCAGGTTTGCAGACAATATCCTATGAAAGGTACATACTAACAATACTCACCCTTTAGCGTATATAAGAAGACATTAGAGTATGTAAAGACCTTCGCCAAGTTCGACAAGCCCGAGGCCGCTGCGGCAATTCGAGAGTAAATCAACCCCAGGCTTGCTTCTAGTTGATTAGCCTAATTTTAATCGGAAACCTTTCAGAACGTTGCGCAGAGAAGCCGATCTCACGCAGTTTGAGATTGCCCAAATTGCAAATCTCTGTCCGGTGACGGCAGAGGAATCCAAGAGCATTATTCCAAGGCACGATGTCCTCGAACATCCGCTATGAATCAATACTCATATAACCACCCTCCAATCCGCATTCAGCCTCGTCAAAATCGATGACGACAAACTGCAGCCTCTCCTTGACGAGATCCAGACAATGCGCAAGTTCCAGTCATGATTGCTGCATGCAACTTCGACACTGGCTTTGCCTTATGACCACTCCCCCGACGTATCGAAGCGTCCCAAGAAACATCGAGAAGCTGCATATATTGCCGACGGCCCGGAAGAACACGTCTTCACCAACGGTCAAGTCGGATCGTCCACTTAGTGGATAGGGAAGAGGGGGCATCGTTACCTTGTGTGCAAGATCATCAGTACATAAGACCGCGTGTGATGATCATAATATCAGTCCTGGCTATATGGTCAACTTTTATTCATAAGAACCTCTCGGTCGCCGAAACACGGAGTCGCCGATGAGATTTATGACGTGGTATGCGGCGTTGGCGCCTTGTACATATACGGTAGCTACCGAAAGGAGTTCCCATTGACTCACGAAGCGTGATATGTATAAGAGATAGCGATTCCTGGAGGGACTCTTGTGTATGTAAACGTGATCTGGTAGGCACATCGTATGCATCTGCGGTACATTAAATATACTGACTGAGACTCGGGTTAGAAACAGGAATCTGACGCTACCTCGCACTATTTCCCATGTCCCAGAGCGGTACATGAAGAAAGGTTGATGTCGAAAGTGCGAGCAGACGCGACCCATCCAAACATGTCTACGGCAGGCTGATGTCATTTCCTCCTGTCCCCGGCTTGAAACGTCATAATATCGTATGAGCTCTTTCATCACTCCGCCACCAAACAAGGCACTCACGGAGTAAGATATTTTCATTCTTAGAATGCGAGTATGGGCTCGCCATCGTTGAACAACATGTTCAATAAGCCATCGTCCTCGAGTGCCATGAACTGCTCCAGCGGGAATCGATGAGCGCCGATGATGCTCGGGTCGAAGTAGTCCTCTCGCTGGGATTGCTCGGATTCGTCCCAGGCCACATCTACGACAACCTCCCGCAGACGACTGACGAATTCAGCCGCTCTGATGAAGCATGCGCGCAGTACGAGTCGCTGGATTGGGACTCCGAGGTGGCACCGCTGAATGAGTAAGTCCAACAAGCCATCCCTAGCCTGCAGGCCCCCCACCCGCGCGCCGTGAAGCTCGATAGTGTGGAGGGAAGGTAGTAGGGGAGCATTGGCGTCTGCGTCCGTGTCTTCCGAGCTAGCAAGCGTAGCGAAGGCGTCGAAGAAGTTTGATTCGATAGGGCCGGACAAGGACAAGACTTGAAGCGCCGGAAGTCGCCGAAAGAGTGTCTTATAGTCCCAGCCGCTAGTGATTAGGTCCATATCCAATCGGTGCAACTCGGGCAAAAAGGCGGTATTGACTGCCAGCGTTTGTAGCGTGTGGGATTGCGGCCCGGAGAGGCTGACTTCCATGGCCAGTTGTGCGTCCGGACGAGGGCGGTCGGCTTGGTCAAGGGCGCCCAATTCTACGCATCCGTTCCAAACATCCACCTCGATCTGCGAGGGGTATGGTTGCTCAATCCGCATGGTACGGCGTGGCGGGCCTCCACTAAGACGGTCGCTGAAGACCTGTATGAGGCTCTCTGCGCCAACTGGTGTGAGTCCACAAACGAAAAACTGTGCGCTAGAGGGAAATGCAAGATGCCGAAGAAAGTTGGCAGCGTCTTGGGTGTTTGATACCACTTCGAGGGAACGGAGGTTGGGAAGGACAACAGAACGAGCCGCTTCCGCCGGTAGCTGGGCAAGCCCCTCCGGCAAATGGGGGATCCCCTCGTGCAGGTTGACGGACTCCAACAGAGGCATCCGCTCGAAAGCCAGGAGAAGCTGCGAGAATTCGGCAGGATTCGACCTCAGATCATACGGAGCTTGAATGTCGAGAGTCCTGAGCGTGGAGCAGAAGAATGGATGGGTCCAATCGAAAGGTACCATGCAAAGCTTTAGGCGGCGGAGACTCGGCGTTTTTCCAGAGAAGAACTTGGGGGAGAGGGGGAGGGAGGGTATATCCGAGTCGTTGCCCAGCTGCGTGAGGTCCGTGGTGATCGTGATATCCTCCAAGAAGGGTGCCGCCAACTCCCATTTCGATGATAGCCAGTACACAAGGCGGGATTGACTGGAAATCTGTAGTTGTACGAGTCTCTCTGACTCCTGGATGACCTTTTCCAACACATCGACCTGTGATTCGGGGGGGTTGGTCAATTGAACCAAGAACGATAAGGGCGCCTTCTTCGAGCGAGCCAGAGCCTCGGTGGCCATCTCGGGGCGCTTCAAGACAATTCGGCTCCATAGCCTGGGTGTGTTGAGAGCGATCTCGCGCCACGCGCGACAGACATGCGTCAGAGCAATCCATCCGTAGGGGTGCCGTATGCCGTATACAGCCCAGCGTCGCGACTCATAGTGCTCCGTAGCGACTAGAGTAAAGATCTCCGACATGATCTCGGGGGCAGACGAGTCGTTAGCGCCAATCGGTTGATGCGGGTTTTCAACTCGAGAATAGATTTCTCGTGGACAAGGATCTGGTCTTCCAAAGATTTCCGCGCATGGGCACTGACACTATCGCCGCGCATCGAGGGTAGGGGCCGTGAAGACATCGACTGGTCGCTGGAAGCCTCTACATGAGCGTACACGCTAACATTGTATAATGGGCAGTACATGCTTACATGTGATAGCGGGACTCGGAGTAGTTGCAGGTCAGTGGGATATGCACAGGGTGAATGCGAGCAGATGCCCGTCGCAAGAGAGGTGTGACTTTGCTTGTATAGTAGTGTACGGCTGGTTCTGCTGTACTGCAAGGGGTGACTGGGAGTCCGACCAGTGAAAGTGCTCGTCAGGTTCGGGTCGGGGAAGCGCTAGTACAGTACACTAGATCTAGATTGAACACAACATGAGCATCGAGACAAATACGTCCAAACAAGTTAGTCTCTTGCGCGAAAAGGACTTCAAGTTACTAGAGGGGGCTTGAGTTGTCTCAACGTCTCAGTGAAATGCACGTCGTGAAATGCCACTGCGTCAGTATAAAAGCCTGAACGCGTATATAAGGTGTTGGGACTTATATAGAGATCTATCGATACAGGCAAGCGCAAAATGTACGCTGGCTAGGGATGGGCGTTGTCGTCGACGTCGACCACGACTCGTACTCAAGCCTTCAAGTTCATGTAGCAATGTCGCGAGTGTAATCTATGTGGATAGTAGAAGGGCAGGATCTTTACAAGTGTGTAACGTGTAACCGTGAAGGTATGCAACATTGGTAGAGTAATAAGAATACAGAGTAACGAAGCCGATCACTGGCACAAGCGGTCTGTAATCTACAACATGCGGTAAGTCTGGTTTCGGCGACGTATTCATCGACTGTGGGGTTCATACCGATCAGTCATGATGTTATGTTATGCTATGGTCGAAATTGAGTCGTACCTTTCCTACGTGACCTTCAGAAAAAGCCCCAAGGATCGCCGTAATAGTCGTCGTAGTAATCGTAGTCCCACCCCTCTTCGTAGAACATGTCCTCGTCCTCGTCCTCGTCCTCCTCGTCCTCGCTCTCGTACTGCTCCAGGCCATCCCAGTCCAAGTACGGGACAACCCCGTCGAGCCGCGCAGCGTCTTCTTCGCAGAAGTTGAGGCAGTCGGTCAAGCGGAGCTTGTCGATGGGGAGGTTGTAATTGCAGCGCAAGAGAAGCCAATCCTCTAGCTTGTCAAGGAACTCGGGAACGTGGTCGTAGTCCGGATTGCACATACGGGTCCCAGTGAAGTTCACCACTCGCAGGTGCGGGAGTATCATGGATGGAGGTCGATTCTTCTTCCCCTTGCGCGTCACCGAAAGAGCAGCAACGAAGTCGTTTCGTACGTCACCGCAAACAGACAGTGTTCGAAGGTTTGGCATGCCGGTAAAGACGTCCCTCCAGCGCCAGTCGTGATACTGCGAGTCGATCTCCAGGTTGCGTACTTTCGGTAACATCTTGCTGTCTCGAACAAGGTGACTCGCCAGAGAGGGGTACGCTAGCGCATCGAGCTGAAGCTCTACACATGGCTCGAGGGCGCCCTGTTCGACTACTTTGCGCCAACCTCGAAGTTGCAGTTTCGTGCCGTACATCCGGGAAAGGCGCACAGTAAGGAGCGGCTTGTCACGAACCACACGCTCGCCCACGACGCTGATGAGCTGCTGGGCACCACCATTGCCACGACCTACGACAGTCGTACGCGTCGTCGGCGACAGAGAGAGATGGTGAATGAGGTTGGCACAGTCAAGGCTCTGTCCGATCAGGGTGATACGTCGCAGTTTGGGAAGAGCGACAGTGCATTGAGGCGTTGGGAGAGCCGTGACTCCGACTGGGAGAGGGGGGATGGCGTCCTCGAGTTCCAGGAACTCAAGGTTATGCATCGTTTGTAGGGCGGAGAGCAGTTCGTCAAAGGAGCCTATCAGGGATTGCGAACCAGAGGAGCATGACAGGATAAGACGCGTGAGACTGCTGGAGAATATAGGGGCTGCCCAATTGAACAAGAGGCGGCGCATCTCCAATGAGCGCAGGCGTTGAAACCGTGCTCGGCGAAAGACGGCTGATAAAGTCGTATCGCCGGCGTTGGAGTGAAAGTGATCGCCGTTGTCTGACAGGGCCAGGGTCTCGAGGATGTTGGCAGTACCTGTGAGCTTCGAACACAAATCTTGTACAAACCGCGCGGGACCCGACAGACGAAGTTCTTGCAATCGAGCGGACTCCTGCGCGATCTTATCCATGATTTGCGCCCGCTCGTCTGCAGTGTTCATGAGGGACGCGGAAACCAGCAAGGGCGCCTTCTTGGAGAGCGCAAGGACGTCCTCGACGACCTGTCTTCGTGTGAGAATAACGTAACCCCACAGTCGAGGTGTGTTGAGAGCGACAGAACGCCAGCTGTGACAAACATGGGCCACCCGTACCCATGCGTAGAAGCGGGAAGCGCCATAGTAGGGACGGTGGCAATCACGATGATCGTCATAAGCTTCCTTGGTGATTTGGAGGAATATTTCCGAGAGGAGCTCAGGCGGCAGGCGGGCAATAGTCGTCATGGTGTTTAGACGGCCTTTGAGGTCTATGATTGCCCGAGTGTGCGTAGCGATCTCATTCTCCAGAGCCTTGCGCGTGGTGAAGAGAGCGCCGTTCTCCATGGCGATTTCGTAGCACGCTGTATGACCAGGCGGTGTTTCAGAGCAAAGCGTGCAATGATGACTGGTCCGCACGCACCGACGCTGACAGTGCTGAGTGTGGCAGAGTATATGCGGGCCGGTGCCACTCAAATTTTGGAAGCGAGATATGATTCTTGATCAGAAATTCGGTGGTAAGGGATGTAATATCAGCATGAGGCGACGAGAGACAAGTACTAGCTGCAGTGGCGAAAGGAGGAGACCTGGCGTGGTCCAGTGGCTGCCGCAGTCACGAAAGGCAGCGGTAGCATGGTAAGCGCTCAATGTAGCTGACCAAACAAGAATCAATAACGCGTCAATACCTTGGCGCCCATTGAACGCGTGAATCTGAGATCTCCCAGAGCGTCCCAGATAATATTTGCTTGAGAGAGCACTTTATTGAGGACACCCACTAGTGGCAGTACTAGTACTACGGCGCCAGCTTGTATCTTCCCTAGGGCTAGCTACACTCGCTCCGCGCTCTATCATCCCTCCAGGCAAGTATCTTCACTGCTGTCCGTCTCTAGACTACAAAGATGTCGGCTCACTTTCGACAAAATGGAGAAGGCTAATGTCTAGGACGGACAAAGCTACTCTCCTTGCTGACGAACTCAAAGATCTGCAGAGCGACAGAGAGACAGTCCGGGAGAAGGCTGTGAAGAACATCAGGCAAACCTTTTCTCTCCCCTCGACCCTCCATGGCTTCGGAAACAACCCGAAGGCTTGGCTCGCTCTTTTCCAAGCTCTTTTCCAAGCATACAGGGCTCAGCTGACGAAGTGTATCACCAAGCTAGGCTCCGTATCTGCTCTCAACGACGCAGATACACATGACCGTTCTGTCGGCAGACTCACAGAAACTGCAGGAACCATACGCTTCCTAGCCCAGATCAGCAAGGAGCTACTGACCTCTTCCGTGCTGAAGTCGTTACTCTCACATCTGTTCGACGGGATCGCCCACGATGGCAGAATCGTCGCTGCTGTTGCTTCCGACTACGCCCACGCAATCGAGTCTATAATCACGTGGCGACCCCATCTACAAGGGCTACATGATCGTGATTGGCACGCGCTTCTCGCTCTCAGCTTCAACATCGTTCTAGGACGCCCCCCGCGACGTGAATTGGCGGAAGACATCCACTTCCTAGTATCTACTTCACGAAGCAATTCGGACACGGCGTCAGACCCCGATCAGTCAATTTCCGCCGGTAGCAGCACACCCCTTCGTCAAACAAGACTTGACGCGTCTGCTTCCTTAAAGAGGCCACGACAGCATAGCCCATTAAGTCGCGCCGGCACCCGTGCGGGCCCCTCGCGTTATAACCCCGTCCAAAATCAAACTTCCTTGCAGGCCCCTTTCATGCGGATCATTTCCCTCCTCTTACACTCACCTACCGCTCCCGTCCTTGCAATGCCTGAGGATCCCACCAACTCCGACGATCTCATCAACTCCGAAGATCCCTATTCATTCCCCCGCAAGCTACTCGGCTACTTCTCGTATTTTCTGCACATACACCCAACGGAGTCATCTCTACGCCAAGACTACCTCTCTGCCCTCTCCGCCGCCCTCGGACACTATGCAATCAACTGTCGCTTGCCGGTTCTCGCATTCGCCGCTAGTTCCTGGCAGTCCCTGGTAGGGATGTGGAGCACGAAGGATGGTGAGAAGTCAGATGATGTGGTCATCGTTCTGAGACTGCTATTCCCAATACTGGCTGCAGAACCTCTGGGCCTGGAGGATACTCGTGTAAAGGACTTTGATCTCATCAGCGCCTTCTCCGCACTCTGGTCAGCGGCGGAGGGCATCGCGAATCGGAATGCATCCGGTGTGCTGCTTGATTCATTGCAGTTGCGCATTGGAGCCCATTGCGACTCGTTGTGCGCACGAAGAGCCTTCAGCTCCGCGACCTTCCAGTACGGCTGGGGACTCGATAGGACACGCGCTCTGGCCTGGGCAACCTTGCAATTGCAGGCCGACTGTGCGGAAAGGGTGAGAAAGCTGAATACTATCCGTACATGCGTATACTAAATGGCGCCTCAGCTTTATCTCCACACCGAAACCACCTACACAACCACTACGGTCGGCCGGAAAAGGATCAAATTGGAGAACCCTGTGTCCGTCCTGCTACAATCGCTCCGAACTCGGTGTCCTCGAGATACGAAAGTCCACCATCTACAGGTCCTCCTTTTCTTCGCTGAGACGCACTGGCACGTCCTTCACATGGAGCTCCGGAATGACATTATCGCCTCCCTCACCGCCCTCGTTGCTTTCGAAGATGCTGACGTTCAATCTTGGACGTTCCTGTGTCTTGCTGCCATTGCCCACGCCGAATGCTCACGCGCTCCAGCATCCTCTCTTGACTCTCAGTCTTCCTCGGCTATCCTTTGGGACCCGGTATGGACACACGCCATGCGTCGTGCCAACGTTCCTGCGGTGTCCCGTGCCGCGTGTCATGCTGCGCACATGTTGCTATTTCACTCAAAGCGATTGCTTTCATCCCAGAGGGTACTCGGAGAGGTGGAGTCGTTCGCCAAGGACTTGGATGTGCAGGGACCTGCGTACCCTTATGACTCTGTCTGCGGCTTCATGGCGTCATGTCTTCGGTTCGCGAATCAGGATGTTCGCCTGTACCGGATGCAGATGGAGGAGAAGGTCCTATCCTGGCTTATGGAAGCCTGGCGCATAGACGGAGCACGCAGACTGGCCATGCCGATGTCCACTGTCGCCCACATACACTCCCTCCTAGAGGCGATCACAGGATGCTCGCGGCGAGTTGATCTGCGCTGCGAGATCATGCTCCCTCCCTCCCCGGTTGTTGACGCGATGGTGGAGGAAACGCGGACAAATGTCATCCGGGACTTTCAGCTGCACGCACGCCTTCCCCCCTACCGACCCACATCTACCTCTGTTGACACTGCCTCCGCCGCGCGTTCCACCCCTGGTGAGGGGCGTTCTAGTGGGCCGTTTTTAGAGGAGGTAGATACCGCAGACTTAGCTCCGCCCCGAGGGCGCGAGCGACGATTGTCGGCGTTTTTTCTCAAGTCCCTCGAAGCGATGTTCAATTTACTGTCGCCTGGAGAGGAGACCCACAGCAAACCCACGGTGGAGACCCTTCGTTCATCCTTGGATTTTGCCATCTCGGCCCTGTTCTTCGAAGCTTCTCTTGTCATGAACGGTACACAGTCCAACCGTCGTACCGTACAGGCCGCATGCAAACTAATCGGGGTCGTCGCCCCGGCCCTCGTCAATCCACGGTGGGAAGCGCAAGAGAGGCGTCTGCTTCTCGGTTTTCTCGACCCCCTGATTCTCGCCGATGATCCCGAATCTGACGAGACTGGGGAAGGCGGTTGGGAGGCCCTAGTGCCTCCCGGTGAGAGGACAGGAATCCGGGCCCAGGTATTGGAGAAGTTACTGTCTGCAACTCGTACAGACCATGCCAACAGGGCGCTCCGGTATGCTTTACAACGATGCATGTTTCGTAGTGCCGATGTAAGTGCCATCTGCTAGTCCGCCCACGTTGTTTTTCATCGCCTTATCTCATCTCAATTCAGGTCCAGGATGCCTTCGCTGGCCTCCTCAAACACCTACGAGAGGTACTTCGCATGGTCGCTCAACGGGCGGGATCCTTAGATTCGCGTCATCAAGGAGAAGACCACGATGATTTTGCCCCTGCGTTGGACACTTCAATGTCGGCGGAAGCTACGCAAAAGTCTGCCGCTATCGCCACCCACCACAACCACATAGTGCAGTCCTGCGTAACGGCGCTTGCTACCATCCCCATCCTACAATCCTCGTCCGGCGAACCTACGCATGACGAGGATCTTCTGAAGCTTCTGCTGAACTGCCAACCGCCCCAGTTCCTCGTACTTGCTCCCGCGTGCTTGGAACACATTCTCCATCGACGGTTGCACCTCAGCCGTTCGAACTTCAGAGATCTACTGGACCAGGTTGACGAACTTTGCGGCACATATACGTACCGGAACAACGAACCGGCACAGCTTCTTATCGTTCAGATGCTCGAGGCGACGTCCCAATTCTGGTGCAGGTCAACGCAAGAGGCCGAGCCCATGCGCAAGGAAGCTCGGGGCTATTGCACCCAATGTATAACCCTTCTGAGGAGCAAGGGTCGGCGATCTTGGCGCGTTCGGGACTCCATCGTCCGTTTCCTCGACAAGTATCTAGCGCTTGACCCTACGCAAGAAGTGTGGTTGATGCCGGGCGCGGATAAGAAGGTTCCCTTCGCCGAGGACCTTCCTGCTGCCGTCTTGCCTGATCTTGCAGACGATGATGATATCAGAATTCGATTCCGGATCGCTGCCACGAGCCCACGCCTCTTCAACGTCGGTCGTCTCGCTGGACGTGAATTGATGACTGTCTATCATGAAATCCGTTCCAAGCTTTCCTCTAATCAAGCGAAGTGAGCATCCAGTGGGCTTCCGTGTTAACCCGTACTCACCAAGGCGTACTTCCAGCTTTGAACACATGATCACCCGGTTCATCTGTCTCGGGAACATGGTCACCTCCGAGGCATCCGCTAGGCGCGGGGCGTACTGGCACTTACTCGAGGTGTCCCTCTACAACGATACCTACCGCCGTCACCTCAAGGCGGTACTCGAAGGTGTCACCACGCGGATGGGAATAGAGCGGTTCGCCGATCTATTCAACAGCTACGCATCTCAGTTCGCGTATTCTATGCGGCTCTCTAATCTTGATGTCTTCCGGTTCCCCCCTGAGCTATTGGGATACCGGGACCGTCGAGAATGCGCAGAGGCTACATTCCATGCGTTCACCTCTACCAACCTCCTGGCCGCCGGATCAGCTGATGAGGTGGACACCGGAAAGGAACTCTTCGCCCGCCACTGTCAAGCTATTCAGAGGACTGAAGAACAAGGTATCCGGGATTGCTTTGCTGAGCTTATCGCCCACCAGACTACGTTTTGGCTCGATTGTCACTCAAATACCGTTGACCCAGAGGCCGACCTCGAGAACGTGCTCAGGTCGAAGACGAGGTTTGCCAAACGGGAGCAATTTCGCGAGCTCTTCGAGCGGAACGTCGATCACATCGTCGTGGCCATCTTGAAGACCCTCGGGGACCACGACGTCTCTGGAAACGGCCCCATCGTAGCTGCTCTCCGACAGAGAGGTGCCGATGATGTTGTAGAAACCTTCCAACTGATCACCAAATACCGCAAGCTCGACAACTTCGATGCGTATACGCCCAACCTTCCATGTTACGGGACCCCCATCATTCTCCATTCCCTCTCCTGGTATTGCAGTCAGATCAAGGATGCGGACTCGCCTTCCATCACTTATCACGTTCTCCATCACCTCTTTGCCGACCTCGAACGATCTCCTCTGGTGAACGAACAGTACAGACTGCTCAATGCTTTGTGCCTCTGGATATCCTGCCACCATACACAGTTTCGAGATACCAGCCTCTTGCGTGTGCTGATGAGGAGAACTACTGCCATGTTCGCTCAGTCCGACCTGGTCCGTGGTGCTCAGTCCATTCTCGAGTGGGCTTTGGAGCTCTACAAGACCTACGTACCGAAGACGGACCATCGCTTGACCGACGTTCTCATCCGCACCAGCACGCTGGCCCACGAGTTCCTCGAGACTACTGGTACCCCGTATCTTGCGGAGCTGGGCAATGAGCTCATGGCGTGGGTTGAAGCTCAAGCGGAGCTTCTCCGCAAAAGCAAGGCCATGAGAAGACAGGTCGTCCGGGCACTCGCAGCGTGGCCTCGAGAGGTCCCACCCTCTTTGCGTTCCGCTTGCGATGACTTGCAGATCCGAGAACTGAACTTGGCCCTCAACGACCACGGAATCTCGTCAAGCAAGTTTCGCTTGGTCAGAAAGCTCTACGACGTCACATCACGAGACCACGAAACCAACGCCAAGCACCCGTTCGGGAGCTCGGATTTCTGGCGGCTGAAGGCATGCATTCCCCCTCGCGAGCACCTCCTCGACAGCGACATCGACGCGTTCACGTCGCTCCTCGTCCTTCACCATGGCGTGATCGATAGCCTTGGTGGCGAGAAATTCGCCTCGGACACGGTCTGCAGTCGCCACCGGAAGGCCGTAGCGGGCCGAGGCAAGGAAATAGCTCCTCGTGCCGAACTGGACCTGGCGCGGTCTGCTACTATCCTTTCCCTGTTAGAGATGTTGGACACATCCGCCGCGCCACAGGTTCACGTTGTGTATACGACTTTACGTGGAGTGATGTCGGTCTCCTCCTCGGAAAACTTTGTCGACGCCAGCCTTCCAAGTGACGCTCGACGAGAGTTAGAGTATATGCTCACATTCCGAGGACCACAATGCGCACCTCTAGCACCGGATCTGTCGGTCGTCCTGGCTGGCGAGGATATGCTGCACCTGGCGTCGGAGTTCCCGAACTGGATCACTCGTACCGCTTCTCTGGTATGCGAGGCACTGGGCGCTCGCGATCCTTTCTTCTCTCCCTTGACCCCCTTGCTACAATCCGACCCGGCGTTCGCTGAAGAAGTTCTCCCTGTCCTCGTCCACACCCTGTTACAAATCGAGTTTGACGACTCCGCCTCTTCCTCTCCGACATCTCTGAGAACAGTACTCTCCAACTACTTGTCTCTTGTCCTGGAGTACGAGGACGCCCAGGCATTCTGCTTTCGTGCTATTATCAGCGTCGTCCTTCACCTTCGCTCATTCCAGCCATCGCGGGAGCCTAGAGATGCACTTGCCCATGATAAGTGGTTGTTGATCGACTTCACGCTTCTGGCACGCTGTGCGATCCAATGTGGTGCTTACACTACCGCTCTTCTCTTCCTCGAGCTTGCCCAAGAACACCCTGCAGCCTCCGAAGCCACTACACGAAACATCTCTACGGAAGACATTCTCTTCGGGATCTACAGCCACATCGACGAGCCAGACGGCTTCTACGGGATTCAGACGGATGATCTACGAAATCTCTTTGTGAAACGCCTCCGACATGAGAAACAATGGGATAAGGCGTTTCGCTACCACGGGGCAGTCCTCGAATCAGGCCAGGCGAGCACCGCAGATACCGAAGGCATCGTGGAATCCCTGTACTCGTTCGGTTTCAACCACCTGGCTATGAACACTCTTCAGCATTTTTCCGACTCAAATAACACCCTGGGCACGAATAATATCGCTTACGATCTGGCATGGCGCGCGGAAACCTGGGACTTGCCGGAAACCCTAGCGGCTAACCATTCCGGTGCGACACTCTATCTTGCTATGCGCGCGGTATTCCGGGAAAGAAACGCACATGTTGTGGATGCTGTCACCCGACGAGCTCTCACCCATGAGATGCAACGAATACGTGACTTGGGCAGCGAGAACTTCACCGAGATTCGTCAAGTTGTGCAGAACTTGATGTGCCTCAGCCAAATCCGACAATGGAGAAGCGAGGACTCTCAGCGGGATTTGCAAGCTGGCAACGTCAACGGTGAACGATGGCGTGTGTTTGCTCGTCTAGATCCCGAATTCGAGTGAGTTCTCTCTGTACTGTTGTAAACAACAAATCTAAGACCTATCTAGGTTCAAGAACATTGAAGCTATCCTAACCACACGCATATCCCTCATTCGATCGCTGCGACAAAAGGCGCAGCGCGACCAGATTGGCGACCTCGTTTCCCCATTCTGTGCCTCCCTCTTGGATTTGGAGCGTGCCTGCTTGTTGTGTCTCTCCGAGAGAGCAAGAGATGCTAATGAGTCGCAGGTAGCGCTCAACTCCGTCACCCGAGCACAACATCTTGAGCGACAGCCATCCTCCGCGGTAGCTCGAGAATTTTCCAATGTCCTATGGCTCATTCAGGAACCCAAGCTTGCGATCAAGTCTCTCGGTACATTGGTCACATCACCCGAAGGAGCTATGGTCATCGACGACGTCTCTTCTAATCTGCAACGCGCGAGCCTCTTGGCACAATTGGTGAGCCACAATGATGCCGTTCTGCCACGCCTTTCTGATTCCTGTTATAGGGCACGTGGTCTGCGGAGGCATCGATGAAGAAACCATCCCAGATTGTAACGGACTGTTTCGCGCCGGCGGTGGACATCGTATTAGCGGCGGACGTGCAGACCGCGGCTGAGAGGAACCACCCTTCGGCCTCAATCTTCCACCAGTACGCTATCTTTGCTGAGCGCCAGTACCATGCTATCTCGCAGTCGCCAGATGCTCTTCGTTGGAAACTGTATATCGACCGCAAGAAGGAGGAGATGAAACGTCGAGCCATCGAGATGACGAGGGTCCCGAATACGAGCCCAGACTTTGCGTCGCTCTTGAGGCAGCAAACTCAAGCCGACGTATTATTGAAGCAGGACCAGGAGCGCGCGCGGGAACATCTTGGGCAACGCACGTCGTTTCTCTCTCTGGCGATCGAGATGTACTCGCGTTGTCTCTCTTCGTCTGATGCCTTCGACGATGATTCGCCTATCCGACTGTGCTCCCTTTGGCTTGCCAACTTTGACAGTGACGATGCGGCGCTGCGTTTTGAGGACGCCCTGGACCGCGTTCCTTCACGGAAGTTTGTATTCCTCTCCCATCAACTCACAGCACGCTTGTGGAACGCCGAGACCAGCGCACCCTCACCCAACCAAGCCATCCTGCAAAATGTCATCCTGCGCATGTGTCGCGAGCACCCGTTTCATAGTCTATTCCCCTTGTACTGTCTCAAAGTCGACCGCGCTTCCTCTCAGACATCCTCAGCGTCCAGACGACAATCGGGCCGTCATGCGTCGCAGCCACCATCCCAGATGGAACGCGCCATCGCTGCAACGGATATCTTCGACAAACTACGGTCGGACCCACAGTCGGCAGAACGCATCAAGGACGTTGAACTGGTCTGCGACGCGTCACTTCAATGGGCCAAACATCCAATCAAGGCCTACATCGCGAAAGCCAACAAGAACGCAAGGAACCATCCCGTTCCTGAGGCGTTACTTATTCGACAGATCAAGGACATCAAGGTACCTGTCATCACGGCACATACACCTATTGATCCAACAACACGGTACGAGGATTGTGTGTGGATACATGCGTATGATACTCGGTATACCACCGCAGGAGGAATGAACCTGCCCAAGATCATCAGGTGCACAGGAAACGATGGCATCATGTACAAGCAGCTGGTAAGTACCTTATTGACAAGTATACTGCACGCGTGGCTGAGGTTATACGTTGTAGTACAAGGGAGAAGGCAACGACGATCTCCGGCAAGACGCAGTCATGGAACAAGTCTTCGACCTCGTTAATGTCGTTCTTCGTCGCGATCGAGAAACCAAAAGGCGCAAGCTCAGCGTACGCGGCTACAAGGTCATCCCTCTCGCCCCGCAGGCTGGAGTACTCGAGTTCGTCGAGAACACAATACCGTTGGGCGCTTGGGTGAAACCTGCTCACACCAGGTATCTGTGCCCAGTTTCGATGTATGCTGGGTCTAACCCGTTCCACCAGGTACCACCCTCAGGACTGGAAACACGAGTACATCATGAAGTTCGTACCTGGCAGCCAGCAAGGAGAGTGGCGGAAGAAGCCGGAGGCCGTCATGCAACGATTCCACCAAGTGCGCGAACACTACAAGCCGGTCATGCGGCACTACTTCACGGAGAAGCACAAGACGCCGATGTCATGGTACACGATGCGGCTGCACTATGCACGCAGTGTCGCGACGAACTCGATCGTGGGACACATCTTGGGCGTTGGCGACCGGCATCTCTCGAACATCCTCATCGACAATAAGACGGGCGAGGTCGTCCATATCGATCTCGGAATCGCGTTCGAACAGGTACGACAGTGCAGCGCACCGCACCATGTTCAACTGACGAATTCCGTTTGTAGGGGAAACTGCTGCCACAACCCGAGCGCGTGCCGTTCCGGCTCACCGCGGACATGGTCGACGGCCTGGGCATCTCCGGAACACAGGGCGTGTTCCAGCGGTGTGCCGAAGAGACCTTGCGGGTCCTGCGCGCCGGCTCGGAAATCATCCTCACCGTCCTTGAGGTCTTCAAATACGACCCGCTCCACTCCTGGTAAGTTACGTCTATTTACTGCCCCGCGGCTGTGCGCACTATTGACCTTTGCGCCTCCCGCAGGACGGCGAGCGAGCTGAAGATCAAGCGCGTGCAGGCGAGCGTCCCCGACGAGACTGCGCAGCTCACCGGCGCTGCCTTCCGGTTCGCAATCGGGATCGATATGGCGAGCGGCGCAGCAGACGAGGCCGCAGACCGCGCGTTGTCCGCCGTCGCGCGCAAGCTAGACAAGGCGCTCAGCGTGGAGTATACCGTGAACGAGCTGATCACGGAGGCGAGCGATCCCGCCAATCTCGCGCTCATGTACATCGGTCAGTCCGCTTTTGTTTTGTCGCGCGATGGGCGCGGGGAGTGCGTGGGTGATGGCTTATACGCGTCGTAGGTTGGGCCCCGCATTGGTGAACGCGAACCATTCGAATTGTCCACCGTGGACGCTGTATGATATAGCAGGCACATGGCAGGGCTTGTGGGAAAGCGTACATGATACTACATCGTAACTTATTCGTGATCTCATCATTGTCATTACTTCACGAACTCGACATCTCTGTATGAATGTATTGCATCACTTTTCCGTCTCGTGCTGTAGGAGTACTTGCGAGCTGGTGATAGCCTTTGAGCAAGTCGCTATTTTCCGCCCAAGATATATCGGTGCGCACGGACCACTTGCTACGACGACTTCTTAACTATAGATTACGACGAAAAAAATCGATATGGATATGGATATAGCCTACTACGACTTGAATAGGTTGTTTCGGAATCGTTCCATGGCGAGGGGGATGCTTCGATTTCTCAGCCCGTATTTGTGCCGCAGCTAACGCTGGTCGTCCACGCGCTGCTGGCCGACGGAGACCCCATCGGAGAGTCTATGGAAGGCAACGGCTACAGGGGCCGGCCGAGTGTACTGTGCAGAATGAAATCGATAAGGAGACGCCTCGGGCTCTCGAGCTGCTGTGCCTTTTTGGCTGTGCCCGAGCCGATTCGGGAGGTAGAGAGCGACGACGACGGCCGCTCTTGTCCCTTTTGGCTTGCTTTTGCGAGCGAGGGCGAGGCAGAGGGATGGATGTATGCGGGTGTGCGGCAGGCTTGTGCGTGCAAACTGAGAAGAGCGCGGAGATCATAATCGTTGAGTCTTTTGGCGGTGCTGGGCGGGTCAAGCGTTGCTTGCCACTGCCCACTCCGACGACGACCAGACTGAAAGCAACTGCGAGACCATTCTTCCGCTTGATCCCAATCACTGAACGCTTGAACGTGCCGGCTCGCTGCGCACATGTCGACCCCACAGGGCGCGGAGAGACCTTTCCACTCTTCCCCTCCCGCCAACAGCCGCCACTCGAAAATCACCGTCGAGTACCACCGTCCGTCGCGCGAGTCCATACAAGAGTACAACGACCTCCTCGCCGAGGCCCACCTGCACGCTGCTGCCGCCAACACCTACACGGAGCCCTTTACGCCGTCTAGACAGGCCCCGCCGCCCCCGCCGCTCGCAAAGAACTCATCCGGCACCCCTCCCCGTGTCCGTAACTCCCTCCAGAAGCCGCCTCCTCGCAAGACCTCCCGTTCTGTAGATCGCGATCCTTTTGCATCTTCTCGCTCGACCAACGACCCTGCTCTTGCCATGACCACCACCTCGCCTCCTCCGCGCCCCTCCCGCGCCAACACCGCAAACCTCACGGACATGTTCCCTACTCAAGCTTCTCTGGCCCGACAACGCCTCTCAGATCCGGTCCTCGTCCCCAGCGATGTCCCCTACTATCCCGATCCGTCAGAGTCTAAGCCACTCCCCAACCAGTACCCTGACTACGCACCACCGCTGCCTCCAATTCCCCCTACGCCAAGCACGATCAGCAGCGCAGGGAGTCGGTCTCGGAGCGGGACGGCGACGAAGTCTAAGAAGGGTATGTTGAGCTTCATGTCCGACTTTCTCAACACCTCGAAGCGGCCGGAGATCAGTACTCCCTACGACCCCGTTCACCTCACCCATGTCGGCTTCAACACCTCGACCGGCGAGTTCACCGGGTTGCCCAAGGAGTGGCAGCAGCTCCTCCAGGAGAGCGGCATCTCCAAGCTCGAGCAGGAGAAGAACCCGCAGGCGGTGATGGAGATCGTGAAGTTCTACCAGGAGAACAACCGCGGGGACACCTCCGTCTGGGACAAGTTTGGGGCCATCGCCGCCCCCCTCCCCGCGGTGACACCTACGAGCAGCGCTTCACAATCGCGCCCCTTCACCGACGACGCCCTTCAGAGTCCCCGTGCCGCACCGCCCCCACCGAAGAAACCCGCCTCGGGCACATCGGGTGCGCCTGTCGCCCACCGCATGGCCCCCGGCCCGCCCCAGCCCGCGACACCCACTCTCGACCGCTCGACGTCGCAGCGGCTGCCACAAACGAAGCCGCCCAAGCCTTCTGAGCAACTCGCCCGCGCAAATACCACCCGCGACGGCCGCTCACCCGGCCCCGGTCAGTCACCGAACCACCATGCGCAGGGTCACCACCCTGGGGCACATGCCGCGCTCCCGCCGAAGATGGCGAAGGCATCGCCCGGGTCGTCCCAGACGGACTTGCCCCTCAAGTCGTCCCCGAGCATGCGCGAGCGTGATGGTCGCGGTCCGGCGTCACAGCCGCAGCCCAGTGCGGCAACCGCGAGCCTTCAAAAAGCGGCCGCAGCAGGTACGGCAACTCCGAGGCGACGGGAGAAGAAAGAGAAGGATAAGGATAAGGAGGCGGACATTGTCAAGCGGCTGCAACAGATCTGCACGGATGCGGACCCGACAAAGCTCTACCGGAATCTTGTCAAGATCGGTGCCGGGTGAGTGTTTACGTGCCAGTTACGTGGTATTGACAACGCTGACCGCACTGTAGCGCGTCCGGTGGTGTGTACACAGCGTACCAGGTCGGCACGAACCTGTCTGTGGCGATCAAGCAGATGGACTTGGACAAGCAGCCAAAGAAGGACCTCATCATCAACGAGATCCTCGTCATGCGCGCGTCGCGGCACCCGAACATCGTGAACTACATCGACTCTTTCCTACACAAGAACGAGCTCTGGGTCGTGATGGAGTACATGGAGGGCGGCTCACTCACCGACGTCGTCACCGCGAACCTCATGACCGAGGGCCAGATCGCCGCCGTTTCGCGCGAGACCGCGCAGGGTCTCGAGCACCTCCACCGGCACGGCGTCATTCATCGCGACATCAAGAGCGACAACGTCCTGCTCAGCTTGAATGGTGACATCAAGCTTAGTGCGTCTCAACCCGTTGCGTCGTAATGTGACGATTCTGACATTCTAAATTCTAGCTGACTTCGGTTTCTGTGCACAAATATCCGAAACGAACGCGAAGCGAACCACCATGGTCGGCACGCCATACTGGATGGCGCCCGAGGTGGTGACTCGCAAAGAGTACGGCCCTAAGGTCGACATCTGGAGCTTGGGCATCATGGCAATTGGTGAGTGCCCCTTTTTTGCCGCGCGGCTGCGTGCTGTCCGCGACCATCACCTCACCTCGCCACGCAGAGATGATCGAGGGCGAGCCTCCATATCTCAACCAAAACCCGCTCAAGGCGCTGTACCTCATTGCAACGAACGGCACGCCCCAGATCGCGAACCCCGAGTCGCTCTCCCCCATATTCAGGGACTACCTCGGGAAGACGCTCGAGGTAGACGCGGAGAGGCGTCCAACGGCGTCGGAGCTGCTCCAGGTACGTGCAGTGGATGTTCATGTGGCGCTATGCAGGCGACTCATATCTATCCCCCGCAGCACCCGTTCTTCAAGCTGTCAGAGCCACTGCGGACATTGGCGCCACTCATCAAAGCCGCGCGCGAGATTGCGAAGAACAAGTGAGCGGCACTTTCCCCCCTCCGCTCCCACTGCTCCGCCGTCAGCCTCGGTCGCGTCCCACTGCTTTTACGGTCCCGCCATCACTGCTCCCCGTCTCCGTCACCATTACCTCCATGTCATGCATCGATCTATCTATATTCACTCTCCCGATCTCGTCGCTGTCTCCCTCTCCCCGCTCCCATTACGACCCGAGGTTCAGGCGGCCCCGCCGAAATGTGCCCGTTGTGCGCGCCCGCCGCGCGTGTTGTCCGCCGATGCAAACAAATGTCTACGTTACGCTACGTTACGCTCCCCGTGCGCCCGCGGGCGCTGTAGATCTTCTCCTATGTCTTTTCTCGAGACTCTCGGACGCGGTTTCCTGTGCGAGTGCGAGTGTGTGTGCGTGTGTGTGTTATTTACCATACTGTGAGATTGTCTTTGGGTTGCGGCTGCTTCGCGCAAGGCTTCGCTTCAGTTTCGGTCAAGGTGCATCTGTCTGGCTGGTAGCAGTATGTACCCCCGTATGGTGTATACCCGTGATGGTCATAACTCACGCCTCACGCGCACGCTTGATGAACACGTTTCGTAGCGGTGAGTTATGTAGGATTTAAATTATTACCCGCTCGCATGAGACTGGACAACTGGAAAAATGCCCGTCTTTAGAGTCGATTCTCTCGTGCTCACGGAAAATAGCAGAAAACGAAGGCGCGATCACGTGCATTACGCGTCGCGTTCCGTAAACGGTAGCGTTGGTCTCTTTCTCGCCCCTACCACCATCTCGCTCCCTAGCTCCGGATCCTATCGAACCCACGCTCCTCTAGACTGAGTTGTTCCCGCCCTGCACGATGTCCCAGTCTTCAAAGCAGCCGATGTCGGGCCTGCGCTCTGTCAAACGCGACTTTTCGTCTAATACCTTACAACCCGCTGCAAGCCAGGGACCTGCCTCCTCGGATACCGATTCCATACCCTGGGAGCCCACTCCGCCAAAGAAACTCACTGGACTTGAACAACGCTTGAAAGACATCCAGGACGCACTGAATAGCCAAATATCGTCTTCGGAAGACACGCTATCCCAAACACAGTCGCAGTCCCAGAAACGCCCTTCTTCCTCGCAGAATCCGCCCGCCAAGCGCCGCCAGCTGCCCTCGACCTGGGATGTCAAAGATGTCAAGCCAGCGCATACGTCGAGGCCCACGTACCCTAGCGCGTCCTCGTCGCGCCCGTCGGGAGCGACATCGCGCAGCGGCGCCAATGAAACGCTCGTGGTCCCGGCCGCCACAAAGAATAGCGCGACATCCAAGCCTGCAGCAGTGTTCCTGAGCCAAGAGCAGACGCATATACTGAGGCTAGTAGAAGCTGGCAAGAGCTTGTTCTACACGGGTAGTGCTGGTAAGCCCTCTTTGACGTTCATGAGCCTCGGTTCCTTCGGTTTCGCTATCGGTGTGGCTCATACTATGCTACATCCTCATCATACACACCGGGAGTATGGCACTGTGTATGGCCCCCTCACACCGTCATGCTACCCTTTCGCATCCAACGAGCAACTGTCGACTATATGGTGCGGATTGTGCCATCGTTGTTGCATGCTAGTTGCACGAGGTTTCCGAAGGGTAACTAGCATGCAACATGGATAAGATCTGGGATGCTGGGAAAACCAGATGCATAGTTTATGGTTCCTGTATAATCAGCGTGGATTCACGTATCATATGGATTAGTGTCTTCTATGAGAAGGCTTTCTGCGTTAGAGAATGCATATCGTTCATGCGCTGTTATGTTGTGTGATGATTTGAGAGTCGGTAAGAGTTTGTAATGTCATGGTAGATTCATAAACATCATATGCAAGCGCATATAAACACCAGATGCTCACACCTTCTTGCCCAGGTGCCGGAAAGTCCGTCCTACTTCGTGAGATCATCAAGTCTCTGAGAAAGCGGTATGCCAAGAGTCCCGACGCGGTCGCTGTCACCGCTTCCACCGGTACGTCGCGCGTGCTGGGAGACCACGGAGATACTCAATCTGCTCAGGTATCGCCGCTTGCAATATCGGCGGTGTCACCATCCACTCCTTTGCCGGCATTGGGCTCGGAGCGGAGTCTGCCGAGATTCTAGCTAGCAAGGTGAGGAAGAACAGGAAGGCCACCACGCGGTGGTTGCGCACTAAAGTCCTCATCATCGACGAAGGTAGTATCAGAACGTCTATTCGACTCGCTGGTGCTGATGCCTCAGCCATGTAGTGTCCATGGTCGACGGGGACCTCTTTGACAAGCTCGCACGCATCGGCTCGATGATTCGGAAGAGGCCTGAACCATTCGGCGCTATTCAAGTACGCATACATCTTGTATGCAGCGGGCTTTGAACGCGTTAACATTCTCCCCGCAGGTCGTTGTCACCGGCGACTTCTTCCAGCTGCCGCCAGTGATGAAGGGTAGTGGTAACGTCAAATTCGCATTCGAGGCGGAGATGTGGGCGCAGACGATCAAGAAGACGTTCAACCTCACGAAGGTCTTCCGTCAGCGCGACCCCGAGTTCGTCGACATGCTGAACGAGATGCGCTTTGGGCGGCTCACGACGAAGTCCATCATGCGATTCAAGGCACTCGCGCGCGAAATTGTTTATGAGGACGGGCTCGGCGGCACGGAGCTGTTAGTTTCATCCTCTTGGGCTGTGTATCGAAGGAACGACAGATGTTGATGCTAACATGGTGCACGGCATGCAGCTTCCCGAGGCGTGAGGACGTGGAACGCTCGAACACCATGCGTATGACAAGGATTACTGGCAAGGAACAGGTATACAACGCATACGACGGCGGGGCGATCACCGATGCCCAACAGCGCGAGAAGATGCTAGCGAACTTCATGCCCCCCAAGCGACTCGTCCTCAAGGAGGGTGCGCAGGTGTGTCACCGCTCCCTCAACCCGCTCGCAGGACGTCCGTGCCGTGTGCTGAAGGCACCCCGTCGCACAGGTGATGCTGATCAAGAATATGGACGAGACGCTTGTGAACGGCACGATGGGCAAGATCCTAGGCTTTGTCGATCCCGCTGCGCCACCGGACTTTGCGGAGCAGGGCGGCAAGCCGCCATCCGCCTCCGCTAAGGCGAAAGAGCCCAAGGCGAGCCTCGCGGTAAGCGGGCGCCAACTCTTGCCCCTCGTCGAGTTCCTCCAGCCCGGCGGCGGGCGCAGGCAGATGGTCGTTCAGCCCGACAACTGGAAGGTGGAACTCCCGAGCGGAGAGGTACAGGTTAGCCGGACGCAGGTGCGTGTTTGAGCCCCATGAGCAGCATGTGTGAAGGTTAACGCAGGATAAACGTGCGCTGTGTGTGTAGTTGCCGCTTATCCTGGCGTGGGCGATGTCGATTCATAAGTCGCAGGGGCAGACGCTCGAGCGTGTCAAGGTCGACCTCGCCAAAGTGTTCGAAAAGGGTGCGTCATTCAGCTTCTTCCCTTATCCGCTCCGTACTGAGCGGTTTCGGCGTGCCCTCGCAGGCCAGGCTTATGTCGCCCTCTCGCGTGCGACGTCACTCGACGGATTGCAAGTACTCAACTTCGACCCCACCAAGGTGTGTTCGGTTCCCGCGTACGAATGTACGGGTATTGATAGGAGCCCAGGTTCAAGCCCATCCGAAGGTCGTGGAGTGGAGCAAAACGCTCGAGACGATCGATTGAGTAGCGAGCAGCAGCATGGCTCACATGAGAACCAAGTCCAAGGCAAGAGGGTATGTTACGATACATTATGACTGGTCTGCGGACGCCCGATTTCGTGTGTCCTACTGTGTACGTTATAGACAATGCGCATATGATGATCCAGTCAAATCCGGAGAAGCTCATCCGTCGGTCAAAGCTACGCACGCTAAATTGGCCCTGGGGTTTCGTCGAATACTACTAAAGGGGCAGACCCACCTCAATCCCGCTGCTCGTGTCCATGTCACCCGAGCGCCCCGTGTCATGCGCGGCAGCGCGCCCCATCGACGCTCCGGGTGCGCGAAACACGACAGTGCTCTGCCGCGCCTCGCGTACCGGCCTGCGGCTCTTGTCCTCGAAGAGGGGGCCCCGTGCGTTCAGGCGAGCGAGGAGGGCATTCACGTACACTGCATGAAGGAGATGGTCAGGTGCAATCATTCAGACGCAAGTGCAGGACAGAGCAGGAAAGAACGGACGCTTGCTGAGGACGAAGTAGAACGCGAAATACACGAAACTGGCGTTGTCCACGGCGTACTGCGTGGGCAAGAGACACGTTGTTAATCGTCGATCCCAGAGATCGAGAAAGGGCTGAAGAATACGTACTGCTATGAGCGCGGCGAGCGCACACAAGCTGGTGGGGTCTTTCAGTCTTCTCGTCCATTCTCTCAGGGGCGGCCCACCTGGTGAGCAGGCCGGTGTTGATGCTGTATGCGATGAGGGTCCTGACGATCCTGTCTGACCTGCGGGGGGCCCGAGTCGGCAACATCAACGACTGCCCCACATGGTAAACCCGATACTGGTGGAGCGCACCTCCTTATTCCAGTCTCGAGGCTCCGCAGCATGATACATTGCGCTACGGCGATGATGAGGTCGCCGGCAGCCTCCGAAGAGAGACCGAGGTAGAGGGACCACTACGCACAAGAGATAGATTAGTACACTTTTATACAGAACCCCCGAGGCTTGAAAGAAACCGGGGGACAGCGTACCGAAGATCTGCCAAGCTCCTGGTACGAGGAATCATAGTATCTTGCAGGATGGAAGTGTACATGAGCAAAGTCGCTGTATGCGGCGGAACGCCTTACAGTTCGATAGCGAAGTCTGTTGCGGGGCAAACGCCGGTGAGAGGGGTGGTGCGCAAAGACTCGGAGGCCGGTATTGTACGTACAGATGGCATCCGCTATAGCGTAACGGTAGAGGATCGGCCATCAGCTGTATGCTGAACAGCCCGTAGAACAACAAACGTACCAGGAATTAGGACGCAGAAGAACGCCTGACGTGTGTGATTAGCTCGTTGCTCTTTTGTGAACAACGATCGCGGACGCACAATAATTGCAGGGAGGATCCAGCTGCGATTGTTGACTGAAATAGGGTTCTAGGGTCTGCAGTAAGATGATCGCGGACGAGATTGTGCTTACGTTCCCATAGACGGTACCCAAAGATGCTATCCGTGTGCGGAAGGAAATCGTAATGACTCTGACTTAGCCTGGAGTACACGAAGACTGTGGGTCGGATGGACGCACCACCGAACTATCGAATTGCTGATGTTCTAGGACGATATATAGGTCAGTAAACTATACTATGGAGCACAAGGATATGAGTAATTGAAGGCTCACGGAAATTATGATCACAGTCTGGCATGTAAGTCGGTTGAGTGAGCGTACGAAAATCACTACCATCGCTCCAAATTATCCCTTACAGATATAGGCCTAATTTGAAGCACTATATGAGCCCAATTGTCGGTCATGCAACATAAGAGACTTTGAACGTACCAGATAGGTTGCTGCACGGCTTGCAAGTTAGTGAAGTTAGTTATGCAGTACCAGTACAGGGCGCCGCTGATCAAAATCGCATGGACGGTGTCGAGAATCCTTGAGCAATTTATGGTCGTCAACGTGACAATAAAATCCCGGGCATACAAATGTATACCATAGGATCAAGACCTGAAGTGACAGAGGGCCCAGGGCTGTAAGTTTTCGCGGTGAAGGGCCGTCCAGTCGCGACCATACCGAGAGCCTAAGCGCTGCACTGTCAGTACAGCTTTTCCTGCAGTATATGTATGCTTGAAGGCTAGTGATGCCGTATAGCCTGGTGACGTGGAATGTGAACATTTGGAATAAGGAGAGCCTAGTCGCCAGCAAAATTTGACTTACAGAATAGTCAAGATGTGACCAATGAATGCGGCTCCCAGTGTGCTGTCCAGAGAGTGAGCGACATGGCCATCCATCACGGCACTGCGCTATGGATAGAAATAGGGTCGGACGTTCAGAAGCACTAGGTACAGGACGCCGTTATGGGGGGTGGGGCGGGGCAGTTGGGAGATACTAGTGCTCATAGCCTTTGCTCCGAGCAGCGCACCATTCATTTACTATCTCGAAAGGCGTCAGAGTGGTTGGGATAGAAATGAAGATGCCTATATGAAGAGCGGATCCGGTGTATACCCAGGCTTTGTCATGATCAGTGCCAGCGGTCGGCTCAGCAACGTCGAGGACTAGTGTTTGGATTTCCATAGCAATCCGCCGCCGAGGGTGAAGTCTGACAGGGCTGCGGTCACGGTCTGGGGCTGCCGCAGGGCTGCCAATGCATGCTACAATGTCGCTCGACGCTCCCTTGGCAAGGGTCCGCAGACTGCACTGGCAGCATTGACACATCGAGTGGCACTGAGAGGCTCAAATGATTATCTGCGGAGGGATGATTTCAAACTTGAAGTTGGCGTCTGCGAGAAGAGCAGCTAAAGAACAGCCTGCGAAGTACTGATGATATAATGCGACTGTACAGTCAGTCACATAGGATAACGCAGCGGCCGGGCCCGATCGATACATCGTCGCGGACTGCCACGAGCGCTCAGGCTGCCGCGACCACTGCACCAAACCATGGCTCGTACCGTCGCCAGGGAGGAATAAACAGACTGGGCATCTAAAGGCGCTCCAGGTAAGACAGATGTTATGCATAACAGCCTGGTAGTAATCACCACGTTCCAGGCTAGGTCTCTATACACTTCGCAGCAAGCAAGGGTGCGCGCAAGTGTAGTACTATAGCGTGACGCGGAGCACGAGACTCGTGACGCACGCGCCAACCCTCTCCATCACCGTGACCCACTCCGCTCGTCCTCCTTCTCACCACTCAACCGCATCCACAAAACCACCAAGATCCCTGCAGTGGCATTGTGAAATTCCCTGCGTACAATGCAAGCAACGGTAGACACCATTGGCCTACGACGTACGTGTTCTCATCTTCTGCACGTCTTCACTTTGTTTACGGTCCACAGACATAACCAGGGCTCTCGCTTGCTTGTCCAAATTTGGGGAAGAACTAAGCATAATCGCGACGCCAGAGACATTTGCGCTGTCATCCACCAACCAATCGTTGACTGCATACGGCCGCTTCAAGTACGCGCGATCTTTTTTCCGCAAGTATCGTGTCAGCGGCAACACAGCGGGCCACGATGTCGAGGAAGTGCCCACGCACACCTTCCAGATCGTCACCAAGGTATGCGCGAACAGCCCCATTTTCTACGCCATTCGTAGTGACTGATTGTGTACGCAGCCTCTCCTACAGATTCTCAAGCAAAGGACTGTCGTGAAATTCTGCGAGAAATGCGAATTCATCATCTCCGACGGCGCGTCTCAAGGACCTCATCTGGACGCAGACGAAGACGGCCGCGATACGTTGGAAAGTAGACTGACCGTGCGTCTCCACTGCAAGCATGGTAAATATATGCTGCCTCCGCTCACCTCGTCGCATCCAGTGGGTATGCATGTACTGAACGTGTCGTGACTCGCTCTTGCCACTAGGTGTCGTAAAAACCCACCGTCTCCCTCTAAACGCTGCGGAAAACTTGATGTCGCCCACGATGCCCGACGCTGATTCCGAGTCTCGTCTCACGATCGGCCCAAAGGCGCTCAAGTACATGCTGGATCACTTTCCTTTCGGGAAAGGGGGCAAGTCGGACCCCCAGCTCATCTGGAACTTCCACGACACGGACGTCCAACTGCGTAGTCTGGAGTCTTCAGTAGACGCCAAAGGTGCGCATATACCCAGAGGAGTGTTGATACAAGGAATGAACCCAACCACAGGGCGTCCACAGCTGACAACAGAGCTAACAATCAGCGCGGAAGAGTTTGAAGAATATGAACTACAGACGTCGCCCATCACCATCGCGTTTCATTTACGAGAATTCAATGTGCGTTAACGGACTCCCTCGCTTACCCCCTGCCTAAACCTAATATCAACACCCTAGGCTACAATAGCGTTCGCGGAGGCCTCAGATCTCTCACTTGAGATTCGTTTCACGGATCCTGATGCCCCAATATACATCGACGTCGGCGGCGACCTCGCCGACACGCTCTTCGTCATCGCAGCCAGCCGCCTCCAGTCTGTTTCCCCGCAGAGCTCGCAGTCGCGCCAACGTGATGCCCGCGCACAATCCAAGGGAAAGAAACGACCCCTGGAGGAGGACGCATACCACGGCAACGCGCAAGCAGTGGACCGCGAGCACGTACACTCGCACAGCAGGACAGGGAAGCCGATAAAAGTCGTGCACCGCGCCGACCGCGCGTCCATCGCGCGCGAGATGCATCCGCCCCCGCAGCCCTCCTTCGCCCATGAGCCGCAGCCATCGTGGGCGATTCTGACGGCCGCGCAACCGCAACCGAACCACTATGAAGATGACGAGAACGAAGGTCAGGAAGGGATGCGGCCGCAGTCGCCAATAGTGCGAGAGCCGCTGTTCCTGCCCGGGTCTCAGCTTTCGCAGCTCCCACCGGCAGCAGAGGCGGCGATCATCGAATCGGGGCTGGGCATCGAGCACATGACGGCGGAGGAGCTCGAAGATATGCTGGAAGGCGACGCGGAAGAAGTCGAGTTTGTGTCGCAGCGCAGCGTCCCCATCGTGCCGGACATGAGTCAGGGTGACCCTCCGGATGCGGGCATGGGTAGGGAGGGCTGGGAGGACGGCCTGGAAGGCGACGAGGACATCGAGTTCGATGACGATTTGGGGTATGGCCAGCGGCGGGACAGCTTTGAATTGATAGAAGATGTGGAGATGGCGCCGACGCAGAACGATGGCGGGACGAAGGTGTGCATCTCAACACTCAACAATTATATCACACCTGAGATCCATACTGACAATTACTTCGTTAGGTCTTCCGGCCGCTGTTCGAGGATTGATAGCTCCGCAATTGCATTCCCTCTCCTAAAGACGACTTTATGCGCCGTTGCTCTTCGCTAATTGAGTGCCAAAACAAGGTCTCTCGCATATAGTCAATATATCACAAGACCTGCTTTTGATCGATGTCGTAATCTTTCTCTTCAACACGCTAGCACGAACATCGCTCTAAACACATCGGGTAAGCAAAGCTTACGGCGCTCTATTCAGGATCGTACGGGGAGTATCGGCCAGCAGAGGGTGTTGGTGAGTACCGTTACCTTCTACACTGGGTGCACTCGATAATCACACTCTATCAGGGTCTATAGGTCAACGAGTTACCCAGGCCGGCAGATGTCTAGACTCTAGATGTTGTGTGGGGGCATCCGGGAGATCGGAGCCGGCGTGACGAGGTGAGTGAACAGCGAGTATGAGTCACTCTCTCGCCCTCCGCATTGCCCTGCACTGGCCCTCCGCATCGTCCCGCCCTCACCCTCACCCTCACCCTCCGCACCGTCCTGCCCTCACCCTCCTCCCTCCCCATGCATCCCCGCCAGTACTCTCTCCCCCTCTTTAATTCATCCCTACTCTATCCATCCCCGATACTCATTCCCCATTCTCTTTCCCCTCACACTTAGGTAGCGTCGCCCCCTCCCCTGCCGCTCACCCGGCGCCTTTCACTCTCGACTCGTCTGCCCCATCCCGTACGTGCCTCTTCGCATGCCCCCCGCGCCCGCTCAGCTTCACGCACCTAGTCCTCTCTCTTTATGCACCCGCCCCTATGACCCGCCTCGCTCGCGCTTCCCACACACATGTATTATCTGACATAGGGCTACGCCCTCCAGCGGATATAAAACTGGATACCAAAAAAAAAAAAAAAAGTCACTCAGACATCATGCATCGCGTATCAGTCATGCAGATTGACTACGATTAGGTGGTGGATGCTGCGCTCTCCCTGCTACGGCCTCTTGCTCAGCCACGCCACCAGCAACAACCATCGGTCTCGCGCTGGCATCAGGAAAACCCTCTCTGTGGAATTCTCCGGCATGATCCAAGAATTCCGGAGTATTATCCCATAATCCTTCATAATCTGTGATTTCCGTCATAATCAAGAATTATCCCAATATACAAGGTACCCCCTGTGCATGTTGCGTCATTGCGGGATATTACGGAGAATTACGGCTGCATATCACTCAGGACGATTATGAAGAAAATCAGATATTATTGACGCTAATCCTATAGTACATGCTGCTACTACAACTAAGGCATACGGACGGACATAGTACTAGTACCCTCAGACTACAGATACATCGAGTCTATGGCTCTCGGACCCATGGCCCTTGCTTCCGGGATGTGACACAGACATAATCGCAGCACATGACAGGTCTGAGCACTCGACGCTGACATGGACCTCACAAAGCCGCGCTAAGGATAATAAGTCAGTGTTCAGGATGGTATGATGGGCAGGGTTACATACCGGTGGGACACTCGATCGGGAAGGGAATGGTTCGGGGGTGCTCGGCCCACTCCACGTTCGTACACGCGCAACATCGCAGCCGTTGCTGTGCAACAGGGGAAAAATTAGCAGTGAGTTTCTCTGCTGTGTGTCGTAGTGATCCAACATACCCGGGCCCTAGGTATCGAGGTGCCCCCAACCACGGGGCCCTGAGGACCTGTTGAACATCGGCGCTGTTTGTACTTACCTGCTAGTTCATTGACGTCCCTGTACACCATCGCAAGGGTAGGCATGGGTTCAAGCGCTATGTGCTGCAAACATGAGATTAGCTGGCTCAAGAGATGGAGGATGAGGCCTTGACACAGTACGAGCGGAAGTGAGGCAGATGGGTTACCGACCTCTCTGTGAAACTGGTGACGGCGAGGATGGAGTTGAGCGGGAGATGACGGCGAGCTTGCAAAAGACTCTCAACCCAGCCGTATGCGATAGACCTGTACCTGGTTTGCTTAACTGATCCTGAACGAAGTAGTAAGCAATAGGACTTAATCACGACGCACCCCAGGACGCGAGCCCTGACCAAGTAGGTCCGTTTCATGATATGTCGTGGGCCATGCAGGTCTCGGGTGTCCAACCCTTACTGCTTAATGGTAAAGTCCTCGCTCCAGTTCCCGGAGTCCCCGAGCACTGACCGACCCCGTCAGCACCTTCACCGCATACACACAGAAGCCACTGGTACGGTAGTCGCTGCCTTCGACGACTCACGGGACCTTTCACCTCGACACGGCCGTACCTTATAGTCCAGATTCAGACAGCGAGTTTGCCCAATACCGGATCGCCAGAGCAGGTGATAGAGAAGAGAGGTTGTGACAGTCTTTCGAAAGCTTGTTGCATCGACGAGCGGGAGAGAAGAAAGTAAGCGGATATGCCAGCGAGGCGCGACCGTTATTTAGCGCTGTCGGACAAACATGTACCAATACGGGACTTAGCCAGTGGAAACATCATGATGTAAGCGCTCAAGCTTCGGGCCTATAGTACGTACTTGCATGGACTCGCTGCGTCTGTTGGCAGTGTCGAAAAACCCATAATATATAAACCAGTGCTTCTCCCTCTACATGAATCTCTCTCGACGTTTGGGGGGTCAACATATCATGACTGATGTATTATTGGTACTGTAGGTCCCTCGATGTACGACTCGGATGTTGAAGATATTTGCTCAGATTATATGCGCCACAAGGATATATTCCATTTTCTGTTGCCGCTATGTTCTCCTGAGTTGGGCTCGTATTCGGCTTTACAGTCTTTTACAGTACCCCGCTGTTCCGAAAGGTCTCCGCAGAAAGCGCCCGAGTGAGTGGCAGTGACATCGGCGCTTAGCAAGTCTTACGACTAGTGATGCCGCAAGCTCAGCTAAGCTAAGCTAAGCTCGGGAGCTGATGCTGGCTTGTTTGATGAGCTCGAACAAGCCAGCCAGCAAGCCCAGCTGGCCAGCCAAGCGCCCCGCGATTACCAAAAGCGGAATGAAGCGCCCGTCGAGACTGGAGAGGAGGATCGGGCGGCGGCGAGCAGAGGGCAGCGGCGCAGACGGTGCATGAGTGTACATATCACAAATAAGGAACATATAGTAGTGGTCTATGCATTAGCTAGCAAATCTTCCAACTCCGAGAATTTTCCCGCAGCGAGAAGCTCCTGCGCAGCGGCTGCAGTTACACCACCTTTGAGGACATAGTCCCGCTCGTCCGCAACGACCTGCGCTGTGAACGAAAGCCGTTCTTGCCGGTAGGCATGCTTTAGCATCTGTAGCTCGGACAGGAGATCTAGCGCCATATTTGTGCGACGGTCGGTAATAGTGTCCCTGCTGGAGGAGAACACCTCCTCACATGGGACCGCAGCCGGACGCCGGGACGCTATGGGCACGCATGGACGCTTGTAATGTGAGCCAGCAGCAGGCTGTGACGGGTCCTTGCGCTTGCGTAGCCTTTGAGTGCGATTGCTTGCCTGCACGGCGCCGCTCCGATCTGTTTCCTGCGGAGAGGTCCAAAATGATGTCTAAGAATCGTATCAGTTGTTTGTATGATACAACAAGCATCTAGGTGCATACTCACCTGCATCTCCTGTTAGGATGGCGGCCTCGGAAGCACAGGAGCGGTACCTATGCTTGGATATGGCCCCGGTGGGAGATGTCCCACCTGATACTGGGTGTGTGCAGTCGGAGGCACCCCGGTCAGCCCACGGACATCACAAGATGCTGCTGGAAGGTTTCAATGGTCCCACTGTGAGTTTATACAATGACACCAGGTCGGAGATGGACACTGGCAGAGCGCGAAGGACGTGTGGGAGGCGGCAGTCGCAGATTTGCTCTGCTCGCACAGCAGATTTAAAACTTCAAAATATATTCGCTGGGGAGGTCTCAAAATGAGCACTGAGAATCGTACCACTGCGTGAGCGGCAAAGCGTCCCCCAAGGTGTCGAGCAAGGAGTGGTGGTCATTGGGAGGTATGCTGCTCGGGGCGGCGGTGAGCCAAAATTGGACTTGATACGGCGCACGGCGCGGGTGTAGAATGTTTCAGAATTGTTGGGGGGGAGTATACCTCAGCTTGCAGTTGTACAGAGAGTAACGGAGGGCCCCCACGAGCAATGGACTTGACGATAGAGCGCGCTGCAGTAACCGATCGCGATGAGATAATGGACAAAGGTGAATATCGAGTGTGCCGCAATAGGAAAGAGCTCCTCAACGAATGAGAAGCGTGGGAATGTATTATATAGCAGCTCCTCAAGCCGACCGTATCGGGACAAGCTCTGATAAGCTCAAGCTGATGCAAGCTCAGCCGCAAGCTGGCTTGCCAAAGCTTGCGGCTTGCGGCAACACTACTTACGACCGTATTAGCTAGAATTACAACTCATTATCTACATTATGAGACATAATCAGGTCATGCCGGATCATGCTGGCGAATTCCCCGAGGAGGGTTTTCCTGATGCTGTCCACGTCAGAGGTAGAGTATACAACAGTTATTGCAACTTTCTAGGTGTAATAAATAGCGGTAGTTGCAACTTCGGCGGTTTAAGGCCAAATAGACGCCGTTCGGCACAGCCACTGACGCGCGAGACGCGGGCGCCTATCTGCAGTTGCAGTCACAGCGAGATGGGCGTCTATTGTAGTTGCAGCCACGAAAAGAACACGCAGCAAGCGGAATTGAACACCGGACCTACTGCAAAAGCCTAAGTATGAGTGACACACGTAAACCACTCGGCCACAGGGCTGTACAAATGTTCTGGTTGCGCACGGTACTAGTTCGGATACATTTCTCCAGCTACTAATGGCACCCCAAGTTACTCCAAGTCCTCACGCAGTGCCAAGCTTCAGCAAGATGTCAGATTCCAGTGATAGAAATGGACCACTCGGCCACAGAACTGTACACACTATAGGAGTATATATAGTACTAGTGTTCATCCATTCCTTTGGCTACTAACAGCATTATAAGTCCTTATGCAGCACCAAGATCCGGTAAGGACTTGGAGTACCATTAGTAGCTGAGAAATTCTATTTGGACTAGTACCGTGCGCAACCAGAACATTTGTACAGCCCTGTGGCCGAGTGGTTTACGTGTGTCACTCATACTTAGGCTTTTGCAGTAGGTCCGGTGTTCAATTCCGCTTGCTGCGTGTTCTTTTCGTGGCTGCAACTACAATAGACGCCCATCTCGCTGTGACTGCAACTGCAGATAGGCGCCCGCGTCTCGCGCGTCAGTGGCTGTGCCGAACGGCGTCTATTTGGCCTTAAACCGCCGAAGTTGCAACTACCGCTATTTATTACACCTAGAAAGTTGCAATAACTGTTGTATACAACTCGTCAGAGCTACCCATCGATCAGTATCGACACTCCTATATACAATCCATCAAGAATCTCCCCCAGAGCATCGGTATCTTCAGGTAAGGCCATGCTTTCCTCGTGTAACAATCCTAGTGTTAAAAGCCTTGTACAGACACAAGTTGGATATCGCGCGCACGTTGTAGAGCAAGCACGTGGAAATGGCTACAGCAGGCACCTCAGAGGGGTAGGTCTTTACAGCCGCGAGGTCCTGCATCACCTTGATTTCTCACGGAAATATTCGGACATCCACGCGAGCAGAAACGACATAGCTCAAGCGCGGCTAGAGCTCAATAGCGACATCGCGCTATACGCAGCACTTGATGAGAAGTCGGGCCTCAACGCCCTCACCCCGATAGGCAGACTGCCGACGGAGCTCCTGGCCGAAATATTGGTCTGTGTTGCATTCGCGGACTACTCGGGTCCCGACTATTGCAATCGTGCCATGTACTGGATCAAGGCGGCCCACGTCTGTCGTATGTTTCGGGACACCGCCATCGGGACACCTAGGTTCTGGAGTTATCTCCGACTTACTCCCAAGGGTCATGTCTTCGTTAATCTCGTGCCCCTTTCCAAAGATGCTCCCCTTCACGTCACTGGCATATACCATCTACTAGCTCACCCTACTGTTCTCTCAACCTTCGTGGAACACTCCCGACGATTGCGTGAGCTTCGTATCAAAGGTTCTTCCCGGCAGCTTCAAGTGTTCTTTCACGATAACGCGTTACGCCTCGACATTCTCGAGACCCTCATCGTGGTCGACTTAGGGTACGAAGAGCATCGCTCTGATTTCCAACCACCGCCATCCTGCATCCCCTCGAGCGACGTTGCCCCCCGACTCCGCCACTTGAAGGTAGTCCGCTTCCCATTCCGCGGGAACGACCTCGTTCGCTGCTCACACACACTCAGTACGTTGATTCTGGCCACCGTGCCATATGCGGGTCGACTGCCCTTGGATCATGTTGGCACGCTGAGAGAATTCTTCACTGGGCTTGAGGCCATCGCTCCGGGCCTGGAACACCTACGCCTTTTCGACATATTGGCCCTGCAAGTGCCATCCACCTCGCTTGAGCGCTCCCTTTCGCGCTCCATCCCAATACCTGTCCTCAAGGAGCTCCGTTTGGTAGGGGAAACAGTCAACATCGCCTACGTGCTCGAACACCTAGCGTTGCCCTCGACGGTCTTCATTAGCCTGGACGCTCGGGGGCATATGGGACACGAGGAACTGAGGAACGCGTTGATGACAATATTCTCTCCCGTCAACCCTCTTCTGCTCGCCAAGTTCATGATATCTTCGACCGAGTACTACACTACTACGATTGAAGGTTGGAGGAACATCGGCGACGGTACTGCACAGGACCTGTCCATGTGCGTGAAATTCTCAAGGGGCAACCCCGAATTCCGCCCTCCTTACCCGCCCGCGCTAGTTCTTGGGTCCTTCGGGTCGCTGTTCGCCCACGTCCAGGAGCTTGTCCTAAGCGGCTCTGCTCCCTCCAACGAATGGATAACGCTCTTCTCGGCCATGCCAAGCGTGGAAACGCTGTCTTTGGACGGGTACCCAGGATACGACCTCTTCCTGGCTCTCATGGCCCCCCTGCAGGACAGCATCACCACCGTGCTGCTGCCCGCCCTCCGAGTTCTCAACATCCGCAGGTGGTTCCATCACATCCCCTTCGGCTCGCATCGCGACGTCAAAGACTATTGGGCGGATTTCGTCGGTTTTCACATCTTCCGTTGCAACTACGGCGTCCCCATCGACAAAGTCGCACTTCGCGAGTGCACTTTTCTTTGGCGCGAGGGTCTCGAGAGTCTACGAGAGGTCGTGGTCGATGTGGAATGGGACGGGCGGAAACCGCCGCCGTTTTGGCCTGATGGCAAGATGCGAGTCGATTAGAATGTGGGATCTGCTACCCCACGCGGGCGCCCGCACATTTCCAGCTGTCCCACACATAGAACGTCAAGTCGAACCTCCACTATGTCCTGGGAGAGCCGGGACGTCTCCATCTCTCGTAGCCGGTATATACAAGATACAAAAAATACAATACATGTCTTCCAACGGCGTCGTACACTTTTTCTTCCACACGCTAAAGTCTACAATGTCCCAAGCACAGCGGGGTATATACACCCCTCGTATAGCAAAAATTGTCCGCGCCACAGCACCAGTCGTAAAATCGTGAAGGTCGTCACACTGCCCATGGCACGCATGTCAGCTCAGCCGCACCCCACTCCGCATGCGCGATCCAAGTACTCACGGTCTAGAACTACAACTTGCACAGCTGCTAGTCTAGCAGCGGCGCGTCGTGCTACGGCCCCATCTCCGACACGTCAGAGGCAGGACGCTGCAGCATGGGTCCGGGCCCGTTGAGGAACAGGTCCCGCAGGTCGAACGAGCTCTTCTTCCTGCGCACCGTGCGTGGTGCGCACGCCTCGCGGTCGTGCTCGTGCTTCCCCGCCAAGTTTTCCACGTCCGAGTGGTCGGGGGAGTGCTGGCGCGGGAAGGGGAGGGGCGCGCCGGGGTATATGTGGTCGCCATCGTGCGAGTGGGCGCGGAGGGTATGGGGGTCGGAGTCGGGGGTGGCATGGGGCGCTGTTGGGGTCTCTTCGGCGCGCGAGGCGAAGCGGAGCTGCTGGGCGCGGCGCCGCGAGGGCGTGTGCGCGAGAGCGGGCTTTGCGGCGGGGTCACGGTACGCGGAGAGGTCCCAGGTCGGCATCGTGTGGCTGTCAGTGTTGGTCTTCGGGCGGCGGTATCGGGCGGATGTGCGGCGGGTGTGAATGGGATCGAAAGGGGGCCGAGATGAAAAGCGCGAGGCTTTGTAGGTCTGGCGATATGGAGGAGGGGGCGGGCAGTGATGTCAGTGGGGAGACGGGAGCGCCAACGCCGTTATATATCGCGCCGTGCCCGTGGCCTTTCGCGACTGCACACGCGAGCCACCTGAGCACGCGCAGAGACCCACGGCCGGGAGCGGGGGCGTCGGGTGCACCCATCTGCATGCGCGGGCGAGTTCCAACCGCCCTGGCAAGACCCGGCGGGAGGATTAACCACCGCGCCAGGGGCGCCCAGAACTCCAGAGGAGAGATGGAGCCCCGGACGTCACTGCCTAGCAGTGCCTAGCTTGCATGATTTATCGTATCCCGTGCGTGGCACGGCAGGTGCTCTGGCCTCTGGGTGCTCGACGGAATCCAGAAGTTCTCGAGTGCAACTGCGCAGTATGGGGTTGTCCCCCGCGGTGCCAGAGGTGGAGGAGACAGCTGTAGGCCTAGACCATTCGTCATTTGCTCCTCCTAAACTCAGGCCACTTGGACACGGCTTCTTGAGCTGCTAGGCCGAGTCTCTCCATCTCGAGGAGTATCTTCGCTGCCGTAAAGCTAAAGTAGGGCGATAATGAAAAGCCCGTGCAATCGGGGCCGGGATTCGGGCAAGTAATTGGGATCGTTCAAGTGGGCGGGACTTGGCGGGCCGGTGGCGCAGGACAAGGAACGGCCTGGAACGGCGCAGCCGTGACTGATCTATACGCATCACCCGTGACTTACTGTTACTCTGCGCGTCGGCGTGACGACGCGCACTTTGCAGGGTTCTGCCAGTGCACGCCTTGCGAGAGGGTCAATGTCTCGGTAACCCACGGACCGACAGCTCACAGAGGGCGCGGGACGGGAGGACTAACGTGTTTGAGGAATTCTGGTGGAATGCCATATCAACAAGGTGAAAAGGGAGTATCGAGAGGTCTGGCGTACCTCTCCTCATTGCTGCAATCACATTTCCCTCCACGTCATCGAACACATCAGAATGCACAGGAGGTGCAACCGCAAATATAAGGTATTCAACGATAAGACGTGGCATCTTCGCTGCCCTGTCCCCAGGTCCGATAGGGAAAATCTAAGCAAGGATTTCGTCCTGGTCAAGGGTTGCTGTAAGGCTTTTCAAGCTGCCATCCCCCTTCTGTTGACCAACCGCTGACCAGGTCCGGATTGCTATTTGTGATCGATGTCTTGGGCTGGATCATTGGGGTGTGTTGCGCCAATGCGTGCTTGTCATGCTATGGACTCACCTTACAGAGTTCAACGGAGCATAGTCCAACGGGGATACCAAGAGCTGCTATTTGCTGTCGAATGAGATCAAAAACGGTGGCGGGTGTGGGTTGGTCCTTGACTCGTTGCAATATGTATACTATACACCATCTTGGCGGAGCGGTTGGCCAGGGAGTGATATATGATGACATTGTCGGTCATGGCGGCACAGGAGTGAGAGGTTAGGAGCACGGGCCGTTATATCATTCGCCTGCACGACAAACAGACGGTTGAACAGACTCACTTGATGCTGCATGGCGTGTAGCTGTGAGCTGCATATACCCACAACGAGAGAAACGTTCACCACGGAGTGTTTCACCCGATTTATACAGTATTCCACATGCATCCGCTCGATCCGGTCGAATCGATGTCAATACATCCATACACGAGTCCAGACGTACGTACGATGCATCCACCAAAACGCTCACGCAGAAACCGTAGCGAGCGGGGGCACGGTGAACTTCGCAGCGAGCTCGTCGAACTGGGCAGCCTTCCGCTGCAGATCCGTTACTAGCGGGAACGAAGGATGTTCCGCCGCCAGTTTCCTATATCACCACATCCAATCAGCCTCTGACCGAGCCGGGAAACCAAAGCACTCACCCATACAACTCCTCTGCCTCCACCCCCTTGCCCGCCAGCCCCGCCACGACGACCAGCGCGGCCGCAGTCTCCGCGTCCCCGCCCGCCCCCACACTCTGCGCCTCCTCAAGATCACTGCGCGCGCCCGCGACCTCCCCGCGCAATAGCCGGGCGACCCCGCGCGCCGTAAGCAAGCGAGGGGAAGACAGAGACGGGTTCGCCAGCTGCTCGGTGAGGAAGGCGGCCGCGTCCGAGTACGCATCGCGCCCCGCCGCGAGCCCGACCGCACACTCGGCGAGCTGGAGGAGAAGGTCATCCTCTGCCCAACGCGCCGCGCGCGCGAGCTCTTTGCGCGCGAGGTCGGGGCGGGCGATGGATAGGTAGATTTGGGTTGTGTAGGCGATGCTGTCAGGAGCTCAACAATCAGCGAGTGGGACGAGGGGGCCCGAGTACTTACGCTTCGATGTTCCGCGTGTCTGTGCCGGCGCCGAGGGTCTCGAGGGCCTCCTCGACCTCGCCCGCGCGCGCAAACGCGGCACCGGCGAGCACCCGCACGACACCCTTCTCCCACTCTGCTGGGGCCTCCTCGTCTTCGTCCTCTTCGCCCTCTATTTCAACAACGAGGTCCCGGAGCTGCTCGAGCGCCGCGTCCGCGTCGGCCTCGGCGGAGAGGTACTGCGCGAGCGCCGCGACCGCCTTCAGCGCGATGCTGTCGGACTCGGGCGGTGCGAGCGCGAGCGCCGCGGCTGTGTTTCCTAGCGCGAGGTGTGCGCGGGCTTGGTAGACGAGGGTGGGGGTGTAGTCTGGTGAGTTGGGGTCCGGGAGGGCGAGCTCGACGACACTCTTGTAGGCGCCTGCGGATGAGGTGTCAGGCTCGTGCGAGTGAATAGGAAGAGCGAGAAAGCAGCACCTAGCGTGAATTGCTGCTTGACGTGGTACAGATCAGGAGAGTCCATGGTGGCAGCGGTAGATGCAGGCGGTGGTCGGAGGCAAAGTTACAGTACACTACTTACTTCAAGTTAGCGGGCGTGTGCACCGACACAGGCGCCCATAAGTACTACCATCGAAAGCTTTCCTTTCGCACACTACTCATCCACATGTACAGCGGTTGGCGAAATCTTTGGACAAGCGCCCCGCGAGACGCGCCTGCGCGACTTAATTCAAAGAATTCGAGAAACTCGAGAAATTCGAAGATGCATGCTCACGGGCTCCAACACACATGTCAAACATTCTGAACGATGTGGAACACATGGGAGGGCTCCTATAAGCAATCTTGAAGTCTTTGGATGAGAGGAGAATGCTTTTCAGAGCCCGTCGCCATACTACAGGAGAAGAAGCCGCTGTGCTGCTGCTATATCTCCCGCAAGGTTCCTATTCTATCACGAGGGTCATCCCTGAGTACCTGACATATCAGAGTATCTCGTAATGATTTCTCGAAGCTCACCAGCGCAGTGCACCCGATTTATGGCTAACACGTTGAAGGAGATACATAGGCGCCCGTTACCCAGGAGGAGACCTGGTGGCCTCCTCATCTAGGAGACGGATATGAGGATACAAGCGAGCATTTATAGGAGGACATACTCTACAAAAGTCACCGTAGGGGCTTTTCACCATCATCAGAGCTATTCTCCTTGTGTTCTCCTATGTAACCCTTCGCCAGAACTCCTGACCTTGTACAGCTCTGAACATGGTTCAGCGTCCTAATTTATACCTAGAGCTGCTAACCATCTCGTATGACATGCGATTGAAGGCCATCCTTCGAATAAATACGCCGCAATTATGCAGACATGGACATCGCACTGCGGGGTCTCCTCTTAGACCATGGGCGCCTATACTTCCCCGACGACGTGTCCCTCATATGTCTTGCTAGTTTGATTGTTTCGCTTCGGAAAATTCACATGGCACATTTAGAGCACGTCATGTACTCAAATACGACATATATATCACAACAGACACCATTTGCGAGACACAGATGCAGTCCAGTGGTGGTTTTGTCCTGAGCGCCGTCATCGCGACCGACCTCGTTCCCCTCTCGCTTCTTTCCCTCAAAATTGCTCAGATAGGCCCTCCTATACATTCTCTATCGGCCTATATATGTTTGAAGCGTGTCTGAGTCGATGCCCCCGCGTTTCCGAATTTCTCGAGTTTCTCGAGTTCTTTGGATTGAGTCGCGCAGGCGCGTCGCGCGGAGCGCCTGTCCAAAGATTTCGCCAACCGCTGTATGTTGACACAAAACATGGACGTCGAGGACCGATGATGTGCGCAAAAGTCTGGTCGGCGACAAGCGTAAACATTTAAGACTAGTACTTCAAGCTGAAGGCCTCTCGCTGGTGGCCATTGGCAACTAGCAGGCGTAGATCGTGACGCAGGGCTAGGTGAGTTTTGTGAGCCGTTGCGATGGATTCCGTGGTACTTATTAATAGGCCACATCGCAGCACGAGCATATACATGATGGTAGTTGTCGAGATCGCTTGCGCTCGTAGAAAAATCTGCCATGTCAGATACTTGCGGTGACTAACCTGCTGCAGACCTGTGACTGTCTCACTCATGTTTCTCTTCTCGGCATATTTGCTCGTATCGCGGCCTCTTTGAAGATCGGCAACACGCCTTGGAGGGAGATATGGCCTATACTCGCTCAGGCTGCGGCCGCGTGCTTGAAGTATCATTGTCAGTGTCGTGGTAGTGTCATGGCACCGTTCACGCGCAATCATGGGCACACCGTTCACCATGTCAATCTACTCCAAAGCTACCCGCAACGTTGCCTATAGTGAGACCCAGATACGAAGGACAATTGCGCTAAATTTATAGCTAGGTGCGTACACTTACCTACTCCTCTGAGTCCAACAGCTTCCTGTGCAAGAATAGCCGCCAAAGGACAATGTACAATATTAGCGCTCGTGGTACGCTATTGTTCTCTGTGGCCGCCGTTTGTTCTCATCTACCGCCCACTCTGCGCACCTGCAAGCGGAAGCCATTGTACTCTGTGCATTGCGCGTAAACGTTCTCCGAGCCGGTCGTGATGCTACATGCTCCGACGCAAGACGACCGCGCGGATCCAGCAGTATAAAGCGTGCTCGCTTGGCTGGGATGTGTCCTTGCGCCCCGCCAAAGCCCTTTCACCTCTGACCTTCTTGTGTGCATATATACCATCGTCCGCGACGAGCATATCCTACCCGCTTCATCTTAGTCTCTTCTCACCCACATCCCCTCGCCTCAAAAGCCTGCATTCTCCGCATCCTTTGCTCGATCAACCACTATTCGCACCCACTCTATCGAAATGGCCTCCCGTGTTGTTGCCGTCTCCTTCGCCCCCCGCGAGCACGCTCGGTGAGTATTCATCAACATTCGCCACTGTCGAAGATCGCGCGCTGACTGCGCTCCCCCACTTGCAGTGTCTCCTGCACCAAATACCTCGAGCGCCGCATCGTCCGCGCCTGGAAGGCCATCAGCCAGCGCAGCCGCAGGGCGCACCGCGCGTCGATCCTCCCCGAGGACTTCGTCATGCTCACCCAGCGCCGCCGTAGCGTGCGGTTCAACTGAGTCGCGCGGGCCCTCTCCGCTCTCCATCCCCGTCTCCCGCGACGCCCGTGCCCCGTCCCCACACGACCTCTCACGTCTCGACGACGTTCCCTGCCCGCCTCATGGACATGCACATCCTATCCCCACCTTATCCTCTCTTAATTCAGCCCACGGCGGCCTCTCGCACACTCGACACGTGTAGCTTATCTCGTTCTCGTGCATCATCCAACTGTAGTATTTAACGGACTTCCCGGGCGTCGGGCTCATTTCTACTCATTACCTAGGTTTTGTATCGTCAGCATTAATGTATTTATCGTCTGCGTTCTCACCGGAAGCCTCCTTACCCGTGGGACCAAGGTGGGGGGGGGGGGGGGGGACCTCTCGGGACGCGGACCACTCCAAGTTAGTAGATAGGCCTCAGACATCGCGGCGCGAGCCGCAGGTTCCTCAACAAAAGCTCATATAATTAGTCGCATACCAGACAATAGGGATAGAGTAACGAGCTAAGCTATCGATATTTACCACTAACACAAAGAACATTGCATACGCGAGATCAAAACCACACCAAGCACCTACAACCAGGCCTGGGGCGCCCACCTAAACCACTCGTCAGCGTTGCCCACACACAACTACCACCCGATCGACTCACCGAGAGAGACCGAGCTAGCGCACCACCACAGCCATCAGCCCAGAACAGCAAAAGAGAAGAGCATGCTCACCGAACGCGCGATGTTGCTCACGAGGCTCGCGGCATCCTTGTCGCGCTTCTCAACTTGCAGCTGGGAGCCCTTCAGCGCGACGGCGGTGACGAAGTGCTTCTTCCGGTAGAGGTCGCGCTCCCCGGTGAGCACCTCGTTCTCCGCGCTGAGGACCACGATCCGGCCGCGGACGTCCTCGCGCTCCGGGTCCTCCGTCGTGTCCGCGTCGAGTTGGGGCTGCGCGATGACGCTAGTCAGTGTGCGTAAGGGAGGGTCGGAGGATTTTCGTACGTCATAGGCGTGGTTGAAGGGCTATGTGATAATGTGAGAATGAAGCGCGGTAGGGAACGGGGAACGCGACGCACCGTAGGCGCACGGCGCAGGGGGCTGGCCCGGGTTGCAACATCGCCCGCCGACGCGCCCGCGGAGGACCCTCGGCCCACGGATGCCGCCGACAGCTGGCGCGCAGGAGGGAGCACAGTGCTCGGGGGCGTGGGGTAGCTTCCGAAATGCTGCACCCGCTGCGGAGTTGCGGGAAGGCCTCTGGACAGATGGGAGGCCTGCGGTCAGAAACCGACACGCGCGGCGTAGATACTGCGAAGTGATGCACTCACGAGGACACCGCGCCAGCGTCGGAGTCGAGGAACGGGTTCTCGTTCTCGTCGACCTCCATGTGCGTGTCGGGCGCACCCTGGGAGCGCCCAGCGCCCCGAGCCGAGGGGGCACTCGGGTGGCCCTCAGAAGCCCGGACCTCTGCGTTTGCCCGCTGAACCAACGCGCCCGCCAGGCCTTCCCCGCGCGCCTCAATCTCCTCCGCCTGGTTGAGGAACATGCAATACAGCTGAGGGTTGTGACCATGTTAACGCGCGCCTCCATCACCAGCCGCAGTACGCTCGTGCCGAACGCGAACATGCACATACCTCGCGCTTGGGCACCGGCTTCAGCTTGCCCGTACTCATCATGTAAAAGTCGGCAACCGTCTTGGGGTGCGCATCAGGCGCGAGCAGCCTCTTCGAGCGGCGCGTGCTGTTCCACGACGTGAACGGAGTCCGGTGAGCCCGGCGCACGCTGCAGCCTCCCCCGCCCGGCACCCCATTCGAAGCGCACTCACATCACGTTCAGCTTGGGTTGCGGCTTGAAGCGCCTCGGGTCTCCCGGCCTGCGCACCACGTACCCTTCCTGGGCCTGAATGAGAAGCGCGCAGAAGGCGGAGGTGATCAGTGTGCCCCGTGGGCTTGACGTGCTGCTCCCGCCAGGATCATGATGATGATCCGCGGAAGCCTGGAGGACGTACGAGGCGGTGGATGCTGTCGGTCACGTAGAAGTTGACCTGCTTCGGGGGCGCGATGCCATTCTTGTGGTAGTCGGCGCTGACTAGTCGCGAAGTGAGGACCTGGGAGACGATGGTGGAGGGGACGACTAGCGCTCACCGTTCTTTGTCATTTGGTCCAGGGTGAAAGAGCCGCTTCCGGAGCGGCGCAGTTGGGCGTAGGCCCCTTGATGTACGTGGTGAGTACCGGTGAGTTCTGCCGGTGCCGGTCAATTCGGAGGAGCGCCACTCACTGTCGCGAATCGTTGTCCTTCTGACCATGATGCTGGGAACTATGCGTGTATGTGTGGGACGGTTCCTGCCCGAGTTAAACTGAGAGGCGCGGATTCAAGTGGTGATAGCTGTATGGGCGCTGAAATCAAGGTTTAAATACGGTGGCTTTGACAAAGGTGCTTTGTTCGCTCGCTTGGCTATCTGCGCTACGAAGGTCAAGAGGCCGTTCAAAGTGTCTTCCAGTTCAGGCAACTTGACAATATGCGTTACCAAACGGATATAGATTGCAATTCAAGAGCTGATGATGATACACAATGCACGAGCAATCCTGGTGGGACATCTAAAGCCCTAAATACAAATCTAATTAATGCCTGCATCACAACATAAGCGTACAATCGCAATGTCCACCCTTGTCCCACTCACGCGTTACGTTCTCTACAATGTACATGCCCGAGAAGCCGAAATATCCTGATTCAATACTCAAGCAATAAAATGGTCAGCCCAATGCCTCAACACCCCTTCGCCCATCCGGTGCGCCGGGAAGCGCTTCACGTCGCGAGAGATGATGATCGCGTGTGCGTTCCGCACGGGTTCGATGAACACCAGCTCCTTCTTCAGGTTGGGCAGGTTGTTCAGCCATACCACGATCTTCTGCTGTGTCTCGCTCAGGAGGAGGGGGACGCGTCGCTCCATAGGATGTTCTGCCTTGGTAGGCTCTGTCGGGTTGTCCTGCAACTCTGGAGACGCCATCCTGGAGGACCCCGCAGAAAGCGTGGGCTCAGAAGAGAGGTCTGAGGGCTCGCCGCCGTCGAACATGTCCACGACCGCCTCCTCGACTTCACGTTCGAGGTGTCCAATGATGTGGATGAGCCGCTGCGTGCTCGACGCGTCTGTCTCGAGGAGCTTAATGCGCGTTCGAGACTTGCGGCTTTCGAGCGAAAGACGGGCGATGATAAGGCCGAGGAGAAGAGGGAGAAGGACGGGTGTGAGAGCGTAAGCGACCTGTGCAGCGACAATGTCAGTGCGAATACGAAGTTATAAATGTTCGCACTTACGATGTTGTAAGGGAAACTAAACTGCAATGGAGGAGGAAGCCTGGGAAGGGGTGATTTCTCCTGGAACCATTGCGCGGAAAGGAAGGTGGTTTTCGGTGGTGGTGGCGCGGAAGGGGGTACTCTGTAAGATTTGACTACGGGATGGTACTCTTCATCATATTCTCTGCAAAAGGAGGCAGGTTTAGCAGTTGTGGTAGCCGGATGTGAAATGATATGTACATTTCCACTTTGTCCTGCACGTGGTTGATGAAGATGTCGTCCTGCTCTATGGCTGCGGACGGGTATGGTACAGTGACGTCGTTCACTGCATTTGCGTAGATGCGAACAGTCTGGAAGAGGCAAAGAGCCTGGTAGAACAGGCGATCTGTGATGATGTTAGTTGACGCATGATGTACGAAACGAGACGATACATACTGGGATCTGCCAAGACCTCTAGGATAGGGCGTCCGTTTTTCGACCACTTGTCGACCTGGGAGGAGCATACTTAGTAATTTCCCTGACTGTGATAAGAATCAAGATCAACGTACAAGGAAGAACTGTTCCCCTGTTCGTGACATGATCTTGGGACCCAGGAAGCGGAACAGAGAGGACATTTTAGTGGGATACCTTGGAAGGCCGATATGGGGAGTAGCGACTGTATTAAAGTTCACTGGAGTGATAGAAGCGAAGAAGCCTCGCTGATGCAAGACGCTGACGGGTGCAAACAGGTTTAATGAGCAACGCGGTGGAGGGCATACGAACACAGCCAACGTACCCGACAAGATAGCGCGCGACCAGACCACCAAGACTGTATCCAGTGACAGAGAAACGAGTGACTTTCATGCCCTCTTTTCGCAGTCTCTCCACTTCATCAAGGATCTGAAGTCAGGGTAGCCTTGTGAGCGCGGAAGCAGGTTGATGCGGATTTAAACGCACCTCCTCGGCGACTCGCTCGCCTCCCCAGTCAAGGCCATCATAAGTAGCCTCGTCCTTGTTGGTATCAGGGATAAAGACGCGAAGCTGTTCACCGCCGGGGCCCTTCTGAGACGTCGGTTGACAACGGCGCTCTTCCATGACCCTGCGCATCTCAGCGAGGTTGGACGGATTGCCCCACATGCCGTGCAGGACGACGAGCATGTGAATGGGCGTCGAGGTAGAGTCGCCAGCGATGGGAGACGACATTGCGAGAGAGGATTACGGGGGGTGTCTAGGTCGTGGACGGGATACGAGAGCATAAAGTAGGATCGGGAGCGCTTGTACATCCGAGACCGCAGCGATCCGCCGAGCGCGGCGGTGCCAATGTCACGTTCTGACGCGTTCTGCCGGCATCAATCGCGCCCTTCTCCAGACGCACCGTGCACTCCCACGCTCTCTCTCCTCTGATGCCCGTACAGCATATAGTCGCCTGCTCGGTCTGCAGATCACTCGCTTGTCCTCTCTCGCTGCCTGCTGTACACGCTGCATTGCCAGGATGCCCGATGGCCAGCAACAACGCGGTGAGCACCCCTGCTTCTTCGCTGTGTGATCCGTCTACCGGGGAAGCGTGTCTATTGGGAGGATCTCGGGGCCAATCGTGGACAGCCGTGCGCGCGATCACCAACAACGGGCTTCGAGATGGTATGTGTAGCATCATATCAACTTCGCCGTGATCATCTACGAACTCCTTTCGACAAGGCAGTGGCAGGAGTGCCCTTGGTATTCAGACTACCCAGCGCGGGTTGTGCGGCCGCGCTGGGTGTGGCATACGCGTCAGGCTGCGACGACGAAGACACTTCCTCCTTGGTACGTCTTCCTACTCCAGACACCGCCGAACACTCAAAAATAGAGTGGCAGACAAGTGATACCACACATTACGTGTATCATCCTGCAAGTGCCTTGGGGCGCCACTCAGGGAACCAGGATGGACCATGTGGCTGCCCTGGCCATCGCCTGGGGAAGAAGACACGCACATTGATGTCTTCAAATTCCACTCCGACTCCCGGGAAGGCGCGATAAGGGCGTGTCTGCATGTATCGCGCTGGAGTGTGAGAACCCGCTCGCACTCCAGCACAATACGAAGCGCAGCGTGCTGCATGGTATCCATCATATAGCCTGGCAGAGATTACACAAATACCATCTGTATCAGTTTTGAGCTGTGTCCGTCTGCTTCGAATTGTCGAACTCTGAATTTCCGCAGCCGCGCCTTCTGTGTCGTTTGCAAATCGACGACGCGTTGCAAGTACGTGCATCTGCGCTTCACCCATCCCATCTTTTCAAAGTGGTCACGGGGCTAATTTCTACCACAAGGTACCTGACAGCAATCAGATTTATCAGTGCCGTTGTGCATGCTTTCATCAATTGGCGTGCCACAGTACCGTACAAGACCGTACACTACCGTACAGCGCATCCGTACCAGCGCCTTCCGATCAGCGTGTGTTGCCCTGCGCCGCGCCGCGCAACCGGTCGCGAATACTCCGAAGAGGCCAACAGTGTTTTGCTGTGTCTCTTGGTCCTCATGTCCTGATTAACCGACACTGGCGGCTTCGGAGCGCCGAGGACAATATTGTGGTAAGCAAATAGTATTCACTCCCCCATTGCACAGGTGCGTATATGCTAATGTATGCGGGTCCGCCATCTCTAGTAGCCCAGGCGGTGTCGACTTCATAAGTACTTGACGGATGGTCAAGCGGCAGACCATGCTTTCACATCCCAGAGGTCGACCCGCATCGCCACGCGGAGGTTTGATTGTCAGTGATGACTGATTATCCGGAAGTTACACATACCGGCTTTGTGAGCCTCGATTGGGCGGCAGATTCAGAGCTGAGAGCTCTGAGTATCATCACAAGGCTACACGGCCGCCCGTTCACAGCCGTTCACGGCAGGACGGAACTCGTACTCGCCGGTCCGTTCTCGGAAAGCTCTGGTCGAGCTCTGGATTCATGTGCGGACTAGAGGTGAATGTTTGAACCGTCATCCACATCACCGTCCCATCGCCGGCTGTTGTGACAAACAACAGAGTAAAGAATGCGCCGGGAGATGGTGGCACGCTGACCTGCTTTTCAGACTCGAAGCTGCCCTGGAGCACCCTAATGATACGTTGGTGGTTGTCGAAATATAGTGGTTGAGGGATATCTCCCGCGCTCTCCTTTCTGCGCGCGGTTAGGGGCTCCAGGTGAGCATGCTTGTTCAATCGTTCTATAGATCTCAAGTGTACTTCATCGCCATAGCTCCTCAGGAACGAGTGCAACATTTCCCTTCCAGCACGCGCGTGGCGGTGCCACATATTATCTTCCTCCCGATACAGGTACGCGCACACTACTCGCGCTTCCCGGATCCGCCAAGACCAAGTCTGTAGATCCCGGTGAAATTCACGGTTCGGCCGCACACCAAAGGATGAAATCGATCGCCTGTTCATGCCCGCTCTTTGTCACAACCTCCATTTTGGATGACTGCTATCGAGACTAGGGAAATGTAAGACGCCTCTAGACGGTGCAAGGCCTCCGCGTACCGCCGTCTCCCTGGTCTCAAGTGGTCAGAGACGGCCGCTATAAAGTCGATGGCTTCAGAGCTCCTTTGGCCAGCATCGAGGAGACTCGACATCGCCTGCAATGCTTCCGCTGCGAGTAGCAGTCCTGCTCTCGCCCTTCTTGAGCGCCGTCTCGGGCTCAGTCATCAGTATCCTCCCTGAAGCTCGGAGTCTCGAACCTCGCGCAGTTGTCAATGGATCGTGTATCTCCGCCCCAGATTCCTCTTGTGTCGCCCTTGTCGGGCTGTGCGTGAGCAAGATCACGGCAGGGACGGTGGGAAATCTCTACTCTCCGACTTTGAGCAACACTGACTTGGATATGTTTTTAGGTAGGTGCTTTTGCATTCTGGGCTGACCCGGTCTGCTTTGCTGCTGCAACCTGCGCTAGCGTATGTCATTGAGCTTTCGCTAATATTGGGGCAGTAATGATGCTAACATTTGGGGATAGATGGCCTCTGTCCTCGACGCTGCTTGCTGCGCTGGAACATGTAGGCAACCCAGTGACATTGCCAGCCTGGACTACTCAAACGTACGCATCATGGCTGTAAATACCCCCGCATTCTCCAAAACTCACCAATAATTCGCGGTCTAGTTGTATTTTTCTATCGTGGGACAGTGTGCCTTCCAAACAGGAGGATGCCCGATTACGTGGTGTGAGTACAGGATACTGATTCAGTCAAAGGACGTGCTGTTGACACTCGCTGTTCAGCTCTGTATGTGAACTGGTTCTACAACGTCATACAAAGCGCCAACACCAACTTATACCCCCAGTACGTGATCGAAAGCCTACCGGATGCTGTGACCCCCGTTCTCACTTGTTAATTCTCCAGATCTGGGGACGACGTCCTCGCCCTATGGGCGGTTATCGCCACCTGGACCGGCTTCTGCTCGGGCACCAACTGCGTCGACGGTGCGATCCCCTACAAGAACTTCGACGACTGGCTGCACTTCTCCTCAGCGGTGACCGCGACGACGCCGGGCACCCCGGACTACGTACCGATCTTCGCGACGCTGGATGAAAACCTGGACAACTGGACGCCCAACGTCCTGTGGCCCTGCCTGCTCGACGACCCCAGTGAGTGCTGGTGGGACTTTGGCCCTCCCCCGCCGGGCACCGTCGCCCCCGACCCGGACACAGATGGAACGTTGTCCAGCCTGACTGTGGCGAAGCGGCCGACGTTGTCGCTCACCCCCGACTGGGCGAAGTTTAAGGTCGACGTCTCGGACTCGAACCCGCTCAGTCTTGGCCGCGCTCCGACCCAGCCGCCGAACATCCCGCCACCGGTCTACGTGAATGGCGAACTCTTCCCGCTAGTCCTCAACGGTACCGCCGTACAGTGGAACGTTACCGCACGCCGTCGCGAAGCCGTTGCCCCTCCCGCACCCCGCGTGGTGCCCCCAAAGGCGGCATTGGAGCTACGGCCCAGCGTAAACGCAACGGTGGGGAAGCGCGCGATTGTTCCGGCGACGTGCAAGAAGCTTCCTATCGATGTCCCGACGACGTTGCCCACCCTGACGTACTTCTGTCCCCTCTTCCCTGGAATCTGCGCGAATATCCGCTCCCTCCCTGAGTGGGACCACACCACGGACGAGATGGAGCTCACGTACGACCCCTTTGATGGCGGCAAGCGTCGCAAGAAGGTATGCAACAAAAAGACGAAGGACGCTATCCAGGCCGCGGGCAAGTGCGATCCGCTTCAACATAACCCGAACTGGTGGAATGTGCGTGTCGCATCTTTCAGTTTGTGAGCGGAGTCAGATGTCTGATATGAGCGTGCTACAGGTCTCCTGCGACGAGTTCCCTTTTAGCTCTTCGCTCGAAGGAGGGGCCGGCAACTCGGTAACGCGCGGTGTGCCTTTCGGGGAGCAGGACCTCCAGGGCACCCTCCAGTCGAACATCGCTCTGCTCCGCGGCGTGGCGCACAACGCACAAACGCAGTGGAGCAAGCCAGCGATGTGCCACCGATACAGACTCAAGCTGATCGACACCATCCCCGCTGGCGCACCCGCGGACGCGATGGGCAGCCTCGACACAGGATCCGTGTTTTTCAAGTCGGGAGATACGTTCAAATACTGCACGAACAGAAATATAGTAGACAACCCCAGGCCCGCCCCCTACACCGTCGACACACCCTACGATGCTACCCAGACGAAGGTGGCCATTCCGAAGATCCCGGCCCCGGTCGATTGTAGCCCTCCGAGCTCGAGTCAAGCCTGCACTACAACGTCGGCAAGGGCTTCCTTGGCCACTCCTAAGTCCGAACTCGTCAAGGATCCCGTATCTCCCCCCGACAAACTTTCGGCTCCGGAGGAGGACGTCCCTACGCCCACTTCCTCCCCTAGTGACGATATGACGCATGCCAAGCGTCAGGCAGGTAGCTGCGCCGTGCCGTCTTCGGTAGCCCTCCCGACATCCTCTGCCCAGGCTTCTGCCATAGCCGTTGCTAGTTCGTCTACCGCAAAGGCAGCAGCTGCTGCTGCTGCTGCCGCTCTCGCCTCTGCCGCAAATGCTTCTGCGGCACAGGCTGCTGCTGCCGCTGCAGCCATATCTGCGGCCAATGCACTTGTTCCGGCCGCAGCCGCATTGGTACGTTGCCCCCTGATCTACTACGTGCTTTCGGCAACTCACCTCGACCTTATGCTAGGCCGCGGCCGCAAGCGATGCGTCGCTGGCTTCTGCCATTGCGACTGCACAGTCAGCGGTCTCAGCAGCCGTGTCCGCGCTGGACAACATTTTCCACCTCCCCAGCCTGCCTGACTGGCTCAACACTGTCAAGAACCAGGTGAGCAGCCACTCGTTGACCTTTCTATCGTCTGTCCACGACGCTAACACACCCTCACCACCCAGGTCTCCTCGGCGACGTCGGCCGTGACGACCGCCATCCAGTCCTCCGCCAACGTCGTCAACCCGGCCACCCCTGCTCCGCCCGTCGTCGACCCCAGCAAGAACCCGAGCGTGAACACGGGCCCGCCCGCGGCCGCGGCCGCTGCGTGCTTCGGCGCGGGCTCGAAGGGCTTCCTCAAGATCGGGGACGTGTACTTCGTGAACGAGAACGGCAAGGCGCCCGCGACGCTCGTCGACGTCGGCTCGGACGCGTACTTCGGGCTCACGATCCCGACGACGCGCACGATCGTGGCCGCGGTCGGCTGCCCGGGCGTGCACCTGTGGACGTCCGGCACGGGGCTCCAGCCGGACTTCCGCGTCGACTGCAGCACGAACGAGCTCGGGTCGTACTGGAGCGGCCAGAAGCTGACGTGCTACGCGTACACGGAGGCTAGTCAGCCGGGGGTTTTCGCGATCGTGTGCGCGGACAACGTCGCGACGCTGTACTCGTGCCTGCAGCAGTCGGGCAACTTTGGCAACATCCAGTCCGCTTTCATCAGTTGGTCTTCGACTTGAGGTGGTGGGGTGGAGCGTGGTTGTACATAGTGCGGTTTGTGTGTGTAATACAATATGCGAATATCATGGGTTGTATCGCAAATATTAGATGCACTTCAGCAGTGTCGTGCACTAGGACGTCTTGAGTCATTACTAAGAGCACGACTAAGAGCGATGTCCGGATGTGGGACATGGCGCTACCGTCAGTCTCTTTCCCAGTACCAACTAAATACTGGTTACTCATGATCAACGACGCAAAAATGCATATTCGTAGTCTGATCGACTCATAGCGTAATAGCATAGAAGTACATACAAGAAAGAGCGAGTAGGACCACATACGCGTACGTTAAGCTTAAGCCCCACCCCCCTACTATGGCCCACCAACCCCACCCACTCCCCAAGCGCACCGTACTTCACGCCTCAAGCCTCACACGCCCCGGAACTACGCCACGACCGCGAGTCAGCTCGAGCGCCTGGCGAGAACGTAGGAAGTCCGTAAGTCACCTGGAGGACGAGCGACGTCGCCCACGGCGAGAGGTGCTGGTCGGGCGCGAGGTACGACCACGTGCTCGTCAGCGCCGAGTCCTCGCGGTAGCGCTTCAGCTTGCCCGAGTTGCCCGGCGCGCGCACGACCGCGGGGAAGCTGTACACGGCGCGGATCGCCTCGCCAACGAGCTACGGGGGACGATGGTGTAGTTAGTTGCTAGTAGCCATGTGGGTGGAGCGGGGGGAAGGGGCGCACTTTTGAGCTGAGGTCGAGTCCGAGACATCTGGCGGCCCCGTCGCCGACCAGGTACTTGTCGATCCCGCGGCTGGGGTCGACGTCGGACGGGCTCGAGAAAGCCTGGCTCTGTTGACCGATCACAACTGAGCTCAAGTGAATCGTGTAGGAGAGGAAAGGGCACGTACGCTGTGGTTGGCGTTTTCGATGTCTACAAAGACACGCGTGTTCGCCGGGATCGAGCCCTGGCTCACCCCGACGTTACTCACGGTCTCGCCTATAATAGTGATTGAGCTACACTCAAAGCAGACAAGCAAACGGAAACGCACGGTAGACCCCGCTGAACGTCGGGTCAAGCCCTATGTACACCCATCAACACCATCGTCAGTACAATTGCGGAGCAGGATTGGGATGGACTGACGTAGGGCCTCGAGCACGTATCCCTGGAGGAGCGCCTCGTCCTGCGGGTCGCGCTTCGCCTTCGCAACCAGCGTCTGCACGTCTGCGGGCTTCTCCGGGTCGAGGTAGTAGTTCAGCACGTGCACCATCTCTGTAGTACCACGCAGCGCAAGATCAAAACGAGCATTGTGAGTACAGGCAACAAGGAAGAGAAAGGGGACAGGGAAGGTGGCACGCACCCTGTGAGAGCTCGACAGTGGCGCCGACGAGAAGGGCGAGGACCGCGTTCGCCTGGGCGTCCGCGCCATATCCAAGCGCGTGCAGGCGCTCCACAAACGACTCCTTCGCCCGTGAATTGCGCGAGAAGATCTGCGAGACGGTCCCGAAGAGGTTCGCCAGGGACAGCTAGACAACGGCGAAAGAGACGTTCCATGCAAGAAGCCGCGGCGTACATACGTCAGCGTTGCGTCTATGCTGTCAAGGCAGACATGGAGGACGGAGATAGAAAGGTACGCACGCGCGAGCCGCCAAACTGCTGGCGGATGAGCCCAAGGAGCTTTTCAACGTTTGCCGTGGTCTTGCTCTGCAGCACGGAGAGATTCTCGGCGCCTACATCGAGGAAGAGGTACCTGCGTGAGCGTCAGCTAGGTCCTCCCATGCCTTCCTGAAGCTCTACTCACATGTAGATATCGCCCAAGATATCAAACAGCTCCGAGGGCGTGTAATCACCCGCACTATCTGCACCATTCGTTTTCAGCTTAATGCCCGTCTACAGCGTCCCAACAATGATCAGCGCTCCTCGCTTCCCAGTATCTGTGCCTGACAGCTGGAAGAGCACGCACCAGCTCGGCAGTCCAGTGAATCGGGACAGCCTTGAACACGTCCCGCACGATGTCCACGCTGCGCACTTCCGACGCGACGGCGGCGTACGACTCGCGCAGGATGAGCTCGCGCGTCTTTTCGAAGAAGTACCGGCGCACAGCGCCCTCGCCGCCCGGCGCGCCGACCAGCACGTCCAGCATCGCGCGCTGCTCGCGAGCGGCCCGTGCGGGGTCGTTCGACGCGATGAAGAACCTACAGCATCAAACACGTTCAACGCGCGGTACCGCAAGGGGAAGATAAGTGCGTACCCAGAGCCACGCACGAGCTTTCCGGCGCGATCCGCAAAGCCCACCCGCAGTCCCGCTTCGTCTTTCAGCACCTGCCGTACGTCCGCGTACGTCCCCAGGACCTGCACCGGGCGAGGCCCGCCCGGGCGCACCGCCGCGTACACATCCTGCTGCCCGAGCTTCTTCAACACGCCCTGCATCACCGGCGGGGTCATGAGCGGGAACCACGTGTACGTGCTGTCGCTCGTGTAGTGGTCGGGAAGCGTGCGCAGGAGGAGACGACCGAGGATGCTGCCGTTGCCTGGGCCCGCGGGATCTCGCTGGCAGTCGGCAAAGCCCCAGCAGGTCATGTTGAAAGGCGTGTAGTCTGCCGTGAAGAAGCGGTCGCCGCGCGTGAGCGCGATCGCGTCGCTGAGGATCGCACGACTAATCGTGTACGCTGTCACCGGGGTGAGCAATGTGGAGACAAGGACGGGTGGAAGATATGCGTACATGGGCACAAACCGGCGCCCTCGACGACGGGCTTGGCCTCTTCGGCTTGAAGGCCGACATACAGCTCCAGGCGGTCGATGTGGCCATACAGCTTCTCCGCTGCATTTGCAATGACAGGGTCCGAATTCCACTCGATGAAACTCGTGTAGGCTAATACGGTGTCGGTAAACCTTTCATGAATGCATTGTAAATGAACGTACTTTTTAGGCCGAGGAACTAAAGGCAGACACATGAGCGATGTGTCTTTGCCCATTGAATCAAACACGAACCTTGCGGAAGTCATTCAGCGAACAGACACCCCACTGCCGGTTTTGCTCGATGCCCATGATTTCGTGGAGACGCATCACGTACGGCGTGCCGCGCGCCTTGAACGCGCCAGCGGGGTGCTCCGTCCTGTCATATCCCGATGAGCACTCTTGTCCACGCTTCTCATATTAGAACAGATAGTACTCACGCGTCCTTCAGGATGTCTGCAAGCTTCTCATCGTCAAACCTGCCCGTCTCCGTATCACGCTGCAAACTGAGAGTTTACGCGCACATCAGGCTCCTTCACCGCGGGCAGATCCACGGGTGATACGCACTTGTCGAAAGTCCAGTGCGAGACATCGGGCTGCTTTTCCTGCATCATCTTCGCCGCCTCCTTGAAGTCCTGGGTCGTGACCGACTCGACGGTCTTGCCCGGGAAGAGCTGTTCGGCCAGCTGCTCGACCCACTTCTCATCCGCCTCCGAAGTCGTCGCGTGCCATCTGTACAAGCAATTGAACTGCTTGCGTCATCAGCACTGCACCTACACTGTCCCATACGACGGGAGCAAAGCGCACCTCGACACTGCACACATTCCCGCGCCCGCGTTCGAACAGCGAGTGGTCCGCGTTCCGGATCTCCTCAAACGGATCGAGGCTCCAGCTGCTCCCCTGCCTGACGAGCCCCAGGATCGCGTGCAAGTAGTCCGAGAATACCGCGGACGCGAACCACGCGCAGTTGATGAGACGCGCGGTCTGGAACAGGTCCTCCTCCTGCCGCGCAAGCTGTGCGGCGTCCGCCTTCGTGAGGTCCACGCAGTACGTCTCGCGTTCGTTCAACTCGAGCAGTTTACGCGCGATGAACTGCGTTTGTGTCGTTAGCGTGGGCGTAGCGTGCGGAAGTACGGGCATGCACGCACATTGTGATTACGGCTGAACAGCACGAGGAGGACGCAGACCGCGGGCGGCAAGAGCAGCAGACGGTCCTCCGCGAACGTGTCGGGCTTGAGCAGTCCGCGGCCGTCGAAGACGCGGATCTTGTTCAGCGCCTCCTCGTTGTGGCCATACAGCGGGGAGAGGTCCACATAGGACGACGTCTCGTTAATGTGCACCTTGTCCTTTTCGTGTGACGTGCGGAAAACTCTGTTGGCACGTGTGAGGAGGAGCAGTGGCGTCGAAGCAGCGGTTCCATCTCACGTGTGAATAACGAGAGCGGCGAAGGAGAACATCATGCTGGATAGACCGGCGGGGTGCGGCACGAACTGCGTCAAGCGTAAGTAACACTCTGCTTAAGTCCAGAGACGCATACCTTCTCGCGGCGGAGAAGAGTGTCAAACACCAGCCCCGCGTCCGGCATCTCGTTACGCGGAAGCGGGTGCGTCTGCTGCACGCTGCGCGCATAGGGCATGCCCGCCTTGCCGAGGTCAGGCATCTGAGGGTTGTTCCCGGAGCCGTCAGCAGCGCGGTACGCATGCTCGGGGCCGACGGACGTCGCAGGCGGGTGCGGGAGGTCGAGGTAGACTGCCGGCGACGTCAAATACGATTCAATTAGACATGGCATCGTGGGTGCGGTGTGAAGGGGGAGAACGTACGCAGCTGCACGGTGGCGGTCTCGAGCTTCTGCGCGAGGGGGTGCCCGGCGTTCTGGGACAGGTATACCAGAACATGCTCGAGCTAAAAGTAGACGCGTACGGATGCGTTTTAGGCGTGGGTAGTGCACAGTATAGCTACGCACGAGCATTTTGCGATCGTCGATGGCGTTCAGGTGCTTGATGCCATCTATTATGCTCTCCTATTTCAATGGCCTTCAGCGATCTGCAGAAGGTGCACAGTTGTTTCACTGACAATGGTGGAGAGATCCTGCGCAAACGGCATGTGTTTCCTGACCTGAAAGGTGCTGTTTAGCATAGGGCTAGAGACGTTCTGCAGGCAGCTACTTACCTGGTCACGAAATTCGTTGAACCCCTTCATAGTGGAGGAGGTGCTCTGGGGTGCACGTACAACCTCGCTGGGGTCGTTACGCGCGCTGGAGTAAGACATGTCGGATCAGGATGTAGCGTTCAGACGAGGGTGGGTGAGCGAGCCGATGGCGGACAGTGGGGGGTATATATACGCTCTGGACATTGGATGACGTGCGCGTCTGGGTGGCTCAGGTTGAGCGCAGATCTGGATGCCATAGCGGAATTGCGAAAGTGACGGCAACTTCTGGATGGGAGCTGAGCGCTGAGAGCAGGGGTCAGGAGACGTCGCCTAGTGCGGGTCGATGCCTGTTCTGCACGGACGCGCGGGCTGTGATTGGCAAGCAAGCAGCGAGCGGGTGGACCGACCAGGCCCCGCCGATGCCGCCGGGCGTCTGTCGCGCTTCTCGTGTACGTCCTGGCCGCTTCCATGCACACCGAGTGCAGGGAAGGCTGCCCTCGCTAACTAGCGGATCCGCGCGTCTCGTGCGTCCTTGGTTTCGTCAACCCCATCTCCGCCCGAACAGCCCGCAGCACATTGCGGCAGTCCCTTTGCTATCCTTGCGGGGCATGCAGCGTGTCTATCTGGGACATGTTCTACAGCGGTTAGTGCCGCGCGTCTGACCATTTGAAGCACGACGACTCACTGCGTGTGCGATGCCAGCGGCATGTCGTCCACCGTGATGCATTCACGGTCCCGCGCTTTCCGATGTCCTGTGTCGCGCATGCCGCCTTGTCGTGAGTTTATCAACTCCGCCGCACCTCGGATGCATATCGAGCACCTTCGCGCAGTAGCATTGTGCGCTTGGCACCACGCGTTGACAGCATACATGGAACACGCATAGCGATATATGCAATTCGCGCTGGATCTCGCCGGGCTGTTGTTACTCATAGAGCTCAACCAGCTGTGAGCGCTCCACCCAATGATATCGTGAAATACGCTTGTCGCTGACTAGATATCTTTTGCATCAGAGACTCACAAGCATCACGTCAGGCAGTGGCCCGTTGCCGACCAAGCAAAACCCGTTCATAATCGAAACAAGAGGTAAACCCCTGGACAAAAACTGTTTGCCACTCACTCAAAACCCTTAAGTCGGCTGAAAGGTTACTTCTTGTTTCGACTGTTCGCCGGTGTCTATGTATACTATGCCCGTCGTGCATAGCCCGTGGCGGCAGTCCTCGGCATGCCAGACGTTGTAGCAGAACACGATGCAAAACATTAAGCGATATGGCGGACACACATGAGTGTGCGGAAGGAAAAGGGCTGCACAATTGGTCGTGTCGGGCCGGAGTCGCGTATATGGGCGCCTGCGATGACTATATACGTATTAAGCGCCGTGACAGCGTCGTGACTCTACGCGTTAGTGACGGCGCGTGAACATTAAACTCACCAACCTCCGCCGGCGAGTCCTCGAACTTAAAGCGCGTCGTAAGTACTCGTGAGCGGGAACCTTTGTGTGGAGCCAGGAGGTGCAGATACCACAGAAGGTAAGCGCAATCCCCCTCTTGAGGTTTTCAGCAAAATATATTAACGGTCGTAGTAAGCCCAAAGTGCGTACTACCGCAGCTACGCAATCCGTTGAACCCATGGCTTGCAACGTTACCGCTTTGGAGGCTGCGCCTCTCAAACCCATCTCCAACGGACCCCGAGCTGTCGCCTCCATGTCCGGATTATATACAGCCGCAAAAGACGCGCATATGCGCGCACAGGCCGGCGACTCCGCGGAACTGCTGCCATGCATCCAGTGTCGCAACACACTGCCATCCAACGCCGGCACGACGTGCAACCTCGTCTGCCTCACGTGCCGTGCGTCCATAAAAGAGCGAAATTCGAAGCGCGACCAGGAGTTGGAGAAAGTACGCGCGAAGATACGAGCGATAGCGGCGTCCGCGGCATTCCGACCAGAAGGCGTCACCGATCCGCCTCTGCGTCCACTCAAGAGAAAAGCTGACGGGATACTCGACACGCCTGCCGGCGCACAGGAAGCAGCGCGGCCCTCGAAAGTCTCGGCGAGTGCCCGAAAAAGAGAAGAATTCCAGATGGCGGACGCCCTACTCGCGGAGCTGGCTGCACGGTGGCAGCAGTCCGTCCATGATCCTCCGACAAACACGAAACGGACGGAAGGGCTCAACTTTCACGGAAGCTACGCCGTCGTGCGCGACCCGGCCGTGTCCAACGCCGCGCGCGCCGAGCAGCTCGTTTCCACACTCAGCGCCGACAAGCGGTTCTCCGTAGGGTGCGTACCACCCCCCATTCTCCTCCCGCGTGCTCCGCGAGTCGCAACTCTCCAAGATTGACACACCCCCGACCGCAGACAACTCGTGAAGCGTGTTACGGGCACCAGCAAGGACGCGCCCCACAGCCAGCACCACTGGTGCACATGCAGAGGCCTCGCGCCCCCGCCCAAGCCACAGCAGAAACCCACCGCCGTGCCTGCCCAGCCTAGGCCCGCTCCCACTGCAGCTGCAACGCCAGGCACCGCACCTAACACCGTGCCCGCGCTGAAGCGCACCGCGACCCAGGGCACGCTCGCGCGCTGGCTTTCCTCCGCCCCTGCCGGCGCGTCCGCGTCCAAGTCTCAGCCCAAGTCAAAATCTGCAGTGGGGCAAGAGCCTCCCGGGCGCGGGGTGTGCGGCGGGACGGTCGAGATTGCCGCGTACGCAGACCTCTCGCACACGCTCGCGGAACACGAGGAGGGGGGAGGGGCTGGCCCGGCTGAGGGTGGGGGCGTGGGTGAGGGGATGAGGGGGCAGCGCGTGACGGTGCGGGTCCGGCATCCGGGGTGGTGGCCCGCTGGGAAGTAGGTGTAGGCTCAGGATGGAGGAGTCGGAAGCCAGGGAAATGATTTGGGGGACTCGAATGGGAGTTCCGTTCATCCTGGGGTGCGTCCTTCCCGGCGCACGTAGATCACTAATGTTGGAACTCTGTTGGATATACTATCACGAAAGAGCGGAGTGGCTGCAGTTGCGTGCATCATGGGCGGAGCACTCATTTCCGAAGGTACGTCCGACAAGGGCGGGCTCTTATTGTCTCGACCTCTTTCGCTCAGGCGTCCAGGGCCCGACGACTTCTGAGTGTGGATGTGCTGAGCGGGTGTATGGAGTTGAGAGAAGTCAGGGTAAGTACTATTACGCCGAAGGGACTCGATCGGGAGCGTCTGTAACCAGCTGCAGGAACAATCAATCACCGGGGCGCCTTCTGAAGCGCTAGCGCTCTATGTGGACTGGAATCACCCAAGAATCACTGCATATGAGCGGGAGCCCCGGGCGTCGCGGATCATAGTAGTTGTCAAGGATTATCGATTCGCCATGCACCATCCCAACGCAAAGTTGTTAGATATCCAGTTTGATGTCCAACGTTTTCACGACGTTGAACATTGACTTTACATTCATCAGCATTTTGACACCTCCCCTTCAGGCTCCTCCCAAGTAGCTGAAGTCTTCCAAGTCCTCTCAAGTCCAGGACTTTTGAAGACCAGTCCATTTGCCTAACAAGTCGTGTATACTTTGCCAAGTTGCATCTTGTCTTGAAAAGTCCATGAAGACGGTCATGAAGTAGCTGTACAAGACCATTCTAAGAGAAATATATCAGCATTGCTGTACTTCATTTTGGGCTTGTAATCACACTTGGTTTCCAATAGGCACACATGGATGCACACTTCACAGACATCAACTGATCCATTATCAGCAGTAGACAGCACAGTACTACACAAGCTAACAGTGGTAGGAGATATCTATGAAGGCTGGTTAAGCAGCCTGTACCATACATAAGACACTGGGTTGAACCAGTGACCAGGTGGGGACAACGGCAGCGCCAAGACAAGTCCGCGGCAAATATGGGATGGGGGACATCGGTCCCGAAGACTCGGAACCGACCACAAGAACGGAAGCGAAGACGAGACCGGGGGAACCACACGAGAACGGGAAACGAAGACAATTGAGGGGGGGATAGAGCTCATACTAGACGGTGGGGGTACGCAAAAAATAGGTACGAACACAGGGCGGCGGACGACGAGAGAGGTCCCCAAACACAAGGCGGTAGGTAAAAATGAAACGGGGACAACGTGGACGCGTGGACGACAAGGACGCGGAGTCGGAGGCGGTGCTGACTTGACAATGACGCGGGGGCGACGACGACGCATGGTCGACAAGGACGACGCTCGGTCAACGACGAGGATGCGCGTATGCGGGGGGACGACGAGGGCGCGGGGCCGACGACGAAGACGCGGGGCCGACGACGAAGACGCGGGGCCGACGACGAAGACGCGGGGCCGACGACGAAGACGCGGGGCCGACGACGAAGACGCGGGGCCGACGACGAAGACGCGGGGCCGACGACGAAGACGCGGGGCCGACGACGAAGACGCGGGGCCGACGACGAAGACGCGGGGCCGACGACGAAGACGCGGGGCCGACGACGAAGACGCGGGGCCGACGACGAAGACGCGGGGCCGACGACGAAGACGCGGGGCCGACGACGAAGACGCGCAGTGAACGACGAGACGAGGACGCGGGGCCGACGACGAGGACGCACACGCAGGGCCGATGACACAGACGCGGTGCCGACGACGAGGACGCGAGGACGAGGACGCGGGGCCGGCGACGAGGACGCGTGGTCAACGACGAGGACGTGCGCACGCGGGGCCGACGACGAGGACACCCAGTCAACGACAATGCACGGTGGACGAGGATGCAGTCCGACGAGGACGCGGGGTTGACCACGAGGACACGGCGGGACACTGGCATAAACGAGGCGGGGGACAGAAACGAGGCGGGGGACGGAGACAAGGCAGGGGACGGAGACGAGACGCGGGACGGAGACGAGACGGGGGACGGAGACTAGACGGGGGACGACGGGACAACAGACGCATGGTTGAACATCGCTGGATGGCGTGAAACCGACCGGTTGAGCGGATGGGTCTGCCTACTCAGATAACATCTGTATCTACCCTGTGCACCAACTGATTAGAGTCTGCCATTCACGAAAGTAAACTGGGAGGACTTACATTCACCGTCGGATTCAGTCATCGCTGCATCGCTGGCGGATTCGATAACGATCGCCTTTTTGTCCTGCACAACCTTGTGACGATGATGGTGGGCACGCGCGGCGTCCAAAATGGCGATCCAACTCTCGCACGAGAGTTTCTGGGCACGCGCGAACATGTTGGCAACCTTTTTCGAACTCTTGGCCACGCCGTGAGACACGACGATCTTGTCACCCCAGTTATCCGCGGAGAAGTAGCCGGGTTGGCCGCTCAGGATAATGCGTGAGCCAGATACCCAGATGTTGAGAGCACGTTCAACCTGGGCGCACATTAGCCACAAAAGATGTTGAGGAATAATTGCTTACTGCCAGTGCTGCCAAGATCAATGCGCCGCTAGGCCGTAAGTCCGCGTTGCCTTCCTCGTCGCGCAGAGCAAAAGGGACTGCTTGGAGTACAGGGATGTGTACAACACCGAAGGTCTTCAGGATGAGCTCCCCTTGAAAGCATCCCTGCACAACGGGATAGATGTGGGAGTGTGGTTAGATGTGCCCGAAGATGGCGTACCTTTTTCTTGCCATCGTTCCATGTACGCCATAAGAATGGCGCCTTCAAAGCGGCGACGTTTGTCCCAAGCTGGAGGCGGCACCAAGCGCCACGAACTTCAGGTTCAGCCATGCCCGCTTTGAGAAAATGGGCTTCGAGAACGTTAAGGGCAGCCATGGCGAACTTGCTTTGCCACTCGGTAATCCGGCTGTTCATCTAGTGACGTGCAGGGTGAGTGTAGTGGTGATGGGACAGACGAGACACTGACTAAGGTGAACACAATGTCATTGACCTCAACAACGTGGTCGTGGTCGGGGAAGACTCGTTTGAAAAGAGCCTGGCGTTCGTCGATCGACAAGCTGTGCCACGGCTGCAACCTGCTCATGGTGGTGCGAGTGAGCGGGATGAACTCGTGGGTGAATCGTTGGCGGATGCTGGGCTCGAGGTCGGTAGTGTTCCATCGGTGACGTGTCGCTCCCACCGTCTGACTGGCAGGACGATGGTTGACCTTGACGATGCTGTCAGGAATATGGGTGACATCTGTAAGTTTGTCGGTGGGCTGGGATGATAGCTGAGATGAGTGTACGGATGGGGGGAGGGAGCCGCAAAGGGGACGTACAAATGCATCATCGACTCCCGAGGAACTGCCTGAGTCCAGTGCCGGGACTCCCCAGGCCGATGCGGGGGTTCGAGGCATGGCGGCGGCCTCGGCGGTGTCATCTTCGTCCTGCAAACCCCCATACTCATTGACCCCGCTGCCACTGTTGGCGGGGGGAGCTTCCGCGGGGTTGACTACGGGGCCGTGAGAGGGCGTGGAGCCCGGGTTCAGATTGCTGTGAATATATTATATTAGGGAGTCGCCGATGTGCATGATGTTGGTGATGTGGTGCTTACCTGGCGGTTATTTTGCCTTGGGAGCCCACAGTTGTATGCACTGAGGGAAGAGGCGTTACAGGGAGCTTACGGGGGGTGGCCGATGTCGTCGGTGTGGCTGTTGTCTTGTAATGAGAGGCCTGAGCCCGGGCCACAGCGGCAGCCTTACCTGGCTGCGTCGATTTTTTGGGCGTGACCCATCCGGCGCGCAAACCTGTTGGTGTGGCAGTTACCTTCGACTTCTTGCTTGATTGGGCAGGCTCGATTTCGGGGTTACTGGGAGAGGAGGTAGAGGGGGTAGAGGCACGAGTGAAAGAGGAAGAGTGAGCGAGCGCCGGTAGCCACGTCGACAGTCACTCACGCGTGCTTGAGAGATATGCTGGAAGTCACAGATTCCCTGTTCAGTGAGAATCTGTTGTGACTTCGCACGGCGGTTATGTCCGCGCGCCGAACCTTGGGCTGACGCTTGTTGCTCTTCTTCGCTGGCTTGTCCACGACTACCTCCTCCACGTCCTCATCACTTTGAGCCTCTTCGTCCCCAAGCTCGAACTCTGATACACTGCCGTCGCTCTCGGCGTCGCCAGCATCCAACTCAGGCTCGCTCATGAGTCCAATGGCAAACGCATCGGTTGCATCGGTCACTGCGAGTTGGTAAGTTGTGTTCCGATCCCAAGTACCACTCCACCAAACTGAAAGAGCTCACCCATTGGATCATCATAGTCCATGCCGGCCATAGGAGCAACAGAGGACCCAACACCTGGCATGTCGCTGCCGCTGTGGGTGGGTGTGCTCAGGCTCTCAATAGAACCAGATGGGTTTACGTCGTCGCCGACAGTCTTGGCGACATGACACGTCGTCGAGGCGCTTGCTGCCCCCAAGCCATCTATAGCACTCAATAGTAAGTCAATCATCAACCCACGAGTACTACAAACACTGACCTGCATTCTCAGGTTCAATAGACCGCTTGACCCTGCGCGGACGTGGCTTGGGCGTTGGGCGCTTTGGCTGACGACGGGCGTCATCTGCTGCGCGGGCGGCCTGCTGCTGCTGATCCTCGATGGATGCTGCTCTGAGGATCGCAGCATCCCGCACAGCGGCTTTCTGAGCAGCGGCGGCCACCTCAGCTTTCTTCGTAGCTGCTGCCTCTGCGCGGCGCTGAGCGGGCGGGAGTGGAATACGGTCAGGCTGATCAGCATTCCACCCAGCAACATCAGGTAAGCCTGGCCGTGCAGTCTGATTTTTTGCGCGTGTTGCCATGCGATGTGGTGCTGACGGTGCGTTGTCCATAGGTGCAGAGGTTGACTTCGCCATGGCGTAGGAGGACGAATATGCCACGTCGTTTTCGTGACGGACTTGGGTGAGTGGAGGGTGAAGCTGCCGGTCGTGGTGGAAGTCAACGCTGACCAGCCTTCCTCCAGAAAATGCGACGCATCTTATGCCACCATCCACGGCCTCCGGAGACCCCGTTGCAGGCGACATGGCCTGGGCGTCGCGCGGGCAATCATCTATCCGATACAGCGGCTCGTTTCGTCGATCTCCACTTTCCTCTCCCCGCCTCCCCGCCAGCAGCTGCAGGTCGCTCGTCGCTCGCCATGGGGGTCCCAACAGAGTCTTTGTCGTTCTGCATCGTACGTTGCATCCAAGGCGAAATATAGTTGTCGACTGACCGCTATACATTCCACAGTACTTGGCTGAGCCGCAGCGCCGAATGCACCGCGCGTCGCACGCCATGCACAAAAGGTTTACCCCGTCGTCTGCCCACCTCACCATCCGGTCCGAACCTTGGCGGCATTGCTTCGTCTTCGGCACTCGGAAATACGGCCGACCGGACAAAGTCGCGCATTTTGTTGAAGTCCAAGTCCATCTGGCTCCAGTCTCCATCCGAGTCCAAGGCTCCTACTCATACATGCTCCGTCACCGTGACGTCGAAGCTACACGATCCCGCCGATAGACTGTCACTTTGTTATCTCAATCTTGCGCCTACCCGTCGTCCTGCTGCTCTCGTGTACTACTCTGCAACCACAAGCATGCTCAGGAACTTCGTAGCAGCAACTATCCCGTGCCTTCATGATGGCTGTACAAAACTATTCAAAACCCTTGGCGGGCGCAAGCGACATCTACAAGCAGCTCACGCGAGGCCAGCTGCCGCCGAACCTCAGGCTCTCAACGCTCTCCGGGACGACTCTCGTAGCCCACCCCCGGATATCCCTCCGGTCCCACCTGTCAATGACGAGGGCGACATGGACGATGATGCTGAGGATCACGCTGGCGTCCCTGATCCCTCCTCCATTACAGTTACCCATCCGATCCTTACCGGTGAGTTGCATTCGTCATCGACATATAATTAATCTGACTGTTGTGTGGCACCACTTAAAGGCCGGCCATGCGACGCCAACGGTGATCCAGTCCCTCCCGATGCCCCACCCCCTCCGCCACAACCTCGGCAGGCCAATGACTACTCGCCCTATCATTCACGCGCTCAGTTCGAGCTTGCCGATTTCTTGTTCAAGAAAGAACAGATGTCTGCCGGCAACATCAACGAGCTAATGCAGCTTTGGGCGGCGACGCTGCCACCTGGCCAAGACCCACCTTTCGCCAATGCCAAGGACATGTACGAGAGTATTGACAGTATCCCTCTTGGCGACATTCCGTGGCAGGAATTTAGGGTAACGTACATGGGACAGCGGCCCGACGACAATGTGCCACCATGGATGCTCCGCGAGTACAGTGTATGGTTCCGCTGTCCGCGCCGCGTTCTCCATACACAAGTAGGTAATCCTGATTTTGCACACGACATAGACTTTGCGCCCAAGCAAGTCTTTCGGGGAGACGAGCGCGAATACAAGGACTTCATGTCGGGGGATTGGGCATGGAACGAAGCGGTATGTCTTGGACAATCAATAACTTAGGTTTGTAGCATGACGCCGCTGACACGTGTAATGGGTTCGATAGGATGTGCTTGCCAAGGAACCTGAGAACGTGGATGCAACGTTCTGCCCGATAATTCTCGGAAGTGACAAGACGACAGTGTCTGTTGCCACCGGCCAGAACGAATACTATCCGCTCTATCTTTCTAATGGACTAGTCCACAACTCAGCGCGCCGTGCACAGAGGAACGCCGTCTCCTTGGTGGCATTCCTCGCCGTCCCAAAAAGTATGTTCTTACATCGTTGTTATCATTAGTCTTACGTTTCGATGCTCACCCGGTATGATAAACAACTAGCTGACCGGGAGTTCGCAAGCAACCCCCACTTCCGCAAGTTCCGACGTCAGTTATTCCATGCGTCGCTCCGGACCATCCTCGAACCCCTGCGCGCAGGTATGACCGTCGCTGAGATTGTACGCTGCGCAGACGGCCACTTCCGCCGTCTAATCTATGGGTTAGGGCCATACATCGCTGACTACCCGGAGCAAGTACTGCTTGCCTGTGTCGTTCAAGGGTGGTGCGCCAAGTGAGTACAGCTTCTTTTCACCTTCGTCAGCGCTAGTCATACTAATAAAGTACACAGGTGTACTTCACATCGTACAGCCCTCGACCAGGGGGATCTACCATGGCGATGTCATGCACATACACAAGCCCTCCTTCAAGCTCTCGACTTAAAGGTCCTCTGGGATGAATACGGCATCGTCGGCGACTTGGTTGTAAGTTTACGTTCCTCACAACGACTCCTCCCATCTGTCCTCATACTAACATCAATGTACAAGCCATTTACTACGGGTTTCCCCCGCGCCGACATACACAACATGCTTTCTCCGGACCTCCTTCATCAAATCATCAAAGGGACCTTCAAGGACCACCTCGTAACATGGATCGGACAGTATCTCGAGCTCAAGCACGGCGAAGTTGGGGCTGCAGCCATCCTTGCAGACATCGATCGCCGGTAAGCCTCTCTGCCATATATCTAAAATCAGTACTGATCGGTGTTCGCCCACAGGATTGCTGTAGTGCCCAGCTTTCCTGGCCTGCGACGTTTCCCGGAAGGCCGCGGTTTTAAACAGTGGACCGGCGACGACTCGAAGGCACTAATGAAGGTACTATCATATATATAAAGCTTGAGGTTACGATGACTGACGCGTCGTTATCGTAGGTCTACTTGCCCGCCATCTCGGGCCACGTCCCTCCCAAGATGGTCCGCGCTTTGAGCGCATTTCTGGAGTTCTGCTACTTGGTGCGCCGGGATATCATCACGACGTCAACGCTAGCCCAGATCGAGGATGCTCTTGCCCGCTTTCATGAGCACCGCGTCGTCTTCGAAGAACTCGGTGTACGGCCCCCGGATGGTCTCTCGCTTCCCCGTCAACACTCAATGATGCACTACCCGTATCTCATTCAGCTTTTCGGCGCGCCCAACGGGCTTTGCTCCTCGATTACGGAGTCCAAACATATCAAGGCCGTTAAGGAGCCATATCGCCGGTCCAACCGCTACGAAGCCCTCGGACAGATGCTTCTGACCAACCAGCGTCTCGACAAGCTCGCAGCCTCTCGTGCAGACTTCACATCCCGTGGGATGCTCCATGGCTCTTGCATCCGCGCTGCTGAGGACGACATCGATATCTGGGCCGGCCTCGGTTTGGACGACGAGGGCGTCCACGACCCTGCCGATCTCATCGAGATACATGCCGCTGTACATGAGGATGACGATGGGGGCCCTGTGGATGGAGATGTCTTGGGGGAGGTGACGCTCGCAAAACGTCAAGGTAAGTCGTTGCAGTCGCCCGTGGACCTCTAGCTAATGATTTTACAGTTCGGGGATTTCCCAAGACGACAGAGGGTGTCGCAGACATCGTCAACACCCCACATCTCCCCGAGCTCATCCGACGATTCCTTTACGTCCAGGTCAACGACGACATCGACTTTCAAGCAGGCGGTGAGGTAGATCTCAACCTCTGTCCTCCAGCCCCTACGCGCCTTGCAGTGTACCCCTCTGCGCTTGCAGTGTTTTACGCGCCGAGCGATATCTCGGGGGTCAGGGGCATGAAGAAGGAACGAATCCGGTCATGTCTTAGTTGGCGAGGTGGGCCTGCCCGTCACGACTGTGCCTTCGTCGTCGATGATGACACCCTCCCCGGTTTCCGCGGCCTCGCCGTCGTACGAGTTTATCTTTTCTTTTCGTTTAAGCACGGCAATGGGACTGTATATCCGTGTGCCCTCGTTTCATGGTTTGTACTGTCCAAGAACACACCGTGTGAGGACACCGGTATGTGGATTGTAGAGCCCCATCTCGACCCCCATGGTCTGCCTGTTATGTCCGTGATCCACTTAGATTGTATGCTTCGTGCAGCCCACCTCATCGGCGTGTCTGGAACTAGTCATATACCTCGTACGCTTAGCTATACAGACTCTTTAGATGCATTCAGCGCTTTTTATGTTAATAAGTACGCCGACCACCATGCTCATGAAATTGCGTTCTAATCAAATATATTGTATTGACTACTATGGCTACAACCTGAAACTTGAAGCTTGAAGTGTCTGAGTCTGTGAGTCTGTGTGCAAGTTCCGACGGCCTGCTCAAGTCTGCCAAAATGGTAAAGTTCAGCTGCAAGTACCTTCTTGAGTATTAAGACGGGCGCTCACATTGAAAGTCACAGCTTTGGACGAAGTCGAGCGTCTTAATCTGAAGTCGGGCTACTTAGCTGTAATCAAGGCTACTTTGTTACCAGAAAGCTTTCAAGTACGTGTCAAAACGCTGATGTTCAAGTGATCGTCCCAGCGCATACCTTCATGCTGTGTTTTGCGATCTCCAGCGAGAAAGTCTCGAGCTTCTTAGCGTTCTTACTGACTTCTTAGAGTCGGTATCCGTGTCTGCGCCGGTCCAGCCACGAGGCTCCAGCGTTGCACGCTTCTGAGCTATAGCGCTCTGCTCTGCATGCAGTGCTCGCCTGGCATCTACATACGCCACACTTGGAAGCGGCGGCGGGCGCCCCCGCAACTACGCTGCACTCACTCGATATCGACTCGGAGCTCCACCCACCGGGTTGGTTAGAAGGCTGCGACTACCCGGCCGCAGTATGTGCCACCCTTCGACCCATATTCCCGCAGCTCACCTCCATTTAGTGCGACAGATGTAGGCGACGTAGGCCGCCCTACGGGGTTCCGCAAGAACATGCCGGGTTGCTGTCTTCAGCCCCCTCTTTGCTTCGCGCGCGGCGTTCGTTCAACGTGCCAGTGCGGTCTCGCTCGAGAATTGGGATCCGTCTATCGTGGAGCCCGCGCTGTGCGACGCCTGCGTCTGGACTCTGGATTTGCCTACAGGAGCTGACGGGTCGTACTGTACGGCCCTGCATTGCCTGAGAGACCACCCCCGGCGCCCGACAGAATTCGCGGGCTCGTTTGAGCGGCTCGTGATCGTGCTGTGGACCGCTCCCTGACAGGTGAGTGTGGTCATCGTGCGTCAATCTGTCTGCTCACTGTGAGATGCCTGCCATGCGCAACAGGTCGCGATGGCAACTCTCGGAAAGACCATGTTTGCGCACACTCTGAAGCTGCACGCGTACATCGCTGCTGTCAGATGCACCCTATAGGTACATCGGGTGGTGCTTCTACTATACCCGCTGGCGAGACCTGCAACGGTCTTGGATCACGTCGCTGGACTTGGATAGAACTGCGCTGAGGACGATCGCATTTTTGCGAGACGTTGACGATGTGTGGGCGAGGACGAGGATGATATGATGATGGAGCTGAAGACGATAGAGGCACGACTTCCGAAAGCGAGGAGAGCAAGCCTGCCTCACTAGGCCTCACATTCCGGGGCCGAGGTGACCGACGGACGACCAGAACAGCCAGGATTGGTAGATTGTACCTTGGTGAGTACTAGAGCCCTTCAGTGAGTTGCTTATCCATCACAATCGAGTGTAGACTCCGAACCGGACATGCTTACCCAGTATCTTCCTGTATCTTCGTGCAAGATGCTCTCACACACCAAATGTCGGGGTGAATTGGTCAGTGCCTACCCGTGTTTACTCCCATGCCGCCGAACGGAACTTGAAGTCGATTCGGCTCACTCAAAGCTCGCGGCGCTAGATGAATATGGAAGCAGCTCGAGCGAATGCCTCTTTGGCGAACACGTCGTGGCTGGACTCGGGTACGAGCACTAATGCTTACTTTGCCATCTCGCGTTGTTTACCCTCCGCTTGGTGCGCGTCGTGATTTATTCCGAGTTCTGCATGATTTTTATGAAAGGGCTCACCGGTACCGCTCTGGGACGAGGAGACACTGAGGAGACAGGCTAGTGGGACTACTAGCGAGATTAAGTCACGAGCTTCATTTTATATGTTGGCTAGTCCTGATATGAAGCATTATTGTATCAATCGCCTAGGGAACCGGAAACTGCACCAAGCGTCTTACCACAAGTTCTTGGAGTGAAGGTCGGAGAAAACTAGCTATACCTACTCTCATTCCAGATCGAGGGGGGACCGTCGGGTCCCTCTCGATGTTTTCGGTAAGCATCCCACGTAAGTAGCAAGACCTTAGGCATGATAGACATATATCATATGACGGAAGTTCCACATCAGTGAGACCCGGGGTCACCATATGGCACTATGGTAGCTATATACCATCTATTGCCCCATTGCGACCCCCCCTCCGCATAGACCTCTGTAGCTACCCGCAGACGTTCTATAGTGATCTGTAACATCACATTGTGGTGGTGGGATACATGTAGTACATTATAAGTACTAACCTAGAGGCAGGCCGGTGATGCCGCATATTACCAGTATGACACACAGCAGAGAACCAGGTATAGCAACTAGAACTCATAAAGAATTGATTGCGCGCGAATATGTACTACTACTACGAGCAGACAAACTGATGTTGGACCGAATACACTAGCCGCTCGCAGAGGCCGCCCGCGCAGCCTTTCGGCGCTTATACGAGGCCACAGCGTCGCTGATGGCAGTGGCGGTGAGCGATGAGTTGTCCTTCACGGACGGTAAAGGAGCTTTGGCATGATACCTGCTGAGAGTTTGAGCTAAGCACGGCAAAAAAGAGAGAGATCACATGCCGTCCACAGCGCGCAATTTCTTTACAAATGTCCTTAACAACATGGTCTTCGCCGGACTCCAGCTCGTATGCGTTGAGCTCTTGGAGATGTTGCTCATAGACGGCTGAGTACGCCTCCTCTGAGAACGTCACCGACGCGAAAGCCCCAGTGTCCCATTCGTCTATAGCGCACTGTATCTGGGTTAATACGGGTCAGTAAATACAGTACTATCACGAGAACATGTGATGTATACCGCTGTGAGGACCAATGCAAGCCCAGGAACGGGGAACGGATCGTAAACATCCGCTAGGGAGATGCCGTCGTCCTCCGAAGACTTGTAGAATACCCGGTTGATGACGATCTGCAGTATCTCTGCTTCGTATAGCCCGTCGTTCAGCTCCGGGTTGTCGTCAATGACCTATAAAACATAAACAGTATCAGTACGCTGAACGCTGCGGGGAGCGCGAACTTACGCCATATGTGAACGTCCGTGCACACCGTAGCTGTAGTGCACGCTTTCGGTTGCCTGCCTGAGTGACTGCGCTGGCACCGGACTTGAAACCAAAGGCGCCCTGGACATTTGCGCGTGCAGCATTCTTGACCTCTCCGCGCAAGTTCCATGAGTACCGCGTGAGCTATAATACAGGTGTCAATTGAGCAGTTGGTAGACAAGGACACAATATGGGGACTCACCAGGTTGATGATCTCGCTAGTGTAGGCGAGCTCGATATCGAGCTTCGACGCTGCTGTGTTCCATGCATCACTCGCCCAGGTCTTCTCCATGAGCTTGCCCGGGTAGGCGGTTTTGGTCATCACTTGGCCCTTATAGATCACCGCTGCAAGCTTCATGACCTCTTGGGCCTCAGCTTCGTAATCAGTAGCCCGTGGCCTAGGACGCTTAGCAGGATCGCCCTTGTCTTCATTCGACGGGGTGATGCGCTGTGCCTTGCGGTATAACGGGGGTTGGACACTGGGCCGTGCCGCCGGCGTGAGGATGCGCCGGCGTTGACGTGGTGGCTCGTCATCTTCCAGGCCGTCCTCCTCGTCACCGCTGTTCGTGGGCCCGTCGCGGGTGGGAGTGGCCATCGCATAGTCTTCGCCGCTATGATATATGCTGTGAGATTGTATGCATGTGCGCGTCTGCACAGAGGGCGCAACACGTACCTGTCGGCATGATCCTGAAGAGCTTCTGCTTCATCGTCTCCGCAGAGTTAGTATGCTGATGAACGACCTGAGCTTTTCATGGCTCTCACCTGATTCATGCTCATCCGAGTCGTTCTTGTAGTATGCCAACCTATGTGCACGCATGCGCGGTTGCGAGGTGTAATCTTCATAATCTTCTGCTTCGTCGTCGTCTTCAGCTTCAATGCGCCGCTCGGAAGCCCGTACAGTAGGGATCTGACGTTGACAACAGTTAGCAGGGTTTGAATATGGAAAACGAGCGACTTACCTGGCCTGCAGCATGTAAGTGCTGGAGAGCTGAGAGTTGGTAGTGCGTACTGAGCCGCTGCGGACTACTCTGAGTGTCGTCGAACTCTTCTGGTTCTGGGACGCTCCCGGATAAGCCATTGTCATGCGTGTTGGGGTTCTGTTCGATGTACGGATCGTTATCTACGTCGTCGTCTTGATCGTGGTTGAGATGCGCAGGCGTGTTTGTGTACGAGTATTTCTTGGTTCCGTGTGCTGCACCACTGAACTCGTAGTCTTCAGGAGCTGATCTGGGTCTAGCATAAGATTTGTCAGTTAGATATGCGAGCATGGCACTGGGAATTCTGCTACGCACACTACCTGTTTAACCGTCTTCGACGACTTAAGTGTGAGTTGCTCTGATGGGATGTACACCGATATGTGAGTGCCAGGTCCTATCATGCAGTATGTCGTACTGTACTTACCAGAGGAAGCGTTCATGCGATCTTGCTGTTTCCGAGCGCCGTAGGGATTCCTCAGGGCTATCAAACGCGCTGCATCTTCGTGTGTGAGACGATTGCCGGTCTGTGGGCATGAACATCAGCAGGACTGTGCGATGCATGTACTAAGACTTACCTTGACGTTCGAGAGCTCCTTGTGTCGTTCTCCGCTGACCATCCGCATCGTTGACGTAGATGGACGTGGCATCGACTGGGTATGAGCACGGAAATCGATCGTGTTTGATTTTTGACTAGTCCGATTCGTAGGGAGCGTTTCGATCACAAACTATCGTCGCCAAATGTTAGTGACTCCCTTAGCTTGTCAACATACAGAGGAACTTCACCTCGGTTGGCTGAGACTTTTGGAAACGCGTAAGCGACTTTGAAGTCGCTAGTTACCGGGTTAGGTGAACGGAGACTGAGGACGACTTGACCAAAAATGCACCGGACTTACTCATCTTGCCCGTGCTCTTTTTCTTCGTATGGACTGTTCCCGATGGAAGCGTCTTGGTCGATGCTTGAGAATTCACCTTTGACGGTGCATGAGCTTCGGCTGACAAGGCACGTTGACGGTTAATCGCAAATATCATGCATGCACGAGAGTGAAAAGAAATTTACCGTACTCCTGGCCTTTCTCAGTGAGCTTGCGCAGCCGTTTGGAGCGCTGGGAAGGATCAGGGTTGTCCATGTCGAGATGGCGGTGTGTCAGGAGACGATGCGCTGGCACGAAGTCGAGGTGGTTTTGGACGAGTTTGAAAATGGCCCGCCGGGGTGTCGGCAACGGCCGGGCTGACTCAGAGGCTGGATCGGTTTGCGCGATTGTCTGTCACGGAATGTGAATGCGCGCAAGTATTGAACATTGAACGTTAACTTCTAAGTCTCACCTGACTGTACTTTCTGCTGGTCTGTGATATGTCTCGGGTTACCTGCCGAAGTTGTGGAGCCACTTTCAAAGACAACGGACGCCATGGCCGCCACCTAGGGGGAAAACCAACATGTCAGCAATTCTACGATGACCTTGCCGGCAGGCGAGCTCGGTGTCCTCGCGCAGGCCCCCTCCTTGTGCCGCTTGAGGACAACCATACCGATGATTCTGCTTCCTTACACAGTCAGTCGCCACCGCCCGAGCCGTTCATTCAGCAGGAGAATGCGTACGAAGAGGCCGCTCACACTTCCAAGCGACGGCGAGTCACCGTGGAGGACGTAGAAGACGCAGACAGTGTCAGCGAGCCTTGGGTATGTGAACCGTATCCAGGCGTAGTGGCCGAGGGACTCGGTGCCGCTGTAACACATTTCGAAGACCTACGATCAGAACAAGCAGCTCTGAACGAACACGCCCACGCACCTTTCCGAGATGCCGAGGAATGGGGACTGGCACGGTGGCTGATCAAGCGGACAACACAGGGTGGAGTTGATGAGTTCTGCAAGCTCCCAATTGTGAGATAAATGTGTAAATCAATGTGGTAAAGAACTTACGGCTTCGAAGACGCGTAACATGATACAACCAACGTTCAAGAACAAGAAGTCTTTCTTCCGGCTTGTCGACAAGCTCCCCTCTGGGCCTGAATGGGTCTGCGATGTTATGACTGTTCAGGGCGACATGAAAGGACTAAACGGAGAACTTCTGACCGAGGACCTGGAGATCTGGCGACGTGACCCTGTGGACTGCATTCGCGAGCTGATGGGCAATCCTGTGTTTGAAGACTACATGGCATATGAGCCGGCGAAGATGCGTCGTGGGGGAGACCGCTACTACAGTGAGATGTACACGGGTGACTGGTGGTGGGAGACTCAGGTAAGTCACTGATAAGCTTCTGTCGTGGTACTGTCCAATGCTCACCACGGCTATGGTCTTCGTAGGGCAAGGTCCCTGCAGGGGCGGTTGTCGCACCGGTAATCCTTGCATCTGACAAGACAAATCTCACTGTTCTACGTGGCGACAAAGCAGCATGGCCGGTTTACCTTTCGATTGGCAACATTGACAAGGCGGTGCGTCGGAAGCCTTCAGCGCACGCTACCCTTCTTCTAGGATACATCCCAGTCAGTAAACTGCAGTGCTTCTCGAAGTCAACACGGTCAGAAGCGTCCTACCGTCTGTTTCATTCCTGCATGGCCAAAATGCTCGCACCGCTCATTGAAGCCGGTCGTACTGGAGTCGCGATGACTTGCGCCGACCGTGTGGTCCGCCTTGTCTATCCCATCCTTGCCGCGTATGTGGCGGATCACCCGGAGCAGTGCCTTGTGGTGTGCTGTAAAGAAAACCGATGCCCGCGATGTGTCGTACATGCCAAGAAACGTGGAGAACGCAAGGCCTACCCTCTACGCAACCATACGACCACCGTCGAAGTCTTGCACCGCACTCAGGTGGGCGAGCCTCCTCCTGAGTTCACTCGTCACGGCCTACGACCGGTTTACCACCCCTTCTGGGCCGACCTTCCCCATACCGATATCTTCGCATGCATCACGCCAGACATCCTTCACCAGCTACACAAAGGCGTCATCAAGGACCACCTTCTCGTCTGGTGTGAGAAGATCATTGGCAAGAAAGCCCTCGACGAACGGTTTGCTGCGATGTCCCGGGCGCATGGCCTACGTCACTTCAGTCGAGGAATCTCAATGATATCGCAGTGGACTGGGACCGAGGCTAAGGAAATCGAGCGCGTGCTCCTTGGCTTGCTTGTGGGCCGCGTCAGTACCAGAGTTCTGAAGGCCATCCGCGCGCTCCTCGACTTCGTATACTACGCCCAGTATGAAGTCCACTCCGACGCCACACTTGGATCCATGCGACGGGCCCTCGATACCTTCCACCGACACAAGGCCTCGCTCGTGGAACTTGGTGTCCGAGAGCACTTCAACATACCTAAACTCCACTCGCTAGTTCACTATGTCGAGGCAGTTGTTCGTCTGGGGTGCTTGGACGGTGTGAATACTGAGAACTCGGAACGCTTGCACATCGACTATGCGAAGAAGGCGTTTCGCGCAAGTAGCAAGCGGGAGTATGTTTCGCAGATGACTACCTGGCTTCAGCGTCAAGAGGCTGTTGAGAGAAGAAACGCTTACCTAGGTTGGGTCGAAGGGACACTCTCAAAAGAGATGGAGGCGGAGAGGCTGGGACTTGCTGGCTCAGAGGAGGGCGGTGATGCTGACGTGGAGGAGGAAGAGTTCCTGGCGGACGCCGAGCGCCCGGAGTCTGACACAGAAGACATCAAGGTTCTGCGTGAGCTCGTGGATTCCAACGTCACCCGCGCCTTCCAGCTCCCTCACAGGGACCTTTTTTAGTTTGTTAAACAATCTCCATTGATTGATGTGATAAAAGTATTACCGCTACCATCTATCATGTACCATTGAAGTATGAACTGCTCAACTCATTTTTGTGATCTCATTAGATCAAGTAACCCTGATCTTACAGTGTGCCCTGATATAAGTTGGACAAAGATCATAGGGATAAACGACGTGCTTATGCCAAAGATGATCGCAGGTGATCATCTCGAGGATAAACCCTCTGATCACACGGATGGATGAACCCCTGATCACACACATGAATAAACCCCTGGTCACATTATACATACGACGTAAACCTTCAGATCACCAACAGATATAAACCCACTTCTCTATGTGCACAGATCCACTCCCCCATTATCTACGGCCATATATCAATCTAATCGTGCTAGTTAGTCATATCGCAAGACCGCGTTGTCCTTGGCTGTCGCGGCGCAAAGGCTCATACACACCGGATGTTTGGCAGCACGGTCAGACGTGTGCATGATAGGACAGTGCGGTAGGTTATACGTACGCCAGTCATTGACCGAGGAGGACTGGCCTCGGAGTCGTGAGCGACGGAGGCTGAGTGCTGGATGTACGCGTGCTGGTGCGCCTCGGCATCGTGGGCGACCTCTGGCGACGTAGTCCACATGCAAGCCCGCCGGTTCGACTCGGAGGTGTGGGCCACGCGTGCGTGTTGGTCATACGTGATGGAGGACTGCGCATGCGCGGCTCCTCCGAGCCGGAATCGTGGGCGATGGATGCTGGATGTAGGCGCTGGGCGTCCTCGGAATCGTAGTCGTGCGCGGCGGAGGTCGGCTCACGCGCGCTGGGGCGCCTCGTAGTTGTAGACGTGCGCGGTGGAGGTCGGCTCACGCGCACCGGGCAGCCTCGTTGTTGTAGGCGTGCACGACGGAGTGCGCACGCGCCCTGGTCATGCGCGACGCAGGACTGCGCACGCGCGCCGGTCCCCCTCGGTGGCGGAGTCCTGGTGACGCGGACGCCCCATGTATACGCGCTGGGCGTCCTCGGAATCGTAGTCATCCTCGTACTTGTGGGCGTACACGACGGATGGTGCACGCGCCCTGGTCATCCGCGACGGAGAACTGCGCACCCGCGCTGGGCGTCCTCGGAATCGTAGTCGTGTGCGGCGGAGGTCGGCTCACGCGCGCTGGGGCGCCTCGTAGTTGTGGACGTGCGCGGTGGCGGCTCACGCGCACTGGGCCGCGTCGCAGTCTGCACGACGGAGGACTGTGCACGCGCGCTGGGTCGTCTTGGTTTCGTGGTCGTGCGCGGCGGAGGTCGGCTCACGCGCGCTGGGGCGCCTCGCAGTCTGCGGGAGGGAAGAGCCTGCAAAGGCGCGGATCCGATAGGTGGGTGAGTCGTGTACTTGAGGGTATGCGTTGTTTGCGAGGGGCGCGAGAGTCTTCGGACGCTGTGGATTCGCCGCGCGACGAGCGCTGAGTGTTTTGGCCACGTCTAGTAGTGCGTTGTGGTCCCCGAACAGAGTGCGCGAGAGATTGACGGCTGTGAAGTCCATCACATGTGCCACGCTTGGAGGATGTCCTCGAACTGCCCTATGTCTTCGTCGCACATCTGGGCAAGGTAAGGACGCACACTCTATAACGGACGTTACTCCTAGGCGCATATATGATACTTGAAGGTCGCTCACCCTGGTATGATCCAACCTGTCCGCTGGTGCGTCTGCTCTACGAGCTGCGTCGTAGGCCTTCTCGCAGGATCTTGACATCTGGGTCCACATGGCGGCCGTTTTCTTCGCATACGCTCTTTCTCCACCCTCACAAGCATCTGCGGCTGTGTCCCAAAGCGCGGCGTAGGCGCGGTACCCCATAGAAGTCCGCCGAAATTCTGCACACAACCGATTCACGGCCTCATCTGCCCTGTCCTTCTCAGCCTTAGCCCGAAACCATTGGACCATATCCACTGCACAGAGAAATAATCAGCAGAAGACCATGCGAAGGGGCAACAGGTGGGCGTACCACTAGTGGAGAGAGTGTCCGCGGCTTGCCCACCAGACCGTGTGTTTGTCGATGGCGTCTTGTCGTAGACGTTCCAGATCCAAGAGCCGGAGCGCTGACTGTCGTGCAGAGTTCGTGGGGCAGCCATATTGGCTATGGCGAGGTCAGAGTCGAGACGTATGACTTGCAATCGGCTCCCTGGGGTATCGTCCGTTCTCCCGTCATAATCGTTTGCACGAAGGGCGTTGATGCGTTCGAAGTTATAGTTATAGCGAGAGGCGAGAACGCGTGCACGTGCGTCCGCACGCTGGATTTCCTCCTGGGATGCGGCATTCGCTCGCCCGCCGCGAACATGCTTGCGCTTGTGTTCGATGTGTGCGGCGCGGTGCTTGACAGCCAGTCGTATGGCATCGAGCTGATCGAAGGCGAGGCCGATTCGGATGGTCCGTTCATAGTCTGCGAGGGTGTGAAGGTTATAGTCTGCTCGCTCTTCATGAGTGTAGTCAGAAGGTAGCCCGAGGCCGTCGGGGCATGGTTCGTATCGAGGGTCCTCGGCTTCTTCCTCATCGAACACGTAGTCCTGGAGCTCATCGTATTCCTCCTCGCAGTTAGCCATGTGCTTCCGCTGGGACTTCTGCCACTTAATGAGCTTGTCGTGGAATGTGGCCCAGTTAAGCTTGTGGTCGAAACCGTCCTCAACGACGCTCTCCTTTTTGGCTCGTTGATCTCGGATGTAGCGTAGATGCAAGCTGCCATGAGCGCGTTAGTTGGACAACACACCGGGCATGTAGATATAACTTACAGCTCCAGCTCGAGGTCTATCGCATGCTTGATAAACATGGCAGCGGAATTCTTGAGCTGAGCGCTGGCCGCGTGCTGGTGCGTCCGGCGCTGGCTCTTTTTCTGTCCCAAGATTTCCTGCAAAGCCGTCTCGACGTTCGGTACTGCGACAGTGGTGAATGAGCATGTGTGTGGGGGCGGGCAGTGCTGTACACGTACGTTCGGCTCGGTTCCACATGTACACGCTGGTCGCATACGCTTTCGTTTTGGCGCGGAACGTGAGGGGGGTGGGAGCTTCATCGTCGACGTCCAGCGATAGCCATTGCTGGACTGTCACTGCGCCGGCCAAGCCTGTCAAGCTCGCCAAGTAGCGCGTGGTGCGTCGCTGCGCGCCATAAGCCTCCTCCAGCTTGCGCGCTAGGAATCGTGCTGTAGGCTACTGTCAGTGCATCGTACGAGGAAATAAGCTTGGGACATCAACGCACGCATTTGCCACGTCTTCCGCCAGTTCCAGTAATTGAACAATGAGTTCAGCGCGTCATGTCTAGCCCCAGCCGTCATCTCCCGAGTGGATAAGCCGGCGATGTTCATCTCTGCCCATGGGGTCTCCACACCTTCGCCGTGGGCGAGTCCGAATCCACGTGCGTAGCAGAAAGCGTACACTATTTGACACATCTCTTGATGAGCATGCATGTGCAGCTTCGGGAGGAGCATCTTCAGGTCTTGCACTAGTGGAACTAAGTTGGGGTGGGACTTAGCGAATCTTTCGACGATATGGCAAATATAGCTGCAGACGACGTCGTAAGACATCCCTCGCTCCAGTAATTGTTCGGTGCCCATGAGCGCAGCAGCGAGTGCGTAGTCAGCCTGCCCCCACCTATAGTCAGGATGAGACTGTGACACTACAAAGACTGGTGGGAGTTGGATGTGCTTACGTCTCCGTTGTATGCAGGTCTACTGTCGCTCCGGGACGGAAGTGTAGATGGTCACACATGAAAGCGAGAATGCCGCTGTTGTCGACGTAGCGAAATTTACCCGTCCGTTGAGTCCGCGCGACCTTGAAACCGGTACAAGTTATCCCCTGGGGAAGAGGTTCGAAGGTAAGTCTCTCTATTGATGCTCGGAAAGAGCGGACGAGAACGAAACTCACCACATCCTCCCCGACGTTCACCGTTTGTTTCCCTTTGCCGTTGAATTTTTGGTTGAGGAAGTCGCGCATCAGATGCTCAGGCACGAAAAACGCTTCGCCGGTTGTCAGCGCGATGTCAAACTCGTCCGCCGGCTTGCTCTTCTTCTGGAGGCTGTAGTTGCCGTCCGCACAGAAAACGAGCCGATATAGGTACCTATACGGTTGAAGTCCCTTAGTATGCACATCCCCAAATAAGAGGCTTGTGGCGTACCTCAGTTCGTCTGGCGTGTCCTTCCAATCCTCCGGAAGATTGAAGTCCGGGATAGGGCATGTCATACAGGGTACAGTGATGCTCATCGGGTCTCGTCCGGGAATGGTGATGTGAAACCGTCGTCCCGCACGCTTTACCGAGGTTAGATGGCGATATATGCGCGCGGCAATGAGAAAGTCACGGTATCTATCCTGTGCGGGGATCAATCGACGAATACAAGCGAGGGTAGTGCAGGTAACATACCAGCACTGGATCGTCATGTGGGCTGAGCTGCTCTACAATACGCACAAAATCTTGGGTGCTGCGCTTGCTCACGTCGAAGTCGAGATGAAACCTTTCGAGCACCTGGCATGTGAACGCGGTTTCGATCCTGTCCAACGTCGCGGGGAACAGATCGATTCGAAGAAGTTGGGAGAGTCGTGATCGACGGCCTGGACAGTGGCAGTACTGTAGCAGAGTGGAATGCACCCCGTTGTCGTGAAGAATGACGAACTTGATTGGTGGTTGACCGATGGGGATATTCGGACATGCATCGCCGTGGTGGCCCAGATAGAACACAAAGCCAAATTGAGACAAGTCACGACGTTCAAAATAATCGCCGTTCCAGACAGACAGCCAGTGGAGAGGGAGGTTACGATGAAGGCGGACAGCGCAGCGGGTGCACGTGGCCTCACGTCCAGGGCACTCGCGGCATCTCGCGATGGAGGGAAGGGAACACCCTGGAGTAGAGCAACTTCCTGGAACGTCGATGTCGTGGTCCTTCCAAAACATATCGGACAAGATGTCGTCGAAGTGCGGCCGAAAGGCGTCGATGCGCGCAGAAGGCGTGTTCTATTGATGCGTCAGTATCCGCACATCAACGATATCGAGCAGTAAGCAGTATTTACCTTTGCCTGGGAGCCTTGGTCTCCTCGGTTGGGCCCTGGTTCTGGAGCAGGCGTAGCGCTTGAATTATCGGCGGGGGGGGGAGGCGGCGCGGACGAGGAGTTGTCACCGTGGCACGATACGCAGTCGTCGTCGACGCAGAGGTTGTCACTTGCATATTCATCCGATGGATTTTTGGTGGACTCCGTAGCTTCAACTGTCGCCGCATCGAATTGACCGTCCTCTCGCTGTCGCTTCAGGGGTGGGCCCTGGGACGAGTACTCCAAGTGGCGTTCACGTAGGTCCAAGGACCCTCCTGGCTGGACAGCGTATTCTGATTGTCTTGCTCGGGCTTTGGTCTGCCCTGAGGACCTGGCTACCGAACGAGGCAAGGTGACACGTTTCTTGAAGACCATGACGAGCCTGACGAGATGGGAGAGGAGAGAGGAGAGATTGTTGGCAAGACGGTCCAAGGTGAGTGCAGGGCACAGCTGTGAGAGTGAGGTGGAAACTGACTTGTGGGCTACAGTTTGGGCGGGTAGCGGCCAACGAGACGCGTGAGTAACGTTGGATGGCGATGCGATAGATAGGCCCCCGCGCAATCAATCGTCGTCCGGGTGATTTGTGAGCTCGGGCGGAATTCCTAGGTAGCTCAGGGTCTCGGCGCAAATACTTCCAGGAATGAGGTCTCACCGGGGTTGGCGGCGGTCTGGATCGGATAAATCCATAATCGCGATACAGATGTATCTTGTGCCTACAGTAGGGATGAATGTAACTTCCAGGTTTCATGTCTGAACAGCGACGCTGACTCACAAGTGAAATGGCGTCGTCGGCATCCATCTGGAACATGAAGGAACGCGGTCGAGCGGACGTCGTGCTCGCATGATGTGGGTCCAGCCAAGGTTGACCCGTCTGTGGCTGGACCCGTGCCATCCAAATGTGTTCTTCCAGGCTGTGGAGATTAAGGTCGCTAAACTGGCGGCATGTCTCCTTGTCTCAGATACTGTCGTCGGTCGAAGATGGCCGGTATGTCGCACAACGTCAATCTCCACGCGCCCGCGGCTCTGACCAGGCTCAAAAAGTAGTCGCTGGATGGACAGCCAGAAATGGGGAAATAGGTACACGCCAGATGAACTTGTAGGTAGCACGCGCAGATCTCAATCGGACAGCACGATCACGTCAGACTCGGCACAAGCCTTCCCTTTGCCCTTCCCTTGGCCGTGACGGCGCGAGCGTCCACGCTGGGGCAGAGATGATGACGAACCGGCTGAACTTGGCCCTGCTTCAGCGCCCTGCGAGTGATTCCCGATACCGGTGGTATCGTCGTTACGCTGACGCTTGCGCATGCTCGCGCGTTCGAGCGGGGAAGGGGACCGTTTGCGGATTTTGGATGAGTCGCCAGGGGCATGGGAACGGATGCGAGGTTGGCCCACGATCGCGCGTTCGAGCGGGGAAGGGGACCGTTTACGGATTTTGGATGAGTCTCCGGGGGCCAGGGAACGGATGCGAGATTTGCCCACGGCTTCGTCGAGGTCTTCGAAAGCGAACGGCAGGAGGTCTAGGACGGAGCGTACATTGGGCGTGCCTGGCATTGACTGGGGCTCGGCTGGAGCGCCTGAACGCGTGGCCCGGCGACTCGCGTACGGAGGTGGAATGGCTGGGATGCGAGGTCTCGTGTCTGGCTGACCAGCCGGTGGTAGTAGGAGCGCCTTGTAATGTTCCAGGTTAGGGGTGGTGGCGAGGTACATATCACGATAGAGCACACGCTCTCCGGGAGCGAGGAAAACGCGCTGGTGAGCTTTGGGGTACGGCGACCAGCTCTGTGCGTTGTGATGCCACATGGTATACACGACCTTGTGGGCTTCGGCCGGGAGTATTTGAAGAGCGGCTATGATTGCGGGCTGGCTGAAGCAGAACTCCACGACCTCGTCACGGGGCGTTCCCTTGGCATCAATGAGCAGGGGATTGTGGCGGCCCTGGGAACAAAGGTCGGTGAGATGGGATGGAAGCGAAGACAACCTAGTGAATGCTTACAGGGATGTATACGTAGACGAGGACGTCGCATATAGGCTTCGGAGGCCGACCAAGTCGTCCACGCTGGGAGGATAGCGCGCTGCTGACGGACGAGCTCCGCGAGAGCGTGTTGAAGGTGCGCACGGAGGTAGTACTGGAAGGCGAGCCCAGGCGCAAAGATGCGGTCGAAGATGGTGTGGCAAGCTGTCGTGAAAGCGCCGACGCCTCGTCCTCGTCCTCGAGTTCCTCGCGAAGGTTCCCCTTCATGAGTGTAGCTTCGCTGGCCAAGAGCAGAGATCCATTGACAGGCGGATCGAGCGCGGCGATGCGCGTCCAGATGTTCAACCGGCGGCGAATGTATAGGTGGGGAACGAGGGGCTTCGTATGATGCATACATTTGCCTCGCAGGTTGAGGCACTATGTGCAGCCAGTTAGTGTGAGGAAAGATATGACACTGTGAACGAGACTGACCAGTTCAAACACGATGCCGGCGTTGGCGAATTCGCTACCTCCATACGATTTGACAATCCCATGACGCGCGCCATGGAGACAAGGATGCAGCCAGGATCGCCAGGTTACCCCACTGGCACGTAGTTCTTCGTCGACTATCTGCCTCACGCGGTCGTCAATACGCATGGTGGGTACAGCGGAGTAGGACGCAGTGCCTTGGGGGGCGCGCGCGTTGCCCGCGCGCCGTTGAGGTAACTTATATCGCTTCAGCCAGTGGAATTAGTATGTGCCCGACGGCTGTGACGCAGCCTGCGGGCGATCGTCGTGTCCGATTCAAGATCCAGCTTCGGATTTATTCGTCTTTCTGATATTTAATTTGAGAATTGGAGATATGTCGGAAATTGGATGCATCTGAATCATGTGTCGTCTGAGTCAGTAGATTGTCACGACCACTTCGCGGCTCGTACCAAGTGCTCGCACCGGGGACCTTCAACAGCAAGAGTAGCACTGTCAGTGTTAGAGGAACAACTGGGGCGCTCAACTAGCGACTCCCAAGCGGGTGCCCAACAGGAAGAACATAGGCGCGTGCAGCGTGGCCGCGCGGGCACTGCCGCCAATTCAAGCCGGGCGTTAATTGGGCTCAGCATGGAAGTCATTACTACTAACTCCTTGACGTTGCAAGTACGAGCTGTAGTGGCCGGGGAACTGATTCGAATTTGGGCCCCAGGATACTCTAATACCAGTCGAAATGTCGACGCTGAGCCACGCTGCGCATTGAGAAAGATCGTGAAGAGCACGTCCTGCGGAGTCCTTAGTTCTCATTAACCTTGTGAATATTTAGAAACCCCAATGTACATCGGCTGGAGGGGGAGGGGGCGTACGGACGATATGATTCACAGTAGATACAGGAGAACATGACATATTAAAGTCCCTTCGTCTGGCCGTGAGATGGACGGCCTAATACCTCCAAAGGGTGACGCAACCAGCAGTGGCATCCTCGCCGAAGCGCACCTAAAGCTGCTTCCGCGTCCTCGCGCTTCGCCCGCTCGTGACAGTACAGGCCTCCAAACTCGCGCACGAGGTTGAACGCCATCTCCAAGTCCTTCCATAGGCGAGCCTGACGATCGGCTCCTTTCTGGGCCTCGTGAGTCGCGCGTTGCACATGGGTGAGCAAGTATAATGCAAACACTGCGTCATATCAATATCCCGCAATGGACGGAGCTCAGTGACACTCACCTTGTGCCCATTCGGTGGCTTGCTCACATCCCTGAACTTGCAGTAAACCCCCAATTTCATGCGGGTCACCCTCGGGCGCGGCGAAAGTCACTGCATGCACACTGATAATGAAGGACAAAGGAGATATGAGCGGTATCTTGAGAGCAATGTGACATAAAACGTACTGTCCGCATGGGAATCTGAGCTGCGAGCTTGAGGTTGGTTTGGCCGGCGGAGCATCCATGATTATCTTCGTCGGGGAGGACGATGGTCAAGCCTACCTGAAAGAAAGACGGGCGGCGCAAGCTCGATAACTTTGGCGTGGCGGGGGGAAATCGTGCAACGCGCCGGCCGCATGGCGCCTGATCGCATCCATCGCTCCCGGAAAGCGCCAAATCTCACAACGAGCGGGAGGCCACTGACCTTAGTCAGTCGAGGGAAGAATGAGCGCGTGCTCAGGCTAGCGTGATCGACGGGTCCGCGTCAGCGCTCAACGCCATGCCCTTTGGGGACCGGCGCGCAACAGAATTGTACCTGTTTGGGCACCCCATGGGTGATCAGGAGCTGGACACCTTCGTGTTGAGATGAATCGGTGCGCCGGTGTTTCCGCGCGCACGGTGATATTGTGAGTATTGGAGAGGGAGCACCTGAAATAGACAGGGTAAACGAATTAAAGAGCACCGGTGGACCAGATACACATATCACATTGATAGCGAGAGCGCGATGGGTCGAAAGCTGCAGGTGAAGTGCTGTCATGAATGATTTACCCGCTCTCCTCCCCCGAAAGTTCGCTCCAGAACGACAGCAACCCTATGCCTCGTTCCCACCGATCCATACCCAATGCCTCCGCCTCCTTCGATTTCATCCGAGGTAGCGATTTGACAGGGCGGTGCCCAGATTCGACCCATCGAAAAAGTCCGCCGGCCGAATATTGCGTAAACGAGTATCGACGCTCGTGAGGTCCAATGTCGGTGTTGGAGTGAGTAATGATAGCGGAGGGAATGAGAATGGTAGCCGCGGGAGGGAATTCAATAACCATCCTCAGCTCCCAGAGTATAATATGACCGCCTTGTACAGGTTCGTACGTGCCCATTGCCGTGATAGCGCACATACCAAACGAGAGATTCATAGAGTCCCGGTGTGGCACGGATACCGTGCGAGGACCGAGGTTGAATGTCGCGCTCGCGAACACATTATTCGGAAAGTTAGGTTGCAATCCAGGATCGGCGTGACAAAGCGCGTCCAGGGTCTTGCCATAGTATTCGTGAAGACGCGGTGCGAACAACTGGAAGGCACCTGTACGATGGGAGGATATCACGAAATGACCGCTGGTAGATTTGGAAGCTGCTTGCACGCACTGTTTCCAAAGTTCGCCACGCGTTTCACAGGTTTCTGTACGCGGAGGGAGCCCATAACGTTCGCATTGAGCTCAGTTTTTGCGGAGACGTTCATGGGCCTCTATATGACCAGTAGTGTGGGATGTCAAGGCACGGTAACTGAGTTAGATGAAAACACAAGTACGTACTGTCTGGCCGCCCCCGTACGATATTCCAGTGGACATGCTTATGAAGTCGCCGCGGCCCTCCCCTGCTTTTTGTGGTGGCGGCTGATATGCGTCGCGCGCATTCTCCATGATCTCTTGCATCTCAGTGTTCACATCATGCCAGTTCGCATCGCGCGGCTGCCCGACCAGGACAGCAATAACCTTCCCCTCCCTGCTCAGAATAGGGCGAGGCGTGCTGCACCGATATCAGGGCCAGTTAGTTGGTTGGCCAGTATAAGAAAAAGCACTTACATTCCATCCCACGATATGTAATCAAAGCCTATGTCGACCAGCTCCTGAGGAGTATATACACGCCCGCGCTCGGCCTCATCCTGCGCACGTTTGCCCAGATAGGCAGTTTTGCAGACGTGCACGTCTTCCATGGCCAATGAAAACTCCGTTTCGATTGGCAAACTTCCCTGACTTGTAGTTGCGCCACTATCCTTCTCGAGCAAAGCTTCAATACCGTGCTGGTCCAACGCTCGGGTCCTCAACACTTGTGCAGCCTTGCGACGTTCGACCGCGCTACGTTTCGGTGCGCGTTTGGCCACCCCGAGATCGCCGATGACATTGGTATACCCCCGAGCCTTCCGTCGGCGCGCCTTTGACCGCTGTTTGGAGTGATAGTCGTCCTTCTGTCCAGCAAGCAGGGAGAACCCCGGAGGCGTGCTCTCTTTAGTCGAACACGCGGAGTGCTTCTCTACTGTGCTTGAACGAAGCATGCGCCCTGCGTTCGGTGCCACAGTGTGCGCACCTGCTTCGGGGAAAGAGGGCGACTCCATCGAAGCGCCAGGAACTGCGTGCATAACGTTGTCGGTGGTGTCCCGACGACGTTGAGTAGTAAACCTCCCGGATGCGCTTGAAGCCCCACGTCGAGTGATCGTGCTAAGGGGCACTTCGTCCTCGGAATCCGTATACGGAGCACCCAAATGCGGGGTCGCACCGTGGTCTCTCTGGCGAGGTGGGTCTGACATCGGGGTCACAGCAGAGCCCGACGCTACCTTGACGTTGGACGTGCATGCCCCGGCTCGCGCGGGGACGCCCGGACCACGATCTGCGCATTCGCGCGTAATGTCCACTGGCCCGGTGTATGTCCCAAGGTGTCCTCGGGCCGGCTCTTGACCCAGAAGTCCATGCGCAACTGCCGCGTAGTTTGAATCGCGCTCGAGGTCCAGCGCCCCCGCCGTACCACGCTCCGTTACGATTTCGCCTGTAGTGCATGCGGCGTCTCTCTCCGTGACAGCCCTGATATGTTCGGCGAGATCGAAGTCCTTTGGAGCATGTATAGGTACGCCAAAGTCTTTGACCCAAGGAGAAAACGGGTGCCCCGAGCGCGTCTGCGGGGCACCGGATGTGATCAGTCTGGACAGACCAGCGCGAGTATTAATGCAGACTGACCTTGCGGAAACCTGTGTTCACGTCCATCGTACCTGCCCCATACACGAAGTGTGTCCACATAAGTTAATGCTCGACAATACTCATCTGCGGCAAGCGTGCAGCTGTGGCCACCCTCCGGGTTCCAAGGTCGGATCCACGTTCAGGTAGGCCACAGTCATGCATCCACAGACGAGTTTAGATGAAGTGCGTACTCACTGGAGATCGAGCTTGGGATACGGCAGGAGGATAGTCGCGTCGAAGGATTGAAAAACGCGAGCCCGTTTGATATATATATATAAAGCACGCCGGAGCGCCGTGCGTGGTTGACCCTAGACCTCCACAGAAGATGGAATGTGACTTATCAAAGGTATCTCCCTGGCGCTGCACTTTTGGAAGTGATCCCGCACAGACCAACGTGGTCACTAGAAATGTCGATACTAGTTAGAGTGATAATCACTGGCCTCCTTGGAGGCGAATCAACGAGCCTCGAGAGTTCTTGCTGCAAGCGAGGGTGAACACTCATGCTCTCACCCATGGACGCTTTCAACCGGGCTGGACGGGCAATCGGCCATGCCAGGTATACTATGGCCGCCGTACTACCTACCATATAGTGTACTACATCCACTATACGGAGCACTACCACCTCTCACACGCACGCGAACGCATACGACGTATGCGTTCTCAACGTAGACGGTCGATTGACGTTGCTGTTAGGAGATCGAGAAAGTAGGTGAGCAATCGGGTACAGCCACGCAATGAAAGTTACCGTTGTTTCGTTTCGTACCCCGTGTGCAGCATATTTCCCCTATTTTTTGCTCATTCGCCACGGCGTAACATACTGGGCGTGCTACATTGTGTACTTTTCGTTCTATCTTGTAAAGCGGAGTGAGTAAACAGAGTGGGATGCGCGCTTTGTGGAGGACCGGCACATGCCGTGAGTCACGTGGGGCGCATGCATCCCGACGCAGCTCGAATGCGGTCGCAAGCGCCCGCATTCTGCAGCCTGCCTGTGATACGTTAAACTATCGCGCGCATATGTACAACTCAAGCAGAATCGAGGTTTGACACCAGGTCAGTATGGTACTAACCAACAGTGTGCTGTGCGAGAACGCTCACGCGCACATGTTCCGAAGCAACCTGCCATCCATCGAAGTACTCCCCAACAGCGGCCTACGCAAGCTGGGGAATTAAATGGAGGACATCCGCGCCGGAACATATTCGCTTTATCGGTCAGCTCGCGACCCTCAGCTCGCGGCCAACACGGGAGTCGCAACGCGTGGAGGACGCACCACGCCCGACGCTTGCCCGTCGAATGTATTACTTACAGTACTACGGTGTGTTATATCGCATAACACGAACATGATGGGCCATGGCACGAGACGGCTGACTCTCCGGCGCGTGGGGATTACACTCAGAGGCCTGTGCCAATGTACTAGAAGATGCACACGAGGGCATGCGCGGGCGGCGGCCGACCGAACAGCAGAGATTAGCTTGCCCGCGAATGAAACCGGGATAGCCAAGATCACGCCGTGAACAGACGCGCTGAGACCCTCCCCACCAACAAGGCCCTAGTGTAATCGATAAGATGGAGACCCAGCGATAATAGGTAAGCCTGCTTGTATGACAGCCTATTCCTGAACAGCGCTCCCTAACCCTTACTCCCACCTCCATTCCAGAGCAATGTCCGCCAGCGGAACGATCTCATTCACTGCAGGCGACAGCGTCCATCTCCCCCCCAGCATCCCTGGCAATTGCATCGACGCCGCCTCCCTCGTAGCCGCAGACGATCTTGTAAACCGCGACCACGTCAGCGCGCACGCCGATGACGGCGACGCCGCCTTCCCCCTCGCCGCAGACGATATCGCAAACCGCGACCAGGTAAGTGTACATGGCGCTGCCGCGGGCGAGTGCGTACTAATGCAGTCTGAACACATCTCTCAGGCCACCCAGGAACAAGACGTCCTGGAGGCCGATGCAGCTCAGAACGCGCTAGAGGGCGAGGACGATGGTGAGGACGCGGACGTGGATGAAGACGAGCACGACGAGGACCCACACCGTGCCCAAATCCAGTTATCGCACGAGGCATGGGACGCACTCGTCCTACCCAACCATATCGGCAGATACTATGTTACCATAACGGCTGTCCGGCCGGACGGCGAAGTCCTCACATCTCACGTACGTTATTAAACCGTTAAGCCAGAGCTCCAAACTCACTAGAATACAGCTCTTCATACCTGGAACCCTCGACGCTGCGAGGGGCCTATCATGGGAATTCTGGAACACTGCCATGGACAGGGTTCGGGAGAGGTTTGGAGGTATCTTCAAGCCCTCTCAAAGCGACGCGATCAAGACCATAGCCTACGTACTCACTTGGTTTGCGCACGCCCCAGACGTCGCGGACGGACGTGATGTTCGGCGTCTCTGGTATGAGATGCTGACTACGTTTGAGGGCATGGGCGTAATGGCGCTTTTCAAGGACACGCCAGGCGACATTGTGCTGTATAACCTGCGCACCTGGGCGCAAGCAAGGATCGAGGCAAGTCCTTCCCACCTCTTGGTATCCCACTGTTTGATTGAATGAGAACAGGACGCACTGCCGAGGTACCTACGCAAACGCGGCGCCGTCGGCGCTGAGCCGCACCTCTTCACGTGGGACGGGCCCGAGTAGTCAGTAGCTAGCACCCGCGTTTGTTCATGCCGCAACTATCCACCGTCCAATGTGCGAAGGAGGGGCTAACGACCCGCCCTGAAAACTCAAGCCCCGCCGTAATTTGCGCCCATGTGCACCAATGAAACGTGTGCATCATGGGACGGCACCCCGATGGGATACCTCCGCTATCCAAACGAGCGCACGCCGGAAGTGGCACTCTGATGGACGCTCTCTATGTCAGGCGATCGCACCTGCGAGAAGTGACGATCACTCGGAGCAAGATCGACAAGATCTCCTCCGGAAGATCACCGGGAGCGGAGCCCTTGCATGTGGGTGAGACAAGCTATGACTAACCGGGCTGTGGCATCGACCCTTATCGACGGCATGCGGCACACTCTTTAACTTCCAACGGATCTATTCTGACGGCAGCCTAACGTGCCGGGGCTGCCGCACCAAAACGAATGGTAACGATTTCAATCTTGGATCTGATGTGCTTGATTCTGATGCGCCTGAGGAGATTGTGGACAGCTGTGCATTAGTACTACGTAGAAGTTTAGCCGCCGTGCAAGCTGAAGCGGGACCCACTCAGGCAAACAGGTACAGTCCTTGTAAGATGACTCGCTTATGCTCGGTGCGAAGCTTGCTGACACGCAGACCCTTTGACCCGACTGCAGGGCTCATACGAAACGTCCTACAGAAGCCCAGCGAACACCAACCACGGCGGCCGGACGGAGCGAACCCACCTCACCGCCGGTTTCCAAATGCCCACCCCAATGGCGCTGATCGAACAATTGCGGGTGAGTAAGATCAGTCCTGAATCTACAGATGTTAAACGGAGAGCTCACCATAATTTTTAGGATAAACAGCTCGATCTTGCCGACGATCCCGCCGAGCTGGATCATGTTCACAAACACGCGGCTCCCACTCCTTCAAACATTATGGAGCGACGCCCGTGGATATTATCTCATCCTACTAGTGAGACTGCGGTGCGATGACAGCAGGTATTGTGTAATCGTCCGGTCGCCGGACCATCCTTCACAACCGGCTGCTGACCTACTAGTCGCCAGAGACCGACAGGTGCATCCCGGCATGGAAACAGTGGTCGCCGTGCCAAATCTCGCCTCCTCCGCAATAGCGCACTAATCGCGCAAACTCCCATCTCAGTGGACAAGTCTTTCCGCACGCACCGACACGGGTTTATCCACGTCTGCGCAAGGACCCTCTTCCAGCCTCTCTTCCACCCGTCCTCGACTGCCTGACGACACCTGCACTCCCATCCAACACCCTCCCCCATCCAACTACTCTCCATGTCCTCTCGAATCCAAAATGGCGCCCCATCTGGCGCTGCTCACTCAACGGACACAGACACTGACGACACTGGATATGTCACTCCTTCGACGTCCTCCAGCTCCTCCTCGTCTTCAGACGACGCTCGCACATCGGCGTCCGAGTCCGAGGAGGCAAGCTCACATCGTCATGCCAAGGTGCCAACCCCGCCCCGACCTAAACCGCGACCAGTGTTCATCGACAGCTCAGAAGACGAGGAGCATTCTTCTCGCAAGCACAAGCACAAGCACAAGCGGAAGGAAGTCCACGCGCGTAATCCCCATGCCGAGCCGACAAATGAGGACGCTGTGGCCGGCGTCCACCGCCTAGCTACGCGAGCACGTCGTTTCGACTGGTCCCGCGGTGTTGGTTTGAAAGCGCGTCGTTACCTCGAAACGCGGTATGAAGAGTGGCTACATTGTGACGACAAGAACACGCGGAAGACCATTCTGTTGGAGGCGGAAGAGCATGTCGTCACCCACTTCGTGTTCGTCGAGCACAATTCAGGTGATGTCCGGAAGGTTAAATGACACTTTCCTCACACCTGCTGCGGCACAAACCACTGACTCTGACATACAGGCAGTCCAAACGTGGTTCCGCAACACTGCACGGCGTGCCCAGTCGCAAGCTCCCCTCGTCGGCCCCACTCCTGTAGGCGCTCAACAGCCGCCTGCGCAGATCCCTGCGCCCATGGCAAACAAACTCGCTCGGGAGCTGCACAAAGTGGCGAAAGGGAGGGCAAGCAGCGGATCCGCGTTATGGGCCAAAGAGCACGATGACCTAGTGCGTGAGCGCATGACGGGCAGCGGCATTGGCGATCGACAGCGCGCCGTGAAGATATGTTTCAAAGAACTCCCGGTTGAAGAGCAGGAAGAGTGGCGGGCCAAGGCCAAGGAACGCGCAGCCCATGTCGAGACGGACGCTAATCAATGTTACGAGTGCGTTGATATTCTGAACTGTCAGGATTGGAACATGTTATTGACTTCATTCACCCCTCGCAGTAATCAAAGTCTCCTCGTTCCCCTGATCGCAAGGGTGCTCGACCAGTTCCCCGGATTCGGACCACAAAATTTCGGCAGTATTGTTATGTCCGTGCAGCTCGGAATGCGAGACCAGCACGGCATTATCATTCGGAACGAGTAAGTCAACGACTTCCACTTACCAAGCATGCCGGGGATGGGGATGATGCTGAACCGATAATAGATTGACAATCGGCACGCGCAGCGACATAGAGTGCCGTTCTTTTGGCACATTCGAAGGCGGGGCCAGTGTGGAGGAGAAGGATCGATGGGAGAGATTTGTCGCTATGGCCCTCCGTACGTCAGTTCATACCCGCTTTCGCGTCGCACATACTTATCACAAATCACTGGACAGCTCCTAATCCCCCGCGCGGAGATCCGCGACTTCTTGTGACCGAAGATGGGCAGCCCAGGCTGCCGGAGGTTGACAACTCGTGGGCCCGTGACGATGTCGTCACAGTGTTGGAATCGTATTTCCGGCTGTGTTGGTGTAAGCGTATTGTCACACTGCGTTTCATGTTCCACAATTGAATCTTGATTTCAGTACATGCCAGGCCGGACGAAGCAGGCCTGCGATGGCCTACGGTGACGGCAGACCCGGCGAAATATCTCCACGCTCCGTGGGACGTCATCTGCGGGCGCGATCCCACCGGCCTCAGCTTGGTGGAGGTCATAGTCTTCTACACCCAGTTGCTCGAAGCTCAGCGAAATGGCAACCCGTTCTGCTTCCGCCGCCCCAACGACAATCCCACGCATGACTCGAGCGACCCACTCAAATCGTCCGGCGGGGAGTTCGGTATCGCGCAGGCAGTCCCTCGTGTCAGCACCTCCGTCCCCCATACGCCCACCATGGGTACGCGCACGGTGAAGGTGTTTCCTACCCCTTCGCGCGAAGGGTCGGCTATGTCGCGGCAAGGCTCCGCCACGCCTAGATCAAGCACCTCGCAGGGCCTGCTGGGCTCTGTGATGGCAGACAACAACCTTTTCTCGGTCCGTGAGGAGGACGAAGATGCCTCTAACGGCGACAGTTTCGATCGCGTACCATCTCGCGTGGGCAAGAGCGCTGAGGACCCAACTGGCAACGCCATCGGCGAACACCTCACTGAACAGGACGCGGACCCGCTGAACGACCTCAGAGCTGGCGCCGAGAACATGGGAGAAGGGCTGCAGGCTGGAGTGGACGCGGGCGCTGCGAGCATGGGGAGTAGCGTGGTCGATGAAGGCGAGCATGCGAGCCCGACGGCCAGGAGATCCATCCCAGCCAAACGAACGCGCATGCGTGCCTCTGTTGGCGAACAGGCCGCCGGTGATATATCGGCGGAGGACGCTGAGGATGCAGGAGGTGACTTACCGAAGCGGAGGCGGTCGACGCGCCGAAAGGTACAGGATGCCAGGTGCGTCGTGAGCTCTTGGTATGCTATGACTTACTGATAGACGCACGGTCGACAGCGTGAACGATGCCCCTTCGCCTCCAAAGACACGTGCTAAGCGAGCGGAGGCTGCTGCGTCGCGCGGGAAGCGGGGGAGAATGGCGCGGAAGAGTTAGCAAGGTACACTCAGTATGCAATATTCTAACTCGAGCATAGGAAGCACCTCATGTGGTTAGTATTACTCTTTAGTATCCGTGGCTGCGTGATCAACTTTGGCAGCTAAGTGCTGAGCACTTAGCTTGTGAGTGCGGTGGGTGGGGAATGATTAACTTGGAGCAGATAGTTACACCGATGAATCCGGAACTGCTGGGATGATCACAACGGTGATCTCGGGGAGATCACTGAGTAGTTCACCAGCAGGATGATCATTCATCTTTACATGTGATTGACATGAATGCGGGGTTTCCAAGGGGGACACTAATGGATGATCTTGAGGATGATTATACTGATCAGAGAGAGGATGATCACACCGATGATCTCGAGAATATCTCAGAGTAGTTTACCAGAAAGATCATCATGAATGATTAAGTGGGATAGACTACAATGGGGTTTACCAAGCTGGACACTAATGTGAATTCAAATTATCTCGACCATCTTAATGGTTGAGATAAGCTTTTTATCACATTAAGTAATGGTGACTAAATAAACAAACTAAAAAAGACCTGTGTCCCTCAAGCACCTAGCGTACCACATCTTTCCATCCTCACTCTGCCTGTGCGCTATGGTGCTCCCGACATCATTCTCGAGCTGAACAACTTTCTGCGCGATGTCCATCCCAATGCTCCCTTGGTCCTCGAATCCACCCGCCTCGACGTCTTCCACTCACTCACGCTGCTGTTGCCGGCCAACATTCATATCTCGAACCAAAAACGTTTGTGCAAACTGTCCGCTCGCCCTTTCACTCCACGCATACATGACAGGAAAGCTGTACCCGCGCACTTCGACTGCGGGCTCTTCATTGTAGATGATGAGCAGTACACCGCAGAGGGCGGGCTTGAAGGTCAGTAGTAGGTTTATCTCGCGCCGGTCTTACAAGTTCTAATGCATCCATCCAGGCCTGCGCCCAGGTCAAGTCCGTGCGATATTCCGCCTGCCGCAAGAGATGGGGATCGGGGACCCTCTCTTATATGTGAACTGGTTTCGGCCCTTCCGCACTCCAGACACTGTGACCGGCCTTCACCCTACCTCGCATTCGACCCGCGCACACCAGCGCAATGCAACGGTTGTTTCCGCGCGCGATCTAGTCCGGACATGTCACCTTATTCCTAAGTTTGGCCATGATGACGTTCAACCTCAATGGGCCACTGCCGACATCCTCGACGAGCCCATTACCTTTCTGTTCAACAGGTACTACGACTTCCACACCTTCGAAGCTTTGTCCCATTAGATTGCATACAGTCTGCTGCAACACGACGCCAGTGTGTGAGCTCCCTGCCCACCTATTCACGCATGTCACTCACCTCATCGATCAATCGATCACTCAGCGTCAGTGTGCAGGACATGTCTTCACCTGTCTGTCTGTCCGAGCACCCGTGGGATCCCCGTCTCCTGCAGCAACACCTCCCTGCCACAACATGTCCCTTGCCGTCCTGCTCACACTGCCCCACCGTGTCTCGTCCTGCCCGCATCACCCGCCACCCACGGATAGCTAACCTCTGTGTCAAATCACTGTCCATGTCAAGTCGTACACGGAGAGCACAGTGAACGACGACCTCCGCAAGCACTGCAAGTCCTTCAGGGAACTCGCTGAGACGCCGGACGTCGTATTCGTCAAGGCGGACCTCACCCTCAACGCAGTCGATGGCCCGGATGGTCTGCACCCATTCGCTTCGAGGGTGCGCTCAAGCTCTGCTGCGCACGCCACAAGGAGAAGGGCTGGCGGGGTGAGAACGCGCGTGCGTGCCTGTGGGGGAGCAGGAGAAGGACCCGCCTCGCGCATATGTACCGCGAGCTTGGCATCGAGCCCGCGTCTCTCATCCCCATCGACGTCGATATCCGAGTCGCCGGTGCCGACAACGCTTGCCGTGGCGCAGGAGGGCTTGTTGCCTGTGCTGTTGCAGCCGCAGCGGGCGCACGGAGATTCGCGTCTGCGAGTACATGTAGGGCATGACGTTCGCAATGTCCGTGCCACAGGGCCCGCACCGCAATGTGCCTACGCTCGACTTCTGTCTGCTCGGTGTGCGGCGCATGCAGGAGCGCCAGGCTGCCGCCGACGTGCACGTGCTGGAGCAGAGCATGGACATCGTTGACGATGTGGAGCACCCAGCGGACGAAGGGGTCATCGAGGCGAACTTTGGTACTCAAGCCGGGCCAGGGCAGGAGCGGACGCGGGGGAACCCAGGTGCCACGCGTCCCTATGTCGGGGACAGACATGCGAGTGTTCTGCCCCGCAAGCATATCCCAGGAGGAGGTGCGGACGGTGATGCGGTACGCAGTCGGCAAGACACCACCGGCTCAGTGTCCTGCCCACCAATCCTCTCGGCTTCGTGCCTGCCAACACCGCGTCACCTCTCTGCCCGCGTGCTTTCCCTCCAGCCGCTCGCAACCCGCTTCGCCTCCCCGTCCAGTATTGCCTGCGAACTCAGCGAATGTTCTCAGCTCAAGGCCCGCCAGCGTCGCCTTGCCTCTCTACTTATGTGCTATGCTGCTCCCTGTTCGCATACTGCCTTGTCTCCTCACTGACTTTCTGTTTTCCCCAACGAGTCCCGACCTTAGTGTAGCCCGCGCCTCACATCATATACTAGTAGTTCCGTACTGAATAGTAGCAGATTACTTTGTTATTCCTCCAGTGTTCGTGCTTACTATCACATTAGGCGCCCGATTACCGGCTGCTTGTTGCAGTTGTCCATCTTCGTGCGGGAGTCTGCAGAACGAAATTGCTGTCAAGAACACTCAGGAATGCATGTACCAAGACACCAGAGATGTTAGATATCCTTACTAATTTATGCCTCGAGCTAAACAGCAACATTCAGTCAGCGCCGAACATGGGCGCTAAATCTAGAGGAGTGAGTGCAGGACGCCGACGATGTGACGCCCAAATAGCGCTCTCTTTCGTGTCTACCAGCTGCCCTTCATGCTGAATCACAACCATGCTGGCCTCAGCTTCCAAATCAATCACTCAGCTGGGTACAAAATTGCGCTCTCTGTGGATGCACACGAAGCATTCACGCTGAATGTCGCTTTTCGAGGCTCCAACCCTTTGCACAGCGAAAACTACGACGTCGGCGATGCCCACCACACTGCCTCCCATCCCGCAGGAGAATGCCTAGATCCACAAGAGTTAAATGCAGATATGGTACGTCGTTATAATCAGTTGCTCATCAAGGGGCTGCCGGACAAATATGTTATCCCAGGATATGAACAGCACTTCGAACATCCCGCCCGCAGGCACCGAACGAGCTGCAGCATCCCGCCGCTCTTCGGAGGTGGAGCCAGTATCCCTTAGAACCCTCACCGTACCGCAGGTGGTTGTCAGAAGCCCTAATCATTGTGAGTGTCGTTCCCTGCCACCGCAGAATCCCACAACACCGAAAAATTACAATTTGCCGTACGCCACGCCAGCCTATATGCTGATACCCTTGCTAGTACCTCTCCCAAGTGATTATGCTAGGCCCGATGACTCTCCACCACCTTCCCCATCCACCCCGTCACGTTCGATGTCCCAGGAGTCCTCCGCACGCTGTCTATCTTCGGCCGATAGCGCTGCTAGTAAGTCTCTACTTCTGTCTCCAATGACCGCTGGCTGACAGTGTGTTTATCTTAGGTCAGCCTGGCATGTCTGCGGTCTACGACTTCCTCAACATGTTTTCTCCTGCTCAAAACGACTTGGACGACCCCCAGAATGCATCGACGGCGTCTTTACAGGGTACAGAAGATTCCTGTACAGGATCACCGGAACCCCATCAGCCCGACGGGCTACCACCGTCGCATCAGCATGACGACGTCGCGCTTTCGTCGCCTCCGCCGCCTGGTACTGGGGCGGAACCTCATTGCAATCACAATGGCGATTCCGGATCGGATACCGAATCGGAGCACGACATGGTGTATGACGCATACTGCCTGGGTTATTCAGACGCCTGCATTGATTCGCGGCGTGCTACCACATTGCAGGGAACGCCGTCATCTGCAGGCGAGGAAAGTACCACTGTAATTGCAGGCGCCCAGCGATCGCTCGATACCCCTGCGTCCATAGTATGTGTTGTTTCATGGCTCCATTGTCTGACTTTAAAAGTACTCAGAACTTGCTTCAGCGGCCGACATACATCCCGGTGCCGAATGCAGTCGTGGGTTGTCATTTAACGCCGAGAACACGCAAGCGTGTCGCGGTCGATTTGCCCCCTTCGCCGACCATTTGCAGGGCTGTCAAGCGTTTCAAGAAGCAGTATGCTGATCATGTGGCTGCTTGTGTCTCGATAGAAGGGCGTTGATGGTGTTTCGGGCATTCTATCATCTTGTAGAACATAAATGCATATGTTCGACTATATGTTGCTTCCGTGTCTTGTCGAATCCCTTAGCGCGCCCACATGTGTATCATAGTTTGTATGTCTGCTATATCCTCATATAAAACTCAGCATGTAGCCATGTTGTACGATGTAGAGCCCTATAGAACCGATAGTACCTATATGGTGCTACCGCTGCAATATTATTCTATAATGATATAGTGTGCACTACAGCCCCTGGGAGGGTTTCCTGGCATCAGTCGCATACTAGTATACAGGACGACTGCCAGTACTGGCTGGACGTAGTAGTCACTATCTCGTGTATGGGGATACAATTACATCGAGGCACGTTAGCATGAAGCTCGTATCCGCCTCGTGGCACTGTGTTTCACTTCAATAGAATGACCCTCCCAACGAAAGCGAGATGCCAACCAAGAACAAACACCCCGTGCGGGGAAACCCAAGATGAACCAAAGGAATAAAAGAACCAAACGGCCACCTGCGTAGCAGCACCCAAACCCGGAAAAATAGAAGGAGAGACCGACCATCAAACATATGTCAGCGTGACGGGGGCGATTGGGATATCGGCCTACTGCTGCCTCAAATCGTCGTCTTCATCGAGCAGAGGGCTGTCGAGCTCGAGCTCCAGTCCTCCCTTGGCAGCGAACGGCACCCACGTCTTCGTGTTCGACAGGCTCACGGAGACGCGTCTCAAATCCCTGTGGCGTTCCCCGCGGCCCTTGATGTGCTTCAACACGGCCTGCGCGAAGTGGTCGCGCAAGAGGCGGTCGAACGGCCGCGTCCCGGGGTCCGCCATCGCACGCATTTCGATGTAATGCCCCGCGATGGATTTGTGGCCCGATATGAACGCGACGATCCGGTACTCGTCCTGCCAACGAGAGCCGGCCGTTAGATTTCGACTGAAGGGTGCAACGCACATGAGGGGTAAGCGCGAGGTGACGCACGTCTGGGTCGATCCCGAACTCGTAGTCCGCCCACGCGTCGTGCAGGTCTTCGCGCAGGAACAGCATGTTCCGGAGCGAGGCCGACTTGAGCGATGCGCGGCTGGGAACGCCTGGGCTGGCGTCCGGCGGGGTCCCTGCGACGTGGTCCTTGCGGTTCTTCTAACTCGGGTGTGAGCAACTGATTCCCTGAATTCTCGGAGTGCCGGCTTGTGCGCGGAAAGGGGACGGAAGTGGGATTGAACCGCGCAAAACACGGGGTCACCCACCAGGCTGTGATGCGCACCTCTGCTGGATGCGAGGCGGAGAGTATATGGGCTGCTTGGAGCGCGCACCAGGACAGCTCTGCGCTGGTGGATGAGCAGTTCTTGTGCCGTGCAAGGGCGCGAAGGTTGATCTTGCTTGTTCGCTCGTGGCAGATCGTGCTGAGCGACGGGCGAGCCTGCGTTGACGAGAGCTTGATGTCGATAGGAGACCAGTCTGGTGGTTGCTTGTTACGGTCAAGGTTCAAGGACAGCAGGCGGATCATAATCACCTGGTGCGAGAACGACGTATCTGCCGGGCGCGACGATTGTGCTTTCAGGACGGTACTGCGTAGACATGGGGCGGTCACGTCCGACGATGATCCAGGGTTCGTTGGTGTCGAAGATGAAAGAGAGCCAGCGAAAGAAAGTGGCCCACGAGACGGTGCCGTATTGATAAAATCCTGTGGCGAGCATTAGCGGAGGAAATGGGTCCTGGAGACGAAGGGGGCTTGCCTGCGAGGACATAGCCATTGTGGTTGCCTAGGACTATGTTGCGGCGGGTGGGAGAATGAGGGGGCATGGCGGGAAGAAGAGAGGAGGAAAGGGCGACTCGGAGGGTCTCCAACGGCGGAGTTACGCTTCCATATGTCGTGCGCTGAGCAAGGCGTGGGCGGGATCGACGAGGAAACGAGAACGCGCCGGCCATCGCGATGCGCTTTGCGGATTGACGCGGTTGTGACGCGGACGAGTCTGCGAGCCCGACTGCATGGCGCGCGCCGAGAGGCTCAATGCGGCGAGCACTGCGGCAAGCTGCTGCCGTCTCGTGCTTGTCGCTCCCTGTGTCTTCCCCCCACCCCTTGAACCCAGCATGGTTGTCGTCCACCGCCGTCTGTCGCAGTGCAGTCAGCGTGCAAAGCATGCAGCGGGTACGCAAGGGACACGTGCAAGAAAGAAACCACCGGACTGCAGTGTTTGCACCGCAACCTTTGTCAGCGCCGCCCGGGCCAACTTGAAGAACTTCATGGAGTGGAGCGATTTTTTCTCGCTGTGGGCGCTGCCACGTGCTGCCCACTATACTTACTCGCATCCCTTGTTCAGCTCAAGCTCGCTGCTTGGACGTCGTAGAGTGGCTTTTCAAGTGTAGAGGAAGCGTTCCCCATGTGGAAATGTCTTACGATGTACAGTCATCATGGCTGCGACTAGTCTCGGATGACCACTAGCGGCTCTTGGAGGGAGAGCTTTTAAATCCGGCTATACTTACTTACTACACTTTTGACTGCTTATCGTGGTTCAAACGTTCACCAGTCGCGATGTGTGCATGACCACCGTCGGTTTCGGAGGCCCAATATCACCGATGCACTACAACATCACTGTCGTCCATCAAAATCACGTTAGCACGTAGTACGCAAGTACACGACATACAGGGCCGGCAGTTTTTTGATAGAACTCACCTCATTCATCATCTAAAGATGCCGTATTCGTGGGACAAGCTGCAATGCTATATATACAATTGGCTCGAAAACTAACGGAGTGCCAGGTCTCTTGGGAAGCTGTTAGCGAAGACAAGCAAGCACGTGCTGCGGCATGAACTCTTCAAAGGTATTTTCGATAGGATCTATGGGCGACAGAAGTGAGCGTGGGGCGGACGACGGGTAGGCATCAATACAGGCGACGTCGAGCAAACCACTACTATCCAGGTCCTGGCAGGAGCGACCACTGCAGTAGACGGCCCGGGGTCACATAACGGGCAACCAAAACGTCCTTCGATCGTGCTTCACCAACAGGTTTTGTAACGTCTCGCGAATTCACAATTCCTTTTTAGCCCCATCGACGGCTATAGACTTGCCGAGAGCGTCTGGGATGATGTGACAACAGTAAGTCTGCACCAAATCATCATCAGGTGCCTCTTGGGCGAGCATCCTACCGGACTCTACCTGTCACCATACAGTGATCATCGTTACTGTGACGTACAGCAGGGCCTGCATGATGGAAGCAACTTGAATATTGTAGGCTTTTGGCAAGAGGGCCGCATGATCCGCAGGGAGAATGACGGTGTGATTTAAAGGCTATTAAAGGTGTTCGTGTACTACCACCAAGATTGTCTGCTTTTGCAAATGGAGGTGAAGCCGCCGTGTTGCCCTTGGGTGAACGAGTGGTTTCCGGATGCTGTGCGAGGAGTAGCTAGTCGAGTCCAGTGCTTTGCATACTTAGTCACATTACTACTACTAATACAGCTGCACGAGCAAACAAAGCCCGATATGGTAGTGAGCGGTGCCTGATCGAGAGGTAGCGCGCGGCGCTCTCTGACGCTTGCATGCTCACATCAGGAAACCCATCCATCTCCTTTCGAACCATAGGGCGCCTGAGGGAGCGAATGGAGACGCGGAGAAATGATCTCCGATTCGAGATTGAGCGATCAGTCTGCTCATGATGTGAGCTCACCCACTCCGTACTGATAGCGCATCTCCGGAGAGATAGAGAATTCTCCACTAAGTGCCCCACATATAAGGATTCTCCCCGGCGAGGTGACGAAGACCGGGCGAGTCGTCGCACTCAACGTCATGGATATCAGGATGTCATATGATTATTACTAGAACATAACATATCCGCCACAACCCGGGCTTACTCCTCTTCAGCCGTTGGCTCGAACTCGATGTCTGAGCTATCTACGAAACCGTCGAGCTCTTCTTCTGCTAGTCGAGCCATATCGGCATCGATTTCGGCTTGAGTTGCCTCAACCTCGGTAGCGGACTCGGCGCGTGGCTTCTCAACCTGTGCACCAGCGTGGACCCTGTCAGCGCCCAGAAATAGTGAGTAAATAGGGCGGTGCTAGCACGAAAGACTCAGGGTGCTTACAAGCCATCGCGGAGGAGCTTCTTCCAGTATGTCTTCCACAAGCGTTCTTCCTCGTACTTCTTGAGTGCATTCAAATGTGCCGTATACCTGTCCTTGTATCCTTTGGAGAATCGCATTGTACCGTCGAAATTGCCCGAGGTATACTGCTCGATGCCGTGTTCGATCTGGAAAGCCGGCACATGTCAGCACCGGCAGGGAGGCTCGGACCTTGCCAGAAGGAAACTAGTGAACGCACACTTGTAAGCACCAGTGCGACGGTTTTCTGTGGGAATGGAGTGAACTGGGCTTGATATATACAGCCCAACGCTGTCGGGTGGGAGAAGAATGCCATGTTGATGGCATCGGCAATAAGAGGGTTCAGGAATTCCCCAGTCCGGGATTCTACATCCTGGAAGGGTCGTTAGCAACACTTGTGAGTCAGTAGCACAGGACGATACCTTATATTGAAAGATCGGCTTGCGTGCAGACGAATCGACGACGGTGCTGCCTAGAAGTTTGTGACGAAGCGCAACGTTTTCTTGGACTTCTGCGTCACCGCGTGGGACTCGACAGAAGCCGAAGCGCGTGATGAGAGGGGCAACGGCCTTCTTGCAACGACTTCGCATGTTAGTTTCTTCCGCGCTAAGCTATGTCATGGCCGTAAGCATGATGGCATCGCGCAGCAGCAAAACAATAGCAGGGACATACCATGCTGTGTTCAGCAGCACTGAGTGCGAACGCGTCATCGCGTAACCCATGAACTTCGAGGGCTAGTTCGAACTGTTCCTTGATCATGCGATTGCGCTCATCCTTGGAGGGAAACGGATTAACTGTGGCTAAGTGCACTTGGACTAGTTGCGCAGTTGACTTCAAGATATCTGCAAACTGTGAGTCGCCACTTCTATATTGATAGTGTCGCGGCCGGGCAGCGTTGTGTTTCGCTTTCTTGGCCCGAGCTGCATCCTCTTTGCTGACTGCCTCTAGCACGCTTGTCGAGACCCGTTTTGTGGGGATAGATGGTGCGGGCGACACACGAACCGAGGACGTGGTAGAGGCGGGCTCAGACAGTGATTCCGGGGCTGGCCGGGAAGATAGCGAGGACTCTGTGCACGCCGAGCCTTCACGGCTGACAGACAAACGAGCAGGCTGAGGGACTGCATGCCTAGCAAGAGTCTCTATCACTGCTGGTGAACGAAGCAAGGCAATCAGCTCGCTCGGAATCTCGGGAATGTAGGACCGGAATCCAAGTTGGGACGGTGCTGCTGTTGCCGTCACACGAGTAGGCGTCCTATCCACTGCAGAGAACCGAGGTGTCGATATGTCAGCAGTCTCAGAAACCTGTATGAGTCAGTAAGTCCAGTAGCGAATAACAGAGTGCTTTCAAGAACCTACAATCGAGGTCACAGCCGTCCGGGGCCTCGCTCTACTGTGCTCAACATAGTCCTGGTCCTCCGGATCAGCCTCTCCACGTTCACGTGCAATGTCGATGTGAGAAGGCTCCTCCGCATCCTGGCCATTACTCTCTGCTTCGGGGTGGTGCTGCACAAGGCCTGGGCGCATGCTCTCGACCAACCCTAAACAGCGCAGTGTCAGCGCATCCACACCAATTGGAGAACACTGTACACTCCTGGCTTACCTGCATCAGCATTCCTCGCAGCTTGAACAATGCGCGTGCTCTGACGGCGGGCGGGAGGTTCAGCAGGAGGCTCGTCGGTCTCTCTGGGCAGCGATCCGGAGCCGGCGGGTGGGAGGCGAATAATGCCAGCACCACTTCCACGAGCCTGACCACGACCACCACGCCCCCGGTTACCTCTTCCGCGAGCCGACATTGAACTGATGGTGTTGTGGATTAGTGATGCAGCCAAAGTATAGAGAATGCTTGTACAGTGTACTAACAGGCGTGCACAACAGCAGAGAAGGAGTATGAGGACTTGAACAAAAGGACGTGTCAGGGCGCGCGTGCCAAGATCTGCACGTGCGATGTAAGCCAATCGGTTTGCGGAACTCGAAACTCTTCAGATAACAACCTTTGCATCTCTCCATGACATGCCTTCTCGACGACTCCTCGTGCAACATATTCTACATGCGGGCCTCCAGTTAGCTCCTCATCCGACAATATTTGAGTTGCGCCGAGCTGCCCAAAGTGCTCAGAACGAGCCACCATGGGCGCCGTTCTCCAGTAAAGAGGAATGGGAGCTTGCACAGTGGATCATCGAGTCCAACATCTCTCAGGGTCATACCGAGAAGCTTCTGAAGCTCGGCTTGGTGAGTATATAGAGTTATTCACTGCCAGTGACCGCTCAGATAACTCAGACTGGGACTTACACAAATATGTAGTATCACATCGCACGGGACGCAGCGCCTGAGAAATTCAAGTCCTTCCACAGCAACGCGTCCTTCATGGATAAAGTGGACTCAGTTCCCGGCCCACAGGCGAACTGGAAGCTGTACGAGATCACAGTGGAAGGGACACAGGTAGATGAGGATGGACAACAACTCACCGAGACGCTGGACCTATGGGGCCGAGATGCAAACGAGGTCATCGCAGATCTGATGGGGAATGCTGAGTACAAAGATGACATGACATACGAGCCCACCCGTAAGTTTCAAGTGGACGAGGGTGGTGAAGACGTGCATGTGGAGGAGGTCTTCGAAGACATCCCCTCTGCCAGATGGATGTGGGACATCCAGGTTTGATTCACAACGGCGAGAACCTCAGTGCATATCTGATGTTATTTGAGTAGAAGCTCTTGCCGGACGGGGCAACAGTCGCACCTGTCATTATCGCATCTGACAAGACCCAACTGTCAACCTTCAGCGGCGACAAGCAAGCATGGCCGGTCTATCTGACGATTGGCAACATCGACAAGTCTGTTCGGAAGAGTCCTACTCGCCGTGCGATGGTTCTCTTAGGTTATCTCCCGACGACCAAACTCCTCTGCTTCTCACCTAGCGAGCGGGCTCTACAGGGCTACCGCATCTTCCACTATGCTATGTCACTCCTCCTTGATCCCCTCGTCTCATCGGGTGAACAGGGAATCGAGGTTGTTTGCGCCGACGGCTGGATCCGCCGTGTTTTCCCCATTCTGGCAGCATACCTCGCCGACCACCCTGAGCAGTGCTTAGTAGCCTGCTGCAAAGAGAATCGATGCCCTACATGCCCTGTCCATCCGAACCATCGTGGCGAGCCCGTCTTCACCTGTTTCCGTGACCCCGACAAGTCTCTCGCTGCGATGCAAGATCCATCAGCCTCGATCCACTTTGAAGACGAAGGGCTACGACACATACCTGAGCCTTTCTGGGCAAAGCTACCGCATGCGAACATCTTCACCTGTATCGCCCCGGACCTGCTTCACCAACTCCATAAGGGCGTCTTCAAGGACCACCTGGTGAAGTGGGTTAGTCATGGTGACGAAGGCGAGCTGGATGCTCGCATGATGCGCGTTCCTCCCTACCACGGCCTGCGTGTCTTCAAGAAGGGTATTACGGGCGTACAGCAGTGGACAGGGAACGAGTACCGTCAGATGGAGAGAGTGTTCATAGGCGCCATCAGCGGGATGCATCCCTCACAGCCGCGCATTCTCACGAGCGCACGCGCCATTTTGGACTTCATTTTCCTCGCTCACCTTCCCTCGCACACATCGGCCACCTTGGCACGCCTCCAGGACACCCTCGAGCTTTTCCATATCAACAAGGACGTGTTTGTGGATCTCGGAATCAGGGCGCACTTCAATATTCCTAAGCTCCACTGGCTTCTTCACTACGTCCTCGCCATCGCCAACCTCGGACCCTGCGATGGTCTCAGCACCGACATCTCTGAACGGCTACATATCGAGTATTGCAAGCTAGGGTATCGTGCAAGCAACCGCCGTGAATACATTCAACAAATGATTGTATGGTTGACAAGGCGGGAAAAGGTACGCAGCATGGAGTCCTATCTGCGATGGTGCCACGCCAGCCCTGCAGTTGAGCTACATACACCGTCGTCCGACGATCTCTGTGTATCTAATCCGACGTTGCCGCTGGAGTCCTCTGTGGCGCATGTCGTTCCTGGTCTCCGGGCCACTGTTTATGACCTGCCAGCAGCCGGCGTTGCTGGGGCTACCTTCACCACCGAACCGGGCTCTAATCGTGCGGAACACGGCAGAGTATTCGACTCACCTGTATCGTGGCGCGCACACATAGACGACGAGAGTCAGGGCGTTGAAGACGACGGTGATGACGAGGGAGAGGTACGTTTATCTTTGTCGTGCCAGTGGGCTTACGAGTCTTACCCCAACGCTCGTTTTCATCAGTCTTTCAGCACCTATAAGATCAGCCGCCTTCCGGGGCTAGGTCTTCTCACTGGTAACGCAGTTCAAACACTTCACACGGCGCCCTCCTTCGCCAAAGCTCTTCAGGAGTTCATGCTCTCGGAGAGTCCATTCACGTTCAACCACACCCTATCCCACCTCCTCTCCACCACCTACAGTGTGTTCAAGCAGTTCACCCGTGTGCTCCCGGCACACCACACGACAACACGGCAAGCACCATTTGTAGATCGTGTCCGGGCCTGTCCTGCGGTGGGCAAGCGGCCCGCCTACTTCGACACAGTTCTTATTCGTACGGATGAGAGTACGGCGCATCATACAGAGGCTCTTCATGGTAAGTCCGGCCCTTAATATCTCAGTAACCCTCATGTCATCCTCATGTCTCCCATAGGCTGTCGCGTTGCACAAGTCCGCGCTATCTTTGCGCTCCCACCCCATCTGCAGCGTCACCGCTCCGACCCGACAGAGCCGAACTCACACCTCGCTTTCATTGAGTGGTTTACACCATTCCTGGAGCGAGAGCCGTCGAGCCGTTTGTTCCGCCTCGCGCGCTCTTATGAAAGTCGGGAACGCAAAGCGGCCGTCGTACCAATTACAAGCATTGTTCGGAGCTGCCACCTGATTCCCGTTTGGGGTGATTGTGTAGACCGTACGTGGACATCGGACACAGCGTTGGAGCGCGCAGATTACTTCCACTTCAACGAGTTCTCTGATCATGCCATGTATTACTTCGTTAATTTTGTATGATTTGCCGATTTGCCATCGGGTTATTTGTCTGTCCAACCCCCGCAGAGGACAACGTCCCCGGACCGTCATATACAACACCAAATCAGTGGCTCCATAAGTCCCTGAGATACCGTTTCCGAGTATCACTTCACAGAGCTGATATCTCTGCCTGTGGTCATATGGAGATCTACTTGCTGGCTGGAGCTATATGATCTCGTCCTGAGTGCAAGGAGCGTGTGTCTTCCGTGTTACTGGATATCTCCGGCCGAGGTTGCTCCGGATTCAGCCCAATCTGGCCTGCGGTTTCCGGAGGAGCGGTAAGTGTGGCTCCGGACCGAGATATTCACTTTCCTGATGCAAGTTGCACCTTTGAGAAATATACTCGACTGACATCTTGGTGATTGCGCGACCCGGCCAAGCCATGCGCAGGGGCACCCCAACAGCGATAGGAAGCGTGGGGTAACGATACAGAAGGATATGTTCCGTGGTTGTACTGAGGGCACCCCAGAAGTACTTGCAGTGCATACTACTAGTATATAAACCAGAAACAAGAGACATATAGGCGACCGCGAGTCGGTGTTACTACAAATACATGCTCATGATACAAGGGGTCATCCTCCTCGTATATCGAGGGAGTGAAACCAGATCGGTCACCGGGAAGGAGAGACGCCGCATAACGCTTTACTCGATCGTGCGCTGCAAAAGCAGTGTAAGCACAAGAGAGTGCCAGACCAAGGTTGGAGACGCACCTGAGCGAACGACCACTGCGTCACCAAATCCTTTATTCGAACAGCGAGGGTTGTCTTGCACAACGAGCAGCAGAGGTACGGCGACAGCGACGAGCACGCGTTCCCTATAGTCTGCGGCGACACATCTGCAAATCCAGCCACGCTGATCAGCACCCGAAACCAGAGGCCATCAGAGTCAGTGGACGGGCACGAACTAGGACGGGATTGCCACGCCAGATACGATGCCGTGAGCGACCACGCGCGCGCGAGCTTCCGCTGCTCTGTAAAGTTGCACTCCTCCGTAGCGGGGTGCGGGTACGGCGCGGGCAGCAACAGGCCCTTCAGCACCGCGAGGCGTCCCATGTGGAGGGCGAAGAGCCGCTTGAGGTACACCGCGTCGATCGTGCTCGCGAGGTCGTCGCTGATCGTGTCGAGTGGAACAGTGAGCAGGTGGCTCGACGCGGGCTTCGCGAGCTCGTAGAGGTCGTGCCGCGACGCGAGCGCGTAAACCTTCAGCGGCTGCGCGGGGGCTTGCGCGAGGATGAGGCGATAGAGCGCGCCCGAGGGCGCGATGTGCTTCTTGGCAGCAAGGCCGTAGATGGGTAGTGCGTCGACGGCGGCGACCAGGACGTCGAGTTCGGGGAGGTATTGCGCGCAAGACAAGTTGTATGAGCAGTGCAGGACGATATTCAGCGCCGGCGCGGTCTCTTCGACACAAATCACTCGGCCGAGGGCGCCACTCATAGTCGCACGCTCGACCTCGGTATGATTTGTACCGATGATGTGGTTGAAGTAATTCGTGGATGTCGCGAGAATCTGCGTGAGGTGGACGGAGAAGAAGACGTTGTCAGAGGACATCAAGAGCAAGTCCGAAGGGATCGGGAGGAGGTTGGCGCCGGGATGGAAGGTGCTGGAGACGGATACGACGGTCACATCAGAAGCGTTGGGGCCAGTGTCGGTTTCGCAGGCGGAGTCGTTGTCAGACTGCTGGTCGGCGCATGAAGCTAAGAGCAGAGTTGGTCGCCGTGAAAATAAAGCACTCACGGGGGGCGTCGCGGTTTGCGAGGGGGATAGAGGACAATCAAATCCGTGCAGGGCTAGCAGGTCGACATCTTCAAATAGAGCAGCGTGCATGGGCGAGGTGAACATTGAAAGGGAGCCAGCGGGGTCAAATCCGGGCTCGGACATGGCGGTGCATTCGGGGATGGACATAGTCGTCGGTGGAGAAGACAAGGGGAGGGTGGGGGACGGTCGACGAGTACTCGTGTGCCGACCACGGTCTCGCTATGTCGCTGCCAGGGACATGTAATGCAGCATCCTTCCTATGCGCGGCCCCAGCGTCCGAGCCAACGCCCCGGAACTCGTCTCGAAAGCCGTATATCCGGCAATCTATGAAGACCAGGAGATACACAACTGGGAGCCTCCGTTGGTGATTCGGCTCTATAGCACATTACGAAGGCTGCAGAGAGTACGTCTTGCAACGCGCAGGATGGCAGGGGAGCTAGTGCGAGGTTGAGAATGTCAACGGCGGAGGAAGAGGAGTGAAGGGAGTACTTGCGCACGGCGGCAACCCCATGCGAACTCCCATGGCACTCCAGGCGCAGAGTCGGCCCGCCAATATTCTCTTCACGCGGGGTTGACCCTATTCGCCACAAGTCGTTTACCGGCTTTGTATGGGTCCTAGCGCACGGCGCACGGCGGACCGCTTGGCGACCCGCCACCATTATGGTGGAGACTGGCCCTATAGCTAGTCTTATCACTACAACCGAGTCGTACTTGCCTAGCACAAGCTGACTGAAGCTTTTTGGTAGTTGGCCTGTATATCCAGACCACGAACAACTGCGTCCGTAATATTAAAGCTTGCAGGTTCATTCAGGTTCAACGTTCAGCCCGGTGCTCGAGCTTCCGACGAGAGAGTGTCGGTGTGACCTGGTCATCCGGAGTCATCGCGCTTAGCTTTTGGGTATGACCCAATTTCGTCCGACAGTTGCCTAACACCCGATTGTTGAGTATCATTTCGAGTCCAAAGAAGCCTGTCAGTTGCGAATGAGTATCGCGACGGTGTAGCGCATTAAAACTAGACCTGCAGGCGCATCCGTAAACGTCAAAAAGCAGTAGACAAGGTATGCGCACGGGAATCTATCCAATAATAGGTTATAAGTCCTCGGCAGTCGTCAACGCAAACAACAGCGGGGCGGTACAAGACGACTGTGGCATCCGCGGAACATGCGCTGAACAATAACGGAGATCATCGTGGGCGGAAGAGGCAAGTCATTGTCAATTGAGTATAAGTACAATCTATATAACGCACGTTAGAAGCGGGTAAGTGAGCGTTAACTCTGGTTTAAACCCCGAAAGGCACTTAGCTAGATCTTATCGCATACATGGCAGAAGTGGCTCGAGCCGGCTTGCCTGCTTGCTTCTGTCCCTGAGCCGGTTTGAACAAGAACTCCACGCACAACCACCCTCCTTCGGTGCTTGCTACACATCCCCATCGACAACGACCTTCTGTACGTTATGACCGCGGTGGAAGACGTACGCGACATAGGTCAGCCCGAGGCCTCGCCCCAGAGCAATCAGGCCGAGAAAGAAGCGCGGTTATCTACCCCTCCCGGCGACCAGAACGGTGCGATGTTCTGGTGCCACGACGGCTGAGGGCGCTGCTAACGACGTTGCAGGTATAGATGCGAAGAATTCTAGGAAACGGGAGAGGGAGGTGTCATTGGAACCCGCTACACCACAGGCAACCACACTGGTCAGTCCTCCGTTCCCGCATTTAGCCTTTATACCCCGAATGCGTCGTCCTACGTATGGATACTCCCCTCTACGGCGGCCACTGCGCCTGTCCGACGTGCGATGCCAAATGTCGGAATTCTTGGTACGAGGATGGGATTGCACGCGCATATCGTCCTTGATCCCCTTGGGTGGCTAATTTGGCCATGGCATGGGTTCAGGAACCACGACCTGGACCTACTGTGATGCCACACCGTTGTCTTCAGTGATGCAATCCCCTAATCCCATCCATTCACAAGCTTTGACATTGTGGCTCTCGACATACTTCGCGTCCGCGCACCTCGGAGTACCTTGCCGTGATGCTGATTACACCTCATACAGGACCCCGAAGCGGGGAGCAGCACGGAGACAAAGGAACACCGTGTGCCAGCCAAGAAGAACCGGACGAGTGCGGGCGGGCTCGAATCCACGCAAGAAGAGACCGAGGAGGAAGCTGCTGTGAACGGCTCGCCACCGCACGAAACCAAGATCCGGCAGATTAGCCAAGGTGTCGAAGACATCACCTGGCAGAACATGAAGAAGGATCCCCTACCTACGAGCAAGCTGGAGATGGAGGGGGATGCCGCATCCTCACCACAGGACCATGACGGCTCCGGAGAAAATGTTGTCGATAATACGGCAGCGCCGGTGGCGCCGTCCGCGAGCGAGGCACCGATGACCGATGCTGAAGCAGCCGCAACACTTCCTCCTCCGGGCCCAAACCCGCCAGTCATCAACGACAATGCTGTAGATTCAGAGGACACCGGCGCGGCGGCAGGTGCGGAGCATCCTGCAGGTTCGCATGTGTCAGGCGCACCCCAGCCGTCTGTGGGGCGCGAGTCCACCTCGCAGTCTCCGCCTGCGGAAACCACGTCTACGCAGCCACCACGACTTCCCACCCAACGACGCGACTCAGACTCTGATCAGGAGAAAGGTTTAAAGCGCAAACTCGGAGACAGAACTGTGAGCGAGCGGCTTCTCCCCGGAGAGGCGCTCCCCAGTCGCAGCGGCACGCCGGTCAATGCCACCAAGCGTCCCCGCGACGATCCTGAAGTGGACCCAAACACTCGCGAGAAGAAACGGCCGACGCCTCCGCCAGACAAGGACGAGGAAAAGCCGGCGGAGACCAAGGTAGCAGCGGCTGCTCCTGCCTCGCCCGCTCCTCCGAAGTTTGTGAGTACCCAGTTTCCGCATTGTGGGCTGTATACTCAAGCACGGCATGCGACAGGGCGGATTCATGGCCTACGCCTCCACGAGCTCGCCGTTCGCATCCGTGAACGGCCCCAAGATCTTCGGCTCCAAACCCACATCACCCTCGCCCTGGGCCTCTGCACCGGCCCAAGCCACCTCACCATTCGCATCCTCCAGCTCGTCGCCCTTCGCACCGGCGACGAAGGAGAACGACGCAGCAGCCGCCCCGTCGTCATCGCCACAGAAGCGCACGGGGTTCGAGGCGTTCGCGTCTGCGACGTCCCCGTTCGCGAGCGCCGCGAAGCGGCCGAAGTCGCCGCCACCCCCATCCGGCGGCTCGAGCGTGCTCGGGCGGAGCCGCTCGCCGTCGCGGCACGGCACACCCACGCGCGCGGCAAACGCCTTCTCGGGGAACGCTTTCTCGGCATACGCGGCTGGCGGGGCGTACGGCTTCGGGGCCGCGAAGCACCGCGCGGGCTCGAGCACATCCGCGCTGGGCGAGGGTGCCGGCGCCGGCGCCAGTGTATTCGGTGGTGGCACGGCGGAGGGCGGTAGTGCCCTGGACTCCGGGAAGGAGTCGGAGAGCGAGAAGGAGGGCGGCGGGCTGAGCTTCGGCGAGCGCCTTAGGGAGGCGAAGGACAAGGAGTCGGACGAGGTGAGCGACGAGGAGAAGAAGTTCAACCTCACGGAGCAGGAAGGTGCGTGTGCTGGTATGTGTTCGAGCGTTGTACGGGAGCTCATTCGTGGTGCAGTGCATACCGGGGAGGAGGACGAGGAGACGGTGTACCAGGTCCGCGGGAAGCTGTTCACGCTGAGCCTGCAGAACCAGTGGAAGGAGCGCGGGACCGGGACGCTTCGCCTCAACGTGCGGCGAGAAGACGGTGGCGGGGCGCGACTCGGCAAGTCTCTCTTCTCCTCGCCACATGGGTTGTGCTGATTAGCAGTGCAGTGATGCGCAAGGAGGCGGTGTACACGCTGTTGCTGAACGCGACGCTGTTCAAGGGCATGCGGTGCTTCCTGGCGCAGGACCCGCGCTACATCCGCTTCAGCGTGATCGAAGAGTCGGTGACCACGCATTACAATCTGAGGGTACGTCTAATCAACGTCGGGATGGCGAATGCGAGACTGACGCGCCGCGCCGTGCAGGTGTCCACCGCGAAGATCGCGGAGGAGCTCCTCGAGGAGATCAATGCGCACATTCCTACCCAGTGATCGTTAGAGCGGCTGGCATTGCTATTTACGACGAAGAGCGGCTCGGGATGCGGGGTGGCTAGAGCAGGGCGCAGTCATGCGGTGACGGACAGTAGCCAGGTGCGCGATCGGCGAACGTGTGGTGTGTCTCCGCAAGACTCGAGTGCGTGTGTTTCCGCGAATATTTGTTGCTCAGTGTGTTTTGTCCGCGCTATCGTACCTACAGTATGCTATCTAGCTAGTACACGAAGACCTGACGAGTCTCGCCGTGTCTGCTTGAACACGTTGAAGCTTGAAGCTTGCAGCTTGAGTAGTGACTTTAAGTCCGCGTGCGCCACCACCAGCCGTGGCATTTAATGCGGGGCGCTCGTCCGGCGCCTCCATACCGATCCCGCCCTTGTTCCTCTTGTTCCTGACCGTCATCATCCACTCATTCATCTGCAGAAGTGGTAACTTACAACCTGTTACTCACTAGCCCGAGTGCTCTAACCCTGTGGCCGTGGCATGAGCTACGAGCGATAGCCCTTTGCTCGGACATTGTTAACAGGCTCATCCAAAGAAATTTAAACCAGTGAGCATGTCTTTCAAGCCTGGAGGTGCGGGCTACCACCTTGATCGATCCGCCGGCCTTCAAAAAGCGTAGCAAGTTGCTTGCACGACTGCCACTTGCCTCGGAGCTGCATGGTTAGGCTCCCGATCGTCGAGTGAGTGGGTGATGATCTGACTGCATGCGAGCGAGGCGTGGAATGCTTTGAGGAGTCCAGCGAGAGGACGCCACGCGAGGTGTGCAATTCAGACAAGTCTATGATTGCCTCGCGGCAACAAAAGCACACATTAATGTGTCCGCCATCAATCCCTGTTTTCCTGCATCGATGATGTATCTGCAGGCATGGCTCAGCGGTGCGCGAAGTGGTCCTGTGCGCATACACGCGTCCGAAGACACGTTCGGCGCCACCTATCGCGCTGTACACGCTCCCCGAGTGGGTGCGTATCTGCACAGCTACTCTACTCGACTGTGTATCGTGCGCCCTGCGTCGGACGCGGCGCGGCGCGAGAGCCTCAATATTTGGACGGGCGTGGGCGCTAGTTGGTCGCGGGGTGGCGCAAACGGGAGGGAAGGGAGGCGGCTAAATCCGGAGGCGTGAATCTCAGATCCGGACGCAATGATCGAAGCCTGTCGCGTGGCACTGCCTCTTCCGCCCACTTCCCCGGACAAAACGCCTCAAGGCTGTTGTCGCCGTTGCGCGTGGCGGCCGCGAAGAGGTCCTGCGAGTGCCGCTATGTGTCTCGAGCACGCCGCAGAGCGTTGTGCATGTGCAACGAGGGGCCGAGGGCGAGGGGGCGGGCGGAGGGAAGAAAGACATGAGGTAAGGGGGAGCGAGATAACGATCTCGATTACCCCTGTGATCAGCGACCGCGTTTTCAATGGAATTTCTCACCTTCGCCCTCTTCCCTTCCCCCACCTCCTCCTAGCTCCTCCTCCCACCATGAACGTCGCCGCCCTCGTCCACCCCAACGACCCCAACGACGACCCCCGCCCCCGTCCGCCCCGCTCCGAACACGACCTCCAGCGCCCTGCCCAGCAGCCCCAGCAGTCCCAGTACCAACGTCCACCTCATCACTCCCCGCCCCTCGACCGGCCTCGCGACCGCGACTGCGAGCGGCTTCCCCTCGACGGCGCCCAGCAACCCCCGCCGCTCTCCTATCGCCGATCGCCACCTCCGCAGTACGCGCCCCGCCCACCCTCGCCACCGCGTCACCAGCTCTACAACCCGCCGCCCGACTACCCCGGGCCCCCGCTGCAGCGTCTCCACCACCTTCCGCCGCCCTCGTCGCTGTACCCCGCGGAGCCGTATGAGTTGAGTCATCAGTCGGGGAGGCGAGGGAACCAGGTGCAGGACGTGCACCTGCACCCTCATGACAGATCGGGTCCGCCAGGTGAGCGTCATACACTTTGTCTCACCTTCCCTTCTTGCCCGGCGCGGAGAGGCGCTGCATCCGACGTCCACACAAGACGACCTCGGGCAGCTCGCCGCGCTCGCGACCCTCTCCCTTGGCGCGCAGGCGGGCGTGCCCCCGGTGCGCCTTCTCGACGGACAAAGCAATTGATGCCGCGTTCGTCTATGCGCGAGTTGTTGATCTCGCCCGCAGAGACGCTCGTCGTCCCTGTGAATGGTTCACCCCCCATGTGCTCGCCCGGTTCTTCCCACCGCGTCATGCAGCCGTCACCGCTGCCCGCCCTGTCTGTGCGCGGGCGCAGTCCGGGGCGTGTTGTGCCCTGCTTGCGCCGAAGGCAGGAGTTCGCGTGTTGCGTTGCGGCTTCGACCCGCTTTAGACTCTTCGGCCTCGGCTCTTCCGAGGCGCGATCACATGTGTCACACCTTCTAGATTTCCCCTTGCGCCCGTCGTGGCTGCCTGCGCCGCAGTGTTGCCGGTTTCTTGCTCATGTCGATTCCTCCAGGGCAACAGAGTCAACCTGTGCAGGCGCAACCGTATGCTGTCGAGTCCCGCAATCCAAGTCTCCCTCCCAAGTCGCACTCGCAGCAGCCGCACCACCACCATCATGCGCACACTCTACCAAGCACGCCGTCGTCTGGCTACATCCACCCATCCTCGGGTCGGTCTCTTCACTCGTCTCCGCCTCATAGCCATCACATACACGGCCCTGGTTCTGGGAGTTTTCCGCTCGTCCCCACCCATGTTGGTCCTGGCATACCGCCCGGTGGGCAACATATGCAAGGCCCGCCCGGTCCCCATAGCCAGTCTGGTCCTCCGGGCCCGCCACCACCTATGAGTCTGCGCATGGGTGAGCCCTCGCAGATGTACAATATGCCACCCCAGAGTCAGGGACCGCCTCCACCCCATCATTCCCACCAACACCTGCACGCCCAATCCAGCAGCTCGCACTCCCATCATCGTGTCCGCGGCAGCAGCACAAGCAGTGCGGGCCCACCTGGTCCTAGCGGGACGTTCGACCCTCCCCACAGAGCCAGCAACCCTGGCTCTCCTGTGATGGCAGGGCTGCGTCCGACCCCGTTCGATGATCGGGACGCCCGTGAGCGGGATCCCGGCCCGCACCTGGGAGGCAGACCCCGAGGACCCCACTCGACTCCTTCTGGCCCTGGGATCCCTCCGGGGTCCTCGATGTCGTCAATCCCTTCCACTCCCGTCGGTCGTTCCCAGGACGGCATGCTTTCTGGCCCCGGACTGCACCCTGGCTCTCTGCCGAAGGACCGTGATCGCGAGCGGGGTATGGAGCGTGCGATGGACCGCGACAGGCGGAACAGCAGTGCGAGCATGCAGCAGGAGTCGCCGAGCCTGGCCCACCGCGAGCGCGAGCAGCGAGAGAGGGAGCGAGAGAGACAGCAGATGCGCGAGCGCGAGCGGATGGAGCGGCACGCGCAGCGAGAGCGAGAGGAGCGGGCGAGGGAGAATCAGAGGGAGCGCGAACAGCATGAGCGAGAACGACAGCGAGAACGGGAGCGAGAAAGGGAGCGAGAACGGGAGCGGGAGAGCCAGATTCAGCGGGAGCAGGAGGACTTCCGGCGGCACGCGCAAGGGATGATGAGCCTTAACAACACGATGGAGCGGGACGAGCGCGAGCGCGAGCGTGAGCGTGAACGTGAGTGGATCAAGGCGCAGCAGGCGCAAGCACATGGCGGCCCTCCGAACCATCGTTTCCAGCCACAGCAGCAGCCCCCGATGGGACCCCCGTCGGGCGACGTCTGGTCACGGTGGGTCCAACCCCGGATAGTGCCGCCCAACGCTGATGGGAGGATGATTAGGGAGCACGAGAGAGCGGTGGAGGGGCGGCCGGGATATGAGGAGACGCGCGTGCCAGACCTCGAGTGGGAGGCGGGGAAAAGCGAGCGGCCGATGCCCCGGGCGACCAAGGCACGGGCGACGCCGAAGGATCGGGAGGATCGGGAGCGGGCGAAGGCGGCGCAGAAGGAAGAGCGGAAAACGCGAGTGAGTGCCAGTCAGAGAGAAAAGGAGCGGGTCGAGCGGGAGAGGGAGGCGGAGCGCGAGAAGGAGCTGGAGAAGGCCGAGATCGAGTTCAGGATGCGCGAACACCAGCTCGCGTTGGCGAAGGAGGCGCAGTTCGAGGTCATGGAACGCGAGCGCATACAGCGCGAGAGGCAAGACATCGAAGCTATGCGTGCTCGCGCTCGTGAAAGCCAAGGATCGGCGCATATTTCTCCACAACATCTCCATCCCCATGCGCACCATCACCACCCACACCCGCCACCCAGCCAAGGCTACCCTGGTCCTCCACCACCGCAGGGCCCTTCAAGGTCTTCCAGCAAGCAGGCGCCTATCAGCAATCAAGGTATGATTCACCTGCCAGGTCCTGGTGACATTCCTCCGCAATTTGCGCAAGAACGGGAACCTCAGTTCAGGCAGGGCTCGTCAAAGAGTGCTGGTCCCCCCTCCCTGTCCCAAGTCGTTGCGATCTCGCAACTCCAGCCTCCGGCCCATCTCATGGGCCACCATCCCCCTCACCCACATCAAATGGGCCCTGTGCCGCATATACACCACCACCCTGCAGATGTGTATGGACCGGGCGGGCCTCTCGGGTACCACTCCCGCCGCCCCTCACCTCCGCCCTTCCACGCCGGCTCGGCGCCCCCCATCGCCACCTCCTTCGTCTTCCCCCGCTCCGGCACCCCGCCCCCGACGCTCATCCTCCCCGTGCGCCACCTCGGGACGTTCGTCTACCCGCGCACGCCCTTCCCCTTCTTCGACTTCCCCGGGCCGTCCCCCGAGACGGGCGCGCCGAGCGACCCCATCGACGTGCGCGCGACGATCTTCCTCCCCGCGCGCTTCATCCCGCTCGCACGCCCCGCGCGCCCGCGCCTCTGGGGCGGCGGGCTCATCCCCGCCGTGCCGCCGCTCACGGGCGCGCAGCGGCAGCTCGTGCAGCAGTTCAGCGGGGGCCACCCCGGGTACGGCCGCCCGGAGCCGATGGAGATCCGCGACGGGCGCCGGGTGTACACGGACGACTCGGATTTGTTCTTGTGCGCGCTGCACGCAGGGTGGGTGTCGTGGAGCGTGGCGCGCCGCGCGAGGAGGGAGGGCAAGGATCTGAGGCTGGACGTGCGGTTGACGCGCGAGTCGCGGTTTGTTGGGGGGTTGGGACAGGCGTTGCGCAAGAAAGCGCCGCGCGAGAGTGAGGGCGAGGAGAAAGATGAGGGGGAGAAGGAGAAGGAAGCAGCGACTGGGCAGGATGATGACGGGAGTGCGTTGTTGAGCTCGGGTTGGGGAAACAGCCACGATGGCGCTGGTATCGAGGTCCTCCAGGCCGAGTTCGTCACGGTACGTCGCGGTGCTCATCCCCAGTGCTCGTCCATACTCATCCTGAGTTTGTGCCATCTAGTCTGGCACTGCACACTCATTTGGTCTGCGGAATCGCTCGCAGCGGATGCTCGAGTACGCAGAGCGGCGTTGCGCCCTCGGGTGCGCGCCGCGCTCCGGGCGCAAGCGCAGGCGGCTGCATTCATTCTCCCTCGCGGATGTCGCCGAGGGCGCGGTGCAGTCGCGTCTCGACCAAGCAGACGACGACCTCAGCTCAACGCGCGTCATGGTCTTCGGCACCGACTCGAGTTGGCCCGAGATTGGGTAAGCTCCCTTCCGCGTTCTGGCACACGGCGAGCCTGCAGGCTGACAGGGACCCTGGAACAGCTTCAAGTACCACTCGGACGCGCTGCGCGACGTCCTCTTCCCCCAGCCCTCCTCCGACTCGCGTCCCAGCAAGCGCAGGAAAGCGGGCTCGTCGCCGGAGAACGCCGCGTCGGAGCCGGCAGCGGACGCGGGCAGCGACGATGGTGTTTCGCAGCAGCGCGCCGTCGTCATCGAGACGCTCTGGGAGAGCTTCCTCATCTCGCAACGCGGACAGATCCCCTCCGTGGATGGCGAGAGCGACAAGGAGAACGCGGGGGACGGGAGCGACACAGGCACCGGCACCGGTCCCCGCTACGTCATCGCGCTGCTCACCAACTCTGGGGGTACCGCCGGCAGGCGGGCTTCGCAGGGTCAGGACGCGAAGCAAAGCGAACCGCAGGCTGTCGAGGCCAACGGCGCGCCACCAAGTGCTGCTGAGGACCCTGCTGTCAACGCGGCTGCGGCGAAGCTCGGTGCTGGTGTGCCCGACAAGCTCGCTGTGCCCCTTACGTCGGTGGCGGACGCCTCGAAAGACGCGACCCCGGCGCCGTCGAAGGCGAGCGACGAGAGCGCGGAGGGCGCCGAGGATGCGAACGGGCCGCTGCAGATCCTGCACCGCAACCTGGGCGAGGAGAACTTCGAGTTCCTGCCGGACGGGATCCACGTCCTGAGCAGCGAGACGGTGAACGGAATGCGCAAGGGCTGGAAGCTCGAGGCGCAGCAGTGGAAGTGGGTGCAGGTCGGGGTGTCGGCGTGATCACGCGCGCGGGGGTGGACGGACGTTCGTGCGGGTCGGCGAAGAAGTGCTGTTTCGGTGTTTGGGTTGTATCGCTATCTGTTATCGTTATTCGCTCGTACATACATATTGTCATGGTCTGGTCAGGTTCCGTTGCTCTCAGGGCTCTGCTTGCTGTGCCGAATTCGAGCTCGGGTATGTGTGCTGCACAGGCAGCACAGCCTCCCCCGTACTGCCGGCGCTTCGGCAGCGCGCGGCGGGTGGATGTGCAAAAGCATCATAAATTCAAAGACACTTTACTTACCCGCCGATCGTCATCAAACCCGCGACACTGCGCACGCCTACCTGCGCGCTGTAAAAGTACAGATGGACATGAACGTGGGCTGTTCGCGGGCACGCGAGAGGGCGCGCAGCAGACTGGAGGCGGTGAGGAAGCCTGCGGCTGCGGGGATCGAGGTGCCGCGACCTGCGCAGTTGATGAAGCTGTCCGGCATCGCGCCCCCATATAGCCAGCCCGCCGCCCGTGCAGGTCCCGCACAGTCACGATTAACTCCTCTCCTGCCGCCATCATCGAGATACCTGAGCGCACCAGGATGATCATCGCCGACAACAACCCTCCTCCTCGCGACGAGAAGCATTCCGGTGGACCAGCGGTTCCGCCGAAGGGTCAGAGGGCTGCTGTGAGTAGATCCTTGCGCTTCATCAAATGTGTATCGGTGTTCTGACAGTAGCAAATAACAGGGCGCGAACGTGGACGAGCTCCCGCCTCCATATACGCCAGCTGCTGGACCGAGCCGCACCGCCCCTCCGCCACCGCCAGGCCCCGCGCCCCCTGCGATATCGGCCGCGAGCTCCATCTTCCGCCCCCAGAACGCGCAGACAGTCAACAACTTTGAGCTCTTCTCCCAACATGACGCTATCTCAGGTGCGCGTGCGATCGCTGCCACATCCTGCTGTCGAACGGCGTACTCACGACCTGTTCCTTACAGGGACGTACCTGGTAGATCCCCTGCTGCCCTCGCCACTTGCCCCGAACCTGCGCAAGAAGCGCGGCAGAAAGCGCGGGCGGAAGTGGGGCAAGGGCGCGCTCCCCGCAGACATCAACGCCGCCTTCCGCACGCGCCACGGCGCCATCAGCCTCGACCTGGCCGTCGTCTGCGACGCGGGCACAACGCCGCCGCTCGCCCCCGGCCAGCAGAAGCCTTCGGCATGCATCGTTGCGGCCAGCCGGCACGGCCGCATTAACGTCAATCTGGTGCGTTTGGCTCCCCGGGCACACGCGGCGGGCGTTCGCTGACCAATAGTACAGTTCGAGGTGCACCCTGGGCGTCGCGTCGACCTCGAGGTAGAATCCCGACATGGTTAGTGCTCTAGTGCTGCCCCTGCGGCACAGTCAAGAGAGGACTTCTGACTAACATTCCTCGGCAGGCAAGATCGTCATCCTCCTCCCGCCCACCTACGACGGCCCGCTCATGTTCCAGACGCGCAACCCCGGCACCGTGTCCTTCCTGCCCGCGTTCGCCGCGCGCACACGCACGCTGCACGCCACGGACCGCGAGACGCTCGTCATCTGCGCCGCGCCCGACACCCCAGAGCGGCCGAAGCCGCCGCAGGCGGGGCCCCCGGGAACGGACGACGGGGACCGCGTGCTCGTGCGCACGCGGCACGGGCGCATCGTCGTCGGGATAAGCGGGCTCGACCGCGTCGAGGAGGCCCCCGTCGGCGCGGGGTTGTTCAAGCGCCTCGGGGACCTGCTCGAGCTCGGCGGGCGCGCGCTCGGACAGTACGTGGAGCAGCATGCGGCGACGCTCGAGAAGCGGCTGACGGACCGCCATCTGGTGAAGATCGAGCGCAAGCTGACGCAGCGCGGGTTGGTGCTGGGGGACGCGAAGGCGCCGGAGTTGGGTGCGCCTGCTGTGGCGAGGGTTTGAGGGGGATGGTTACGGACAGTTGATTGTGTCTCGAGATGTGTTGTGCACGTATTTTGATACCCGCTCGTTCTTTTCAGCTCATGTACGAGACTTTCTGTACTACTATGCACTCGATGCTTCATGTTTTCTAGTGGGAGTATCGCAATGCACACATCTGCAAAAACTACTGGCGAGCCTTCAATACCTCGACTTGCTCTCCTTCGTGATTGCCCCCTTGGGCCCAGCCGCGCATTCTCGCCCTAGATGTGTAGACAAAAGACCCGTGTAGACAAAAGACCCGTGTGACGACATGGCACAACGAGGCTGTCGTATTGTTAAACAGTCCCATGAACAACTCGAACTAACTAGCAGCAAGAATGGATCAACGTGTACGTGTACGTCGCCACCCACACATCCTCCATCCAAGCCTCCGATTGGCACGCATCCTACTGATATATCCACTTACATTTCGTCCGAATCTCCTTCATCCAAACGTTCCTTGTGGTAGTTCTTCAAATCGTCGGTTCAGCCAAGACCCCCCGCGACGCACTCGGACACTTTCTGCAGCTGATCGCTATCCGGGGCGGGAGGGCACTGGCCATCATCATCTACGTTGTTGCATCCATGATTGTTCCGTCGGACGTAACATGACTTCCGCCATCGCCAGATCCAACGGTATTAGGGAGGCCTTGTACAGCGTCGGGCGAGGCATCGTCGTCCAATACGGGCTCGGCGTGCATCCATGCATCGTAGATGCCTCGGACAGCGGTAATCATGAGGAGCTCGGGCGCATCGAGTTCGGGATGGTCTTGCAAAACTCCCTTGTTGTCCTTGTAATCGTCACCGTATACACTTTGGAGCTTTCGGCCGGTGTCGCAGATGACGAAATGATACGGAATGTGAAGGGAAATGGGCGGAAGGGTGTCGAACGGGTAATAGTGCTGGACAGCTGGTGTCTCCGGGGTGAGTCCTGACGTGGGCACGGCGAACCGCCTGACGGCCCACGAGTTCTTCATCGCAGGGAAGGGCGTGAAGCGGTACTTGAAGGATTTCTGGTTCTCGTAGAACTGGAATCACTAGTCAGTACATTGGCCGTAAACCAACGTGAGGAGCCCATACCTCTTCAGGCTTGCGTCGTACGTTGGGATATTGACCTGGTGCCGGCGCTGTGATATCGACACCTACGTAGAACTTGTATATTTCCTTAATGATTCCCAGATCGTCGGGGTGGGGAAGCCAGAACCATCCATCTGGCTTGTCGTCGCTGTCGGTGTGGTCGAAGTATCCGCGGATGGCGGCATCCACTGTCTGTGGCGTGAGACATACCCCATCGACCGTGCACGTATAGCACTTACGCGGATGGACGTTCTCGATCGTGTTGACATCGAGCGTGGAATACGGCATATTCCACAGCCACTCCAGCTTGTCAAACTGCAAAACACCGTTAGCTAGGCGGCAAAGCGAGCGAAGTATGATGGCTGGCTCTTACGACTTCGTGTGGCGTATCAGCCGCGAGAACATGTGCATATTCAAGGACCGTGCAGTCCTGGGAAGCGTGGGTCACGACGCAGAAGGTTATATCGGCGTTGGGTTCGAGTGCCTTGACGGCATTGTCAACGTCCAATTGCTGAGTCGCTGTGAACGGTGAAACCAAGTTGCGACGTTTTCGCGGTGGCGCTGGGTCAGGTTCTGCAGGCCGTTTGTTGGAGGTGGAGGGCTCCTGTGCATCCACAGGTGGGCCATTGGTAACGTCCATGAGGGTTTCGCTTTGATCCATTTCGACATCCATCGCTTTGCTCGCAAGAACGTAGTCGGGACTAGCTACAGGCCTTGGGTGGGCGCCTCTTTGAGGCCTCGGATACACAACAGGACCCCGGACAAAGCGCTTATATGTCCTATACGAAAATCCCGGATTTTGGCGTTTCTATCAGCACAGTTTTGGCTCGTTTCTATCAGCATTGGGGACTCGGACCTCCATTTTTTGCCCAAAAACATCAGCATGGGGTATCGAACCTCAAAAAATCCAGGTAAATTCGCACAATTCTCAAAAATGCGCTAGAAATGCGCATACCGGTGTGTTTGTACGAATAAAGATATACAAGAAGAAGTGTACTACTGAACAGGACCTCAAGAAATATTCGCTATGCCTCGCATGCACTCTCGACGCAATTCCTACATTTCCTCCGATGAGGATCGGTTACAGCCAGAGACGTCTCTCGTAGTGTGGATCTCTACAAGCGTGGATCTCGTAACGAATCTAGCTGACCTAGGAGAGAGAATCGACATATTTTCGGAAGTGTCGCGTCCAAAATAGTCCAGGATGTCAGTAAAAGGATGTGTTCTGTCCCTTACTGGCTTGCCACACGGCCCCGGCTCGGGCCATTTCCTACAGCATGACTGATCGGACCTCCCGGCGCCGGGGAGCGTTCTATCAGCACATAGTATCTGACCTTGGCCCGAAATCTCCCCATTTCCTACCGAACACGACTCGAACCTTGGGCCCAATTTTGGGCCATTTCCATCAGCATTGGTATAGGACATATAGGCGCTTTGTCCGGGGTCCTTACACAACTCTCACACTGCCTGTTTTGGTATTGCTTCTCGATCTCTACCGTGACGCTCAGTCCAAGCTTAGGTAGGTTCCAGCTGTCTCACCGTCGTGCTCACGAGTAGCTGACGCGCGTACTGCGACTCGAGGATGTAGTCGAGAATAAGATGCCAGATCGGCACTATTTTGGCGCGCTTGTACTGCGGAACTCATTCCGGTGGACACCGGCCGCCTAAAGTGCTGAACAGCTTTCTTCCGCCCGCGATGTTCTCGACAGCCAGCGCGAGCGAGTTGTAGCAGAATCTGGACACTTACTGACCCTGTACATACGTCTACACACGCTATGTGCGTCAAGCCGGGTAGTAATGGCCTAGTAACTGTGAAGTAGCGTAAGTACACCGGCATTTCCGGGGCCCCCGTTGTTTTGAAACTGACGGTTTTCTTGGGTGGCAATGGTGCGCAGCACGACACTATTTGCAGAATGATCACAATGCAGTCCTCGCCCACGACACGTTCAGCGTTGGCGTAAATGCTGACATGCCCTGTGTGTGAAGCGCGCACAGCGACGCCACTGCAGTGGTATAGTTTCGTTCCGTCGCCTCCAGTATCGGCGTGTCATACTGCGCGCTACCACCTATCGGTTGGCGGCGGACTCCGCACCTATTGAAAGGCTGCCCGCTTATGATTTAGCCAGCATCGAGATCTACTGCGGTGCGGTAAGTGCGCCCCCGCAGGAAACGCAGCAGAACCCACCCATCGCTCTTCCTCTGCCTCTTCGGCACTACAGCAGCTTCCACGATGTCCTCAGCATATCCTCCTGGTCTTCTTCATGGCGTGCATACTAAACCGTATCGACCACGGCGACGCATATGTAGCCGTACAAGGCTCGTTTGGCTAGTTGTCGCCGGCGCGTTCATTGTGAGTCTTCAAGTTGCCGTCAAATTGACCCTCTCTTGGTAGGACACTAACCATCGCATGGGTTAGATATCAATCCATTCATTGTTACTGTACACTCGGCCGGGCTACTCAGACACGGCCTCCTTCAGCAGCCTCTCGACGCACATAGGATGGAGCAAGAACACTTCACAGAACGCAACGGAATCTCAGGACACTGAAAGTCCCTCTGCATTCAACGAAACGCGCCGCGCGAACGCCGTGCTTCTCATGCTCGCCCGTAACAGCGAACTCGAAGGCGCGATGGCCAGTGTCAGAGAGCTAGAAGAGCGGTTCAACAAGCACTACGGCTACCCTTGGCTGTTCCTAAACGAAGTTCCTTTTACAGATGAATTCAAGCAGTGCGTGGTTCCACTGACAGCAACGTTTACCGCCATCTCATCCCTCTCCGTAGGAACATTAGCAGCGTGGTATCTGGATCCTTGCAGTTCGGGCTCATCCCGCCAGAGGACTGGTATCAGCCAGAATGGATAGATGAAGAGAAGGCTGCGGCAGGAAGAGCACAAATGGTCGCGGAAAACGTCATCTACGGAGGTGAGCAAACATGGCTGCGTCGCAAACGTTTTACTTATTCGCCTTGTTCCTCAGAGAGTGTCTCGTGCGTAGAAACACTGTTCGCATGATGCTTCCCGGACTGAACGTTTCCGCCCAGGTATCGTAATATGTGCAGGTTCAACTCGGGTGTAGGTAATCTGCGCTGCTCTCCTGTACGTGTGTTGATGTCCTACTAGTTCTTCTACAGGCAGCCATTAGTGGCACCGTACAAGTGGTACTGGCGCGTTGAGTATGTGCGAATGCTTGCAGCATGGGAATGGTGTTACTGACCTCTTGATTAGGCCAAACGTACATTTTACCTGCGACGTAAGGTACGACCCCTTCGTCATGATGGAAGACCAGAACAAAGTATACGGTCGGTACTATACTCTCTCTCTAACGGACGCCGAGTTCACGAGGCCTCATCTTGTCTAGGGTTTACTATCACGCTACATGAATGGCCAAAGACGGTGGTAACGCTGTGGGATGCCGTGAAAGGTACCAGACATGTATTCTCTTGTACTATTTGGACAGGTCGCTCACCTCCAAACCATCAGGTTTCATCGATCAAAATCCACAATATCTGGCGGTGAATAACTCCATGGACTTTCTCTCACTCGACGCCGGAGAGACGTACAATATGTGTCACTGTGCGTATCAACTCTTCTTCAATCTTGATCCCCTACATATCTCAACATCTATCGTCAGTTTGGAGCAACTTTGAAATAGCGAATATGGACTTCTGGCGAGGCGAAGCCTATACTAAGTTCTTTGAGCACCTAGAGTCCCAGGGAGGATTCTACTATGAGGCACGTCCACTTCCTCCCATTTCCACTGTTCGCCGGCTGGCATCAAAGCTGACATCCCGGTGCCATATAGCGATGGGGCGACGCGCCGGTTCATAGCATCGGCGCGGGGCTGTTCGCGCCAAAAGATCAACTTCACTTTTTCGACAATATCGGGTACCGCCACGATCCACTTGAGCATTGTCCGCGCGATGCTCAAGAACGCCGAGAGTTGAATTGCTCGTGCATGCCTTATCGAAGCTACGGTGAGTTTGTCGCATGCTCCTCAATGCTATCCAGCTTGCCAGTCGAGCACTGTCTGAGTAGACATAACTGACCTTTCGTGTGTAGACTACCAATATGATTCGTGTCTGCGTAAATGGGAGCAGGTACTCTCGTCGTGAGTTGTAGCATTGTAACGTTAGATTGTAGTACTTAGCATACTAAGAAGGGCCTCTACGTCAGTAAGAGCATAAACGCACAATATGGTTACCTTGAGGTTAATCTTCCTCGATCTCTGTTAGTATATCGGTTAGTACACGCGCTTGTCAACTCATTAAGTTCGCGCGAAAGCGGGGTTCGACTCCCCGACAGAGAGCTTTTGTCCTTTTTGCCACCGGTTACCTACTATTAATATCCGCTGAATTGACGGAAAATGAATCACACATCTAGCTAGTAGTAAGCACAAACTACGTGACAGACAGGACGAAGATGTATCGCGGTATGGTACATATCAAGTCACAAATACAAGTTGAACCACACAAAACCACGCTACGCCTTGCCACCCGCAGACTCAGCCGTCTGCAAAGCCCACGATTGTATATCGTCAAGTGGGAGCTTGCTCCACCTGGAAAGAGCCTATGATACTATTCAGCGGATGCAGAAGTGGTTAAGTAGATTACAAGCAATACCTTGTCCAACGTGTCGAGAAGTTTCGCAGTGTCTGCGTCTGCATCTTCCCTCGCATGCACGTTGCGTTGCATCTGAGATTGTAGCGCAGAGTTCTCATCGGTGAGCTGGAGCGCGGAAGTTAGCACACATAGAGATGGCGCGCGTTTCGACTGTTCCAGACCTGAGACAACTCTGCCCGGAGTCGGTCGCGCTCCCTTTCCAGCAAGGGCACTGTTCTCGCCCTGACGGCGGCGCGGGGCTGAAGGTCCTCTCTCCAGACATCTTTGCCGTCGTAGCCCGTCTGTTTCCTCGCACGGGCAGTTGACACCACCGCCTGTAGGTTGTCGAGGTTCTCTTTCACATTATACTTCTTAAACAATTCCTCGCAGTTCTCCTGCTGACTCCTATATCAGCACAGTCCGTCTCACGAGGCAGTATACCATACGGTTATGGAAGACTCCAAGCGGCCAGATATGAGGCTGAATATTGTCGCCGCATTCTCCGGCTGCTCATCGCACCAGAGGGAGAAACACTCCGCAAAGTCTTCGTAACTGGCGATAATAATCGTCAGCCGCGCTATATGACCTTGTTCATGTGGCGACTCACGTCCACTTATGTGCAGAGCGTTGGACGGCAAGTTGAAGCGCGGAGTGAAAGTATGTCCACCTCTTGCTTCCTGCTTGTGTGGACGCGTTGGACGCCATGTTGAAGACGCGTTGCGGAGTTTGAATAGCACTGTGGCAAAGTGGCGCCTACTTGCTCGACGAGCGCCCGTCAGCTAGCCAATCATGTTCCTCCTAGTATGTTCGCGTTCCTGCAGTTGCAAAACATACGACGTTGTACATGCGGCTCATACGCAGCACACGCCGTATACAAGTAGCATCTGTGAGCAAAGCGAGGCCATGAATAGTGATCAACACTGTACAAAAGATTATACAGAACTACGGAACGGTCTAAACTGTACACCCAAGAGCATGATTCCCCAAAGCTTACACGTACGCATTTACATATCCTCATCGTCCTCATCCTCGTCGTTACTCTCCGCGGTCCACATTTCTGAGTCGGTATCGTCGTATTCTGCGGCAGCCTCCGCCCGGGGAACGAGCTTGTGGGCGATCCACGAACCGTCGAACTCGTCGTTGATCACGCGCCATCGCTCCGGCCGCTCGTACATGTCTCCCAGCACCCAATCCATGTACGCCTCGCCCGTCTCGTCTCCGTAGTGGAGCTCGATGTTCCATCCGAGGTAGACGACGTTGTCTTCGTCGACGACCGCTGTCAAGCCTGTGTTGTGCGAGTAGCTCATGCGGAAGAGCTCAATCATCTCCAGCGTCGCGCCACGACGGAGTATCTTGAACTCCTCAGAGTATGGTTCGATGAACGGATAATCGTCGGGGGCTATGTGGATTGTGGGCGGAGCCCAACGCGCGGCGGTATACGGACCATGGTAGCTGTCCTCGTCTTCGCCCGTACCGTACCCTTCAATGGACTGGTAATCGTCTTCCCCCTCTTCTTCTTCGTCGGAGCCCTCGTCCTCGTCCGCATCCTCGTCGTCCCTTTCGTCGCTGTCCTCATCGTCATCAGTACTCCAATAGCCCTCGTACTCGGTAGCATCGCGGAATATTCCTGCCCACGGATCTTCGTCCTCAGGGGGCGGAGACGGGCGGATGGTGCCAGCAGGCGCCTTGGCCTTGTTCAGTGTGGTAGCGATGGATTTTACGAGATAGAGAGGTATCGGACGGCTCCGCACGATAGTCCTGCAGCACGGGCACGTCTTCTTCCGGAACAGGATAGTGTCGTCATAGTCATCGTCGTGCATCTCATCGTCCCCGGGCGGAGCTGCCTTGAACCATTCAAGGAGGCAAGTCATACAGAGCACATGACCACAGGGCGAAAGGCTAAAGGATGTCAATTGAGGGTAAATTGGGAGATCGGTCGATACTTACCCGTAAGGCTTGAGCAAGAGCTCCATGCATATCTGACATGTAAGGCTGCTTTCGACACTCGAGACAACCTAACGTGACCGCGCCATTGATAAACAGTACGCATCGGGAGAGTACGTGCATGCACACCTCGTCAGACTTCTTCGAGCGGCACCTCATCTTGTCCAACTCCGCACGATGCGACTGGAACCTTGTGAATCCGTGGGTAGTCTCATGAGAAATAAATCGCGCACCTCCTGCGCCGTGGTCAATTCGGCCCGCAGCTCGTCGATCACCTAGCAGCTCTCTCAGACAACATCTCTACTGAATGAGATCGGCAAGCGAACCTTGCTCTGTTTGTTGATTGTCTTCTTCGACATTGCGACTTGCTATTCGCAGGTGGTCATTAACAAACTACCCACCTACTCGATGACTAGAGCGCCCACCTTTCGCAGGTCTTCCACTTCCTGCTTCATACGATGATAGTCGGCTTGCGCCAATGGGCCGGTATAGATGGGTTTGTCCTCTTCCTCCATCACGTCGGGTGCCATCACTGCCTTTCTGGAAAGACGGGAAGCGACTTCGCGGGAGCGTGATCGTTCCTTCCGTTTCGACCGAGCTGATGAAGCACCTGGGGCGCGATCGGTGTCATGCAGGACGTTCGTCGCAAGCGTGGCGTCGTCGCCTTCGACCCGCACCGGGTGTGGGCGGGCTCTGGGCTTTGCTCTGTTTCGACCACGTTCGGCTGCCTCATCTTGCAAGGGGCGTATGACCAACGAGTGAGACGAAGCGAGGTGGCTAGGACCAGCGATGGTTGCAGGTCGTTTCGCACGCGTCTCCGGTGAGCGTGACTTCCGGCGACGAGAGGAGGCTGCAACCACAGGGACCTGGCTGTTCTGTGGATGGTTCTCCCTCTGGCGCGCTGAAACGGTTGTGCGACGGTTCGACGATGGGATATTCAAATGAGGATGAGGCATGGGCATAACACTAGGACAGCTGCGCGGGTATGACCACTACTGAGCCACAACTCTGGAAGAGCGGTGTTGCCAGCAAAGCTTACCACGATTACTCGGTTTCTCTGCTGTGCCAAACTCAACAGCAAGGTGGGACGAGTACTTGTCGTCGAGGTCAAGGTAGAAGGAGAGAGCTAGAGTCGCGATTCCTCCGAGACTGTGGCTGCCGCCCGACGGTACTGTAGTCGGATCACGTAAGCTGCAGATGAGCGTCTACATACTGATCGACATCAGTACTTTCCGCGAGTGCGTGCACACGTGCGGCAAGACTGCGGCAAGCGCGCCATTCTTGAAAAGGCAAACTTGCACGCCGGCTGCTACTGAAGTACTGATGACTAGGACTATGACGGCGAGACAACCGCCAGGTAAGCGGAACCGTTCTATACTTACAACGCCAGCCGTAGACATGGCTCAGAGGCTCTGAGAGATCTCGCATTTTCGCACATGGACAAAGTACTTCTTGAAGTGCCCACTGGTCTGAGGCTTCCAAGCTTCGACACTAGCGCAGCGAGAGTCCAGGACACCAGCTCTTAGTGAAAAACAACCTCGCGGACAAGTTGAAAAGGAATGTATGATTCTCCGCCTGATATTTATGACCGGTTACAAATACTGAGTACCGCACACAAGGTTAGCGAGTGCCCGAATACCCGTTGATGTACGTCGTACAAAAGGAGCCTTCTTCGTGAAAGTTCTGTCGGTACGTCTTGAGTTGGCAGCGGTTGGATAGACGAGGCAAATGCGCCGATGTTCAGTCTGATCGTGATGTGCATGAAGTGACCGGTGGTTTGATAGAAAAACGGGGGCGGATGACTTTGCCACAGCGACGCTGAAAACCGGTGGTCAGGACTCAGGAGTTACAACAGTACTACACCGCTCTGTACTAGATCAGCGGAGCGACCATAATTTTGTGCTTTGCTGCGTAGCGTTTGCGAAGCAGGGGGAATGCTACCGATAGAACTTTGTCTGGCCTGCGTCCACGATGTACACTAGGTACAACCTCGGTGCGGCCGTCCATATGCTAGGAATGTTCCTCGAGGATCTGCCCTATTCCCTTACATATACAGTTTAATTACCGAAGGGCGACACTCGTACGCGCGAGTTGATCGATTCGTCAGCAACTCACCACCAGAGCGGAAGATTCCCTGGGCAGCACAAGAATGGCAAGGCGAGGGCGTCACATTCACCAGAGAATACACGAGCCTCTCCGGATGACGTATCGTTATCGATGTCGGTTTGTGGGGGATCATACAGCGGTGTCGGTCCACATCAAATCCGTCCGCGCAGTCCCTGTCAGGACCCCTGACAATGGGAGGATATCCCTGATGACCGTCCGGACAATATCTCGGGTTCTGGAGGGGGTATGCCTGCTCGCATCCGGACAAAACAGGGCTTAGACGCCGAAAGGCCTGTGGAATGGTCCGGACATGGATGCCAAAAAGAGCCATCAGGTTCGGCCCAAACGGGCGCTAAACACACATTGAGCGCCGAAAATCAGGCCTGTGGAGGTTAAGCGCCGTATTTCGGACATTTTCTGGCTTTTTAGGGGCCGAAAGCCTGATTTTATCCGGACAAAAGTGGGCGTCTAACAGGCCTGTTGACCCCGGACATTTTGGGCAAAATCGCGGTCGGCGTCATCAGGCATTTTGGGCGGTTGTCGGGGGTCCTTCCCTGTCGTGCCTAGACTGGACCGGGTTCTCGAGGCGGCCGCACAAGGACCCGCTGATCATTTCTCTTCCAACCGCCGGTAGTACGCGTGAGAACTTGGTGTTCGACTGTTTGTGGCCGTCGCACCTACAATACGGCGGAACGGGGTATAAGTATGAAGGTTCACCAAGAGGAGGGCGCGACACATACTACCCCAGCAAACCGCACTCCGTGTCGTTTCTTCGCAGGAGGCAGCCCTCGACGCCATGTGCTACTACATTAACACCTTCACCGACTGGGGATGTGGCTACCGCCAAGGCACGGGCAGACACCGGGTGAGTACTCTCACCGTGTTCGTCCCATGTCAAACCGGAGTCTCAGACATCAATAGGCGGAATGCAACCGTGCAACCTGTCGCCTGAGTGGCCGCCACCGAGTTGATGACCATGACTGTCAACTTGAATGCACCGAGCTGTAAGGCGTTGTCGATGCCGGCGGGATAGGAAATATTCATCAGTTTAATTCAGCCAAATGGAGGACCAGCATATCATCATGGAAACTCGCAGGGAGAGATGCGGCGAATGCCAAGAGACGGGGCGTGAAGCGCATCCACAGCCCGTCACCAATGGCGCCAACGGACACACCGTGTACAGACATCTCACCTACTAGCTTATCCCTTAGGACAACGGCACGGTGGGGGACAGGAGACGTAGAGCAGATATCAATGCGTTGTATGAGACATGTACGGAAACAGGGGTATCTTGCCGGGACAAAATACGCAATACCATGAGCCATAATAACTACTGTGTGCCCTCGTCTCAACCGTTTGAGTGGTGGAACGACGGGGATTTGGCGTATATTGGAAAGTGGTAAATTGTTCACCGTTGAATACCGATTCTCGAAGCTTGAGTAGGGGATAAATCCGCACGCTACGAGGTTTCTCGCTAGCGCTTAGTATACGTGCTGCCGAAATCTTGCTTACCGCGAAGTGTCCATGTAGATGATAAGTGGCATCGAGTTCGTCAGGCGTTTGGTTCTGGCGAGCATAGAGTAGCTCACACACCTGTGCTCAGTATACGGACCCCGGACGGTTTCCCAAGTGCTGTAAAATTTCAGTGGCGAGGACATGGGTGAATACTATCAAGTTCGCAAACCACCTACTCCTACATTTGATATATTCTTCATGGCGGTCATGACGATCCGGTGACGATGAAGGACAGGGATAGACGGTAGACGCGCGGGAGTATGCTTAAACGCCCATATCACATGGGGTAACGCGCACAAACGCGTCCACTCGATCGCTGTGCGCGCGTCTTGGTTGTTTACCACCTCCTGCATTTTACTGTCATCCCTTGCTCTGGCACCGTCTACACCACTACCACGCCCATAAACCGTGCAGGATACGCGCAAATGCTCTCTTCACAACGCTCTGCAGCGTTTGTGCCTCCTTTGTTTGAGCACGATGGGGCCGAGGACTTTCGCCGTTCCGGAAGAACTATCTCACTTACCCTTTCTCCCAGAGACAACAGTCTCGCGGTATACGCCTCACCGAATGTGAGTACACCAAATCCGCCTTGTTGGAATGATGTTCAAACCCGTGGGTCTAATAGGTGGACCCTGCGTCCGTACAGCTGCAAGGCGCGCACGACGACCGCGAGCAATCCATCTACATGGCAAGTAGAGAACAGGCCCCTTTCTCTGAACGGAGAGTGGTGTGTAACATGTCTTACAATCCAAATGACCTCCAAGTGACCGTCTTAGTTCGTCACGGACACTTCAGTAATCTTCGCAGCCGTTCGAAACTTGGTCAGGATATCTCATGCCAAACATGTTGACCTGTCGGTGCTCAGTCAACAGTCACTCAGACCGTAACCTCTAATTATACGCTTATAGAATGCAGAATGACGAAGATATGAGAGCTATCAGCAAATTAGCCAATGACTACACCAATTTCTGCAAGGAGTGCTGTTTATATGCGTCTGTAAGTCTCCCAAATTTGGTATATATTTGCGCCGGCGCACTGACCTTCCGTTTTAGCAACACATCACACGTACAGAACAGCTGCAATATGACGCTGAACACTATCGCTGTCTTTGGACATGCTTTTCCCTGTTTGCGGTACTCTATCTTCCCGAACCCGGCCTTGAAGACGCGCCTGTCGGTGATGAGCTCATGGAGTGGTTGAACATCCACTTCATCCAGCCTTCTACTCAGGAAGGGGATGAACTCAGTGGTCTAGAGCGGCCATGGGAAGATCCCGCGTTCTGGCCATACCTCACGAGGTGCGTTTAATGCGGAGCTAATTGAACATCAATCTCTAAAAGGATTTCAAAGGACCGTGCTACGCGGCCTATCAAAAGCCTCTGTGTTCTTCTTGACCGTGCTGCAAAATCACCCTTCTACTTACCTGCAGAATCTTGCGCAACAATTGTCGCCACTCCTCACGAGCCACCCACGCTTACACCACTTCTCCGCAGAGAGGGATTTTGCTGTCGCCTCGCGAAGATGGAAGGACAAAGTGAAGACGCTCCGGCTGGAATTGGACCGTGTACCCGAGAGTGAACGCGACGACGGCTTCGAGAACTGGTGGGACCACTACAGCGATATCGTCGGCATTTTAGAAGGTCGCGGAGACGTCATCAAGAGGGTCTGCGTGGAGCTTGAAGCCGATTGGAAAGAAGTATGCTCTGTGTGGGGAATCTTCGTCGACACGAGGCTGCGAAGGCAGGACCTCCCGTAAGTTGCCCGCGCGGGCCTCTAGCTTCACTTGTGGCATAACTTAACTCTACAGCCAGTGAGATTGTCGCACAAGTTCTTGACGAAATGCCGCCTGACCCCACCGATCGCGAAGACATCATTCACTCTGCACTGTTCCTTGGCAAGCCGACACAGGCCCTCTCTGAGGCTGCTCAGCTGGATGTATGGTTGGCCGCGCACCTAGCGGACCTCATGGAGCCAATAGACCTGATCGACTCGGAACCCGACGAGTGAGAACCACGTACGCTATGCTCTGAACTCCGCTGACAGTAGTTTCCAAAGTGCCGAGCTTTCCCTACGCCAACACTATATTCTCGCGTACGCCGAATATCTACGGTCTGACCCGGCCCTGTGGCGAATTACGGTCGACTACATGTATTCATGTGGGGACGTAGGACGCGAGATGGCTGACCAAATCCTGCTGCACGTACCCCTCCGACTGGCCGGGCCGAATGACGCGGAAGGGGACGAAGCCGTTCGCATACGGGATGGGCAGCTTGCGGGTGTGCTGAAGGACGTCAATGAGACCTGTTTCGAATATCAGCGCGAGGAAATACGACGGACGATCTGTCGAGTGCGTATCAGAAGCAATGCCGGGACCCCTTACACGCCACTGATGCAGACTCACAGGTCGCGGCGCAGACGTTTATCAGCGAGAAAAAATACGGCCTCGCAATCTCCTATTACACGTCCGCGGAGGACTGGGTTGGGTTAGGCCGCGCGGTGAACCTTGTTCTCGAAGAATACATCGAACAAGGTAGCTGCACCCTAGTCACCAGACCTAGTGCCCAACGCTGAGCGCTGACCCTCGCCCCGTGTTCACTCAGGACCAGAGCAGTTCGCGCAGCTGGTGGCCAACGTTGCGCCTTCGTTGCAAAGCCTCCGCACGGATTCCGGCGCGCGCATCCCTGCACCGGGCGTGTTCCTGCATCGCCTGATGTTCGCGATACGGTTTGCGGAGTTCCACCAACGCCGTGAGAGCGGGGATGGTCAGGGGGCGGCTCTGGACGTGGTCTCAATGTTCGGAGAAGAGATCGTCCCCCAGGCGTGGTGGGCCGTCCTTCTCTGTGACGCGCTCGAGCTCCTGCAGAACGGTGCGTCCCCCCACGGCTGCGTGCGCTTCGGGCCACTGACCTCCCATCGATCGCCCTATGCCCCGCCCGGACTATCGGCTCATGCACCAGACGCGATGCTGTTTTCGTCCAGCGACGCATGCTTATTAATGCAGAAGCTGGAGAAGATACACATCATGGTCGGCCAGGGCTGCGGTGCCGATTATCTGCCCGTCCTCTGTCGGGTCACGAAACGGGGCGAGAAGTTCGCGCTGCAGCGGCTGGAAGTCGTCCGCCTTTCGCTCGCGCGCTATTACGCCCGCTGCGGCGCCATTGGCGTGGGGGGCCGGCCTAGCGGATGGAGCTACTGAGCCTCGCACGACCTTCAAATCTGTCACCCTGGATCTTAGGCTGCTACAATGCAGCGGAGCATGTATGTCATTGAAAAGTGCCAAGCGTTCATCCGAACCGCGTATATTGTACTCTAATTGCGGTCCATCGCGCGCAAAGGGTAGAGGTAAAGATGTCTGCCCGTAAACAATAATACCGCAAACGAGGGAGGGCGAGGAAAAGGGAGCCAGTGGACGTCCGTGCCCAAGGCCAAATATCCCTGTGTGTAGGCAGACTATGGCCCGAACGTGTGCGCACAGACCCTTGCTCTGACGGCGGTGGTGCAGATATCACGCACTCGGTGAAAGCCGCGCCTGCGAGAGTCCATGTTGTCGGCGTGGCCAAGTTGTCGGTGTGTCGTACGAAGTAGCGGCCGAGAAGGCGGTGACCCCGCTTGGCCGTTGCCGTAGATCTGAGGGGGTATTTAGGCCCGTCATTGTAAGGATTAGGCTCTTAGAAAGCGCTCCCGACGGGGTTAACGAGTGACGAGCATCGAGGAGGGAGAGGAGGAAGTCGTCCCGGAGTTGGAGAAGGGGTCGTTGCACCCGGGTGGAGAAAAAACAGATGATGAGTGGAGACGGCATTTTCGTTGCCGTCGGCGTGGGCGTTGAGGTTGAGCGCGATGTCTGGGTTCTCCAAGCGGAGCGTCCGCTTCCCGACCCATCCTGCAGGGTTGTGCGACATGTAGACTGAGTACACACCAGTCGAGAGCCCTTGCCACCGTTGCATGCGACGCGCGGCCCTCTAATTGCGGGTTCTGCCCAGGTGGGGCGCCTCGAAGTCGAGGCTTGGGTGTGCGTCTCGTTTCTAAGCAAGTAGCGGGAGGACCGGGACCAAGCAGCGGATATCCACAGCGAAAGAGGGCGCAGAATGGCTGCCGAGTGAGTCGTGGGGGTAGCAGGAGGAGCGGGGCTGGAAGGGCGCGTGGGCAGTCGGGGGAGTGTGCAAGGTGGGGCCGCCGCACCTTACCCTCCCGCTCCAGCTGGCGGCGGCGATGCGCCCGGGATGCGCCCGCCGTCGTCGTCCTCCCTCCGCCGACAACGACGCCTGGCGGTAGCGTAGGACCCTGCTTTCCCGACACCCGCCCGCCGACGTCGTCCGACAACCCGCCGCCTCGCCCCCTAGTCGCTCGCCGTCTCGCTTCTGTCGTCTCGTCTCTCTCAGGCTCCGTCTTCTCACGCAGCGGTTGCGTAGCGGCCGGAACGATCCAAGAGGCCGATGCATAGTGCTCGCCGCCCGCAACCCGGGAGGTTGGCGTGCACGAACGCTGCGAGTTCACACTCACTCGCATGACTGGGGTATGTCCATTCCGCCCGTCCTCAATCCATGCCATTCCGCATCATCTCGTGCCCCGCCGCTGCCGCGCACTCCCCGGCGCAGGGCGCGCCGTAGGGAGCCCGCCGGTGCATATATACACCGTGGGGTGGAAGTTGCCCCTGCCAGGGCTGTCGTGCGCGTCCGTCGTCTTGCGAATTCCGCGCAGTAGCGTTTGTCACGGCATTAGACGACAAGCTATGTCCGGGGGCCCCGTCACTCTCAGACCACGCTTGCTTTCGCCTCTCGCGGCCCCGAGGCCACGTCGCAAGGATGCATGCAGATATCTTTTGGGCGCTTATTCTGCGTCCTCTGAATGAGTTCCCTGGAGACGCTGCAGACATGGAAGGTGCTTGGATTCTGCCCGAGATTCAACACTTTGGTGTTTGCAATCAAAATCGCAACTGATTGCGGGCAGTCCAGCGCGTGCGGACGGTTCGCCTACTGCCGCGACGATGATGTGTGTTGTTGTGTATGCTCCACGGGTGGCGCCGAATGACCTACTTGAGCTGGGTTCACGAGATGTTCGACGGCATACGCAGCAAATGTTTGTAGTGTACCCCAGGGTCGAGGGAAGGGAGAACCCTCTTTCGATCCCGGGGTCTCGTTCGAAGTAATCGGTCGAGGTTTCGATAGTTCGCTCATCACAGCATAGATCCACGCACGGATGAACACCATGCGAGGATCAATGCGCACAATATGCATGGAGTTGGCTCACCTGAGAGCCCCGACACACTCATGTGGAACATTACCATCGAGTGCAAATGATGCCCGCGTTTGGCAGCGCATCTTCAGCTTCGAAGCTGGCTGGAGAGAAGAAGTTCTAGCCTGAACACAAACCGAGCCTGGGCACATAGGCGTATACAGTTTCTGTCATCTGAGCACTCACTGTGATGTCAGGAGTCCTCATGACGAGTGACGACCTGTTCTCCGACGGACAGTATGCCACCTGGATAGAAAACCTCTGCCCAACTCCTCGAATCGAATTGGAGGCTGTCCGGACATCACCCTCGAGTTGTAGAGACGGTATGTGGTGTTCTGTGCGAAGATAGACGGCCAGGACAAGCACGAGATCCCAGTTGTGGACAGGTGTGTACGGATGTTGAAGCATCATGTGCGTGCTGATGTCCTTGCGTCCCTTGTGACAGTGTTGGACCATGGACTCGGAGCCCGACCGCTGAGATCTGGCGCGTGGCGCCCGATCTCCCCGCCTTGCCTCGCACCACGAACTCAGTCCTCCCCATCCTTGCCGCTTCTGCACATTCCCGGCCACCGGCCCTTGCCTCGGGCCATATCCTGCTCTGGTAACATTCCTGCTGCCGATCCGCTACGCGCTTCCATCTCGAGGCCGTCCACCTTGCATCTCCTTCGTTATCTACCCCGACCCCCTGTCCTCCTGCACGCACAGTCGCCCCGCTACTCTTGGGTCTGACGGTCCTGTGGTGGGAAGCCGGACCGACCGACCATTCAAGCTGGATTCGCCGGGATCAGACTCGACGTGGACGCGCTGATGCAGGAGGAGCAGCTGAATGTGCACCGGTGAGCCCTCACACGTTTCGCTCTCCTCTTCAATCTTCATTTCACGCCAGCATTTGGCGGTAACATTACGCTGTTGCAGCTGTTATCAAGTCGATGGCCCCCAGGAATATATTGCGCATAACCCTATCGAACGGCGACGCGGCGAAAAAGCCCCCTTGTGTTAACCCTCCGCGGTCTCCGCCCACGTATGACGCCTCGCCCGATGCGCTGTTCGAGCATCTGGCTTTCAAATGCTACGTGTGACCTTTTCTTCGGGGCCTATCGAGCTGATAACAGCTGTAAAATTCCAACGATACCATTCAAGCCGCGCCGGCGAGAAAGCATACGAGGCTCGAGGCTTGCTCTAGTTATGGCGTCTCGCTCCAGGACCCCACCTCCCTTTAAATATAAGCCCTCGGCATTCTGCTAAAGTCGCCGCTTTGTCTGGCAATCTGCACACATCGCCTCCGTGTTCCAGTGCGGCTGGAATGTTTGACCTGCAGGTCATGACTGAGACTTGCTGCATCTTTGTCAGGCGTCACGGGCACACGTCCGAAGAGCCTCCACTCTATCGCCTTTCTTCGGTCGCGTTCTCTGATCTAGCCTTTGTCTAGGTAGATCTATAGGACTCTCCCGGCCTTATCAGCGTAGTCGCTACTTTGTGAGGGCTTGAACGACGCTGACTTGGCCTCTTCGTCGGCTTCCCGGGGTTTTGATACTCCTCCGGTCGCTAGAAGCATTACATTTATCAGCGAAGTCATTTTTGTGCTCAATCGTGTGATCTATAAGACGAGTCACTAATCTCGCGTTCTCAATCGGTCAATCTAAAGCCCGCAACATCCAGACAGGCTCGGGAGTACGCAGAGAGAAAGAGAGAGCATCCTGCATGTGTCAGCGCTCGTGCGGCAGTAAGCACGGTGGGGTTCCCGAAGGCGTTGTGGTGAATAATAGTCTAACGTCCCATTCATCGGCTCAACTTCGTCGCGCAATGAGATAATACGACTCTGACTCCTACCGCCAGCTCGCTGTCGATAAAGTTCACGGCGAGGGATGCTGTTGGAGCACCTGTGATGTGGGCGGCGCAATTGAGCGCCTTCGTGCCATTTTGTATACTTGTGCCGCACAAGTCGGACGTTCTGGGATGTTGCTGCTACGCTTGCTTGGCTTTACTATGTTTTTGAGCTGTGGGCTATCTATTCAAGTGCTTCTCGCCGGTCCACCCGTGGTAGCGACAGATGTGTGGTCAATACTGGTCGAGAACACACCCATCTACCCCCCGGCTCGCGCCTTGATGTCCCTCACAAAGTTTACCAGACCCAACCACGGTCCACCATCTAGCAGAATTCACCTTTCCACCGAACGTCTCTCCGCCTCATACTTCGATCCGTTATATACTACGGGGCATGATAACTCGAATTCCCGGGCAGCGACCGCTGGAGTGCCATGTCCACAGGGATCCGAACGCTGTATCCCCCGGTTCAAAGTGTTCGACATCTGCTATTATTCGTGGGCTATTGTAGCTAACTAGACCTGGCGACGACCGGCAATACCTATCGCCCAGCATCCACGGCTCTGCAGGACGAGTATAGCTTGCAGGTCTGTATGAGGAGGAAGGGAGGTTAGGTGAGCAGCATCAACGATGATTCCTCAGAGAGCTCCGTGTTTCTATCTACCCTCCCTGCGTACTCAGTCTCTCTGTGTCCACGACCCTCCCACATCCTGTGGTTGCTGACAGGTAGACTGCATGGAGGGGGAGCGCAGAAATACTCATCGCACTGAACTGGTGGACGTCACGTTGCCGTGGCTCACTCCGAGTCGCGCCTGTAATAGCAGCTCAACCACTCACCAGACTCATTTGGCACACAGAGCCACTCTATACAAGCCGTGGCGGGATGGTCGATTGTTCATCTAGAAACCGGAGTGTCAAAACGGCGTTTGTCGCAACTGAGTACTGATCCTTTGAGGCTGTCGAAGTTGAGATGCACGGCCGAGTAAGGGAGCATTGGGAAGTGGGCAGTTCACAGTATGTTTTCCGTTCACTTATGAAACGTAAATGTCTAATCAGCCGTGCATACACGAGGAGGGAGTTTCAAATCAGTCAAGGACTTGAAGGACGCACGAGTGATACATAGGCGAGTAGCCATACGCTGCAAGTTGAAAGCAGCCGTCCCCTCATCTTCATTTCGCCTTGTAGCTAGTATGGGGACAACCGCTGCTTCTAATGAAGGCAGTGATATCCCGTGCACGAGTTGTTCAGAGTACGATGTCCAAATGTGGTCGCCGTCAATCAGCGACTCCGTTATCTTAGTACCTCAGGGCCGACTGGGACAGCCTATAGTTAAAGGAAGGTCGACACAACTTTCTTTCAAGCCTCTGAGTCAGATCTTGCGAGGTCTTTTCATTTCTGCACACATATGTAATGTGGAGCTCACGAGTTAGGTTTCTGCAAATAAAAGTCGGATCCTGGCAGCAGCAAGATACTCAACGTGAACGCGCTGTTGCCATGGAGCCAGTCCTCTGCTTGTCCTGCTCAATGTCCAACCTACAAAGCATCGACATGCGCTGATGTGAGTATCGAAAACGAGAAAAATGAGTTACCGATACGCGGGGGCCGCCGACGTCACACACCACGAGCCCGATTGCCCTTCCTGCGAAGTCGTGTTCTCTATGTATCGATGTGGGTCCCTCGCGCGTTCGAGGCGTCAATCAGTGTTAATCGCTCGTGGTGCACGGTGTATAAGGGGCTACGTTACCGACAGCCCGGCTCCCGGCGTAGAACTTCACTCAGCTCTTCGCCACATCGTCTTGCGGAGCTTTGTCGTGGTGCAATCCAATCGTCTCAGATGAGATCATCATCGGGCGTAACGACGGGGAGAGCCGGCACCAGGACAGAGCCGCGCCCTGACGCATACTTCCAGCTCGAGTGCTTCAGTTGGAGGTTTCCTGCCAGGAACTTCGAGGGCCGCCAGCACCGCCGGGCTGTGCTAGCTCGAAATGTGGCGGGATGGGAATAATTTAGCCAGAGATGTTTATCAGGTAAGGCATATGTTTGGTCTGGGGACGAGCAGCGGTCGATAGAGACTGATAGCAGACGTCAACAGGGCAAAAGGGGAGATAATCATGGTGTCTCCGGCCGTAGCGCCTGCCCCCGGATTATTTCAGCCTCGCCCATCTTGCGAGCCAACCTGCCGGGTTTTTGCCACGCGCAGCACAAAGAGAATATGACTCAGTCCTGGCCTTCTTTACCAGGTAGCGACCCAGATGCACGGTCGAGACTCGACATGGATACGCGGGCCCATGCATCGCGATGGGCGAATGCGCGACGTGTAGTAGGTGCGTATCTGCGCTTAGCAGACCTAGGCGTGTTGTGCGCATAGTTTACCATTTGTCCAGCCTTCTGGACAGCCTCTTGTGCATCACACCGATCTAGATGGTGGTCAACGAAGTCTTCCCCGATTATGCAATTTCGGGCGATGTAGCGCGCAAGGATTGGGCTTTTGGGCCGTTCATGCTTCGACCCCCTCCGCGTGGGTATCGAAGGACGGCACGGAAGGAGCTTCTCCGCACCCCCTATGCATGTGCGTATCCACAGATGCGATGTGTTCGACCCCGGGGCCGGTTTGGAAGGCGACCGACGATGCCAACGGGTTCCCGATGCCCGTCTGGGACACCTGTCTGGCCACGCCGGTAACCTTCAACCCCATCACCGGTTTCTTTTCCCCCCAGGCTGCACTCGCATGCTCGTATCGTCGAAGTTGGTGAGCTTACCTTGCATATTCTTCCAGCTTCTTGCCACGTTACGCGATTGGGGTCGTCTTCTTGAACGTCTTTTGAGGGATTTCACCTTTTGGGCTGAAGTACCGTCGATCTGACATGCCTGCACCACGACGGGCATCCGAGGCTTGAGTTGAGGTGTCGGTAGGAGAGATGTATGAACGGGTCTTTTTCTGCACTTGTACGCTGTATCTTGGTTTATAAGGTCACCACGAAGAGTCGCCACCACGTATTTCCGCAACTTTCTAGCACGTTCCATGTGCATCCAGATTGAACGTAGACATCATATGCTGACACACCGTTTGTCCCCTACTCCGGCGTGGCTGACATCCTTGTTATCAGAGGGTGACTTTCTCTCAAGCTACTGCAGTTTGATACTGCATAAAAGCATTGTGGACAGATCTTAAGATTTTCAGAGGCTGATGGCGTATACATATATATATTGTGGTAAGCGAGAGATTCGGTCAAGTTGGATCAAGTGCAAACGCAAATGGGCTCAGTCTTCAAGAGTTGGTGAGAGAGAAAATCTAACAGTGTCAAATGTTACAGGTACCGCATATATATATCGTGTGGGTATATTTCTGGGACAACCGTCGCGAGCACAAATCGGAGGACAGACGATAAAAGTTCGATGGCACAACTTGTGAGTACAACTTGAAGCGCCGGGTGTATGTAGCAATGTGGCTGTGTACCGTAGACGCTGAGGGGATGTACCGGAAGATACCGCTAATAATGTCTCTCGTCTTTCACCACCACGATGTGAGTTAATAGACGGTACCTCTGGGCAACCTGTGTCACTCATACCACTAATTACAAAGCCTTTACTTGTAGAAAATGGACCACATGCCTTCACGCCCGCCGAAACTTCCTTACTCACATGCCCAAGCGCGGCCGACCGCGTCGACCGCTCTCTGGGGTCATCTCCTGCGCAAAACTGGCTCTCAGATGCCTCCATCCAGCACGACAAGTACAACGACACTTGGAAAGAGTACTCCCTCCATCGCACCCTTGGACAAGGCCGGCGCCTCCACACGGATACTCCTGCACGACACGCAAGCGCATCTCGAGCGGTTTACGGACCGCGTTACAGAACTCACTGCTGGCGTGGGCGACGCCAAACGCGAGCTTTTTGTTGTTCAGAAGCTCTACCAGGACGATCACGAGATAGTCTTGGACAGGTTGACTGGGCTTAGTGCGTTGAAGGCGCATATATGCACGGCTCACATCTGATGTTGGTTCATATCATGTCGCAGCTAATCGATGCCAGACGGAGCTGCAGAAACGAATCGGAACGCCCGCTCAAAGCTCAGAGGTCCGCGAGGTTGCCAAGGACATGTCCCATTTCTTCAGCAGGCTGGACGCGCTTGACAAGAAGATAGACAGTCTCAACTCGGTATGTCTTCCTCCCAGCTCGAACCCACCCATCTACACGCGTGCTTAGCCAGTATTATAGCTCAATCAGACTCAGTGTCATGCTCTGCAGACAATTCAAGAGCAGCAAGGCCAACTCCTGACGGCACTCCTACCCATCCTACCTCTTCTGCAATCTATGCCGCTGCATGTCGACAACGCGAGAGATCGCGTAAAGGACAGTATCACTGAGTTACGGCAAGAGATATCGACCCGTGATGTTACCGCCGCCCATACGTGCTGTAGCCACGGTCACGTCTCTCATGGATCTGGACGCTCTCGTGCACACTCCTCCAGCTCAGCTGTTTCGCGAGATCACAAAGGGACACCCTCAGCGCGGAAGAAGCGTCGCATAGAAGCTATCTTGGATGATTCGCAGGTTATATACACGAAGACAACGGACGTCTGTCCGGATGTATGCGCCGGAAACACGCAGACTACCTCCGACCACCCCTCTGTTGATCGTACCTTGGCAAACGCTCCCTCTCTGGAGGTACCACCTGGGACGCCGTTTCCTCGATCGGATTCTCGGAGATCACCCAATACTGCGGGGAGTATTCTGCGCGCTCCGGATGTCGTAGCCACACCTCGTACTCGGTCTTCAGTCGTCGGCTCTTTGCGGTCTACAACTGGTGCTAGTTTCACCCCATCTGGCGTGGCTAGACGTTCATCCCGTCGCTCATCTGGGTCAGCGCCTGCCCATCTGACAACTCTCTCTGGGTCACCGGCGTTGAATCGTCTGGGTATAGCTGTACAGTCTCCGTCGCATCCTGCTTCTGTGGTCTCGGCGTCTCCCTCTCTTCTGGATCCGTCTGCTGTCAGTCTTTCTGCGTCCAAGTATACGACTCGCCTCTCCCGCATGCCGAGTACCCCGGTCACGCCCGCTAACGGGGGCAGACAGCCTAATATCACTGCACCAGGGTCTTTCAAGATGTCTTTACGGTCCACGCCCGTTGCCGCATCGGCGCATACCCCAAGCATGCCGCCGCCAGTCTCGCATAGCAAGCCTTTAAGTATCAAGGATCTACGCGCAATGTCGGTGGACGATCAACAGGTGAGTCTCCGTGCGGAGTGATCATTTGTCGGCTGACAGGGTAAACGCGTAGCGTTGCGAGGGCAAGAGGTTCATCCCACTAGACGACGAAGAGGATGAAGACATCGACTCTCTGCTCTAGTTTGGAGACATCCCATGTATGTGTGCTCGGTATGGGACGCAGGACTGGAAAAGGATTTTAATATTTTAGGGAAGGAGGCATATCCAGTACTGTGACGCCCCAACTACGCCCGCCGTGTAATGCCATGATTGTTCTCGTATACTACCTGCATCACATCCCTGTCCCTTGAACAGAGCTACGCTAGGAAAGTGCCCAGGCGTCGACCTGCGTCGACGCCGTGAATGCTACTTATAATTATACATTGGATTGGCGCGCAAGATCGGACCGCGAGCGGTGTGCACTGTGACGGGGCGGCAACAGTCCGACATTCACTCTCGTGCTTTCCACCTCCACCACAACAGAAGCGGCGGACAGCAACGACGTGTTGACCTTCACGGTCGCTGCCAACGATGGCTAATTTCTCTCTCTTCCGCTTGGCTCGCTTCATTCGCTCCATCTTCGTGCCTACCGCTTCCATCATCGCCTTCTCATGTATGCTCACCTTTATATTCATTCTCTACCAACCAACACCTGGTCCTGGGAGCATTCAACGACTTGGGTGGCAATCTTGGGAGGTTGTAACCGAGTTCGCTGGCCAAGGTTCGACAGCACAAGGGTCCGCAGCGCAAGGGTCTTCCGAGGATATAGAGGTTCCGGGTGCTGCAACCTCCAACCCCGAGGGCGTGGATTGGTGGAACGTCACAACTGGGTCGGATATCGTAGACACGGCGAGCCTTCCTCTCGATATATGGGATCCATTAATGCAACATGACACCGGACGTGGGTCTGTAGCCTCTTCTATGTGATTGCTTTACTAAAGTCATACCAGTGTCCGAAATTCATATCACGGATTGTCTTGTCGACCCTTTCTTCGTCCCGTACGTTGCCCCGGATATATGCTATCCCTCAACGACAAAACAGGACGATGCGTTGAAGGGAAAGTGGGTGCGGGTCGAGCGGAACCTTAAGGAGCAGCTCAGCCTCAAGAGCCTTGTACGTCTGTTTTGCACATATGTAAACCGAGCACTAACCAGGTGTAGAACGTTTTCTACCGTCGCACACGACGACACGATGTCCCCCTGGTGACTGAGCTCCGTATCCTGCCCGACAAGGAGGCGCCTTCTCCGTTCAGCAATACATGGCAGAAGGTCGCGCACCCTATCAATCCAGCAGGGGAGAAACGCTTCCTCTGGTATAAGACAGACCGGACGTGGAGAGACATGACTGAAGCAGAACGACGCACCGACATCGTCACCGAAGTGGACGTGCTCTTCGGATCTGACGAACCATGGTATGGATTCGAGAAGGTTTCAAACCCCGCGTTCGATGGAGAGGGCAAGAAGCTGCCGGTTTGGCTGACGTTCCGCAAGGGCGTGAAGCGTAAGTATCTGATATGTTCGTTAGTGGGTTACCTATCTCACTCTATCGTCAGCGCCACCGCGTGCACCCCCTCTGCACTTCTCGCGGAACGGTAGGTTCAAGATCATGCAAATCGCGGACCTTCACTACTCCGTCAGCGTTGGCGAATGCAGAGACACTGCTCTCAACCCGTGCGTGGGCTCAGATAACCTGACGTCTACGCTGCTTGGCCGCATGCTCGACGCGGAGAAACCGGACCTTGTGGTCTTCACCGGAGACCAGCTGAACGGACAGGACACATCCTGGGATTCGCCCTCTGTGCTTGCCAAGTTCGCGAAGGCCGTGACTCAGCGCGGCATTCCGTGGGCAGCTGTATTCGGGAACCACGACGATGAAGACGGCCTGTCGAGAGCGGAACAGATGAAGTACATGAAGGGCCTGCCGTATAGCTTGGTCGAAGCCGGTCCGAAGGACATTCATGGTGTCGGGAACTATGTGCTGAAAGTATGGAGTGCAGACCCGTAAGTCGTCTTCAATACTCGCTGTCCCGAAACTAGATTGACACGGGTTATAGCTCGAAGACTCATTTGTTGACGCTTTACTTCCTGGATTCGGGATCGTACTACACCGGCGTTTGGGACTATTTCGGCTTCATGCCTACGGAGTACGACTTTATCCGCCAGTCACAGATAGATTGGTTCCTCCAGGAGTCTTGTATGTCTGCTCTTTGCGTGCTCCTCCCGGTTCCCCGTTACTCACACTGCGTACAGCATCTATCGACGCCATTCTACGCCCCTTCACACCGGACAGCAGCAAGGATCTAGGAGACATGTGGAAACGCCAAGATCCCGGCCAGGTCCTCCCGTCCTCTCAGCGGCTGGCGAAACCGAACGCTCTCATGTTCTTCCATATGCCAGTGTACGTCAACATCTTCTCACCATTCGGACTTACCTGACGATCGACATTCACAGCGCGGAAAGTTACTCTGCTGCGGACGTCGATGCCGCCACCGGGAGATCTCTTGATGTAGGCGAACACGATCTGGAGGCTCCCGGTTCTTCGAAGCGGCAAGAGGGCTTCTTCCACAAAGGCATCCTTCAAGCACCCGAGAGTGACCACCGTGCAGGCGGACAGGCGTCTGAAGTGAAGGTTGTCGCAAACGGGCATTGCCACCGTAAGTCCTCTTGCGCAATCACTCACTATATGCGTGTTTATCGACCGCGTATGCACAGTGACCGAGAACTGTAGACGTGTCAAGGGAGTGTGGCTCTGTTTCGGAGGCGGAGGGTGAGTGGCCGTCGGTTCTGCTCGCTGTGACGGCTCCAGGTCTTACGCATGTCGGTTTGCAGGTCATACTCCGGCTACGGCAAGATTGGCTTCGATCGCCGCTTCCGCATATACGACATCTCGGAGTACGGCGAGACGATCCGGACGTACAAGCGTACGGAGGACAACGAGATTGTGGACGACATGATTCTCGCAGGACGTGGGGCGCCAAGACCATACGAAGGTGCGGTATGAAATGCCGTCAGCGAGTGTGCGCATCGGTGGGATTGATATGTAAGATATCGTGTTTTGTGTATGAGTCTAAATGGGATAGGATACCAGGAAGTTTGCTCGGCGTGTGTTCTGTGCGCCGTTATGTCATCCTCCGCCGTGTTGTGCAAACCACAAAGGTACCATTGAGCCAGTCTACAGTACGTTGACAACAAGGAGTGGATCGTGGAAGCCGCAACGAGATGATAGGGTGAAAAATGATTGTCGGAACCATACAGTCACGTCCACACGTTCACACGTTCACGAAGGCGGTCATGCCCTGCAGGTTGTTGGTGCCTAGAGTAGGATCAATGGTCAGCAACCTGAAATGAGCGCGTGAGTAGGGTACATGTACTGATGGTCACACCAGCTGCCTTGGTCGGGCCCGCAAGTTGCAGAGTTTGAATGTGCTTGGCGTCGCCTGGAGCATCGAGGGACAGGACTTCCACGGTCTGCGCGCCAGGGGCCAAAACGTACATGAAGCTGTAGATACCCTGTAGTATTAGATCCCTGTGGATGTACAGGAGCTGAGTATACGCACTCCTTGCCGTTGACCGTGGCGATGTCATTGTCAATTGTTGCAGCACCAGCGGGTTGAGGGTATTGCTGGACATATCAAGGCAGCATGGTCAGCCGTCATCGAGGGAGGGGACTGAGACGACCAGCGACTTGCCTTCACGATCGAAGCCTTCAGGTTATCATCGACGTTCACCTCCGTCACGATCGCCGTGCCGATGTCCGTGAGGTAGAAGTTGCCCGTTTTCGTGCTGAAGCTCGACCAGCACGTCGCGTTCTGCCCGTCGATCGCGACCGCGGAGCTCGCGTTCCCGCTGCTGAAGTCGAACACGTCGAACCCGACGCCCGGGTCCGTCGTGAGCACCGCGTTCTTCCCCGGGATGACCGTCATGGAGAATGGGAGCAGCCCCCCGGAGGGCGGCGCGACTGCCTGGAAGTCCGCGGAGAGCGACCCGTCGTCGGCAACGTCCCAGACGGCGATCATGCCTGGGGTGGGGGGCACGCCCTTGACGGACGCCATGAGCTGTTTACCGTCCTCGCTGAACACGAGGTGGCTTGCGGAGCCCGGAGGGCCGGATGCGGGCGTGGTCTGGTTCAGCCCGAGCGAGCGCAAGGTGTTGGGGAGCGCCTTCAGCCCAGTCTGCTTGTCGACGGTGAAACAGCTGTGGGAAGGGGTCATGAGCACGCGCGGCAGGTGGGTAGGTATGAAGCATACTTCACGCCGTTGACCGTACCGCCGTTGAGCACACACAAGCGGCTCCCGTCGCTGCTGAATGCGAGAGACATGGGGAACTCGCCCTCGGAGGACACCGCCTCGCCGATATGATCGATTTGTGTCGGCGCCTTTGGGTTAATAGAGAACAGGGACACGGTGTTGGACCCGGCCTGGGGAATACATCAGCACAAAGTACCACGAAGCGAACTCGACGTGGACTAACGTTGACGGTCGCAAGCACCTGGCCCTTGGCCGACGCCTTGATCGCACCCTGGAGCACTCGTCAGCCTGGACACGACAAGGTCAAGCAACCCAGTTATCCGGGCGCACCTGGGAGAAGAGGGCATCTGGTCCGAGTGGATCTGCCTGTCCGTGCGAGCCTACTCCGCGCGTCGAAACGGCTCGGTCCAATGCCTGTAATGCGGAATGAGTATACCTCGGAGGACTTCGTACATGGCATAGATCGTTGCGTACCAAGGTGCCATCCGAGTTTATGCTGGCTGCGATAATCCTGTTCTCGTCGGGCTCGTTCGTGATGACTGTGCAATGCGAGGTGAGACTATGCCAAGGAGGACCGTACTGACAAAGTCAGACTCACAATACACGGCGCCGGCTGCGCCGCTGGTGGATTTCGAGGTCATCATCTTGGTTCCACGGCTCTGCAGAGGCACGGCAGACACCAGGCTCGCGGTCATGAACGCAGAAGCGAGAGCTGTGAAAGAGAAATGCATGATAGTGATCGTTAGACTTGCCGAGGGAAAGGTTTAACTGATGAGCACAGCTCGGAGTGAACAGTGAAACGAAAGGGAGAGAATGGGAGATGGGCACACTGGGTGTCCTGTATGGAGGTTATATACGGACTCCTCATAGCTGCGGCGCTGAATCGTCAGTCACTGACAGCCTGGTGAGTAGGCGGTGAAAACGCCAGTCGTGGTAGCGCACACCGTTGCATGCGGAAACGCCGACAAGCTTACTGTGACAATCACATTGCACGAGAACTGGCTTGGGTGGTGTACATAGTGAACAGCCTCCGGCACGAACCTGACAATCATAGTAAGCAGTAAGTATTTTGGTACCCACGTGGACGAGGAGGATCCGCGGTCTGTTGCAGGATCGCGTGGCAACTGCATGGAGACTTTGTACTTTCCGGCGTTCGTCGCTATGTGCGTCAATGTGCTTCACTACGAACCGCTCGCTGGTCGCACTCCGAGGCGATGACCTCGTTGGGGTGGTAACTCTCTCACGAGGAAGGATGGTGCCTTGGTAAGAGCTTATGAAGTCACTCGACGCAAACCTCTCACGGGAGAGTGCCCACCGAGGGGATGCACTGCATCCTGACACACACGCCATCAATATTAGAATAGCCAGGAACCAAACAGCACTGGGCGTACCAGTGAAGACCGGTGGGTGGAAACGTGAGGTGACGTTCGACACAACTTTCGCCAACATCTCAAATCATATTCTAAGACACTTAGACATGCGAAAACGACCTGTACGGATAATTCTGCATCGAGGTGCCGCCCATCACTGAGAGTGAATTAGCACTTGAGGGTTCGGTAAAAAAAAATAGACAGAAAGACTTACACAACACTTGGTAATAAGGGCATCGTGCGATATACGCGGGGCGGTCAAGCGTGACTGAGACGAGTCGGGATATTCTTTGGGATCGACATGCTTGTGTGCAATACGGAAGGGGAGGCTGCTGCGCAACGGATTCGCGAAGCATTTCGGCCAAGTGAAGCAATCGCTCGTGTCCACCACAGATCCGCCCAAGTCGCGCGGGCCGTGCGGCGCATGAGCGACTAGTGGGTACACGTCGAGCAGGTAAACGTCGCCTCCAAAGGCATCGGACGAGTTGTCAGGCCTGATCAGGCACTGGGAGCCCATGGTGCTCATAGAGAAGCCGTGTTCAGCATTGACCTCGACGATGCGCGTCCCGAGCGGCCCCCACTCCTCCCAGGGGAAGACCGTAGCCTTTTCGCGGCCTGGTGCCGCCTCCTGAGACGGCTGTGCTTGGTCACGAACACGCTCCAGCTGGCTGAAGAGAGTGGCCACCGGAATCATGAGGACGAAGGACTTGCAATCCGAGCAAGCAGCCCACACGGACCCGTCGCAGACCGAGAAGCTTATCGCAAGGAGTGTGAGGGCTGGGTCGCGCTGGAACAGGGCTTCGCTTCCCGGATAAGTCAGTGGGCGGGTTACAGTGCTCTTGATGCCATGTATACGCGACTTCCCTGCCAGAGCGGGGAGCTTGAAGACGCACGAGCTCTTCGTGAACCTGTCGGAGATGCGGCCGGGCTTTGTGGGGTCCACTTCGCGGACATGGATATCTTCATTTTCGACGACCACGACGTGGGTAGGATCCAATGCATGACAGCGCATATAGGAAGTCGGGTCTTCATCATGCTGTCGTTGGCCATTGATCAGAAGGTAATCTTCGAAACGTATCATCATATCGCACGCACCCATTTGCCATCCTGCCAAAGCACTTTACCCGTCTTCCAATTCAAAACTGTGATTTCCGAGGACTCAGCGCTGACAGTCCAGACAACGAGGTCGCCGCATATGTCAATCCTCTCATCCGGGCTGAGTGAGATTCCCAGCTCCGCCTCTCCCTCGAAGTGGGGGTTGGCAGCAAGGGGGTGGAATGCGCCACCCTGTGATATCGACAAGAAGTACATCTCAGGTATCCTGCAAATGTTCAATATCAACGTGGAATTCCTTCAAATACAGGGAGTTTCACACTCACTCGCCAAGCGTAAGCTGGGTCACGACCACCAAATCCTGCGCAAGATCGGCAATACAACTGGAGATCTGGAATTCGGGGTCCAGCTCTTTGCGGTACTTGAAGGATTTGAACTTGGACTCCTCGGTGATGCCAGAGAAGACGGAGGCAGGCCTGAGGAGCTGGCCATAGACAAGATTATAGCCAGGGACCTTCACCACTTGCAGGGGAATCTCGTTTGCACCCCATGCGGATTGGTAGGCGCGTAGCTGTTCAAGACGCTTCGCAATTGGCACGCCTTCGGCCGGCCCGTCGACCATCCCGGCAAGTCCTAGCTCGAGCTTGTATTGCAAAGCAGGCGTGCGTTTGACGAGAGCTGCTAGCGCGTGGCAGACCTGCGCGTCGTACTATTAGTACTAGTACTAGACTTACAACGACGGGCTGAAATGCGTTACCTTCGTGCATGTCAGAATATCTGTAGCGACCAGGTCCAATAAGATGAGAACTTGGAGCTCTTCAGCGATACCCAGCAGGCACTTTGCGGTAGGATAGACTGGGCTTTGCTCGGGCATGGCGCTGGCTGGTGCGAACTAAACAGGGCTAGATACTGTCGATCCGGGTGCACTTGCAGTGGAGAAGGGGGCAACTAACTTCGCCAGTAGCAGCAGCAGGCCGCTGTCTTTTAAGTCAAACGCACAATGCAGCGGAAGTCAGAAAGTAGGCATCACGGATCAAGCTTTCAAAGACCAGCCATGGCCACGCCGTGAGCGCCCATTGTTCCATGGCTTGGGACAATGCTATTGCCAGGGCTGAAGCATGCTGCCAAGGCTGTCGCGCTCAGCAGTGAGACAAGCGAACGATAGGACGGTCCCAGCTTCAATTACCTTGCGTGCAAGGTCACCCTGACCAGTCCCGGATCCAAAAATTGAAGCAGCTGTTCCTGGCCGCGGAGGTCCAGGCAAAGCAGAGCAGATCGCGTCCGGCCGTGACTCCGAATACACGCAAGATCTACGCCAACGTCTAGGCGGCACTTCCCTTGTGTTTGTTCATCGACAGATTTCGCACTTTGGGCAACTTGGTGTACTATGCGCAGCTGAACGACAAGAGCACAAGCGTGAGGCGCTTAGCATCTCCGACGTTGGGTACTTATTGGCTGTGTTCCAACTCCGATATATGATGTTTAAATCTCAGAAGGCTAAGCGATCATCATGACTTCCAGAGCTCCTTATATCTCTCCCCCGCGGTTTCTCCCTCCTCAGCTAAGTACGACTATGGGCTGCTAGCCATTTCGTAAATGGTAGAAATATCTACTCGGTCCGCCTGTACGGAGTAGGTAGCCCCCGACTCCCTGTAGCCAGGCTCCAGAGCTCCATGACTGGCAGGTCGTCGTGTTTGCGGCCCTCTGCATATCGCGAGGTCATATGACGCATCCCACGTTTGTGCTGAGTGATATCGTGTTCCTCATCCGTGATGTGTCCTCATGCACTGATCAATACGTTCCGAGCAGGTTTCCCGACATCGAGGACGCCTCAATGCATGTCAATGGGCAAGCGATGCTTGGAAGTTCGGAAGTGCTGTATGGCGCAGGTCCGCCACCAATCATCATGTGCAGACCTCGGTAACGCGTTCCTCGTGTGGATCGAGGCCTGTACCTTCCGGACTCGACGGGGACACGCGCTCAAACTGCAGGCCTATGCTGTGTCCGGTATACTACTTCATAGTAAGGCGCGTCTCTCATCAGTGTTTATACTATACGTCCAAAACTACTCGTGGCTAACCATTACCCTTTGCTTTAGGGAGTTCATAAGGGCCTCTCGCCGGCATGTTGCTTCCGGCGTACTCTATGGGATATCTAAGAACCCACAAACACGTTAGCCGCGCCAAGACCCTTCTCCGACCGATCGCCGAGAATCTTGCTCGAGGCTTATAGCCGTTTAAACCCGCGAACCAGGTGCTTTGCGCCTGCGATATTCAGCGTGGTGGATTGTGACCCCACCGGTGCCGCCGACGAGAGGGCTTACGTCGCGCAAGCGAAGGTGTGCTCACAGCGTGGTGGACTGATTCTACGCTATCCGAGAGATTCCAAGAATGATGCCGTGATAGCGGGTCCTCGGTGCTGTCAATCGCCGTAAGTAGGATCCCGTGCAGCACTGCGGAGTGAGCAAAAGTTCGTAATACAGGTCTGGCATCCTTCAAACAGGGCAATCGGGTTTGACGTGGTACGTCCAGGACTACATTCATTCGCCCATGTTTGGTACTACTGCTGATCATGTGGTGGACTTCAGCGGTACAAGCTGACTATACTCGTACGTGAAATTGTCCGGAAAAGAGTTCCATCGCTTTAATCGCGTAGAGCTCGGAATGAAAATCCTGTACTTGGACCCGTCGCATACTGGCAAGATCCTAGACAGGACTGGACGCACTCGCAAAGTCTACCCACGCCTCTTAAGTAAAACCCGTGAACCCACCTCCGACACTACGCGCCAATTTCGGTAGTTTTCGGGAGGCTGTCACATTCGGCGCAAGACAGACGCAGGCGGCTTGGGGGTATATAAACCGCTGTGGAATAGCAGGAGAACCCAACAAGCCATCGCTCGCTCGTCCCACCTCCTCAGCCCCACTGATCTCCAGTGAGTTCGGCTCCTTCCAATTTTCCCTAATCCCCGTCCTGAGGTCGCTTCAGCAACCATATCACCACCGTGGCTCCTCAGATTTTTATCAACACACCTCCCGCTTCCCCTCTCAGAATGGTCTGTGCCGTGCACTCTCCCTTGTCTTCTCATCTGCTGACACAATCTCTCCCCAACACCAGCAGGACCGCATCATCATCAACACCCAGCTCTTCCTCCCCGAGTCGCTCCGGCTGAACTCGTACAACTGGGAGGTGTACAAGATCGCGATCCACGCGCTCTGCTTCGCGAACGACCTGCAGGAGCACCTCTCGAAGCACTCGTACGACGGCCGCCTGTGCGGCGGCCCGCAGGACGAGGACGCGCGCCGCAAGTGGGCGGAGGACGACCAGTTCTGCAAGGCGCTCATCGTGCTGAACATCCAGCCGGACATGCTCGCGCGCGCGTGCGAGATCCGCGAGGCGTACCACTCCCGCGAGCGCGGCGCGGCGTACCTCTGGGACCTCGTCATCCGGTACGAGGGATACTACCCTGGGTGCAAGAAGCGCAAGGATATCTGCTGATGGGGGGGAAGAATGATTCAGATCCTATGATTTGACGATGACACCCATGACTGTTTGCACGACGGACAGTGAGGATATCGACATTGTGGCTATATAGATGTATGCATTTTGGGATTCCAAATCGTTGATCACAACACGTCGACTCTGTCGACAACTCGTGAGAGCTTAAAGTAGTCGGGATTATGATTACGTCTCGACCCCCAAAGGCTTGGGCCATCAAAGCGAGGGTTGCATTGAACAATGACTGTGTCCCTTCCTAGCGAAGTAACTTGGCACGAGATAAGTCAAGCCAACAGTGATGTTGATGCATGCTCGACGGAACCTGGACCGGGCCGTGCAGCTTGGAGGGGATTTCACCATGCGGACAACACGCGTTTCCTCGGAGCATCGCGAGTGGCACAAGTGGGGTTATAGATGATGGCCATCGCGCGACGAATTGGACTTTGTCTCTCTCTTTGTTGCCCACCCCTGCGACAGCGAGAGAGAATACATCATGACCGACAACTGGCGGGTCAGCGGCCCACAGCACTATACAGGTCGACTTATCCCCGCGACCTTCGACGCACCACGGCACGCGCACTTCGACTCCGCGGTGCCGCCCGCGCGAAGCCCACCACTTCAGCGGAGCCCGTATGTGTTCAGTAGTCAGACGACGTGATATCCGTTATAATACATGCATACAGGCAAGGCAGTCAGTTCCAAGATAGCCGGCACGCGGGGACCGTAATCGTTCCGGACAGAGAATCCAGCGTAGTTTCCTATGCGGATCCTGCGGAAGACGAGCCAATCGCTCAAGGCAGTACCAATCCCGCAGTAGAATCCCAAGCTGTATCTTTCCGGCGCCGATCCAACTCACCTTCGCTCCCACCCCGGGACCCTGCGAGCGTCCTCGAGCGATTCCGCGCCTTCCCACTCTCGGAGCTCATCTTCCCCGAACATTTGCGCCTTCGGGATGCTACGACGTGGAAGGCCTACAAGAACGCGGTCCAGCTCGTCTGCGAGCTCAAGGGCGTTGAAAAGCACCTCGAGCGGCCAGCAATTAATGAGCATAGGGCGCCGGCGTGGTGGAACGAGGAGGAGAAACTTTGTCGCGCGATCATCTTGCTCAACATACTGGACATCGGGCGGTTCGATCTGGACGATTGCACGTTTACGGTGGAGTGTTGGGAGGAGTTGAAGAGGGTGCACGAGCCACCGGCGAGGACGCGCCCGAAGAGGGAAACGTGCTTTGAGTTTGTTAGGGCCTCGCTTGGGCGCACCTTCGCAAGGCGGTGGGTGTGGCTCCTGATGGGATGGTGGATTGGCGTGGTCATGTTTTGCGAGAAGAAATGATACGCTTGTTGTACTCATTGTCTCCGTGCTGTGGCCTTGCCACACAATGCGTTAAGCGCCTTTGTTGCAGTGTGAGCGTATATAACGAGACGTAGTAGGCGGAAACTGATACTCACCTCGTTCTCTTGCCTGCTCTAGCTCGTAAGTGTCACCATGATAGGCATCGGAGAGACCTATCTCACATGCTTCCGCAGATCTTATCCACAAAATGAGCCGCCACGTCGATATTCCCGGCCTCTTCCTCCCACCGCACCTCCGTCTGGGACCAACGAATTGGCCCGAGTACAGACATGCCGTGGAGACGATCTGCTGTCTTCACGGGGTCGAACAGAACCTGGAGTTCCTCGCAGACTGGGCTACCGAGTCCCCTACGCTCTCCGGCACGCCCGACGGGGGCCAAGCGCGGGAAGAATGGCTTCGGAGGGAGGACCTCTGCAAGGCGATCATCACCCTAAACGTCAAGGACTTTCCTCGGTATGGCATTCGGGCGGGCCCCCATTGTCACGCGAGCGTGGTTTGGAGGAAGCTCGTCGAGATGCATACGAAGAAGCGGAGCTGGTGGGAGATGCTATTTGGATGGATGAGGCCCTTCACGGCACTTGAGAAGGTGCTTCTCATGGTCATCCTGGCGTGTTTGTGGCAGTGTTGGTTTCTTGGGAGTGAGTTGCGATACTGTAGGAGGCTTTAGCGTATCCTTAAACGCTTGACGATCGAGGTGTATGTAGGAAAACGGCGCAGCTGGAACGCGCTTAATATCAACGTGTCGACCAGAGTTCCTTGGCTCGGAGGGTCCCGTTCAGTGACCACATCCGAGTCTCCGATGAAGACCTCACCACATCACAACACCACCACCAGTCCACCACGGCTATCACTGTGCACTAGCGTTAACGTTCAGGTGTTCATTCCTAAAAGGATTGATTGCTTCGCTCTTCCAGTCTGGGGAAATGGGAGTAGGCATTGATTCGCTCTGACCTATACTGTGTACGATCATCTTGTAAGATACTCAGTAAGCATGTCCAGTTCCACAGTCGATTGCAATGGGATATCAATTCATAGGAGGGCTCCGGTACTCACCAAGATACAATCTACCAATCTTGGTCGTTCTGGTCGGTCTCCTCGTCCTCGGAGAGCGGAGCCGACTCACTCCCCTCGCTTTCGGAGCTCATGCCTCTATCGTCCTCAGCTTCATCATCCTGAGCATCTTGTTCAAGCACGGGTGCCTCCCATTCTACCCTTGTCCTCGTCCACACATCGTCAACAGCTTGTGAGAATGCGATCTTCCTCAACACAGTTCCATCCAAATCCCACGACGTGATCCAAGACCGTTGCAGCTCTCGCCAGCGGGAAAGGTAGAAGCACCACCCGAGGTATCTATAGGGCGCATCCGATAGCAAGAATGTGTGCAGCTTCGGGGTGCGTGCAAACAGCGTCTTCCCGAGAGCTGCCACCACTTCCTATTGCGCGAATAGGGCTCTCACAGTGAGCAGACGAGTTGACACAGGACGACCACGCTCACCTGTGAGGGAGAGGTCCAAAGCATGATCACGAGCCGCTCAAACGAGCCGGCAAACTCCGCCAGCTCTTCTACATCCATGTCCTGGCCGTAGATGTTGTCCATGGCAAACTCGAGCTCCGTCACAGTGCACGCCGAGCGCGAAAGGCAAGGCAGCACGGCGCGCAAGTCCTGCCATCTCGTCTGGATTTGTCGCGCGTTAAGGCTCTTCTGGGGTTTGTCGTAGGACGCCCCGTCTAACCGAACGCTCCGGATCGGCCGTGGTGTCTGCGCGTTTGCGGGAAGGAAGGCAGAGAGGACGTTGGAGGGACAGGCAAGAACTTCGAGGTGGGGAAACGCATCAGGTGGAATGACCACCTTCTGCAGTTCCTGCTCCTTGGCAGGCATCCAGATCAAGTTTAGGGTGCGTATGTTGGGCGCCGGGGGTAGCCTCTCCAAACCAGGGCCATACAGCTCGACTGTCAGCTCCTGTAGGCTCGTCCAGACGCCGACGTCGCACAGCGCGGACCCCATGATAGACGGATTCCAATTCTCGAAGGAGACAGCACGAAGGTGCTCCGCACGCGAAGTGAAGAGATGGCTGAAGACGGTAAGCCACTCTTGCGGGACCCCGTCGCGTGCATCTATCGTGATGGAGGTGAGCTCCGGGAAGATGGGTCGAAGGGCGGCGCATACTGCGGCCGGATAGTCGCAGCCTTTTGTCCAACTCGGCGGGTGGAGCTCGATATTGAGTGAGCGCAAGGTAGCCGCGGGGGAGCCGCTTCCCAGTGCGGCGTAGATGTCGGGCGTGCAGTAAGTACTCCCTAGTGCGAAGCGCGCAACGCTGGAGACCCGACATGCGTCTTAGTGCCCGTGCTAGTCGACGCGCGGATTTGGCCTTGTTGGACGGGGACACCTGGTAACTGATGTATGCGACCATGAAGGAGCGAACGTATGGTGCAAGGTCGCGACCGCGGGCAAGGGTCGCTGGATCGGCGGAGAGCGTGCGGATGCATCTGCGCGCCGAAGGGTGGTGGCTGAGGGATATGTTGGCGTATAACGTTGGAATGTATATTTCGTTCAAAGACTTGTTGACGAGCGTCACGGCAGCCAGATCTGCGTATGCCAAAAAGTCGCCCAAAGTCTGCAGAAGCTCGGCCGGAAGAGCGGAGAACCAATTGATGTCTGTCATGTAGAGCTTCGGACAATTACCGCAAGCTCTGAGTAGAGGTGAAAAAGTGAGATGGCTCAATGAGCATTGATTGTTCCCGATCACTCACAATGTTAGTCAGAGGTGGGTCCGAGCTCTGGAGCATGAATTAACTAGATGGTGACAGTAGCAGTCAGGCTCGGGAGGGCTTGGCGAATCGTATCTCACGTCCTCGTAAACACTCGGCGATAGCCGGACATGGTACCACGATCTCGTCTAACGACGATCAGAATGTGTATGTTACCAATTTTACCCAAGGTGGCTCAGGAGTGTGACGACGGGTTTGCTGAGCTCGTGGACTACCAATTCAGTGGACGATACTACAGCGGTTGGCGAAATCTTTGGACAGGCGCTCCGCGCGACGCGCCTGCGCGACTCAATCCAAAGAACTCGAGAAACTCGAGAAATTCGGAAACGCGGTGATACGCCCCGTGCCGAGCCAACGCCCGCGACCTACTCTTTTCGCGGTTTCCGCGAGTCCGAGGGCTTCGTGGTACGGAGGACTCATCGCAGCGCAGGGGGCCTTGCCCGTATGCGGACGGCTTATCGCGCGGTATCGCGAGGGCATGGGCCGATCCGCGCGCGAGGGCTTGCGTTCCGTGGCGCCGGTCCGTACGGAGCGCGATGGTACGTTCCGCGTTCCGCGTTACGCGTTAGCGTCCGGCGCATCGTGGCCTCGATCCCCTTCGCGATGGGCCTTCCGTAGAGACTTTCTGATGACATCGGACGTGCGGACTCTCCCTGTAAATACCTACGCCCTCGGGCCGTGACAATCAGACCCCCCCTTGGCTCAGAATCTCACTTTCCCTCGAAGAACCCAGCGACGACCCTGCGAACAGCGAACTGCGAACTGCGAACCCTGCGAACTCTGCGAACTGCGAACCCCTGCGATTTAGCGTTTAGCGTTGCGATTGCGTTACGAGTTTTCTGCGACGCCGACACCGGCTACGAAGCGACCCTCCTGCGTACTGCGGAAACGCCAGCTTAGCTGAGTCGTTGCGCACCTTCCGCCTTACCGCTACCCCTCCCCTCCCTCCGCGCTTCTCTGCGTACTGCGCCGCCGTAAGGGCACCCGACGCGAACCTTGCATCTCCTCGCGCTCCGCGAGACGTCTTCGCAGCCCGGTCTCGACCTTCTGGGCTCTCGACCGTCTCTTTCATCCGTCCTTACCGGTCGGTTGAGTGCATCATTCTGGTGACCACCGCAGGGGGTGTGTGTACAAGTTTCACTTGTCGGCTTCCTCCTTCGACGGCGATAGCGCCGTCTCACCCGCAATTCACCGCGTATCGCGTTCCGCGTCTCGGCAAAACGATACACTCTCAAGCGCCCTCCTACCCGACCAGATCCGCGCCTTCGCAAAAAGGCTTCCGCGCTCCCTCAGTGAAGATCAGATCGACGCGCTCCTCCGTGCGGCACTGGCTGTTCTCGATACGGGCACCGCGATACTTCTGAACAAACCTGCTCCGCTCCGCGCCTCCACTGCAGCTAGAATCCGCTCGGACGCCCTCGCAGTCATCGCAACCGCCCCCCTACCTGAGTGGGCCTCAAACGCGACGCTCGCGAACGACGACGAGTCAAACCTCACTGCTCCTCAACAACAAGACTTCGTGGATCAGCTCCTACGAGGTGTCTCGCGACTTCGGAATCAACTGGTACTGGACTTGGTACCGGCGCTAGTAGACCCACTCTTTTCGCTACTCGCGAAAAGCATCCAGGCGCTTGAAACCGATCCGTCCGCGACCCAGTGGCTACAGGACACGGCAGACGCTATCGTACACCGCGCGATTCTCTCGTCGCCGCCTCTCTTTCCCGAATCGCTCCCAGAAGGCGCCGAAGAGTCCTTCGTCAACTACGCGACGCCATACGGTAGCCCGCAATCCGCAGTCTCGAACCTCACTCCTTTAGAGCCATCGTCTTCAGACAGCAACGCGACGCGTAAAACCCCCAGCGTATCCTCTCACTCGCGCGAGCCATCTATAGTCTCTTCGATGGCGGAACAGAACAACTTCGCGATGCGCCGTGCTATGCCGGCACGCGGTCATGCGACCGCGCCCACCTTTGACTCTAGCGAGCCGCGGAACCTTCGCAGGTTCTTCCAGGACCTCGAGACCCTCTTCGAGATCGCGGGAATCACGGACCCCAACGTACAGAAGAAGTGGGTCACGCGCTACGTGCCGATCAGCGAGTCGGAGTTCTACGAGGAGATGGAGGAGTACAAGGACCAAACGAAGACCTTCGAGGAGTTCCGCGCGGCGATCTACGCTTCGCACCCCGGCGCTAGCGAGACGCGGAAGTTCTCCAATGCCGAAGTGGACAAGCTGGTCGAGTCGCGCCGTAAGGCTCCAATCACCACCAGTAGCGAACTCGGCGACTTCTATCGGCCGTTCTATGCCATGACGTCCTACCTGATTCAGCACAACAAGATGTCCACCTTCGAGCAGTCGAGACTATTCTTCAGCGGTCTCTGCAACCCCCTTCACGACCAGGTCGCGCAGCGCCTTCAGCTCAAAGACCCAGACCATCATCCAGACGAGGCCTACGAGCTGGCCAAAGTCTACGAGGCCGCGAAATTCATCCTGCACGGAACGACGACGGCGTCGTACCAAGTGGCCCCGGCGGCCCCTACGACTACGACGCCCGCGGACTCTTCGACCATCAAAGTGGAGGATCTCGCGCCGCTCTTCCGGCTCCTCGCGCAAGGTGGCAACAATGCGAATGCTTCCGCGACCGCGAATCGCTTTCTAGGACCCCCGAACGCCGGAGCGCGCCCCGCGCCTAACTACCAGGGCATGATGCAGGGAGCGCAAGGTTTCCAGCAGGGAGGGAACGGTTTCGCGGCGAACGCGCTACCAAACGGCTTCTGCCACTACTGCGGCGATGCGAACCATATGCTGCGGAACTGCCCGGCAGCGGAGACTGACATCCGCGAAGGGAAGTGCTCGCGTAACCCGGAAGGGCTGATTGTGCTCCCTACTGGTCAGTTCCTCCCGCGACAGCTCCCTGGGTTCGACGGTTTGACTATGCGCGACCGACTCTACGAATGGCACCGACGGGAACGTGTTCGCCAAGGTCAGAACCCCGCGCAGGCAGCCCCAGCGGCCCAAATGGTATTTGCGATCGCGGAGGACGTCGAACCGTGGATTAGTAGCTTCCAGTTCACCGCGGAGGACCGCATCCAACAGTTAGAGCACGAGCTGTACATGCTCAAGAAGGGGAAGGAACGCTTCGATGGCGTGGAGGTACCCTCGTTCCCAAAACCGCGCTCGCGACCGGTATCGCGACCTGCGTCGCCAGGCCCTCAAAACCGCGAACGCTCCGCGGACTCGCGCCCGGGACCCTCGCGCTCGCCAGCGGCCTTCGCGCCCCCTAAGGCGAACGCCACTGGGCAACCCGCGCGACTGGTCCCTCCGCATCTCGAACCCGCTCTGCGTTTCCGCGAAACGGTAGCGACCGGGGACCGCGAGCGACCCGTACACGACGCAACCATCCGGACGACGGAGAACCAGGTGCCCGAGCCGCCGCGACAACAGGAACGCCCAGCGACGCCGTATCGCGCACCGGCGGACCAAGGCCAACCACCGCTACCAGAACACCCTTTCGCGAAGGCGCGCGATGCGACTTACGCGCCCCCGAACGTACGCAACTTTGGAGCGCCGCCCGCGAAGCCGAAGGAACAGGAGCGCGACGGCGCCTTTCGCACGATTGCACCAGTCTACCAGCCAGGGCTCGCAGCCGCAGTCTTCGAGCGTATGATGAAGACTCCCGTGATCAATGTCTCAACGGAGGAGCTCCTCTCACTGGCGCCGGAGGTCCGCGCGAAGTTCCGCGAAGCGGTCACTCCGCGACGAGTCCCACCCACCGGCCAAAGGACCGTTGCCTTCGCTGGCGTCGAAGGATCCTCGACCGCGGACGGAGCAGAACCGGAAGAGCTCTCGTGCTTCGGAACACCTTTGGAGCCTGGCGGTTACGTTCTCCCTGACCTTTACGATGTCTACCTTCGGGATGTTGCCCCGTCTGGTGAGAGCCCTCCTCTGAAGAACGCGAAGGAGTCGCATGCGCTGCGATCAATCGTTGGTCTCGTCGACACCAAGGAGTACGTAGAAGCGATCGTCGACCCTGGTTGCATGATCGTCGCGATGTCGGAGCACGTCTGCCACCATCTTGGGCTCTCGTACGACCCCACGATACGGCTGAATATGCAATCCGCGAACGGGGAGGTCGAGAAGTCGCTCGGTTTGGTGCGGAACATGCCGTTCAAGGTCTCGACAATTGTCCTATACTTGCAAGTCCACGTCGTTCGTAACGCGGCGTACGACATGCTCCTCGGAAGGCCGTTCGATGTCCTAACCAAGAGCGTCATCAAGAACTTCGACAACGAGGACCAGACCATCACCATCGAGTGCCCCAATACTGGACAAATCGCGACGATCCCCACCATTCCGCGGGGACGGGCTCGATTTCGTGCCCGTCCGAACCCCGAGCCAGTCCGACCCGAACCCACTATCTGAGGAAGGTAGTGACGACATCGCCGTTATCATAGAACTAGAAGGCGACGTTCCGCGCATTCGCGCTTATACCCTGCTCTCCGATCCTTCCCTCCCTATGCCTGCTCTCTATCTCTCCGCCTGCGATCAACTCCCGAGCCTAGCGAAAGCGTATTTCCACGCCCAAAACCCACAAAGCGAACCGTCCGATGACTCGTACTCTTGTCCTTCTCCCTCTCTCTTTCCTTCCTTCTCAGCCTCGACTGCTCGCGGGCCTATAGCCGTAAAACCCTTCTCTAGCTCAGCGCAGACTAGCGAAGGCGATACCCCGCGATATTCGCAATCAGCGCAACCCAATCCCCACTCCAGCGGTGTGTTCGCGTTCTCCTATAGAACGGACAAGGGCTCCCGCGTAGTATACTCGCGCACGGTAGCAAACGAGCTCCGCGAGGCCCCGCGGACGGACGTCGGTCCTGGTGTAGCGGCGGATGCTTCGACTGAGGAAGGGCTTGCAAGTGCCTATGTCCAGTCCAAGAAGAAGTACAAGCCCGTCGCACAGAAGGTTCGCGCCGTTCTCGGAACGTGTCCGGAGCAGTTCCGCATCGAGCGCAATATCACTGGGGATCCGCTGGCCACGATGCCCACGCTCTCCCCGACGCCTCCACCGTTCACACCGACTGGGCGTTATACTCAGGAACGTAAGGAGGCGTTCGACAAGGCTCACGGCGGCGACTTTTTATGGCCGGAGGAGAAGAAGCTCCTGCACCACTTCATGAGCCTCCACAACGATGGCTTCGCATGGAGCGATGAAGAACGCGGTTGCTTTAAGGCCGAGTTCTTTCCGCCCGTCGAGTTCCCCGTCCTCCCGCATACTCCGTGGGTCGAGAAGAACATACCAATTCCACCGGGACTGTACAAGGAGGTGTGCGAAATGCTGAAGCGAAAGATCGCAGCTGGCGTTTACGAACCCTCCAATTCGTCCTACCGTTCGCGATGGTTCTGCGTCCTCAAGAAGGACAAACACTCGCTGCGTATCGTCCACAGTCTTGAGCCGCTGAACCGCGTTACCATCCAACACTCAGGGGTACCGCCAACGCCGGACTACCTCGCGGAACAGTTTGGGGGACGCGCTTGCGGCGCGATCTTCGACCTCTACGTGGGCTACGACGAGCGGCTAATCGCGGAATCCTCTCGAGACCTCACTACCTTCCAGACGCCTTTCGGCGCGCTCAGACACTGTACGCTGCCTATGGGCTGGTCCAATTCTGTGCCGATCTTTCACGAGGACGTCACCTATATCCTGCGCCCAGAGATCCCGGACCTCACAGCTCCCTACATCGACGATGTGCCCTGCAAAGGACCCGAATCCGACTATCGCGACGCGAACGGAGTCTACGAAACCATTCCGCAGAACCGCGGAATCCGGCGCTTCGTGTGGGAGCACTTCGGGAACATCAACCGCGTAGTCCAGCGAATGAAGTACGCTGGTGGGACCTTCTCAGGAACCAAGTCCATTCTGTGCGCCCGCGAAATCATGGTCGTCGGACATCGCTGCACCCCGGAAGGACGACTGCCGGACGAGTCCCGCGCCGCGGTAATCCGCAACTGGGGGCCCTGCAAAGACCTATCGGACGTACGAGCCTTTCTGGGGACCATTGGGGTCGTGCGGATCTTCATTCGTAACTTCGCGAAACGCGCGAACGCACTGGTACAGCTTACGCGAAAAGACGTACCGTTCGAGTTCGGCGAAGCACAACTCGCCGCGATGAACGACCTCCGCCAGGCCCTACTGGAGTCTCCGGCACTTCGTGCGATCAACTACGATTCGCATGCCCCCGTAATCCTAGCGGTCGACACTTCATACATCGCGGTTGGATATCACCTCTGCCAGTGCGACGAAGAAGACCCACGGAAGCGGTTCTATAGTCGCTTTGGCTCCATTACCCTCAACGACCGCGAATCGCGGTTTTCCCAACCAAAACTGGAACTGTATGGCCTTTTCCGTGCGCTGCAGGCGACCAAGATCTACCTCGTCGGCATTCGTAACCTCATCGTGGAGGTCGACGCACGGTACATCAAAGGCATGCTCCAGAACCCCGATCTTGCGCCCGGCGCGAGCATCAATCGCTGGATCCTAGGCATCCTCACCTTCCATTTCAACCTTGTTCACGTTCCCGGCACGTCGCATGGCCCTGATGGCCTTTCGAGACGACCCGCGCAGCCTGGGGATGCACCCGCGAGTGACCTGGACGACTTCGAAGACTGGATCGATCGAGTACACGGTTTCATACACCACATCCTCCCAGTACCTTCGCGCGGCACGCGAACAGTTTCGACACCCGTACAGCTCTTCGCCCTCGTGGACGCGACCGAGGACGGCCGAGATTTCAGTGAGGGGGAGGGTGCTACCACGAACTCCGAAGCGACCACTCAGCGAACGGCGAGGGCGAAGGCACGCGCGAAGGTCAGATTTGCGACAGAAGAACATACACACGAGATCGCGATACCGGACGGCCCACCGGCGATGCCCTACTCGGAACACGCATCGCGAGTGGACAGACGTCTCAATGACGTGAAGGACTGGTTGAGGACCCTTCAGCGACCGGCACATCTCAGCAAGGACTCCGCATACGCGACCTTTATCAAGTACGCGCAGGGCTTCTTCTATGACGGCAGCCGACTGTGGAAGAAGGACGTCCATGGCGAGCACAAGGTGATTGTATGGAAGGAGAGACGTTTAGCAGTCATGGTCGCAGCGCACGACGAGATGGGTCATCGCGGACACTACGCGACACTCCAACATATCGCACAGCGATTCTGGTGGCCGACGATGCGCGAAGACACGACGTGGTACGTGCGGACCTGCCATATCTGCCAAACGCGACAACACCGTCTGGTACTCATCCCTCCGGTCGTGGCGGCGCCTGGCGCACTCTGCACGAAGTGGTATATCGACACGATGAAGATGCCGACGTCCAGCGGATTCACCATGCTAGTCGCGGCGCGATGCTCGGTTTCCGCGTGGCCAGAATGGCGTATGCTACGCGCCGAAACCGCGAAGACCCTCGCGGACTTCATCTTCCAGGACTTACTTTGCCGGTGGGGGGCGATGTCGGAGATCGTAACGGACAACGGCGCCGCGTTCGTCAGCGCGGTACGAGACCTGCAGAAGCGATTCAAGATCCACCACATTTCCATCTCGCCTTACAATTCCAAAGCGAACGGCATAGTGGAGCACTCCCACTTCGACACACGTCAGGTCCTCTACAAGATCGTAGGCGGCGAACAGCACAAGTGGGCGCAAGGGGCTCACTTCGCGTTCTGGGCGGAACGGGTCACTGTCCGAAAGCGAATGGGCTGTTCACCATACTTCGCAGTCACAGGCTGTCACCCAGTCCTGCCCCTAGACATCGTAGAGGCAACGTACCTTTTGCCAGCTCCCGACAGCCTCATCAGCACTGGCGATCTCATAGCGCGGCGCGCGGTGGAGCTACAACGGCGGCACGAACAGCTTGTACGGCTCAACTCGAAGGTATTCCGCGCCCGTGCGGAAGCGGCGCGGAAGTTCGAGCGCGACCACCAGCACACGATCCGCGATTACGACTTCAAAGCGGGAGCTCTCGTACTGATGCGACACACGCAGATCGAGAAGTCCCTCAATCGCAAGATGCGCGCGCGGTACACGGGACCCTTAGTGGTGATATCGAGGAACCGCGGAGGGGCCTACGTATTGTGCGAACTCGACGGCTCCGTTCTGCATCGCGCGGTCGGTGCCTTTCGCCTGATCCCCTACCTAGCGCGTACGGAGATACCGCTGCCACCGAACTTCGCGGACATTTCGGACAAACGCCTAGCGGAGCTAGTGGGCTCCGACGACGATGGCGAAGACGTACCGGAGCCGGAAATCCTCTCCCCAGAACACGCAATCGCGGAAGAGGAGTCCGCGGAGGAGGACCAGTAAGCCTGTTACGCTCGCTACGGACGAGACGCTTTCGATACGAGAAGCTAGTATTACATTCGTTTTGGACTTCGGGCCACTGCCCTTTCCCTTCTTGTACTTACAAGCCTTTCACTTCATCAATACACGTACCTCTTCCGCCGATCTACGCGGCTTTCTTACACTCATTTCGGTGCTTAACTGTTTCTCGCTGGTGTACGGACGAACTATATGGACTGGTGCGGTTACGTAGGGACAGTAGGACGGAGCGACGGCGGGCGAAGACGAGAGCGAGCTAACCTGTACAGCCGGAAGACCTCCTCGGACGCCAACGCGTTCCGGAACTCAAGAAGGACTGGAGCGAGTCGCGGACTCGGCGTTCGCGGACGTTCCGGCTCCGGCGGAGGAGCCGGGCAGCGGAACCTGGCGGAGCGAGGAAGGACCGGCGACGGGGCCCGCAGAGGAGGCAGCGTCGACGGAGGAACCGCGCGCGAAGGCAGAGGACTCGCGCTCGAAGGCGGCGGAACCGTGCTCCAGTTCAGCGGAACCGCGCTCCGGCTCGGCGGAACCGTTCGCCAGCGCAGCGAGCTGGGCGTCGACGTGTTGGAAGGCCTTGTCCAGGAACTTGCTCGACTGCTCCAAGTAGTCGGCCATGCCGCGAGAAGCCCCGGCCATCAGGGTGCCGAAGGCGTCGGACCGCGCCTTGAACAAGGCCTGTTGCTGGGCCAAGATGCGGAAGGCGACGACGTCGTCGAGCGGGAGACCGGGGAGCTCGTTGGGTGGGTTGGCTCGCTGCTTGGACAGGGACTGGCGGAACTCGCGGGTGAACTCGCGGCGGAACCACTCGACCTCGGTGTCGACGCAGTCGCGGAAGCTAGCCTCGCTGACGGGCCAGTAGGCGGGAGGATCTTCGGCCGAGGCCGAGGGCACGAAGGGTCCGTCGGCGTCGCCGTCGTCCGACGCCTCTTGGTGGAGTTCGAGGTCCTATGGAAACAAAGAGCAAGAGAAGTTAGCAAGTGGCAGCTGAAGGATCGCGAAACTACGCGTACCTCTCGCGGACGCGCCTGCGCATCGGCAGTCTGGCCACTGGTCGCGCCGACGGACGCGAGCGAGGTCGAAGCGGCGCCGGGCGTAGCGCCGCTACCGAGAGGGGCTATCGCGACATCAGCACTAGTTTCGCGTCTTGCGCGACGGCGTGAGGAGGAGGGCGGACCTTGCTTTGAGAGCGGCGGAGCCCCTTGGACCCCGACGGTGAAGCCGTGAGCCCCGAACGCCCTCTCGACCGCGCCGGAGGATCTCGCGGTAGCTACGGAGGTCGAGGCAGCGGCAGACACCGGCCGAGGACGAGGGCGAGGACGGGGCTCTGCGACCGGAGCGTCGACAGGGGGTTCTACCGGTTCCGCGTCGCTGGCTTCTTCTCCGGCGGACTGGGCGGAACCCTGGTCGGAATCGTCGCCGCTCGCGGATTCGGTACCGGAAGCGACGGGGTCTTGCGGAGGGAGCGGATAGACGGGCGGGCGACCCAGTTCCTGCGTAAGCTCCTCGACGACCCAGGGCGGGATGAGGTGCTTGGAGCCGCGGATGTGGCAGACGTTGAAGACCTCGCGGGCGATAGGCGGGGCCGCTACGCGAAGTAGGAAGTCAGCGTTCGGAGCTCGAGCAGAGCGCGGAGAAGAATAGAAGGGGAGGGCGCACCGTACGAGTATCCCTTCGAGCGGTACCAGTCCGCGTAGCCCCGACCCTGGATCGCGGCCATCTTCCCGGAGGCCTTGACCGGGTTGATTAGATGGCAAGACTGCCGGCCGTACCAGCAGCGGTCGCACCGGTCGAGCCCTTCGCGCATAATACAGCGCATTTCGCTACCGTCAGGCTCGCGGCCCCGGCAACCAGTGCACTGCGAAAAGGAGGGGGGCCAAGGGGATTGTTAGCCGGCGAACGGAGAACGAGGCTGAGGGGACTTACGCGCTTCATGCGATCATTTGGCAGCCGCGCCTTACGCGGGTAGACCGGCGGCGAGAGCTGGGGAAGGCCGGTACGACGTTTCCGCGGAGCAGGAGCCTCGATTCGGACCGTCTTCTTCTTTGGTGCGCGGCGGTACCCCGCCTTCTTCTCCACGGGGAGGAGCTTGGACGTCGACGCGCGTGTGGGGATCGACGCGATGGGGTCGTCGGTCTCGGACGCGGAAGCAGCCGGCGGATCCTCCTGCGGCAGGGCCCTACCCTTACCTTTATCGCGTTTCGGCTGCTTCGCAGGCGGGGCCGTGGGTTCGGGGGAGGAGGAAGGGCGCGGACGCTTGCTGGAGGCGGCGCCGGCGGTGGAAGGACTGCGCGCGCGGAGGCGCCCGGAAGTGCGAACGGGGACGGGCGCGGGCGACGAAGGGGGCTGCGCCGAGGCAGCTGGAGTAGCCCGCGCGGCAACGACAGACTCCGGGAGCGGCGCACCGGTCGCGCGAGCCCACGCGCGGACGAAAAGAGGGTGGACCCAGGGGTAGTCGTCGGGGTGGTCCGCCGGCGGATCTCCCATGCCCGTCGCGAAGTCCGCGAAGTGGGTATAGAGCTCGTCGGCGAAGCGACGGACCGTGCCTGGCCGTTCGGTCAGGAGCACGAGCTCGTCCTGTGGGTAGGGAGGCGTCAGTGATCGCGGAGTCCGCCAGGCAAGAGGGGGGGGGAGCGCACCAGTTGGGCCAGAGCCCCGCGCGCCCTCTCCTCGACATCTTCGTCGGCGGCATCCGGCAGAACGGCAATGCGGAGCTCCTCTTCGAGCGCGTGGCGCGACTGTTCGCGGCGTTGGTCGTTCGACATTACGGGGTGGCGGCAGTGGACGACTTAGCTAGAGGAGCGGGGAGGAGGACAGAGGCAAGGAGCGAGAGGGGACCGCGAGGTGGAGGGAGGAGAAGACGGCACTATTTAGAGGATTGCCCCGGAGCCTTGGACGTCAGCGGAAGGCGCGATCAAGTCCGCTCAGGGCCGCGGAAGCAGACTGGCAATCCTGCGCGCCGGCGCTACGGTTCGCGAGACCGCGAGACAACAGCCGGACGCAGCCGGGCAGCTCGCGCGGTCGGATCTCTCCTTCGGGGATACGCGAGGAAGGTTAGAGAGGCATACGCGGGCTGGCGGGGTGAAATGCCAGGCAATGCGGCGGAGGCGCAACGGCGCACCCCTGCGAGGTTTGCGCCCCGAGGCTCTACGGCGATACACGCGGCAGGCGCTGGCCGAACACGAGGACTTAGGGTCGCGAAGACACGCCCGGCGTACCCGTACTCGGTCAAATGAACGGGACGCTGCGGACGCGCGCGCGCCTGTGTCAGTCACGGCCGGCTACTACGCCTACGGTGCGATCGGTGAGGCCTTTACGACGGGAGTTTAGAGTCATCGGCGGGAATACGCGCAGCGTCAAACCATTCGTCCTCCTGGTGGAACGCTATCATTTATCGCGCCCGGATAGCGTCAATACAGCTCCTCCTCCGACCCCTCCCCTTGGCACGGTGGCTAGCGAACTCCCGTGGGGTCATTGCCGACAGAGTGGCTGTGCGGAGCCTACAAGAGGACATCGTCTACATAGGATCCCACGGAAGAGTTCCCAAGCGCGCGCGCGGCCGTAGGCGGCGTCGACAGGCCCGGAAGGCTGAGGTATTCCTCGATACGCTCTTGCGCTCTGCGGGCCGCCTCGACAGCCCCCTGGTTCGCGGCATGGCAATCCTGGAGTTCGCGTACACGCGTAAGCAGGGTCCTCGCGGCGAGTAGTAGCGGCGCCGTTCCGGATGCGCGGGAAGCTGGCGTGAGAGTACCGAGGAGGCTGATAAGGCTAACGCGGCAGGTCTCGAGACGGAGCCATTCGATCTGGAGCTCGCGCTCCTGCGCAAATAGGAGACTGTCGAGGACGAATCCGCGAAGGCGCCATTGGAAGCCTGTGGGGACTGTCGGGGCACCGAGGGCGCGATCCCCGCGGTCGCAGAGGGCATCGAGCGCGGAGGAGGTAGGCGCTATCACCTGGGCGTGAGCCTGCGGTGGCCGGTCAGCGAAGGGCGGGTGGCGGCGCGCTCAGGAAGAAGACACGCACCCAGGTAGTCTGAAAGCGACTCAGGGCTTCCTCCCACCGCGCGGACTCGTCGCAGCCGGCGTCCCGGAGGGCCTCCAGAGCGAGGACCGCCGTTAGCACTTCGCGGATCGCGGTCGTCTCCGCGCGATAGCATAAGGCGCCGATTTCGCGTTCCACGGAGGGGAGAGTGTGAGCGGACATGTTTCGCGGGCGAAAGGCAGCGGGTGTCGGTCCCTCCTCAATCGTCGCCATCTCTCTCTTATAGCCCCTCGAGCGCGCGTCCAATCAGGCCTGCGATCGGTCGATAAAAGGTGTTCGAGGTGTACAGGGGATCTATCTACCAGGCCGACTACCCTCCCTTCGCCGCCTCATCTGTCGCGCCGACTTCTAGCGACGCTCCCCTTTCCTGCAGTCTCATTCGTCCTCGGCCATCGCGTCGTCATAGATGGCGAGGTCGGGCATCCCGTACCATGTATGCTCATCGGGGGGCGCGACAAGGCTGATCGGGAGGGACTGCAGATCCATATCGGCCGCGACCGCGGCGTTCAAGGCGGCGAGCTCGCGTCGGGAGTCGCGAACAAGACGATCGACGCCCGCGGAAGCCTCTTCCAATTGCGAGAGGAGCAGTACTTGGGTCGGCCCGGCGCGCGTCAGCACGTAACGGGTGGCCTCCGCGCGCGCACGAAGGACATCGAGGCGGTACTGTGCGGCCTGCACCAGGCGTTCCTCGTGTTCGCGTTTCATCGCGAACAGGCGGCGGTGGAAGTACGGGAGTAGGGTCGGGTCCGCGTCCTCGGAATCCAGGAGGCGGGCGACACGGCGGATGAGCGGCGGAAGGAGCTCGTCGCCTTTGGCGACGATGACACAGGCCTCCTTCAGCCACGATCCGTCAGGACAGCCTCTGGCGACTCTACGAGGGTACTCACCGCGGCGAAGACCGTCTCCTTGAGCGCGTCGCGCCAATCCTGGAGGTTATAGGCCCCGCTCTCCTTCATCACTTCAAGGTTTGCGGCTTGCCCTTCGAGCTGGCGAATTGCCAAACGGCGGGTTTCCGCGCGAAGCGCGTTCAAGGCGAGCTCGACGTCGGCAAGGTAGTGGAGCATGGTGTACGAGGTCAGGATGGGGCCACAGGCAAGGACTACCCGCGGAGACTTTATACCGCCGGCAAGGATCGCGGACCGCGGCGAAGTCGACCGGGGACGGTCGAGATCTCAGTGGGGGGGAGGTGATACGCCCCGTGCCGAGCCAACGCCCGCGACCTACTCTTTTCGCGGTTTCCGCGAGTCCGAGGGCTTCGTGGTACGGAGGACTCATCGCAGCGCAGGGGGCCTTGCCCGTATGCGGACGGCTTATCGCGCGGTATCGCGAGGGCATGGGCCGATCCGCGCGCGAGGGCTTGCGTTCCGTGGCGCCGGTCCGTACGGAGCGCGATGGTACGTTCCGCGTTCCGCGTTACGCGTTAGCGTCCGGCGCATTGTGGCCTCGATCCCCTTCGCGATGGGCCTTCCGTAGAGACTTTCTGATGACATCGGACGTGCGGACTCTCCCTGTAAATACCTACGCCCTCGGGCCGTGACAATCAGACCCCCCCTTGGCTCAGAATCTCACTTTCCCTCGAAGAACCCAGCGACGACCCTGCGAACAGCGAACTGCGAACTGCGAACCCTGCGAACTCTGCGAACTGCGAACCCCTGCGATTTAGCGTTTAGCGTTGCGATTGCGTTACGAGTTTTCTGCGACGCCGACACCGGCTACGAAGCGACCCTCCCGCGTACTGCGGAAACGCCAGCTTAGCTGAGTCGTTTCGCACCTTCCGCCTTACCGCTACCCCTCCCCTCCCTCCGCGCTTCTCTGCGTACTGCGCCGCCGTAAGGGCACCCGACGCGAACCTTGCATCTCCTCGCGCTCCGCGAGACGTCTTCGCAGCCCGGTCTCGACCTTCTGGGCTCTCGACCGTCTCTTTCATCCGTCCTTACCGGTCGGTTGAGTGCATCAGCGGGGGCATCGACTCAGACACGCTTCAAACATATATAGGCCGATAGAGGAGTTGTATACAACAGTTATTGCAACTTTCTAGGTGTAATAAATAGCGGTAGTTGCAACTTCGGTGGTTTAAGGCCAAATAGGCGCCGGGTGGCACAGCCACTGACGCGCGAGACGCGGGCGCCTATCTGCAGTTGCAGTCACAGCGAGGTGGGCGTCTATTGTAGTTGCAGCCACGAAAAGAACACGCAGCGAGCGGAATTGAACACCGGACCTGCTGCAAAAGCCTAAGTAAGAGTGACACATGTAAACCACTCGGCCATAGGGCTGTACAAATGCTATGTTTGCCCACGTACTACTCCAAATACATTTTCTCAGCTACTAATGGTACCCCAAGTCCTTACCGGATCTTGGTGCTGCATAAGGACTTATAATGCTGTTAGTAGCCAAAGGAATGGATGAACACTAGTACTATATATACTCCTATAGTGTGTACAGTTCTGTGGCCGAGTGGTCCATTTCTATCACTGGACTCTGACATCTTGCTGAAGCTTGGCGCTGCGTGAGGACTTGGAGTAACTTGGGGTGCCATTAGTAGCTGAGAAAATGTATTTGGAGTAGTACGTGGGCAACCATAGCATTTGTACAGCCCTGTGGCCGAGTGGTTTACATGTGTCACTCTTACTTAGGCTTTTGCAGCAGGTCCGGTGTTCAATTCCGCTCGCTGCGTGTTCTTTTCGTGGCTGCAACTACAATAGACGCCCACCTCGCTGTGACTGCAACTGCAGATAGGCGCCCGCGTCTCGCGCGTCAGTGGCTGTGCCACCCGGCGCCTATTTGGCCTTAAACCACCGAAGTTGCAACTACCGCTATTTATTACACCTAGAAAGTTGCAATAACTGTTGTATACTCTACGATAGAGAATGTATAGGAGGGCCTATCTGAGCAATTTTGAGGGAAAGAAGCGAGAGGGGAACGAGGTCGGTCGCGATGACGGCGCTCAGGACAAAACCACCACTGGACTGCATCTGTGTCTCGCAAATGGTGTCTGTTGTGATATATATGTCGTATTTGAGTACATGACGTGCTCTAAATGTGCCATGTGAATTTTCCGAAGCGAAACAATCAAACTAGCAAGACATATGAGGGACACGTCGTCGGGGAAGTATAGGCGCCCATGGTCTAAGAGGAGACCCCGCAGTGCGATGTCCATGTCTGCATAATTGCGGCGTATTTATTCGAAGGATGGCCTTCAATCGCATGTCATACGAGATGGTTAGCAGCTCTAGGTATAAATTAGGACGCTGAACCATGTTCAGAGCTGTACAAGGTCAGGAGTTCTGGCGAAGGGTTACATAGGAGAACACAAGGAGAATAGCTCTGATGATGGTGAAAAGCCCCTACGGTGACTTTTGTAGAGTATGTCCTCCTATAAATGCTCGCTTGTATCCTCATATCCGTCTCCTAGATGAGGAGGCCACCAGGTCTCCTCCTGGGTAACGGGCGCCTATGTATCTCCTTCAACGTGTTAGCCATAAATCGGGTGCACTGCGCTGGTGAGCTTCGAGAAATCATTACGAGATACTCTGATATGTCAGGTACTCAGGGATGACCCTCGTGATAGAATAGGAACCTTGCGGGAGATATAGCAGCAGCACAGCGGCTTCTTCTCCTGTAGTATGGCGACGGGCTCTGAAAAGCATTCTCCTCTCATCCAAAGACTTCAAGATTGCTTATAGGAGCCCTCCCATGTGTTCCACATCGTTCAGAATGTTTGACATGTGTGTTGGAGCCCGTGAGCATGCATCTTCGAATTTCTCGAGTTTCTCGAATTCTTTGAATTAAGTCGCGCAGGCGCGTCTCGCGGGGCGCTTGTCCAAAGATTTCGCCAACCGCTGTACTATGTCGAGATCCTCCCATGCTTCATTTCGCGATATAGCCTGATCGCACGATCACGTTCCTCCTCCAACGACGCTTTCTGTGCCATTGAGAGCACGCCGTCGCGCAACGATTGGGAGCCACCGGTCTTCTGCGCACCGCCCAGCGCCGCGAGTTTCTTCGCCTTCCGCGGGAGGTTCTTCAGCTGTGGCGGGGCGAGCACGATGTCGTTCAGCCGTTTGGGTGCCGAACTCGATATCCGCTCGAACTCCTTCGGCTTCGTCGTGTCTTTCGCAGCCGCAGACTTGCGCGAGGGTGGCGCGCGCTCATCGTCCGACTCCGACTCTTCAGCGTCGTCGCTACCATCACCGCGACGTTGTGCAGTAGACTTGGCGGCCGCCTTCGTCGCGGGGGCCGCCTTGCCCGACTTCTTGGCCCGCTGCTCTTCTTCCTCTTCCTTCCGCGCGCGGCGTGCCTTCGCAGACGAGGTCTGCATCGCTTCCCGCACGGAATGGCGCATCGTGTCCTCGACTCGTCTGTGCTCGCCACGACATCTCATCAGTAACCTCTTCGTGAGCACACACATGTCTGCAACAACGCACCGGTTGAAATGCGCCATCGACTCTCCCGGCTGTATGCGCAGGGCCTTTTCTCCGCTCCCACTGCCGCTTGTGCCGGCGTCCCCGCCCGTGCTCTTCCGCTTCTTGCGCGACGGGCCCGCCGCGCCCTCGACGTCCTTGTTAGCGGGCTCGTCCTGCCGCTTGCGCTTCTTCTCCGCCCAATCCTGCTGGATCTTCGCGGCGTTCAGCACGCGCGCGGCGCCCTTCGGGACTTCTTCATCTTCGATGGCCCGCCGCACGCCGGGCACGAGGTCTTCGCCTCTGTACAATGCAACATAATGCCGAGCTCAGAGGCACGCATTGGGACGCTCCAAATTATGATGACGCACGATTCTACCCGCCTCTTCTCGCGAATGGAGCGTTTTGCGCGTTTATGGGGCATCGCGGTATAGAAGGTTTAACGAATCTCGAGGGAGATAGAAGGTGTGTGTGTTCTTGCGGTTGTTGATGATCAGACCCTCGGGATAGAACCGTTAGTGGTGTTGCCGAACTGTTCACCTGGACCCTTGATAGAGTGCCAGAGTACTGGAGAGCGATACTGGTAGTAAGTAGGAGCAGAGGATTTTTCGTAAGCGCTCACATTCTTTTCCGCGAAAATCGGGACTCGGGTGCTTAAAGCGCCCGCTTTCGGATGATCTACCAACCGCCGCAGCGGCGGCGGCACCGCATGATTTCGGCCGTCGACGGTCCAGTGCCGCTGCCAAGCTCGATCAATATCGGACTCGAAGGTACTTTACGCTACTTTACGATTGCATTTGCCATCGCACACTAGCGTACACTGTACAGCGTACTAATTTGATGCACCGTCGCGAGCTGAGAGGCTCCTGAATATGGCTGAATCCAGACTGCTGGCAACACCATACAACTGCATGCATGCATCGATGAATGGTCTGCTCCAACGTTGAAACGTTGACGCGTTGACGTATGGTCGATGCCGCCCCACATCGTCCACGCGAATTCGACGGCCAGCCTAGCAAGACGGAACATGTATTCACCCGTCCCGCGAGCGCGAGCCGGTGCCTTCGCGGGAGCATATCCAGCATTCCAGCAACCCGGTAGATCCATCGGTCCGAACACGCAACGGCGCCCGACGTCGTGCACGTCATGCATGTCCTGCCAGTGCCAAATCCAATTTCGTAGGCGGTGTGCCGCCATCTCGCGCGCATCTGCGCAAGATGCCATATCACGAACATGCAGCGAACGTTGGGCTTTGTGGCACTGTAGATCAGACGGCCCGGGCGCACACCAATGCGGGAGGGAGAAAGCCAAACAGGAAGATATAGGATTCCATCCGGGACACTATACGGCGAAACTAGATCCGGCACGCCCACACGCACGGGGGAGCGGAGAGCCCCCCGCACGCGCGGACCAGGGCAAGGGAACGCAGGACAGGGCAGGGGGCGCAGGGGCACACTATACACGACTATGAAACAACGGGCGCGGGGGCTATGGACAGTAGGGGGTGGGGGTGGGGGCCAGGACAGATAGAGACGGTAGGAGATAGAGGATAGAGGGTGGAGAGATAGACGGGGAGATAGAGTCAATCAATCAGCCAGGAAAACACGGCGGACGGCGGGCGTAGGGTAACAACATACTCGATAGCGAACAGAGGCGGCAAAGAGGGTTGGAGGGGGAGGCGAGGAGAGGGGGCGCGGATCGGCGGCGGGTAAAAGCAGTTTCGAGAGGGGAAGGGGGACGCGAGGCGGGAGCCGGGGGCAAACGCGAACGCGAAAGTAGGAATGGTCCAGCAGCTACGGTGCACGGGCAGGGCAGGGGCAGGGGCAGGCGAGGCGAGGCGGAGGCGAAGGCATGCGCGTACGCGACGACAGTCTACAAATAATAGTGGCGCGCGCTCGAGATCCGGTCCGGGTGCTCTCGAGGGTCGATTGTATGGCGGCGGGGCGGCAGGGGGCGGAGCACCCGTGTGCCTTTTGGCATAAATACGGCCATGCGGAGGCGGGGGTGGGGGATTAACGGACTCGAGGGGCGATGTGGGGGTGGGGATGTAGTAAATAAGGGATTAGAAGGCAATCCGCTCAAAACGTGGGGGAGGAATATGAAGGTATCGATGAAAAAGGCAGACGCACAACGGACCCGAAAATGTCCTCCTCCTCGCCATTCGGCGGGGTCCTCAACACGATAACGAGCGCAAGCACCGACTCCAAGCGTCGAACGCCACCCGCCATCCGCCACAGCCGCCGCTCACGCCCCATTCGCGTTCTCCGGGTCGAACCACGCCGCGAAGTCGCGCTCGAAGTTGAGGCTCGTGTCAGATCCGAAGATAGATGGGTCCAGGCCACCGTCGAACTCGGTCATGCCAGACCCAAAGTCGAGGCCCGCGAACGTAGGATCGAGCCCGTCGCCGGGTACTGAAGACGGAGGAGGGGGAGGGGGCGGGTGTGACATGGAGGGAGTTGACGTTCCCAGGATCGCGGACGGGGACGGCGCGGCCATCGACGATGGCGTCGGGGTCGGCGGTGCCGGCGTTCCTGCAGGGGGCGGGCCTCCCGGTTGTGGCGTCTGCCCCTGCTGCCCTTGCTGTGGCGGTTGTCCACCGGGTCCGGCGTTTGGCATGTTCTGTGGCGATCGCTCGATGTGTCCATTAGGAATGGAGCCGTCCGACATCTCGGTCTTTGAGCCGCCGGCTTGCTTTGGGTTCATCGCCGGTGACGGCGGCGGGGGCATCTTGTTCTGCGCCATACGGTTCATCGGCATTCCGCTCATGTATGGCATACCCTGGCGCTGCTGGTCCTGAGGATCGCCTGGCCCAGGGCCCCCAGATGCGGAGGGCGACGGAACGTTGCCGCCAGGGTGCATCTGCGGTTGCATGTGTGGAGGCTTGTGTAGCGCGCTCATCTGCTGGCGGTACTGTGCAGACGCGACGTCAGTGTGGCCAGGATTCATGGAACAAAAGAGTGTCACGCACATGATGAATCTGCTGGTTTGTTGGGGGAGCACCCATCATCGCCGGGTTCATGGGGCCCATCTGAGGGGTGCCCAGTCCGTGCATCATTGGGTTGCTCATACCGCCCATCGGCTGGCCCGGATACCCTGCCATCATAGGACGCATAAGTCCGTTAGGTTGCATGTGTGGCTGCATCGGAGGTCCACCCTGTTGTTGTTGCGGGTACATGGGCGTCATCGGGGGTTGGTGCTGCTGCTGCTGTTGCTGCTGTTGCTGTTGCTGTTGTTGGTGCTGCTGTTGGTGCTGTTGCTGGTGCTGCTGTTGTGTTTGCTGCTGCGATTGCTGCTGGCTGGGCTGACCCTGTTCCCCGCCTGGAGATCGACGTGGTCGCTTGCGGTCCGGCGGCGAAGAGTCGTTCCTCGGCAACTGTTCGGGCTGGGAAGCAGTGCGGGTCTGAGAAGGTGCCACACAAGTTACTGATGTTCTCGATTCACTCACCTCCTGTCCAGGCGATGTGCTACTCCGCTTGGCGCCACGGTGTTGTGGATTCTGCCCTTGCTGTTGAGGATGCGGCGGCTGTCCCTGCTGTGGCGGGATATTGGGCTGCATCTGAGGTGTCCGGAGCCCCACCGGGTGCTGCATGGGATTCGGCCCCGGCTGCCCCGACGGTCCGGCACTGGGTCCGGGACCAGGCATATTCGGCCCCTTGCTGGCTACGGTACGTCGAAACAGGTTTACCAGTTGTTGCTGCGCACGACGTCAGCACAGCTACAAATGAACATCCAGCATATGCGAACCTTCTCCTCCGGAGTGAATTGGCTCACGTCCTTGTCGGCGTACCCCATGTCTGCCTTGATCTTGTTGAGCAGTGGGGGAGGCATGCGGCCGATCTCGGAGTTCAGCACCTCTACAGGTTGCCGGTGAGCCAAGGAAGGACTCCGGGCAGTTATCGCAGATCCTGGGGACCCCGGATTACTAGGAGACCGTCCGACCAGCTGCTGATACGCAGGCTGTGGCGTGTGCTGGGTGTTGTTCATGACATTCGGAGGGCCGGTCGGCGGCAACATATTTCCTCGGCTGTGAATCTGTGTTAACGGAGTGTTGGCCCCGACTGGACCGAGGCCTCCGGGAACCGAACCACCCTGTTGAGGTCCACCAGGAGCGTTAGGCGGAGAATGTGCCATGGTCGGGGATTGGAACTGCGCTCCGTTACGCTGTTGTGGCGCACCCTGACGCTGGGCGTGCCCGAGCTGGGGCACATTCCCTTGTTGTTGCGGGGCGCCGCCTGGCGGGCCCGCCGAAGTGCCTGGAGCACCATTTGCGTGTGGCATGCCTTGGAAAGGGACAGCGCTTGGTGCGCCGTTCGGCATGGGTGGCTGGGGTGGCTGGGGGACTTGTGGCCCGACGCCGTTGGGCTGAGGACCGTTCTGAGTGGGCGGCCGCGCGCCATTCGCGTATCGTGGTTGCCCTGGGCCTGGTCTATTGGACTTCTGGCTAGCGTTTTGGGTTGTGGCCTGGTGCTATCGCGGACAGACGTCGCATCGTCGTCCCAAAGAGATAGCACAGACAGCGCACCTGCGTGTACAACATCGCATCCTCCGGCCCCTGCCCACTACTCTTCGCGGTAAATAACACCCAGAACACGCTCCACCATCTGGGGGAGTGGCTAAGCGAGTGAAACGGGGCCACTTCGGGAACACTCACTCAAAAAGCAGACCTTGCTTGGCGTTGATTGGAGGCTGGGATTGGAGAGGAATATTGGCTTCTAACATGAGCTCCTTTGCAGTCTTCTGAAAGCCGCGCTTCACGCAGTAGTCGTAGATGTAGATGTTAAACCTGGGCGTTGTGACACGACATAAGCGAGATCGAGAGATAGACGAGCTGACAGACAGACATTCTATCGCCCTCCCAGCTGGGGGCGGACTGTTCTGAAGGGGGGGTGGTGACGGCGGTGGCAGTTGGGCCATCGGTGGCCATGGCGGGGCGTCTCAGAGTGGATCAGGACCCGAGACTGGGTGGGGGGGAAGTGATGAGCAGGCAGAGATGGGGGTCGAGCAGATGAAAGAGACAGACCTTCCGCAGCAGCGATATGCAAGGGAGCGGATATGCGACGGATGAGGGCGCGGAAGGGTGGGAGAGATAGAGCAAGCGGGGACGGTGGGTGATTGTTGTGGTGGTACAGATGATGGAGTGCACAGGAAGCAGAGGGGATCGTCGCTGGCGTCGTGCTGGGCTCGGTGGGCGCAGCGCGGGGGACGAGGGGGCGGGGAGGACGACGGGTCGGGGGCGGGAGCTGAGGGCGAGGAGGAAGCGGGGGGAGGAGAGTGGGGAGGGACGTGCGCAGAACACGCAACGCCGTCCCGATGGGAATCGGGCGGGTCTCTCCAGGCGCCGGCATCCTGCGCTCTTTCCCACGCCTCCACTCCGGTATTCAGATTCGTCTTCTGCCCATCCCGCACACACTCATGCCCTCGCCGGCTCTCGACTAAGCATTACACCGAGACGTACATTATAAGCAGCACAATAATGTATCCAAAGTACACCCCGAGTCGTCAATGTCGCCGCACAACCGCGATCTGGAAGTCCCATCCGCCAAGCACGTACTTGAACTCGAGCAGCCGCCGCATCTCCCGCCACCCCGCGCTCACGCTCCCCATCTCCTTCTCGTCCGTCACGACGTAGATAAAGTCCGCTGGAGAGAGCAGCGACCGCAGTAGTGACCCCACCAGAAACGCGATGAGCGCGACTACGACCACAGTCGACAGCGGGTACGCCGCTCCCATCCGCGCGCGGGTCAGCACCGCCGCGGGGCCGCTGTTCCCCATGCTTGGAGCGACTGCGCCATCCTTGGGCCCATGCAACGGCGACCGTGCGCCCGAGCCGTCCGGTGTCCCCGGGCTCAGCAGCGCACTTGATCGCCGCGACGGACTGAATGGCAGCGTGTAGCTGTTCAAAAAGCGCATGAGACCATGGCCCGCGCCCTCCTGCGCATGGAGCTCCGCGACGGACGACGCCTGCGACGGCTGCCGGGCACACGCCAGCCACACCAAATTGCGCGACGGCACAGGCATTGTAATGAGGGAACGCGGTGTGATGGGCAGGCAACATGTCAGCGAGCGGCTCTGACAGGAAGCGCGCGTGGGCGAGCGGGTCGTCCACGCGCAGCAAAGCCAAAATCTGCATTACTCACGCTTTCGGCGGCGTCTTCTGCAGCCTCGCATGGCGCGGGCATGCTCTCCTTCTCTTGCGGCTCTGGCGCGTCAGATGGCTCGGGTGCTCTCGCCGGAGCTTCCAGAAGGTGCTGGGCCACCGCGAGGGGGGTCTGCAGCCCCGCCGGGACCTGCTCCTCCGCGGTAACCGACCTGCAAAGTCAAGACACAGGAGACACGCACGTCAGCACGCGTAGATGCGCCCGCGCCGCACGCTCACAACGCCCACAGTGTGGCCCGACTCGAGCCTGACCAGGTCGGACCCCCGGTGATATGGGTCGTGACCGAGATCCGGCTTGGTCAAACTCGCTCGAGGCGCGCTCGCGGATATGTAACAGGCACGTACCGCACAAGAACGTCTGCCCTCGCCGCCCGAGTCTCCAAAAGTTCCTCCCGCCCGAGCGCCGTCAACGACTCCTTCTCACTCATCACAGCCACGGGCACGCCGTTCACTGCCACCTTCGCAGACACAGAGGCGTTCCCGCCTGATGTGACTGCAGGTCGCACGCGCAACTCGATGACCGCCCGGCCTTCCTCGAGGTCAAGCAGCCACTGCGGCTTCGGCGGCGCGCTTCGGGTCTCGCCCGTCAGCGGGTCCACGATGGTCGACATCTGGTATTGCGCAGTCGGAAGCGTGAAGCGCAGGAGATGGCGTGGTGGCCGGTCCGTATTGAGCCCTGCCGAATGCAATGGGGACGGAGGGAGCGTATACGCCGCGCATGAGATCGGCAGCACACGCTCCCCATCTCCCGGCACGCCGCTCGATTCGTTCTGTACGGCTGGTGAGGCGGGGAGCGCGAGTCGTGTCTTGCCGCCCTTTTCGACTCGGGAGCGCAGCAGCACGTCGTAGCCGCCAGGATAGAGCTTCGAGTCGACGATGACTTCCGAGACGAGTAGATCTACCGGGTGGCGCACCTCCCCGCGCGGAGTGAACATCGTAGAAGACCGCCCGGTAAGGTCGCGCGCACGAGGAGAGCGCGAGCGCGCGGCCCGGATCCGACGCTCCGAAGCACTGATATCCGAATTGTCGTTCAATGGGAGCTCCGAGGTCTGAGAGCCTTCCCCTTCCGGCGGGCTCGCGATAGTGGTGGAACTAGGGATAATGTGGCTCGGCCTTGGTGTCCTGTCATTGGCTACCGGTGGTGACAAACTGGACGGACCATCGAGAGTGATCAGGTTGGAATAGACCTTACTCGCTGGAGCGAAAGCCGCGCTGAGAAAAGTACGGCATGTGTCCTTCTGGCGTATCGACCAGCCCACTTGTGGCGTTCGGAGCTTGTCCTCGGGCGGAGGCGCCAGCATGTAGCCCATCGCAGGCAAGCGCGTCAAAGGCGACGGCGAGAGGTTCTTGAGGTAGCTCTCGACTGCAGTAATGGACTTTGGGAGTGAGCTGTTGATCGTAGCGTTCATCGCTGCCGGGATAGACCCCGCATAGTCCACGGCGGCTACTCGGGTACACCTTGTCGAGGGAATCGCATATTTCTCTGCTGAGTACGGGTCCAAGGTCTCCAAGATCCAGGCGTCCAGATATACGCGGCCAATAGGAAGCGAGTACGGATTGTACTTGGTGGGCGCGAAGTGGTTGGCAGATTCGGGAGAGAATGAGGACGACACGAAGAAAATCGCAGAACGGCTCTCGCTGGAAGGTTGCTCGGCTTCACCGTTCCGACGGGAGGTGGGTTGGGAGACAGTCTCGCGAGCGATCAACGAGGAAAGGTAGAAGCCGCGGTCCCGGAATGGGAAGCCCCCCTTCATTACCGCGAACGCAGTGTGTGCATCTGCACCATACGCCTCGAGCACGTTCACGGATTCGAATCGCGTGTCCCACTGTTTCCTGCAGTCGTAGCTTCGGAGGACCGACAACATTTCCTCAGCCGCGACACCCTCGACCACCTTTTCACCCTTATGAACCGGGATGACATTTGAGATCTGAGGGAAGACTTTGCGATGCACGGGGAAGCCCTTGTCGCTCAGGATTGTCCATCCGTCTCCGCCTGGTTGTGCGTGCAGGTCTTGGACGAAAGATAGCGCCTCGAGCGCGTACTGCATGGGGGGCTTTGACGAGGAAGGCGCGCCGTCTTCCATAGCTGGAGAGATTGCAGCGACAGCCTGTTGTGTCGTGGTGGTGGCCTGCTCCACAGCGTAGGTGAAGAACTTCGAGAAGGATGTCGCGAATGAAGGAGGGGTGGTCGCAAATGATGTAGTGGAAGCAGTGGGGGAAGACGTCTTGCTGCCATCTTCTCCGGTCGCCTCCTGGTCTTGATCCGCGTCCCATTCTGCCTTGCGCCTGCGAATGACGCCGAGGACGGGAGGCTGATCGAGAGGTACACGGGCAGGCTTTATGCGCTTCTGCTTCGTGAGGTTCTTCACCTCGCGCTCGGGCATTTCCTCGGTGTCCACCTCGACCTTCACGCCGTTGACCATGACTAGACCCTTCTCCTTCGGGACGCTCATGGGTCCCCTACGCACGATAGCCTGCAGTCGCTCGTGCTCCGCAAACACAGCGTCGTGGGTGACGGTGATCCACAACCCTCCACCCCCAGCCGAGAATCGGTGACGGCGAAGTGCAGCGATGGATTGTGGAGGTGGATCGACGACGATATCCAAAGATGACGCCCAAGCGTCGAGATCGCATCGAATCTCGCACTCGATGACCGGAAGTGGGGACGAGGCTCCGCGACCTGCCTCAGCGTCCGCTGTAGAACGTCGTTTCGTGCAGCCCTCATATTCGACGCGGAAGTTGCCCCGTTCATGATCGTAGCGGAGCTGGTTCGCCTTGGCACCTTCGAGTCGAGTGACGATGGGTGGGCCGCCACACTTGATCGCGAACTCGCCGATCCCTGCCACAGCAGTGATCATCTGTTGTGGAATCGAGCCTTTGTTCGACCACCCTTTGGGATCGGATTGCTCCAGCAGGGTGACAAGTACTGTGTTTGGTGACAGGGCCTCGATTGCCCATCCCTGGAGATCGACCTGCGTCCGGATGACATTAGGATCGGCGGGAGGGATTTGCGGGAAGAGGTTTGGATCGTCGGCAGAGAATGCGAACACATGTATGGTAGTTGGTGATTTGTAGACCGTCTTGAGGACCACCATATCTCGTCCACTAATACGCGTATATCCATCAGCAGGTCAGTGAATATGACTAATCTGAGTGCGCTCACTTCGTTGGCCACGCCGGCTTCGTCCTGAAATGCCAAAGCTCTGTGAGCTCGTTGACGTCTTCCAGGAGCACCGCGTCTTCGTACAACTTGTCCCAGTATGCACGAGCGCCAGCCGTAGTGATAGCCGCATAGAGGTCCCAGAGTCCGATCCCAACAAAGGTAGCCTCAGCTCGATAGACAACCAACGTCGGATCTATAGAGTCGAGTTGTGACACCGACACGCCACGCGCTTCCACGGCTACAGGACGGTTAGTGATATGAGTAACCGGCGAGACAGATATACTGACTCTGCTTCCACTTCGCTTCCGGCTCTTGTAGGAGAGAGGAGAAGTAGATATAATTCCTCTTCACTCTTGACAATATGGTCTTCTCTCCCGCAGCTGACCGCTCGGTGAGCGTCCGAGATATCAACGGCCGCTCGCCGCCAACTGTGGAGGCTCGAGACGTGCTGGTCGCGGTAGTAGCAACAGAGGACTGCGTCTGGAAGCTCTTCTCCGCCGTACTAGACGCGTCCTGGAACATGGACTGAGATATGAAGAAAGAGGACGGATCGCGCGCTTCTATCTCCTCGACGGCTTGGGGGATTCCGTTTAACCGGAGTCCGCCCGAAGGTCCCGAGAGTTCGATGACGACGCGCACTTTCAGCACAGAATGGTCGTTTGGCAGAGGTGCGTGCTTCACGGCGAAGATAAACTTGGGTTGATCCGGAACCCCATCTTCCGCGCTCTGGGGAGAGGGCGGAGGCCGTGTTACATGCGTAGTCCAAGGCAGCTGAGAAACTTCGGAAGACCCCATCGTCGAGAGTTGGACGTCCCATCCCTGAGCGGTAGGAAGAGAGAACTCCACTGAGCGGGTCAATCTCCGAATCTCGCGTATGGTGTGTAGCTCTTCGAGGCTGTGCTCTGCAGGTTGTGGATGCTCCTCATCTTCGGGTACGATGGCATAGTCGACCGTCAGAGCCTCCCTGTCGATGGCGAAGCAAACACGTTCAATGGATACGCCATTACCGTAGCCAGTCAGAAGCGGTACGCGTCCGCCCCGCTGCTGAACGCTCTTGTACAGGCCCACAGTCATCGCTCCCAGTTGTTGACCAAGATTCGAGCTCGAGCCAAGACTCCACAAAATGCGGAAGTTGTGTTGCCAGAAGCACGTTATGCGTAACTTCGCTACTGAATTTGGGCGCGGATTCTGGTCATTGGGCTGTGGTTGTATTCGCTGTACGCACCAAGCAAACACTAAAACGAGTGTGTTAGCAAATATAAATGGCTGGGGATGCCGAGTACGTACAAGCTACGTCGGAGCGAACGTAAGGGGGAGACGGGCGAAGATACGTCGGTTCGTCCGGAGAACGGGGTAGTGATGTAGATATGTCGATGAGTGTTGTAGCATCATTGAATGTGCGCGATATCGTGACCGCGTCTCGGGGACTATATGCTCGTTCAAGAGAAGTAGAAGCCATGCATAAAGTAAACTCACTTGGAAGGCCACCCGAGCCTGAAATCGACCTTCGATATCCGGGTCGCTTGGTCGAACATCTCGAGCAGCTGCGCGCCCTCTACTGCCGGATCCCACTCCTTCCGCAGCTCCGGCGTAACCAAGACAGACTTCCACGTCTCCAACGAGATTGGTTCGTCACCTACGGGGATCTCGAGGACGCTCCGGTACACATTCTCACCCGCCTTCGTTGTCCGGCGGTGAATCAAAACGTCCGTAACTTCCGGTACGCCGGACGCTCGGCCCTTCCCCTTAGTGGTTGGTGTAGCGCCATCGTTGGTGACCGGCACACGCTTCCATTCCGTGGACGTATGCGAAGTCAACAGTTGCCTAAAGTGTGCCTGTGCGTTGTCGAGCGCGGCATACCATGATTCCCGGAGCCTGTAACAAACCCTAGTCAGACCATAAACTATGTTCAGCGTGGAGTTTCCATACCGTGTTCCATCCATGATGATAATGGTGTTTCGTTAGTTCGTGAGTGGTCGTGGTCCAGCGACTCGAGAAAGTCGGGCAGAGGGACGATGAGCGCCTTGCTGAGTAGTACGATGCCGTGGGGTTGATCGGGTCCACACGTGAAGGACACCGGTGCCACGTTGCCTCCGCGAGTTTATTGACAATTGGAGGTGCAACGGGTTGCGATGTGCGGTCGCTGGATGCACGGCAGCCCCAGAGGATACAAGACCGTAAGATAATTAGTAGAGACTGGTCGGATCCGAAGGCTACGCAGTAGGGTGGCGAGTAAGACGTCAAGATCGATGTGGACGTTCACGACAAGCAGTGTTTCTTCTCGTAGAAGACAGAGCAATGAATAGAGCCTCCTGAAGGTTGCGGGAGAGTAGTGCGAGCAGCGACGAGCTCAAGCTCAAGAACAACGCCGCCTGCAAGCAACTTGGCATTGGCAAGGTCGCTCAGGCTCTGCCGATGACGCCGGTAACTTCTTTAGCATTATTGGGGTGGCGTCATATTCCCCTTTTGGATTATTAAGTAAGGCTTAACATACTGTATCGTCTCACGAGACTTATAGATAGAGTAAATAAAACTCTGCATAAACTAAAAATACATTACAATCATGCACCATGATCGAGTCATGTCCAAACTTAAACCTAAAGCATCTGTAGATAAGTAGCTCAGCGGCGGCGCAGTGGGCGGCGGAAAGACGGGCAGAAACTTCGAACAGCACACCACCCCCACACGCGATGGCGAAAGGTAAAGGACGAATTTTGAGCATCCAGTCGCATGTCACATACGGATATGTCGGTGGGAAGGCCGCTGTCTTCCCTTTGCAATGCCTAGGCTACGATGTCGATGTAAGACATCTCCGATCTCCGTGTCGATTCTAGCGTGGTGGGCACCTGTTGACGCACTGCATCTAACGCAGGTTGTGAACACAGTCAACTTCTCGAACCATTCTGGTGAGTTTGCTTTTCTCTTGGCTTGTTAGATGATCATGTGTTGACCATGTTGTATAGGATATGCTCGGTTCGGCGGATCAAGGGCCTCCGCAAGCGAGCTGGACCAGATCTTCGGACTTATGGAGCAGAATGAATTACTTCAGCAAGAACGGCTGCTGACAGGTGTGTGTGCATCTCCAGAGCTGTGCCCATAATTTCTCACCATTTGCGCTTAGGTTATATTCCGGGAGCGGAAGCTACCGCCGCGGTTACTACCTTCGCACGAAAACTCCGCAAGCAGAACCCAGAGCTCATCTACCTTCTTGACCGTAAGATTCCACCAATTGACTACTCATAATACATCTGAACATATATCTAGCGGTGCTGGGGGACTCTGGCAAGCTCTATGTCGCCCCAGAGGTAGTGCCCATTTACCGCGATGCGCTATCACTCGCTACCATCATCACGCCAAACTGGTTCGAAGTCGAGTACGTGTCCTGCATCGTCCCAATGTTAGCATGCTAAATGCTGAGCAGAGTCCTCACTGAAATCAAAATGACGGACCCGGCTTCGCTTCGTCAGGCCATCCGGAAGCTGCACGACACATACCACGTCCCCCACGTCGTGATTAGCTCTATACCCCTCAAGCCGTGGTTGACAGAACTGCTCCCAACGCACCTACGCCCACCAGCCGACTCCACGGATGCCTCATTCCTCGCATGCATTGCGTCCTCCCGGGGTGACGATGCCTCCGTCTACGCAACATGCTTTCCGTGTCTCCCTGGCTACTTTTCGGGAGTCGGAGATCTGTTCTCTGCTCTCGTACTTGCCCACTTCCACGATGGGGTTTCACACGAGGAGTCGCCGCTATCGCGCGCTGCCTCGCAGGCCGTCTCACAGACGCACGCGATGCTCTCGTTGACCCACGAGGCAGCGTCGGCGTTGCCGGAGGACGAACGGCTGGTAACGGACGAGGAGCTCGATGCCCGCGAGCCAATGCGCAAGATCAAGCGGATGAGAGGGCGCGAGCTGCGGCTCATTGAGGGCCAGGACATCATTCGCGGGGTCCGGCCGATCCAATATAGACGTCTTGAACCGTGGGCAGGGTTCTGGACGAAGTAGGTGTGGGTACTGCATGGCGTCCGCAGACAAATTAGATAGATCGAATGGTAAAGAAGCCGTTGTACACAATTACTCCTTTGCGTGTGCCACGATTATAGAGCCCGTATGATACGAACGGGTGGTGATACAGTGTGTACCGGGTATACCTACATTGTTCATGATTGACCAGGTCACCAAGCGTCAAAACGAGAGTGTGGATATACAGTCTACGGATCTGCTTTCTCTTCTGGTTTCGGTGGAGCGGGACGCCTCCGCCTCCTACGAAAGAGAATAAAGAGGAATATACCAGCTGCGATGAGTGCTGTTCCCATGAGAGCCCCGAGTATCTCGGCCGCAATATCGCCACTGGTTTGTCCAGTGTGCGCCGGTTGTTGACTGGGGCTGGGTATCACGATGGACGGGGTAACGGTGGGAAGCACTGTGGTAGCAGGCAGGGAAGGAGAAACGAATGGTGTTGAACTGACTTCCATGAGCACATGCCAGATAGTCTGGGAAGGCGACTCACTTGTCATCCGAGATGGTGACAATGATTGAGTCAATGTCTAGTCGAGTTGTAACATTGGACTCCACAAAAGCAATTGACAGCGTGGTGACGGTATCTTCTGGCAAGTTGACGATAGAGACGAACTCGAGGGAACTGTTGAACTCCGATTTGACAGTCACGACGGGGTTGGTCGTGGACACTGTAACATTCACGACCGCATTGGAGGCTTGGGATGTCTTCACGTAGAGCGCTAGCGCTTCAGTGGAAGGTGAGCACGCGATGCTCATTGCTGTCTGCAATCACTTCGACTGCGTACCTCGCACAGACAGGAATAACTGCGGGATCAGCCCTCCACTGCCGTCGGTGGCCCCCGAGGTTGTTGTGAGCGTGCCGCCAGAAGCATCCCCAGCTGCTATGATGCGCCTGTGAAGACGAAATCGGAACAACACTTCGTTATGGATGAAGAGATTCGATCAAGCTATACCATGACGTACCAAGCACTATCGCATATCTGAGCCTCGGTCTCGGCACCAGCCGAAGAAAGCGTTAGGCCGCACGCAGGGGGACTATAGATGATCTGGGAAGCGGTGTCCTCGAGGGTGATATTGACATCTGCTGCAACATAAGCAACGTGAAGCAGGACGAGGAGGAACGACCAGAGCAGTACAGCCTGCCGCTGCAGGTACATGCTGGCACCGGGCAGGCTGTCATGAGAGGGGGATCCGGGGGTGATGAGAGGATCGAGAGACTGAGAGGCGGTGGCGAACGGTGCGCCTATCCGTCACGGTCATGGCAACGCGACATTCCAAGACGCCGATTATAGCCTTCCGAGAATCCGGGACGGTGGGAACGACACGACTGCATGCTCATTGCTCTCGGCCCTGGGACGGGGGTTGTGGTCGCCACGGTGGCCAACGTTGAAGAGAGGGTAGTGGCAAGTGGCCTTTCCGCGTTCAAGCCGCGGCCCACGACATAAGTACTATATATAGTGAGTTATGTGAGTGTATGTACGGGGCCCGCGTATAATGAAATCAAATTATCCTTATCGGTCAATTGTTGGTGCCTGACAAAATCATTGGCAAATCGTTGGCAACGTCCTGCAACGTCGAGCCCTCGCTCGCTGCCTCTTGCCCTCATTGCCTGCATCCCCCTCCACCGAGCTCGCAGGCTGCTCGCTGTCTCGCTCTGGGACGTTCATTCTTTTCTACCACACTCCTTTCTTCGTCTGCACGAAAATCAACAAAAATGCTGGGCGAATTCCTTGTCGAGAACCGTGCTGTCCATCGTCGCGTCGGTGGTGTCCGCCGCTTGAACAAGCGCGTATTCACCCCTACAGCCATCTTCACCGACTTTCCAACAGCAATCGTGACTGACACAACTACGCAGCCAGTTGGTAAGTAATATCTCCCAGTCTAGCGCGCTCTTCGGTATCGCGTCGCACAGAAGTTCACGACCCCCGCGTTCGCGTTACGCAACTGAGGCATGTATCACAAAACCTCGGTTGTTGTGATGATATGACACTGCGGGCGGCCGTCTGTTCCACTACATGTTGCGTGTTGATCCCCCGAAAACCTCTGACCAAATATGCTGCCGCTTTGCTTGACTATCGCAGCCTGAGTGTATTACGAAGAAGCGACAATACCGCGTTACACGCTGATCACACTTGGGCCCCCGAGTGTAATCAGCGTACAACGATGGTGGCATGACGTGAAAACACTGAGAGCACGATCGGACATTGGCTACGATGTTGGTGCGCGGTGCAACCTCTCGTCGCACAATGTCTCCCCTCCAGTGTGACATCTGGAGGCGCGCGACCACAGACCTCAACATATTAGATTGGCGACTCACATGGCGGGCAAAGGCACAGCCCCCCCTCCCTGCAGCGAGCTAGTCCAAGATTCGGTGAGCGTTTTCGGGCGCTCAGGCTCTTTTGAGAGGAAATCAAAGCGGCGTTACAGATGATGGGTTGCAGACTTGTCAGCCGTGTCGGTGCCTTTCGACTTACGTTGATGAGCTTTCGTTGATGAGCCGTGAACTGATCTCTTCAATTTCTATAGTTGATACCGATACCGCTCTCCCGACTACATCTGCTGCTGCGCCTGCTGCTACCTCCACGACGTCTCTGGCCAACCCTGTCCAGCCCACAGCAACCCTGCTTACTAACCCCGCGACCGACTCGACCAGCGCCGTGGTCACCCCGTCTGTTGCAGCAGCCGCCACTCCGTCCCCTGCGACTAGCGCCACACCGGCCGCCACTCAGCAACAGAGCACTTCTCAGACCCAAGTCCAGGCTCAAGCGAACACCGTTGTGCAGTCTACCTCGCCCACCCATACCCTGGTCGATGTGCTCACTGAGGTGACTCAGACGTTGACTTCTACGCGTGGCGCGAGTGCCGCCGCTGCGTCCAGCATTGCGCCTACCCCGTCAGCGTCCACCACCCCCACTACGACGACAAGCAGTGGTGTGATTATTGGTGGTATAGTTGCCGCCGTCGTAGGTGTAGCGGGCATCTTGTTCGCAGTGGTCTACTTCATTGTACGTTACTCCATCGGGATCGACTTCTATCCGGCTTATCTTCTGTGTTCAGCGCCGTTCCCGCAAGGGCGAAGATGGAGACGAAGGGAACGATTTCAATGCCCAGGCCTTCCGGCGCCAGTCCGTGGCCCTCAATGACGATACTGCAAGCCGTGCAATGGCCTACCATCGCGGGCCCAACACTCCCCGGCCCCCGACGATGATTGAGCGCAAGATGGCAAGCACCCCAGCTCCGTACAATCAACAGCCGATCGCGCACCCTTACGGATACACTGGCGCATATGGTCAGCCTTCGTTCAACCCTGGTCAGGTCTTCAGTCCCGGGCCGTATACTCCGACCTCGCTCAACTCGGCAAACCCGTTCTTTGCGCCCTATGGAGATTCGCCTATCGGGTCGCCTGTTTCCGTCGCACCGTATGAGTCCGCGTACAACGATCAGGGCCAGATGGTCTCCCGCCAGCTCTCCAACGGATCATCCGCCGTGCTCTCGCGCCAGCCTTCGTCTGCCGGCACCCCCGCGCCTCAACCGACGCAGGCGGCGGAGTACGTTGACTTAAGTCGTTCTAGTGTGACACCGTTCCAGGCTGCTCAATATGTCGAAATCTCCCGCCGCCTGAACGCCACGCCTCCTCACGCTCTGCCAGACTCTGAAGTGGCCGAGGTGGCTGAGGAACTCGCCGAACACCATGAACCCGGCCCCGCCCTACCTCCGAAGGTCGTGGAGCCGCTTGAGCTGCAGCCATCTATCAGCTTTGGCAGTTCTCAGCACCTCAACGTCCAGCCTACACCCAGGGAGAATGCGTTCCCGGAGTCACCTTTCACGGACCCCACCCTGAGCTTCCACGAAGAGCAAATACATCACGTCCCCGAGCGTGACTCGTTCCCGCAGCCGCCCTCACCGACATTCACGTCCAAGTCGCGTATCACGTCAATCCCACCCATGCTGCCAGAGATCTACATCCAACAACGCCCCTTCTCGCCGGTTTCACTGGACTTCCCGCTCGTCCCGTCATCGCCGCGAATGACGCCCTCCCCTCTCGCCTCCACATTCAGCATGCCGTCGCCCCCCTCTGACGTGCATTTCCGCCAGGACACGGTCCCCGCTCCCTCCCCCGCTGCAGCTACGTCTCCTGCGCCGCGTGAGCGTGTACCCATGAGCATGCGACCTGACACGGTGTACACCCTTTACGATGAGGAAGACGCCTACGCCGGTATCTGAGGACCTGCCGAACTGTATCACCACCATCCGCTGCCTCCCTTCCGTCCCTAGCCACATTCACCGTGATGTGCTTGGACGCAGAGGTGCACGCGTTGTAGCATTGTCCTCCTGTTCCACATGCGGCTCGTCTTATTCCCTTGGTGTGTGTTTCTGTGTACGTCTCCCTTGGCATATCTATGCGGCGGCGGGGCAGAACTGGATTCTCTGGGCACGCGAGCATGCACCTCGTCCTCCGCCTGTCATCTTAATCCGTCGTTGCCTAGCCTAGCTATCGCCGGCCTCTTCCTCCGTGTTTGGCACCCCACTCCTCATGCTCGCACCCCCTCCCGAGGTTGATCCCTCTCCTGCGTTCGTTCGACGTCTCTCGACGAGTACCCCCACAAGATAGTTTACCCTCTCGCGGCTTTACTCTAATGCGGCCGCCCTCCGACTCCCTCACTCCCGCCACCTTCCCTCGATCTTACTCATTTACGTATCGTTTGGTGTCGCTTCCGCCCCGCGTTCGCTCCTTCACTTCTTCTTCAGTGCGGGCGGAGCCGTGTCTCGTGCATGTCCCGCTTTTCCGCGCATCTGGCGCAGGCGGGCGTGCGCGGCTCGCGTCTCATTATGGCCTCCTAGCCGTCCCCCAATGGGCAACGAGCCGCTGCAATCTCGTCGATACCTTGTCCACTTTTTGATTACCAGTGTTCTGCTACGTCCTCGTGTCTATATACAATTCATGTGTGCCGGCTTATGCCGGCGTATATTAATACCATCCGGTTCTTACGGTGTAGATGTATACCATCGCTTAGAATGTGCTCACCATCGCGGTCTACGAAGAACTGAGCGCTGAGTATGCTGAGTACTGAGTACTGATTATCGACAAGAACGACGCTAGGAAATGCTTGTAGAAGATGGTAATCCTGCTGACCCAGCCCTGCGGCTTCACAGTATTTCCGACTTGACTTCTCACTCTAGTTACGTACTGGGTTGAGTGCCAAGCACCTGCTGTGTTCCCCTCATAGCCATGTCCTTACGAGAGCTTCGGCAGGTCCTGCCCAATATCATGCCAAGTACTGATAAGTTCGCACTGGTAGCCTGTGGCCCAGCTTGTCCTGATCCCCCACGCCCTCTTATACCTCGTGGAGGCCCTTCGTGTTGAACGCCTCGTGAACTGCCACGAGTAGGTGGACATATATTATTTAGATCGCCGCTCCGCTCATCTTTCCTCGTGTTCTCTCGACAGACCACCGAGCTCTGCAAGGATCGCCCCTTCAAACGATTCCCGCCGACGCGGCAGTGGGCCTCCGATCCCCATCGTAATCATCACTCTCCTCCGAGGAGCATCCTGAAGGACCCGACGGCCCCCTCGACTCTCAGACCACTATTATGCCGTCTATGCTGGAGGATCAGACACTCCTTCAACTGCCCTTTTTCCCCTACGGCGACTGCCGTCTCGCAGGGTACACGCTCCCGCCCAAACCCGATTCTCTCTGCGCGTCGTGCTGGGAGGGGCCGCTCGGGGCGCACGCGACGTGGCTATTCGACGTCGCAGACGATAGCCAGCCTTCCTGGCTCCCATCTCCGTCCAAGTCGTATTCATATTGTGTCTCAAAGGCTGACTTAATGTCCAGCATTGATATGGGCTGCGCTTGGTGCATTCTGGTGTACTCAGAGGTTCTCTCCATCGCAGGATACCGGGGCTATTGGGAACCAGGGCCAGTGAATATTGACATTGAAGTCGGACTCTCGTTTGACGACGGTGCTCCTCCGACGGGTATGCACATGCTTACTGTACGTCCATACCGCGGCGCATGGAGCAGTCGATTTGCCTACGCACTGGATAATGGTGAGATAGAATGGGTTATATGTGCCAATCGTTGTGATTTTCGAAGAGCTGATCGGTTGTGACGAACTAACAGATCATCCCGCGGCAAAAGAAACCAGAACGCACGCACCTATCCTCGATGTAGGGTCCGCGAGAGCCTTTGGTTTAGCTCGCGAACTTATGCAGAAATGTGAAAGGGAACATGAGCGCTGCAGGACAATCTCGAACCCCGCGGAGGCAACAACGCTCCCGAAGCGTCTCATAAACTGCGTAGATCCCGAGCGCCCACATCTGGTGGAGACATCCGAGGGTGAACGTGGCCGATACGTTGCGCTCAGCTACGTGTGGGGCAAAAATCAGCCGCACAAGACGACACTGTCGACCTTATTCAAGTACGAAGCCGGGCTCGACCTCGCCCTTCTCCCACAGACGATCCGGGATGCGATCCGCGTGACGCGCGAGCTCGGCTTCGAGCTGCTCTGGGTCGACAGCCTGTGCATCGTCCAGGACTTGGCCAGCGAAAGGCTGCACGAGATCGGACGAATGCACCACATCTTCCGCTACGCCGCGTTCACCATCGTTGCTGCAAGTGCTCGCGATGTCGGGGAGGGATTCCTCCATGATCGTCAGCCGGTGCAGCCCTTCGAGTGGAAAACCTTCTCTCTCCCGATTCTGTCTCGCCCGGCCTCTGCTACAGCGGCGCCCCAAGTGGGTACCCTCACCCTCTATTCCGATTCTGAACTGCCCGGAATGAGCTCAGGCCCGAACTACAAGGATCAGCCGACCAGCCAGCGGGCGTGGTGTCTCGAAGAGCAGCTCATGTCCCCCCGCTCTCTCCTCTTCTTCTCCCACACCCTCCTGTTCAGATGCCAAATGGCGACACACAGCATCGGCACCTCCTTCTACAACTGGGCAACAGAGGTCAGGTTGCCCGACGCACTCCTCCTCCAGACACCCTCCCCTTCAGAGCATGACACTTCCGACTGGCACGGCATACACGACACATGGAAGCGCGTCGTGCGGGAGTATACTCGCCGCTCCATGACAAAACCGGCTGACAAGCTGGTCGCGTGCGGCGCCGTCGCTAAGATCTTCCACTGTGCCCTCAATACAGACTATCTGGCCGGCCTCTGGCGTCACTCGCTTCTCGGTGATCTCCTCTGGCATGTCGTCAAGCCACAACGGCGTCCGGAAGTATCCCGTGCGCCGTCGTGGTCATGGGCGGCGGTGGACAGCGAGGTCAGGATGTATCAATCCTTTTCGGCCTATGACATCAACGTTGCAGAGATCATTCGGTGCGACGTGAGGCTCAAAGAGGATTCACTTCCTTTTGGCGAGGTCTCTAGCGGATCTCTCGTAATGCGCGCCCAGCTGCTGCGACTCCAACGCATGGAAAAATACGTGTGGCAACTGCAGTACAATCCAACGGAGCGGTTGCTGCGATATCACCACCGGTCAGTGGCTCATGAAGAAGACGCTGCAGCAGATTCCGTCTTGTGGCATGATATGAGGTGGAGGCCCTCATACGACTTCCAGAAGGCCCCTGATCCAGACAGCACATTATGGGCCATCCCGTTCATGCACACCGACAAACACTCGATGCACGGTCTTATCCTCGCTCGAGCCGAACCAGCTTCAAGTGACCCCACCTCGGCGAGCAGCAAGACGCTATATCGCAGGATTGGGTCCTTCGTTTACCTACAGTGCCAGGACTTTATCGAGAACGAGCGGGTACTAGCTCGACCTTTGAAGAACAAGGAGGTGCCTTTGCAGGAGATTGAGATCATATGAAAGCTACACGGTACGCGGCACCCTCAGTAGTACTGTGCCTTTAGAACTGAGTGAATTCCGATGCAACTCGTAGAGGGAAGTGCACCAACATCCTACGCTCCGATTGCCCCCCGTACGTGGAGTGTTTTGCACATTTTAGCTGTCTCATCTGATACCTCTCAATTATACCGTAGATTATCGCAAATTCATGCGTATTTCAGTCTCACAGCTGCATGTAACATGTGCCGCTGCCGCTCGCACTCTTGGCTGAAAGTGAACGACGATGATAGCATTCCTGCATGATGGGATATCCAGTGTAGTTGTATGGTATAGAAGATGTGAGGTGCGAAGGGCGAGTTATGCGATCCGAGACACAGAAAATTATAAATGAGGTAGCATATACAGAGGGCCTATCTGGACGTAACAACGGTCATGACATGCTCGCCTCATCCACGCTGATGACGGCGGCGGGGGGAGCAGAAAGCTCTGTCCGCAGGGTATCTATAGACACGGGACGCGATTGTTCCCGCACAGACTCAGACTCGGGAACACGCTCGGACGCGTCCGCCGCATGTGGCGCAAAGACATCCTCCACCACGGGGGCGGGAGCGCACTCTTGCGCTGGGGTCTCCACGGGACGGGGCACCTGCACACGCTCCGATAGTTTTCGCCGCTTCTCGCCGACTTTCCAGATCACGTCCTTGAGCTCCTGGACTACCTCCCCGCCGGGGCCCCATCGCTCTCCGCGAGGTTGGCTGTCAGATGCGTCGGCCGACCCCGGGGAGGATGAGACAGACAGGCCGCTCGAACGACGTGCCTTCGCGAGCTTGATGCGCTCCTCCCGAGACAGCTTGGACCGCTCGCGGCTGAAAGGCGCTGCGGCGCCGGTCTCCGCCTCGAACACCTGCTCCGCCCCGGGAGGCGGCAAGTGCTGCGACGAAGCGCCGAGTAGCAGGTGCGTCGTCGCGTCGTCGAGGTCTTGCTCCGCATCCCGGCCGAGGGACAGTTCGAGGCCGATCGTGGCGTCACTTCCGTGGACGTCGTGCTGCGCGTTCGGCGATACGGGGCCCTTCTCAGAGGATTCACTGCCCGAGTCCTGCCCGAGTCCGGGCGTGGCTACGTCCTCGTCCTCAGCCGCTTCTGCGATGGAGCGGGGGCCAACGAGGATGTCGAGCAGACGTTCACGGCCGCGCTCGCATTCGCGCAGCGCGAAGCCTAGCTCTTTGCGTAGACGGTCGTACGCCTGGAAGGCGGCGTGCTCCTGGACGGATGGTGCGCTGTCCGTGGATTCAAGCGAATGGCGGCGGGATGATGGGTCGCGGAGAACGGCGATACACTCTTCGAGATGGTCTCGAGCATCGTTGAGCGCGTTCGCGATGGCGTCGACGTGCGCACCGAGGCGCGACATGTTGCTCGGCATCGGCGCGAAGGACACCATCTCGGCCATGGACCGTATGCGCTTCCTCTCCGCGCCCATCTCGTTCCTCAGCGGGGAAACGCTGCTGTCTCGGCTCTGGGGGGAAGGTCCGCGGGGAGGCGTCGGGTGCTCGTCCTTGATACGTCGCTTCGCGGCGTCATCGAGTGCTTCGACTAGCCGCGAGGATGCATCCGCAAACGTGCTGGTCAGAAGGGCCATCACGGAGCGGACGTCTTCCCAGTATGCATCATCCTCGTCCTCGTTGAAGCGCAGGGCAAGAAGGTGCGAGCACGTGTACCGCTTCGCCGAGAGCGCGCCTTGAAGTGCGAGGTGCAGGCCGGAGAGAGATAGCGGATGACGGGTGGTGTGTACTGGCGTTAGACGGGATGACGCGGTGAACGTAGGCGACATGCCCGAGCCGTTGCGCAGGTGTGTGCCCCGTGTCGGCGAACGTAGAGGCGTCTCAACTGTAGTATGATCGCTCGTGGACGAGTAGCTCGGAGGACCCAAGCCAAACGTTTCGAGCCCTGCACTTCTGCGCTTCCTCTGCAACTCAAGTGCCGCCGCACCGAAGTAATTCTTCGACTCCAGTTCCTCTGCAGAATCGTCCTCTTCTTCTGACACGTTTTCAAGACCGCCGTGAGGAGATGGGCTCAGGGGCTGCGGACTAACCGGTGCGCTGATGCTGGAGATCACAGACATAGGCTGGAATAGAGACGAAAGGTCCGTGCGGCGGTTCATCTGCTTCCTTTGTTTCAGCAGATGGGCTGTAGGACTACCTGCCATCGCGAGCGCAGCGTACGACCCATTCCAAGTCGCGCGCTTGGCGGTAGGGCTCGTGGTAGGAAAAGAAGTCGTGCGTTGACGCCACGGTGTCGTCGTGGGGAGGGAGAAAGGTCTCATAGTCTGCGAGATGGGAGCGCGAGGCGCTTCGAGCGATAGAGGGGCCCGAACTGGTGATGAAGGAGCATACATCTCCGAAAGGTGCGAAAGTGATGTCGGAGAAGTGAGCGCGGATAGGAGCTGTCGAACATTGTCGCATTGTGTCTGTGTAGTTTGCAAGGAGGACTGGAGGGCAAGACGGAGGGCAGACGATGGCGCTTGTGAGCTGGTGGGGCCGTAGAAGATACTGCAGACAAAGTTAGGATAAGCTGCTGCACGTAAACGGGAAGTTTCTGTACTACCGACCTGCGCTCTTCGTTTTCAATCAACATCATTGCCTCGTTGACAACGGAGTCCCAGACGTTCCCAGCTGAGGTCAGCTCATTCAAGGACGCATGGGTCTACACATATTCCTTTAATATGTTTTTATAATAATCGAGGGGGTAAGGTCTTACCTGCTTGGCAGCGTCGCTCTTTTCGCTATCTGCATTTGCCACATACCTGGCATAGGCCGCGGAAAATGACAGCAAGATGGCCAGGAAAAGGTGGCTCGTCGAAAAAGCCAGAGCACCCAGAGAAGCTAGCACGAGAGGCAATTGAGGTACTAGCCAGTTCGCAGTTCCGGGGTGTTCAGGATACGTCGCGTCTGTCTTACTGAGCTCTTCATCCCCACCGCCACCACCGTCGTCGAGTTTGCCCGGTATCTCAGGAGAGAACGATTGACGGACGGCACTTGTTGGTGCAGCGGCCAAGGACGACGCCAACAAGGATGATGATATGACATCATACTTGAAGCGTTCCGCGAAATTACTTTCGGGGAAAGAGCTTGTTGACGATCGTAGGAGGTCATTGATAAACTAAAATCAACCGCCTGTTAGTATCAACTCAAAGCCCTGCAGTACGAGCCACATGTATAGCTATGCACGGAGGCCATGAATCAGTACGTAACAAAATTGCACCATTATGTACGTTTCGGCCGTCCATGAGCACCGCGCGCTGCATATGAAGTGGAATTGAACTGCGGAGACGTAACAAGCACGAGCGCAGCTCCTACCATACAGCCAACAGCCAATGATGGGCGGACAATGCTCACCTCAACAACCTCAACCACTCGCCGCGGAAGTTGAATCTCTACATGCGAAGAAGGGTCGATTTCTATAGAGTCTCCTTCTTGCAGCGTGAAGTCCGAGGAGCCGCCAGGCATAGGCTCGGCGAATTCGCCAGTTTCTGGTGGTAAGGACCATTAGCAGCAGTCACAGCTTACCTGAGCTAAGGAGCTTACGTCGGAAGTATTCTTCGAGAGGATGCTCTTCGAATACGGGTTGCGCCATAGAGAGATATAAGTCAATAGGTTGATGTTAATATTGTTGGAGGTCGTCAGTAGGTCGTTATAGTGCAAGAGTCGAAAGCAAAGAACGGCGTTGGTGAGACGGATGAGACACGAAAGCCGTAGAGAGACAAGCGGGGGACCCGACGCCGCAGGCAGAGAAAGAGGTGAGTGGGAGGTGAGAGCAAGACGCGAACGAACGGCTAGCCACCGTCGCAACCTCGGTTAACTGTCCGTCCCGCATCAGACGAGGCGTGACACCGTGTCACACAGACTCGTCACAGAATCTCTGGACCTGCGCCTGGCTCGGAATCCACGGCGCCGACTGTGACCTTGACGATGACCACCACACCGCCCGCGCCGACGGCGGACTCTCCGCTGGTGATGCGCCGGGTTACAACGCCTGACGACGAGAACATAGAGCGTGTGCTACACTTGTCCAACGTCATCTTTTCTGCCGACGAAAGCACGAAGCACGGCTCGCTGCCATACTGGCGCAACTGCCTCTTACACCCGGCCTCTTTCATCATCTACCTTACGCCCATCAGCCCGGGTTCGGACAACCCAGTCGCGTTCATTTTTGTGATACACCGCAAACACGACCGTCCGCTAAAGAACGGCGCTACCCACAGCACTCACGTCTGGCTCGCGGGCGTATCTCCGGAACGGAGAAGAGCGGGCTGTCTTGCTAGGATGATGCATGAGGTCGATAACATTCGCCCGCTCACCATATGCACGCATCCCTCCCGGTACCCGATGATGTGGAGCTGGTTGAATCGCCGTGGATGGCCACAGGAACGGGAGTTTGCGGATGGAAAGGTGATGTTCAGCAAAACAGAACACTAGTAAAGTATTCATTCTATCCGATTTGGGATCATGAAACTGTAGCCTCATCTTTCAGATCCAGGCGTGCTGCAGCTCCTTGACTTAGCCTTGCGTGAAGTCCCGGATATTTTCTCTTTTCTACTCGTTGATGTAGCCGTAAGTAACGGTAAGTTACAACCATTTCGATAATGAGTACCCTGACAATCGCGACCTCCACAGGTTCATGTCCACTCTGTATTATGCCCTTGATGATGGGATGAGCTCTGCGCGCTAGAACCCTGGCTGTACTCTCCGCCGTCTCTGCTGATCTCTACGCAATAAATGCATTGAAACTCGACCGGAGGTTGCTGACCCAACGTCTCGGACATATCATCCGCAATCCCCATATGTGCGCCGACCCCAGCTGTGCTCAGGGCTGTTCAGACTGCGATGCGGCGAGCCGTCCAGGTCAATGGGCCGAGCGGTTCTGAGGTGAAACTGGGGAGTAAGGTCGGTGATGCTACCCATTCTCGAGGGCCCGAGCGCATGAGCTTGGCGAGGTTACGCAGTGTTGCACATTACACGCTAACCACCTTGTCAGCACAGGTCTGTGCTCTGGGGGAACCTGAGCGCAATGTCGATACAAGCTGTGCACAATCCGTGTATGAAGATCGATGATTGAGGTACTGCCCTCGTCCCCCAGCGGCGTGAGATAATGAGAGCTAGTCTGTACATATGTTGATCTCAGGAGGGAGGCCGTCTTGCTCGCGTGAAAGGCTGCATCGAGAGCACAACCCGATATCTCTGCTCGAATGGAAGAATGACCCACATCATCCTGCACGTCGATTATTCAACTTCAACTTTCAGCTTCTAAACCAGAATGCAAGAACTCACATCAATCAAAGCGTCGTTCAGGTTCTCACTCTATGCGCCCGTGTACGGGGACTCGCGTCATCGGACAAGGTGACGTCTGAGATCTGAGCAACTACATTAGCATGTACTACTTCGAGGCTATAGTATCTAACTGCCTCTGTTGTCGTTCACTGACTCTTCCCCTTGGCAGCTATGTTAGTCTCGTGCAGCTCGAGGACAACGCAGAGAGCACAGTCTGGGTACCTGCTTATAAGGGTAAGATCCGTCGTCGTAGACGATGTAGTAGGCGTGCACATGTGTCCCGGAAGGCCTGCTGAACGTCGGTCAAGATCCATGCAGGAAACGCGAACGAACTAAACTGCTTACCCGTGTAGAGCGCGGAGACCTGGGTACATCCGCCGAGAGCTTGGCGGAGCCGTCTTGTGCGCAAATAGCCTCAGTCACGACAACATCGGCTAGTGGACGGCTGGAGACAACTTCCGCTGGACTGGACCCGCTGATACTAGGAGCAGTGGGACCGGGGGATGTTGTCCCGCGAATATCAGCCTCTGGGTGAGATAGTACTGGGGCAGGATGCGTAGTTGACTTCGATGAGGTCTAGAGTTGAATGTAGGCGGATTAAAACCGTAAGTTAGTTGCATGTGCGGATGAAAGTCAACACTCACCAGCACCTGCAGCGATGGTACTTCTATTGTGGGAGAGGCAATGTCAGATGCATCGTGCATGTTGGCAGCACTCAGAGTTTCGGGGGCGGGAAGATGCTCTACTGGAATCGAGCTAGCTGTACTACTGCGCCCCACGCACATGGTCTTCAAGTTGGAGGTCGCTTCGAAAGGCTCAGAGAGCTCGACGGAGAATGTCAACATGCTCTCATCCTTCGAAGTGTCGGCTGTGTATAGGCGGCGCTTGAGGGTGATCCTTAGTACTCGAACGTGATCCTCCCGAATTCTAGCGTCATCAGGATGGTAGACGGCATGCCAGTGGTCAGGGACCGTAAAGATAGCCTCCGCACGCACGGGATGTGCGAGACCGAGAATGGAGAATGTATTGAAAGCACCTGCTTCGTGATGATGAACGTCGGCTGCCAGTATCGTCAGGGGTGGGTAGGGTGTGTGGCCGTCTGGTTCCTCAGCTATAGCAAGGTCGGCCCCCTGAGATTCGGTGCGCGTAGTAGAAGGGGCGGCGGAGGGGCTGCCCGGAAAGCTGATCGAGAATCGAGGCGTTACATTGTGATCTTGAGACACGAGAAGCTCCAGCTGGATTAGGATGTTGGGAATGCTACTACGCATCGGAGCGCGATATGGAGAGTCCTGTGTTATGCGCTCGAGAGTGATCGTCAGAGTGTACTCGGGCCTCACGTCGGACCACTGGCACTTGAGAGGGTTCTTCAGCGCGAATCCAACCGCGTGCAATTCCTCCTCGCACTCGGGCGCAAGGGAGGTTAGAAGGAATTCTTGATCCCTCGCGGCTGCAGGTCCCAGGTATAGCTCTGGCGGGTCATTTCTCGTCTTGATCTCGTGCGGGGGTACCTCACAGTGACGCAGTACAGACGTTTCGATGCATTCCAGCGTGATATCCAGATCCTTCAATACGTCCACAGATAGCCATGCAAAGCGGCCCAGTTCATGCCAGATATCGCCACAGGACGGACGGAATCCAACCGCAATGTTCTCTGCCCGCTCTAAGTCTTGTTCCGGACAACGAAGTGGGAGCGCGATCAGGTCCCCGACACCATCTTCGCAGCGCAGGAGAGCGAGACTCCGTATCGGACAGCGAGCCGCTAGCTGGTTGCACTCTTGGCAATCCACTGTGTAGGAAAGCCGCTCGCGGGTCTCGCGGGGAAGTGAGGCGAAGGGCACATGTACGAGGGTGACTCGGATGCCTTGAGCGGTAAAGACGCAGTGGAGTGGGGGCGGTATAGAGCTATCGGACAAGCCAATACGAGTGCCAAAAGCGGAAGGAGAGATGGGGATGACATCCCCAACGCCGGCGAAAGCGTCCGGGGAAGATGCAAGCAGCCCAGCCTCGAGCCAATAGCGAGGACCATGCAGAGTATAGAAGGTCAAAGGTAAATACGGGGAGTGCCACCCCCACGCAAAGATGCTCTGATCCGGAATGTGCTTGATGATCTCCTCTTGAAGGCGTAGGAACGCATTGATCCCCTCGCCATAGATCGGCGACATATGGACCCCGAAGAGGCCGAGTAGCGAATACGCCCGGTCCTCGAGCCGTGTCGTCTCCCGCCCCACCGCCCAGGACATCCTCTTCGCAACGCTGGCGGCGCTAACGGAGACCGCCCCCGTCAGGATCGCCGCATCCACTCTCGTGATCTTCTCCAGAGTAGATGCCAGTCCAGTTTTCGTGCCCAAGAAAGTCCACTCGAGAGTGAGGAAAACGACACGGGCAGGCGCGATGAGCTCTTGGAGCGTCCAGCCTCGTTTGTGCCATCTGCTTGTCCAGAAATCGGAGTCCTCCTCCCGCGGGTCTGTGCCATCAGGGACGTCGGCTAGGTAGACATAGCACACGGCCGCGTTGCGATACAAGGCGTACATAGAGTTGATCGCCTCAGAGAGCTCAGCGCTGCTGCGCTTGTCGATGCAGCACGAATCAATCCAGACGTACATGTATCCGGCTTTGCGCGCGACCTCGCAGATACCCTTGATCTTGGCCGAGAGTTCAGGATGGGAGAGTAGCGTGCCGTCTAGGCAGCTCGCCCAAGCTTCATTTGGTTTTATACAGGATTGGATCTTGACGAGTTCGTCGTAGGTCTGCTCTCCGCCTTCTCCTGCATGGCGCCAGGTGTGTGACAGTATTGCGTAGGGCGTTTCACCCACATCCGTAAGCCATACGAATCTCCCGGTGTAAGTATTCAGAAGGCGAGCCATCCTGTGGAGCATCGTGAGTTATGTTCAAACTCACGGGAATAGCTTGAAGGGCTTTCGAAGTTTACACACCCGTGTTGGCAATGTCTTAGCGCGTAATGGATGTGTATAGAGTGATCCCAAAGACAGATGCAAGAAGGGAGAGATTAGGGCGTTGCAGTGTAAGGCGCAGAGAGAGGGAGCCGGCGCCGCAAAACACGAACATGAGGAGCCTGGCCCGGGAGGGCTCTACACCACGCCGTTCCATGCAGGTTACAGCGTTCTTGTCACTGATCACTGTCACACGGAAATGAGGAGAAAATGCGGAAGCCGTGCGTCAGAGGCTGGCAATTAACATGCAGTACAGTTCAGGGTCTGAATGGCATGCTCTCCTCCACACAGTCATCGTCCGTTTCTCCCTTCCATCGAGGAGATCCGTCCGTGTTGCATGGCAGAACACGCGTGGCTGAACGGACAGGATAGTCTGACTACTCATACCTAGAGCATCTCTGCGTTTGTAGTTCTCTCCCGGTGGGTGGAGAACGTGCGTCCAAAGGTCCCTTGTGAGAGGGTTTTGAGAGCGGATGAAGCGCTATTTCGGAGGAGGAGAGAGGAAAGACAAGTATAGGCGCCGATCCTTTGAACGATAATATTCTGTCACAGCCACCACCGTCGCGGTAGCGTCGCTGTTGCCACGCGTCGCTTCCTCTCTTGGTCCCATCCCTACACTCAGAGATATGCGCAAGGCTGTCATCACGGCTGAATTTCACCATTTCGAAGTGCTGAACGTTCGCAGCGCGCGTCGTCCCACTACTCCAAAATGTGGCATGCAAAAGAATCAACCACTTCATGGCCGTCCGACTCGGACGCTCGAATGAGCTACGACGTTTGGGATCATTCACGCTATCTCTATTACACTGACTGCTACGCGCCGCTTCCGTCGGGGCCCGACTGTGATACGAGATGGAAGTACACCTACTCAATTACGTCCAGTGAGTCTTCCTTCGGCATACCTGGTGCAACTATCTGTTGAGCGCAACGCAGAAGCACTACACGATCAGGAATAATCAATCCTGCCCAGCGTTCTGCTTACGACACGTCACGAATCGTCCGGACGAAGTGGAAATCTCAGAGCGCCTTATATCTGTGTGCTATTTTTAAGTCTTGACTACAAAGGTGCGTCTCTTTTCAGCAACGGTCGTGACAGTTGGCTTAAAGCACTACTTCGCTATTCCCCACGTTGTGGTTGAGCAGGTTTATTGCAGAGTTCACTATCACGGATCATGACGCCACTGCAACACCACATCACCTCCGGTGCACAGAACCTTCGTCTTTTCCCCGACGACGTGCAGCTCAGAACTCCGAACCCGACCCATACTTGGACATCCCAGCAGCTTCCGGCAGGACACGATTGAATTGCGCGAACTCCGAGGAGCAATCAAGGTTTGAAAGAGGCCTATGTTTGAATGGAAGACCCACTCTCGGCTCCTCCGCGCTCGGAGGTAGAGCTGTAAGGCCGAAGCGGAGCTCTTCCGCTGAGTTGGGCTTTGCGACGGTCCATTCTGTTCACACAGCTCCTGAATAGCGGCGGCGACCCGAGGCCAGGCTGTGAGCATTGACAACTGCCTTTAGAGTTTGCTACATGACCTGCCAAGTACCGCGGTAAACGAAGTGCCTAATACGCCACGAATTGTATTCGCGAGCGCGAGCGGCCGCGCACTGTACGGCATCCCGCGACGCTGTTCCCTCGGCAGGTTCTCCAAGGTTTGAACCTTATGCTGCTATTGCGGTGAGTACCGACGAGCAGGCTCTGCCTGCTTTCCGCAGTACGCTAGCTGATAGGTCTACAGATAGCCTATTTGCATATGCAGCGCCTCTAGCACGGAAAGGCTTTTCCTCACTTCTGATATAGCATCCGAGGTAAACGAGCCGCCTAGACCTCAGGCATGTTTTTGGGGTGCTGGCGAGAGGCATCAGCAGACCCTGTGCGGCGTGTCTATGCATGCCACCTGCAGCTCCTCACACCGAGAGTCTCCCTTCCGGTGGTTGGGTCTTCCCAGACTCGATTACCGAAGCCACGTAAAGAGGCTGTTTCTCCTCTAATTGTCCCGATGTGCGTCTCTGGACCTATCCAACCTCCGTGATGGGAAAAGAGGGGCTTATTCGTATGCAAATGACGTATTCTCGATCCGTACAGGCGTCAGGTGAGTTACTGCAGCTACTGTGCTTTCTACGCATGTGCTCACTGCAAGAGAGCATGCGTAGTAGTGTCCGGTGTTGCTCGTCACCGAGAATGTCAAGTCCAGAGGCGCATACCCATGGCCTGCTCCCCAAATACATCGCTCCGAGTCGGGCTTCCGCCAGCTTCGCGCGGTTCCACCCCCTGTACATCCTGTGGGACCTTCGGCCTCGGCCCTGGACGAGCTTCGTCTCTCCGAAGCCTGGCGCGCGAATGCTTCCACATGCATTGTATTTCTCCTTTCCCTTTCCGGCGGGCGTGACGTATTCCTGGTCCCGCGCCCTCCGACTGAATGGCGCAACACCTGCCTCGTGGCTACTCACCCTCCGTCCCAAAGTACGTAATGTCCAGCTGCTGCGTCTGCACCCGCCTCATCTCGGCCTCTCCCCCAGGCACTGCACTCATTCTACTTCTCTTCAATAAACCTCATACGAGTCCCGTCCTTGTACTTATCCCCATCCGGCATTCAAGCACCAACAACGCCCCCCTCTTTCGTCGCGACATCGTCGGGATGCATTCGGCACGATGGCTGGTGAGCACATGCCGCGCGCACTAGTCCTCGGCCACGTTGTTCGCCAGCTCGCCCAACGCTGCGGAGGCGACCCGCAAGCGGGGCGAGCACGCGTGCACCGTCCTTCTCGCGCGCGCGATCGCACGAAGATGCTGATTGACTCTGCACGATCGCCCGAGTGCCCAGATTGGCCGCCGGACGATCTGCCCTGCACCGCGTGTCCTGGTGCGCGGCCTCTTCGAGGAAGGTGCTCGCCGCACCCAGGACGCGGGGAAGCCCGCGCCGCGCTGGGGGTGCGTTCGCGCCGCGCGCAGGCCGGTCACGGTGGACAGTGTGGGACTGCCGCCCCGGACGCGTGCGCGCGCGATAGCGTATCGCGCGCGGGTGAGGGCAGGCGGCGCGGGGCGTGTACGTACAGGACATTGACCCGTGCGCACGCCCGCGATCGACTTATCGCGCCGCAGAAGGCAGCCCGGGCCCGGCGCGCGCGCGCGTTCCCAGCGGTGCTTCGCGCGTGGCGCGCCTGGGACGGCGTTCGCGCGTGCGAAGGCGGGCCCGTGCATACTCAACGCCGGACAAATTCACGCGCGCGGGCGCGTTCTCTGGCGTTCTGCGCTTCCGCCGCGGTGCCCGCCAGCCTATGCTGCATTCGCGCGGCGCGGGCCCCCCAATCCGCGCACAGGACGCGCGCTCACGTCATCGCTCCCGCGCAGGCTGGTAGCCGGCGGCGCGTGCGCGTGCGCCGTGTGCTGCACGATCATGCACGCACCCACGTCCGCCCGGCCCTGCTCGCTGCGCGCCGCGCAGATCAGCCCCGGTTCCCTTCGCGGGAGCCGCGGCCCCAGCTTACGTCCAGGTCTTGCCGCGCGCAGGCCGCCTTCTATCCGCCATGGGACCCTGCGTGCGCGTACGTGTAGGGGCCTGCGCGGGTGCGACTGCGGCGTTCGCGTCAACACCGGCCTCTATAATAAATCGATTATCCTTCGCTCAGTGCTCGCAGCGGGCGCGCCGGGCGCCTGCGGAGGCCCGCCATGTGGGGCGCGCGGAGATCCCCCGCGCGGCGCATTCGTGCGCCCATCGCGCGAGTTGGCTTCTTCCGAGCCGCAGAGGGTATGTGTGATGCGCACCCGGGGAAAATAGGCTTGTGCACGCTCGTACTATCATGCGCGCGCCCCGCGCGATGGCTTCGCGGTGCGAAGAGGCGTCGCGCGTACTTACGTGCAGGTTGCCGGCGGCATCCCATGCGCCCGCCGACGGCGCGCTCTCCCCAAGTCCACGTCCACGTCCAAGTTGCTGGCCAGGCTGAGAGGGTGCATATGGTTCCATGATTCTGCGCGCGCTCCCACCGGTCGACGCACCTCTTCCGGCGAGGCGTCCGCCCGCCCGGGCGAACATTGCCACAATCTGCACGCATCACGAGAAAGGTTGGCTGCTGTCTCACACGCGGCTACCCCACTTCCACCGATCGCGCGAGCAAAGCTGCCCGAGCCTCGAGGGCAGTGGTGGCGATCCCCCGGGACGCGTGCAAATCACGATCAGCGCCGAGACTAGCGCGTGCGTACGTGCAGAGCTGCAAGCCTAATATGCACAAGGACGCATCGGGGCGATTCAGAGAGGAGGGCGGCCGATGGATCGATGCATCAGGCTCGGCTCGATCGCGGACGGGGTACAAACTGTACTCAACGCTCAGCGCTCAGCCTGAGCCTTGGAATTCCGCCGCTTGGCGCGCACCGCCATCAGCTGCGCGATAAAAGCTCGCTCGCGCGCGCGCGGACTGCCTATGGCCCCGCGCCATGGCATCATCATGCGCGCGCGCACGTTAGACTCTAGAGTGCGGGGGCATCAGATCCGCGTGCGCGATATCGCGAGTCTTGTTGGGGGCCATATGCACGCCGCGCGCGGCGTCCACGCGAGCGGAATCCGGACTGTGCGCACGACGCGAGATTCACCTTTCGAGTCCGCGTACGTGTACCGCCGGTTTGAGCTTTGAGGCGGCCGCGCTCGACTCACGCAGTGTACCTGCAGCCGTCCGCGTCTGGTATTAGACCGCAGCCTCACCTGCCCAGTGCAGGCGGGGTAAAAGGTTAGCGGTACGTCACGATGATACACACATACCCGGCGCCCCTGTGCGGCCAGTTACGGTGACCCCGGAGAATCGTTCGCGGCTGCAGCTTCTCGCGCACGCATATGATGCGTCCGCATCACCGCCGTGCGACGGTGCCCTGCCCAGTGCCGGGCCTGCCGTCCCCCCGACTCCCCGCTCCCAGCTGTGTTCAGAATCACGCAGACTGTCAGTCGCGGTATGTCATTGTCGTTGGCATTGTAGCGCAGCATGGACCATCACCCGACCGGGCAGAATCATACTGATTATGATTATTGATCATTGGTCCCGGGGCCGTATGCCACATAGCGCACCCAGGCACTGTGCAGACCTCAGGCCTCAGATCGCAGACTGGGGATCGGGGACCACCGCGGTCGCCGCCGCCGATAAGTTGCCGCGGCGAGTTGCCATATGCCGTATACGCATACATAATGTCTCTCGCGTTCGCTAGCATCGCACGCCGACATAGTACTGACTGCGAAAACAACATTGACCGCGTTTGCATTGGACGGGACATATGGAGATGTGCGGGCGCGTGTGATCGCGATAGAGCCGAGTCAGTGCCGACTCCTGCGACGACGGACGCTTATAGTACGTTACGGTGCTGTGACTTGAATTGGGGGCCCCTGCGCGAAATAGGTATTGCGTGCCAAGGAAGAGTAAAAGTACTTGGGGACCTCCATCCGGAAGCTGCACCGAGCCAACGTGGCCGTAAGCGTGCCGGAGGCGCGGAGGCTCCCGCCGTGCTTGTCTAAAGAAAGCCCATACTGATACAGGTGCGAATGATCCGTTGGCCCGTGCAGTGTGGGCCTACACACCCGCCGTCTGTTCGTTTATTGCCACCTACCTCCCTCTCGGTCTCTCGCGGCACACACGCGAGCCGTCCAGCCCAGGCTGCGACGCGCAACAGCCGCCAGAGTCGCCCTACGTGAGTGTTCGCAGCCCGTCAGCGTCAGCCCGGGACGTGCTTGAGATGCCGCAGGGGGACGCAGCGTGTCGACGGCTGATCGTTCTCACCCGGCGCGTCGTGGTCCGGGGGTGGTCGGCATAAGCTGCGAGTCTGAGAGCGTCGTCGAATTGTACGCCCGCTCCCACCTAATAGCAATGAACGGCGAGGTAAGAGCACTAGGCAAGCCGGCATTGAAGTGCCACGAGCCCGCCACCGCGATGGATATGGCAGGTGGGCTCGAGGACCCCCAGCACCGGACGCCACGAGCCCACCGGCCGTACGCGCACGCATTTTAGGCCCGCAGTGCCACCGGCGGCGACACGCGATGTCGACGGGCGTGGCAGCTGACGCCTCCCGCGCGCGCTATGGGGAGTCGGGGACATGTCTGCGTGATAGCGTGATGCATACGATACGCACCCCCCGGTGGGATGTCCAGACTCCAGTGCGAGTTTGCGTCCCGCTGTTCCCCCTGCGCGTCTGCGCAAAGCCTAATCAGCCGCGCGGACGACGCACGGGGCCTGGAGGGTCCGCCGCAGCCTCGCACACGGCGGGCGCTCCGGTGCGGGGACGGGATGGGGGCAGATAAGCTTGAGTGTTACGTTGGGCTGGGTTGAAGGGGACTGACCGGCGTTCGATATGCACGCTGCTGCGCGTAATAGGACCCGCGACGTGCGCGATGCTGCGAACGCGCACGGTGATGCTTCGTGTGTCGCGCTTCGGGGTCCGCTCAAGCGTCGGCGGGACCTGCCGTGGCCCCTCCCAGAGCCGACGAATGCGAAAGGGGATCTGCGTGCGACGGAGGCGAAAACCTACGGCCGGAGACTCGGTCGGAGGCGACGAGGGCGGGTTGGGGGCCGTCAGGCCGGGGGCGGATCAGGGCGGGCGGCGCGCAGGCGGGCGGTTCTGGACGCAGGGAAGGCGTACGCGGGTGGTTTGCCCGGTCAGGCGGGGTGCAATATGTGGATTACTCGGCCCGCGGGGGACGGCGACGCAGAAGGCGCGTCTGTGGCGTGGAGTCGAGCACCGGCGTATGCAAGGACGGCCGGGGCTCGATCGCGCGCACAAAGTGCAGGAGCGGGTGTATGCGGAGGCGTCGGGCATCGGTATCTGGGTCGCGTGCGTGGGAGTCTGGGGCGGGTCAGGTGTGCGACGGGCGAGCGTGGCGGAGGCGCGCGCACGGAGATGGTGGTCAATTTGCGCCCGGCTGGGGGCACGCCGACAGCGAAGCGGGCGCGTGAGGGGTCCGCAGGCGTCGATGACAGCACCTGGGATGCGCACGATAGCTGCCTGCTTCCAGAACCCAGCCTGACAGCATTTGGCTCGCTGCTCGGACGTGCCATTCACTTGCGCTCTACAAGGGGTCCGCCGGGCTCGCGCAATGCAAACGCTGTCCAGACCAGGTACGTGCGCGCGAAGCCCGGGGATGGCCGGCGGGGGGGCAGGTACGCACGCACGCAGGGCTGGCGGGTGCGTATGCGTGTGCGTGCGTGGTGGGGTGCGGGCAGCTGTGCTCGCGAGTCCAGCACGGCAGGGTCACGGTGAGGTCGCGGCCGCGGTCAGGCTGTGGTCGGGATCATGATGATCGCGGGGACAGCTGGCGTGCGCACGAGCAGGACGGCGGGCGGGTCGGAGAAGGATTGAGACGGATGGGGACGCTCATACCGGAGGAGCGGTCGCGAGCGGGCGTGCCGCTGGGTGGGTGGCGAGTACGGGTGGGATCAAAGATGAGGTTAGCGAGGGGGGAGATCTATCAGGGGGTGATTCGGGGTGGCGGGTGGGAGGACGGGTCTGCAGCACGGCGACAAGTACTGGCAGCGAGGGTGGGTGCGCGAGACGGCGGGCGAGAGGGAGATCCCGGGCAGGATCAGGGGTCGGTATGTGCGCGCGGTGTGAACGGCGGGCGGTCTGCCAAGTACGGCGGTCGTGGCGAAGCCGTGCAGAAGCTCGTCGTCGGATATCGGACACGCAGACAAGCAGGCGCGAAGGGACGGCGAGCGAGTATGTTTTGCACATACGGCTTATTGGAATAAGTCGAAGACGCCGACCGGATTGGCAAGTGATGGGAGACTCGCCCTCCTCAAATCTAGATTTATTCCAATCGCGACCAGACGCGCTGCCCGCCTCTTCTCTTCTTCCTCCCTCCCCCTCCCCCTCGCCGTCGAGCGCAGCCCGCTCGTCCCAGCCCGAGCCCTCCGCGACCCCGACGACGCCCTCGCCCGGCGCATGTCCGCCGCCCGCGCCCTCGCCCCCGCACCGTCCCCCAGCGCGCCCTCTCCTCGCCCACCCGCCGCCTGGCTCGCGGCCGCGTGCTGATCGCTTGATATTCTCATGGACCCTCCCTCCTCCGGCTACACCTCCACCATGTCCTCCCAAGACTCGCCCTACTCCAGCCAGAGCCAGCAGAGCCAGCAGTGGTCCCAGCAGTCGCCCTCCCACCTCCTCCCCCCGCCCCAGAACCAGTCCTCCTTCCCCTCGCCCGCCTCGCCCGCCTCCTCCCTCAGCGAGCAGCCCTACCAGTCCTACTTCCACCACCACTCCGGCCCACCCCCCGCCGACTCCCTCTCAGATAGACCGGGCGACAAGACCGCCCTCTCCCTCAACCTCTCCTCCCTCTCCGTCACCTCCCCCACCAACCTCTCGCCCATCAACCCCTCGCCCCACCCGTCCACCCACGCCAGCTCACATGTGTCCCCGATCACCCCCATTAGCCCCTCGGGAGGCCTCGTCGGCCACCACCACCCCCACATCCAGCAGCAGTTCCAGTTCGCGGCCCCGGACCACGGCGTGCGCTACGAGGACCCGCACTACGACAGCTACGGCGGCTCGAAGCGGCTCACCAGCTCCCGCTCGTCCTCCTCGTCTGAAAAGTCCGTCCCGCGCAAGCGCTCGTACGCGAACCTCGCGCCGCTCGCCACGTCCGTCGAGGAGCCGTACGACCTCGGGGACAACCCGAACAGCGCGATGTACGACGAGGTCGACATGTCGTACAGCGCCATGGACACCGAGGGCAGCCCGATCGACGGCAGCAACAGCGGCGGCGAGCAGGACGAGCAAATGAAGCCCATGGACGGTCAGCTGCCCACCGGCGCAGGCAACGCGCTGCACGCGGGCGCCGGCGGCGCGCCTCCGTCGCTTGGCGTCCTCAACAAGCCGCTCGGGACCAACAACTTCGTCACGAAGCTCTACCAGTGCGTGTCCGTGTGTTATTCGTGTTTCCCTGTGCGCCCTCCGCGCAACCGCCACCGATCGGCGTGCGGTTTCATGCGCGGGGCTGGTTTGGGCTGTTCGCGCCGCTATGTCCACTGCGTGGCGCGCGCTTCGACGCGCGATCGGCGCGTCTGGTGACAGCACCGGCGTCTATGGCGCGCGCGCGTCCCTGGCGTAGTCCGTGCGCTGTGTTACGACGCAGCCGGTCGGCGTCGTTACGGGCTCAGTCATATGGGCGTATATCCTGTGCGAGCCTAGTTGCTGCGCGTGTGAGACGGTCCAAGGACACAGGAGGTGGCCTAGCATGGATGCGTATATCGGCCGCACAGCAGGGCCTGACATACCGTCGCCGGTGCACATTTGCCAATTCGCGCGTAACGCGCTGTGGATGCGCTCCCTGCCCGCTATCAGCGTGCTGACCACGTTTGCGTGCAGAATGATCAACGACCCAAAATCTTCCCAGTTCATCAACTGGACGGAACATGGGACAAGGTAATTTTCCGTGTTGCCCCCCGTTTCAGCGTGTTCCCACCTGCGTCCCCCGTTAGCTTTGTTGTGTCGAACGTCGGCGAATTCAGCCGCACGATCCTCGGCTCCCACTTCAAGCACAACAACGTGAGTCACCTCTGTGATCGCGCCATTTCCGAAACTTAATCTCCGCCCAGTTCTCCAGCTTTGTCCGCCAGCTGAACATGTACGGGTTCCACAAGATTAACCGCGTAAGCGAGACGGCTTTGTGGTGTGTTAAAGCTCGGGCTGACGATGCGCGCAGACACCCCGCGCGCAGCGGACATCCACCGACGTGCAGACCTGGGAGTTCTCGCACCACAAGTTCCTGCGCGGCCGTCCTGATCTACTAGAAGAAATCAAGCGCAAAGCCCTGGAGCCCGATCCGTCGCTCAAGCACAGAGTGGAGCTGCCCGGCGAGGTCGCCGCGCAGCTCTCGCAGATGCGCGAGGACAACCGGCGGCTCCTGGCCGCCTTCTCGCAGGAGCGCGGCAAGGTGGAGCGGCTAGCGGGTGTCACGAAGGTGATGTACGACATCATGTCCAAGAGCTTCCCCGGCGGTGGTGCGTTCCTGCTCCTGCTCTTCCTCGCGCGCGCCGGATGATGTGTTCACGGCCCGCACACACAGTGCCTGTGCCGTTCCCGACGGACCTGCTCGAAGAGAGCCCGAACATCTACGTCACGTCCCCGACGAGCTCCGCCCCGCAGACGTCGCACTTCCCGCCGCTCTCCGCGCTCCACACCGGCGGCGGCCTGCACTCGCTGCACTCGATCAGCCCCGGCTCGAGCCCGACGACGACCGAGTTCCCGTCGCACACGCACACCCCGCACACGCTTTCGCGCCAGCACTCCTACCAGCACATCCCGTCCTACGACGGCATGCACGCCCCGCCCCCGCCCCAGCACCAGCACCACGCGCACTCGCACCACCACGCGCACGCGCACGCGCACCACCACCACTCGCTCGCGGGCGGCGGCGGGCGGTACGACGGCGCGCTCGCGACGCCGCTCCCGCCGTCGCCCGGCCCGCTCGACTTCGACGACCGCATCGGCGCGAAGCGCCAGCGCACGGGCCCCGGCTCGAGCACGTCGTTCTCCGTCCCCGGCAGCGCGGACGGCGGCGCGGCGTCGCTCAAGAAGGGCAGCCGCGCGCGCAGCGACAGCGCGCCGCTCGGCTACGGCCTGACGAACTGGCCGCAGACGCGCCCGCGCAGCGGGAGCGGGCTCGCTGCGCGCGGCTTGGGCGGGGGCGGCGCGGGCGTGTCGAACTTGGGCATGGGCGGGGGCGGTGGAGGGGGCGGGGGGCGTCGTGAGGAGGTGCCGAATATTGGCTCGCTGTCGCGCGGGCAGCTCCCGATGCTGTCGATTCCGTCGATGACGAAGGGGCCGTCGAGTTGACCGCGCGGCGTGCGGGCGGACGGGGGCGGCCGCGGCTCTGCGTAAAAATGGCGCTCTCGCACGTGTGTGTGCGAGTGTGTATAGGTGGAGGATGAGGATGGAGGGCCGCTCCCGGATCGCTGCGTCCTCGTTTCGTCTCGTTTCCTGTTTTCTTGGACCGTTCCGTTCCGTTCTGTTCTGTTCTGTTCTGTTCTGTTCTGCCCACTGTACCACTCCACCCCGCGTCCGTCCGCCCTTTGCCTTCGGTCGCTGCATTCTGCCCCGCTTCTGTCCCCGCTTCCGCTACAGTACTGTCGTTGTCCGCGTCCGTGCCGTGCCGTGCCCGCCATCCCCAGTGCGTTCCGTGCATACCCCCCGACCGCCGTCCCTCCTTTGTCTTTGTCTTTTGTCTGTCGTTCCGCGTCCCGTCGTTATCGCCGTCTCCCGCCCCGCCCGCCCGCGCGCATCGTATATACATCGACAACCAACCAACCCCAGACATCATCATCCCCCGCCCCTCCCCACCCACCCACCTCCCTCCCTACGCGCCTGCCTGCCTGCAAGAACGCCCCGCATCTTTTTCTGCTCTGCTTTATACCTTCCGTCCTGCTCTCTTCCTTTCCACTTCCTTCCACTTCCCTTCTCCCCCCCGCGCGCGCGGCCCCCCTTGCGTTTTCACCGTCCCCCTACGTTGGGCACCCCTGCGAACTTTGGGCATTTGGTCTCGCTCGTCCGTCCGTCCTCCGTCCTGTACGCGCTCGCCGCTCCGCCCCGACGGCGCGCCTCCCGTACCGCTCGCTCCGTACCGCTCGCTCCCCCGACCCGACCCGTGGCTGCCCTATATCGATCTATAGACGTGTATCACCATCTGTGACAAAACCCCCACTGATATACAAACCATCTCCCGTTCGCGGCTCTCCCGAATGCTCTCCCGAATGTGCGAGGCGTGTGTTGTGCTGTTCTGTGCCCCGTTGATATCTGTAGGCGAGCGCCAAGTGGTGACACTAGGGGGATGTTCACCTCGTGGAGGTCAGAGTTGCGCAGAACAGAAGTGCGATCTGGAACATAACGTCGATTCCGGCCTCCCATCTCCATCCACAAACACCGCGATCTGGTATATCCGCCTCGACGCGCTCAGGAGTCAGTACTAGTGTCCCGCGGGGTATCTACAGCTCTCTCTCTATCTCTATCTCTATCTCTATCTCTATCTCTATCTCTACCTCCATCCATGCACAACACCGTCCCGCGCACTTAGACTAGCCCTAGACCGCCGCGCCCGCCTCCGCGCGCTGCGCGTCCTCGAGCTCGAAGAACGCCTCGAACGCCTCGCGGCTCTGGCCGATGACGCCGAACGCGTCCTGCAGCGTGCGCCCGAGGTGGTCGAGCTCCTGGATGACGGCCTTCATCGTGAGCGCGTACGCGAAGAAGAGCAGGTGCCGCGAGCCCTTGATGTCGCGGTTCCGCACGACCTCGAGCTTGCGGATCGCGTCCACCTGCGTGTGTGCGGTTAGCGTCGACGCGCAGTACTGGGACCGGGAGCAGGAGTGGGAGCGGGCGCGGGAGACGGAAAGGGAAAGGGAGGGGGAGGGGGAGGGGGAGGGGGAGGGGGACGTACGAGGCGCTGGCGCGAATTCTCCGCCGGGGGGAGGTAGGGCGGGAGCGGCGACTTAAGCCGGAAGGCCGCGGCGAGCACGGAGAAGTAGAGGATGACGTTCCCGACCATCTCCCGGCGCTCGCGGTTGACCGGGAGGATGAAGTCGTGCCGGACGGACTGTGGGGAGGCGCGATGTTAGTTCAATGGGGAGCGGATCCGCAGGTTCTGGAGGAGATTCACCGTGTGCCTGGCGGGGATGCTCAGTATCGCGCCGTGCGGAGAGAGAAGGGAAGGCGGGACTCACCACTCCTCGCGCGACGTGACGCAGCGCATGCTATGCAGCCGGTCCAGGATGGTCTGCAGGCTCGTCAGGATGGAGCGGTAGAGCGCGACCGGGAACGGGCCCTTGAGGCGCGGCTCGTGCTGCGTCTGGGACAGCAGGTTCTGGAGCTCGATGAGCTTGATTTGGAGGTGCAGCTCCCTGGGGAGAGGTCAGGCGGCGCACGGGGATATGCGGGGGATGATGATAACGTACATCGCCATGAACTGCTGGATCGAATGGGAGAGCGCGGGGTTGACGGAGAGGAGACGGGTCACCTCCGTCGGAGAGCCCTCCTCTTCGATTGTGTGCATCTGGAGGTCGTTGTCTGAAAAGGAGTTAAACGCGACCAGGCGGGTGTAGAGCCATCCCATGTTGAGGCAGAATCTAGGGGCAAAGAGTCGTCGTCGGTATCATCGCTTTGGGTCGCAGGGTTCGCAACTCACTCTCCGAGAGCCTTGCTAAGTTCGCGCCGCGCTTCCGTCGGCCACCAGTACCGAGATACGATCGCAGCCCATACGACACCAATAATGACGGACACAGCGCGCTGGTACGCTATCTCCAACACGGCGACATCCTTCTGGCGCAGGTTGTAGCTGCGAAGATACGCTCAGCAGCATGACATCAGTGGGGAGATTCCACTCACCAGTAAAGACAGGTCAGGTTGTAGGTGAGCAGCACAAATCGCGAAGACGTCGCAAACTGGGGCTTGGCCACGATATAGTAAAAGCAAGGAATGGAGTAGAAGAAGCCAAAGATGGACAAGACGTAGGGATTCTCCGGGAACAGAGACCAGACGGCAAAGGCTGTAGCAGCACCTAACCTGGATTGTGATAATGTAAGCCGAGTCGTAGCATGGAAGCGTGTCCTTCTTACAGCGTTCCCAGCACACGATGCACGCCCATATAGTTTGTCTGGAATGAGTCTCGTGAGCAAAGCGGCGACGGCAGTCCATACCGAATGACTCACAGCACCAATGGTGGGCGAGATGACCACGAAGAACTGTTGGCGTAGTTAGCTTGGGAGTCTTGCATGCCAAGCACAAACGACATACCGAAATCAAAGCCCACTCTCCCCTATACTCCACAAACACAGGACGAGTTCGCTCGAAAAACGCAGGCGCAGCCAACATGGCCGTCGCCATTCCGGCCTTGAACGCATACTTCATGTCCTGCTGCTTCAAGCGCGCGCCGAGAGCCCAGAGAGACTGCTTCAGTCTACCTATGAACGTCAACTTCTCCCGCGCCGGTGTCTGAATCGTGTTCGGGGCGTGCGGGGTGACCTTCGGGAAGGAGACGGCCCTGTGTGGCTGCTCCGGGACAAAGAACGCGGCTGCGTTCGAGTGAACAATGATGAGCTAGGACCAGAAAATCGGGGAACTCGGCTTACAGAGTCGTTTTCGCATACTACGCTGTGTTCCACGTCTAGCGCGCCCCAGCGGAGTGTTCCCTCTCGAGCCCCATGACAGAAGATTTTTGAAATGTCCCCAGAGGCCTCGCCGGGCGGCGTTCGCACGCTCTATGTTGCAAACTCGGCCCATGGCGTCAACAAGTGAGATGATCTCCCGAGAAAACTCTTGGAGGGTGAAGATGTAGCTATGACAATGATGAGACGCTGATACAAATGCAAGTTGGATGTACTCACAAGTATGCAAGGAATATATTCTCACTCTCATCTCCGCTAAGGGCTTGATTTTCCGAAGTAAGAGAGGCGATAGAGGCCCTGGAATCGACACCAGAAACGTTGCCGCTGCGGTACAGGCGCAGTACCGCGTGATTCGAGGTGCTCTCGAAGGTGAACAGAGCGCGTTCTACATTATCCGAGAGCTCCAGGAAATCCGCGGACTGCATGGTCGTCTGATCCGTGTTATCGCGTGGGTGAACAAAGGCTTCACGGAGACGTTTGAGCGTGGAAGTGCACGTCGCCTGTTGTAACACGGAAATGTGAGTAAGCTGGGCACTGTTCGGCCTTTACAGGACTTACTGAAAGCGCCTTGAGGGGAGGCCCCAGATCGTCCATGAGATCCCCGAATACGGTAGCAGCTGCCTGAAGCAACACGGCCTCCTCGTCCAGCGCTGCAGACGAGCTGAATGTAGAATCAACGGTTCTGCCGTTACCGTTACCGGACAGCGGCTCTTCTGCACGGAAGCGGGAGTTTTTGAGTATTATTTTCCCCTCACGATACCCTTTAATGATCTCTTGTTGTAGACTGATACCGCTGCGTAGCCCGTTGAGATGCTGGCCGAGGCGGTTCAAGCTATCGACAGCGTCTTGATACGCCTGTCCAGAGCTCCCGCGGAGTTGTGCTCGTCCTCCCACACGCCCTGGCCCTCCAAAGAAGCGTTCAGAGTGGGCTTCGTCCAAGCTCTTCTTGAGGCTCGTGAACGACGCCTGATGGCTTGCGACGGCGCGCTGCAGTCTATCAGCGCTAAACCCATGCAATTCCTCCAACAGGAAAGTCTGGGTGAGCATGCCGAGGAGCGTGGAGAAAGAGTCGAGTGTCTGCGTCATGTTGTTTTGTAGGTTCTTTGTCGCCCGCTGCGGCCAGATAAGTAGACAGACCACGTTGGAGATCAAAGCTCCGACGATGACGATGAATGCGACCTGCATGAGGGTTTGAAGACCGCCCTCTTTTACGATGCTGGTGACGACCTATCAGCCCTTACGTATCCTGTCGTGACCAATAGCACTCACACAACAAATAGAATGATCGCTGTCATGCTACAAGCTATAGACGTATCAGCACGTCCATACCAGGAATCGAAGCAATACATGGTACGCTTACCGGTGTTAAACGACGGTTTCGCCATCCAGACTTTCATCCATGCAACGGTGGACATCCCTACGCCAATCATGAGGAGAACCAGAATGTCGGCTAGCCACTCCCATCCAGACTGTAGCTCAAAGAACCAGTATACAGTCATGCTCGTCAAGGAAAGAAATGTCGCGAAGAGGAGGCCCATGAAGCAGAATACGTCAGCTTCAAGCATCCCCCCAAGCGTCTTGGCGGGATTGAAATACACTGCGCTGTGTGAGTGAAACAGATATCAGTATCGCGAAGGAAGTTATGATTGCAGCCTACCTACATGGTAGCGACCATGTGACCTGACGGGGAAGGCAAACGATCGCCAGGGTCACCGCCAGTGATGTCTGCGATGAAACCAGAGAGATATGGGGAGAAGGTGAATAACGACCCGATGAAGTACGCGATACAACACTTGGCGATGTTTCGGTATACCGGGGATATGGTGGGTATCGTTGGAAGCGTCTGGAAGAGATACCACTTCCGGGACGATTCTGAGCGTGACGGCTGATCGTTGGGATCGCGGCCCGTGTCAGAATCATCCGAATTACTATCAGAGTAAGATGCAGCATATGCGGCAGCTTGAGCCTCATTCCGAGCGGGCTCTACACTATCGTCGGCTGCAGTCGCAGAGGAGTGGTTCAGAAATGGTTCCCGTTCGTCCGCGGGCACAAGAGTGTTATCGAAATATGATCGCATTCCCTCGCTGACAGCACGCGGAGTGTTGTGCTTGGTCGAGCGTGCCGTGCCCGGTATCCGACGGGGAGACGTCCGGAGTCGTGCCTCGTCCTCCATTAGCTGGCCAAAGACCGTCCACTCGCGTTCCTGGTGACGTTCATTGTGAGAGTTCCTAATGAAACTCGACGTTATCTCTTGTACTCGAGATACTGGGTCGCCTCTCCTAGAGCTGGGGGTCGTGGATGAGAAACTGCGCTGGAAACTTGGCCGAGACTGTTCAGCGGTGATGTAGGAGGAAGACGTATGGACGCTTGTGAAGGAGCGAAGACCAGCATCTTGTATGTTGAGCTGGTCCGGTGAGCCCACAAAATCGCGGGAACCTTCCGACAAGTATGGTCGCGTGCTTGGTGAGGACGTCCGAGGTATCGGTATTGATGATGAAACCGGAGGCTGAGGTGAGCCTTCTCCCTCCATGAGGATTCACGGAGCAATGAGTTCCGCAGCAACCGAGTAGAATACGTCCAAATTGTACCCTGAGTTGTTGTTCGGTATACGTTCAGACCTGAGGTCTTCCGAGCTCGGGCAGCCTGCTAAGGGCTTGGCGATTGGAGTAGGGCTGCTGCGAGGAACTGACGTTTGAGTGTAAGAGTGCTTCTAGATGTTAAAGGAGATACAGACGAGAGTTCTCAAAGAACTGCACGAGGTGAATGCGTGGCCCGCTCGGTGAACGGTGGCGTGAACGCGGCAAGAGCCTGGAGGAACTTCGAGACGCGTCGCGTCGTCCATCCGCGTGACAACAACCATGTTGTGGCTGTGCAGTGTGACTCTGAGACTCTACCGTGACATCGTCACGGGCAAGTCATATCGAACGTTGGTCTGACTTCGTCTCGTGGGACAGGAAGACAACATTTTTCGCCTCATATGCTATGCAAGGCTCAGTCTGTGTATGAGTGCCACGAAAATGTGCTTCTCTGTATCCCCCTGAAGTTCTGAGCATGTGACTAGAGACACCCAGCACGGAACTACTGTAACAGCTGCGCCGCTCTCTCCTTGCTCGGCAGGAAGCCCTTGTCGTCCTCCACGTTCTTCAACACCCCAGCCTTATCAACCACTCCCTGGTAGTTCTTTGCTCGCATCCAGCCCTCGAGCGTATATCCGTTCGGATTGACCTTCCTCAGCCAACCGAAGTCGCGCGTGATGACATCGTCCCGCCACTGTGACCAGAACCCGGTGAAATTCTGGCGCCACGTCGTCGACCCGTCCCCGAAGGATCGCTCGTTCGCTACCGGATGTTCAGTACGCAGTATGTTCCCGAACCAGTCTTCGACGGTCTGACGCAGCACTACGGCGGGCTTGCCGGTGACCTTGGTGAAGGTCTCGACGAGGTAATCCCAGCCCACCCAGTCGGTCGCGACTTCAAGGTCTTTCCCGGACGTCTCCTCGCGATGGTCGAAAGTGTACCGCGCATAGAAGCCGAGATCCTCGAGCGCGATCATGGGGATGTGGCCGTCACCGATAGGCGAAGCAAAGACATACGTGCCGTCGGTGCGCTGGCCGATTGGTCCAAACATGCCCTGTAGCGGAACGAAAGCCTGAGTAAGTATGGTTTCCGCATTGAAGGAAAACATCACTCACGATGCCGAGCATCTCCATGTAGGGCGCAGATGTCACGACACTCCAGGACATCTCATCGTCACTAGGGACGGACGGCTGAGCTTTCATCCACTCGGCGACGCGACCCTTTCCGTCGTAATGCTCAACGCGGTACTCTTGTTTGTACCCACCCTTCTATAATCCCAGCACGAGATCAGCGTCGAAGTGCGTGGCACTTGTGACGTCAAATCCTTTGCTCACCTTGAACGAGTAGTCAAGGTTACTCCACACGTAGTGGCGCACGGTACCAAGCTGCTTAGCAAGCTCGAAGATTCGCATCCCGGCGTATAACTCTTTCATCTCGCCGACGGTGAACCCGTCAGTATTGACCCACGCGCCCCAGACACCCTTTAGGGCCGAAAGGACCGTAGGGAAATCGTCGAAGGCCCCTATAAACACACGCGTCTAGCTTCGTGACGACCGAGGAAATAAATGAATATCACCTTTCGTGAGCTCGACACCCTTATCCAGCAGCAGCTGCGCCCTACGGCTCTTCGGGTCGCGTGTGAGCGCACGTACGGCGTAGGGAGAAGGTGAGCCATCTGCAGTCGGCTCGAGTAATTTGTCGATAACCGCGAGACCTTGCGCGCCCGTTGCTCCGATAACGAGTATGAGTTTCTTCTCCTGAGACATGGCGTTCAGATGTGTTGGTTGACTCAAGCAGCAGATACGATCCATATATACTACGTCTTTTCTACGTGCTTACAACGTACGAGTCGGGCTTGCTGTCTCAAGCACCGACATGCTCACAAAGCTCGCAGCTTCTGAGAAGCGGTCCTTTCAAAGATATATGCCTTCTATGACCCGACAATACTATGGGCGATGGAGCCTATTCGAAGGCTCAGTCACAACCCGGAGGGAGTGTTCTTGGCGACTGAACCTTATGGCTCGGGGGCCGATGCATGACCGAGGCAACTTACAAGACGACGTGACAGCAGTGTAGTTTGCCTATCTGCTAGATACTGAAAGCAGTCATTGTAATTCTCGCATCGCTTTCGGACGGAGATGGCACGGAATAAAGAGATATCAATATTTGTTATTTGTACAGCTGGGGTGCGAGATGGGTACAGTATGATACACAATAATGTCCGAAAGGATTTTCAGTTGGTCAAAAAGCCTCCGTTTTCACGGGCCGTTCGTCAGGTCACTGCTTGATCATTGCGACGAACGCATTACTGGACAGCGATCTTCTTCGGGGCCTGCTCGGGCGAGGTCCGGGGGTAGGTCACCGTCAAGACCCCATTCTCGAGTGAAGCCTTGATTTCCTCCGACTATAATCCAGACATTAGTAACTCGCACATCTCAGAATATTCAACACAAGATAGCGTACCTTTATGCCTTGCGGGACCGGGAGCGAGCGCGAGAACTTGCCGTAGCGGCGCTCCTTGACGACATAACCGTTCTCATTGCGCTCCTCCGTCAATTTTGTCTCGCCAGAGACGGTGAGGACGTTGTTGTGCACGTCAATGTTGACGTCCTCCTTCTTCAGGCCGGGGAGCTCGAACGTAGCCGTGATGACGTTCTGGTCTTTGTCCTCGTGTACATCGATCCTGTAGAGGGATTGTTAGTACGTTCAAGCACAAAATCTGTTGAGTTAAATAGATAACTTACGTAGGACGGAAGACACGAGGTGCGGTGTTTCCCTGACGTGCGACTTGAGAGTTGTCGCCCCCGTTAGTGCGGCGGGAGAAGGCCTCGTCGAAGAGGCGGTCGAAGTCATCGTAGAAGGGGGTAGAGAAAAAGTTGACGAGAGACATTGTGAGTTAGACTGAGTGATGCGGGGATGTGAGAAGGCTGGTGAGTTAGATGTGTAGATTGTTGTGCAACGCTCTGAAGGCATGGTACTTATATACAGCAACAGTCCGTGCATCCTATGACGCCAGGCTCTTTCGAGAAGAGGCTCGCGCATTGATGATGTCAATCGTTACGACAGCTACGAGGTCCATGACGGTCTGTGAAGGATCCCCAGTGAGATTTTTGGAGGGCTAGTACTTGGTGGATGACGCGAGAAGGTCGGCATGTGACGGCGAGTTGGCAACATACAAGCTCGAACAAACGGAAACAATCCCGAACTTGATGGAACACGCCAGACGCCCGTGCGTAATTTGGAAGGGTCATGTTATTAGACGCCCTCTAGATCTCGCTAGATCTCGTTGGCAGCGAAGTGCTTCCAACGTCTTCAAGACCCGGAAACGAATCAGTAATTACTAGACGGTACTAGACCATGTATCGCCATGCATTGCTGCGAGGCGGTCAATCAACCTGCGGCGTAGCCCACGGTGTCTAAGTACGACTGCTAACTTTCAGGCTGCCTGCACCGAGGACGGGGGAAAAGTATACATTGATAACATTTATTATGCGACTTGACAATATGTATTCGAACCCATTTCCAAGCGATCTACGTGAATATATGAAAGTAGGATAGGGCCACAAGAGCGTTAGGGAAGACTGTGTTGAGACAATTATCCTAGTAGCCAGATACAAGAGACGCATATGTAGGACATCCAGAAGGACCTGTGTGGCTCTCAATTGACGGGGTGCATTGCTGCGTCGAAAGTGGGGCATAGATCCTTCCACGCCTCTGTCACAATAATTCAGTAGCTGAAGAAAAAGTGTGTTCGAACACACGTACGCGGAACTGGGTTGGCTAATTTCGTGTCCTTGGTGTCTTCGGCGAACACAATGGCCAGGCCGGCTTGCAGGTGGAAGTCGATGTGGCAGTGGAGGAACCAAGGGCCCGGGTTGTCGGTCTATCGTCCGTTTAGTCCCCGGCTAGGCACGTCAAGTCAACGGAATATGGCAAGACGTACCACGAAGCGCACGGTGACATTGTCGCCGGCTAGCCCAATGCTGACCGTATCGCGCTTGACGGGGTTGAGGTAGTTATAGTGCTGACTGCCGGCGCTGCGGACAACGGAGAACGCGTGCTATGAAACACATAATGAAAGTGAGAAGCTAGCTTCAGTTTTTACGAGGGGAATGCTTACACCATGTAGATGGAACGGATGCGGACCGCCAACGACACCACCCGGGATGGACAATTCGATAGTGGAGAAAGGAGGCAGGTTGTAAACGCTTCCGGGCGGCAAAAGATCCTTAGCATCGAGTGTGCCGTTCAAGATTTGGAGCAGCACGGGCACATCTGGCGGCACGAAGGGCGCATCGTTGATGAAGAATTCAGTGCCATTCTAGTAATTGCCTTAGTCCAGCGCCAGTTACGCAGGCATCATTACCACTCACGAAGGTCAGGTTGAGGTTCAGAGCGTGGTCGACGCCACCCTTGAAAGGAAGACCAGGCTAGCGGACAGTTCGTGTCAATGTAGATCCCTCGTGGCCGACACGGACAGAACTCACAGCGAGAGGGTTAGTCAAAGGGTGTAGATTTGTTTCCTGGAGGAAGTTGACGATACGGGTTTGATTAGTCGTCGGCTCCTGGATCGGTGCTCCTTTGTAGCGCAGGATGGCGGAATTTATCCCATTCGCAAAGCCCGTGGCATTCGCGTGGTCAGGGTTAGCACGAATCCAGTAGTTTCCGATCTGCTGGTTGGCATGAAGCTAGAAACAACCTCAAGATTAACATACGTACGCTGATTGAACGAGGAAAAACACATACCACAAAGGAATACCGTTGAGCGGCGAATATCTGCAGCCCGTCAACGTTGAGAGGCTGGGTGTTCTGCCCATCCGCCTCAATGATTGTCATTGTGTGATGATCGATAGTGAAGTTATAGTTGGGGTCGCAGGAAATGCTGATCAGACGGAAGCGATAGCTGAGACAGAACACCAGTGTTATTCCTGCCCCACGAAGAATGACAGCGCTGCTGGACGTACCGTTTCCCATATTCCACATTTATGACTGCAAGCTCGGAATCGGGATTGCCAGACCAACGGCCGAGTCCATTGATTAGTGTGCTGTCAGAGGGACTAGAAAAGATGTTAACGTCAAGTGACTATGTGCACAAGGGATGTACATACGTTGCGGGCGGTAGAAGCGCTGCCGCGGTATGATACCAGTCAGCCAAGGTGATGACAGTACTCTCTGTAAGTACACGTATCAGTGCCAAGAAGCTTTCGTCTACAGAAGAAGCTGCGTACCATCGTCGACATCGTATAGGCTTGCATGCGGATCATGGGGATCGTAGATCACCAGGGGGCCACGCAAACCATCGCAGTACTGCAACCCCAAATGGCTATGATACCAGTACGTTCCTACATCCGTGTTAGAATGCTTATACAGTTATGTGTGAAGCGCACGAGACGTACCTGTTTGCTCTGCAGCGTTGAAGTTGTATAAAAAGTCATGGCCAGTGGTGATGGGACATTGGGTCACGAAGGCAGGGCCATCGGCCCAGTTTGTCGTATGCTGGAACAATCCATGCCAATGCTGGTGGCGAGAGACCTCAGCATTACTCGCAAAAAAGGTTTATTGTGGTAGCGTACTATGGATGTTGGGGTGAGCATGGTGTCGTTGACTAACTTGTCGACAACGTTGATCCGGAAGTTGGCTCCCTATGGATATCATAGTCAACAACGACATACAAGGGTCGTAGATATTCTTATGGTCGCATACCTTATTGCCCGTAATGAGTGGGCCAGGGAACGTGCCCCCCGCGAGGACGGTGTCACGGGAGACACCGTCGGGGGCAATGACCTTGTTGACGATGTCAAGCTCCGTGGCTGGGCCAATTGTAGCAGCCAAAGCGCTGCTGCAAAGGGTCACAAAGTACAGAGTGCGGCGGAGGCTGGAGAACGACATCTCTTCTGCGACCGGGAGGGGGGAAGTCTCGGCGAAGGAGATGCGGAACCTCTCAAGTTCTGGTACGTCTTATATCTTCTGCTCCCCAGACTAGCGAGGTCTGGCACGACACGGCCAGAGCATGTTTTGCGTTACAACACAGCCGTGTGCGCCGCTGGTTTCAGCGACATGAGAAAGGCCGCCAGCCGACCCTGCATACCCCGTCTACCGGCAGCACAGAAACGGTCGGACCGCTCACTTGTGTGGGTACAGCCCGTCACAGACCCGACACGAAGGTATCGCTAGCATCGGTGGCGGCGCGAACATGTGAAAGACTCTGCTAAGTTCCTGCCATTAGGACGGGCTGCGCTCCCTGGATATTTGCGGAGCAATGGAGATCGCATGTCGCTATGCTCGAATAAATACAGTAATTTGCCAGTATTGCGAGATGGGCAACTCGCGCACCGTGAAGATATTGTTCCTGTGGATGAACAATCGAGCTTGTGATTTTGGTAAGCATGGATCCGAGTTGTTCTACGACTCGGAGCGCGGACGAAAGCGCCCTTGGCCGAAAGGTGTTGCTTTGATAAGAAGCCTCAATAATATTAACTGCGCTTCACCTTGCGGGATTTCGGCGAACCGAGAGCGATTCTGCGCGGTCTGTGGCGGGGATGAAACGTGGCGCGTCAGGCACTACATAGGCAGCGAGTGTCTCTAGGATTGCGGAACCATGCTGCGCGGACATGCGGTGCTAGTTCGCGGTGCCGTCGCAGATGTGGGCGGTATGTCACACGTCGAGCCACAGAGATGGTTGGGTGGCTGACAGAAGTTTAGCCAGGCTTCAGGATACCGTATTGACCGTTTCGGATACGTTTGTCGGCGAGCTGGGGCTTCACGCGCTTTCCTGCGCAACCGCCGGAATATATCTGGAGTTGATAGCATTTAACTATGTGCGGGGCAAGGCGCGCGCCCGGTGACAGTGTTTGATGTTTGCGCTGATTACATCCATAACTTGGGCTGAGTCGGAGCAGAGCTTCCATGGGAAAATGACTCACTGTGCTCTCAGGCCCTTCTGCTCGTCGCGCCACTCAATCCTCGTCCATCGTTTCAACGCCAGCGTTCCTCCACCACGACGTGGGCCCTAGACCTTGCTCGGCCATAGAGCACTAGTGACGTTGATGAGGCGCGAGCTGAAGAATGATAAAGATGACACATCGGCTCACAGTAAGGCTATAAGGCGGTCGCCGATTCTCCTGGACCTGCTGCACACCCTCGTGCGCCTTTGGCGGGCCTGGCTCATCATCGTGGAACTCGTCCGACTCGACTCGGACCCTGACCACATCGCCGGTGTCAATGTACATCCGGTCTGTTAATGCCGAGTCCAAGAGTTCGTGGGAGGAAGTCGCCACGGATCCTGGTAACCAGAAGTGGGCGCGCTCTTTTGAATCACTGCCACCATTTCAGCGCGTAGCAGACCGGGTATGCGCACAAATGACTCACAAGGCCGTAGGCTCCGGGAGATATACGAGAGGTACGTATATATCGTCGAAAAACCCCACAGTCACTGTGAGAAAGCGGTGAGACGACGTTATCCGTTGCTGAGCTGATACATATACGTACACCGAATGCCGTCTTCATCTGATGACTTCACTTTTGCAAGTATAACTTCGGACGCAAATGGTCTGAACACAACGAGTCGGAACACCACTGCACAAAGTTCGCATTTGGCCCTACGGAGTTTGTTGCATTTGACTCACCGACCTTTATACCACAAACATCCGTCACCGTATCTTACCTTCCCTTCGCCGACTTCGGAGAGATCGAAAACACATATACACACTCCAACATCGTGGAGTACACGGTTGGCATATTTCTTGTTCAGCTCATTGGTAACTGCTTGCTGGGGTGGGAGGCCAAACTGTGATGGATGAACCGCCACCGTATCCTGCGAGCTAAAGTCAATACACGTATGCTTAGTGAGCCGCGTCCTTTTGACCTTGATGACAGAAAGTTGAAACATAGTTCGACCGCCGGTCTATCCCGCACGTCTGTATACAATTGACGGGAGCCCACCTCGACGATCAGCGCTCAGCGAAGCGTTGAAGTGTTTTTGGCGACTTCTATTGATATGTAGACCAGACGGTATGGTTTTGTATCGTTAGCTGTAGGGATTGCAGGAGAAAGAGTCGTGGTGGTCCAGCACTTGGAAGTTGGAAGCGGCTGCTCGCCGGGCGGGGCTTGTGAGGCGTCTATCTAATCTTATCTCAAACGCTCACCCTTCCAAAAATTGGGAACGGCTTGCAAGACGCGGCGGCTCGGATAGGGCTGTCGAGGTTACCGTTTCCCTCGTCCGTCTTCACCTTTGTCCTCCGCTCACAAAATGGCTGGTACTCCCGCGCAAGGACCCTCAAAAGGCATCTGGCTACCTGAAAAGTCATGGCACCACTTCGTCGCTGGCGGGTAAGTCTCCAATATCTGCATCGTCCACGACACGTCTGACTGTTGGTTTCCAGACTAGGCGGGATGTGCGGGGCGATCGTAACAAGCCCGTTCGACGTCGTCAAAACCCGATTACAGTCAGATCTTTTTAGGGAGAAGGTTGCTGTTGTCTCCCTGTCGGGGGATGGCACAGCAGCGTTGACTGCACCGCGCAGAAATATACTCTGGCATTTTGTGGAGACTGGTCATATACTGCGGTGAGCGTGTTTAAGATAATGTTTTTACGGACTCGGTTATATTCATACATCTTATCAGCGATATATATCGCGAAGAGTCTCCCCGGGCCCTTTTCAAGGGTCTTGGTCCAACCCTTGTCGGTGTCATCCCCGCACGCTCTATCAACTTCTTCGCCTACGGCAACGGAAAGCAAATCATCGCGAGTCGCTTCAATAACGGCCAAGAGAACTCATGGGTCCATCTTTCCGCTGCCGCTATTGCTGGAATTGCTACAGGAACGGTCACGAATCCTATCTGGGTTGTCAAGACGCGTCTTCAACTTGATGCCCATCGACCTACGCCGGCACATAGCGCTCGACCGGCTTTTGGTGGCTCTCTTTCCATGATACAGAAGATTCTACGCGAGGAGGGAGTACGTGGCTTCTATAAGGGGCTGAGCGCGAGCTACCTCGGCGTAACGGAAGGGACGATCCAATGGGTGCTCTATGAACGACTCAAGGCACTCACCGCTAATACGCAAGGGAAGGGTGGAGTCCAAGAGTGGTTGGGAATGCTAGGAAGTGCCGGGACTGCGAAGTGTGTCGCATCCCTCATCACGTACCCCCACGAGGTGCGTCTGTGCTGCATTTGGCCTTTGGATCCACAGCATGAACTGGAGTACAGGTCATTCGAACGCGGCTGCGGCAACCGCTTGTCGATGGAAGGATGAAATACACCGGTCTCCTACAGACCCTTCGATTGGTCATCGCTGAGGAAGGTGCTCGCTCATTATATGGCGGCCTTAGCGCGCATCTCATGCGTGTCATTCCCAACGCCGCGGTGATGTATTCCATCTACGAGGCCGTCCTCCGCATGTCATGATGTGTATCCCCTCCTGCTCTCACTTATGGTTGCCACAAGGACTATGTGCACACGCTCTCGATTACACATTACACAGTTATAATGCCCCGACACCCCTCACTCAGCTTTATGACCTACTTTAGACATGACCTATGTACTATTATTGCACGGAACATCCACTTAGTCTTAGTTTGCTACACAGTATCTTCATCTTCACTGTATAATAACATTGATAACTTGCAGCCGCTGGACAAACATATCCGGTCTCCCCTTGCCTCGCAACGCAGAGTGAAGGCACATGAGTATAAATGCGTGTCGTAGTTTCCGTCCTTCGATATCATCGTTACAGCAAAGTAGTACTGCCTGACCGTCCGCAACCATTCGGTCTCCTATTTCGACGTACACATGCCCTGCACGTCCCTGCACGTCATCTAGTTCTCTCCCCGACCAAGCTTGTCCAGCGCGCGCACGCCCTGCTCAAACCACTCCTCGCGTGACACCCAGAACTCCTCTCGGTTCTTCATGATGTCCGCCAGTACCGCGCCGCCGAGGAACACCATGTGCTTCCGACGTGGCGGGTCTTCGATGCGGATCTTGAATTTCTATGGGCCAGTATGCAATCAGTGTTGAACAGATGATGGACAAAATGACGTACGTTTAGTCGAGTCGGGTCGCCGTTAAGCACGCGTGTCAGGTACAGCTGCTTCATCTCCTTCTCCAATCGACTGGGAAGCCCGGGGTACATGCTCGAACCGCCGGAGAGAACGACATGCTTGTAGAGCTCAGAACGTACATCCACGGCGGCGGCTTGTATGGTTTGGAAGAGCATTTCTAGATATGAGTGTGAGTACGCCTGAATCAATCTGTTCAATAGCGCCCTAACCTGCCACGCCAGGTTGCTCAACGTCTACCAGATGTGGCTGGAACATGCACTCTGGTGCCTCGAATCTCTCCGATCCGATTTTGATCACTCGACCATCGGGAAGCTTAATCCTCGTTAGCTACAACTGACCCAGCATTTGGTAACTGATGCTCACCGTGTAGCTCTCCACCAATACAGTCGTCTCCTCCGCCAACCGCGTGTCAAGCTCAAGGTCATAGCTTACATAGCACAATTTCTCCTTGATTTCCCGTACAGTCTCGAAGTCTGCCGTTCGGTTGAAGGCATATCCTCGCATGAGCAGCAGTTTGATCAGATAGCGAGTGACGTCTCGTCCAGCGATATCCAGTCGGCGGGTCAGATGAGGAAGTGAAAAGCCATCATACACGGGTACAATGTGCGTGACACCGTCTCCAGAGTCGACAACGACACCAGTGGTGAGACCTACGCGGAGCCGGCGTCCTTTATTATGCGATGTCCTCACGCAAGAACATAACGCGCGTACGTACCCTGTGCGTAAAGGGTAAGTACGGCCTGAATGGCAACGTATACGCCCTGGAAGCCGTATTCCTCGAACATGACTTGCGCCATACGTTGCCGGTTGACCTTGGGATTCATAGGCGGCTCTGTCAGGAGCACCTTCCGGCCTTTGGGGTCGACATGGAGTTTCTCATCAAAGGTGTAGTCCCACAGCAGCTTCATGTCCTCCCAGTTGCGCACAATACCATGTTCCATGGGTTGAGTGACTTGAAGGTAGTTACGGTTCTCCGCCGCCTCGTCGCCGATCATAACATCCTTGATCACCGCGGTGCCTGCAACACGCTCTTCCGCACGGAGAATGGGGCGACCGACAATAGATGGGAAGACTAAGTGTTGAATCGGCCTGTGAGAAAGACAGTACATTGTGCAAGATGAGAAAAGGCACACCATGTTCCGGGAAGTTAGACCCCGCATATCCCACTTTCACGAACTGCATGATCCATGTTAGTGTTCCGGCGTCGACTACTGATACGAGCAATACTCACGCCGGTACCGTTATCGACTACCAAGGGCACAGATGGGTCCATTGCGAGAACAAAGCGAAGTTATCGTAGCGGTTGTCGTGGTCGATGTCGAAGATGGCGCAGCGAAAGCGGGGGGCGGCTCGCCTGGCGCGGGGCGCGTCGCGGGACCCTTGGCCGCAGCTCGCGCCACTTTCCTCCGGCCTCCACCTCGTCGCGTCCTACCTCTCGAACCTGACTTTCTGTCGCGTCCTGCTTACCACAGCGTAACCGCCTACCACAGCGCTGCGCTGAGAGTGTACGCTTATCTAGTTGGGCGCACTCGACCATCATGGCTCGCGGCGCTGCTTCGCCCGCGCCAAACGCTCTACCGAAAGTGTCCTTCGTTAAGGTCACCGACGAAGTGACGCAACAGCCTCCCGGGGTGCACGACCATATAGCAAGGTCCTATGGGTGTATGTGTGAGTCCCGGCAGGCTTGCGACTGGCTAACGTCCCCTCACAGACAACGACTTCAATGATGACTTCGTGCGGCCGGAGGAACACTACATTCGGTACATCGGTATGCTCATGCGCGCACCATGCTATTGCTTGCGATTTTGACGGCATGCTTTAAGAACCTCTGGAGAGCGACCTCGCTACCCAGGTAGAATACGACATGGATGAACAAGGTGTGTGTGCGCCTCTCCGCCACTATGCATATGTCCATATGTTTTGTATCCACAGATCAGGAGTGGCTGGATTCCGTGAACATCGAGCGTAAAGCACAGCAGCTAGACAAAGTCTCCTACGAAACATTTGAGATTATCATGGATCGACTGGAGAAAGAGTGGTTTGACTTGGTAAGTCCGCCTGAATCTAACACCTTTCGCTCAACCCTGACCTCAGCGACAGTCGAAGAATATCCCGAAGTCTGACATGGCCCTACCGTCCGAAGATTCGACGTGCGCAATATGCGATGATTCTGAAGGGGAGAACACCAATGCAATCGTATTCTGCGACGGCTGCAACCTCGCAGTACATCAGGGCACGTGAAGGCATCCGCACTCAGTCTGCATGCTTGTTGTTAACCTATCTTCAGACTGCTACGGCGTGCCATACATACCTGAGGGACAATGGCTTTGTAGGAAGTGCATTGTTTCACCTGAGAACCCGGTGGTAGGCATAGAATGGGTCTCGACTGACCGTATGCAATGCTAAACACGATGTTTAGTCTTGTATACTGTGCCCGAACGAGGGTGGCGCATTCAAGCAGACACCATCCGGGGAATGGGTCCACCTCCTGTGTGCTATCTGGGTGCCTGAAACTGCGGTAGCCAACGACGTCTTCATGGAGCCCATTACCGGCGTAGAGAAGATATCCAAACCACGCTGGAGACTGGTTAGTGTGCTATTTACGATTACCAGGCGCTGCTTATTGAGATATTCTAGAGGTGCTCAGTCTGTGACATCCGAGAAGGTGCTTGTATTCAGTGCACTAAGGCGTCATGCTTCACCGCATTTCACGCTACATGCGCAAGGAAAGAGAAGCTCTTGATGCCCATGAAAGCCACGCAGGGATCAGAAGCCCCGACTCTGGCATGTTTCTGCGAGAGACATCTTCCAGTAGGTCGAGAGGACCTCTATCCCTTCGAAGCAAGACTCATCGCTGGTCGTAACAGCGAGAGCAGCAGGAAGCTCGCCTTGCAGCACTTCGGGCACAACGTACTGACGACTCCGACGCCGGAAATGAGCAGGCAAATTCGAAATCAAACAAGATAGCTCGTGCGTACGCGAAGACGTACAAGCCAGGCCCGCCGCTCGTACCTCGCATTATCGTTAACCGGGTACTACAGTATATCTCTCGAATACCTGTCCGACACAAGGCGGAGTTCGTTCACTTGGTGTGTAGGTACTGGAGCTTGAAACGCGAAGCGAGACGAGGCGCGCCGCTTCTCAAGCGGTTGCATCTGGAACCTTGGACGGCGCTTTCAGGCAGCAAGCAGCAAACAGATGAGGAGAAGGTTATGAAGCTCGACGTGAGTGCTGTCTGAATGCCGATCTCCTCTTTTGCTGACTCAGCTCCCTAGCATATGAGACGACTTCGCCTTGATCTTGAACGTGTTCGTCTGATCATTGACGTAATTCGACATCGCGAGAGCGCGAAACAGAAGCAACAAGAGCAGATACAGCTTGTTCTGTCCCGCTTCTTCTTTCCTCATGAGCCGGCGCTCAGGTTCTCGTTCGAGAAAATCATCAGGTTTGTCCACGATCCCCGCAGTCGTGCTTGTGTATTGACCGCCTCATCAGCCACGACCGTCAGGCATACTTCAAGTCACCTGTCAACAAGAATGAAGTACCCGACTATTATGACATTGTCGAGAACCCCATGTGCTGGGACAATATCGATCAGAAGTTGGATGACCATGAATACCTCGACCTTGAAGAATTCAAGGTACAGTATTTGTGCGTTATATGTTGAACAGTAGATTGACCTCATTTTAGCGTGACGTGCAGCTAGTGATAACCAACGCTATGGCCTATAATCAAGCCAACACCCCATTCTACAAGACAGCATCACGGATTCAGAACCACCTGCCTCAGATCTTCGCTGACCTCGATAAAGCATTGTCCTTCCAGCCGAGCGTTCTTAAAGCTGAGCAGGAAGATGGTGACCAGCTTCTGCTCCAGGCTCACTTCGAGCAGCCCAACGCAAAAGAACCGAATGCGGAGAGTACGGCCTCACCAACGCCTCTGGACGATGCACCCATACTGCCACATATTGGCGACCTAGAGCCGTCTCTCGTCCTTCTCGAACTGCTAGTATCCGAAGAACTCGTGAGGCAAGACACGAACCTAGTGATGATGTCCCCGCCGATCGACTCCCTCCTCAACTACGAGATGCCCAACATCCGCCCACCCGCACCACCACAGCCACCTCCGAAACCGAAGCCTCAGGTGTACGAGACGGACAAGGCTGGGCGCAGGCGGCCCAAGATCGATCGCAAGGCCGCCCTTGAGCGCAAACGGCTCGAGCGCTTGCGCGCTTCTTTAGACTCTGCACCTGGTTTCCGGGCACCGCGCACGCGGGCTGCTTTAGCTGCCGCCGCCGTCTTTGAAGGAGATGTCAGTGGGGAATCGCTGCTTCCTGAGATGGAGGCTGGCGAGTCATCCCCGGCAGCTGAGATGAGACACGATGCAGCCAGTTCGTCCAAGGGGAAGAAGCCTAGGCGATCCACGGTGCTTCACCCCCCTGATATACCTCTCACTGTCGAGAATGTCGATAACCGGAAGTCATTCACCATGTTCGAACGAGGCTGGATTTTGCCTCCGGATCAGAAGCGCGGCGGTCGCGCTCGAGTTGAGCGCCAACCGCTACCTCCGCCCAAGAAGAAATTGAAAACCTGTGAGTCGCGTTTTTTAAATTATCTATCATGCGGAGCACGGTTCTAATAAGGTCATAGCCCACGAGACATCCCGCTTGTCCGTCGGTAGTTCGACCGCGTTCTCCCAGAGCGGGGACGGCGAAGTACTGAACTACGGCGCACACCACAATGCTCTGTCCGACCTTGGAGGCAGCGGCATCGCGCCACGAAATGCCTCTGTCGTCTCTGAAGCTCACGATGACCTCGCAGATTTCAATATAGTCTCTGAAGCCTTGCTCGACCTTGCTCGAAGCATTCCCGCCCCTCCGGTCGTCGCGCACCCACCGTCCCGGGAAACCACATTCATACCTGTCGTTTCCGATCCTCTTGCAGCTGACCCTCTGCCCTCGGCCCCCATTGTTCCCTCACAATCTTCCTATCCACCCGAACTGTCCTCGGCACCTGTGGAAGAGGTAGTAATGGATGTCGATGCACCCCCCACCGTTGAGACCTCCCACGCCGTAGTCACCCCCGATGATGTGATGGAGGAGCAAGACCCGCACAAAGTCTCAATGGAGGTAGAGGACATCTCGATCCGACAAGGACCTGAGGAGATTCCCGAGCCAGCAATCAAACCGGAGCATGAGGATGAGCAGAAATGGAATCAAGAGCAAGAGCACGCGGAGTACCCAGTGCTTGAACGGGCGCCCGAACTAGAATCGGAACGGATGCAGGAGCCCGTCTCCGAACCGACGCAGAACGCGCAGGAGCCAGACGTAGCAGCTTCAGGCGAGGAGGCAGCTGAGGAAACCGCAGCAGTAGAAGAAGCAGACGAAGCAGCCGTCGCGAAAGAGGTAGCGGCGGAAGAGGACGCGGCAGAATCAGAAGAAGAGGACACTGGGCCACCGCGCATCATCATCATCGAGTCGCTCGACACTCCCGCGATCCGTCGCGAGAAGAACCGGCGCAAGAAGCTTGAGCGCCAGGCCGCGCGCGAGGCCGCGGCGCGCGAAGCAGCAGCGAGCGCTGCCGCCGCGGGATCGTCGACCGCCCCTGCACCGCGAAATATTCGATCCATCGCTGGATCCTCACGGCTCTCGTCGGATGTACTGGACGGCGACGACTCTGACCTGACAGATCTCTCGGACGCTGAGGAAAATGCGTCTCCAGACATAGAGCTCCCGAGCACAGTCCGGCCAGGTGTCTTGCAGCAACCCGGGGAGGGCCCCGTGGTGTTCCGTTCTTCAAGACGAGCGCCGCCACCTGTTGCTGAGGTGGAACCGGGTGCGATCACAGTTAGGCCTGGAGAGAAGCTCGAGGGTGGGACGCTAGGTGCGCTAGCTCATTTCATTGGTTCAGGCAGACGCTCACCATCTCCTTGTTGGCGGCGCAGTGTGGGCAAAGATAGGTAAGTAACCGCGTGCTGTACCAAGATCATTGGAGGTGCTCATCGCCTCGCCTCGCAGAGTCATTCCCGTGGTGGCCAGCGGTTGTGTTTGAGGAAGACGACTCAGAAGTACCCGAGAGTGTTGCGGCTCGAGCCCCTCCTTCAGAGCCGGACTTGGAGCTTGTGCGCTTCTACGAGAAGAAGCACATCAACAATTGGTGTGGACATCCCTATCGTCGGCTTGGATCATTCTGACTCTATTCCTAGGGCATGGGTTCGTCATCGCAATATGCGCTACCTTGGCGAAGACGACTGTGGGTGTCTCTAACAGCACAGCTCCGCATCTGTGCTTACATTCCGTGTCTGCGTCTCCGTAGCTCTCGACGCGCAGATGCTCGCACCCGCAAGCAAGTACCAGCGATGGCGGAGCGCACCACGTCGAACAGAGTGTCGCAACGCGTACCGGTGCGTATCCTGCGTTTCCCCCGCACACCGTGGCATGTCTTGTTCTCAACATGGCACGCCTTCTACTCAGGGACGCCCTCGCAGAGATGGAAGCTGATGGCGAGGCTAACGACACGCAGGCAACCCCTTCTTCCCGCGCGCAGGCCCGATATTCGAAAGCTGCAGGCTCGTCACGATCGCGGATGGCTGACCGAGCCCACGGATCCAATCCGAGCACCGGGGCTGCGGAAACTATTTCAAGCAGTGCACCTGCGGGGGACGGCTTGCTTCCCGCTGCTATGGGTGCCGACAGTCCGATGACAGATGTTGAATCGATCGGATGAACATCACGTCGTTTTTTGGGCATTCTAGTATCATGGACTTATGGTATGTGTATACGTTATCCACCTTGCTATATATATTGTACAACATCTACACCTATAAACGTTAGCAGCTTACCTCGACGGCTCGGGACGGAAGCATTTTCATAGATGTCACGTAGCGACCCTCGTATGGGGATGCTATTTGACTGTTCCTGGCGAGATATATCGGTACGGTAACCGGGTAACGTAGCAGCACTGTGGAGAAAGGCGGATCTTTATGGGGTACCGGGAGGCACCGGGACACACATCCGTCTGCCGTAATACGCAAGGTCAATGACAACATGGGCGCCGCCAAGTCTCTCCCGGCGGCGGCCCGCCAGTGCTGGCATGACAGCAGAGGCGAAGCGAATCAGATGTTTGTGCGCGGTGAGCCTTCTCAAATCAACTTCGTTGCGACAACCTCTGGCCATGTGCCCTGATTCGTACAGTCTAGGTTGCGGAGGTCGTGATGGAGCGTCACGCTGGAGATGCGCCAGGATGCGCCCTTTGAGGGTTTTGCGCCCGCGCGGATAGCCGTGGACCGACAGGAGGGTACGTACACTGCAGGAGACATGGACCCATGGTCCTAAGTAAGGGTACTCCCCCTCCCCCTGCCGCTCACCCGGCGCCTTTCACTCTCGACTCGTCTGCCCTATCCCGTACGTGCCTCTTCGCATGCCCCCCGCGCCCGCCCAGCTTCACGCACCTAGTCCTCTCTCTTCATGCACCCGCCCCTATGACCCACCTCGCTCGCGCTTCCCACACGCATGTATTATCTGACATAGGGCTACGCCCTCCAGCGGATATAAAATTGGATACAAAAAAAAAAAAAAAAAAAAGTAAGGGTACAAGTCAATTGAGGTACGAGCAGGCAGTTCCATGGATGCGGTATCCGCCCATGATATACGTTCCGACTAGCAATTCCTGGCAGTCCACGAAGGTTCTGGAGGAACCATTGGAACTGGCGCATCACACATATTCGAGTTCTGCAAGGCACGGGGCTCGTTCAGAAGTTGAGGATATACCTCAGTTCGAGACTACCCGGTGAAGCATCATCATCATCAACTCACCGCGCCGCCGCTCAGCCATCGACGAAGTGCAGGCGGTGACTGCGGCACCGTGCCGGTCGCGGTTGTCCGCGGAGTTTCTCCTGCCCAGGCGTAGTGGACACTGCGGCCTTTCTTCTGCCAATGGGGTTTCGGCCTCAAGGGAAACACCCAGTCGACGACAGTGACGTTTAGGCCCTTATAGCGGTCTTGGCAGGATCCCATGCTGGTCTCAAGCCACCGCTATATCGTCGTAACGGTTTCCACCCATGCGCATTTGGCGCCCTTGCAGGCTTGGCCAGAACCACCGCTGACCACCGCCCATCACCTTTGCTCTGCCGCACTGCGCACGCTGCACGGCCATGGTACGGCCACGTCGTGGCGGAGCTGAACTCTTCCAAAGCGGCAGTAGTACCTGGAGGCGTTTGAGTCTGACCCGGGCCGTTGATTGGGCGCCTAGGTGTGCGCAGGCGTGCGCTGTACGCAGACGCGCCACCAGAGTTTTGCCTGCTCAAGCCGTTTGGCGTTGCTAACTGGCCAAAGTCCGAATGCCGCAAAGCATTCCCACCTCCACGCGTTTGATGCAGAACAACGGCAAGCGTCGCTCGTGCAAGGTCTGGGCAGCCTCCACCCGCCCTGGTTGGATTCAGAACCGCAACAGTCTGTCATCCGATGGGCCATCCATGTCTAGAACTCGGCTTTTGGTGTGAAAATACCCACATTCGACCGTTCTAGTGCTCGTTGCTCCTGTTTCGCGCGCGGGCTCACATACAAACAGTAGATTTTCATCGCTGCGTCTGATGCATGCTCACATTAACAACGCCCAGTTGTAGAGCGTACTGCTTAGCTCAGCCTGCCGGTCATCGGTTGCTGCATGTAGCTGGCGGCCTCCGGGCCTCGATCGCAATTCAACATAGCGACGCCCGCCTTGCCGTCGCGGTCGCGGTATCCATGAGGAGAAGTGGAACGGGGCACGGCAAAACAGCGCATGCGCGCGATAGCCATCGGCATCTCAGAAGCCAGATCACTTGGCGCACCACGGATTATAAGAGTCCTTCGCCCCTCCAACCGCCCTCCATCCCCCATCCTTTACTCTGGTTCTGGTAGCTGGGCTTCCTGGGTTCATCTTCCCTCCTTCTTCCCTTCGCCTTCCAGACCTCTCTGTCTTCGGCCGGTCCGCCCCACTTCACTCATCTTCCGCATCTGCCTGCCCAGCTCGCTCGTTCTCCTCGCCGTTGTCATATCCTTATTGAACTCTGTTCGCTATGTCCGTCATTAAGAGCATCGCCGTACTTGCCCTCGCGGCTTCGTCTGTTTACGGACACGCATTCATCAACGCCGTTGAGGGCGCCAACGGCGTCAGCGGCATTGGCCTTGGTGTCAGTAAGTAGCCATCTCATGTCTATGTTTTTTTGTTCGGGAACTGACGGTTGTCTTCTCGCAGCGTTCAACGGAGAGGTTGCCCGTGGCGGTACCACCGAGCAGCCCTTCCAGCTCGACACTCCCGTGTTGAAGAACATGAAGGACGACCCGTGCGGCGCGACGCTGCTCGCCGGATCCGTCGACATTACCTCCGCGATCAGCACCGTCTCACAGGCGTTCGGCGGCCTCCCGACGATCCCCACGAACGGCCAGCTCACCCTGGGCATCTTCCAAGTGAACGCCGACGGTGGAGGACCCTTCACCGCCGAGATCAACACCGACGCTACCGGCCAGACCTGGACGGCCGTCAACGTTCTCTCCCAGCCCCCGGGTGTGAACGGCATCATCCAGTAAGCCCGCCCGCGCTGTCTTTTGCCGCGCTTCCGAGTCGCTGACGCCGTCCTGTCTCATTGCAGCAACGCCCCCGCTAACTCGACCATTACGGTCGAGATCCCGTCCGGCACGACGTGCACGGGTGCGGGCGGCGCGTGCGTCCTCCGCTTCAACAACGGCGGCCCGGGCTCCGGCTCGCTCTCCAACGGCGCGGGTCCCTTCGGTGGCTGCGTCGCTGTCTCGCAGACCGGCGCCGCGACCACCACGGGCAAGGCTGCGTCTACGGGCAAGGCTGCATCCACGGGCAAGGCGGCGAACAACGCTGCTGCCGGCACGAGCACCGCCGCGACCGGTAAGGCCGCCAAGGGCCACAAGATGATGGCGGAGAGGAGCATGTTCTCCCGCCACTTCTACCCCACCATGAAGGCGCGTGAGGAGGCAATCGCCGAGCTCGAGAAGCGCCAGAAGCTCACCGCCCAGCTCATCGACGAGATCAAGGTGCGCTCATATCCTATGCACAGGGTAGACACACGCTGACAGCAGCTTTAGACCGCCACCGGCACTGCCATTGACATTCCCGTCGACTCGCTTGCCGGCCACGACGACGCTGCTCTCCTCGGTGGCAACTCGACGACTCCGACTGGCGCGACACTCACCGCCCAGCAGGCCGTCGATCTGAAAAAGGCCGTCCAGATCGCCATCGAGCAGGCGCTCACGCTCATGGCCTCGCCCGAGATCGACGCTGGCAATAACGGCCAGGCCGAGGCCGTCACCGACAAGGCGAACGCCGACGCCGCAGCTGAGCTCGAGACGGGCCAGCTCACCTCCATCAACGCTGGCAACGCCGGTGTCGGCTTCTTCCAGACCGCGGTTGTCGACTCCCTCCTCGGTGGACGTACGTGTTTCTATTCTCAATCTCCGCTGCATGAGCATGTAGACTGACGCGTATTTCCCCCACGCAGTTGCGACCGCGACTGACGACCTCACCGCCGCCACACAGGCGACCGTGACCGCCGCCGATGGCGCGGCGGCAGCGAGCGCAACCGCTACCGCAGCGTCGACAGGCAAGAAGCACAAGGGTGGCCGCTTCGCAGCTGGCACCCAGGCCGCCGCCGCCGCAGCGACGGGGGCCGCAAAGAAGATGACGAAGAGGCGCCTATAGACAGCGCAGCGCGCACAGCACATCGTCGCCCATTGCGTGTACAAGAGGTCTCTTTTGTCCCCCATTTGGTGATACCAGCCGCGAGCGCACACACCCTCTTTTCTCTTCCTTTTCTTCCCGGTGGTGTGTGTGTCGAGCGGTTGTCAGGGAGTTCGGGACCCAGTAGTACTGCTTTGTATTGCTGCTCCTGGACTACGTGAAGCTCCAGAAATCCATTGTCTTGAACCATGGTAACAAACAGTTGTGTGATCCTGTGGGCGCCCAGTGTGAGAGCGCGCTATCATCGCCCTCGAGCTCTCCAGCCTCGAGCTCCTTCATCGTCCATGTTACAAGGCTGGATCTTTGGCTAACATCCAAGCATCCTTGCTTTGTAGCACAGGGGTCGCGCAGTGGACCTGTGCTTCGCAAGTTCGTTCATCTTGCCGTCGTCTGTTGGCAAACGGCTGTGTTCTCGAAATTATGGGAACAAGCCCACCTCATATGTATGGTGTGCATGGTGTGGTCAGCATATCGAAAGGTTGGCGTGCGGGCAAACGGCTAGATTCCTCGCAGACGAGCGACACACTGCGGAACATGGAAGCACACAGAAGGTATATTATGCGAATAAAGTACGGCAGTACTGATACATGTCACTAGAAATTACAACACAGACATATACCGTCGAACCACAAGCACAGGCATACATCGTCCATATTTTGGTCACAGCGGCGCGCAAAGCAACGGAACTCGGAAGAGACAGATGTGTCGGGAGGCTGACAGGGACCTTACACCTCGTTGTGGAAGACGGACTGGGAGAACTGCTCGTTGGTGCTGCCTTCGTGTGTCAGCAGAATCTCCTTGACCTGACCAAAGGGTTAGTTTGAACACATTGAGCGTAAAGGGACAGCATATAGGCGTACCTCGAGCGGGGGATTGAGTCCGAGAGCCTGAGCGCGCTCCCAGCGGTCAATGCGCGGCACGCCTACACACGGGCCGTACTCATATGACCTATGTGAACGGTCACAGCGTAAGTTATTGCGCAGGATGGAAGCGGTGGGCGGCTCACAAGTCAAACACCCGGAGGATGTGGTGCACCATTGACTGTCCCTGCCCGTGCACTGCATATTCGCCGTTAACATGACACTACGCCTGTATATAGGAGCGACTTACCAGGTTCAAGGTGGTCCATCTTGCCTCGAGCGACGCCATACTGCTTCCTCCACCGTTTGTCGGAGAGGTCCAGCGTCTCCTTCTCCAACTCGGGTTGGGGCTTCTCATCGGCATCCTCCTCTTCCGCCGTCCGCGCCCTCTTCGCGCTCCCCGTTCTCGGGACGGCGGCCAGACGGTGTTTCTTGCCGACGGGGATGACATAGTCGTCGTTGAAGGACACCTCGCTCTCGCTATCTGAGATGCTGATAGCTCTCACAGATGCAGGGCTGGAGTCTAAGGAGACTCGCGGGGTCGGCTTGGGGGTGGTCTTTGCTTTCCCCTTTCCTGCAGCGGCGCTGGCAGTGGAGGAGTTTCGCTTGGATGCGAACGAGAGTCTGGCTTGTTTCATGGCAGGAGCTGGTTTCGAGTTCTTTCGAGCGGGCATGATGAGCGGGTATGGAGGAGGTTCTAACACGAATAGCAGCTATGGCGTACTTGTCATCTTAGCGCCGCGGAAGTCTAGGGCTAGATCAGTGAACACCACACAGCTTCTGTACTGTAAATATACTACAAAAATATGTTTCAATGGCCGACTAGCTCAGTTGGTTAGAGCGTGGTGCTAATAACGCCAAGGTCGTCGGTTCGACCCCGGCGTTGGCCATTGTTTTTGCTTTTGCTCTGTGGTTAGCAGCTCGCCACAGCGGACGTGCAAGTCTAATTTCCCCAAATATTCGAAGGCATGCATGCAGCTCCTCGAGCTTAACTCACTCTCCGTATTAAGCGTCGGATCCACGTCCAGCAGCAGAATGTGGTGTTGATTAGAGCGGGGATGTTCATACATACTAATAGCTCTACGAAATGTATACTATGTCGTCAGTTGCTCCGGATCCGCTGTGGTCCATGTACTGTTCAGCTCGGGGGGTCGGTTGGCCCTGCCTTCGTCTTCTTCAACGCGGACCCATGGAAGAAGTACGCCACGGGTAGATCCCATTCTCGGATGGTGAACCAGATCTGCGCACCATAATTGTACCAGAACACCCCAAAGGCCGCACCGCCAAGATGGGCAAAATGGTCAAACATTCTGGACATATTCGTCAGCATTCGCTCCGGGTGACACGACGATTCAGGCTGCACAGGGTACTCACTTCCAGCCGCGCAACACTCCAAGCATGTCAACAGCCAACAGGGCAGCAAAGCCCGTCTGTATGTTGATAGGGAACCACGGTGGGATAATCAAGGTGATTTCTGCGTCGGGGAAGCCGAGCGCGGTGATCGCGAACATAGCGTAGACTGCTCCTGAGGACCCGAGAGAGTGCATCCCTTCGCTTGCTGCCTTCGTCGTAGTGACTGCAGCTTCTGATGCCGCCGCGGCGCCCGCCGAGGTCGCAGAGGCACCAGAGCGTAGAGCACTTGCAGAGTGGGTGGTGGCTTTCAGTCTGGCTATCAATCTGGGGTAAACCCAGCGCGCGTATGCGACGTGTGATACCAGACCGGAAAACAGACCAGCTGGGACGAGTATCAGAAGGCGTTCAAGTTAAGGAATTGAAGTTGTTGGGCGAACCAGAGATGAATAGAGCGAGCAGGTGCCACTTGGGTGACGTTTCAGATAGAGTGCCACGCTCCTGCTCTACCTTCTTCGTGAGGATTATGAGCTGCTGACTAGCCGCAGCGCCTTTTCGGTGCGTTCAGCAAGGGGTGCATATACTGTACAACAGAACACATACCAAAGCTTGCAAGCGCCATGCAGTTAAAGGCCAGGTGGAAAAAGCCCTCGTGACTGAAATATACGGTCAACGACTGTCAAACGAGCATCGGTGGGAACTGAACGTACCTGAACGTACTCGTGAGCAAAGTGTATGAACGGCCCGACAGAGGGTTATGCGTGAAGCTTCGCAACATAAACGCCCCCCACCGAGGGACGCGCCATGCTAAGAAAATAGCACAGTTGACCGCGCCAATGGCCCAGCACATGCGCTTGCCTTCCGACGCGTTGAGGATCGGTTGGCATACTTGCACATATGACCAGGTAATCATCGCCCTCATGGTTTCGGGAAACTGCTCCAAACTGCCCTTCAGGCTGGCGAGCCCGGCTTGTAATCGCTGCATAGCTCAATTCGTGAGGGTACGTGGGGGGACGGAGAGGTACTCACCTTGCCAAACACATAGTACTTGGCTCGCGCTAGCTCCTCGGATGTTGGTAGTCGGCCCTTCCATCCAGCCTGGGGCGTGGAGACGATATACGCCCACCACTTGAACAGCTCGTAGTTGGACAGGTGGGCGCCGACCGCTAAGGCACCAGCAGTGCCTGCAAGGACGAACTACAAAACATAAGGATCGAACGGTCGACATAATACGCAACTAAGACCTGCATACCATGATCTGCCTCCGCGTTGGCACATTGCGTACTGCGTCGGAGAACGAGGGCGGGGTCCGCGCCTTCGCGACCTCCCTCCTGAACAGTGGCGGGCTGGGCGTACTTTCAGCGAGTACATGCGACAGTCGTCTCCCGGGTGTGAACGAAAAGGAGCGTTGTGGAGGCCGACATGGCAGAGTCCAGAGCCGGGGTGAGCGTAAGGTCCAAAGCATTGCCGACCGCGTTCGCTGCGGAGGCGCGCGCCCACTCGAGCTTTTGTGCTTCTTGCCTCCTGCCTTCAAATCCGCGACGCCGAGCGGCCACGCACTCTCTGCCGCCGCTCGCAATACACAACGTTCGCAGCCCCATGTTCTATTACGTCTCCTTCCTGCGGCCCCCGACGACCCAGTCGTTTCCGTCGGGCTCAATATCCATAACGCCCCAGGTGTCCAACGACCTGCGCACGGAGCCTTTCGACGGCGCGCAGGAAATCTACTACTCGTGGTCGCAAACGGCCAACGGCGCGAGCCGCCCCGAACCGTACCCATCTATCACCGCGCCCCAGAAGTTGACTGTATGGCGGCAAAGTGGTGCATACAAGGAGATGCGCGTTCCGCTGCCTCCGGGTCTGCGGGACGGACAGTCGTACCGCCTCGTATTGACCGCACATGGTCAAGGACGGCCGCACATAATCAATCTCGCCGGGACTGACCTCGGGACGCGTCCATTCCCCGTGATGTCTATGCCGATCCTCTTCAGCTCGCGCGGTCGAGGCGGGGCTGCCGTAGAAAAACAGGAGCAGATCGAAAGAGTGTACAGAATCCCGCTGCCCGAGGGCGAGAACGGATTCTTGACCGTGCGGGAACAGACCTCATTTGACTTGGACAAGGTACGTTCTACTTGTACCACTCGAAGACGGCTCGCCAATTGTGTAGACATTTGATAGAAAATATGGGATAGCGGCATTGGGATGAGCTCTTGGCTTGTTCAACTAGCACAAGAACCTCCGACGGCTAGCAGTGCGGACGCCCTGGTATCTCGTGCGCGCGATGCGCTTTTCTCTCCCGAATCGCGCAGGGTTATAGAGCTCGGTATGTTACGCGCGGATAATGTCCCGCGTTGTGCTCACGATTTTATAGGAGCGGGAACAGGCATTGTGTCACTAACGCTCGGTGCGCTGCGATCGACGTTGTCGAAAGACCAGGACGGACGCATCCTCACCACAGACCTAGGTATGTCCCATCCCCCCTGCGATACGCTTAACCTGACGATGAACTCAGAGTCGGCAATGCCTTTACTTGAGCACAATGTCTCCGCAAACGAAACGCTCTTCAGCTCGGAACCTGTGCGGCCCCGCTCCCTTGTCCTAGACTGGGATGCCGAAGAGCTGCCCCCGGAAGTCCGTGCTGTCGAATCCTTCGACGCCATCATCATGGCGGATGTGACGTATAACACCACGTCGTTCCCCTCACTAGTGCGGACGATATCCTCGCTCGTCCAGCTGAAACCTTCCAAGCCCCCGGTGATCCTGCTTGGGTATAAGGAACGCGACCCGGCCGAGAGAACGCTATGGGACATGGCTAAGGAGATCGGCGTCGTGTTTGAGAGAGTGGGGGAGAGGAAGGGCGCGGGCGGCCAACCTGTGGAGATCTGGGTCGGCTTGTGCGAACCTAAGTTGTAACATACGGTAAGTGACTTTGCATGATATGCGCCAATTACTGCCCCGGAAGCATTTCAACCTTCGAAGGGTACTCATCAGACATATAGATGGGCTGTATGCTCCCAATACATGTCAAAGCTAAATGCTAGCTTGCCCCGCCGTATTAGTCCGCCGGAGTTTGTATGAGCGACGCCTGCCTCAAGAAACGCCGCTCTTAGTCCCCGGCGCCGGTAGGGGCATTCCTATACGCGTATATGGCCACGAGCGAGAATCGTCCTCTTGCATTCTCGTTGCGACGACGCTTTCGTTTTCTTCGCGCCATGGAAGCAAGGAACCGATGACGCTTCTCGCTCGTAGGTATATAACTCACGCGGGTAGCATCGTCTCCAGCGGTGCTGTTCTGAGACCCTCCCGAGCCCGGGCCCGTCTGCACCTCCCAACTGGTCACCGCGTCGACATGACTTTCTCCCGCGGTAAGGTCCTCCTAGCAGTCCTCGTAGTCAGCGCCGCTCCTGCCTGGGCCGACTTCCACATATTCGACGGCACGAACGGGGGCGACGGCTACGCCGCTAAAGCGGTCCCCTCCAACCACTACTCGTGTCTGGGCTGGCGCGGTGCCCCGATCGTTGGCGGCCTCCCCAGCGTCGACTCGAGCACGCCCGCGTTCTCCGTGCAGGACCTGTGTGGGGTCGCGCAGCTAAACTTCTACAACAACGGCGCGGGGTTCGACGTGTATGTGGACGGGGGAAATGGGACGACGGTCGGGGCGTGCAGCGCTGCGGACGGCCGTTCGATCAATGGGGGCTCGGCTTGTCCGGATGGGTACGCGGTCTTCGATGAGTATGTGTGCTTGTCGTATGTGTGTGCTTGAGAGCGTAAGTGGTTCCTGTGCTGGGGCTCTTGCGCGTGGTACCGTAACACTGCAAACAGGTGTTGAACGACAACCCTCTCGAGAAAATATAGCAGTTCTGGATGGGTTGATCAGTGGGGAAGTGGAATTGGGGAGACCATTGATGTATAATGATTACGGTAAGGGATCCTGTGGAGATTGCATTGGCAGCGTTGCTTATTAACGTCGTGATCTTCAGACTTTTGGAAGATACGCACAGGTTTACATACCTATAACCAGTTGAGAGATCGCATCATTACATTGTCTACGATCCGTCACGGCCCTTTCTTCGTATCCTTTGGCAAGACTACCTGGAAAGCTCTCGGTTCCAGATAGCGCGGCACTGGCTCTGACACAATTGCTTTCAAACCAGCTGGCTACCACAGCAGAAGAAAGTCTACGCAGAATGTATGCAAGCAAGGCCCGCGGCGTCATCCGTAGTAGTCTGTGTAAATACCAAACCCGTGGTGGACATCCTGGATGTTCGCTGACGAATAATCCTGAGTAACTCGACCTTGTATATCAATGTTGCATCGGGTGGGCCTACTGCAACCTCAGCGGCGTGCGAGAAATGTGGTCTCGTTGTCGTGATGAGGACGCGCAGCGATGCACGAGGTGATGGTGGAGAGGAGGATAAAGCCGTGGGGGCATATGTACGAGTACATGCACGCAGAAGAGAGTAATTCGCAGACGCGCGTTCTAAGTGCAGCTCCGAACTTGAGCGAGGGTGGTACCGTACGTGGCTTGCTGCAACAGGCTGGGATCTGTGAATTCATCGTGAAGTGCGCAACTGGAAAATGGTCAGTATCGCCACCGCCAACTTGTCCTGCAGCCCACGTAGCTCGCAAGCAATTACTCTCGTAGCCACTGGTAGACCGGGGTCGGAACTCGTGCCGGCGGGTGTGCTCTTGTGTAAGAGGATCTTCATTAACGGCGCTACCTACCGTCGAACCACGGATCGTGCAAGACATCGTGGATGGTCGGCCTCTTCTCCGGATCCAGCACCAGCATCCTCCGGAGCAGCCTTACCAGCCCGTCCGCCTCCGCGTCGTCCTCGCACCCGGCCCGCAGGCACTCGCGCTTCTCCAGCCACTTCGCATGCGCATGCTCGCGCGATATCTCGGCTTCGAACCCGCGGTGCGGCGGCCCGTCGAGCAGACGGCAGAAGGACACGTCCTGGAGATGCTTTTCCGAGCTCCAGAACGGCTCCCATGAGGACGGCACGCTGCCCGCCAGGACGACCATATCCAGAAGGAGCCTGCCCGTGATCCCGTGCCACCGGTTGAACAGCGAGCTGCCTGCCATCAGCTCGTACATCTGGAGGGGGTGCCGAGAGTGTGAGCGGTGCTTATGCAGTGCTAGGCGATCGGGGGGACACACCGTGACCGCGACGGCCCACACGTCACACTCCGGGCCCCACGCTGGTTTGCTCTGGTCAAGCGCGGTGCGGGCAAAGGCCACTTCTGGTGCGCAGTATTCTGGCACGCACTGGATGTCGTCCGCCGCGTCCTCGATCTTCCGGGCTGCACGAGCGCGTCAGCTACGCCCGCTTGTCAGCGACGATTCGCGTGAAATATCACACCGTTTCCGAAGTCCAAAAGCTTGAGATGCGGGGGCCTGTCCGGTCCGCCTAGTTGCCTCCAATACTGGGCCAGCCCGCACGGCGCGACGACGTAGGGCGGCAGAGAGGGCGTCTGCGCGGCCGGATTGCACGGGAGGACGACGGTGACGTCGTACGGGCTCAGGTCCTGCACGACGTCGCTCTCTGCCTGTCTGCCGAGCTCCGAGAAGGCACACCCGAGGTTGCCCATATGTATATCTGCAATCGCACCGTCAGTACATCGCGTCCCAGACACTCCATTCACCGAGCACTGCTCACCCCCGTGCTTCACCCCGGAGCTGTGCATCTGCGCGACACCGCGGACGAGGCCGTGCGCGAGCGCCTTGCGCCACGCGGGCGGCCGAGGCGTTTCGAGGATGGCGAGCACGGGCACGACGACCTCCGTCACCAAAACATGGTGCGTGCCGTTCGGGCCGTCGAGCGTGAAGTGCTCGAAGATGTCGAGGACGTGGCTCGGGGTGCGCGTGCCCAGGACGCGCGCGACGACGACGCGCACGAGCATGTGCGCCTCGCGCGCGTCCTGCGCGCCCACGTCCGCCGTCGTGATCTTGAGCGCGACGAACACCCTGTCGTAGGGCCTGTCAGCATGCGTCGCGCGTCGAGAGAGGGAGAGGGGAAGGGGGGCGCGCACCCGGAGCGCACGTCGCGCGCGAGCCACACGGTCGCGTAGGACCCGAATCCCAGCTTGTGCAGGACGCGGTAGCGCCGCTGGGGCGGCGCGAGCCCGCGCTGCGCGTCGAGCATGTCCCCGATCGCGACGGGGTGGTATCCGCCCGCGCGGTACTGCTCGAGCTCCTCCGTGGTGTCCATCGGGTCGAAATGGAACTCTATTGGATTGTGCTCATGCCATTCGGGCTCCATCATACTTAGGCGCAAGGAGAACGCGGGTTGTCGCGGTGGTCAGCTATCCGCGGGTGATGCCAGGGGTGGCGTTTGACGTGCGGTTGGGTGAGCCTGAGGGGACGGGGGATGTGGGCGCTGGCCGGGACGCGGTTTGGAGCGGTGGGGTTGTCGTTGAAAAGGTTTCTGCCGCCGAGGGAGCGTTATGACGCTGCACGCAGAAAGCGTGTATGCATTAGATAGTCCAATTGTATTATGGTCGGCGTGGGACGTGGCAGCAGCTTTAAGGTGAGCTTGTTGACTGGCAAGGCCTGGGCGAAGACAGATACCGGTCGCGCCTCCACTATTGTGCGTAAGGCTTCGGCGGCGCGCGTTCGGCCCTCTGTTCACATAGTAATTGTCACCGCGTTGAATGCAAAATCGATCACTGTGGATTTCCGGGCTAGGGTACCTATGCGGATGCACAAAGCGTATCGCGCGGCACCTACATATCTTGTATCGGATCCTCGCACATGTGCGGGCGAGGCTGGAAATTATGTTGAAGGCTCCGTATACACTGCAGCCCTACAAATACCGATACGCACCTCTGTTATTATGTATGCGTCATGGGAGTCGATAGGGAAATACTTGCCAAGTTGCTTACAAGCTCAAGTTCACGGAACGAGGCTAGCAATGCCAGGGCAAGCTGACGCTTGTATATTCAAACAAGTAGTGTTTCAACAACTCTTTGTTAGTATATCGGTTAGTACACGCGCTTGTCATTCTTAGAAAGTCGCGCGAAAGCGGGGTTCGACTCCCCGACAGAGAGCATGAAATCGCAGGCGTGATCTTTTTTTTGCCTAGCAAACCATGTACAGCAACTGTCATTAACATCACGCAAATATGGGTCGCAGCACAGACAAGGCTGATCCGTTTTACACATGGGTCACGGCCATACCGCTCATGTGCGTCCGACAAAATAGATTCCGGTGTGTAAGATAGTCGTCATTCACTGGTATGTGCTGTACTGCCAATAGCGCATAGCGTCCGCGTATATATGAAGCAGATATCGTGCAAAGTCTCAAGCAAGCCGCAGAGCGTGTCGGTAACTAATGATACATCGTGCGCCAATCGTCCGACCCCAAACATGCCCCACCCTGCCGCAGCCGCAGCAGCGCGCCGGTGCGCCAGTCAGCCTCAGAGCATGAAGGCGCCGCCGACGAGGCCGGCGAGGAGCGCGCCCGCCCACAGCGCCGCCGCGGACGCGCCCGTGATCGCGAGCGCGCCGTTCGCGCTGCTCGAGCGGTCCGTGCCCGCGTTCGCCGTCGTGCCGGAGATGGTGGCCGCAACAGCGCCGACGGTGGGCGAGGGCACCGCGCCGGTCTTGCCGTTCATCGCGAGCGCGGTCTCGGAGAGCGCGGCGAAGCCGACCGCGGCGGGGCTCGCGCGGAACACGGAGTACACGTTCTTGAGGAAGGTGTCGCCGACGATCCAGGGGGGCGCGCTCGTGCCGGTCGTGTCGAGCGAGAAGAACGCGCCGACGCACTGGCTGGACGAGATTTGTTGGAGGAGGAAGTCCGCGTTCGAGATGGGCCATGCGATGCTGCTCGAGCCGAACTTCATGGTGACGTTCACAGTCGTGCTGCAGGCTGCGCGGGGGTTGGTTAGCCCGCGCGCTGCGGGTGGAGTGAGAAGATGTGTGGGGACTCACGGTAGGTGTAATAGCCCGTGCTGCCGCTTAGCGCTGCCGAGCCCGGTATCTGGGCGTACAAGGCCGAGATGGCGTCCTCAGGGCCGCCGACAAGGGTGGTGCCGGTGTCAATGGCAGCGTACGCTCCAGAACCGGAGTCAAGAGTGACGGAGTTGCCGTTGACGGTCAGGTCTGCGATGACGCGATGAGCTCATGCAAGATGCAAGTACAAGGAACGGGTGGGGCTAGTAGATGCTTACCAGCCAGCTCCTGGATCCAGTAACCCTCCTGCCCACTCGGGATGCTTTGGTAGTCGATGTCACCAGTGAACAAGGTGGTGTTGACAGCCCCCAGGGTGAACGTGCCTCCGGGTTCGAGGGCGTTTGCGTTGGTCGCATCCACGAAGCGGGTCAATTGGAACGCCATGAGCGGCGAATCAAGAGTGCCGGAGCTGTCAGCGAGGGCCTGCCAGAAGGGTGTTGCGCCGGACGCAGCGATGCTCTCGAAGCCAAGGCCCATGAGGCCGGAGACGGGGGAGCTGAGCAAGTCGGACGACACTTGTGTTACGACGCCTGTAAGGGGTCATGAGTATATGCTCGGTCGTGCGAGGACTGGCGTGCATACCGAACGTCTGGTCGGCGACCTCGAAGCCCGCAAACTGGACCACATCCTTTCCAAGGGTGCCCCTGGCAGAACCTGACCCATAACTTATTGAGAACGTAGTGTTGAGGTCGGTGAACGTGGTTGATGCTGATGCCGCAGTTAGCTCCCGCAGTGATCGACAGAAATACCGCAGGACGAACCAGAAGAATCGAATGTGGGGATGCCATCCGAGTTGGTCGACACGCCGTCAGAGGCGGCGAGCCACAGGTCTGAGGAGCCAGTGTCGAGAATGACGTCGTATGATATTGCGGGAGTGCCGACTGCTATTGACCCGTAGTAGCTCGAGTCTGCGTTCTGGTTCGTAAGGCTGCGAGGGGTGAGCGGGACCGCTAAATTGAACGAAAAAGGAGGGGTGCTCACAGGTTGAAGCCACTGGCGCGCTTTCGCTGGGAGCTGCCACCATACTTGGTTTCTAGTAGGTCCTTCTGCTTCTTGAGCCATGCGGTGAGCTCTGTGGCATTGCGCTGCGTCCGACTCCGTCGTGTGAGCGTGATGGGGGCAGGGAGTGGTGCGGCACTTGGGGAGGGAGCAGCGAGAACATTGTTATGAGCGAGAGCGAGGAGACATGAGAGCGCGAGGGAGTAGGAGGTGCGCATGACAGTGGAGAGCCGGAACGAGGAGCAGAGGATTACGGGGTGAAGGGAGGGGTGGGCGGAAGTAGGGTAAGGGGGCAGGGAAGGGAAGGAGTTCAAGTAGAAAAACGGGAGGGGCTGCGCACAGCGCGGGGCCAAGGATATGATGTCGCTCCGATGAGTAATCTGAGGCGCAGTCTGGTGGATGGAGCGTGCGGATAACCGCCAGGCGTCGCGGGTCTATAACGGGGAGATGCCGCAGAAGACGAGAGCAGTGCGAGAGAGCGTGGAGCGTGCCCGGCACGACGAGCAGAGCGGGAGGAGGTGGGGGGAGGAGGAGGAGGACGGCGACGGACAACGCGGACCAGGACAAAGACTGCGGACGAGCGCCACGGTGCCTGCCTCCAGAGATCGCCCAGCGTCCGATCCCCGCACCCACATCCGCCTCTGCTAGCCGCCCGTCCCGCCGCCCTCATCCGGCCCTCCGCCCCCGCTTCAGGCCACTGTCCCCCTCGGCCTCTCTCCTCCACCGCCATCCACTCTATCGCCGACAAGCAATATTGGCTGCCGCACAGTGCACTCTCGAGTCTCGCCCGCCGTCGCACAGGTAACGCAGCAACCCCGTGCCGACAGTACTCCTGGATATTCTTAACTGCTGCGTGCGGCCAGCGCATCATGCAATAGACCGGGGTCGCCGTAGCAAGTACTATCGCAGGTTAATCCAAGCTGCGTGCCCTGCCTTGTCTTGACTTTCTTGACATGTCTTGCCTCCCCCTCGACGTTCTTTAGATGTCTTGAATTTCTCTTGGCCTTGGCATGCATGCTCCCTCAATAGATCAAACGCATCTGGGCAGGAAACATTTGCCTCGCAGCGGCCGAGTCCCGACGCGTGCGTCGTTTGCCGTCGCGCCAAACTGGCAACGGGCTCTTCTCCTTGTTCCGAGGCTGCGGACGAAGTTCCGCTTTGGCGAACGCCACGCAGCTGCGTACATTCAGCACACACTCGCCGTCCGAGGCTGGATTCCGAGTCTCCGACTGCTGCATCGTCGCGCGCTCCGCCGAGTCCCTCTATTGGCTGTGTGCTACCCACGCTTTTAGTGTCTCGTTCCGCGCAGATGATTCGCAGCCAATACACGCCGACATACGTGCCCCAGCAGTGCAGTCGCTTATGTTCCGGAACTGCGCATTCGCCGTCCCCATATACGCGACACTGCACCCTCTGCTGCGGATTTCGTGAGACGCATGTTTGCACGTAAAGACGTTCTCCTCATCTTCCGTCCGCCTCTCCTTTTTTTTTTTTTTTTTTTTTTTTTGGGTCAAGGGTATATTGTTACAACGTTACACACAACGAATGCTACATGCGCTGGTTCGTATACACCACCAAAGTCCCAATCCCAACACAGGCTCTCGCCCACCCTATAAACGGATGAATCCTCCCCATGACTTGCGTTGGTGTGTTTGGCGACACGGCAGAGCCTCCCAACGTGGGTGTGAGGTGCGAACGAGTACACCGATGTGAGTGGGTGGTTGCGCCGGGCTGGGTATGCCTCTGTGCCCGCAGGCCCAGTGAGTTCGACCGAGGTCTCCCCAATGTCCACGGATGTGTGCAACGTAAGAGTCCCGAAGTCCGAAAGGAGCGCCCACCAATCCACGACTGAACCCCCCAGGCGGCTACACCCGAACCCCCGGGGGCACCCTCCCATCCACCTACGCATACCGCCTAATCGAAGATCCATACGTCCTGGGCGCGCAAGAGGTCAGGTGTGCGTTATGAGCGGGGCAAGCCCCTTCCTGTAGCCTCAAGATGCCTCGACCGCTGGGAGAAAACCCGGCTCCACAGTCGGTTAACCCGCCAATCCTCAACTTGAGCCCTCAGCGGGGGATTCCCGTTACAGGGAGCGCGATGCGAGACCGTCGTCGTAAGTCGCTCATTGGGAAGGTCGACAGGCGCGGAGGGGAGTGGTGTGCTGGATGTGGTGGTGTTGCTGCACGATGTGCCGATAACTGAGAGGGAATGTTTGACCGTGGCGAGAATGGTATTAAGAGAGGTTTGGTACGATAGGAGGCGGCCGATGGGCAAGATCGCCGCCCCACTCGCTGTCGACGAACGGGCGCCTAAGCGAGGTGATGGTGGTTCGAGGTCAAGGAGGGATGGTCCGCCTCTCCTTGTCGCTCCGATCGATGGTGGTCACATTGGGTGTGCACATCCCGGATGGTGTGCGGGCTCTCACGAGGCTCCCCTGCACTCTGTATTCCACTCCCGAGGGATCCTCGCACTCCAAATACGATTGCCACACGAGTTGGGACCCATTCATCGGCACGACTACCTCACGGCGCTCGGAATAGGCCAACACTGGTACGTATTACTGGCGCATAACGGGTTCTGAGTTTACCATCAAAGTGCTCACTGAGTATAGCCGAATTCAACGGGATAACATCATGCGGGCCAAGCAACTCGTGTGCGTTTACATTGTTATGGATGTGATCGGTGCGCCAGACATCTGATCGTATTCTTGAGATGGGTCCTAGAGGATGACAGCAACCTGGTCAGCCTCCGTCGGTCCGAGTTTTACTATTGGCGGCGGGCTTGCATGACACACCCCCTCACACCCCTCAGTGATCGTGGCCTTCCAGTCGCCGATGTGCGGAAGTGCTCAATCAGACACCAAACCGCCCAGTGTCCGGATGCCACAGAGGTCGACAATGTGTGCCTGCCTGCGTGCATGAATCCAGGAAGCATTCCGTACGCTTCCCCCGCACGGTCAAATAAACCACATACTCACCCTCCCCTTCCGCCGTCGCGAGCTCCAATTGACCATTGAAAATCACTTTACAAATTGGCTTCACTGCAGACGCGGATGCAAATCATTCGCAGGGCCGCGATCGTATTCGGTTTCCGACTCGTTGGTGGCGGTGTCCGGAGTGTACCTTCTGGTTCGGGTATGGCGGCGGATGTAACTGCCACCTCTACCCCACATCCTTGCTCAGTTCTCTATTGTTATGTTCTTGCTCGTGAAGACCCCCGTCTGTGCCACCCTTCAGACTCACTGAACGTCGCTACAGGGTGGCGAATGCATATGGACATCGCTCACCACCAGCTCACAGGTCCTGGTCGACATCCACGAAATGTTTAGTGGTTTGAACTCCGACCCGCTACTATGTCCCGTTACCCTTCCTCCCCTCCGATACATTGCGAATCCGACGGCGCACGATTCCGATCGTCAGCTTAACCGCCCACTACAGCAAGCCCTAGGCCTACACATCCGCGCGGATGGGGTAAGAATGGCCTGGCTCCCCGTACGCAAATTCTGTCTTCCCGCTTCACGAGTCGGCTGCTATGGGTGGTGGTGTCCGCCTGAGTGAGGGCCGCGATGAGAATCCATGAGTTCCTCGTCCCTCGACGCGTCCCCCATCGCCTCATTCACGCCCCTCCTCTTTCACCGTCACCTCGCGCTACCTTGGTAATTCTGTGGGTATGAGTGCAAACACCACCTCTTGCTATAATATCTCTTCCAGCTCGGGCTCAAACTCCACCACGCCTTGGGTCACTCTATCATGCTATGAGAACTTGGTCATCATGGATCTGAGAGCGCTGCTTGTAGCATGTGTCACACAAGCCGTGTGCGTACATTTCTCCACGCTCTCGCACGTTCAATGATGCTCATGAATCCCCCCCCCCTTAGATTTTACGGACACGCCTTCTCGCTCGCGTGGAGATACTTCAGACGGTCACAGAGAACGGATCCTAGGTGGTTTGATGCAGCGGTAAGCAAACATCCTCCGTCGGTCCGCCTATCTGCTAATGCGGAACTCCCCTGCAAGATTGGAGCAGCGTGGTAAGATACCGTCCAACTATCGTCCGACGCGTGACGAAAGCTGAGAAGGACGCAGGCTGCTATGTACCTTCAGCCTGGGGGCGACCACGTACAATATATGGTACTATTTCGTCCATATAGGCCTAGAAAAGCACACCACAATCGCGCCATGGTGAGCGGTCCCCGCATTGCTGCACTTCTTCTCCACACTGACGCCTGTGGCGTCTACAGGACAGTCGATGTAAGTGCAGATGGTTGTGTCTCTTTAGAAGGTGTGACGTACTCACCAAGAGCGTATAGTTCTTCCTCACTATCAATGTACGTCCGCGCGCTCTTCTCATGCCTCGACTATTCTTATGCCGCGCTCTGCGGATCCAGTCGGCCGTCGCGACACTCGTTCGATTGTGAGTAGCTGTTGATTTCCACTTTTGGGGTTTAAACTCACCAGCCTCCCGCACAGTCTCTACGTGTATAGACTTGCGAAGCGTAAGGGAATCTGCATATATCAGCTCGCAGTATACTAAGACTCTCCGACATCTCCAGTATGCCAAATCCTCTCTTATTTTCGATGGCGCCTCTTCTCAGCTATTATGCTTGTTTTGGCGGTACGTGCATGATTGCCAGTGGTGTCCCTTTTACCCGGACGTCGGGATGCTTACACCCACTCCTAGGTCTTGCTATGCATCGTCGAGTTGGGTAAGTATTATCAATCCACCGTTGAATGCGGAACCCCCAGCTCAATTTATCCGTCCCCAGTCAGCGCGATCCACATCTCAAGAGACCTGTACGTCACAACCATTCCTTCCGTTCGCCCACCTCACCAACGCATGCCACAGATACTCCTCCAGCCATGCATCTAAGATCCGCACCGGTTTCCTCGAGAAGGTGCGCCGCCCCCCGCGCCCGCGCTCGCACATCAACTCATTTAGCTCACCTCTATCACCTCCGACCCCAGCCGCTGTTCTACGTCATGTTCGCGACCGGGTTCGCTGCGGACGCCATCCTCACGGGCACCATGTGTCTCTGGCTGCACAACGCGCGCACGGGCCTCCATCGGTACGCCCGAGCACTACGCAACCTCCGTTCGGTGCTCATTGCGAGCGTATCAATCACAGGACCGACTCCGTCATCAACAACATGATCCTGTACGCGGTCGAGACTGGTGAGAACCTCATCTATATTTACGCCCCGCACCCGTGCTGACGACGCTGTCTACTATCTATTCCAGGTTTGCTCCCAAGGTAAGCCGGCGCGCCACGCCCCGGATGCATATCCGCTCATTCGAATTTCGTGCCTCTAGCCTCGTAGAGACCTCAGGCATGATCGCGGTGAGCACCCCCGCGACCCCTTTCCGCACGCGCGCGCACGCTAAATGACCCCGCCCACGGCCGTGCAGTTCGTGGTGGCGCCGCAGACGCAGATATTCCTCGCGTTCTTTGCCCAAGTCGGCGTCCGTACGTCCACACTCCGCTGCGCATCGCGGTGTCGGCGGCTGATCGCATGCTTTTCATCACCCTCTCCCTCGCTTCCGCAGTCTACCTAAACTCGCTGCTCACATCGTAAGCGTCTTCGTGGTGAGCCACGGGAATGACAGCACGCTGACATGATGGTCATCGGCGCACACGCAGACTCGGCACGCGCGGCCTCGTGCACCAGCGCATCCGACAGCCGCTCTCGCTCAACTGCAGCATCCTCGACGGGAGCACGCTACAGCTCCCCGCGACGCGGACGATGCCGTGCGAGAGCGTGCTGGAATACGAGAACGCGGGCGCGGCGCTGTTCGAGCTGGACGCGCAGATCTTTCACCAGGCGGCGGCGCGGAAGATGTCTGATGTCGAGCGGCCGAAGTCGGAGGCGGGGCTGTTTGCGGCGGGCTTGGAGGGACGGGGCGTGGTTGTGAGCTTGCGGCCGCGTGCGGTGACGCTGTCGAATGGGGAGCTTTGGAAGCCCCTGTGTCGTCAGGAGAGAAAGGTGAGTCTGTGGTGGTTCGTACGCATCGCGACGCGGAGTTGACGCTAGTATCTTTGTAGGTTTATAGTGTGTCCTGCGATAGTACTAGATGAATATGGGAAGGGTTTTAGCAAGCGGAAGTTCAAGTATAATCAATGTTCTCGTACTGTGTGGAGGTTCGGTTGGCACTTCGACGATCACGTCCAGTCGGTCAGTCAGGTGAGTCAATTGTAACTCCTATCCCAGAGCCTTGTGAGGCAGCGTGCAGGAAGGTAAGGATGAGCAGAGTCGAAGTGATGAGTTCCACAGTGACTTGTGTAAATTATCATCCAATATTCAAGTAAGCGGCGATCAATCGGCATCTTACACTTGATCCCGCCCGCCCAGACCTTCGACTTCACAGCTGAAACTTACTGAGATTGCTTCGGTATGATATGACTGATCCTATGCATCTTCTGTTCCTTTTGCGCTCAATCGCATATAGCCCAGCCATAATATTAAGGGGTCCAGGGAGTGTCTGGGTGGCCTTGCCAGGCTCAAGGTAATCCAGACATCATGTTCCTCGACCGAGTCTTTCTCCATGCACTGGCACAGGCTATTAACTTGAACTGTCCCAAGTCCGACGTGCCCACCTAACTGACAACTCAGCATATCGACCTCCAGCGCACCTCAGCCTAGTTGCTACGCTACAAGCTCATAATCTGACGTTTCGCAAGCTGGAGACCGCTGGTACAAATACCAACTTTGTTCTAAATCTTTCACTCTATTGTGATGCTTAGATACCGTACGTTTGTTCATTCTCTTCTAACGTTGATTGAGCGTCTCAAATGCAGCCAATGTCTAGTATCCCAGCAAGGGTTCGCGGCATGCTAGAGCCGCTGGCCCCCCCCAACTTCAGACGTGCTTCGCCCCGATCGTTGATACGGTACGTCAAAACGATGGTGCAAGAGTATCGCACCACATGGCGGCTGCCATGAGATGTCCAAAAACCTATGAATCAGTATGATGTCCGTTCTCTGGCCGCTTTGACCACGTCTCCGTCATCCCCGAGTCGGATCACAGGCGAGACATCACAAACTCCACACGGCGTCATATGTGGTCCATCTAATGCATCTACAGAACGCAATACAAGGCGCACAGGAGTTGACAATCTTGGCATAAGGGATCTCAGAACAAACTGTACTGAGCGGCCTCAGAGGCGTGGTCTCAAGCAGGACATGTTCACTCGCACGCCCATTTACGACCCCGGCCGGGGCCGCACAGTGTGCTTGAGAGCATGCATGACTGCCAGGGGGCTGATGAACGGCTTCGACGGCCGTGCAATGTATCGCGAGGGGCCGAAGGCTTCGGTGAACTAGCGAGGCTACTTCTCAAGAATATCCGGAATCGGGACCTCGTGTCCATCAGCAATCGACTTCTCGGGCGGTGGGCATGGATGTTGTTGGGACGCGTACACATCTTATCTTAGCGGTCGCATACAAATTTTGATACATACATAAGTTACGGACATCTAATACGGAACAGAGATCATAAAGGATACATAAACGGTATATCAAGGCTACTCGTGGTTGGAACTCATCTAAACATCGAATGGCAAAGCAAAAAACACTGTACGGAAGACATCAGAAACAATGCGACCAGACCGTGCGGGGTGGGCTTACGAATATAATCGACTAACAGTCTCCCTGGGTGGGCACAGAAGCAAACGGATGCAATTACAGGCTCGGGGCCAGGCGCCCCAGCGACGGTCACCAGAGCATCGGCTCTAGCCCTAGTTCTGACCGGCCCCGCCCTCGCGCTCGTCCTTCTTCACCGCAGGGCGGCGCGGCTTGCGCACCCCCACGGCGGAGCGCGTGCGGGGTGCCTTGTCCTGCCCGCGCCGCTTCGGAATGGGGTCGTAGCGGCACTCCTCTCCGGCGGTCTGGCACTTGTAGCACACGGGCTGTGCGCCGTCGCATCGGAGCTTGCGCACCCGGCTACGATAGAAGAGCGTGCATCAGATGCCGGTAGTACGTATTTTGTACGAGCAGCGGGTCTGAATCGAGATGGAGCAGTACTCACCAGCGATCACACGCGACGAAGACGCGTGCGCGTTGCCTGCCGTCGACGGTCAAAGGCTGGTTCGGGGCCAGCGGGAGTTTCTTTTTACCCGGGCCACTCCCGACGCTCTCCGTCTCGGAATACGAATGGGCGGAGCCCGGGGACGAGCCGCCGTGGTCCTCGTAACCTTCAGAGCGGGAGAAGGCGATGGCCTGCGGCTGCGAGGGAGCGGCATATGAAGAGCCTTGTTGGAACTGCTGTTGTTGCTGATGCTGGTATTGTGCGGGGTATTGCTGGGGATATTGTTGAGGGTATTGCTGAGCGTACTGCTGGGGATGTTGCTGAGGATACTGCTGAGGAAATTGCTGAGGATACTGTTGTTGGTAGTGGCGCTGAGAGAGCTGTTGAGCAGTGAGTTGCTGGGCGTGCATCTGCTGGGTGTGCATTTGCTGGGCGTGCATTTGCTGGGCGTGTGGCTGCTGAGCGTGTGGTTGCTGAGCATGTGGTTGCCGAGCGTGTGGTTGCTGAGGGTATTGGATGGGCTGCTGAGCTTGGAACTGCTGGGCGTGTTGCTGTGGGTGAGGAGCCCCCGGAATCCACTGCCCGGTGTAGTTGTAACTTCCTGCCGCACCGGGGGCTTGTCCTGAAACGGAGTCGAGCCAGAGGAGCACGTCCTCCTCGGGTGACTGCTGAGGGGCCCCGCCGGCTGGCGTTTGCGAGGGTTGGTTGGAGTAGCGGCGGTCCATTGGATAGGATAGGCGACGTCGTACGTGAAAGGGGCGCAGAGGGTGAATGTGAGCTTGAGTCGACATCGTAGAACGGTGCTGGATATATAGCAGTGAGTGGGCTTTCGCAGTTGACTTCCGTGTTCGAGTTTACTCACCGTGGTCTGCGCAGAAGAATAAACACAAAACATATGAGGTTTGGGGGTCTGCGATCGGCCGCCAACTGATATAGCGTAAACATGATCCCATATACCCCGGGACCCAGCCAGTCCTCTAGGCTGTGGGGACAATGTGGACGCTTGATGATTGTTACTAGAGACAGTAGAAGTCATAATCTACTCCGACGTTACAATCAGTCAATGCTAATCATATCAAAACGCGTACCGCAAAGAAGGTTTATCTCGCACCTTCCGCGATGCTCCAGCTACACGGCGTTGCAGTGCTCAAGGACGTTAGGGGAGGAAAAGACGAGGAGAGTGGATAAGCGACCACCCGAAGGACGAAATGAACAACTGTATCCATGACATCGCAGGGAGCAGTTGCCAACTCACAGGTACAAGAGAAGGCTCACCGTCTGCTCATCGTGACAGATGGCTGTGCCATGTCCGCAAGCAAAGGGCCTCCTTAGGACCTCCCCGATCGCAGTACAGCTGCACATAATAGGGAATGGATTCGTGGAAGCGACTTGCATGCTGTGATGATCATGAAGCATGAAACACGAGCTCTGGAGCTCAGCACATGGCATGGTTCGTTCTCGCGTGTGGCCTGTCGAAATGCCGGCAGAGTCGGGATGCGAGGTATGTCTTCCTCCGGACCCGTCGTGGGACCATATTCAAAAAGCGTGGCGGTTCACAACAAGGCGTTGGCCCATCAGTATTAGACGCATTGAGTAGAGAACGGAACAAGATCCCCTGAAGCCTTCATCTTGTTCATCTACTCATGTGACCGTCTGAGCATGTCAAATTCCCGCCCCGTCGCGGTCAATTGACTACTGAGGACCAATCCGTATAAGGAAGAAAGGCTGGCACGAGTGAGAGAGGGGATCCCCATAGGGTGCAACAAAGGTATTCATTAAACAAACGTACATGAATTATTGCTGCATAGCCGCAATCTTTGCTGATGGCAGTCGGAGGGCCGACCCGCTGCGGCGTTGCCGGACCCTTGAAGTTCTAGCACACGGCGAATTGGTTGACAGGAGTGCGCGCAGAGGTTCTAGGGAGTTCAGCGAGTCACCCGGCCGGACCTTCCACCGTGCTGGAGATCGTCGAAGAACGATTGCGGTACGGAGCGACAGAGTACGAGAAGAACATCGCCTCCAGGTTCGAAATCCACGTAAGAGAGCTGGGAGTGAGAATTCGAGCCCACGACATCCCCGCGTTGATCTCCGAGAGTGTGTAATCGAGCATGACGGGTCCTGGGGATTGGGGCGCCCTGTTTATTGCATCCGTCAGGCGTACGGCAGGGGAGCGGCCGAGTTTCGCAACGAACAACTTGAACCACGCAGTCCCGTGCATGTGACATCACGCTTCCTAATCCGGGAAGTAACAGCAAGAAGCGCGGGTGGCGGTACCTGGCTGCGGCTATCGACAGTTGCACTCCCACCTCACCCGGCGATTATGCTGAGCTCGGGGTGAGTAGTACCGCCCCACCCCACGCCTTCGACTATGCCGACCGGTCCTCAGGCCTCCGGCGGCTAGCTTGCGCATGCGTATACAAGGATGACCAGCTTTGTCCACGGCCTTGCGGACAGCGTGATAGGTCCTAGGATACCTGTTCAAACTGACCATCCGGAGAGCATCAATCCCGAGTCTTCCATCCCCGGGGTTAATTTTGATGCTGCAGCACTAGCGGGACGTCATGAATCCAGTGATCCACAACATCAAGCAGACATAATCAGGCAAATACGGCGCTCACATCATATGGTCCACTCCGCGCCTCGTCACAGCGTTTCTCACTGACACGGGTCGTATGCTCCTCATTGGAATTGATATCATCAGGCATGTCCTATAGCTATGTCCTCTTTTCCGGTGCCTTTAAAATTAACACTACTCAGTTGACTCGTGACTTCTATGTGGCCATTTGTCCCTCCAGGCCACGCGTAAAGAGGTGGCAAGGTTATGCCATCCTCATGACCCATCAGATCAAGGATGTTCTCGATATACGATTTAACGCGCGTATGATAGATCTTGCTTCACTGAAACACCCTCATGGCGCAGATACAGCGACGCTATAGACCCCGCAAACGCGGACAGCCCCTTTGGGAAACGTTCCACATGACTCGTTGCAAAATGCGGCTACTGTATGATATAGCCATATGCTAGGCCAGCGTGAGTGTTGCCTGTATGTATAGCGCTTTTAGCGGAGATCCTTCATGTCCGTACATCGTAAATCACTGGCCAGCGAATTCATCGTGCAATAAATGGCTCACAGCTTTAATTTGTCAGTAATGCGCTTGCAAATGGGCGGCCCCGCAGTATTCGCGCCCGTGGTGATCCACCGAAAAAACGAACGCGGGAGGTCGAGCGTCTCATCGGCCAACGTCGTCATGCCCTCTCCCTTCTGCACCGACACGCCACTTGCGGACCAGGATCGCAGCCCTCCAATCTACGCCGCTGGCGTAATGAACGGAGGATGGTGTATCGAACGCCGATGGCGTATGGCGAATACGCCATTGGTATGCGTCCTACGAACGCCGAAGTGTCTGTCATGTACGCTCCAGAGCTTCGAGCAACCGCCGCAGAAGGTCTGCGCAGCACAGTCGCGCCTACAACAGTCCTTGCCGAACTCAAAATACACAGCCGTGTATGTCTTTTACATTATACGTGTGTCAAGAACGGGTCTGCGAGTTCTTTGACCGGGATGCCGTATCTGCTGGTTTCCATCCGCCGGTTCCATCGCTATTCACCCGCGTTTCAACGCACCCTAACAGTGCTGTGTATCATAGCGGCGGACATGTCGAGTGCCCCAGTGCGTAGTTTGGACAAACGGGGACCCGTTGCAATTCGCCGGTCGTCTCTGATATCGTGGTCGCGTGTGGTCTGCAGAAGCTTCCGAGTCGAGAGTGGTGCCGTGAAGTCCGACCACCTACGGATCTATAAAACAACCTCGGTGTCAATTCGACTAGGCGGGGATACAGTTTCTCACCGGAATGTTCCCGGAGTGAGCGGGCGCGTAATCGCAGCGGTGAATTCGGCCAATACTGGCGAAGTGTCATTTTTCTGGCAAGGTGAGCGTCTCTTTCTTGAGAGTCAACTCGATTAGCACACTGTGGCGTGCATAGAAGGGAGACCTTAACGGCACCTATCGCATTAACAGGTGACAACTGACCTGTACATGTGTGCCATGCGGGAGTCGATGTATACCTGTGTCATGATCCACGAGTATCAGCGTTCGACCAAAACTCTGAACGCAGTGCTATAGTCAGGCCTGTGCTTACCCATAACCACCATGAGGGTTCACACCGCCATATCTCGGTCGAGCCCGCTGACGCGTCAGCCGCGCCTCATGCAGCGATCGGAGGAGGACGCAGTGAGGAAGGGTGATGTCGGCGCATAGGTCAACGCATCCTGGACTCACATGACACACATACCGATCTGGAACGGAGCCTGCAGGCCTACATGAGGGTCCTCGCAGCACTGCAAGCTTCGATATCCCGTGCACATAGCACTCTGCACTTGCAAGATGTCTCGCTGCGGAAACATACACCCCGTCGGTCCATCGCGATGTTCGGCCGGCCTGTGCAATCAAGACGCATAACACACGGACATATCGACATCACGACACTGGCGCAGTGGGAGTGGGCACAGGTGTAACTAGCGAGACGTTTGTCGCAGCAGCAGCCTATCAATGCATCTCACACCGAAGCACAGCCGTAATCCGCGCACGATCACTGCGCGGGAGTAAATCGCCAATCCGATGCGCATTTGCTCTGTTATAACCTGGGGAGCGAAGTCAAAATCAGCGATAGGGGCTGGCAGTGGACAACGTACGACTGAGCATCAGATATTGGAGATTGTGTATCGGGATGGAACGTTCACGAGATGTTGCAGAGGCTCACCATGAGATGTAGGGCTGAGAGCGGGAATAGCTGGGTCTACTCCGACACAGTTCGAGAGACAGCTCCTCCCGATCTGTTTCTGAAAAGGCATCCGACGATGTAGAAACCTCGATCGCTATGCACGTCGTCCGGTTGAAGGCCAACACAGAGCGTTCCGGCGTGACCGGTGCTCTTGGCAAAGCCCAGTTGCACGCCACCAATGAACACCTAGAATCAAGTAAAAAAGCTGTGAGGGGCACGACATCCCGCCTGAGCTGCGCCACAAACTTAGAATCCCTGAACCAGGCGTCTCCGCTGACGTCCGAGGTGAAGACTGTCGGACTTAGGCGTTCGGTTCAAGGCGCCGAGGCACGGGTGTAGGGCGAGCACGTCTCATGCATGAGCCAATAGATCGCGTCTCAGACAAGTTCCGCAAAAAAGACGTTGCATTAACCAGAAGATACAATATGCTGGAAACCCGTACAGTCAGTCAATTACGACGTAAGCAGGAGACTGTAAACGTACGGAGTATGACAAGTCTGTCCAGGACGTCTGTCTCTATGCAGCCTCTGAGGGCACTTTCCCTCTGTCCTCCCGGATGCGAGCCTTGACGCCTTCGATGACCTGTCCCCTCTCTGCCCGGCGCGCGGCGATGATACGCAAGATATTTCCCCTCGACGCGGTCGTCCCGGTTCTCCATTTCCAGTTGTCGGGGTCGGCGGCGCGTGTAGCTCGTAAGAAGTACATTTTCCTGTCCCGATCAGACTTGTCCACCAGCAGACGCTCTTCCAGCATCTTCCTCCGCTTCTCCCGCTCTTCTCTCGGCATGTCCTCCTCGGCCTGAGGGTAGTAGAAGGGCTCAACGAGACCGACCACGGCACGCTTGTATGTCCGGTCTGCGTATGTCGATGTCGGCATGCCCCTACCCTTCCGGAGCGGAGACTGGTAGTTGTCGGTACGAATGTACGTCGTCTGAACGCCATACACAGCACGGAGGTAGGACCGAATGTCGGTTTTCGTCACAGACTGTGGGACACGGAAGGTTGCCTCGTAGGGGTTGTACGGCTGTCCTGCCGGCGTGTGGTTGCGCACCATCTTGAGGATGAGATTGGGGAGGTAGATCTTCTGGCCAACCACCTCTACGTCGGTTTCGCCTTCCTCAGCTGTTTGCTTCACCCCGCGCAAACGAGACCGACGGGCGTCCAGCCTCTCCAGCCATTGTGCCTCCGTCAATGTCGTCCCATCACCGCGCAGGAGTTCGCCCTTGGCCAGAGCACGATGGTAGTGTACGGACTCGGAGGGGGTGAGGCCTTCGGGGGTCACGTCAGACTGGAGGGGTTCCACGTTATGACCCTGTCGAGCACGGCGGAGACGAACAGCGCGAGGTGTTGACGCGGTTCGCGCCGTCGCCGCGGCGTCGGGGAGCGTCGCGTACAGGCGACGGAGAGTAGCAAACATAGAGAGCGTTGGCACACTGTGCTGCGTCGCGCACCGACCTCAGAAAACTCGAGCGTGAGAAACTATTTCCCTCCACGCTAAGCCCTAAATTGGGGCTTAAAGCTACCGAATGCAATGGGCGCTAATTGCTCGTACTTCGTGCATCTTGGCTCGTTCCATCGGCCTTTCCTTTGCGCCTCATCGACATCGAATTCGACAAGACGATATACAGTATCGTTGCACCATACTCCACTGTGTACTCTATACTCGTCAAAAGCTTGATTCGTTACACTCCAAGACTATCCGCTCGACCTAGCATTCTGATCATCAGAAGCCTCAGCCACTACTCGACAATAGCTAACCCCATGTCCGCAAACGAGAGCCAGCCGATGAAAGGACCGCAAGGGCATAGAAAGACTGAAAAGACGGATGGCTCGGGGAAACGTAACACCGATGGCGGAGGTTCTCCAGGCAGAGGGCGCGGCGGAAGAGGTGGTGGCTCCGCTAAACTGAGAGGGCTTCCGAAGGACTCTGTGGAAGTCCGCACCTCGAAAACTCTTTCGTGGATCCTCCGCCATGGATCACAGTCTGAAGGGCTCACAATGCGTCCAGATGGCTACGTCCGAGTCAATGACCTTGTAAAGCATACCCCTTGTTGCTCCCGCGCAGTCATAGCGCTGATTCTGGTGAAGTAGCTCCAGCGTCCGAAAATGCGCGAATTGAGTCTCGCATCTTTACAAGAGATTGTCAAGAGTGATGCGAAGGGCAGATACAGCCTCGTTCTTGAGGCCGATCCCAATGGCGGTGATGAGGCTTGGTGGATCAGGGCAAACCAAGGCCATTCAATGAAGGTAGGACCTAGGGAGGTGACGTTTTGACGGAATGGAATGCTTAACGCCGAACGTAGTCCGTCGTTTTGGACTACGAACCCATTAAAAGCGTCGCCGATATCCCCACCGGCGTTGCAGTCCATGGAACGAACAAACGCGCTTGGGAGAGCATTAGTACGTCAGCGCATCCACTCCCTCGCATTCATACTGACCACATCTTGTACGAATAGAGGATCAAGGGCTCAGTAAAATGACTCGCAATCACATCCACCTCGCTCAAGGCGTGACCGGCTCCGGAGTCATCAGCGGTAGGCCAATATAATCATTACTTCAGTCCAAGTCCTAAACACTCCATAGGCATGAGGAACTCCTCCCAAATATTCATCTATGTCGATGTTCAAAAAGCTATCGACGCCGGGATCAAGTTCTACATTTCCGCTAACGGGGTCGTTTTAACCGACGGTGACGAACAAGGCTTTCTCTCCACCCAATTTTTTTCTCGAGTGGAGACGTCCGGCGGGGACGGGAACGTGCTCCCTAGCTGGGATGGCCCACGGAGCTCCCTTAAGGATACACCAAGCACGGCAGGGCCTGATGAAGCTGGAAAGACAAAGAGAAGCGTTGCAGTCGGACCGAGCAAGAAGGAAGAGGCAGTTCAGGTGGCGGTAGTGCCGGAGGAAGAAATTCAAGAACTAGAGAAGAACATTGCAAGTACCACATTGTAACATGAACCATTTAATGCTACTCGTGAACATATAGGTTTCGAGTCGGATCATCGCAGAAACGCTTGCCTTATGATACAAGGGACGTGTGCGCGAAGTCATCCTCTTCAACAATACATCATATCAATTGCTATGTAGTATAGCTGCGCATTCGAAGCGATTGGACGTTCACGCCTCTCTTTACAGATCCAGGTACTTCTTGTAGAACTTCACGGTCGCAGCGAAAGCGCCCTCCTTGCCGGCCTTGACCTTGGGGTTGCTCTGAGCGAAATAGGATGGCATTCGGTTAGTTCCTGCCCAGTACCCCCAAAAAGCCACAGAAAGAACGACTCACCATGTCGCCACGAACGGCGAAACCATGGGTACAGCCATCCCAGTACGTCCTCTCATAGCCCGGTGCAAATTTGCCTTCGCCGAGGATCGCATCTGCCTTCGCCTGAGCTTCAATCGGGAACTGCGAGTCGACCTCGCAGCTGTTGATCAACAGGGGCGCCTTGCACTTGTCGCGGTATTCCTAAGAGGTGGCAATTTAGCACGCTATAATCTCGCTCCTCGTCCCATCGTCTCCTTTACCTCTAGATCCGCGGGTATCTGGAGGCGCGATGGGTGTGCGACGACGGTAACCTTGCTCGAGCCCTTCAGCGCAAGGTACCATGCGGGCGGTGCCCCGAAGCAGTATCCGGTGGTGCCAATCCAAGTGACTCCCTCAGCTTGGAGGGCAGAAACGACTGCATCCATGTCCGGCTTCCAGGACGCAGGGGTGTGGCGACTCATCCAGCCCTCGCGGTCAAAGCTGGTGTCATTGAGCGCGTTCTCCGGCAGGGGTTCCCCCTGGAAGAGGTCGGGGGCGATCGTACGGAAGCCGTTACGCGCGAAGTCATCAACAAGCAGCTGATCGACCGTGCAGAAGTCAGTGCGATGTCACACGCCGGCGGGCGGGCATTCGCAAAGGGCTCACTTTGTTGTTGACCAGAGGGAGGCCGAAGACGTCGGTGAGGAAGAGGACGACTTTGTCCTTGGCATACTCGCCGGTGGGTGTGCCGACATAACACTCGACCCCACCAATCTTCTCGATCTTGCCTGGATGAAGGAACGATCTGGTAAATGAACGATCCCCGGCGATCATGCAGATGGATCTGTAGCATGCATACCTTCGGGTTCGCCCTCGTGGCGGACGCCTAGACCAAGCAACCGGTGTGAATGTCCGTACTAGTACTCTTGCGCTCAAACAAGTGAAATGCACCTACCTTTAACACAGTCGTCGCAGAGACTCATGATTTGCAAGGGTGTTTACTGGAGGTGGGAATGGGTGCAGTGGACAAGCCTGGGATGGCACTCGCCAACTCGAGGAGGCTATATATACTCATCTGCTCACTGGTGGAACATCGATATCAGGAACGGTAGCGCCGAGCATACTAGGAGTAACGAAATGTAGTACCCTGAGATTGTTCTCATGTAAGTCCTCTTACTTGTTGCGTCGGACGCGAGGCCGAAGCACACCGTACCCTGGAACAACGGCTCCACACCGTTCGGAAGTCGTGCGCAGGTGTGAAATGTACCGCTCTATACCCTACGTACACACGGTTGGGGGTCCTGCCGTGCGTACGCGTACACAGAAGCCTCGGACTCGGGGGTGGGTACGCCAGTGCGGGAGCGCCGAGCCACCAGGCCAGTAGTAGTAGAAATTGCCATTGTGCGCCCGTCATCAGTGCATACCATCACGCGCGCAGACCCATGTGCTCAAGAATGAGGCCGCCACCTATCAGGACCATCGATAGGCTTTCGGGGACAACAGTGGGTTCACGCATGCCGAGAGTCTATCGACAGACAACGTTCGGCTCTAATCGGCGCTCCCAGATATTTGCGAAAGTTTGACATATGTACATCTTCGCGTACCTCTTGAACAACTTCGCAGTCGCCTAGAGCCTCCCGCCCTCTTTTGCGGCTTTAATTGTGAGGTCAGTCTATATGGAGATAGTTAGATCCACGCACAACGGGCCTGGTTTGTACTATGTAACCAGCGCAGTCAGCTCACAATGTCACCACGCACCGCGAATCCGTGATGGACGCCGTGCCAATGAACCCTTTCACAGCCGGGCGCGAACTTCCCGCCGCCCAAAATATCGTTCGCCTTCGCTTCAGCGTCGGGCGGGAACAGCTGGTCGACCGCGGCCGATTTGATGAGGAGCCTTCGCCTTGTAGCCGTACTCCTTCAAGTCCCCCACCGCTAATCAGCACTCGCCATTATACCATCGCGCCGGTATGACGCCTCAGCAGCAGAGAGCCTTCCGACGCACCTCAAAGTTCTCTGCGACCATCAGGCGCGAGGGGCGCGCGTCGCCCTGGGACAGGCCTGGAAACACCTCGTTACCTGCAAAGTCGTCGATAAGCAGCAGTGGTAGTCTGGATATTAGCGGACTCTCGTGAATGATCTCGTCTTTGGCATACCCGTCGGCAGAGGTGGCGACATAGCGCTGCATGCGACCGATATGTTTAATTGTGCCCGAGTATGAAGTGGGTGGGACACCGGAGCCTTTTCGAGCGATGATAAGTATTGCTGAGTATTTCCGACTCGCCCTCGTGGCAAAGACCTAGAAGAAACGCCAATGAGCATCACCCGTATCGCACGTCACAGTACTAGGCGTACCTTGCAGGCAATCGCTGTAGAAAGTGTCCCCTTCGCTAGACCCGGAGCGCTCGAGGAGGAGCTGCGACTGTCCCCGCCTCGCATCCCATAGACATCACCAGTGTCGCAGGACAAATGCCAAATGGAAATCACTGCTGACACATTAGTACATGGAGCACGCAGAGCGTGCAGACAGTATGTGCTATACACTGGGCGTTGAGGTACGTTCCGGCCGAAGCGAATGGCCGGTGGGTGCGCGTCGATGTGGCCCCACTCACCAAGTCCGAGATTTCGTAGGCCAGCGCGATCGACTCACCGCGCTGAGCAAGTGTAGCAGATAACGCAGAGGCAGTAGATAGCGTCCATCTGAATCACCGACGTTTCTTGCAGGCGCTTTACTTACAGGAGGAATTTCAAGTCCGACCACTGCCGATACTCGTTCTGCCAGCGTCCCCTAGGTGGCCCCCGCTCGGCCGAGGACCCGAATCTCCCCTTTGCGTGTTCCCAGCGCGATGAGCCCGGTCACTTCAGCGAAGGCGACGTGTGTGATATCGTCTGCATGCGAGTAGTGCGCGTATCACGTCAGGAACAGATGAGCGCTGCGGAGGGGCTCGACGAGTCGGACATACCGCGCAGGTCATAAGAGTCCACGGCGTACACCTCTCGCCCATCGATAGCCCCCGCACGCGCTGCAAGCACATTTGGGATCCGTACGCCCTCGAAGTGCTCTTCTACGGACGAATCGCTGTCTTCGTCGTCGTCGTCCGAATCCATAGTCTCTGTTTTGGCCGCGTTCACGATATCGGCTGCCATTGTCTCCTCTTCTTCTGTGACATCGTCGGGGAAAGTCGGGCCTGCCGCATTGAAGCCATACACGACGCGCCGGACGGCTCCGCGTCCGCGCTCTACCCAGACTCCACGTCGCCCGGTAGGGCCAAGAGCGCAGGCCGAGACGAATCCGCGGGCGCCATGAGAGAACCCACTACGGTTCCCACTCGTTGTGCTGCCTGCCGGAGGATGGGGCGGTAGTAGTAGGGCCATATTGTGCGATGCGAGGAGTTGTATGTTGACGTCGATCGGTGTAGGGGCTTCGTGCCGTAACGATAGCGAGGGCGCAAGGACAGAGGGGAGGCATATCTCGACAGAGAAATGGAACAGACCGCGGAGGACGTCGAACGCGAGGAACGATGTTGAGACTCGAATGGGCTCTGCATTCAAGAAGACGGCTCCTGGATGTGATGCAGGTACGTGAACCGTGGGGCGAGCGAAGGAGACGTTGCGGAAGGTAGTGTTGGGGAGCCAGTGTGAGTGCAACACGGCACACATATTAGTCTCTGAAAATCGTAAAGGATGGGTACCACTACTGCTCGGCTCTGCTGGGATAGGCTGCTCGACCTCAGGCGATCCGTCGGTTTGAAACGTGTCTACGAGCGTACATATTTGGATAGAGTGAGCTTTCAGGACGAGGATATGTCTTGCGGTGAGAAAGGTTGCTCCGACGACGCCATTCCACTGTATGCCATGACATTGCCTACTCAGTTCGAGAGAGGTCACGAGAATGATTACATGCACTTACCAGCTCCTCCTGCTCTTCGGTGAGCATCTGAACGATGATCCGCTGTCCTGTTGACCAATTCAGAAGATGGAAGTGTGATGGCAGGCTGAGCAGGAGTAAGGATTGGTCCGGATGGAGTGCACGCAGACAAAGGACGGGTGAAAGGATCGGAATGGCAGCGATGGTATTGAAGTGAACATCATTTGTATCTGGGGAGCCATCGACCACGCAAAGAGCAGAAGAGGGCCTTAGTTGTACTTGAAATACTTGGCACAGCTCGTGGCTACCCGAGAACATTAGTGACAGGATACATTGATAGGATGAGTAAACCAATACCATGAAACCGCGATCGTTATGATATTGCTTTGCTCGTCCAAATGTGTTATGGCAGAAGTGAATGAGCCAGCGCCCTTGATATTTTGGCTGGTGCAGAGGATAGGCTTGTGTGGATCTTGGAGAACGGCATCAAGGTCCCATAGCTCGACAAGCTTCTCTTGATATATGCAGAGTAGCCATCTGTCGAGGAGGATCTCTATCGAGTAAATAGAGCGGGCGCCGTCGTCGTTGGTAAAGATGGGGTCGAGTGAGCAAGAGAGACGATGGCTTGGCAGGAAATAGTGTGTCCGAGGGAGCCGCCAGGTACGATGGACGGTGCATATGCGCCTTACGGTGGTCTCTAGTTGGCCAGAGGACAAGCGAGTCCATGACGATGGGTCAGCAATATGGTGTGGCAGCGGGAGACGATGCGCCTCCCGTCGAAGAATTTGCAGCCAGACAGTGTGGTCCTGTGTCGTTCCGCACAGTCGCTTACACGTCTTACTTGGGAATCGCCGTTAGTTTGGGCTCTGGAGGTAGGAGCTAACACATACCTCGCGGAGAGAAGTTATATCTTGAAGGTCAAGATGCCGAATGACTTCCAGTATGATTTCGTCTGGTAGTGAAAGGAGGCCGCGAGAGCCTATCGTTGCGTCCATACTACAGTATCATAGAGATACCGGTGTATTTGCAGGTAATATTCAAGCACTAGCCGGAAGGGCTAAGACGTCTAGTCAGTGGGCGACCAGTAACAAGAGCTTGGATGTCCTTTGCCGATGTCGTGGGGTCCCGGGAGGAGACGATTGATGACTATTCAAGCGCAAGTCCGACTTTCGCGGAGAACTGCGGAGACGTGTGACCTTCTCGCGACAACGTGACTGTGACAAGAACGCGTAGGGACGCGTCGGTGAAGGGCGCTTAATCGTGTTGTGCTGCACGGTTTTGACGCTCTCTTCTCCCGGTGCGGTCTGAGATCTGAGCAGTACTGGTGTTAGCCTTCCGACAGGCAGGCAACAGAACTCATCTTAGCTTCATCTTCCCTCCCGGTGTACTCAAACTACTCTGCATCTTTCTCATCTCTGGCTTCCAATACATTGCGCATAGCATCACCCGGCAGCTGCATATATGCAGCGTACTGATTCTTGTGGTCCGCGATGGAGGGCTTTAACCGTAACCTCAAGACCAAAGGAGTAACCTTGGACACTGACTCCTCCGAGACCACACGGCTTTCTCAACGCCCCTCTCAGCCCAAAGGGTACGCATACGAAGACCTCGGTAGCGACTTTGCTGGTCGGGGGTCGTCTCGTACGTCCCAGACTTCTCGTAACGTGCATAACCCCAGCAAGCGGGGATCATCCAGCAAGCACGACGGAGGTATCTTGGATGTCTCCAGTGATGATGAACTTGACTTCCTCTCTTCTTCCTCCCGCCATGGCTCCCAGTCACCTACAAAGCCGAAGAAGCACAGGAAGCGCAAGGTTTCCGAACCTCAGCCTGCCGATCTACCCCTTCCCATCGCCATTGACTACCACCAGACGAGATCTGACTATAAGCCTGCCAACCTGAAGAAAATGAAGATCGCAAAGAAGAGCTCTGCAGCGACCACCTCTTCGGGCACCCCACATGCTTCTCAGGGTCTTCACTCTGGTCCTGTTGCAGGCCCTGGACCATCATCGTCTGCCTCTTCGGACCGCACCAGCGCAATTGTGGCTGCTCTTTTCGAACTCAAACGCGAGCAGGACCAAGCAGCGCGCAAAGGAAAGGGCTCGCAGCCACTGAGGGAGCGCAGTCCTAATCAAGACCGGGCTAGCCCTCGCAAGTCGTACCTCCCCGACTGGGACAACAGCGACGAAGAGGATAAGACTACGGAGAAGACTCCTCGGCCTGCTCGGTCAGTGCCCCGTCCATCTCACAATGGTACCACCTCCAAGCTTTCCAAGTCGCAAACCATCGCGGACATGGGTTCTAGCGCATCCCAGGACAAGGGCAAGAACAAGCAGAAGGAGAAAGCTCGATCAGTTTCACGCTCGAAAACTATGCAGCATATTTCGGAGTCTCCCCTGGATATATCCGACGATGATCTTACCGCTTCGAAGTGTACCGAATTCCGGTCGAAGGCCCACCCGTCGCGCAAGCCTACAAATCTGATACCAAAGCCGAAGCCAAGGCCCAAGGAGAACATCCGAGTAGATTTCAAAGCCGCAGACAAGAGGCCTCAGCGCGAGTATGACCCCATCGGTGCTATCTTTGGAGAGACGGATTCCCCTCCGCCACGCCCGTCCGTGGAAACAGCTCGCGCGAAGTCTATAAGTGAATTCCCTATGCCTTCGCCTCTTTCATCCCCTGCCGCGAGCCGCACATCGTCTCCTCCCCGTAAGAGCCAGCCAAGAAGCCATCGGGTGGTCCTCTCTGAAGACGACGACGGAAGCGAGACAGGTCGTGCGATACGCCCGTTTCCTATGGATACGCACTTGTTAGAGGACCTGAAGCGTGTGTCTCCCGCGAAGCGTGCAGCTACCGGCAGTGATGCTGAGGGTAGCGGCACCACGCATCACAAGCGGGCCAAACGTCTCTCTCACGACAAGTACGCGTTCATCCTACAACGTTCACTTTGCGTTTGCAGACTGATTCAAAATGCACTACTCGCAGTTTGGAATCGTCGTTTGGTCCAGACAACTCTGACTCCGATCCGGACCTTGATGATAGTACGTACATCGCATTAAACCACGCGCTCCCTCATCTGAACACACAACTTTTATACGTGTCTGCGTATTAGTTTTTCTTGACCCCTCTGTGGACCCGAAAACCCTCTGTCCCTGGTGTGATGAGCGACTTCCCTCCAATCCTACCCCGCACCTTATTTCCCTTATGGAGGGTGCACGCCGCCGCTCCTACGCCGACGACCGACCAACCAACCCTCTCGGCTTACGCGCGCCCCCCACAGTTTTCGTCGGGGTGTGTCAGCGTCATCGCTTCGAGCGCATATGGATCCCTCGCGCGCGGAAACGTGGCTGGCCTACACGCATAGACTGGGGAAGGCTCAGCGAGCGCATCCGAAGACTTAAGGCAACCTTGCAGGCCTTGGTCGACGATATCGACGAGGACTTCTCTCCAGGTGCCTCTTGGACTGACGTGAAGGGCAAGGGCAAAGAGGAGCGTCCGCGGAAGACGAACGAGTTCTGGCAAGAACTCGTGAAGAACGTGCGAGAGCAGGGCTCGCGGCAGACCACAGGTGTGCGTGGGCAGTTCCTGCACTTCAACAAGACGCAGCCAGGATAGTACGTATTTCCAACCTCCGCATGCCGATAGGATGATTGTTGATTTGAGAATGATGACAGCTACGGCGAGCTCGGATACGTGATCATCCACCAGACGCTGTGCGACCTCTTCCCGCCCGTCTCGTTTGACCCCGCCGCCGCCCAGCCGCTCACACCCGCAGACTTCATCTCACACGTCCTCGTCCCCGAGGCCGCTGCGAACTTGATCATGGAAGACCTCGGCCTTTCCCGCGCGGACGCTCTGAAGACCCTTCGCGAGAGCGTTGAGTACGGCGTGGCGATGTTCCCCGCAGACGAGGGCGAGGGTGGGAAGGGCGACGGCGACACGTCTGTCCTCACTGCAGGCGAGCGTATGCTCATGGAGCGGGCACGGGCGCGGCGTAAGGAGCTGGAGGAGGAGGAGCGCATGGAGGCGGAGGAAGAACGCAGAGCTCAAGCGCGGGCGGGACGGACGGACACGGACATGGACATGGACGAGGATATGGGTGGGGATCGTGCACCCTCTTCGTCATCGCAGGGCAAGAAGCCGAAGCCGCGTCCAGTGGCTAAGCGCAAACCCCCATCGTCCGAGAAGCCTAAGCCCTCGAGTGCAGAAGCGCGACGCAGTCGTTCGAGGAGCAAGACACTCGAGTCCGATGCCGGTACCATCGACCTGAGCAGCGACGCGGGAAACAGCACGGATGCGTCTCGGAGCAAGCGACGGCGCAAGGCTCCTGAAGGGCCCCCTTCGTCAAGGAGCGACGTGCCTACTGACTCAGGAGCTGCGACGCCGCGTCCGAAGCCTAAGCCAAAGCCCCGCCCGCGGGCCGTCGTAAGGACGGCGTCGCAATCTGGTAGACAAAGTGCCGCGCCGTCCTCCGATCCGCAGCTCCCGGATGAGGACGAGGAGCCACAGCCGCCGCCTCAGGTCATCCAGTTCGCGACCCTTAACCTGAAGGAGGCAGGAGACACTCATAACGCGCGGATGGAAAACCCGCTTGATGCGACACCACGTCCAAAACCGAAGGCGATCAAAAGAACGGTGACCAATGGGCCGATCCCCGCGGACGCGAGTGGGTCGAAGCCAGGTTTGAGCGGAGGGGCACCTGCAGGGTCACGTCTCCCGCTGCAGCTCGCGCGGGAGCGGCGACAGGAGCGGTGAGTCTAAGCCTCAATGATCGAGGGAGAGTACTTATGACAGACGTTCGTGTGAGCAGGGGTAACTCCGCCAAACCAGCGTCAGGAGCGACCGTGAAATCAAAGCATTCGGACGTGTGGCTGCCAAGCCTCCGCGGGGGTGTAGAGGATGAGTTTTCCTCCACTGACGAGGATGAGCCCGATCGTCCTGCCCCCCTTTCGAAGACCGCTGCCCCGCGGCGGACGGCTTCTCGGTCCAGCAACGGCAAGAACGGAGAGAAGTGGAGCTGGCTGTTGAGCGATGGGTCGTCTGCAGGCTCACGCACGTCCTCCTTTGCCAGTTGAATGTCGGGGTTGACCATCATAACAGGCGTGGAACCGCCGTAATATTACATTACCATTCCATAGACTTCTATCCCACGTCCTCATAATTTCTTAACAATTTGAGGGGCCGACCTGCCCCGCTGTATTATCAATCTACTTGTGCTTTGAAATTTGAACCCTGCGTTGTTATCGATACAATTGCGTACAGGCTACAGAGTCGCGCTACGGCTGTTCTCCTCTCAGAGTTCCTCTATCCTGCTGTCCTCGTCGTCCGACTCCTCCACCGTGGCTGCCGCGATGATTTCATGCCCATCCTTCGCCGAGTCCAGGCCCTCATCCCGCTTCAGCAAGTTGACCAACCGCTCGACGTGATCGATGATCTACGCAAATGTTAGCATGCCGCTTGTGCTGCGGGACACCAAACGCACCTTCTCGACCTCTTCGTTCTCGTGTAGCGCACGGATAACCTCATACACCCCGTGCGTACGGAGGTAGTCCCGGCCCCAGCGTGTGGTGCAGAACAGGAGCATCGTCTCGACGTGGGTCAGGCGGATCACCGGGTCTGTCTCGCGCTTCTTCGTCGGGGGAAGGAACTGCAGTGCCGCAGGAAGGAGCTCTTGTTCCTAAAGCGATTGTGTATCAGCCTCCGAGATACCAAGCTGATATCTAGAATGAGCATACATCGAGATCGTACTCTTCAGGGCCGGCGAGGGGCAGAAGGACGTAAGGCAGGACGTCGATGCCTGGCGCGGCGATCGTAGACGGTGGCACTGTGACTTTCACGTTTTCTTCGGCGAGCAGTGCGCGATGCGCGGGAGTGTGGAATGCACAGTTTCTAAGCCCCGGTGAGTTATCGCACCGAGCGAGAGGATCAGCGTCATGGGACCCACTTAATGGTCGACGCAACGCTCCCGCGTCGTATTACGTCCTTGTGCTCGGTGAAGGCGAGCAACTTTGCAAGAGGGTACTCGAGATCCGCGCCCTCGACATAGGGATCTGCCGAGCGTGGTGTCAGGAAGAACTCCCGTCCCGCCGGAATCTAGGTGTCCCAATGAGTGAGCCACGCTCGTCCGTGCGCCGCAAAGCACTGACCGTGGTGATGTTGGCAAAGACGCTCGAAAGGAAGTGCAGCTCGCCCTCGCGTTTCCTCTTCGATATTTCCGGGTTCACATCACCAGGCACCGCCTTCACGAACGCGTCGATGAGCAATGGAAGGGCGAGGACTTCCCTGGGCTCTTCCGAGGGGTACGGTACAGGCGCGGGGCAGGTTCCGCATCGGGAGTAGACAGGGAACCACTTGGTGGGCGAGTTGGGATCGGGTAGAAGCGGGATGCTCATAGAGAGCAGCGCCGTGCATACGGACGGCGTGGCGCTCAAGTTCGACAGGAGCATCGACGCGAGATCCGCGAGGACTGCCTGGTGATTCTGGCGAATAACTGAGGTCAGATGTGGTCATCCAGTTCAAAAACGTTGTCTCATCCTACCAAGATATATGATACAAGGAACTTCAGGAATATAGGTTCAGAGAGACTGGGTACAAGGGTGGGGTTATCTGTCAGATTTATGAGGGCTCGTAGAGCATCGTGAGCGGTTGCCTAAATATAATGATGAGTAAGAGTCGCGCTCCGACCACGGAATGTATACCAGGAGATCTCCACATAGTGTTTTGAGATCGCGGATGATCTCGTTCTCCTGCGTCGGCTTGAGACCTCCTTTTCGCAAACCGGCGTAGAAGATTTCTCGATGAGGCGAGCCTTTGGGCGTCTGGCCCAACAAGTTCGCGAGGGCGATCTGCCGGACCTGCGGATTTTTGTCTCGCAGAAACGGTATGAGCTACAGCACTTAGTTATTTCTGCTCCCTAACTTGTTAATTTTTACCTACCTCCTTGAGCTGGGCGGCGTCGGACATTCTGGTTTGCAGAAGTTGCTGAAACTTGAAGAACAAGTACTGAAATTCCCACGGTACACGAGTTTGTACTTTGGGCGCTTCTCAAGATCTCAACACCGGTTTACGTAACAAACGCGACACGCCCGCGCTCCGCATTGTTTAGCCACATATCCTCCGACGCATCCGCAAGTTCATCCCAATCCATTCCAGCTGGTGTTAGACCTCCCGGTTGCTCCAAGTCGTCTTATACGCTGAGATTGAACGCAAATGGCGGTGTATAACACGTCACGCTTCATCAACGGACTGCTCAAGAGCCACGAGAACTCCCCGCCGTCCTTCACCGTGCGTTTATACCGCGAGCACTGGACATTGAACAGCGGCTCCAAGTTTCTGTACAATAATCCAACTGCAGTACGTCAATGTGGCGTGTGGCATGCACAGTAGATCAGTGGCTCATGAAACACATGTTCAGTCTCTTCTAGACGATATCCGCACACGGCATATACCGGTAGACTTCCTCGAACTGTTTGACGCAGCGAGGGTACCCTTTTATGAAGGTAAAAACGAGGTTCACAAGTAGACTGCATATACTAAGCCACTTTAATTACTCATCAGGATGCTTGATTGTGGAACTACTGGACTATCGACCAGCGAAGACAACTGATCCGGAGCTAGACCATCCGGAAGCAAGCCGCGTCGTCCTCACTCCTAACGACGAGTCTCGATGGACGGACATATGCCTCATGAACCAGAAGACTGGACTCACTTGGACAGACGCGGATTCCATTGAACTGGAAGCTCGTCTTTTGGTAAGTTGAGATAATCGTCTTATGCTACTGAGGAACTTTCAAGGAAGTCGGAGTGCAGGCCGTCTCATTTTAGTTTCTTTTTCTCATCGCAATGACCCAATATCGGGTGAACTGCTTGCTGGTTGGCTCAGAGGTGGAGACCTCTCACGCGCGCCTAGCAAGCGTCGTAATAACGCATATGTCGAGACAAAGGGGCTGTCCGCCTACGGCCTCTCTAGATGGATGCGACTGCAGACATATGCTAGATATAGTGCATTTGGTACCGGAACTCTACGCCATTAGAGCGGACGCTGAACTTCGTATCTACAGATGACCACGGCACCACCTCTCTGTCTAGAGCCCAACCTGCATTTCACGCGGATAGTCAACGCCACCCAAAGAGCCACAACACCTCCAGTACCCCCATCGCTTAAACGCAAAGCGTCAGTCTTGGACCAAGAAGCGGACGAGGTCGAGAAGGCGCGTCGCGTCAAGATCACGCAGTTCATGAACCCCCGCATAAGGGGAGCAACCGTGCCAACGTAAGTCGTCTCCCGCGCGTGCGATGACGCATCTAAGAACGTGTACATTCTAGATTTCGCATTCTGGACGCGATTCAGAAGGCGAAGGAGAAAGAGCGCACGGCGCAACCGCCCACGCAAACTGCGCCCGTTGTCCAACCCGCATCTACGACCGCCTCGCCACGCCCTCCAACCGCCGCCGGGACGCACCCTGCGCCCGCACCAACCCCCACCCCCGCCCCCGCTCTAAACCAGTACCAGCTCACGCCCAACGCCTCTTCTCCGGCCCCATCCTCCGCGAGCACACCGCCCACGGCGCTGCAGGATCCGAAGAAGCAAGCGAAGCGGAATTCCATGGCAGGGCAATCGCCGATGATCCCTCGCGCGTCAGTCACACCGGCACCCACTGCGCCGTCCGGCGCCCCGCTGCCGATCCCTCCGCACATGCAGCAGCACTTCCAGGCGCAAGTCGCGCAGCGCACGGCCACCCCCGCCCCCTCCCAAGCCGCGTCCTCCCCCCGCCTCGCTCCCCAGACCGTCGCACACGCCAGCAGCCCAGCAGCAGCGCCGGAACAGCGCCCGCCATCCGCCGTGCCGACCCCCGTCGCCCAGTCCGGGCAGCCCACCCCTGCTCAAGTACAGCAAATGCAGCAGGCCGCCGCCTCTGCTGCCCGCCCGCAACCCTCCCCCGCGCCAGGCCAGACACCGCAACAGCAGGCCATGCAGGGCGCATACCCGGCACACGCCATAGCCCCCGCGGTCATGCTCGCGCGGCGCAAGGCGCACGCGGCAGCGACCGCCGCGGCGGGGGGCGCGCAGGCCGCGGGCGGGGCGCAGCCCCAACAGATGCCGAACTACCTGCAGCAGCAGCAGTACTTCGCGTTCATGCAGGCGCAACAGCGGCTCGGGCAGGCGCAGGCGCAAGCGACGGGCCAGGGCCAGGCGGCGTCCCCCGCGGTGCGCACTCAGACTCCCGCTGCAAACGCAGCGGCACAGGCCACGCGCGGCAGCCCGATGGTTGCGAGCCAGCCGCTTGCGTCGCGCTCGCCGATGCCCAACGCGGCTCAGCAGGCCGCGCAGATGGTACAGGCGCAGGCGCAGGCTCTCGCACAAGCAAAGGCGCAAGCGCAAGCGCAGGCTCAGCAGCAGCACCAACAGCAGCAGCAGCACCCCCCGCAGGGTGCCCAACAGACCCAGCAGCCCCAGCAGCAGGCCCAAGCCCAGGGACAGCACGCCCAGCCCCAGCAGTTCCACCAGCAGCAGCAGATCGCGTATGCGCAATACATGCAGCAGATGGCCGCCGCACAGGCGCACGCTCAGCAGCACCCGCAGATGCAGCAACACCTCGCTGCCGCTGCCGCCGCTGCCCGCCAGACTGGCCAGCAACAACAACAGCAGGCTCAACAAGTTCAACAGCAACAGGTCCAGCAGCAGCAGGCCCAGCAGGCGGCGGCGGCGGCGGCGATGCAAAACCCACAGATGATGCAGTACTACAACTATGCGCGTATGCCAGGCGTCGCTGTCGGCCAGAACCCCATGCAGTACTGGCAGCAGCTCGGAGCGGGCCGGGGGATGGCCATGCCTAGCCTGCCCGGCGCCCACCCGCAACACATGCAGCCAGGGGCGGGAGCAGCGAAGCCTGCGCAAGGCGGGCAACAGGGCTCGTGATATCCATGAGGCGCGAGGGAGGTCGAGGCAGGCGGACTGAGGGCACTTCTACTGGGAGTGGTGTATTTCGAACGGGCGTCTGGTGTGTGTTCTTCGTGCTATCTGAATTCTACTCTGCGCAACGGGATTTCCCTATCGGAGCCAGATGCCTTTAATTTCAGTGTCGATCATGCGACCATCTGGATTCTGCCATCTGGACCGTACGGCTTCGAAGATGGGTGAATAGTCAATCGGACCGGGATGGACAGATGGCGACTGCTTGCGCGCACGTTTGCCTTGCGGGCCACTCTCAGCGATAGCTTAGGTTGCGGATGGTAACGCCATCGCCCTCGACGCCCAACCTGCCTCCATGGCCACTGTCGACGCCCGCAAACCACCGCACGCCGCGCGCCAACCGCCGCGGCCAGTGTCTTCCACACGCAGCACGCTTCCGCGCGCGAAGATGCGCACCCACGCCTGGCACGCCCATCGTCTACAACCCTGGGAACGCGCGCCCGAGATTGGGTGAGATTAGGGCGCGCCGCACGCCGTCCAGAAGGGCGAGAAGGGCGAGAAGCCGCCATGTGTGCCCCGCCTGCGTCAGTGACGCAGGCGTACGTAACGGGGGCCCATGGACGTGGGGGACGGTCCCAGGACCGTCAGCGCGGGCGACCGCCCTCGCGTCTCCCGAGCCCGCGCCGGTGCTGGGGCGGGCGCGGGTACGCTGTGGTGCGGGGCGGTGGGGACGTCGGTATCCGGGCACAACATTGCACGGATGCCTTCGCGTTATTCTCGGCCGTCCATCTTCGCTGGTCATGGCGACCATCCCGTATGCATGCAGCATCCGCTTCCGTCTCCGCCGTCGCGGCTGAACCGCGTGATTTCGGGAGCCAAGGAGCGGCCTCGCGCTCTGTCCGATGCTGCGTTGACGTTGTTGACGTGCGCGCGCGAGAAGGTCCCGGGAGCACGCGCACGCATCCACGCTCCGCTGGTGATCCTCGACATCCCGCGAGCCAGCGCGCGCAGCCGGATGATGAGGGCGCGAACACGCCCTCCACCTCGGTTCGCATGCTAGCACTACCCCACCGGTTCGCTCGCGAGCTGCGACGGGCCGCACGGATGGAAGCTCGCGGCCAGCCCTGCGCGAGGTCGTGCTCGCACTCGAAGGCGGGCAGCATGGGGTGCCGACGTCCGAGCAGCAGACACTGGATTGATGGGTGCACGGCTGTAGCTTCCCAGCCGCTATCCCCGAGCATACTCGACACTCGCGCGAGGGCCCGCGGGATCATGGCTGGATCACCGCTGCGTGCCGGTGTCGGCGTGTATCTGATCTTCGAGCGTACAGCTCAGCTTCGGACTCCATGCAAGCTCCAGGCTCCCTGTCTCCCGCCGAGCACGTTCACAATACAAACTGCAGCTTCAGCTTCTAACCTCGGTCGACGCGACGCTGCGCCTGGAATAACACGGTCGCGCCACTGCCGTCAGCTAGCGTGGATACTGCGTGGATTCTCAACACCGACACCGACACTTGCAGGTGCACCCCCGGTCCCCGCGGGGAAGAGAAGTGCACCTTCTACTGATGCGGGCGCAGGCGCGGGCGCGGGCGCGCGAGGCGGCCGTCCGGGACTCCGAGTCCGAGCTAGTGCGTTCGCGGTAGCCGATGCTTCGCTCGCGTATGGGCCATCGTCCGCCATTCGTGATATATCTTGATTTTTTTGACGGGCACGCATGCACAACCAGGACGGGCGCAGGCACGTAGCCTCCCGCGATGTCGAGTCCGTGGCTCGGCGTCGTCGGTGTTGGCGTCGGAAGGTGAACGGCGTCGTCGGCGCATAGGTAACCAACGGCGGGCGGCGGGCGAAAGTGTCCGTCAGCGGGTGGAAACTTGCTCGAACTCAGTGAAAATTGAATTCTTCACGATGCAGGTGCACGACGTCGCGCGGGGAAGCGCTCCCGCATCCTCGAGGTGCTCGGCCAGAAGAAACGCTAGCTTCAACGGTGCCATCACACCGAGCCGTAAGCCGTAAGCCGTGCGCGGACGAGATTGGTTTTCGGACTAGCGCGACAGCGGGCGGTGGATCCGGAAGTAACATGCACGCAAACGCGAGAGCGGGGACCGGCAGCTGCGGGGCGAGAAGACCTGGCAGCATGGCAGGCAGGAGGACTACCATCGGCTCGAGGCGCGCGAGAGAAGTGCTGATGATGTACGGAGTATACGTACACGCCAGCTGCTGCACGCGTAGCCGGCCATGCATATGGCTGACCAAGAGGCCGTGCGCTTCGGGTCCATAATCCGGGTTGGTGGCGAGGTTTGGGGTGGCCGGTCGCGGTGCGAGGGAAGCTCGAAGTGCAGGCGGAGGGTTGACCATGGGGAGGATGCCATATGCGTGCACGGGCATACACTGGCGGCGCCATGGCCATCCGCCGGGGAGGAAACCTAGAGCTGGATTAGAGACTTGCATCCGAAAGCGCACGGTGCGCGAGCTGCGGGCTGCGGGCTACGGTGGGGGATGGCACGAAGCCGCACTGTATAAAGGAGGGACGGAAGGGGTACTACGGGGGTGGTGTCGCGCGCGGACTGGGGTACACAAGCTACGACTCGAGGAAAGATGGGACAACTGCTATGCTGAGGCAGGGGCGGGGCGGGGGACGGCGGGAGGCAAGGGGGCGCGGCGAAAACTATACGTATGATACGGAATACTGCTATGTACGGATAAGCGAAGGGGGACTCGGAGAGCACAGAATATCAATATCACAGAATATGTTGACACGAACAAAGCGGCGGCGGCGGCGCGCACGCGCGTACTATAAAACGGGACAACTATACACATATGTAGGGCCGGAACGGGGCGCGCGAGCGATAGGCAGACAGACATACAGACAGGCGAGCGGAAGGACAAGCAGACAAACAGGGTCACAAACACGGAGAGCGCACCAGACCGAACCGACCGGGGGAAAACATACAAGCAGCACAACGCGCAAGGGGGGATACGGGAAACACAGGGCCGCAAACACACCATCAACGGTGCGGCATCGGGCGGGGAGAGCAGGGCCATTCGAGGGCGCCAGGGTCGTTCATCCGACACCGGAGACACCGTCATCCACGGGGGGCGAGGGACGACTAGGGTCAGTCCCTGCCGCCCGCATACCCCGCCTCACTCCGCCGGTCTTGCTGCGACCCGTACGAATCGTCGTCGTCACTCCCGCCCTCGCCGCCGCTCGACCCCGCGCCGTCGTCCGCGGCCTTCTGTGCAGCGCCGCCGCCCTTGCCGCCCTTGCCGTTCGTCGCGCCGCCTCCTGCACCTCCTCCGCCGCGGCGTCCCCCGATCCCGTCCCGGGTGCGCTTCTTGATCTGGTGTGTGCACGCGCGGGCCGAGCAAGACAGACAGGAGGCGATGACATGGAAATGCGGGACATCAGGGCTTGATTCGCGACGGGCAGAAGAATCGGGGCACGCACCAGTTTCGCATACACGAGCCCGCACGCGTTGCACAACGTCCGCGGGCCTGCAAAAAAACGCGCGCATCGTCAGCTTTCACGCCCTCGCCTACATTGCACACGAAGCGTAGTAAACGGACTGACCCATCGGACCGCGCCGCCATTCCGGCGTCGACGTCGCGTTGCACCCGAGGCATGTTTGCCCCTCGGTCGTGGCCGCGTTCTCTCCCTATTCGCCGCGCACGCAACAAGACGGAGACGATACCATATCGTCAGCACCCTTCGCGCCGTCACAAAAACCCGATCCACGCACCTGTCTTGCGCCGCCGCGCGTCCCATCCCCCTCGCCCTCCTCCTCTTCCTGCCCCTGCGCTGGAGCCTCGTCCCCAGGCGCGGGCGCGGCGGTTTGAGGCTGCGATTGCGGCGGTTGCGGGGGAGGAGGGAGGGCCTGGCGCGGTGTATCCGGCGCGATGCGCTTCGCGGCCGCGTCAAGAACCTGCGCGCCGAACGCGGCTGCCTGGCGCATGCGTTCGATCGTCTCAGCCGTCGCCGCTGCGCGCGGTTGGGTTGCTTCGTACGAGAGGGCGTTTGCCGAGTCAATGATGATCCGGTAAGAGTCTACGAGCTGTAGGCGTGCGTGAGGACGTGTTAGCGGGTCGATCAGTGCTGCGCGGGAGATAAGGGGTCACGCACCTTTGCAAAGTCGATGCCCAGCGGGGATATTGTGAGCGGAGGCGGCGCCTGAACCGACGACGGCGGGGGTGCTGACACGGGCACGGGGGCGGGCGGATGTCCGTGCGCGTGATGAGCGTGGGCGTGGGCATGTTGTGGGGGAGGGGGAGGCGGGTGTGAGTGTGGGTGTGGTGGTTGCGAGTGAAGGTGGGGCGGCTGTCCGGATGCTGGCGCCGGGGGTTCCGCTTCCCGCGTTTTGCGCGCCGACTGGGAGTGCGCCGGGGGAGGCGGCGGTTCCTGCCGGGGTGGAGGCCGGTCATCCGCCCTGCGAGGAGGCTCTGCACGTGGGGGAGGCGGCGGGTACCGACGGTCGTCGTGTGGTACGGTGGGAGACTGTTCAAGGCGGGTGGGTGGCGGCGCATGATACGAAGGCGGCTGTTGCTGCTGATGTTGTTGTTGCTGTTGTTGTTGTTGCTGAGGCGGAGGCTGCTGGTGTTGCTGGCTGGAGGGTGGCGGGGCGGGCGGGTAGGAGGCATTGTGGTGTGACCATTCGCTGGACCATTGCTGCTGCTGCTGCGGAGGCGGCGCGTGAGGGGGGGGCACGCCGTAGGCTTGAGGTGGGTAACCGGCTTGGGGCGGATACCCCGAAGCCGGCGGCGGCGGGTTGTACTGCGGCGGTGGGGGAGCGTGTTGGACAGGCTGAGAAGGCGCCGGGGAGCGCACGGGGGCCCGAGACGCGCTTTGAGAGGCGTACTGCCCGTTCTCGTACGAGCCAGGGGGCGGGTAAGAAGCATACTGGTAAGGTGGAGGAGGCGGCGGGTGCTGCGGAAAGTCCGCGGGAGGATGGTACATGTAGCGGCCGTCGGTAGCCATCTGAGCAGACGTGGGCGGGGGCTGGCGACGATGCTGTTCTACGTCGCGGTCTGCGCGCTCGAGAGCGAGAGCGTACTGAAGGGAGGTGTACGAAGTCTGGTTCTTGGAGGGAGCGCTGAAACTGGGATGTTAGCGGCAGCATCTTCGGCGGAGTCCGGACACCGAGGCAGAGGCGTCGCCACCTGCGGGGTGGAGGACGGAGGCGTACCTGTGGGAGGCGTACGAGGTCTGGCTCTTGGAGGGTGCGCTGGAACGGGGCGTGTCAGCAGACACATTTTGGGAGGAGGACGAGGCGGATGGCAGGGAGCGTTCGTGAGCAGAGTTGGAATACGGAGGCATTAAGAGATTAGTACGGGGTCGTCAACGGCATATGAGAAGACAATAGGCGGCTCAGGGGGACACACACGCAAACGCGAAAAGGGAAGAGGAGGGAGGAGGGAAGGGAGGGGGAGCACCGAGAGGTGCGGGCACTGTGAGAAAGGTTGCGTGTTAAAAGGCGCCCCAAAACGGGTGAAAAATGACATTCACCACCGTCGCTGGTGATATCTGTGAAGCAGTGATTTTCCAGTAAAATAGCCACCTAGAAATCGCCACCATCACCGATGATTTAATACATAACTATATGATGGGATCTCACAGTGGAGAAAATCCCCAGGTATACAGCCGGTGATTTCCCGCCAAGTGGAGAACCCTTTGGTTCGGACACAGTCGAAAGAAATATTGCCTGATCTGCACACAATTATCTATAGTAGTGCCTTCATGGAGCTTGACAAGTAATTGCATTAGTTGGAGTCGTCTACGACTAGTGCACGAGAAAGTGCACCGCTACGGTCTACAATTCCCCACAACCCCTTCTTCTCGGGACTCTGTACACGCCCAATAACACACTGTATGCACTGGATATCAATCAGCGAAAGTGCGCCATACTGCGAGGAATAATGGATGTCAAGCCGGGGATGGCTGTGAGTTACAACACAGGGCTTGATGGCGGCAAGAATGACAGACGTCGGACGGTCGAGCCCGAGAGCTGTGAGCGCCTCGACGGTTTCGAAACGCAAGGCGAAAATATACTCAAGCCTCCCATAGAAGGTCTGAAGCTCGTATACAGGCTGTCTCTTGCGCCGGCGTTGGTGTTTGTCGACAAAGACTTCATACTAACCGAGTCGATCAATGCTGGAACAGTAAGGCTATTGAGCAATTAATAAGACACGCACTCGGACATGGGTTTGGTCGCGTTTGTCGGCGTGTCGCATTGTGAGGCTGGCTGTATGGATAGTGTCGCCGTCATTCAGGATGCGGACCTTGCCCCATTGGTCCAGCTCGCGAGGTAGAACTGAACGAACGGCCTGCACTGAGCACTCGAACCGTGTGACCAGCGACCCAATGACCTTGTCGAGAAGACCTTTCTCCGGTGCGAGATATCGGTGTGGGGGCATGAGGACGCAGGTGTCGTCTTAGAGTATCGTATAAGCTGGTTAGAGAACTCCGAGTCTAATGGACAAAGGAGGCACTCACAGTCAGGATCCTGATATTCACCGCGGCGTAACATATCCTTAGTCGCAGTTCGTGGCGGCCGGAGGTCAAGTTCTTGAAATAGGTTATACTTGACCTTAAGGTGTGATAATTGAATGCGAGCTTGTATGCGGCGGTCGATGCTTGCCCAGGGATGGCGTCGGCTCTTAATTCCTGGCTGAAGCTCGCCGCAGAATCGTTCCATTGGGAATGCCCAAGAAGCCCAGACCGGGCCGCTGGCCTCAATGCCGTCGGCGATGTGGAGGAGGGCATGGACGGTGACTGGACATGTCGAGAGTCGATCCGGGGAATACTGATAATAATATCTGCAGGTTATGTAAGTCTGACTGCATGCGCGAACAAGTGTGTCCCCTTACTCTTCGTACTTCTCGACCCAGGAGGCGAAGCCATCCCGGATACGCTGGATGTCGTCCCGAGACACTTCAAATTGGAGGCATAGATGGAGGAGCTCTACCAGTGATACAAAGTGTCGGTAGTAACGAGAATGGGCAAACTGGGAGCGCAAGATGACGGGTGAGATATAAAGTGTCCAGAGAGACCATGCATCGGCGGTACATGCAGAACGATCTTGCGAAATGTTACCAAGACGAGGGCCGAAAACTGATGGCAATGTGTCGCCCGCAGAAGCTGTTGCTTCACCGATAGCTTCCCATACAGTTCCAGGCAACTGATAGGACCCTGAGCCGGTGTCGAGGCCCTTAAACTTCCCGGTCCATAGAGAGACAAGGTTCGGCACGAGGTTTTCCCATATAAGGTGCATGAAGTCGAATGGAAAGGACGCTGGGAAGTATAGCGAGGGAAGATATGTGAGAAGAGGAAGCCCCTTGATGCCGAATTCTTTCGCGAGCCGGTCGGCGCTGGCCTTCGTGCTCGCTTCCATCACCTTGTGCGCTTGGGAGAGAAATTCTGCATGGGATCGAAGCGGAAGGGCGTGGGGATCGTACTTCGCAATCACAGAGTGTTCTTCGTTCACGGACGGGTGCCGATGCCGGTCCAGGGGAACATAATGTGCAGGGTTTCTCGAGGCCGGTATTCGGAGACCCTTGATGGTGCACATACGACAGGGAGCTAGACCGTTGTGGCCCTTCATCTGCATGACCATGGCGATGGCAGGCATGTCCCCGGAGACGATGATGAGATACGCACGCTGCTTGAAAGGAGTGGATGTGAGAGCGTCGAAGGCAGGGACACCGATAGCCAGCTGAAGGAATTCTTCAACCATAGGCCATAGAAACGAGTCGAAATCCTTGGGCTTCTTTGGTCCTGGGACAACGCAAAGAGGGATGATGTTCTCCCTATGGAAGCGGATGTCGGGTGGGAGATTGTAGTTGTACAGGATGACTGGCCACGCCGTCTTCTTTCGTCGCCGCCAGGGTGCGAAGCCGTCTGTAGACATACCAAGAGCAATGTCTCGCCGATCAGAGAAGTATCGATAGCCGCTGTGCTTGCCGTCAATGACTACCTCACGCATGCAGAGGTTCTGATAGCTGGTGCCGTCGAAAACGTCCTGATTTACGGAAGGATCGGATACGTAGTCGGCCCGATAGGTCATCTGCTCAGCAGTTGTGCGGTTCGATGATAGCGCAGTAAGACGTGATTGTACGGGGAAGAATGAGAATTGTCGTCTAGGGTTACCGTAGTCATCAAGGCGAGAGGTCTGGCAGTATGAACATTCCTGCAGATCTCGGAGGGGACCGGTGTAGGCCATGCACGACTCTGGACAGCAGTCGTATACTTCTGCCTTGATGCCTGCAAGAAACGCCACACGAGCCTTGATCTTGTGATATGTTGGGAGCTTCTCTGTCGGGAAAGCGTAAGGGATTTGCGCAAATGCCTCCTCTGTGAGATTGTTGTTCAGGCGGAAGGCAAAGGCACGCAGAATTGCTCTATCCGCGTCGGAGAGTTGATCCACTGATTCATTATCATATCAGCATGAGTGCATATAATAAGACTGAACACTGCAACGCACCAAGCTCTGCAGCCTCATGCATGAACTGCCCATGGAGTCGATCACGCGCGCTCAGGTCAGGATTGTAGATATCTTCGTCGTCGATTGAATCGTCCTCGGCACTGTCCGAGTCCCACTCGTCATCCAGGTCACTGTGAGAGGCCGTTACTTCATCGTCATCGCCTGGTTCGTCATCTTCATCATCGCCATCTTCGACGGTTACGCGGAACTTGCGAAAGCGTGGCAAAGAGAACCCTGCAGGCACGACATCTTCATTGCTGTCCGATGCATCCTCAGCGGACTCTACTAGATCCAGATCTTCATGTTCTGCGTCCAAAGCCACTCCGTTATCCAGGGCTGCCACGGGATTATCATCCCTGATGATGTCTTCTTCTTGATCTGCCACGATGTTGTCGTCCTCGGTGAGAGCCGCTGCTTCCGCGTCTGCATCCGACGTTGACTAGAAACTGCAGGTTTATACCATTACTCACATGTTAAGCATGCTGGCTTACCTCCTGGAGTTTCTGCCGCCTGCGTGTATGTGATGCACGAATATGCGGCGCTGCACGGAGCTTCCGGTGGCGTAGTGCCGTGCTCGTTGAGACAAGCTGCTGACAGCAAGAACAGCGGACTTTTTGTTCATGATGGCGGGATCCTGTCTGCTTGCGTTTGCGACCGGTACCTATCACAGGCTGCTTGCGGGCCATACTATAGTGTGAATGTTAATGAGATGCACACTTTTTGGCGGGTTTGTGACGTACTGCACTCGGGGCTAGACAACCCAAATAAACCTCCGAGGGTGTTCTGACAGCTGATAAAAGCAGAGGTAGGCAAAAGCTGCATGCATAGACGAGGAAGTATATAGTATACAGCAGACGCAGGCGCATGCCATAGTACACTCCTGGGCGCGTGAGAAATAAGCGACGCCACTGGGGCGGGTGCAAGGCCACCCTTGTTGACTCAGTCGTCGTGCTCTCCTTTACTCCTGACGTGGCTACTACAACTCATCCTTTCCCACTCTGCTTCTTTACAATATGGCTCAGTCAACGCATAACAAAGAGAACAGACACGGACCAACCGATAAAAGTGCCAATCATGCGTCGAAGCAGATAACCGCTCGCAAGGGACTAGCAGCGGCATCGAAGCCAACTGTGACTTCAAAACCTAAAGGAGGAGGTCATGAGAAGCACGCGGGAGTGAAGAAAGGAGCACCCACCAATGGAAAATTCGTGAGCGGCAAGAAAGCCAGCGGACCTGGGACACGCGCAGTCATAGCGAGGAACCAAGCGGCCTCATCACCCTCCAAAGCTCTCGAGGCGCGGATTAAAGCCTTAGAGGGTATGCACTAGTACTACAACCTCCATATGGCACATATAGCGCTGAACACGAGGAATATTGTCAGCTCGAGTGCGAGAGGAAGCGAATGCTCGCAAGAAGGCTGAATGTACACTCAAGAAACTCAATAAGTGCAGCAAACATACGAAACCACGTCTCATACCCAAGCCCCCGGGCAGTGTGGGCAAGGGACTGCTCTTACGTCCATCGATGCGGTTAGACGACGACAAGAAGCTCTATCTTGCTTGTCTGGTATGAGCACAACAGGCCGATCACTTATGTATCATGACACTTACATACAAATTGCAGATGACAGTGCGCGATCTGTGCTTGGCCGGAAGGATTGACTGGAAGAAAGGCATCCGTGAGCAGGACGCAGCGGCGTTGGGCGCCTTGTATGAGGTCGTAAGTGTACAGCGAAAGTATCCCTGAAAGGCAGGTGCTCACCGAGAAACGGGTTTGTCGCTATCAACAGGCGCGGGAGGAGCAACCATACCTTGCACAGTTCGAAAACGACTGGGCTACTGCGCAAATCCTCATGCAGTTCATGGCAAACCGTCGCAAGAATGCCATCAAGAAGGGTCGGGTGATAATCGATGTAGACGAGCGTGGTCGCCGGGTTTTGAAGGAGGTCCGAGCCCTGGGGCGAGCAGGTCGAGCTCGCAGCGGTAAAAGCAACGATGAAGACGACGAAGATCTTGACGAAGGTTTCCTTGATGCAGAGGAGGAAGATGATGAAGACGGGGATGGCCACGCGGACGCAGACGAAGACGAAGATGAGGGCGATGGCGAGGGCGAGGGCGAGGACGAGGGCGAGGGCGAGGACGAGGGCGAGGGCGAGGAAGGTGGTGATGTCATTGAAGAAGGTGGCGATGAAGACGACTCCGGAGACGAGGACAACAGACTGGACGACGTCGACCACGACTTTGAAGACCAGCAGGACGACGACCCGGACGATGGTGGGCTTGAGTCAGAAGAGAGGGATGGGCCCGTGGCATCCAGCAGCCGCGCTCGTGGGAAGGCAGTCCTGGGAAAGAAGACCGTTCGCACTGGAAACCACGGCGCTCGCATGCAAACCACCGTTGACCTCGAACACGACTCTGGAGACGAAGATGAAGGCAACATACTCCCTCCAGCTAAACGCCGCAAGCTTGGGGCCGTTCAGCCCGTCTCGAAGTGAGTTGTACTTACACTATCATCAGTCGGTGAGGGCGGCGCCGTGGGCGTATATGTGAGCTCGAACCCCATGACACATGCATCGTTCACGTTTTGTATTAGATACTCATCCCTCCGCCTCCCTATGCCTCTATGCCGCTCACCCTAGTCCATATGCCCGCATGTATAAGCACCAGCTATGATCTATGCAGTATTCACGCCTAAAGCCGCACGACGCGTCGCCGACAACGTATACTATTATCGAGTACGAAACACCACCCACGGAGGTGATTTGAATATATCCCTAAATTCACCCGCAAGTCCTGGGTTTATTACAACGCCGCACGCCCCACACAGCACCTGGTGAAATCCGTCATTTGGCAATGCATTATCACCACGCCTGGGTTACCGCGGACGCGGGTGATTTTACCCGCATGTCAGGGAAATTCACCAGGTTGCCGGGGGATTTACAGCCGCACGGCGGTGGCGATTTTCGCCCTCCATGATTCCTACAGTGGGGGTAGGGTCAGAAGGAAGAGCGAGAGAGCATGATGCGAGATTGTGCGGCGACGACGATCGAGAGATCTTGGAACTAGACCGCCACGAGCATCACGCCCCGCCACGGCGAACATACCGATAAACGAGGAAGAGGTGACCTACGTGGGATCAAGGCTGGCTGTGTCACGACGGGCGCAGCAGAGGGCGTGTACGGACGGCAGATGGGGGAGATGGACGCGGGTCCTGGCAGCTGAACACGGCGGGGAGGGGAGAGGAGGATGGTCGGCGGCAAATGCTGCTTGTTGAGATGGGCGCGTACGGTCTGAATAAACAGAACTCTAATCTATGCACGAGCACGGTTGTACCAAGTTGGTACCCGCTCACTCACCCACTAGTTGTCAATGTTCTCTCGGGTATGCGTGCACGGGGCGGGGAGGTTTGCCTTGCACTTGAAGCTCTGCAAATCAGAGAAGCTGTCGCTAATGCACGTGATCCCATCACTATCAGGTAGGAAGACGCTCTTTCCCAGAGAGCCGGGCGCAGATGGTACGGAGATCACCCTCATCTCCCCGTCCTCCTCCTGCCAGATGCAATCTCCAGGCACGCGCCCCGCTCATCCTCCAGATTCAGTTTCTCTCATCCGATCCATCCGTCCTCATCCAATCCTCTAACCCGCCACTACCGCTCATCGCGCGAGGCCTCTATCTAGTAAATATGTCACCAGCATGAGATGAGGTGTTCCGCGTTCCGTGACTATCTAACCGACTTCGTATGAGCTGGTGTCCTGTATATCCAGTAGTAGTACTCAAGCTATATATTATCGAATCTCGGACGCCTATGGTGTGATCAGATCTGAGTGTTTACAAGGCCATATGATGTGAAAGACAATCATGTTCACTGCGAACTTAGTAACAGCACGCTGAAAGATCTAGAGTGCTAACATCCATACTTACACTACGGCTGTGAAGAATCAGTCATAGGAAGGTACATATCCTCATACCAATCAATCTAAGGTATCCTATCCTTCTTGTCGTTCACTATCGTTTGCGAGTAGCATATCTTGGTCTGGCCAAATATCACAGACGCTGGAGGACTGTCCACCCAACGCCGCTGAACGGTATATATCGCGCACTCTCGCACGTACCCCTTGGTAAGAATGCTCTTGTGATGATCTATACCATTCCATAGGCTGTGTGGCGATGTGTGGATGTATGTCACAGGATCTCCTCCAGATGATGCCTCTCCCTCCGCCGCACCTTCCACGCTCAGCGGTCACGCATGAGCAGCCGCAGCCGCAGCCCCCCGCCCCCCTCGGTCGCCCTCCTTCCACTTCGCTCCCTTCGCAGGCGACGTCCCAGTCCCACCATCCTTCGGCACCACAGGCGCGTCCCCCACATCCTCGTACCCCGGCCCAATCGGCGCAAACGCAGAAGCAGGGGCGACCCCCGTGACCATAGCACCAGTCCCAGCCCCGCCTGTGGCAGGCGCAACCCCGCTCGCGGCGGCCGCAGCGCGCTCGCGCGCCCGTCTCCGCCGCCGCAGGATCTTCTTCCGGTTGCGCACCGCGCGGTGGTAGCTGCTGTCGTCCCCGTAGAACAGCTGGTACTCGCAGAACGGGCAGATCCACTCCTCCGCCGCGTTCGCCAGCGTCGACGCGGGTGCCAACGGCGGCGGGGCCGGCGCAAGCCCCGCGGGCACCTGCTGCCCCGCTGGCAATCCCTGCCCCGGCTGCTGTGCGGCGGCGGCGTCCGCCTTCTTGCGCCGGCGCGGCGGGATCTCCGCCGCGAGGAAGCGGAGCGGGAGCGGGCTGAGCATGTTCTGCGCGTTCTGCGCGGCCTGCTGCGCGCTCGGCGGGCCCGAGTGCGGCAGCCGCGACGGCACGTAGTTGCGCAGGTGGTGCGGGTTCGACGCGTTCGCGAGCGCGGAGCGCTTCTTCTTCTTCCCGCCCTTGCCCTTCGCCGGCGCGTCCGCGCTCGCGCCACCCGCAACAGCGCCACCCTTCCCTGGGTCCGCGCTAGGGTGCGCGGCATCGGTGCGGTCCGTGCGCTTCGCGGCGGGCCCGGCGGCGAGCGCGCTGGAGGCGGACGCGGCGGCGGCCTGCTTCGCGGCGTCTGCGGCCTTCGCGGCTTGGCGCGCGAGCTCCTCCTCGAACTGGCCGTGCAGGTGTGCGACGGAGGCGGCCGTCGCGGCGAGGCGGTCCGAGGCTTCGCGGGGCGCGCAGCGGGGGCTCGGTCAGAACGTCACGGCGCGGGAGGGGCGGGCACTCACTGGCGCTGTGGCACACGAACGCAAAGTCGGACGTCGGGGCGGCGGGCGGCGATTTGTCCGGGCGCGGGGCGGGGGCGGCCGTGCCCGCGGCAGTGGCCTGCGGCTGTTGCGGTACTTGCGGGGGCTCTTCTATGTGTTCTTCGGCGAGCGCCTCTTTGTATGCTTTGAATGCGCGTGCGATGCGTGCCTCCCGCCTGCGCGAGGGGCGCACGGGCACCGACGCGCCGCTCCGGTAGTCGAGCCCGGCTTGCAGGAACGGGTAGTTGGCTGAAAGCGCCTGTTCGATGGCGAGCGTGTCGTGTGCGGGGCCTAGGACCGCCGCGACTTGCCGCTTGCGGCTTCGCAGTATCTCCTTGTACTGCAGGCCCGCAAGCGTCGCGCGCGTGAGTCGCCCCCGCCGTCCGCTGCGGCTCTGCAGGATCATCCCGAGCACGGACCCATACCCTATACCTAACCCACCACCACCGCCACCACCGCCCCCGTCCCCGCCGCCAGCATTCACCCCGCCACGCACAGGGCTAGCCTCCCCGTCACGTTCGTGCCCAGTGGGGATCGCGCGGTCCGCCAGTTCTTCCTCCGCGCCTTCCCCGCTCGAGCCCCCATCGTGCCCATGCGCCGAGCCGCTCATGTTTGCCGGCACTTTGCGCTTCTTCGTGTTCCCGGGCTGCTGCAGGTGGTCGATGTAGTCGCCCTCCCCGCTCTCGTCGTCGTCCAGCCCATCCCGTCCGTCCAGCCCGGCCCCGCCGCCCCCCGCGCCGTCGTACCCATACCCGTACCCCGCGCCCGTGTACGGCCCCAGCCCGAGGCTGAGCCCGAAGCCGGAGGCAGCGAGCCCGCTGCTGAGGTCGAGTGGCGGCTCGCCGCCCGCGGCGGGCGCGCCGAGCCGCACGAGCTCGCGCACGCCGCCGAGGACGGGGGCGTAGTACGCCTGGAGCGCGATCTGCGCCGTCATGCGCTCCGCGCCCGCGCTCACGCCGTCGGGCCCGTCCTCCTCCGAGTCGTCGGGCTCGCTCGCGGGCGGGCTGGCGGTGGTGCTGAGGGGCGCGGCGGGGGCGGGGTGCTCGGCGGAGGTGCGCCTGCGCTTCGGGAGCGGCTTCATGCGGCGGAGCGTCGGGAGCTCCGCGGGCTCGTACGCGGGGGACGGGTACATGCTGCTCGTCCCGCTCGGTGCGATCGATGGCGGTGGCGCGGGGGCGAAGAAGAGCTGGTGGAGGGAGCGCAGCATGGGTCGCAGTCAGTGCCTGTTTTATATTACGCAGAGAAGAAGAGAGGAGAGCGGGAGATGAGGCGGATGGTGTGTCGTTATGAGGGGAGGGATGGAGATGGAGAGAGGCTCGGCGAGAAATGCGGCGCGCGCGCTGGATGGGCTGCGATTTCTCGCGATCTCGACGACGGCTGCTTACGTGGGATGCGGACGACGGGGCGTGCGGCGGAGGCCAGGCAGGGTTTGGGGACCTTCGTAGGGACTCGTGTCCGTCGTCGTGGCCGGCGTTTGCCAGCTGCTGCTGGATCAAGGGCGAAATGCGAGGACAGAGGCGTTTGTCTGTGTCTAGAAGGCACAGGTCGCAGCGGTGTGCTTGCCACGCGCAGCCTGGTGCTGTCGAAGGTCGATAGAATCGAAAGACGAGGTGTGCGTAGGAGAGAAACGAAGGCTGGCTTGTCTTTGCGGTGGCCTGCCGAGTGAGCGACTGATTTCCCTCCGCTCAGCCACCGCCTTCCCAGTCCTCCTCCCGCTCGGTGATCAATGTCGCCTCTTGCCCCCCCATTGCACTCACTCAATCACTCGCTCCGTCCACGGGCAGAGCCACGTCCTCGCAATTCATTAACACTATAGTGCTCGATATCATCATCCTTTCGGCCGTCCGCGATCGTGCAATTTTTCAGACCCATGTGTATTTACAACGACTACTAGTGCCTCGACAGGAAAAGATGCTACTACGGTACAAGGTGTGCGATGCTCTAACAGATTGTCTCGTGATGCTAGGATATATGTAAATGTCCGACTGCGCGTCGCAATAAGTCAGGGTATCGCGAAACGGAGGAAGACATTAGTTCTGCTCATTCTGACAGGCCCCGAAAAACCTCTATGGGGAGTGATGCTGCAATAAGGATATGGCGGGTCGCGCCTGCGTATTGAAACAGACGGGGGAGGACAGGATTAGTAGGGCCGTATGATAGGACGATGAGCAGATGAGTTGCAACGAGACCGAGAGCGTGAGAGTCGTGAGAGCAGCGCATGGTGGGGGGATCAAACACAAGGGGGTACGCGGAATAGTATGAAGTCAGGGCGTGAGGCGGAGTCGATGCATGGGTCGGCATAAGGGGTCACATAGATCGAACGTCGAGAAGAAGGTGCCGAAATCGAGAACGCGTGAGGAGCCGTGGAGGGTGATGTTGCCGAGTGGGGGTGCCTGTGGTAGGTGGGCGTTTACCACCAGCTGCCGCCTCCTCCGCCACCACCGTAGCCTCCACCAGCGCCGGCTCCGCCGTACTGGGGCCCGCCGAAGCTGGCACCACCACCGCGTCCGCCGCCATATCCGCCACCTCCCTGACGGAAGTCACGGTTACCGCTGGTGCGACCCCGGCCACCTCCGCCACGGCCACGACCGCCGCGGAATCCGCCACCACCGAACGAGGACTCGTGGGCAACGGTGTCAAGCCAGCCAGGAACCTCTTGGTTGGCTTCACGGAGCAGCTCGAGGAGGTCGCGGACGATGTTCCGGTTGCCGCGGTTGAAGAACGCCGTGGCGATACCAACGTTACCCGCACGACCGGTACGACCAATACGATGGACGTAGTCGTCGATGTCGGACGGCAGGTCGTAGTTGATGACGTGGGTCACGTTCGGGATATCGAGACCACGGGCAGCGACGGCGGTTGCAACAAGGATGGGTGTACGTCCGGTCTTGAAGGTCTGGAGGGCCATCTCACGCTCGCGCTGGGTGCGGTCACCGTGGATAGAGGTCGCGGGCATGCTGTTCCCGAGCAGGAAGTCGGACAGCATATCGGCCATGCGCTTCGTCTCAACGAAGACAAGGGTGAGACCAGTGCTGTTCGCTTGGAGGACATCGAGGAGGACGGAGCGCTTGTCCGCGTCCTCGACGTACTCGATCCTCTGGGTGATGTTCTCGGAGGTGGAGCCGACACGGCCAACGGAGAGGAAGACGTAATCCTTCATGAAGTCCCGGGCAAGCATCTGGATGTCGCGGGGGAACGTGGCGGAGAACATGAGCGTCTGGCGCTCCTGCACGCCGGGCATGTCCTCGCCCTGCACGATGCGGCGAATCTGGGGTTCGAAACCCATGTCCAGCATACGATCAGCCTCATCCAGGACGAGGTACCGCACGTTCGCCAGGCTGATGCGCCCGCGCTCAATCAAGTCCACGAGACGTCCCGGGGTAGCGCTGAGCAAGTCACAGCCGCGTTCCACCTGCCTCAGCTGCTGGTTGATGTCGGCACCGCCGTAAACCACGGCGGGGCGAACCCAGGAGCGGTAGCAGAACTTGCGGGCCTCCTCGTGGATCTGGCTGACCAGCTCACGCGTGGGGGCGAGGATGAGGGCGGTGGGGTACGCCTTGCGGCTACGGCTGTAACCCATCCCGGCCTGGGGATCAGCGGGAGGAGCGCGGGGGCCGTTGGCGAAAGAAGCGGAGAGAATAGGGAAGAGGAAACCACCAGTTTTCCCAGAACCCGTCTGGAAGAGGAGAATGAGCATCCTCGATAGTGCTTATCAGTGATGTCCACGTACCTGAGCACAAGCCATGAGGTCTCTGCCTACGGCAACGATAGGAATCGAATACTTTTGGACGGGCGTCGGGGTCGTGTAACGAGCGTAACCAATGTTCTCAAGGAGCACTGGGTCGAGAGGCGGGGACGTGAAGACCGTAACGGGGTCGGGGACGCCAGCTCCGGTAGCTTCGACGGGAATGTCGTCGTACTTTTCGAAGTTGATACCGGTCTGCTGCTTGGAGGGGTCGTTCTCCTCGCCGTAGAGCTCCTTCTCAAGGCGCATGTTACGGCTACCAGGAACGTGCTTGCCATCCCTCCAGGCACCGAAGCCGAAGGACTCCCCTCCACCTCCACCACGCGGAGCGCCTTGGTAGCCGTTGGACTGGGGACGGTCGCCCCAGCCTGCACCACCTCCGCCGCGACCTCCGAAGCCGCTGACGCTGCGGTTGAAGCCAGCGCCGCCGCCGGGGGCACCTCTGTCACTATAGCCGCCGCGCGAAGAAGGAGTGGAAGAGCGGGAGTCCGTCCAGCCGGGGGCCCTGTGGAGCGTGCGCGTCAGCGCTGTGAAAACACGTTGCAGTCGAACAAAATGACTAACCCGTTGGTTGGGACTGGGGGGTTGGAGGCAGCCCGCTGCGTGCTCCTCATGTGAGGAGGGACATATGCTGATTTTTGGATACCGAGAGAGGCTGCAAACCGCGGGAGGTGTCAGTCTTGTCAGAATAAAGAGATAGCGCTGCTGGCAGAGACGACTGACCAAACTGATTCTCCAATCCGGTACCGTTTACAATTCCATTGGACATATTAATGGTGGGTGAAGAAAAAGAACAAAGAGTATGAGAAGCTGTTGGATTTTCGTCTATGAGCGGTGAGCTGAACGAGTCGAGATGATGATGGTACACCAAAGAGGCGAGTGAGAAAATTGACCCCGCCCCGCGAGCTTACAAACAACGCTGCAGTGGCTCTGCTTATGTCAGCGATCGCCCGATTCGGCTAATTGCCCTGCGGCAGCCTGCGGTGGGCGCCTCTGCCCGCGACGTGGCACGCGTGCAGGCGCCCGCGGCCCGGGCAGCCGGGGTATGTACATTGCTTAGGCGCTCACAGCAGTCCAAACGCGACAGGAACACCGGCTCACTCGCTCTACCAGCCACCTCAACCTCTCCGACATGTCGCAAACACACACCCACGCGCCCGGCGAGCAGCACAACCACAGCCATGGCCCGCAACCTCCACAGCAGCAGCAGGCCACCATGGCCATGCGCCCCCCAGACCCGGTCATGCAGGCCGTTATCGAAGAGAGCTTCCGTCCCGTAGATCTCGCCTTCGGTCCCCCCGAAAACGCCGTCCTGCTCTGCGGGAAGCACAAGCTGGAGAAGTGCGCAGACTGCGACGAGGACCACCGCGCACTCAACCGCCTCTCACGACTGCTCGTCGCGAACCCGAACCTCCGCTGTCCCCCACCCCCACAGGTCGTGTCACAGAATCTGTCCCAAGCAATCAACAACACCAAGGACGAGGGCAACGTACGTGAACTCTCCCAGCTCTCTCTTACACATCAACGTGCTAAACCCGTGTAATCATAGGCTCTGTTTAAGAGCGGCATGCACGTTCAAGCCCTCCAGCGGTACACCATGGCCGCAAGTATTGCCGTCCAGCGGCCACCCTGGGAAGCACAACAGCTCATGCGCGAAGAGCTCTCCATGATCCTCTCCAACCGGTCCGCCGCCTTCTTTGAGGCCGGTGACTACATCAGCGCGCTGGTCGACGCTGAGACGGTCATTCAGCTCAAGCGACCCTGGTCCAAAGGACACTTCCGGAAGGCACGTGCACTCATGAAGATTGAACGATACCAAGAGGCGAAAGACGCTATCCAGCTTGGTCTATCGTTCGAGCCTACGAACCCGGTGAGTGCTCCCATATATTTCAGGGGTTGTTCACTGCGCGTGGGCAGCGGAGCGGGTAAACAGCATCCCCCGGGCTGTGCATACATTGTGCCCACGCCTCAGATTCCCGTACTGTCCACACATCAGCAGAAGGCTCATAATGTTTGATTACAGGAAATGGTGCAGATGCTGGCAGACATCGAGTCGCGCATTAACGGGAACGAGAAGAGTCTCGAGAAGATCTCACCCTCCCAGTCGATACCCGTGTCCTGAGGCTTCATGTATATTCCCTATGATATGGTATGGTATGGTACGGTACTTGTAAAGTGTATATCCTTCCCTTTGGTTTCGCCAGCACACAAACAGGCTCAGTAATCTCTCAGAAAACGTGGCTAGCGTGAACACAGGACGACGCAACGTTCATTTCGCAATCACAACGTGTCAGCGTAGTGTGTCGTGCGTCGTACACCCGCCGTCGGAGCTCCTTCGTGAGAGGTCTCGTAAGCATGGCGCCCTCTATGCCGAGCCGTCCATCTGCCGCTGATGTCAATGCGCTGCCAGCCACACGAACATATAATGATTCGCGAAATCACAACGATGTCATGTTCGACGCCGTGGACGAGTATGCTGTCCGTTACCCACGCTGTCCTGGGTCTACTCAAACCTTCCATGTGAACCAAGAAGGACCGCAACTTCCTCACTGTATGCGCGGAGGTCACGCAGATATCGCCCGTCCAGAACATATGCCTTGAATAGTAATGATCATTCGACAAGGCTAGAGAGCAAACGTCGTCTCTACAGTATGGTGTACGTACACGCGCTGCCGGCGCCTCTACCCAACACATGCGCGCTCCATTATATATCCGTTAAACCTACACTATATCACACACAATGTACAGAACGATAATACACACATGGATAGTCCCAGGAGAGAATAAGTCAAGCTCTCACAACAGCGACTCGAGTCTCGGACGGCATCACCCAGCCCGCACATGCAGCCGGTCCAGGATCCCGTCCACCTCGACGCACTCCTCCGGCTCCCTGAACACGCGTATAGGAATCCCCGGAGGGACGTCCAGTCGCGCTCGCCACACCCGCGCCTGTAGCTCCATGCGCCGCTTCTCCGCGTCCGACACCGGCGAAGGCGGGCGCGACCGCTGCTGTGGCTGCCACCGCGCCGTCGTGTCCCGCCATTCGCCAGTGTCCTGCGCGCGTGCGAAGCCAAGCGGGGGGAACGATATCCGCGGCGTGTCGTCGTTCTCGCCACCGCCCATCGGGGTTCCCAGCCCCACTCCCATCTCAGGACTCGCGCCAGGCTCCTCGGTGATCGGCGAATGCGAGCGCGCACCCTGCCCGAAGTAGTCCCGGTCCACCGTCGGTGACGGCGCGCCCGACCCGCCGCCGTCGCTCCCTGATAATGTGCGTAGCGACCAGCGCGACGCAGACGTCGGCGTGGGCGGCATGGGTGTCGCATCCGACATCGACCGCGACGCGCCCCCACCGTACCGCCCCACCAGCCGTCGTCCCGCTCCGCGCACCCCGCCCGCGGACGGCGGCGCGCTCCCGGGATACCCGAGCCCGGCCTCAAGGCCCGCGCTGAATGCTTGCACGCCCGTGGGGTCTTCGAGCGGGCGCGCGTCATCGCCGCGTGTGCCCGCGTCGCGTATAAACACGCCCGCGATCTGGTCGGGGCGCTCACGTGCGAGCTCGGCGTAGAGTTCGAGGTCCTGCTCGCCCGAGTCGCCGACGAGAATGAAGTGCGCGTCGGGGAAGTGGTTAAGGACGTCGAGCACGCCCGTGCGCTTGCGCATCGCGGGCGCGGAGAGCAGCCCGTTGAACAGCGAGCGCCCGCCGTACGAGCGCAGGCGGATCGAGCCCGGGGGCAGGTGCGAGATTTGGATGAACTCGTTCACGACGGGGAGGAGTTCGAACGGGCCGTTTGACTATGAAAAGACACGGCAAGTGTGAGAGATGGGCCCGGCACTCTTATCATTGGGGGACTTACCACATAGTGGAAGCGCACCCCACGCCTCCACATACCCGTGTACCAATCCCCCATCCCGCGGATGACGCTGTCTCGTAGGTCTTTCACAAAGACGTTATGGAACACCATGCGCGCACCGCCTAGGATACCGGACTGCTTGATTGTGTCGTCGATATCTGAAATCACGCGCACCGAGGAGGACGAAAGAGGTATCGCGATAGACGTGGAGATGGTGACTACCGCATTGCGTGGAGGAATGTATCTTGGAGGACCCTGGGGTGTTGAGGGTGTACCTGGTCCTGGAGATGGTGGTGCAAGTAGCTCTGCGACGACAAAGAGGTCCTGTTCGAGACCCGGGCCACCGAATGCGATGTGCAACGCCCCGGGGTGGACACACATCTGCTCCCATGGCACCGAGAACTTTATCTGGAATGAGCCATCTGCAGTGGTGATCACGTCCCGAGTCAAGATAGGCTGCCTCTCCGGAGGCATGGAGCTTTGGGAAGAGCCAGACTCGTCGGTACACCTGTCGTCGCTGTCGTAGAGTGATGGGTCGGTCGCATACAGAGAGATACGAACGATCCGGTTCGAGAGTGCAGAAGACCAGAAGGGATGAAGACGAGCTTCGAGGTTCGCGTGCCACCGGCGAAGATCAGCCAAACCCGAGCTCAGTGGATTTGCCGAAGTGGGGGGTGACGATCCAGAAGCATGTGCGTTACCAGAGCCTGAGTAGGATGTGGCGGAGGAAGCAGACGGGGGCCGGGAGCTTTGAGAATCGGAAGAGGACGTCCGGGAGATGTTATCGCGCTCGCTCTGGACGCTGTCGACGCTGCGAGCGTCGAACTCTAGCTGTCGTAGTTTGTAGTCGAGTTCCTCCATCTCGGACTCGTCGGTGATCTCGTCCGGAAGGGGAGGTAGGTGTGCGTGTGCGAGGAGCTCCTCGGTAGATCGGGTCATAGGCGTCATGGATGTGGTGGTTACGCCAGCCACAGGGAGTTTGGGGAGGGCGGCATAACCTGGGCGTGACATCAACCCCCACTCACAGATTGACAGGGAAAGGGTTCTTACTTTTCGCTAATCGCAGGAATGCCCTCCCCGCTCGCGTGTTGAACCCAACGCCAGTAAGCTTGCAGGCATACCCGGAAACGAAGACATCGACACCGAAAGGGGTGTCTAAACTCGCGTTACCACTGCATCGTCAAGCACAGAGACATGAGTGCTCACCTTCATGCTTGTCCCTCTGTGGTTCGCGGTACCTGCGGGCTGCCCATCCCGGAAAGAGCGACAACCTATCTCCACTTACGTCGTAGTCACTTGAACTTCCGCGACGCAACTTCTGGCCTGCCCACTGACCCCATGACTGCTTCTTGGAGGCCGTATCGAAGTCTTGTGAAGACCGTACGCGGCCAGCGGGATACGATTGTTTGAGTTCGCGTTGCTGTGCGATGTAACCCTTGATGGAACGGGAGGCGGAGGAGGCGAGAGATCGCCAAGAAGGAGACATTTCGTCAGACATTGGGGGTGAAAGTGAAGTATGAGACTCAGAGCATGAGGGTGTGTCTAGAGATACAGTTGGTGTAGGTGGTTATGTTGGGATAGGTGGAAAAGACGGGGCGGGGCCGAGCATGATGTTGTTGAGAACTTAAGTGAGGGATCGGGAAGAGAACAACTATAATCGTCCGCCACAACCGCGCCACAGCTGGGCGCCCGTGCCCATCTTTTGGTGCCTTGCTGTTGTGACACTCCGGCAGCTTTCTTTGCTCTCGCCGCATTGTCGTGTCCTCGTGTGCTTCGCACATTTGGTCATATCTCGTCCCCGGCACAGCGCTCTCGTACACTGTGAGGGAACCCCGAGCACAGACCGCTCCACAGCACACAGCTGACCTCACAGTCGCGCCTACTGCACGCGCAATTATGCTTGAACTCTGAGCTTACACGCACACCTATTGCAAATACATGGCTTCAACTTCCGGCATCCAACATTGCCTCCCACCATCCGTCACCCTGCCCGAGGCCGGCCGGAGAGGCGCACGGGATGGTCTCCGAATCGCAGGTGCTTACAGGTGCTTGATGAGGAACTCGACCGTCGCCTTGAAAGCACCCTCCCGGCCGGCCTTCACCTTCGGGTCGCTCTACGCGCGCGCACAAGCCGTCAGCAGCATGCCCTGAGCACCAACCGCAGCGTAATAACGACTCACGATGTCACCGCGGACGGCGAAGCCGTGCGTGCAGCCGTCCCAGTACGTGCGCACGTACCCGGGCGCGAACTTGCCCCCGCCGAGGATCTCGTCCGCCTTCGCCTGCGCGTCCTTCGGGAACTGCGGGTCGGTCTCGCACGAGTTGATCAGGAGCGGCGCCTTCGACTGTGCCAGGTATTTCTACACCGCACGCACGCGAGTCAGCCTACGCCAGCTCCCAAGAACCACCCAGGCTCGGAACGCACCTCGAGGTCGGCGGGGATCTGGAGGAGGGACGGGTGCGAGACCGCGACGACGTCGAGCTCGTTCCCGAACGCGAGGTCGAACGCGGGGCGCGCGCCGAAGCAGAATCCGATCGCGGCGACTTTCGTCACGCCGTCCGCCTTGAGCGCGGCGAGCACGCCGCGGATGAGGACGACGATGTCTGCGGGACTGTGCCGACCGAGCCATTCCATGAAGTCAAAGGTTTGACCCGGGTTGAGCGCGTCCTTGGGGATCGGGTCGCCGCCGAAGAGGTCGGGCATGACGACCTTGAAGCCGTTCTTCGCGAAGTCGTCGGCGAGCAGCTGTGGGCTCACTGGGTCAATATATGCGCGCACATTCCGGGCGCGCGTCGGCGGCCCGCCTCGGGATGCGGTGATGTCATCCGGCAATCCGGTAACTCGGGTACTCACGCGGTTGTTCTCCAGTGCGAGGCCGAAGACATCAGTCAGGAAGAGGACGACCTTGTCCTTGGGGTAGTCTCCTGTCGGCGTCGCGATGTACGTCTCTACACCGCCGAACTGGGTGGTCAGGCCTGTACACGGTTCACCAGGTCAGTTGAATTCGGATTAAGAGCGGAACTGTTGGAAACGCACCCTCGGGCGTGCCTTCGTGACGGACACCTGCGATTCGACCGCGGGGTTAGATACCTCTCCACCAGGGCCTCGCTGCGCGCACGCACCAGAAACACAGTGGGAGCAGAGAGACATTGTGGTGGTGGTGGTAGCGGTAGTGAGTGCGTGGGGGATGGGAATAACTGGCGGTGCCACCAATTGCTGCACGCGCCCCTGGGAGTATATATACTCCTGAAGCATGGTCCCCATCTCAGTTCATCGATGACATGCTGATAGTCTACTACCAGTCTCAGTAATCCTATCCCGGGCGTTTACGCCACAGAAGAACCCGCTCTGGGGGTTTGCTATGTCAGAATTCTCATGCGCGACGAGCGAGTGGGGAAGGGGAAGGGCCTCGTGTCTCGCCGCCGGCCGCCACGGTCGGTCAGATCATGGATGCGCAGTTTCCCACTTGGGCACATCAAACTGACAAGCCCAAGGGAGATACTGGGAGATACTAGGAGATACCACGAGATACAGCTGGAAGATTCTATCATAGAGATGACCGAGTTTATTGTGACGTACCGGTGAGAGTTTAGTGCACGCTCGGAGGTCCCCTCCGATCAGTCATAGGCGGGCTCACGCTGGTGTGCAGAGTGGGCTTCAAGGAGCTTGCGGAGAGAATGTATGCAGGCTATGTCTGTGATGTGCGATTCAGGGGTAGAATGGCGCAAGAAAGCATACCTGACAAGGCTTCGCCACGGAGAAAACACCTATTCAAATATGAGAACGCTGAAGAATAAACACCCGAACCCTTCCACAATCCTGTCAAAGCACCCGCAAAAACATGAAGTCATGACTATCTCGCAGTCACGTCAGTTCACTGGAAACGCGACACAACTGCATGCTCACTTTAACATGCAGCAGTACGAACGTTCTCGCGTCTGTCCTCTCCGATACCGCTGTCGCTCGAATTGACTGAGCACCCGATGCCGTCGAGCGAAAGACGCCGCACATAGCGCGGGGATAGCAAACACGGACGTGTCGCCTTCGCGGATTCTTCTGGTGAACAACTGCACTCCCACCCATGTCCGAGCCGACGTGACGACGCACCCGGCCACGACGATACTCACTAGGTTGACATTGTGGCGCTCAATAGCCGTCGGATGTGGAGGGTGCGTCTTCAGCCCCGTTCGGTCACGCTTATACGCCCGCATGAACGAGAGTGAATTGGAGCGGGAGACCGCGAAGGCGGATAGATAGAGCGTGCAACAAAACTCGGGGTATCCTACAACTGCACATCTAGAGGTCAGCACACACACATACCGCGCGCTCCAAATCCACTCACAATATATACACACAGCGACCTCGCAAGGGTGGCGCGCGGCCCGCCAGACGTGCTATGCCTTCCCAGCAAGAGTCCCCGCCGCCGCCCGCCGCCTCTTGTTCCCCCGCCGAATCTCGCCCAGATCCGCCTCGTAGTCCACGTCCTTGAGGGGATGGAACACGTTCAAGCTCTTCCCAAGCGTGCCTGGCGCCTGCGCCTCGCGTCCGCCGCCGCGCGCGCGGCGCTTCCCGTTCCCCGCACCCGTGCTCGCGCCGTAGCTGTAGCTCTGCCCGCCGCCGGAGTGCGCGGATATGAGCGGCAGCGGGAACGTGGATGGCAGCTCGTCCACCGAGAGCGAATGGGGGTTGAGCAGGGGGCCAGTCGTCACCGGGCCCGAGGATATCGACGCGATCGCGCCGTTCCCGAGGCCAGGGTGTCCGCCAGGGACGGGCGTGGGTGGTGGGGACGTGCCTCCGCCGAGCTTGTTGCGCAGCTTGCGGGTGATATGTGGCCGCGACTGGGCGTCCATGCCCCCATCTGCAGGAGACAAACGCGATCAACATAGGCGCCCACGATGCGCGGAGGCGCGGAACGGGGCCAGAGCGGGCGTGGGGCGAGGTGGGACTCACCGACGACGGTGCCTTCGCCTTCCTTCTCCTCGCGCGCGCGGCGACGGCGCTCTTCGATGCCCTCGAGCATGCGCTCCCGGATGCGCTCTCGGCCGCGCCGCCATTCCTCTTCGACGCGGACACGTTCTTCGTCGTACGCGGTCTGCACCGTCTGCAGCGCGTGTCGTTCCTGGAAGGATATGGAGGAGAGGAGGGCGCCGCGCTCGAGGGAAAGTGGATATAGGCGGAGGTTGTATGCGGGAAGAGTCTCGGGGCGAGTCGAGAGCTGGATGGATATGCTGTGGAGGTCGGATATCGTCTCTGCGTAATGGCGCCCGATTCTGAGACGCGGTGAGCACGAGCGCGGGTACACCGAGGGTCTGTACGCACTCGTCCCGTCTGTCTGCTATTTCCTTGCTGATCTTGCTTATGATCTCTTTCCGCCGCTTGTCGCGTTTGGCCTCTTCCCCTTGGAGAGGAGCTGCGGCGGGGCGTGTTGGGAGCTGGACGGTGCATAACGGGTATGTGCTCACCATGCGGTCTTGAGCTGGGGCCCGCGAGGGCCTCGTAGTGTAGGGTGTTGACGGACGTCAGCTCGCCAGCAGCCCCGGCGCGGACTTTGTGCGTGGACGAGTGCGATACCGCAAAGACTCCCGGCTGTGGTGGCATCGGTGATGGTCGGGTGCGAATGGGGCAGCGATGGATCCTGGGAGGACGCTGGAAAGCGCAGGGTTGGAATGTGGAGAGATAGGTTGGGTACGGGTAAGCAGGCAGTGGTGGGGTGGTGGGAGAGGCAGAGACAACAGACAAAATGCAACCGACTGAACAGGCCCACCAGGCCTCCCCGGGCGCTAACCGCGGCATGCCGTCTTGTACCGGGAGGGCGGCCCGGGAATACCTTTATAATCGTAAGGACGTAGGACAGATCTTGCGGTCAACGAGGCAGTAGCATCACAGCATAATGCATAATGCATAATGACTTGAGGGCACCAAGACCTCGTCGGTTGCTTCAAGCAATAAAGCTTCAAGGTCTTCAGGAATACAGGTATGCTACAGCTCCGAGCGTCTATTCAAGTGAGAACGCGTCGCGTCGCGTCTGTGGCGCTTCATCCGTCTCGTCTGTTTCGTAGCTTCGGTATACACGGCCGCCTTTCGAGGGCCCGGAAGCTGTAGACTCTCATTGGGAAAAAGACATACTTAGTAACATCGGCCAAACGCCACGAACGGAACAAATATCCAACAGTCAGCCTCCTTTGGCTGGTGCTCCCATTCACGTAGCCTTGAACGTAGGGAACTCCCCGATGCGGAGCTTTGTAGCCTACAAGTCACCCGTTAGATATTTCTGCACAAATTTTGGGAACTGAAGGCACCCACCCCATACGGCCACAGCGTGATGTTCGTCGCCGCGCCCGTGCACGCCGGACTCGTCGGCGGCGACGCCGCAAACGTATCCCCCGCGACCCCCCACGCGATCGGGCACGCCGTCGCGGTGATCGTGAACGGCGGGCGCCCCGTGTCGAACACGGGCGACGGCAGCGCGCCCCCTGCGGGCGCGCCGCCGTGGAACACGAGCGAGGCGGGGTCGATCGCGTACTGCCACGCCGCGGTCGCGTCGAACTCGAGGTCGACGGCGAGCGGCTGCTGCGTGTTGCGCGTGAGCACCTTCGAGCTGCGCGCGATGTCGTACGCGTAGTGCAGCGGGCCCCGGTGCACCGCGATGGAGCCGTGCGGGCGAGATTCTGCGCAAAAAGGGGCAAGGGGGAGTCAGGGTCCGATTGCGCTTGCGCGAGGGGTGGGAACCCGCCAGCCGCGGCGGAGGCTTGGACGCACCGACGGTGATGTCCGCGGGCAAGTTGAGCACGATTTTCGTCGTGCCTGCCTTAACGGACACGGAGTGGAGGCCGTTGGAGGGGGCCACGGCGTGTGCGGCGCCCCCGTTGATCGCAATGGTGCCCTTGCTGACCCAGCTGGGGATGCGTACTTGGTATGTGAACGGCTTCTCCGCGTGGATCGTCGTGCTCAGGGTGTCCCCGAACGGGTAGAGCGTGTCCACCACGACGGAGACTTGGTTGCCTGTCAGACGGGCGCGGAGTGCGCATCAGTCGCACGTCACGATGTGGAACGCATATGGGCGGGCGCGGGGCCCGCGCTGCGCACTGACCGTTGGTAAGCGTAGTGTTGACGCTAAAGGGCCCGAGGTAGACGTGTACGAGGGATTGCCCGTTGGGAGAAGTGACGAAGGCGTTGCTGATGAACTTTGGCCACCCCTGGGGGTGGTTCACGGTGCAGCATCTGCGCGGATCCGCGGGTTAGCGGTACGGAACCACTTGCCGGCGGTATTCTCTACACGTCAAGGAAGCTCGTGGAGAGAACTCACGGGTAGTTAGGTTCTAGCCCAAACACATTTGAATACGCTCTGCGCGTCGTGCGCCGTCAGCTCCGTACAATGCCCGGACGGATCGGACTCACCCGTCGTTCGGGAATGGGTTCCTGTACGTACGGAGATGAGCATCGGCTCGATACATATCGGGGGTATAACGTACGGGTTCATGTTCTTCGCTGCAATCTGATTTTGTTGTTGCAGATACTGTCGGGACCACATATCTGATGTGCATGTTAGTATCTGAGAAGTTCTCGCCTGTGGCTGTTATTCGGCTCACCTCCGGTGAGAGTCGCCGGGAGAGCGTTGTACGTGATCCGTTCGACCTAATCCACCGGTCAGAAGAACGCCGAGTAGACCAACGCCGTAGGACCGACCCTGTCTGCGAACTTCGGGTCGCCTATGACCTGATACAGGAAAGAACCACTGCGGAGTCTCAGTACCATGACTTCCCGCATCGTGAGGTTATACATACGAGAACATGGTTTCCTAAAGCAAGCACGGCGTATTAGCTTGCGTGAGTTTCAGACGTACACATTTGGACGCACCACAACCAGGCACAGCTCAGTTCTTGGTGGACCCAGCTGGGTCAGCGTGATAAACCAGAGCGACCCAAATACAGACGTACCCTCGAATGGCCTCTAGGCCAGCGAGATATTCGTCTGCCGCGTAGATGCCGGATGGGCGGCCGTGGTACTGGAACAACAGGTCCCAGCCTTTGCTTGCCGCGTCCAGGTCTGTACACGCATGAGTCAGCCCTCCTTCCAGCGAAAGCTCCAGGAGGTAGACTCACCTGACTGGTTGTGCGTGAACCGATACGTCGCCGGAAGGGCCTTGAGTCCTTCCGCCATGTTGACTCCGTGCCAAGTGAGCACATTGAACGGGTTCTGAAGGTGCTCGACGGCGATCGTTGGGAAATACTGGCACCATGCCTGTGTAAGCAGCGGCCACCAAAGGAAGAATGGTCCACCAACCTCCTCCTTGAAGACGTCCTCCCACGGATCACCAGTGTACTTCAACTGCTTCATGGTATCGATCAGGAGGTCCTCTTTCCCCTCCGGGTAGAAGTCGTACAACCTGCCCCCGCGCGTCAGCGACACCGCCGCACCCCATCTCAGCGGGCAAGGCAAGCACGCACCACTGCAGCGTCATCACAAAGTCCTCCCAGCGCGTGCGCGTCCAGTCCTCCAGCCCCTGCCCATTGTGCAGCATCGTGTTCGCGAGCGCGACGAACGTGTGCAGCGCAGGCACGACGCGCGTCGCGAGCGCCGGGTTCGCCTCTACCATCTGGATCGCCCCGAAGAAGAAGGGGTACCGGCCCCAAAGGTAGCGCGGCTTCGTCGTGTTCACCTCCGGCCCGAGCCAGCCCGTGGAATCCTGGTGGTCGAGCACATAGTCGAGGAATTGCTGCACTTGGGACTGCACCGTCGTGTCGTCGAGGAGGACGCCGTGCGGGACCATGGCGTTCTGTTGGTGATTAGTATGAGCGGGAAGAGCGCGTATAAAGGAGACTGGGCACTTACAAACCAGTAGCTTCCGGCTGGGAGAGAACACGTCAGACGGTGTCTATATGAGCGTGCGCACGGTGCATACCTTCTTCTAGGTTGGAATAGAAGGAGGGTCCGCCCATCCAGTCAGTCTGGGCAACGCTGTCATAGTCGTCGTGAGCACCGTCAAATTCACTTATTACTCCAACAAGAGTGCTTACTAGTCGTAGAAGTCATGCTCATGCCCCGCGAGCCCATTGTTCTGCACGACCAGCTACAAAACGCACAATCAGCACAGCACTCAAGCCCTTCGACTGCCTCCCACCGCAATATGTGACCTACCTGATCATGCAACCATCCTGCAGGTTTGACATTCCCTAGGGGAATGCTCAGAAACTTCTTTGGCGCAACTGCAAGCAACCCATGAGCGCCTTATCCCCATACACATAAGAATAAAGAGAACGTACGTCCAGAGGGTGTTTGGGCCTGCACTGCCTCGCGCGCAACGAGAGACGCAAGAAGAGACACAAGGAGGCTCCACATCATCGCGAACGGCCCGTCTGCTGCCTCCCCCAGCTCCCGTCCAAGAGGCATTTTATACCCGCGTCAGAAGTCAATAATCCGTAAGCACCGCACGCCGCTCGGTCCCGGAGATCTTTTCGCGCTGCTCAGCAGGGGTGTGCTCGCGCGGTATGTGTGTGCAGGTGCGGCACCGCGTGATGCGATAGGGAGAACCCAGCGGGCAAGTGACTTCGGTATACACTCGTGCGTACACGGCTACCTTCGTCCAGGGCTCCCCCGGCGAGACGCGGTGGAGTATCAGCGATGGAACGATATCGCGCACAGGGAAGGGACGACCCGCACGTCTGATACGCCTGATACAATACGTATGGACTATGCAGAACTCGAGGCTGGGAGCGTCGAGACGTCTGCTGATCGTCCTAAGGTTCCTGCAGAGAACGCGGAGCACAAGGACGGGGGGCCTGTGGTGGTCTGGGGTGAGCCGGTGGTCGGTAGAGAAGAGGAGGGGCTGACCGGCATGACATCAAAGCGTCCTATGTCCCGGAGGAGAAGGTGCGGGGTCTGTTCGACGGCGGGCCGTGCATATAGTCACAGCTCGCCAGGGCGGGCCGCTGTTGTGCCTAGCGAAGATTCACACAGCGTCACGTTCGTGTTCACCGTCTTCAGGTGAGTGCCTCGCATTGATTAGTGGTCGAAGGCCTGTAAATAACTCCGTCGAGACCGCTTGGCTTCAGCCATGGTGGTGGAAGCTGTTCAAAGTCCAACTCTGCGTTAGGCGCGCAGTGCACTGCAATCAATTGTGGTCGATCTGAAGTGAGGCCGATCTGCACAAACCTCCAATGACGACGAGCAAGACAAATGCAGGTATATTGGTATACACAAGATCCATGACATGTCCAAAAAACACCAAGAGACCACAGTGCCAGTATCAGTCGTCGACAACAATCCCGCATGTCTACGTACATTACGCGTTCTGCCCACGCGAAACAGCGCGAAACCTTCCTATTAAATACCGTATCGTATTCCGTAACATCCTAGAGCAGTGACAGAGCATTGATGAGAGAGAAAAAGTCTAAGAGTCCGGGCCTGCGGACAAGCGGCCCGCCCGTGCGGCCTTCACCAAGACCTGAGAGGAAGCTAGCATAGATCATGGTGCGAAGAGGTTGTCTTCCCATTTTTGTAGACACGACTCTTCCCGGTAATCTACGCGCGGATAGACCAGTCAGCACTAATCGTAGCATGTGACGACGGCTGTTCACATAACGAGACAAACTCACCGTAGCTGCCATTGGGGTCGCACACGCACTCCAACGCCGTGCGCACACTCTCGTGTCGCGGACAGTGCTGGAGGGGGTAGTGCAGGTATCCGATGTCGTCGAAGAAGTGAATCTGGTCTTTGCGCGCGAACAGTGCTGCGCCAATGCTGTGGACTGGTGCATCGCCCCACCGCTGTTGTAGTTGACGTACATCAGCTGGGGACATAGAGGGAAATTGGGCCACTCGAGGGAGACGTACCTCGTAGTAGAAGCCGCCTTTTGATTCGAGGTAGTCAAAGAACGCGGTGTACGCTTCGCCTCTCCAGAACTCCATGTCTGCAATCTCGAAGTTGCTCCAGACTGATTAGAATCACAACGTCATTAGTAAACAGTCGATGTTCGTTGGGACATTGAGAAGACTCACAGTGACACCTGTTGTAAGTCTCACCACCATCATCGGAGAGGTAATTCATCGAATTCGGGTGCGCGAGGTATTGTGGGTGCCTGTCGATGAATTCTGGCGGAGGAGAGGTGGAGGCGAAATCAGCGAACAAAATCGCAATTTCGGCGACTATCATTTACCATTCACGGTGGGCCAGAGCGTCGGGATCGTCTTCGGCCACTCAAGCGGCGTAATGGTAAATCCTACGTCAACCCGCAATTTGTTAAGTAGAACTAAGTGGAGAACGTATGAGATAGTCACCCACCGTACACCTTTTTCGTTTCCTCCATCATCAAGAAAGGGTCATAGTTGATGTTACAAGGAAAGTGGACATCTGGCCTGGGACATCGTCAACGTTGTCGGCCTGGAAGCGACTTCAATTAGCCACTTACTCGACGCGCCAGTACCATTTATATGGCTGCACCAGCGGGTGTCTGAAGAAGAACTGCGAGCCGTCAGCGTACACAAATACATCGAATAGTTGTACTACTCACTCCGGAGTTGAATCTGCACATATTGCGGTATCTGTGGAAAGCGCCCTAGTCAATTACCGCCCATGCTGCGAGTTGGCTTGACTACATACGGAAGACTACCTAAAAATAAACGAGATAAGTTTTCTGGTACTAGCTGGATCTACTTCACTGACCTCCGTAAGGAACATTGTCTTTTGCCGCCTGTTCTCTGTTCGCGGACGCAAGGTCCTCGTCGATCCATTCCGGCGGATACCAGTGTTCTGAAGGAATCAAGCCGAATGTCGGGGTTCCCGAGACTGCCGCGCTGACTTTTCTAGGTGAACAATTAGTCAGGCGCCACAAACACCCTGGCAAGGCGAACGCACTGCTTGAATTCATCCGAGAACGGTACCTCGTTTAGGAATAACCAAGGGTACTGGTAGCGTTTATTGAAGCGATCCTCGAGCTCTTTGATACTCGACACAGCTCCGTCTGCATCGGAGTTACGTGCGAGCATGAGGAGGACAGCATTTGCACGTTTTGTGCTGTTCGACGGGTACTGAACGGCGAGTTTGTGAATGATTTGCTCGGGCGTGAGTGGCTCGGGCGCGCTCCACCCGAGGTGCTCTTTAATACGTGTAACTGATGTAAAGTCTGCGTAGTCGGGGCGAGTGTAAAAGAGGAGGGAATGGGCGGAGACCTATAATAGTCGGTGAGTGGACGACATCGCTCGATTTGGAAACAGAAACCTCACGATGACCGTCGTGATGATGGCGAGCCAGAAGAGGGTCCTGTTGGGCGCACAGACGCGACGACGGGACAAGACAGAGTAGGACGGCATGGTGGGCTTGGCAGCCAGATGGCGGGCGGTGAGGAGGAGTGGAACAACGTCCGAGGCTCTGTTTGTGCGGTCTGACAGGCGACAGCGTTGTTCACAGATGGCACAGCCCGAGCCCGAGTCGACACGTTCGGGAGTCGTCAGGTGATCTGTAGAAGCGCTACCGCAACGTCCACCGAACGTCCGAGGCCGGACGCAATTTGCCGTCTGCAGATCGCAGCTATATCCATCCCCGGCGCCCCGCCCACGAATCTATACTACTAATAGACCCGCATGGGCGTTCCGAGCCTTCTAAGGTTATCGCGAGCGGTCAGCGTAGATTATCGCTCTGTGTCCGCTCTAGCTCACCTGATTTTACTTGGAGGTTCACCCTGCACGTCTTCGGACAGCAATATGTCTGTGCGAGCGCCGTCGGAGGGATCCGCGGAGAGAAACGCCTGTGTGGCATCCGAACGCAACTCACCTCCGAGCGCCGATCCTCAATTTGATCTCAACAACGGGCGCTTCCCCTGCACCGCATTTTCCTTCCACCGGCACCGTGACTACACTCCACTAGTAAAGCCGCTTTCTGCCTAACGAGATCTTATTACCAAGAGTCTCGCACTGACGACACTACTACTGCGGCGGCGGTATGGCCTATAATGACGCACCATATGTCGCAGTCAAGCCAGAGCCTGGAACATCAAATCCACTGCGCGACCTCGGTGTTATCGCATACTGATTCGCAATAGTAGTCCGCTATTTCTGTCCGCTATTTCTGCTACCTCATTTCAACTTGTGAGCGCGTCCTGACACTGAGGCCTGAGGCCTGAGGTCCAGCTACTTGGAAATTTTAGCTCCGAGCCACTCGCAAAAACCGCGCGCTAGAGCCGAAGTGCCCTGGCAGTGTCTGCCGGGCAGCCAAGCTGGTCGCATACATAAGTCGTGTACGTAGAATGACGGTTATCCACTTCACTACACACACGGGAAGAGCACCCGCTAGGCAACGGAGTGTGCTGCGTACCTACCCCGAGGGCAGCAACTTGAGGAGGATGAGCCGGACAACGATGTCGTCGTTGCGACGTATGGGAGATACCGTTGAACCGTCCCAGTGCGTAGTCATTTCCACGCAATTTCGAATTTTCATAACCCTTCATAACCTCAACACCGCCGTCATGAGGAAGTACTAATATGTGAGGCCGAAGCTATTCTGTATACCACAGCTGATTCTCTTTTGTTATCGCTCGGCATTCGCAACTAGGCTCATGCGATCCACAGTAGTCCACAGTCCATCTCCTGGGGCTCCCAGCGACCCCCGGACTGCCGCGTACCCCGCCCTTAGCCCCCCATATGGGCTATGTGAAGCAGTCACCTCGTACATGGTCCAACCGCCGCGGAGGCGAACAATCCAAGCTATGTAAACAAGAGCTACAGGTCCTCTTCAAATTGTCTGACACGGCCCAACGCACGCGCCGACTCTAGCCACTACATATATATAGATTGACAATGCTGTTATATAGACGTCCCTCCACACCTCAGGCCTCATGCCACACCTTCAAAGCTTCACATCTCATACCAAATGGGGATCAACCAACACGACTCGTTCGCAATCTACATACATACAACGGGACCGGTTTCCTTCACCCGACTTGCACGGATGCCTTCCCAGACTTATCATGCAAGGCTTTAGGTGGGGCTCTAACCGATCAGGCCTACTATCGAGGATCCCGCGCGTTTCCCCCGTGCCTTCGAATTGTCGCACGCCGCAAATAGGTACGTACCTGAGTAGGATGCTTTGATACGACTCTGCTCCTGTTCAATTTAGTATGGTGGAAGCCTGAAAGCGTTTCTGCCGATGACTACTGTACACGGTCCGAGTCAATTCGTGCCTCTAGTCAAGTAGACCATATCCGAAGATCAATACAGTTCGAATGAGCGCTGTATAGTCCATGCTATCTGCTTTATGGTTGCATGTACACGCTCCCGGTCCCGGGGGATGCACTATAATGCCAGTGTGGAACACCGCTAAGCGCCGTATCCGCAAATAGCCGCAATGCGGGCTTTGAGCGCCTTTTCCAACTACGTTCTTGCCACCGCCTCCTAATTCAGTTCAATACCACACTCTAGTCATAGAAGGGTCACCCGAACTAGTATACTGGTGCGTACCTTCCTCTAGAACCTATCGCCCCATGTAACGGGCTGTAAACTTCCTAGCTTCGACATGCAACTGCACACATAGTGGCTTCCCAAATGGCGCGATTATAAGCCATAAATCACGGGGCTTCTCAGAAGCCGGGTCCCACATGCACTAGCGTCGCACGATTGATACGGTTCCCATGCATCATCCTCTCTTTCCCCTTTCCATGTGCGTCCATTTAAACGACGATAGCGGTCTCCGAAGGGGCACAAGCTGCAATGAAGAAGCTCGGCTTGGCGATATGCGTCTCATATGCAGCCCCGTCGGGAGAAAGATTCCATGTTACAGGCTGAATCCCACCCTGACAGTCCCGCATGTTCAACCGCCCTGCGGACTCATCCAGGCTGAGCCGACTCGATGCACTGGGAACACCGCGCGTGCGACGTCGATGTCCCTGCGTTGCACTCTCGATTCTCCGAATCATTCTCATGCCGGCGGTATGTTTCCCTCTCTTGGCGCGTTCGTTCGCATGGACGTCAGCCCCCATGCGCACCTTGCCTCTCGCTACCTATCACCCGTGGAGCATTGTCACCCAAAGGACATCAGAGGATGATCTCGAGGCTCATTCCGCTCGACGGGCGATGTGATTATGGCCCAGAAGCACGCGGAGCGTTGCACCGAAGGCGCGTGCGCAGCCGTTCTATCCCAGAAGCCGCCGCCAGCCGCCGCCTGAGACTCGTGCTGGCCCGCGCTGCATAAAAGCGCACTCGCGCCCGTGTGGTCAGCCAACGGTCTTGCCACCATGCTCTGGTCGTCTGCCGTCCTCCTCGCGCTCGTCCAGCTCGTCGTCGCCAACCCTCTCCTTACGAGGCGGTGGGATGACCTCGAGGTGAGGCATGCCTGGACTGAGGTCCCGCGTGGATGGGAGCTCCACGGCCCCGCGCCGGCGGACTACACCTTCGACATGCGCATCGGGCTCAAGCAAGACAAGTTTGACGAGCTTGTCACCTCGCTTTACGAGGTCAGCGACCCTGCGCACGAGAGGTCAGCCCCATTCGCGTTCTGTAGGTGTTTCGCGGACTTACGAGTTTGTCCCAGGTACGGCCAGCACCTCTCCAAGGAGGAAGTGGCCGCTCTCGTTGCGCCGCACCCCGACACCGTCGACCTCGTTGAGTCCTGGCTGTCCGCCCACGGTCTCGACCTGTCGTCCTCCCAGCGCTCCCACGCGGGTGACTGGGTGACGATCCGTGTCTCCGTCGCGCAGGCCGAGAAGATGCTCGGCACGCAGTACAATGTGTACCGCCACGAGAAGAGCGAGGACTACGTCATCCGCACGACGAGCTACAGCCTGCCGAGCGTCTTGAACGAGCACATCTCGGTGGTCGCGCCCACGACGTACTTCGGCACGATGAAGAGCATGAAGGCCACGAGCTTCATCCAGAAGGATGCGCCGACGATCGAGTCTGACGCGGAGGTCGCGCATCTCCTCAAGGGCCCCAGCTCGCTCGCGACCGTACCCACGAGCTGCAACACCGTGATCACGCCCGCGTGCCTCCGCGCGCTGTACAACACGACGACCTACGTCCCCAAAGCGACGACCAAGAACTCCCTCGGTGTCGCGGGCTACCTGGAGGAGTTTGCCAACCGTGCAGACCTGCAGGTATGCCGCAAATGACGGACAGTGGACTATCAGGACATCGGAGCTGACAAATTGAATGTGCCAGACTTTCTTCACGCGGTTCCGCTCCGACGCCTCTGGGCAGACCTTCACCACGGTCCTAGTCAACGGCGGTGGTGATGACCAGACGGATCCTGGTGTGGAGGTACGCGAAGGGTTTGTGGATGGAATGTTGCATGTGTACTCACCATGTTGTCAGGCGAACCTCGACATCCAGTACACCGAGGGTATCTCTGCCCCCACTCCGAACGTCTACTACAGCACTGGCGGTTCTCCTCCGTTCAAGGCTGATAGCAACACGCCCACGAACACTAACGAGCCCTACCTTGACTGGCTGAACTTCGTTTTGGCTCAGAGCTCCATCCCTCAGACTGTATGTTCTATCATCCTCTTCGCTGCATATCAAGTGTTCATCTTCCCAACTTGCAGTTCACGACCAGTTACGGCGATGATGAACAGACGGTGAGCCACATATAACACACCCGCCCTTCCGCTTACGCTAAACGCCCTTCACAGGTCCCTCTCGACTACGCGACAACGGTGTGCAACCTTTTCGCGCAGCTCGGTGCTCGCGGCAGCAGCATCATGTTCAGCAGCGGCGACGACGGCGTCGGTGCCGGCGACTGCCTCACCAACGACGGCAAGAACACGAAACACTTCCAGCCTAACTTCCCTGGTGAGTACCCGCACATTTTGGTCCTCGGGCGACGTGCTCATCGCCGACACCCCCACCTGTCCCTCGCAACCCGAACCCTTAGCGTCGTGCCCATTTGTCACGACCGTAGGCGGCACGATCCGCGTCAACCCCGAGGTCGCAGTCAGCTTCTCGGGTGGTGGCTTCTCAAACTACTTCGCTCGCCCTTCGTAAGTGAACCCTCTTATCTCCTTAAGACCTTTCCCCCTACCGGCCGTATCTGACGCGCCGCGGCTTGCAGATACCAGTCCACGGCCGTTTCCACGTTCCTCAACAAGCTCGGTAATACGAACGCCGGGCAGTTTAAGTATGAGTCAACGCTTTCTCGCAAGCCTATGCAGTGTGCTGACTGCTGCGCGCGTGTAGCACGACTGGGCGGGCGTACCCTGATGTCGCAGCTCAGGGTGAGGGTTTCCAGGTAGTCATCGGCGGCCGTGTCGAGTCCGTCGCTGGAACGAGTGCGAGCTCGCCCGTGAGTGAAACTACTGCGCGTCCTCCGTGCTGCCTACTGACGCCCCGCAGACCTTCGCGGCGGTGATCGCGCTCCTCAACGACTTCCGCCTGTCGCAGGGCAAGGCCTCGCTCGGCTTCCTCAACCCGCTCATCTACTCGACCGGCGTCGCCGGCTTCAACGACATTACTTCCGGCTCGAACCCGGGATGCGGCACGAACGGTTTCACGGCAGGTGCCGGATGGGATCCGGTGAGTGTGGACTCTGCGCGGAAACCCTGCCCGTCCCGTACTTACAACGTCGTCCCGCACGCAGGTAACCGGACTCGGCACACCCGACTTCGGTAAGCTCCAGGCGCTGATTGGGTAAGCTGCGCACAACGCGCGGCCGGGGGTTGTATATCAAAGATGGGGTGGTACTGGAAACTGTGCAATAGGCCTTAAGGCGGCAATGCAACGCGTTCTGTGGACTGTTGCCCGCGCGAGTCGTCCGCGCTCGCCCCCCGAACGCATGGCGCGTCCACACGCGCGTCATGGGTCCCTGTGGGCACGTCCTCGCGGCGCACGCGTGTCCGGGAGCGCTCGCGCACGTCGTGGCACAAGCAGGCGGACCGTGGACGGCAGATCCGCATCGTTCGATCAGACGAGGGTGACGAAGTTGTTGCCGCAGAACAAGCACCGCCGCGTCGCATCGAGTAGATCTCGCAGGACGCAGCTGCCGCGCGCGGAGTTTGGAAGCCAGCCCGCGTCATGTACCGGCGTCCCCGCTGTGCGCGCGGGGAGGAATGCCTTCCGCGTGCAGCCCACACACGTTCGGGCCCTGGGCGTCGCAAGGAGGAGCGACGTGATACAGCATCTGGCTGTGGAACGGATGAGCGAGTGGACAAATGGTAGCGGCGAGGGGACGGTGACCGACCCCAGACATGTCCGTTGGAGCAGATCGCGCGGTCTGCATCTTGAAGCGGGATTGGGGCATGACAGGCCGGACATAGCTCTTCAAGGTTGTCTTGGACGTCCGCGTCTGCGCTCTCAGTGTGTGTCAGACGCAGCAATTGAGTAGACAGCTCTTCGGCTTCCTGCTGGAGTGCCGGAGGCATGTCGAGCACGGTGACCATGTGAATGGTCCGGCGTGCGAAGTATATGTCACCCGCTGAGGATTCGAAATTAGCAATGGTGCGCGACAGTTGGTATGTTGCCATACTGTTCAAGACAGCTCCGACGGCCGATAGATGTCGGAGCACAGTGAGGAGGAAGTGCGCTCGGAGTTTGCTGGCGAAGTGATTCGCCGCGTCCGCGAAACGTTGCTGGACGTCGGCCGCTGCGGAACAACTCTGTGCAAAGTCAAAAATTGACTTCTTTGCTGGACACAGAAGCCTGTACGCACATGGCAGTAGATAGCGACGGCATAGCGCATCTTATCCGATTGGACAGACTTCCATCCAAAAAGATGTTTCGCCAAGCTGTCAACGATGTCACGGGAGAGCTCTGTGGTTCTATCGCCGACATATTTTGGCATGACGACGTGTGGAGCGGGCTCATGGCAAGCTGTATGACGTAGTACGTCCAGAATCCGTCCATGTATGCGCGCTATTCTCTGCGGATCTCGCAGGTGAAGTAGAATCGACCGCAGGCGACCAAGGGGGGCTTCCCCGAAGCCTTTAACCAGACGCCATCCTGTCAGCGATATCGGAATGCACGGAAAAAGGGAGGCCATACCAGATGCCGGATGACCGACGCGCTCCGCTAGCTCCTGTATTACCCGCTCGTCGATGTCCTCTTGCCACAATGGCGCGACTACCAGTGTGCTGACATGTCTAGCGTCATGTTTATAGCTGAAATCTGTCGGGCGCGATGCTCTGAGCAATTAATACGTGAGCAAGGACTCTCCACCAGATATCGGGGGATGACATACTCATAGGTCCACATGAACGTCGAGCTATCATCATACGTAGTCATGCCGTTAACATGGTCGACATCTTTGGCGGTCATCTTCTCTGATTCGGCTAGGAGAAAAACGGAGCGGGTGGCACCGGAGAGCGCGTCGGATGACACGGTCGTAGAGGCGGGCGGGTCCAGGGTCGGGTCGACAGAAACTGAATAGACGGCGTGGAAAGATCCGTCCGAGAGCGAGAGCACAGAGATATCGAGATTGGGGATGTAGCAGATACCCGATGCTTGGCAGAGCGCCGAGGAACCCACGGAGCGCGGTTGCGTCCGCAGAAAAAGCACCTTGGATCCCGACCATATGGACTCGGGCGACGGTATAGACAGCAAATGCAAGGTCCCAGCTTTGTGCACTATCAGAATAGGCTGCCGCCGCGTCTCGCGTAAATGTTTGTCCAGAAAATACAAGGTGACGGAGCTCACCATGCCGCCGGGGATGTTCGCCCATTTCATGCCAGTTATAGCTCTGCCGTCAGGTTTGTGTACTATGCCGTCGTGCCTGCATATTGATAGCTCCAATACATGATCTGACGAAAAATTTGACGCAGAGGGTTTCGACGCGATGGTCTGGCGGACACTCAGGACAGAGAGTGAGCCATCAGAGGCTCCGCATGCAAGCATCGCCTGGCCTAGACTCGGTCTTCAGGCCTATTGTGCGCCGCGGGTAGGATAACACTCACGAGCGCCGTCACGACATTCTGCCCACGCAGACCATGCGAGATGGCTTATCCATCTGTCAGAGACGGCGGCTCTGTTCACGTTGGCGAGCTGTTGCGCGGCCGCGTCGAACCTAACGAATGCTCGAAATCAGGTTACCGATGGGTTCCTAGGAGAACGCTCACCTCAGAAAGGTAACGGAGCCGGCACGATTGCCCACCGCCAGTAGAGACGCGTCAACGGATGGAGCAGGCGTGAGACCCCAATCAGGCTGTAGTGACCATTCGATGCCTGCGACGGTGCTAAATTCAGCGGCCATCACCATATCAGCCAAAGCTGTTCGTGCTCACGTACACGTAGATTGAGCTCGCAGTGTCTGTAACAACGCCGAACTGCAGTTCTCCTCCGCAGCAGCTTTCAGAACGGTCGTAACGTCCTGCAGCTGTCAGCAAGGTGTGTCAATGCGCCGGTGTCTAGAGGAGACGTGCGCGCGCATACCCTAAGCAACTTTCCGGTGAGAAAGTTATGTGAGGCACCCCATATGGTTAGCTCCATATTGGAGTTTAGCAGGGCAAGGACACAGCTGCGCGCCGACACAGAAACCCTCCCGTCTCAGTCCTGAACTGAGATTAACAGGCGGTATCTCGCACCCCGAATTAGACGTAAGACTGCTTGGAGACAGTGCCAGAGCATTCAGAGAAGGGTCCAGAGAGCCTAGACAGACGCTACCCCAGTCTGGGCGGTTGAGAACATGCCGGCAGCTGTTCCGGGGGAAGTACGCTACCTACCTTGGCAATCGGCCGGCCATGGATGCGCAAGAGACCGATCAAACTCAACCAAGGTCCTCATCCAACCTAGTGGTCGTGTGCCGTGCGACAAGGATGTAGCCTCAAGTGTCTGCTTCATGACTGAGGACAGCTCGACATTGACACCGGCGTCAGGAGTCTGAGAAGGCATTAATCAGGAAGCACTGATGAGTGGAGGGGACGCGTACCAGGATGTATACGGCATATTTTGTCAAAAGAACTGCCTGGCCGTCCTCTGAGAATTGCAAACCGTTGACGGACGGTGAGATTGATACCGACGGTAGACTCAAGGCCGTGATAGCCGCCACTTCCGCCATAGTTCGGAATTGAACGGACTGTGTTGACGCCTGGGTCGTCTGTAGAACCGTAAAAGCTGCGATACGTCAGAAGGGCCTCTACTGCGCAGGGGGAATTAGAGACGGAGAAGAGGGGAAGAAACATCAAGCCGTCTGTCTCCTCATGTTGGACATCTTCGAAGTGTGCACGGTTCCGACGATTCCGGTTGCCTATCTGCTCGGACTTAACTTACTTTGTCAGCTCAGGTGCATGCAACAGGTTCTGCAGAACGAGAGCAAGAATGCACAGAGGTGCTTGTGAGTCCAGGATGGCATGCAGGCGTTGAAGCGGAGATTCAACAACAACGAACATTCCTTTGTCGGAGTCACAACCACAGCGCTCCGGGTGGGTACCGTTTTTAGATGCCGCTTGATTGACGTTCAGGCGCTTGTGGTGGTGGTTGTTCTTGGTATGAGTTCTGCTTGGTTGACTGGTGGGCAGTGTATAGTGGCCCCGCCGTGATCCTCGCAGACACTCGGACATACGGACGTCCGACATGACTGTCTGATACTTCATCTTTCTGCGGCACAGATTGAGGTACTGATGTGTCTTGAGCAGGACCTCACATTCTGCTACTTGCACATGACGCGCCACGACATCGAGGTACTGGACACCATCGGTACCCCGGACTACCTCGATGGCGACTTGTCTGTGGACGGTACGCAGCTCCGTCGCCACATGGGCCAGGTCGCTTCTGACCATTAACCGACAGACGTCGATGTCGTGCCGCACATGCGCCCACCGAATCCTGAGGAATCGGAAGGTCTGTTACGCCACTGCCTCGGGGTTATGAACCTCGCTCACAATGCATCAGTCCTTCCTTCCCAGGTGCATCCATCCTATCCATATGGTAACCCGTTGAGTATCAAGCATCCGGCATCGCTACCCCGGCGGCCATACGATCCAGCCTCGCGCGCCCTGTTCGAAGACATGGGATACGGCGGTGGCGGCGTCAATGGGTCGCTGCGCTGGCGAGATCTCGCGCTCGAACTGCTGTTCCCCGTCGACCAGGCACGGGAGGAAGCCGAAAAGGCTGCACAGGCCCGCAAGATGGCGAGCGGCACAACCTCTAACCACCCGCCGGCGCAGCCCCCGCCCCCGCCCGATCAGACTGTAGACGAAGATGAAGACGAAGAACACGACGAGAACGACGGAGATGAAGAGGAAGAGGACCAGGGCGACGGAGACGAAGACGGGGAGTCGAGTGATCAAGAGTAGCATCGGCAGTCGCTCGGGAGACTGGTTTGGCTGTGCGTTCGGCGCCTGGGGCCTCCAGCTTCAGGGCCCGGCGCTGAGACCCACATCCGTGAACTCAGGACTTGAGGTGGTCGGTCCGACTCATGTATGTGTAACAACACTCCAGAGCCCATCTTTGGACGTGCATTACGCCCAACGTCTAGCCGCTCTTTGACTTGCTGATTACGCACTGATGTGGCGGCAGCACCGCGAGTCGAGACGTCACCTCTGACTCATGTACCTTCGGCGAACTTTGTGCAGAATACACCCTACTTATTGGAAGCCAAACGGTCCCGCGGTCCATCGAGATTCACATCTTACTATTGTCGGGCGGGCGCCGGCATGGGTCCAGGTGAGTTCATGGTCAGAACTCTGCAAAGAAGCCTGTTCAATTGGAGGCACAGACTCCGCTTCGCATAGGATCAGAACGGGCTGTGCCTGGCAAAGCACATGCACTATCCGCTAGACGTTCTTGGTCTGTCTGAGCCACTGAAGCCAGGCAGGCGAGAGGGTCCAGGCAGCTCGTCAGCGTAGCGTTTCAGGTGAACTCAGGAAGCCGCCAATCCACATGCTCGTGCGAGCATCTGGGCGCGGGGCAAGCGCATATCATAATGATACAACTGCCGCGGGCCACTAGTCTCTGTATTGACACAACTTAGGCTACGCCCCGCAGAGCTGACAAATATGTCATTACCGTCCATTCCAGCTCCAGTAGCAAGCAGTGATCGAAGCGTCACCGTATGTTGCCCGGACAAGGGAGGCCCGCTCGTAGGAAAAGGGGATGGGAAAGTCTAAATGTCTTTTTAGGCAACTCGCCTCATCCTGGCCTTTGGGGGCTGGACGCTGACGACTACGTACGTGCTGTCGACAAACCGCACTGAGAGGCCGCCGTAGCCTAGCACCTGCTTCGTCCGGGCCCAATAGCAGCCCACAGCGCGCGTTGATAATAGACCATAGTGCACCCGGCCTCGACCCCCTGAGGTGGGTACGCTGTGAACAAGCCGGACATCGGTGTGCACGATAGCGGGCTGCACGGTTCAGCAGACGTCTATATCACACACGAAGCCAGCGGTGAATTGCCCACAGCAACCCGCGCGGGGGCACACGACGCCTCGGCCCACCCTCCGGCACTCGGAGGCCGCTGCACGTAAGGGCCCGACTCGGAGCTGACGCTGCCGCGAGGATGCTCCAGAGATCCGCAAGAAGGCCCGGCGTACGAGAGCCTCGTGGGCATCGACAGATGTCCAGATGGTGGGCGGAGATGGTCCCCGAACGCCGGGAATGTCCCACAGCGCGGCTGTCCCTCGCACATCTTGGAGGCTTAACTTCATCCACAGGTGCGCTTACGAGTCTGTTCCACGCTGAGAAGCCTCCGCGAAGCGCCACGCTGTGATTAGAGTAGGCCGGAGCTTCCAGAATTCTCTTCGTCCAGGTACCTTGTGCAAGATCTCGATCGCGTCACAGATCTGTCCATGACAGCGTGGTCCTCGGAGGCATACTGGCATCCAGCGTTTGTCGCGAGTGCATGCTGGCAGGCATCAGTGAGAGCAAAGAAGAGAGTCAATTTGCAAGTCTAAGCAAAGCAACGGGTACAGCACGACCGCACGAGAGTCTACAACAGTCCAGTACAGATAAGGGACGCAAGTAAGGACAGACGGGAGACCGAAGTCTCGGGGAATATTAGCGAGCGGGGGATATAAACACTATGTACGACGCGGCTCTTTTCGGGAGGCTACACAGCCAGGGGTAGTAATAGATGAGCCAGGAACGCGCGCTACGTGTAAGCAAGGAAGTATGCCGAGAGGGCGGGAAGGTCATTGGACCCCGCATCGGTGTAGCCTTGGCGTCGAGATCCGTTGAACTTGAGTACGACGACCGGACCGCACCACGGTTTTGACGCGTGTCCGTTGGTTATGCGATAGATCGCACGGTTTATGGGCGAGCCGCGCTGTAGCGATGTCGGGCAGTACCAAATGTGCAGCGGGAAGCGCAGCGGCTCGCCGTTCAGGCCTTGCGTCAGGATGATGGTGTTCGGCATGCTCTCAGGGAAGAACTCTTGTAAGAGCGGAGAGGGGCATATCCCCTGGGACACAGTGCCCTGGGGACGGCACTGCACGGTGATTACACGCGACCGCTCTGGGCGGACGGATGGGTCAGACAAGGGGCATTACCAAAGAACGTCAGCTGATGGAGTACCTTCATGGGGCATGAAGAGCAGTGCAATGACAGGGACGAGCTCCACCTGGGCCGGAGGAGGCATCGGAATCGTGTCCGGGTAGTGCGACTGTTGGGTGTTAATCGGCACGCACTCGCGACGATGGCGAGGCCAGTCCTGAAATCGGGATCAGCCAAGGCGGGCGGCGAGGCGAGAAACGTGGCGGCTCACGCTTTGGAGGTGCTCGGGTGTGCAGTACCAGGCATTTTGGCAGCGGCTGCACCACATGGAGGTGGACCGACAGCAGATGATGCAGGGGTGGTTAATGAGCGACGTGTTCATAGTGCGAAATAGTAGAGTAGGGGTGAACACGAAATGACCGACGAGGGCTACGAGCACCTATGACGGAGGTGCTGCTCTTTTATTTGGGCAGGCCAGCGGCTGTTCCGCGTGGGACAAAGGTGTTTTTTTACGGTCTCTTGCAAAGATCTGAAAGGGGGGAGCAGGCGGTACGTAAACGGACGGGCATGCCAAGGTACGAGAGGAGAAAATGCTTACTTGGAAAGTTGATGAAGCATGGCTCGCATCATTAGCACGGTACGCGGCTGATCTGGTCGCGCTCGTCCGCCGGATTAACGCAGGAGTCGGGATGTGTGAAACGGTAACATAAAGCACGGCGTGTCGAGTCAGATTCCCAGGCGACGGAACGGGGTGCTGTCCTGAGTCAAGAGCGTGTTGGGAGGCGGCCGCTGTTTGGCACTGGCAGGTGGTTCCGGTAATGTATCAGGATGAGCTAGAAGCGCCGCGTGCATTTTTGCGGGGATATACGTATACGTGGAAGTGTGACACCCGCGGACGCTGAGGGTGATGTTCAGATCGTCAGCAGCTTCCCAGGCCGCGCCTGGGCGGCGCACCCAAAACATAACGGTCTCTTGCGCACCGGCCGCTTTTGGGCGGTGCGCGGCCTGCCAAACCCTGCCCGGCGCCTCCCCGGCCGTCGCGGCATCGCCCGGTCGGCGAGCTCGTCGCGCGCGGCGCCCTGCGCGCATCCCCTCCCAGCATCCACCATGTCTGACGATGGAATGAACATCGACGACGGTCAGTCCCGCGTGCGTCCCCGCCCTGCGCACTCATGTATCATCTTTCCGCAGGCGGCGTCGTCAGAAGAAAAGGCAGGGGCTTCCAGAGCGCAGCAGGTATGTCCCATCTCCGGACTGCAGCATTCGAACATACGCATATCGCCCCCAGGAAACGAGAGCGCCGTCACCTCGGAGCAGGTGTTCGACCGACTCGACTCCGCGCACACCTCCGAGACCCGTGCTGCCCGATGTACGTCCCGCCACCCGGTCGCGCTTGCGGATGCGGATGCTGACCCACGTCCGCAGCCGTCGAAGGATGGATCGTAATGGTCACCGGCGTCCACGAGGAGGCCACTGAGGAGGACGTCACGGACAAGTTTGCGGAGTTTGGCGAGATCAAAAATCTCCACCTCAACCTGGACAGGCGAACGGGATATGTCAAGGTGCGTGCCCGTCGTGACCTCCGTGCATGCGTCGGCACCCACGCTATATGCACAGGGCTATGCGTTGGTGGAGTACGAAACGATGGCAGAGGCGCAGGCTGCCATCGATGGCGCGTCAGGGTCGCAGTTACTGGAGCAGTCCATCCAGTGCGACTTTGCATTCGTTAGACCGCCGCCGGCAGGGCCGAAGAAGGGGCGGGGTCGGGAGGGACGGGGTCGCAGCGCCAGTCCATCTCGCCGGCGGGGCGGCGAGTGATTCCGTCGTGCGGACTCGTGCGGGATGGGTTGTATGTCGTCCATGTGCAATTATCCCGGTCTGTTTCTCCGCGCGCGCGCGCGCTCTGATTTTGTAATGTATTACTCTCGGACTCAAACCCTTTACGAGACCCTGCGCGACTAGCAGGAGATGGTACTGCACCCAGCGTGTCTTGCAAGTTCCCTGACTTCAACGTTCGGTTATCTCGTAAATCACCGACTCGAAACCAACAAGACGGTGGGCGCCCAATTTTGCACGAGTGGGAGGAATTTCTCAAAAGTTTTATAACGTAGTGTGGCGATTCAACATAAACACTGGGGCCCGTACATATCGGCGCGTTTGTGACCTCGCCAAGCATGCCCGGGTTCCAACGGTTCAATAGTAGTAGGCATACACGTAGCCGTGCATTACTGTCCGGATAAGAACAGGATTCACCCAGCCCTGAGAAGCTCAAAGCTGTCCGGGAATGGGCGGCGCCAAACGTGAGTATGGGTCGGAAACCCGGCCTGTTCCCGGACGCAGACTTTCTCCTAAACCGATACCTGGACGGTAATCACGCATGTCCATTCATTGTCAAGGATCCGGTCTTGCACGCGCGGTGGAACATGATTAGCTCGGCAGTGGGATACGCAGAGGACGCGCAGAGTCGCAAACTAGAAAAGGCGCGTCGTGCGCTTCAGATGTTTGCGTGCGCGTGACGCCGGTTCTCACGCTGCATGCGGGGCCTGTGAGCCTGCGCCAGGCCTGCGTCGCTCGTCGAGTGCCTCTGTGTCCGCCACACCGCGTCCCCCTCCGCCGCACAACCACGCCCAGTACCGTTCATAATGCCACGGGTAACCTCCAAGGGCGACGACTCTGCCTCTGAGAGCGAAAACGAGCGCCCCCGGTCTGCCAAAAAGCAGTCTGCGTCCGCGTCCAAGAGCGCGTCCAAGGCGCGCGTAGAGGACTCTGCCGCGGAAGAGGGCAGCGAGGACGACGAAGAGGACGAGGAGGAGTTCGAGATCGAGGCGATCCTAGACGCGAAACACGGCGCGTTCCCCGAGGTCCGTCCCCGCCTTCGCGTGCGCGCGCCCTCTGAGAAGATCTGACGACTGACCCCCGCGTCTGCACGCGTTTCCAGGGCCGGGTGGGCTATCTCGTGAAGTGGAAGAACTACGGGGAGGAGCACAACAGCTGGGTGGACGAGAACGACGCGCAGTAAGTGCCACACGCCACTGCACGCGTGCGCGTGGACGCGTCACTCAACGCGAGCTGCAGAGGCGCAAAGGTGCTCATCAACGAGTTCTGGAAGAAGAACAAGAAGAACCCGCGCAAGTCTGAGCCCAAGCCCAAGCCGACGCCGAAGCCGTCCAAGTCCTCGGTGAAGACCGTGGACTCTGACGCCGAGGAGCCCGCCCCCAAGAAGCGCGGGCGCACGTCGAAGGCTGCGTCGGCGCGCGAGGCGTCCGAGGACGAGGACGAGCCAGTGCCGAAGCAGAAGAAGCCGCGGAAGAGCACGGGGTCCGCCGCTAAGAACGGGAAACGCAAGTCGAACGCGGATGCAATGGACGAGGATGACGACACGTATGTCGATATGCGCAAGTGGAAGGATGCGACCTCCTGGGAGCACCTCGTCGAGAGCATCGACACTGTCGAGCGCACGGAGTCGGGCGACCTCTTCGTGTATTTCACACTGTGAGTCTAATTTCTCCGCCGTGCTTTCGCTTCCCGGCAGCGCTCACCTGGGCGTATCTATCTGCCAGTAAGGGCGGCAAGGGCCATGGAAGGGAAAAGTCAGAACTTTGCAAGAAGAAGATGCCGTACAAGGTGCGCCGACTGCGCCTGTGCCACCATCCCGCATTCTCCTGACTCACCGCTTGTCAGCTCATTGAGTTCTACGAGAGCAATCTCCGCTGGAAGCCGAACGAGGAGGACGACATGGAGGAATGAGCCCGTTCTGGTCCTGCCCGGCGCGCGCGCGTTGTGTCGCGTTCTCGCTTGACAATGACAGTGCTCGCCCTCGTTCCGAACATGGCTCGCTAGTTCCATTTCTGTGTACTCCTCCGTGCCTACGCCTGTACTCCCTGTCTAACTGATACGCGTTGCGCCGCGTTTCCCTGCTCCCCGACCACAAGTGAATCCACCTACCCGATGGATATCGGGTAGACGAGCCACGACCCTATTCGCACGTAAAAAAGGGTTCTCCATTGCATGCGTCCAATGCATATTTGTGGTGGCATCTACTTCACCTTCTGCGGCTGAGCCACCATCGCACCCCGCGGCCGCCCCCCTTCGCATGTACGCCGTCAACCGTCCACGCGGCGGCTCGCAATCTATTGTGGACGGAAAGGAGGTATATCATGTATTCAATAACGACATCCTAGACTATAACATATCGGTAACATAAAACAAAACAGGGTGCGGGGTTCGCTGGACAGGGTTCGGCGGGTGTACACATTCAAGGCAAGTCGCCCAGACCACGCGCCCACCAATAAATAACGGAACAACTACGCCCATTCGGGGCGCAGCCGACGGACGAGATCGTCCTCCAATCGCGGCCGCCTGAGCTAAACGGACGCGCACGCAATCAGCCTCGCTCCTCGGGCGTGGCGGATGCGCCCGCCGCGCCCCGGTGTGGAAAGGCAACTTCCAGCCCATCTCCGCGCCCGGCTAGAGCTCCTGATGCAATTGCAACGGTGCGGACGGAGGCGCGGACGTGTCCTCGCCTACGATCTCGTGCGCCAGCTCCTGCGCGACCGCATCGGCATCGGCCCCCTTTTGCGCGTCGCCGGGCGCGGACGTCTTCCCGCCCTCGAGATCCGCGATGCGGTTCAGCGCCGCCTCGACCTCTTCCTTTCCGCGGCCGATCACCACGGGGGGTGGACGCGCGTCCGCGGGTGACTGCGTGTGTTCTGGGAGCGCGCTCTCCTCGATGGGCAGGATGGAGACCGTCTCGTCGCCGGATACGGGGGGCTCCTGGGCCTCAGAGTCATCAGATGTGTCCTGCGCAGCTCCAAATGCACGGACGCCCGTGCGGGTGAGCCGCCGGAGGCGGGTCTCGAAGCCGGACACGACGTCCTCGACCTCGTTTTGGAGGTCGGCAAGGCTTGTCAAAACTGGGTTGATCGGGGGCGATGGGTGCGACCCGTCTTGGATTGAGTAGGCGTCCGTGGTGAAGTTCTCGCTCCCTAACACGATAATGAGCGGCGGGTTGATGAGGTAAAAGTGCGGTAATACTCACTGCGCAGGAGGTCGTGGTAGCGCTGCCAGTCCAGGTAAGTCACGTCGTCGAGGTAGGCGTAGTCCATGCCAATGTCGGCCTGACCTCTCTCTGCGATGGACTTGATTTCCTCAACCACCGTCTTAACCTGGCCAGAGCGTCAGCACATATCAAGCCGTGAGGAGGCTGCATGATTGAACCATACCTCAGTGAGTTCTTTGTTGAGAACCTCTTTGTACCAGCCGTTGACGATCGCCTCGGTCTGATGAAGACGCGCGGTGAACTTCTCTTCGACCTTGGAGACCACCCGGTCCCAAATCAGCTTCTTGTCCTCCTTCGCCCTGGTCTCCGCCTGGAGGGTGACCAAGTATTTCTCAGCGCCACGCAGGAACTTCTCAGTGTCCTCGACAAGTTCATCAATCTCCTTGTGGATGACGGGGTGCTCCTTCAACTCTGCGACAGCGGCCTTCCGGCTGGCGACAAGGGCCTTCCGGAGGGCCTTCTTGTTAGCAGCGATACGCTCGACGAGCTGGCGTTCCCACTCCGTATGCCGCCTGTCGATGTCCGCGCGGGTCTGCGCGGTCTTCTCCAATTGGGCACGGCGCAGAGCCTCCTTCTCCTCTTCGGTCTGGGTCTGCACCGGAGCGGGAGCGGCTGCGGACGCGTGTGCAGGGTCGGCGAGGAAGTCATCCTCAAGGCCGAGTTCGGCCTTGAATGCCTCCAGGTCCGGATCGGACAGCTTTTCGAGAAGCTCGGTATCAGGCTCTGCAATAGGCTCCGCGACAGGGCTGGCGATCGAAGGCGAAAGGTCTCCGACAGACGCGAGGACCTCCGTGACCGTGACAGAAGCTTGCGCGATTGCGGAAGAGGCAACAGACGCGACCGAAGACGCGGAGGACGCGGCCTCGTCGGCGACCGATGTGGCTGCGGTTGACAGTGTAGATGCGGTGTCCCGGACTGCTTCGCTAGCACTTTCAGCCAGGCTGGAGGCCGACGCAGGTGCATCCTGGGTGACAGATGAGGCCGCCTCCGCCAAGGAGGCGCTAGCCACAGACGCGAGCGAAGACGCGGAGGGGGCCACGGCATCACTTGCGGCTGATACAGCCGAAGACAAAGACGTCGAGGCAGCGGCAGAAATCACGGAGGCGGTGGAACTGAGCGCGCTCGATGTGGTAGACACCTCCGACGACAACTTCTCGGTAGCCGCAGATGCTGACGATTTGACGGTCTCGACAGTCTCACCAACATGGGAGACAGCTGACGAGGCGACGGCGGATACGGTCGAGGAGATTTTCGCGGAAGCCTTCGACACGTGAGACGAGGCCTTGGTGAGTTGCGAGGACGCCGAGCTGTATACTTTGGATGCGGATGGCGACTGAGGTTTCCCGCTACTCAGCTCCTTCACATGCTCCCAGATTTTTTGAACATGCGGGTCGACAAATTGCCTGCGTTGCTCGACGAGGAAGGCTAGCAGTTGACCGAATACGACCTTGATCTTCTCCCACACGGGGCGTGCATATGGCCGAGCGCGTTCGTACCCGTCGTACGTCTTCTGAGCGGCAAGAACAACATAGGGGCACGCTTTGTGTTGCCACTGATTCAGCGTAGCGACGGCGGGGACAACATATGGTTCCAGAAGTCGTTCGTATTCCTGCTCGATACGGGATCGGTAGGGAGCTGTTTGCGCGTCGAGCTTGGCGAGCTGGGGTACCGCATACTGATTATACAGTGGGACCACTCGCTTGTTCCACTGAGGAACTACATGTGCGTTGAATTCCTTTTGCGCTCGTGCGGCGATAGGCTTGGCAGTGCGAATAGCACGGTCAGCATACGGAGTGGCTTTCTCGACATAGGGCGCCACAGATGGATGTGCAAGCGCATGCTGGATTGAGGGGATGATGTAGGGATCGATGACTAGACGGCGGTATTCGGCAAGGTAACGGCAGACCGGCGACTTCAGGTGTTCATCTTCCGGGCAGACGGAGAGCGTATAGATTGTAAACCACAGGAGCAGGCCTCTGAACAGGAGCTCGACGAATCCGGTGGATTTACCGGATTTCTTCTGCGAAACGCAATCAGCGACCGGCGCAGAGAATAAGTCGCTGAAAAATATCACCTTGCCGCCTTTCTTCGACTTTGGCTTTCCTTTCAGTTTCACGGATTTGGGCGAAGCGTTTGTCTATGGGCCATGGATTAGCAATCAAATCAAGGAAATTTCACGATTCCTCATGGGCAAAAGATGTTCAGCAAAGTACAAGTCGGGAAGATGTTAGACACACGCCGTAAGCAGCCGTGTCGGTCGGAGAAACATACAGAGGTATGTGTTTCATAAGGGATCCGCAAGATGGGTCGGTGTCACTGCGTCTCAGCGCGCCCTAGTGGCACAGTTCCTGGACCGTGCGAGTCTATACCCACATATGCGCAACTCTCGTGCTACTGGAAATAGCTGCGGATGCGAGTATGAATGGATTTGATACATTACTCGTCGGCACACTTCTTCCTGGGGCGCCCGGAATGCGAACACGGGAAGGCGAGCAGCGACGATACCGCTCCTCCGCCATCATCATGGGGCATACTGCGCGACTATAGCCACTGCCAGGATGAAGGTTGGGCCAGCGGCGTTCTGACACAGGTAGCGCTATCGGGTGCAGACAGAGACACGGGTCCCGCGTACAAGCGAGGATGCGCGGCTCTGCGCGTACCGCAAAGGAAACTGAGCAGGACGGCGTTTGGTGGGACACTTACCGCTTTGTCCACATCCCCAGCGGCCGACTTAGCGGCGGAATCGGCGGAGCTTCCATTGCCCAGCGGGCTGGGCTTGTCGGGTGCGCTGTGCGCGTCTGGCTGGACCTTCTTCGCGATACGCGGGATGGGCTGGGTGGAGTGTGTGCGGGAGGCGGGGAGCGGCGGGGCGGGGGTGCGTCGTGTGACGACCATGGCGGGCGGAAGGAGAGCGGTGCACCAGGCAGACTATATGCGCGCGTGTAGAGCGGACTGCGTTAGAGAGCGAGGGACATGCAGGGGAAGGAGAGACAGGTTGTGGTCGTGGCGAAGGGCGAGTACGCTGTCCAGGTTCAGTTCCCCGCAGGCGCCTGCAGACGTGTAGTGTATTTGCGCGTGTTTGGCCCCGCGTCGTCATCGACACCGCCGGCCTCCTCATCTCTCCACTCGACGGCCATCATCCTCTGCCCATCGTCCCACGACATGGCGCCTCCGTCCTCCAGGCCGCTCACGACGTACTCACGCCGTCGGGCAAGGTCTGGGCGCGTCAGCCACGATGTCTTACTCTCCTCTCCCATTCGCCCGCTCAGCCCGGACGCCGAGGACGTGAGCTTCGCGCTCATGGCTCAAAGGATGAACAAACGCGCGCGTCTTGCTGTGCACTCCAGTATCTCGGATGGTGCCACAAGCGCCGCACAAGACACAGACGGTAAAGATAAGAATCCCTCGAAGCGCTCCAAGGCTCTTCTAGCAGAAAGCTCTCAGCTCACTCTCGGCGACGCTCCGATGTTGGATGACTATATGCTGGACCACTTCTCCCAAACTAGTCTTCAGGTGTCAACTCCGCTCCAGGCGATGCCCTCTGATCACTGCATGGTTCTTTCTTCGACTACGCGTCCGTCCGTTTTACTTGACCAGCCATCCCCGCTCCCTGTGGCAAAACGAATCTTGTCGCGTACGAGCTCGCGTAACTTCAAGGAAAATGCTGGTCAACGTGGTTCGCGTCCTTTGGCGTCTCCGTTCAACAGTCGGCCGGCTTCTCGTACTGCTTCTCCTAAAATCACCTCGCGAAAACGATCAGGTCGACACGCCAAAACTCGGACCCATGCCCTGTCCGGAGCCTTGAGAGAAAAATCGGTGGACTGCAATGTCTCCTCGCATAACGCGCGTTTCAACGCCGACTCCCGGCTTCATTCAGTCGGTTCATTGGCCAACCACGCCGACACCCTCGACAAATCGGCAGTCCCCGTTCACCATCGTACCAGTTCAATTCCGAATTTAAAGCCTGCCCTAGACCATATCTCGTCGGAGGCATGGCTCATACCTCCGAAGGCGCTCTCCCGGTCCCCGACAGCGGCCGACTCTGACATGGAAGGAGAAAACCTTCACATCATGGATCTGCAGTTGGACCACTCATCTTTTCTCCGGGACGCCCCAATTCATGCCTCTACGCCTCCGCGCAGAAATCGTAGCGCCACAGTCGACGCATGGGCACAAGGCCTCATGCCTCAAATCGATGCCGACCCGCCCCTGCCCGTGCGCAGCCTACAATACGACAGCGATGTCGACATGACCGATAGCAGTCGCGCTGGTTCCCCGTCGGTACCTCGTGCCAGCCGCGCCAACCCACCGCGACGCCGACGTCGGACCATCGTGCATCTCCCGAGCGACAGCTTGTTCTCGTCTTCGCTTGATTTTTCTTCCCTCATGTCTGGGACAGAGCGTTTTCCCCGGCCCCCTGCTTCCGAAGGTTCCCGCTCGCCGGAGCTCAGTCTTTCTGAGGTAAACTCTGATCTCGCGCCGGCCTTTTCTCTGCACAGTTCTCCTGTTGGACTCGCTCATGGGGCTGCGTATGAAACCTCTATGACGTTTGCTCGGCTTGGCTCATCTAAAGCTAAACTGGGTGCCCCTGTCGGAAATGGCGGACCTCCTGTTCTTCCGCTATCTGCTGGTTTCAATACTCGCAGCGCTCCGCCCACCTCCGCTGCGGACGGCGACGAGCTCCTGGATCTCTTCTCGATTCTTGGCCTGGATGGTGAGCGATTTTTTTCCAACCGCAGAATCGTACCCTCCGAGCGGCCGCGTAGGCCTCGGAAGGAACAAAAACACCCGCTCACTCAATTAAATTAACAGAAGACGAAAAGTGGGGTCCTTTCGCCGGCGCAGACGATTCGGGCGTCGCGTTCCCAGACGCAGACCCACAGGGTCCCGAGCCACCGTCGAAGGGCGGCCGCGTTACACGCAAGCGCGGCGACACCATCCGCGCGTCGGACTTTGCGAAGATGCCCGCGTCAGCGTCCTTCGACGGAAGCTCTGGCTCCAGCCTCGCTAGTGCGCAGCGCGTTCCGCCGCGACGCGCGCGTTCGGGCACTGTCATGCAAGCTACGAGCTCGGGCAGCGGGAGGCGCAAGCACGAGGGCTGGCCGACGATCAAGATGCGGACCACGGAAGAGCCGCTGCGCGTGGACGGAGATGAAGCGGACGACGAACTGCTTCTAAAGGACGGCGACGTCGTAGACTGAACCTACGAGCAATGTCGGGTGTTCTCGTGAGCACCTTTGACGTTTTTTCCCTTGGTGTCTTGTGTTTCTTTGTTCTGGTATCCCCTCGCTGTCGAACGAACTTTCTGGCTCTTGGCTTTCGGTCTCGCATGTTGTCTGTTGTCGTTTGTTATCGGAAACCTGCCACCTGTACGTCCTCCGTGTTGTTACCGTGTTCCGCAACCGTTGTCCCCCATCGTGTGAATCTTTAAATGTACCGTATTTCCTGCAATCGTCCTGTCTTATCATAACCATAGTAGTGAAGTCCTCACTGCAGACCTCGAACAACGCTCTATCGACGGAGATGTCTACCAACAAATCGAACTTGAAGTTTTGGAACTTCCAACTTGGGTCTCAGCGAACCTTACAGTAAGGTTAGGGCTTGTACAGTTACCCCGTGACCACAAGCTTTGCTAGCGAGCGCTTGAGCAGCATCCTGTCAAGAACCATCATCATCCCCGCAGAGCAGGTTCCATCTTATCGCGCAAGCCGGCCACAAGACTGAAGCCAAAGGACAACGGCACATGCAATCTGCACCGCCCACGCCACCGACGCCGCCCTCGCGCGACTCTGCGGCAGGAGATCCGCCGCGTCGGCGAGGCGCCGCGGGCGGGAGCCGTGGTAGCGGCGGGAGGAACGGAATGCTGCTGTACGCCGCACAGCTGCGCGCGTTCCTGGAGGCAGCCGAGGTGGTCGACGTGGACCCGGAGGTGATTGAGGACCTCGTGGACGGCCTCCCGGCGGACGAGCCCGGCGGAGGAGAGGACGGGGACGTCGATGTGGAAGAGGAAGAAGGCGAGGCGGACGGGCACATGGAAGACGCGGGCGCGCAGGACCGGGGACGCGGACAAGCAAGCGCCCTGGGCGAGCCGGGCCGGGACGAGGACGGTGGGTCCGAGGAGGAGGACGTCGAGGTCGGAGACGAATGGGCGGCGTACCTCGAAGAAGGCAAGTCCAATGCAAAGTGGACGGCTGGATGGTGGCACGCGTCAGTCTCGCGCGCCGCCTGCGCGACTGTGGCTTGCGTGTCGTGTGGCTGGACGGCTCGCGCCCTTCGCCCGCATGCTGACACCCGTTACAGCGCAGACCGCGTGGACGAAGTCGGAGGTCAAGGAGATGATGGCGCTGCTCAAGGAGCAGGGTAATGCCCGCATTCGTCTGTAATGTGTTGTGCGCTCACACCTTGCAGGGATGGCGGCGTTCATCACCGAGTACGTTGTGCGGCGCGCTGTGCCAATCCCGCGGTTGCTGTACGCGTTCAATGTGTGCCTCGTGAGTCCCGTCCGCCTGTGTCCTCGCCGCCGCCCGCCTGCGCTCTGACCGGACGTGATGCAACAGTGTCCCGAGCTCCGCGCCAAACAGCAGCGGACACTGATGTTCCTGCTCCGTGTAGCGCTCTCCCGCGAGTACGTCCGTGCCGGTTCCTTCACCCACATGCGCCCCCACGCGCGCCGGGCTTCTCGAGCCCCGCGCACGCACGCGCACACGAACGCCCGCACTGACACACACGCACACGCACAGGCTTGAGTCGCGCGAGCGGCTGCTGACGTACAACACGATCGACGACGTCGTGCGCCTGATAGAGGGCTCGCGCCGCATCCTGATCCTCACCGGCGCCGGAATCAGTCAGTTCTCTGCATCACTCCCCCGCCCTTCTTCGCCGCGTCGGGCGTCCGTCGACGCTGTGGCGCTGACCGCACACGCACAGGCGTCTCGTGTGGGATCCCCGACTTCCGTTCCCGGAACGGGCTCTACGCGTCGCTGCAGGAGAACGGCGAGTACGACCTGGATGATCCACAACAGATGTCTGTCACGCTGTCTGGCGCACGCGCGCGTTCGAATGTTCGCTGATCACGCTGCTCAGGTTCGACATACAATACTTCCGGGAGAACCCTGCGGGTGAGTGTCTACCTAGGCGCACGTCCGTCGAGAACGTCGAGAACGTCCAGCGCGCTAACCTTGTTGTCTGCGTGCGCAGTGTTCTAGTCAGCTCCAGTTCACGATGCGTTCTTCTGAGTGTGTATGCTGACGATACCTACGCGCGCAGCTCGTTTGCTAGGTGCGTCAAGTTACCCGCCGCGCGGAGCGCACGCTCATCGTTCCCATAGCAAAATATACCCCTCAAACTTTATACCCTCGCCTTGTCATCGTTTCATCAAGCTCATAGAAGACAAGGGAAAGGTAAGCCTCCAGCCCGCACCATACATAGCCCGCGCTGTAATTGCCGCCGTCATGTAGCTCCTACGAGTAAGTACAGCCCAATACACTCCTTTGCGCCCCCAGACGCCCACAGAACCGACCCGTCGGCGCCGCAGAACTACACACAAAACATAGATACGCTCGAGACGCTCGCCGGCGTGCAGCGCGTCGTGCAGTGCCACGGCTCCTTCGCCACCGCGTCCTGCATCCAGTGCAAGCTCCGCGTGCCCGGCTCGGAAATCGCGGACGACATCATGAGCCAGCGTGTGCCGCTTTGCAAGGCGTGCAGTGCTGCGCTCCCGCCCGCGCTCCCGGCGAAGGCGGGCAAGAAGAAGGGCAAGCGGCGGAAGGAGGGCTGGGACAGCGACCAGTCCGACGAACCCGACCCGCCCGTGTATCCACCGGGAATCATGAAGGTGCGCCGCTCACACGCGTGCGTGCGCCAGGGCTGACCGCGTCCGCCCGTCCGGCCGCGTTTGTACCTAGCCGGACATAACTTTCTTCGGAGAGAACCTGGACGACGTGTTCGAGCGCTCGCTGATGAGCGACCGGAACGAAGTGGACCTGCTCATCATCATCGGCACGTCGCTGAAGGTGTCGCCCGTATCCGAAACGATCTGTAAGCTTGCCCTTGCCACCCGCACGCGCGCGCGCACCGGGCCCGGGTACTGACCACCGTCGTTGCCAGCGCATCTACCACATTCGGTGCCACAGGTACGTACTGCTACCGACACCGTCTCATGTCCACGGCGACCTTTTCCCCGGCTGACGACATGGCACCGCAGATCCTGATCAACAAGACACCTGTGAAGCACATCAACCCCGACGTGAGTTGCCCGTCCCAACCCGATGACATCGAGGCACCACGCACTGACCGACCGCTTCGCATCCCAGGTCGTGTTGCTCGGCGACGCGGACGACATCGTCCTCCATCTCTGCGGCAGGCTCGGCTGGGATCTTCCAGAGGTGCCCGCTCAGGGAGGCGCGCGCAATCTGGACGCCCCGAAGCCTAACCTGAAGAAGCGGCGATCCGCCGAGTTCGAGCGCGAGCCGCGGCGGGTCGGGAACAGGTTCGCTAGATTCCAGTGTGATGTCGGGATGAGCGGATCGGCTGACAATATTATGCAGTCATGTCTGGCTGTTCGAGGGTGCAGAGGGCGGCAAGTGGGTCGAGGACGTCGAGCGGCGGTCCTTGCAGTCGACCGTGGAACCCGACGGTGGAGCCTCTGCGGAGTCGGCGGCCAGCGAGCGGCAGATAAAGAAACCCCGGACCGACTAGCGCAGGACGACGCTCGAGGATGAACAAGGCGCGCGTTATGCTGGATGAAATTCCGCGCACAGCTACCGTCGGAGACGCAGCCGGAATGCGTTCTTAGACTGGGGCGAGTTCGGGTCGAGATAGTCCTCGTAAAAGCCCACGATGAACTCCTCGGCCTTGAAGCCGAAGCGGTTGTACAGGAGCTGCGAAAACCACGCGTCAGTTTAGCGGACGGGCCGGGGGGATGCGATGCTGACCATGGCGGGGTTGTTGATCGAGACATGTAGCGTAATGTCCTTGTTCGGATTGCGAATGATGAGGTGATAGAGCATAGATCTATAGTAGAGTAACAAATTATGGCGTGTTCAACCGCCCCCGAGCGACAGTCGGGAAAATAACTGACGATGCGATTTGGGAGTTATCCCACCCGGCACGTACCACAAGATACGTGATGTACGTCTCTTGGGGAGAGCTGAGGAATGCGGCACCCACGACGAGCTTCTTGTACGTGGCCACCACGGTGCATTTCTCCGGAGAATAGTCCAGGGAATCGCGCACTGCATCCGTTTCAGCACTTGTGGATATGGAGGTATATCCGCGGTGACTGACCGTTTACGCCTTCCCAAAAGACTCGAGCAAGCAGATCGTGAACTTGGGGCAGATGGCAGGCTTGAAGGCAGCCATACGTTATAGGGGCGTCAACCTCCACAGGTTGTTCACGGTCGGGGCTGATAAGTGAGAGAAGGGAATACGTTAACACTGATAGATATATTTTCTGACAAAGAATGACTTACTGAGCTAACGAATAGTGTTCCCTTATATCGCACATGAGGTTCATCCACGGCGTGCGAGTCTCCCAATCGACGGCAATGGCACCGTCATGATCGTGACCTATCTTTCCCTGCAAGCGGGAGAGGAAAGAGCTATTATATGGGGTCGTTTGGATGCCATATAACGCATCGAGAATCTGCGGGTTGACGCTGGATTCTGCGCGCAGTGTCGGAAGGGGCGTAAGCGTCCCCTGTTGTTCGTAGGACGGAATCCGATTGAGTAGAAGTTTTCGGAGGATGTTCTGCCGCGTATGAGTATCAGGCACCGTGCATGTAAAACTGTGTGATAAAACGAGAGCGTACTGGTTGCATTCGGCTCTTAGCAGACAGCAGCGCAATCATAGTAGAGGGCTGCGTGTCTGATTTAACGCCATCGCGGATTTTACGAGCCTCATCCCTAGAGAGAGGGTATAGGACTGTAGACTAGATCCATTGAGTTTTGAACAGCGGGAATTAGTCGTGTGAGCATACCATCTCGTCTAAACGTCCCTTCGATTGCAGGAATGTTCTCTCGCTTTCTTCATACTCCGGAAGGAGAGGCTCAATGATAGTCTCGAAAGAGTCGCGGGAGTCTCTGTCATCTTCCCAATCCATAGTACTCTGCTGGCGCAGTGCCTCAAGCACAGGGTCGAGTGAGAACGGCTGCATGCGCGCCTCGGATGCCTCGGCCTTTATTCCGGCTTTTTTAGGTTTAGCACGCCCTCGTTCATTGAGTTTTCTGCGTTTTGCAGGTCTTGTCTACGACATACAAAACTCTTAACTCATGCAGAAGAGATGATTGTAGATTGAACTCACCGTACGGCGGGAACTCTCGTAGAAATCCGAGTCATCCCCAGACACGCTCCATTCTTCTTCCGAGACCATTTGGTGCCTATAAATATGGCGTAATACTCAGCGAGCCTTGCTTTGGATATGGGTGACAGTACTTGGTCGATGGCAAACCCGTTATGCATCCTGAGCGCTTAGGTCGAGGGATATCGAGCGCCCATATTCTTGTTCGCGGTCACATGATCAATTTACACCAAGACGCGTTGTCGCACCGTTGTCGACTCGGCGACATGCAGCATGAAGTGCAGGAAGGGACTGGTCACTGGGGCTTATGGACTCTTCGTTTTGATAGGACTTACATAGAAGAAATTAGACGTTGGCACACTAGCGCAGAATCGCAGTACTCCCGCCTTTCACGATTGTATCCACAGAATTGACATTACTGCTGAGCTCAAGTCGCGTCAAAACTGTACGCGTGTGTATTACTATATAGGCGCGACTGTCATCAATGGTTCTCAAGGTGACATGCTGCGGGACGAAGCCTCCTGGTATTGATGAAGCGTCAAGTGCCATAACCTATACATGAGCCTCTCAAAGGGAGTGTATCGCCTCCGACACACTATTCCTTCGATAGCATCGAGCTTAGCACACACCCCGCTGCCGACTCCAGCGCCCCGGGTTACACAAGTCTACATTATCGAGGGCGAGAGACAGACCCCGAGAAGAGGACTCGGCGGAGGTGCCTTGACCTTGTATTATATCGCACTAGACATATAGTGGATGCGGGAAGCATCGATGAGCACAGTCATGCGAGGGCTAAGACAGACCATAGCTGTGAATATTTGCCCCGGGCAGACACGTTGATTGTGTGTTCTCCTTGTAGGCTGACAATACCTGATGTGCTCATACCAACGACCGCAAATTGAATATGATGATTGAGGGCAGTAGCGTATATGAGTAATGTAGGCCTTGTTCTCCCCGGCAACATCGCGACTGACCCTTAGATGGAAGGTGACCCACGCCTTTTCCGGACTTCACAGTCGCCGGTCAGAGACCGGCGGACATATTCGAGCTGTTGACACTACGTTTTATCGTGTCCAGCCAGTTCCAGACAACATAGCATATGAACGCCGTATTTCTGAGGCTGGCATAGCACGTCCTCTGTGGGCAAACGATGAGCAAGCTAGTGACTGTTCTGTATATCGTGATCAGCTCCAGCAATCTCCGAACAAGAACGTCCGCAGTCCGAGAATGACAGAGCGAGTTACCTGTAGATTATCCCCTGCGACGTTGGGTGTGAGCGCAGTTTCCAAACGCGTGTCAGGGAGCGTCTTTGAGTCCTTCTGGATATTGAGAAGCTTCCTGCACCGAGTCCCGTGTGACAGGCTGAGCGTGGTCGTGAGCGTTTACCCAGGCACTCGTGATAGGCTGATAGACTATATACCACCGATGATGCCTGTTAGTATGAAGTGCGGGTCCATTTTGATACGGCGACCTCGTGCGTGTTAATTAAAGATCTGTTTGCGAGAGTCCCATTATAGAAGCCGCGTACGATTGCAGAAAACGGTATTGACTTTCACAGAGGACAGGTGAAGCCCTGGAGACGCCTTCGCTAGCGTGAACTTCGGAGGACCCAGTGGATTCCACGGGGTCACATACATTGATTCAGTTTCTAAACTGAGTCCCGCGCCCGGAGCGGGGGTATAAAGAGGCGTTGAGGGGACGGGGTTGGGGCATCACACTACTCACCATGTCTACTCCGTTTACACCCCTCTACATCAACGGCGAATGGCGTCCAGCTAGCGACGGTGCCACGTTCGACGTGCGGAACCCGGCCACTGGGAATGTCGTAGGGACCGCTGCCGCTGCCACGGCGGAAGACTGCGCCGCCGCCGTGACAGCTGCTGCCGAGGCGTTCAAGACCTGGGAACGCACTCCGCTCTCCGTGCGGCGGGACATTCTGATCAAGGCGTCGGACATCCTCGCGTCGAAGAAAGAGCAGATTATAGCGGGGCTGAGGGATGAGACGGCGGGGACGGATGACTGGCTTTGGGTCAACTACGACTGGGCCATTGACCAGATGCGCGACATGGCGGGGGCGACGATGCTCTTGCGCGGTGAGACCGGGCCGTCTATTATCCCGGGAGGTCAGACTTTCATACAAAGGCGAGGCATTGGCGCGATGTGAGTGCAGCTGCGAGAATCAATGGGAATTAGCATCACTTATTCGGAGACAGCTTGAGCATAGTGCCGTGGAACGCACCGGTTATCCTCACAGTTAGGGCGGTCGCCCTTCCCATTGTGTGCGGGAACACCGTCATCCTGAAGACGTCGGAAGTCAGCCCTCGAGTTCAAGCTATTCTCGTTGAAGCGTTCGCAGAAGTGAGTAGTCATCTGTGATGTCATAGCGATGTTTGACATTTACTTGTATGCGTAGGCGGGCCTCCCGAAAGGCGTTTTGAGCTGTATCAGCACAACCCCGAAGGATGCCCCTGCGCGCATTAGTGAGTTCATCGCCAGTCCCTTCATTCGCAAAGTGAACGTGAGTTGAGATATTATACCGCGTACCTCCATACTTGAGCTAACATTTTGAAGTTTACCGGCAGTGATGTTGTCGGTAAGCTCATCGCCAAGGAGGCGGCCCAGCATCTCAAACCCTGTGTTCTCGAGCTCGGGGGCAAGGCTCCTGTAGTTGTGAGTTCAGATTCTGCGATAGTGGACGATTGGTATACTAAATATACCACAGGTATTGAACGACGCAGACCTTCCCCGAGCAGCGCGTGCGATTGTGTCCTCGGCGTTGCTGAACTCTGGTCAAATCTGCATGTCAACGGAGCGCGTCATCGTTCAGCGTGGAGTAGCTGACACGCTTCTTGGACATCTCACCGACCTCTTCAAGCGCGTTAAGGCAGGTCGACCGCACGTCGATGGAACGAATATTGGGGCGGTATTCAACCAGGGATCCGCGGAGAATGCGCTCGGAATGGTTAAGGACGCGGTCAAGCAGGGCGCGAGGGTCCTCGTAGGAGAGCAAAGTAGACAAGGGGCGATCTTGCAGCCACACTTGCTTGTGGACGTGAAGCCTGGCATGCGAATCTGGGACCGCGAGACTTTCGCACCGGGTATGTCATTACGGTGACAACATTCAGTAAAGGACTGACCGCCGGTTCTAGTCCTCGTGGTGGCTGTGGTCGACACAATAGATGAAGCCGTCGACATGGCGAATGCGTCGGACTACTCATTGGTTGCTGCGGTGTGGACGAAGGACGTTCACAAAGCCTTCGACGTATCTGCTAAAATCCACGCTAGTTAGTGGTTCCCCGTATGTTTAGTAGACCGTTGGCTGACTAGCTCAGGTACGAGTAACATCAACGGTCCTACCGTACACGTGGAGACAGCGAGGGAGAACGGCGGCTTCGGGTGCGTACATGCTAACGTGACATACACTGTGGCTGATGGATGTTTGTTCGATCGACAGCGGCAGCACTGGATACGGCTTATTTATGGTCGACGACTGGACGCAGTTGCAGATGATCGTCTTGCACCCGGAGCAAGAGCCACCGTACCCTATCACCGCTAAGATGTGATTAGAACGTGCATCTATGTAGTAGTAGATGTTTTACAACCTGTTCTCGCTTCATAACTCACCGGAATAACCACGAGTCACGGGGCTTCCTCCGAGGACGAGCGATGTCTCCGAGAAGCTGGGGTCAATTGATCCTTGACGATCGCCGCAGTAAGCTTGAGGCTGAAAGACAATTGTGGAGCTTCATTATGCATTTGATAGCATGATACATGATTCATAGAAGGATTGCAATGATGTTGGGGTACGAAGGTGCCGTGAGCACTGAGGACGCACCAGTCACTACTACCTAGTTCACGGACGACTCACCAAAGTTCAGGAAAAGTCGAAATGTTCAAAGCGACACTATTTCCCGGGGCTCCCTCTCGTGCTGAATAGCATGGTGGAGCAAAGCCTTAGCCTCGCTCAACAAAGAAATCGCGAGTTGACAGCCTCTACCACGGTAAAGTTAAGACTAGTCTGGCCACCTATAATATATATATAAGCGCCGAACGATGATACGATAAGATTGCAATTACGGTCGCATATTCAAATTGATCAGTACTATCAGTACTCGATCAGTCCCCGTCGCATACAAACAAACTTGTTCTCCTCTTCACTCACTCACTCGACTGTCCATCGGGACGAGAAATCCACAAAGCACTATCGAATCTAAATCTACGTAGTGTACAAGTTTACAAAAGGCTAGAGCGCAGTACGATGACAACTGAAAACCACGTCCGACTGACTGTAGGCTAGAAGTTACAAGTACGACGGCCAAGCATACGCAAAGCCGCCATCGGTCATCGTGGGCAGGACGCGGACAGCATCGACCCAATCGGTACCCAGATAGCGGGCGACAATCTGCTCAACGTCCCAATTGGCGGGATCGAGTCCATGTGCGCCGGCGACATCTGGTGGAGAAGGCCGCGTCGCAGCTGCGATCCATCCGGACTCACCGCTCACCATCATGTTCCCTGGAGCGCATATCTCGGGAGTCTTGTGCTCGGGATAGATACCGGCCATAGCCATGGCTCGTGCTTCGAGCCAGTGGTATGTGCTTTTGATACCGGGAGAGCCTTGCTGGGGTGACCACTGTGCCTCCTCTTGCATGGACTCGGAGTCGCGTGGTGCAGGAGGCGGATATTCGTCGCAGGGCCTCGGATCGCCCCGGAATTCGCCCGTGTGGTTGGCCCGCGTTCGTGGTGTTGCGACTGATAGCTGAGCGTCAGAGGGAGGCTCGTAGTTGGCTCGCTCGCGTCTGTGGTTGTCGCACAGGCAAGCCAAATTACAGCCATTGACGAGTGATGCCGAGTGTCACAGTGTCTCTCCGATCATGTCTGGTGATTTGATCTGCTTGTGCGCTGACTGCGCACTCGACGTCTCCCAAGCCTGATTGTGAGTATGACTTGGTAGATTGTCAGTGGGCCACCGCTCGAAGGAGGGTGTGGCTGTGGCAGTGGGATCCCTAGTCCAGCTCGCGTCTGAGGCATACCAGATTTGGTCATTATACACTGGCTGGGGCTCCTGAGAGACGGGCGGTAATGACTGAGAAGACAATGGAAGACCAGGCGGCTGCTGCACCAGGTGGGGGGTTGCATTGTATGGTGGCACTTGGTCGTCGTGGTGGATCTGCTCGATCCAGTTCGTGGAGGCCGCTCTGTGGCGGCGCCTCTGGAATAGAATGTGAGCTTTTCTGTAGGCTGTAGAACCATGGCGGTGGACTCACGTTGCTCTCCTCTGCAGTGACCTGACTGTATCTTGGAAGGATGTGAGTTCGTGCTGGTCTCTTGGTAGTTACAATATGTCGCGGTGGCCCGGGCATCGCGTGTGTGCGGCGGCGTTCGATGGTGCCAGGCTACCGTCCAAGTCAGTAATGATTCTGTGATGCAGATGAGCCAACGATGTTCCTCACTTGGACGGTGGCGGCATGTGCTCTCGCCTCTGCCATGGCGGCCACGTATCGTGCATCCCAACTGGTGTAGAAATGCTCTACCTGTAGAGTGTCAACCGAAGAGCGATATCGAAGACGGATCGATTCTACCCTGTCCGAGCTGCGCATGCAGCGCTGGAGCCGCTTTGGAGCGTGGATCTTGCGGTTTCTCATCTCGTATTTCTTGATTTTGTTTGAGAATGAAGCTGATGTAGGCAGGTTGTACAACCTGCCTAGTACATCAGCTTCATTCTCAAACAACCACTCCCCGAGGCTTAGAAGGAGGGTCAGTCACTGGTACGCCACACCTCTGTTGCAGATGGCCGTATATTCCGAAGAAATCGCCGGCTCCGCACTAATCCAGCTAGTGTCCTAGAAACTCATACATTTCGTGCTTCTTTGACGAACAACCACCACTAGCCACAGTCAAGTGCATCTGCAAGAAACATGGCCCCATTTTGATCGACGAATAATTACAAGGGTTTAAACATATCAGAACCACCGTCTGTAGAACCTCCTTCTCGCCAATGACCCTCACGGACACCACGGGCGCTGCTACTCACTCGGGCACCTTCGAATTCCTTGGTAGGAGCCGGACCCGGGACATCCTCCTCGTCGAATCCGCGATCGGACTCGGAATCGCCCTCCAAGAGGCCTCGGGCGGTATCTCAACTTGACAACACTCACGTACGGGCCTGCGCTTCACTGCTCCATACCTCACACCGTGATACTTGGCCAACCGCTTTGAGACCCGGACATCAATTGCAAGCCCTCGGCTTCGAGACTCATACAATGCGTGTTCCTTGTGTTCATCGGACCATAATTCCGATCGATACGCACAGGCCGCAGGGGATGTCCTCGACACTTGGCTGACGCCCGCAGTCGTGTGGGTCGTAATCTACGCATGGTACGACGCAATTTGAGCCATGTCACAATACGCCGCCGGCAGCGAAAGTTCTGCAGGCTGACAGGGTTTCGATGACAGAAGCGTATGTCGGGGCGCGCAAAGCATTCCTTCCTAACGTCACCGCCAGGAGGAGACGCTATATGCTCGGTATCGTGAAATTATACGCGTGTCCAATACACCGCCTGGCCAGGCCACGCCACGCGCGCTAGGAGTCTTGTGGACGACCGCCGAGCAGTGTGTTCACGCGCAGATTCTGATCAGACGAGGCTCATATGACATTCCATGCGAATGGACATGGCCCTGTAACACGGCCTACAGAATGGTCAAGAGATCACTGGCACCGGCACCCTTTCAGCTACGTCACATAGCCTGCTGCAGTTTCCATGAGTCATACCGTACGTACGATGCGAGCTGAGGTGTAAGCTTCTTCCGTCCGCAGCTTTCATGCCTTATCCACTGCAGTCATTCTGGTTCTACAATAGGTGCTTCTGATGAGAGGTTTGAACGCTGAAATTTCTGGCAGTTAAAGTTACGGAGCGGTGGGCTAATAGGAATCATCGGAGCGCGTGGCCGATGGGCGCTTGTTACTTGAGCGTTTATTACCTCGGGCATCCGGCTGAACACTACTCTCCACGGCCGCAAGAGCCAATGCCGAGACCGGCTCACGTTCGCCATCGACCGTACGACATTATGAGTCAATTGACAAACTCGGCTTTTCTCTGGGTTGGCGGAGCTTGGAAGTTTCCCGCTCATACAAGACATGCATATGCAGGTTTCTCATCCTTCAGCCCACCGTTGCCTTTAAGGACCGTCGAATCCTCCCGAGTCGGCGATGCCCGCCAACCATGTAGCAGAAAATGTGCTCGGCACGATCGGTGGGGTTTTGATTTTGAGCACCGTCTGTTATAACGCAGGATACTTACCGTTCCGCCACGCCCTCGTCAGGTACCGTTTGCTGGACCATACAACTTCTTCCTCAAATATGGTACAGCTATCGTATGAAGTCCACCGAGGGACTGTCCGAATATCTCGTGTACGGTATTCCGGGCGTGCTGCTGGATTTACACGCTGACCAATATACTATAGCCTAACGTGGGGAATCGCTGGGGCGTTTCTGGGAACGTACGCGGTTGTGCAAAACCTGAACATACCGTTGATACTACAACCGCAGCTCTTCGCAGTGCTGTCCTTTGTGTCGTGGGCGCAGGTATGTACGGCATTGCATGCTATATTTTTTGCGTTTGAATCGCAAGCTGATCGACTTGCATCGTCGTAGTGCCAGTACTATAGTCATAAACGATCAAAAGCCACAGCGATTGCCATGTACATCGCAGCCGTGACGATATTCGCCGGCTTCGAAGCTGGCATGATTTACGCTATCTTCGTAAGTCGATACTTTATTCAGCGTCGCAGTTGCTAATCCCACTTCAGCCTTCGTATAGGGCTGGTAACATGGCACCCATTGAATTCTTTGGCATATTCAGTGCCATCCTTATATCAGGAGCCCTTCTGTACGTCTTCGCATGTGCATCAGCTGACTGACCATAGCTAACATGATAAGGCAGACCACAATATTACGAGATATACAAGTACAAGGAGGTTATCGGCATCTCCGTCATGTTTATGGCCGTCGACCTCATGGGCACCACCACCTGCTGCTTTATTCCCACGCTACATCCTCATAGGGGGAGGATCGTTCCGTGCGGCTCTTTAGCACTCTGGGGCTAGTCTTTAGTACACCTGCGGATACGGTCATATCTCAGCCAGCATGATGGGTGGTCGACCTCGTCCGCCGCCAACAAGGCCGGCCAGCACGCCGCCGACGCCGCCTGCGAGAATAGGCGCCCACGACAGCGCACCAGCCAAACCGACCAGAAAAACGGCAAAAAAGACCTTACTCACCTCACAAGAAGCTTGGATGGAAGCCGAAAAGCTCGTACCGAACCTAGGCGCAGCCATGGAGTTCTTACTCGGTCATGAACTGATCCCGGGAGGCGACAACGCCTTTACGGGCGAATCTCTGATCTCGGGTCTGCTGCATCTCGCCTTCTCGACGACTGGAGATCTCGCCAAGCGTGGCATCCTCGCTTTCGCGCACCTCGCCAAAGGAGTCCTCGCCCACGACGCCCAGACAGCGGTCAGCGACGCCGTCGTCGAGCGCGCGGAAGGGCAGCTGCGCCTCCGGCTCGACCACCACACGTCCCATGTCGAAGACCGGCTCGACGAGTTCTCGGAAATGATCGGCAAGATGAAGCTGGAGATGGAAGGGGGATCAGCCAGCCTGCGCGAGGCGTGCGAACGGGTGAAGGGGGCTGAGGCGGCGCTCGCCGCGGCACGCGAAGGGATACAGGAGTCCGCGCAGTTCATCGCGCGCCCGGGTGAGCCCGCACCTACCGCCTCCACGCTGACCATCGAGACAGCGCCGGTGCGCGTGCGCCGAGCGGCCACGCTCGCCGACCTCCTGCAGCGTCAAGTGCTGGTCCGAGGGGCGACCCTCAGCTCGGAGAGCGGTGAGCCCCTCGGGGAGGGCGCACTGAAGGACCGCGCCCGGGGAGTGCTGGATGAGATGGACAGGGCGGGGCTCACGGCGCCCGAGGGAGGTACGGTGGAGTCGGCCAAGATCCTCCCTCACGGGGACACGGTCTTCACGATGTCAAGTATCGAAGCTGCGCGATGGCTCCTCAAGCCCACGGTCGCCAAGCCGTTCGCACGCAAGATGGGGATGGCGGCGCAGGTGGTCGAACGCACGTACAGGCTGGTCGCCGAGCGCGTCCCCGTCTCGTTCGACCCGCGCGACGCGGCGGCTCTACGAGCGGTCGAGGCCGCCCACACGCTCAAGACGGGGGCGCTGGGCCGCGTGGAGTGGATCAAGCCCATGGAGCGGCGGTTTCCGGGACAGCGAACGGCACACCTAATGCTCACGGTAACGGGCATTGAACAGGCGAACATTGCGCTGAAAGGGCTATTTATTGCAGGACGCCGCATTCTGGTACGAAGGGATATAGATGAACCGAAGAGGTGCGCCCGTTGTCAAGCGTACGGGGGCCACTTCGCCCGGGACTGCAAGGCGCCGCACGACGTCTGCGCCAACTGCGCCGCCGGCCACCCAACGTCACAATGCCAAGTGGCGGCGGACCCGTACAAGTACCGCTGCGCGAATTGCGAGGAGGATGGCCATGCGGCGTGGGACAGGGCCTGCCCGGCGCTGCGCACGCGGGTGAGCGCACAGGTAAACCGGAAGGCCGACAGCGGCTTCCGCTTCTTCGTGACCAACGCGCCCGACACATGGGTCTCGGACGAGGAGGAGCTGGCAAGAGCGCCGCCGCCGCCCACGGTCTGGTCGCAGGTGCGGCACCGTTTCGACAAGGCCGACCGCGACCACCGCCCCACGCAAGCCCGACTGGACGAATTCCTTGACGCACCCAGGCAGCCGGCCAACCCCGACCTTCGTCAATGAATCCTACGACCCACAACACCCTACGCATCTGGCAGCAAAATCTCAATAAATCTGGGAGCGCCCAGTTAGATCTCGTCAATGATCGATTCGTTGCTGACTATGATATTCTAGCGTTGCAAGAGCCCTATCTGACCTTCCTCAACCTCACCTCCAGCACCTCCCACTGGCACGTCATCTATCCGACCACACACCGCAAGGAGGGGGCGGGACGGTCGCGAGCCGTCACCCTCGTCAACAAGAAGCTCTCGATCGACTCGTGGAGCGCCATCGCCACCCAGCACCCCGACGTCACCGCTATATCCATCCGCACCAAGGACGCAACCGTCCATGTTTTCAATCTCTACGTCGACGGGGAGCACGACACGGCTTTGCATGCGGCCTCACGGGCGGTGCTCAATGCCATTCCTGGAGGGGCAGAGGAGCCGCAGCATTTGGTTTGGCTCGGCGATTTCAATCGCCACCACCCCGCCTGGGATGACCCCACTAACCTCCACCTCTTCACGTCGGAGAACCTACGGCGGGCAGAACGCCTGATCACAATCCTCGACCGTCATGATCTATCAATGGCATTGCCGCCGGGCATCCCGACACTTGAAGCCTCCCGTACGAAGAACTACACCCGCCCCGACAACGTTTTCTGCACGGCCGCCATCCTGGAATGCCTGCGGACCTGCACGGTATTGCACGATAAACGTCCGACCAAAACTGATCACTTTCCCATCCAGACAATCTTCGACATGCCAACAGCGGCGGCAGTGCGCCGCCCCCGCAAGGACTTCCGCCGGGTCGACTGGGCAGCGTTCGGGCAGGCGCTGGCAGAGAGGGTGGAGGCCCGGCACTACCCCACCAACATCAACACGCAGGCGCGCTTCGACCGTGTGCTGAACAGCCTCATGGACGACCTCCAGGCTACAATTGCGGATCACGTTCCGGAGACGGCGGACACCCCGTACGCCAAACGCTGGTGGTCCGCGGAGCTCGCCAAGATGCGCACAGAAAAGGAGCGCCTCGGGCGGATCGCCTTTAGACACCGAGCCACGCCCGCTCACCCGGCGCACGCTGAGTACAGACGCTATCGTAATATCTATGCTGACAACATCACAGCGGCCAAGAACGACTTTTGGAAAGCGTGGATTGACTCCATAGATGGCAAGACGATCTGGGACGCCAACCGCTTCCTCAAGCGCGGAGCAACTGACGGCGGCCGAGCGCGGATCCCGCCAATTCGGGTACCCGGAGCGGGTGGCCAGGAGCGTGTGCTGAACACGAACGAGGACAAAGGCGCTGAGTTTCATCGCACATTCTTCCTACCGCCTAGTGCTGCTGTCATCCCCACAGGACCCTACCCGCAACCGCTCTATGACTTCAAGCCAATCACGGACACGCAAGTACGCCGCGCCATCAAGGTGCTCAGGGCGTTCAAAGCCCCGGGACCTGACGCTGTCCCAAATGAGGTATACAAGCATTGCGCAGACACGCTGACACCCATTTTGGGCTCACTCTTCAGGGCAACATTCACCCTTCAATACTACCCGGAGCGTTGGAAGATCTCCGACACGGTGGTGCTGCAAAAGCCGGGCAAGGAGGACTACACGGTTGCCAAGGCCTGGCGGCCCATCGCGCTCCTCGACTGCATGTCAAAAATTCTATCTCGTTGTGTCGCTGACGTTTTGGTGTATGAGGCAGAACAGAAGGCCATGCTCGCAGACCTGCAATTCGGCGGGCGTGCGGGGCGGACGACGACCGACTCCATTCACCTCGTCACCAAAACTGTCAAAGACGCCTGGCGGCGGAGTCACGTCGCCTCGGTCGTGTTCCTGGACATCAAGTCGGCGTTCCCAGCCGCCTCTCCGGAGCGTTTGTATCACAACTTGCGCATGCGGGGCGTGCCAGTTCAATACGTCGACTGGCTACGGGTGAAGCTTTCGGGGCGGAAGACTCGGATCCATTTCGACGATTTTTCGTCAGAGCTTTTTGATATCGCCAGCGGCATCGACCAGGGCTGCCCGCTTTCAGTCATCCTCTATGCCTTCTACAACTCTGATCTCATCGACAGCGCAGACACAAAGCACGGCGAGCACGCGGTGGGCTCGATGGACGACGTGGCCCTCGTGGTCACGGGCAAGACGTTCGGGGCCTGTCATGACAAAGTGCGGCGGTTCATGGAGCGGGACGGCGGTGCGCAAGACTGGTCCAGGGCACACAACTCCGCGTTCTCCCTCGACAAGTTCGGCCTCATCAACTGCAAGGCGCAGCCGAAGCGGATTGGGCTTGGCCCGCAACTCACGCTCTCGGACGGCACGGTCATCCAGCCGACTGATCACCATCGCTTCCTCGGGGTTCTCGTTGATCAGGCCCTCAAGTTCAAGCAACACGTCGCCTCGGCGTATGCGAGAGGCAGCCAACTGGTGTCCCAAATCCGGCGGCTGGCGAAGGCGCGGAACGGGCTCACGCTCCCCATCGTGCGCCGTCTCTATCTCTCTGTTGTTGTCCCGAGTATGCTCTATGCCGCTGACACCTTCCTCACCCCGATACGAAAACTCGCCGGCCACACTCGCAAGCACGGGTCGGCGGGGAACATCCGGCGGCTCGCACAGATTCAGCGGCAGGCGTTACTCGCCATGACGGGCGCCCTCCGCACGGCGCCAACCGACACGCTCGAGGCACACGCCCGCCTGCTACCCTTCGATCTGCTGGTGGACAAGATCTGCCACCGGGCGGCAGTCCGGCTGTGTACGCTCCCGAAGACGCACCCACTGGCGCCCCACGTTCGCCGTGCGGGCCGCAAGCTGGTCAAGGCCCATCGGTCTTCCTTGCACGAGCTCCTGGATGCTTATCGCAGGTGGCTGGCCTATCGTGACACGGAGCGCATTCGGCCGGTGCGCCTGCACCCGCGCTGGACGCCGCGTCATCGCACGCACGTCCTCGCGGACCGGGAGGAGGCAGTGGAAGACGACGCTCAGTGGGCGCTCGACGGCGCGTTCCGTGTCTACACGGACGGCTCGGACGTGGATGGGGGTGTCGGTGCCGCGGCGCTGCTCTACGCGCCGGGCCAGGAGGAACCCGAGGTCCTCCAACTCTACCTCGGACCGTCCACACGGCATACGGTGTATGAGGCGGAGATCGTTGCCACGATCCTCGGCATGGAGCTCCTGCGGCGAGCAATTTTGTGCACGCGACGCGCATCCATCGGACTCGACAACACAGCGGCAATTCGAGCCACCACGCTACGTTCTCCCGGGGCAGGGCGTTATCTCACTGACATCTTTCACGCAGCTGTACGAGACCTCAAAGCGGCGCGCCCCCGCCTTCGCCTCACGCTGCGTTGGGTCCCGGGCCACTCGGACGTCCCGGGGAATGAAGCAGCAGATGTAGCGGCAAAGGAAGCGGCACATGAGACATCATCCGCCAAGCACCTGCTCCCAACGTCATTACGCAAGCCGCTCCCACTCAGCGCATCGCGCGCCCGACAAAACTTCCAGCACGAGCTCGATCGGCGTGCGGGGGTCCGGTGGCGGACGTCGCGGCGCGGTGTTCGTATGGCAGAGATCGACGGCGCCCTGCCCTCCAAGAAATACGGGGCGCTCATCGCTGACCTCCCCCGACGGCACGCCAATCTTCTCATGCAATTCCGCACTAATCATGTTCCGCTGCAGGCGTACATGGAACGTATAGGGAAGGCGCCTAGCGCGACTTGTCCGACGTGCGGCGAAGCGCCCGAAACGGTGCAGCACTTCCTCCTCGTATGCCCAACGTACTCGCTACATCGCGCCGTCCACTTCGCGCCGCTCGGCTTCTCCGGTCGCACACTCTCCGCCCTCCTCAACGCGAAGGCCTCCCTCCGCATGCTGTTCAGCTACATCAACGCCACAGGAAGGCTGCGTTCAGCGGTCGGCGCCCTCATTGGCCCGCGCTCTGGCTACCCCGACAGCGACGACGACGGCGGCGACGCCTGACGACCTGGACGCCTTCTTCGACCCTCTCGCCCCCGCTCTCCCCCTCTCCGTCTCCTCTCTCCCCGCCTTCGTTTCGTGTCGTCTACTTTGTACGTATATGGGCATGCTGGGAGCATAATCTCCGCGTTGGGGCCGGGGGAGTTCTGACGGTGCCGGGTGTCTGCCCGGCTACCGTACCCCTCCCGTGGCAAGAGGCTCATAGCCCGGCAGCGCCAGCGCTGTTGCAAAGCACGGGCAGGTTTAGAACCCGGTTCCCTGCCGTATACTGGCCGGCGCGGTGCGACCAGCATGTGGCCCCCTTCCCTTCCCCCTCTTCCCTGTCTGTTAAACCACTCTTTCTATTGCTCCCGGTCGTCTAACTTATACTCCTACCATACTACTGTGCCCGCGGCGGCCTCGGCCGTCGCACCCCCCACCCCCCCCCTACGTATGCCTGTCGATCCCTCGGCTCTCTCCCGTAGTCACCCGCGCTGTATTGCCTACCATAGGGCTCGGCCCTCGAGGGCAATAAACGAGGATTCAAAGAAAAAGTCGCTGCTTGTTAACATGGACACCAGAACGACCGGGGACAGAGGGATAATGCAGCTAACCGGAGGAATGCTGAACGGCGCCATCTCGCCGCCTTACCTTGGAACCCCTTCATTGCCGGCCTCATCGACACTCATATCGACCAGAGGAACATCTATCTGGCTGTGGAGTTCGGGCCCTTCCAGTCGCTTCTGGCGCAACTGCAGCGCAGGCGTTTCAACGAATGCGAGATCAAGTTCTACTTCTCCAACATCATTCTTGCTTTGGAGTTCCTGCACACGCACGGCGTCGTACATTGCGACGTGAAGCCCGAGAACCTTGTGCTTGGCGCGGACGGGTACCTCCTCCTCACCGATTTCGGGCTCGCCCAACCTTTGCATGGCAATCACAAGTGGAACCGGACGGGCACGCTGGAGTACATGAGCCCAGAGCTTCTTTCCGCGGAACCCTTGGACACCGTGGAGAAAAGGGTGGCGACGGACTGGTGGTCGGCCGCCGTTGCTTTATTTGAGATGAAAACTCAAGCTGTGGTACGCCTGCTTCTCTTGGGGAAATAGGTGCTCAAATCTGACGTCGCATGCTGATTGTGAATATTAGCCCTTCGAAACCGACAGCATGACTGAACTGGCGCAGAAACATGAGGGCGCTCCTCTTGAGTGGCCAGAACACCTCTACATTGATGAAGACTTCCGGGACCTTCTCTCGCGAATGCTCCATCTCTCCCTTCCCCACCGCATCGGTGCAAGTGAGGTTCCCGAGGGTCGAAACGGTTCCCTCATCAACCGCGAGCTTCGGAACCATCGTTTCATGGCCTCGATTGACTGGGAACGAATCGAGACCCGGGTCGCGACGGTACGTCTCCATATACACTCATTGCGTGCGCCAATGCTCATTCGCGTTGGCTTCTAGGCTCCGCGCGTCGCAAAGCCTGTACCGGACGAGGCTGACATACGGCACCGCATCCGGTTCCCGGAGCAGTCCAAGCTGCCTGGCATCTCGCTAAAGAAGCCGTCCGCTCGTCTCCAGTGGCATGAGCTCATAACGAAGAAAAAGCCCTCCGCGCACAAGAACCACCTTCCGCCACGGCCCCAACCCTCACCTTCTGTGGTTGTGGAACGTGGCAGCAGCATTCCTCCCACACTCTAATGCGCCGCGAGCGGTACTCTTTACGACCTCACGCCCCATACCCAGCTGTATTCTTTCTCATTCCCCCGTCGCATGATGCTGTATCCGTAAATTTTTTTTATCATGTAGAAAAGCTCGCCGCGTGTAGATGCTCCAGCCTCCGAGTACCCCATATCTCCAACTAGTGTTGTACATCTCTCACCTGCCCCTCATCTCATTAATCTAGAGGATGCCAGTACGCTTCCATCTTGCAGACCATGAGGCATGTCCCCTTGGTGTGTTCATCCCTGAGTATGTTTCGCCCGCCACTCCGCCGCGGCCCGCTCCCCCCGCGTATGTACTTTGACAATAAGTCCTTTGCGCCTGATCTGCGCGGCTCCGCCCCACACAATAAGGAGCGCGCCTTCGCGGATCTCAGGCCTCAGGGATCTGCCACCCGGCGGCGTCAAGCTATGTACGATGTTCATTGACTCGTGCACGCGCTGTGCTAACTTGAACTTCTAGTAGTGACTAGTGCCGCACCCCAATCCAGCTGCAGGCCGGCATGGGATGCATCCGCGCCGACCTTAATTTGAGCTAATAATGCACTAGCAGCCTTGCAGAGGTCTTGTTCAACGAGAAGTGCTCGCAGAACCCGACCGTGCGCGCACAGACTCCGGTCATCCTAGTCATCCGGCGTGTTTGTGGCGCAGGCTCTGAGATCTGGACACCGGAAAACAAGACGCGTCTCACCTTAGATCCCGCATCCCGCGCCACATCTCGCGTTCGACCTCCGCGCACCCAGGCTGGTTCGTCGTGGCTTGAAGGTGAGTGAGATTTTGGAATCGTAGTGTGTTGATCTTAATTCAGGTTGAGTGAGCGGTAATCGTCCGACAGATTGGTCTGTGGCATAGGGACGTCTTGGATCTCCTGAGGTGCAGCAGGTCTGCTCGATCGGCACCGTCTGGGTGTGTACCGTACCATGGTCCATGGATTCGTAAGCTTCACCTAGAAGCTGAGGAGACGAAGTTAGCAGAACTCTGGCAGCCGGCGCGTCAAATCAAGCCTATGGGCCCTCGACCGTACCTCAGCAATGTCTCTTGTCCTTCAAGTTTGCCAGCGTTGGTTTGGACAATGGCCAGCACCTGCTCCTCAAGAAGCACGACCATCCAGGAGCGGTTTGACCAAGCCCACTCCACACGTACCTGTTACACAAACATGCGTCAAAGTGCTGGTCGCTGGCGGCGCCATCGCAGTAGGTGCTCATGGGCGCCGCCCAGCCATGCGCACATGTCCACGGTTGAAACACCCCAAATCCACCACCAGCGCGCGCGCCAGGCGCATCGAGATGTCGATGAGCCCCGGCGGCGCGCGCAGCAATCTCAGCACACCCAGCGGCGCGCACGCATCTCGTCCAGAATACAGATCCCCCCAGCGTGCCAGTGCTCGCACTAATCGCCACACCGAAGTTCGAACAGACGCTACAGACGCACCTAAAACCCGGGCCCGGCCCGACGCGGACTAGCGTGCGCGCGAAGACAAGACCTCCAACTCAGACCGGACCCGGACCCCCCAAACGAGACCTCGGGCGCAGGCCGCGCAGCGAGACAATAAGACCGCGCGATCGCGCGCGGACATACCGGCACGGTGCGCATGCGCTTTAGCCCGCCTCGTTGCGGATGCGCCGTGCGCGCGCAGACTGCGAGACGGGCCCGGGGCACAACAGAACTGAACAGGGTGCTGATGTGCCTCCCGGCGGTGTGGGCGCGCGCGGGCAGGATCCGATGACGATGCCCGGGCACCTAATAGGACGCAGACGGACGCCGAACGCTCACCTGGTGTTCAGTTGTGCGCCGTGCACGATGCACGAGCTCGCCGCGCGCGCGCGAGCGGACCCGAGACTCAGAGTTCACGAGAAGCAAGTTCAACGAGTGTTCGGATGTTTTGCCTAGCACTGATGTAGGATAGGTAGGGGATACTGGGTCCGCGGCTCCTCCCAACAACTCGGCAGCCTTCCGTCGCCTCCTCCTTGCGCGCGGCAGCATCACCAGCACACGCCGCTGCCCTCGAACCTGAACCTCCCAGCTATCCGGTGTCCGGGGTGTGCTAGCGCGTACGGTGGCGCGCGCGGCGCCCGCCTCATGGGCATGGGCCCGCGGCGCCACATTACGACGCGGGCAGCGGGCTATCAAGGGCCCGCCCCCCGCGCGGGGGATTATGGTGAAGGCGTCTGGTGGTACAGTTGTGTCTGTGTTCGGGTGCGCGGGGCGCGCGCAAAAAGAGGGAGGGAAGGGACTAGGGCGCGGGCTCGGCGGCCGGCAGGGGTACGTGTAGGGCCGTGTAAGACGAAGGAGTGTCGGCGCGAGCGAGTGGGAGGGCGTGCAGGTGAGCGATACAGTGGTCGGAGAGCACAGGGGAGAGCTGGGAAAAGATACCTGCGGATGAGCGACGTCAGTATCCGGCGCGGGTACGGGAGCGGGGGAGGGGGGGCGACTCACGTTCGGGTAGACATACATACGCCATGCGTTCCCGTCGATATAGAAATTACAATAAGATTAGGGCGTAGAAGTCGAAAGCGTGAGTCGGGTGCTTGCGAGAGGTGCCGAAACGGTATTAGGTGGGGAATACCCGGAGTATGGTGACGTCGTCGACGGCGGGGAAGGCAGAAGCGTGGCGGGTCGTTCACTTGCTACTTGCTGAGGTTCCGACGCGCGGTGGAGGGCCCGGCTTCCGACGCACGGTGGCTGATCACAGGATCGGACGTCGAGTGGCCCAGCCGGCGCGTCGCGCGCTGTCGCCCGCGGGGGGGATCTTGCGCGCGAGCGTGCGTCTTCGCCTTGAGGATGCTGATGCTATCCGCGTCCTCCTCGTCGGCGAGGCACATGCCGTCCTCGTCGGGGTCCGCGAGCGTGGAGTCGTCCTCGTCGCTCATGTACTCGTCCTCGTCGCTGTCGCTGTCGTAGTCGGAGTCGTAGTCGCGCTCGCTCTCGCTGCCGCTGCCGCTGTAGTCGTAGCACGTGTGCGCGCGGCGCCAGTAGCGGCCGAGGAAGAGCTTGATGTCGGAGCCCATCTGCAGGAACTCGACGTTCCGCGCGAGCCCCTCCCAGCTCAGCTCGCCATTCTCGAGCGCGTCCTCGATGAAGGACGTCGAGCCGAAGTAGATATAGTGCACGAGATGGTGGAACGAGGCCGGGTCGGGGACGGGGAGGTGGACGACGGGGTGTGTGCATGTTGACGAGGGGAGCACGCAGGGGACTCGCAGCGAAGACGCGGACGACTGGCGCGAGAGAGACGGGGTGTCGTGGCTGGACTTTGGGGCGTCCGCTTCCAAGTCGAATGCCGACGCGCCGCTAAGGAGACCTCGCACGAGGGAAGACTGCGCGCACAGGTAGTCCATGTGAAGCTGCAAGGCGACGTCAGTTAGAGCACACGCGCACGACCGCCGAGCGCACTGACCTTCATGATCATGCGTCGCGGGCGTACAGGCTTCCGGGCAGATGTTGGTGGCGGCGCGGGACCGTCCTCCAGCCCGAAAGACTCCGAGCTCAGAGTGGAGCTGATGCCCATCCTGCCGAACGCGTCGCAGTCGACGATGGGACCGTGCGGCTTTGCAGCCATGTCCGAATCCAAAGAAACAACTGCGGAACGCAGTCAGGCTCGGAGCGTGCGCATCGGAGGGCGGGACGCTTACCGATAGTGCAGTCGGAGGTCTCGGGCCTGCTCCAGTAGTGGGGGGCGAGGCGGCGGAGCTGGTCGACGATGTACTCGAGGGGAACACCTGCGAGAGCGGGGGGCGGGAATGGGCGGGGAAGGAAGGGGAGGGGGTGCATTGCACGGCGGGGCGCCAAAGAAGGATAGGGGAGGGTCAATGCACCAGAGGACCGGGCAAACGGGGGAGGACGAGCGCAAGAGGAAAGGCTTATAGGTGCGGGGACGGGCGCATTATTGTCTGCCAGAGACATGTTTTGGGCAAGGCTGGGGTATGTCGGCGGGGAGGAGCGAGGGGGACACCTGATTTAGCAGCCCAGAGCCGGGGGTGGGGCGGACTAGGAAGGGCTCCTATGGACAATTGTTTCGACTCGGGCCAAATTGGCCAAGGATAAACGGATGAATATGGAAGGGCGCGCTTCCGCACGGCAAGAAACAAAAAACGGGAGGTGTCCGAACGAAGATATACCCGCGGACAGGAAGCGGGAAGGATGCAGGTGCTCGCGCACGCCGAGCAGTGATTTATAGCGACGTCTGCGCGGCGATGTTGCGTCCCTCGCAACGCGGGCAACGACGAGAGCGACAAGGAGCGCGGATGCTGGCTGTGGTTTGGCGCTCCGACGCTCGACGATTGCATCTCCGGCCGCGCGCGTTGCCAGCGCCTCTCTGCCCTCTTATTGTTCTCGCCTCCCCGTTTGGGAGCCTCGTGTCTGCCGCGTGCCCCTCCCAACGCCTCTGATCTCCTCCGTCCACCCGTTCGCATCTCCCCTGACCCCTTCACCGCCTGACTGCATCAGAATCACCCCTCGACCACACACCACCCGGCGCTCGTCGTGCAGGTCGCTTTCTCGCCCGGTTTGCGCCACGCCCGTCGGCCTTGCCATTAATCTCGATGCTGCACACTATAGGCCGCGTCTAGTTCCAACAGATGCGTCGGCTACGCGCATCGGACGCCCCATGATCTGTACTCAGGCGGTCAATAGCCTCGTGCACTTAATCGAGTTTAAAGTACGTTTACACAAGTCGAATTGGAGGGGCAGCCGCCTCGCGCCGCACGCGGCAGCGAACCGCGCCTGGACGCCCTTCCCAGGTGCCGGCCCCTCCAACGTCTCGCGCCACCGGCAGCGAGCCGCGCCCGGTTTTCCTTTCTGGGCGCCGTCCCGGCGATTTGTGCCGCGCAGAGGACTCTTGCCCGGCAGCGGGAGAAAGCCCCTTAACCTTTCTCCTCGTCGCTGCCAGGTAAGCCTTTGTTCGTCCCTCGCGCGGGACCACCTTCGCTCTCTGGAGAGAAGCTGAACCTTTCTCCTCGTCGCTGCCAGGCGTTTTTAGCTACAAAGTCGCAAGCTCCCATCTAAATTTATCATTTGGTTGATGTCCGAGCATGGCCAGACGCCCGAAGCACAGAACGGGTCGACCGCGGCAACGCAGCTCATCGTCGAGGCATGTACCCACGCTGTCGACAAATACCGTAGCGGGGACATCAGCAAGGCACAAGCCGTCCTTGATGTCGCGACTCAGCTCGTCGGCGCCGAGCCCCAGCAACTCGGAGACGCCTACGACTCTACCCCTATTCAATCGTATCTCGCCATGCTTGACGAAATCGACCGGTCGCATCGCGTGGAGTCCGGATCAAGGGCAGGGGGTCATGGAGAGCACGAGGAGCGAACCGAGGGAGCGGGTCGAGAAGGATCAAGCAGGAACGGTACACCTAGACTCTCGCAGCCGTCCGCGCAGGACAGGTCCAGAGCATCCAGTGAAGACGCCGATGAGCCTCGCTCCAAGCGAGCTAAGGTCGACCCCTCCTCATATGCCTGGGCTGCTACAGATTTCATCCTCGAGGCTACACTCGATCCTAGCATCGCCCGAACACTCGAACTCATTCGAATCTACGGAGACGACCTCACTCAGGCACGGCGAGATCTCAGCGCATCAGCTTCCGTACCAGAATTCCCTGAAGCAGAGTGGACGAACATCCTCACCGGTCGGGCCGTGGACCTCGACCACGTTTTCGCCGGGCGCTACACCTCCGGCCCAGATGAGAAGATCACCGAGCGAATCGGCGAATTGGAATTCTCCTACCGAGCGCCCGTCCCTTCTAAGAAGGTTGGGTGTTTCGGCGACTGGGTATATGCCTGGAAGAGAGCCTCTGTCGCCACCGCCTACGCCTTCCCACATCGGCGGGAAGAACTCGATGCCTACGGAGAGCAAGTCATTGGGCTTTTCGGCGCCCTCGCGCCGGCTATTCACTCACGCGTCATGGACTTTGACCGCGCCGTCCGAAAGCGAGTCGGATCCTCCCGGCGCTATCTACTCACGGACGTCGCCGCCTTCGCAGATCTCCGACTCCAATACATCGACGCTGGTGGCGCGAATGTCTATGGGATCGAAGCGCCCGCGCTCTCCAGCGCCTCCGGAGGAGGACGACGAGGGAAGGGTAGCAGCCGCAAGAAAGAGGCATGCCGGCGCTACAACAGCGAGAACGGCTGCCCCAACAAGGCCAGCGAATGCCGTTTCCATCACGCCTGCGCCGGATGCGGAGCTGAGAAGCATACGCAGCGCGAATGCACTAAGAGCGCGCAGCGCAGCGCATGATAGCATCGCGCAACCGGCTTTCCTCCGCGGTCTCGTATGGGACGACCTGGGTGCACCCGCGCGGCGCTTCGCGGACGTGTCCCTAACTCACGCGCCTGTCCCGGAGGTACCCAAGGCAGTGCGAGAGGACGCGGTGGTGAACGCAACCTTACGCGCCCATCCGCATTTATTCAAAATAGTCACACCCATCAATGTGGAGCGTTTCGAGGAACTTCTCCAGGCGCATCCCAACCAAGCCTTCGTCAGGTCGGTGACGCGCAGCTTGCGCGAGGGATTCTGGCCGTACGCGGACGCCAAACCGGACGAGTACCCGGACACCTGGGATGAGCGTCGACCCGCCCCGCAGGACGAGACTGCCGCGTCTTTCCTCCGCAACCAGCGCGACGAAGAGATATCTCTCGACCGCTACTCCTGCGCATTCGGACCCGCTCTCTTACCCGGGATGTACTCAATGCCCGTACATGTCGTGCCCAAACCGCACTCCTCCAAGTTTCGCCTCGTAAACGACCAGAGCGCCGGTCTCTTCTCCCTCAACTCAATGATCCGACCTGAAGCGATCAAGGGCGCCGTACTCGACGGCATACCGGCACTTGGTTCTGCGCTGCGTCGCGCTAGGACCCGCGACTCGAGCGACTTCATAATGTGGAAGTCGGATGTGTCGCAAGCGTACCGCCGAATGCCGGTAGCGCCCCACTGGCAGATTCGGCAAGTGGTCACTATCGACGGTTTCCGGCACGTCGATCGGTGCAACCTTTTCGGCGGGCGCGGCTCCCTCAGGGTGTGGGCCGCGTTTGACTCTCTCGTGAGCTGGATTGCGCAACACGCGGCCGGAGTCGAGAAATTCAACTACGTCGATGACGACTTCGGTTTCGCGCGCGTAGGCGACGTTGAATGGTACCCACCCTATCAGCGTTACTTCCCAACGCCTCAAGCTCGCCTTCTCTCTCTATGGGACGAACTCGGAGTTCCGCACGAGCAGCCGAAGCAGTTGCACGGCCTCGTTCTACCAGTCATCGGTTTCGAAGTCGACCCCAACGCCATGACGGTCACGCTCCCCTCCGAAGGCCGCGAGCGTCTGGTCGCGGCCATTGACGACTTCTGCGTACTCACTGCCGGTAACAGGAGGAGGTCCCTCGCGGAGTTCCAAGCTTTCACGGGTTACGCCAACTGGGCGTTCAACGTCTATCCTCTCCTTAAGCCCGCGCTCTCCAACGTCTACGAGAAGATGTCTGGGAAAGTCGACCGCCGTGCGGGCATCTACGTCAATGCAGCCGTGGTGCGCGACTTGCAATGGCTCAAGAAGCACGTCCTACGCGCACCCGGTGTTCACCTCCTCGACGCGAAGCCTGGAACCCGGCAGACCTTGATCAAGGCGCGCTCGGCGACGAATTCGCCCTCACTGACGCCTCCGGCGTCGGTCTGGGCATCTATTTTCCCTGGCTGTCACTCGGATTTCACTGCGAGTTACCACTTGAGGCCCCGACGAACACCATATTCTTCTTCGAGGCCTTGGCGATCTGCGCCGCTGTGCACCGCGCCCGCGCATGGAGGCGAGCAGGGCGTTTCGTGAAGCGTTTCGCCATCCTCTCCGATAACTCCAACAGCGTTGCGATTTTCAATACGCTCCGCGCCTCACCCCGCTACAACGGCATCCTCAAGAGTGCCATTGACGTCATGGTCGATTGTGGTGTCGACGTGCGCGTCGACCACATCCCTGGCACGCTCAACGTGATCGCCGACGCGCTCTCCCGTGGACGACTAGATTTCGTCCGCGAGCACGTCCCGAACATCACGTTGCTACCTCTCATACCCCCGCAGGATGCGCTGGGGCCGGTCGCCTCATGATCTCTTCCTCACGCAGGGCCCGCCAGCCTCCACGGCAGGCATGGACCCTCGAACGCCTAGTGCATGAACGCGCCATTGCACTAGGACACGCCCTCGACTCAAGCACCAAACTCGCATACTCGTCCGCCTTAAACAGTTACATCAATTTCACACACCTACACGCGTTTCCAATCGAACCTACCGCCGAAACACTCAGTCTTTTCGCAACCTATATGTGCCACCATATCGAGCCGCGGTCGGTCGACTCGTACCTTTCGGGCATATGCAGCGAACTCGAGGCCTTCTACCCCGACGTCCGCTCCGCCCGCGCTTCACCCCTCGTGTCTCGCACAATGCGGGGTTTCAAACGCCTCCGAAGCAAACCCGTGGTCCGCAAGCGCGCTCTCTCGAGAGACGAGCTCGTGCGCGCCATCGCGTCTTTCGGTACATCCCCATCCTATGACGACAAGCTATTCGTGACAATCCTCCTCACTGGTTTCCACGCGCTGCTGCGTCTCGGCGAACTCGTGTGGCCCGACGACACCAACCTCCAGACATATCGGAAGCTTACCATGCGCACCACCGTCAAGATCTCCCCCTCATCCTTCGAGTACCTCCTGCCTGCCCACAAAGCAGACGCATTTTTCGAGGGCAACCGTGTCCTCATCAAACGCTCCGTTCGCGCACCCGACCCCCACGCTTTCTTCAGTGCATACGTCAACACCCGCGACCATCGGTTCCCTCTCCGCGCTGAACTCTGGATTTGCGCTGACGGAAGGCTGCCCACGCGCTCCTGGTTTATGCGCCGCCTGCGCGCCATCTTCCCTCGCGACATCTCGGGCCATTCGATGCGCGCTGGCGGTGCGACGTCCCTCGCTGCCGCTGGCGTCCCACCTGCGACAATTCAAGCCCTTGGGCGCTGGTCCTCCGACGCCTGGCTGGTTTACATCCGCAAACACCCAGCGCTACTCAGCGCTATGCTCGCCGACGGTCGATCGCTGCATGACGGTGCCGGCGTCGCACCTCTCGCCGGGCCTGCTCCCAGCGAATAGACTCACTCTCCCCATGCCTCGCGTTCCCGACACAACCCCCCCCACACTCTACGCTGCTACCGACTCGACTCCTGACAGTCTTCGACTCTACGCCCGCACACCTCTATAGCCTCGATTCAACTCTCGGCAGCATATACATTTCCATGTTCCTTACCATCTCCCGACTCAATTTTATTCTTTAGACCTTTACCGTTTCGTCTCGGAAATGCAGCACTGGGTGCCTCCCCCTAGACGCCCGCGCGGCCATCCGCACGCAAGCGCCGGGGAGACACCCGAGTTTGCCTAGCTCCAGCAAGACCCGCCGTGTCTTCGCGCGCAAGGCCCGAGAATTCGTCGAGTTTAAAGTACGTTTACACAAGTCGAATTGGAGGGGCAGCCGCCTCGCGCCGCACGCGGCAGCGAACCGCGCCTGGACGCCCTTCCCAGGTGCCGGCCCCTCCAACGTCTCGCGCCACCGGCAGCGAGCCGCGCCCGGTTTTCCTTTCTGGGCGCCGTCCCGGCGATTTGTGCCGCGCAGAGGACTCTTGCCCGGCAGCGGGAGAAAGCCCCTTAACCTTTCTCCTCGTCGCTGCCAGGTAAGCCTTTGTTCGTCCCTCGCGCGGGACCACCTTCGCTCTCTGGAGAGAAGCTGAACCTTTCTCCTCGTCGCTGCCAGGCGTTTTTAGCTACCCTCCTTCCCTCCCTTTATGCATATTTATTTCCATTTCCCTTACTAGTAACGTACACTACTAGTTCCGGTGTACCGTTTCGTCTCGGAAATGCAGCACTGGGTGCCTCCCCCTAGACGCCCGCGCGGCCATCCGCACGCAAGCGCCGGGGAGACACCCGAGTTTGCCTAGCTCCAGCAAGACCCGCCGTGTCTTCGCGCGCAAGGCCCGAGAATTCGTATGTCCTGAACTTCATTTCCTGCGACAGCCCACCCAATCTGGTGGCGCCGCTGTGCTCATCTCTCTCGCTTGGCTTAGCGTCAGTATTCGCACCTGATTTCCTTGCACATCGAGCTCGGATTGCGCGTCGATGCATGTCTTGTCCTTAATCCACTTATCAGCCATTCCAACAGAATTCACCAAGATACTCCGGTTGTAACGCACCTAACCATAGTTTTGACACTCCGTCTAACAACATGCGGCACGAAAAAGGCAGGAGGTTAACGTAACATTGTCCACAGATCTCGACCCGCCTTCGAAGCATGGGAACTTACGCAGACGGATCTGTCCTTGCGTTTGTTGTCTCCTCCGCGCCAGCCGCGTAGAAGCACAGTTCGGGATGATCCGCCGCACAGACAATCATCATGCGCACGAGCGTGACCGGCGGCTGACAATGGAGTGCCCACAAGAGGCGTCGAATGTAGTCGAGTTCTCTGCGGACGGTGGGAAGCAGCCGCCGGGACGGGTGGGAAGGACAATGTTCAGGACGGCCGGACATTGTGTCAATCACCGTGATGGGAGACCAAGGTAGTCGGGATTGCCATTTGAACGATCCTCTATCAGGCTGCTGCCAGAGGCGGTGAGCTACATTCCGAGATGAGTTATCGGCTGCTGTTTATCGAGTCTGAGAAAGAGCGAACGAATGTCAGTTCCATCATGTTCCTCTGTTGTGGCAAGCGACAGAACCTGCGTCCAATCACATCATTAGAGGTCTCCCACTATCATCGGCCGCCTCAGAACTTAGGACGTACTGTGAAAGTTGACTCAACATCTGATGATCATCCTTCTACGCATCATCATCAGGACGCGTGAAGACCTGGCTAGAATGGCCTGCGGGCTGCAGCGTAAAACTGAGCGCTTGCACCGCGGACTTACAACCCGAGGGTCCAATCCAAACGTTCCTGCACGCATGCCCCAGATATCCACGAAATACTCCCCAATATTTGCGCGCACGCGATCGCATTTAATCCTCAAGTTTGCCCGCCAGGTCAGCATCACACACAGGCTCCGAGGACCCACTCGCTAGCATCACTAGTACCGCCGCAGACGCTCTAAAGACAATAAGGAGCAGCCTTCGCGGAAGGCACCGTCAGCCGGCGAGGGGATCTCCGAACCAGCATCGCAGGCTGCTCTGTTCACGCCACGCACACAGACGCATATGCCGTCATATGTGGGCCCGGCGTGCGGTTTGGATGCATTAATGATGATTGCGCCGCGTCGTCCGCGAGGCGCAGCGGCTGCGTGCGAGTCCCGATATGGCGACGCCCGCCCATAACAGGCACCTAAGTTGGCGCAGGGGGCGTCGGCTTGCGTGTCATGCATGTGTGCCGCGCCTCCGCCTGTGTGGAATGGACGGTAGCGGGCGAGCCGCTGCGGAGGCCTGGAGGCCATGAGGAACCCACATAGCAGGGCGCTAGGGTGTCTGTTTGGAAGAGGAGGCTCCTTCCGTGTCGGTGAGGCGCACTGGCGTGCATTGCATATCACGTACGACGCACGCCGGTGCGAGTCACTGTCAGCGCGTTGGACAGGGCTGACAGCCGCAGTGAGGAGAAGGGCTTCGAGGGATGCGCGGGCTGTACGTGATGGCCGCGGTGGATGGTCGAGACTGCATGCACATGTAGACGGGACTCACATATGTTATGTACGGTGCGTATTTGGCACTCGTGTGTATAGAGAGGACGCATATGCGTAGCGAGACGAAGAATGTTTTTTCGACGTCTGCAGCGAGCCTGGCACAATAATGTTCAGATGTAGATCCCCAGGAAAGCCTCAGATATATTGCGTCCAGCAAGGACACATTATTGAGGATGCCAGCTCTACGGCGCAGATCATGCAGTCTGCCCGAGAAGTCCCGAAGCTCTTGGTTATAAGTAGTATTCGCCAAGCTTCCGACTAGTCGTAGGTTTACTCAAGCAGAACGGAGGTACAGTAGAACAGGGCAGGGACGAAACTTCTCTCAAGCGCCCAATTATCGGCTTTAGTCGGTGGCTGTCGGTGGCTTCACAGTGCTTTGTGGCGTCTCCTGGCCAGCCTGAGCGTCACTCACAATTTCCAACGCCTCTCTCTCCGCACTTATTACACACTGGCGAGGTATTACTAGTGTAAACGTCTCTATATCTACGCATCGCGGCGCGCGGTCTCCTCTAGGCAGTCCCTGGATATAAGGTATCGACGTGGGGGAGGCGGTGGTGGTAGTGTTCCGGACTCGGCGAATACCGTAAACTGCACATTAGCCCACTATTAGCAGCAGCACTGTAACGCCCTCGCCCTCCGCCCTGCTCACAAGTAGCACTGTCTCTATCAGCGGCCCCGAGCATCCTCGTCCTCAGGCCTCAGGGCTTGAGCGTGAGCGCGCGCAGCTTGTGGTCGAGCAGGGTGATCTTGGACTCGACCTGCGCGATGCGCTCGAGCTTCGCGTCGTGCAGCTCCTTGAGCATGCGCCGCTGGTCCTCCTTGAGCCGCTTGAACTCCGCGTCGAGCTCGTGGTGCCACGGGTAGAGCACCGTCGTCTGGAAGGCGAGCGCGGCGGTCGCGATCGTGAAGTTCAGGTAGGGCAGCAGGCGGGAGGCGGTCGGGCCGAGAGGCATCGTAGAGGGGTGGGTGGATGGAGGGATTATGTGCCTGTCGGCGGACCTGGGTGGTGGGGCGCAGAGGAACGGCGAACGCGGAGGCGGGGCGGTAGGGGAGGAGAGCGAGGAGAGCGAGGAAGAGTCGAGGACGAGGTGGATGAAGATGAAGAGAGGAGGCAATGAAGGAAAGCGATAAATAAGCACGAGCTCCGGTACGTCTCGAGGGCAAGCGGGAATTTGTAGGCTGCTGCCACCAGGTGCCGCCGAGTCGCGGGTCCTGGGGCTAGACGTCAGACGCCCATAGCGGATCAATGTCACTGCTTGCATAATCTAATCTAATCTAATCCGGGCCATACGGCCCCTTCGGCTCTCCGACGACTCTCCGGGAAGTGCTGCATCCGCCCGGGTTGCGTCGACTGACAGAACACCGGACGGGATGCGACAGAGGGAAAGGCGCCGATCGCATTCGTGAATGAAAAGATACAAGAAGAGAGTCTTTCAGGGTAGCATGCAACATTCGGGGCCCACTAACAGCGCGCGGGGTGCTCGCGTCTCGCGCGCCAATGACAGAAACGCGTCTTGCTCTCATCCACCGTGCTGACTCTCGGGTTCCCTCTTCTATGCTCATGTGAAGCACCCTATCCTGATATCGCCCACCATCATGTCCAGTGTACTGTCAAGCAGCGTGTTCGAGGCAAACCCGTACGAGGGCCACCCCAACCTGTCCGAACTGGAGGCAGAGGTCTTGTGGCAATACGCCAAGCTATCGCAGAACGTGAAGGAGGTGCGTCCTCTCCGTGCCGTTCATTCATATCTGTTCTGAAATGTGGCTCAGCTGATTGCAGAGACGCGCCGCGTAAGCGAAGCTCCGGACGAGAAGTTGCTGCAGCAGCTGCGCGCGCTGGAAGTGAAGATGGGCCTGGTCTTGACACTGGTACGCACGCGTTCCCTGGCAGATACGGATAGCAACAAACTCAAGGTTTGGTTCGCGTCACGCAGTTCAAAGCTTCCGTGTGGGCCGTAATCAACGAGCAGCCTTTGGCCGACGCGTCCTCCGGATACGCAGATACCACAGCAGATGATACCGTCCGGCGTTAACATTGACATACCGGCCCCCCTTGCGCATTCCACGTTCCACACTCCCCACATCCTCGTGCTTGTCTCTATGCTACATCATTGTATTGTTACGCGTTCACCGCAGCTGCACCTTGCCCAGCTTCCCCGCGAGACCCGTTGCGCCGATCGGCGTGACGACGCTGGTGTCCCACACGACCAGCTTCCCGTCGACGCCCGACGTGCTCACTTTCGTGACGTTGCCACGGGCACCCGCGTACGGGCGTACGCTCGTGATCGTGTTCTGGTGCACGGTGAAGAGCTCGGACTCCGAGGACGGCCCCGTGGTGGGCGACCCGGGCACGTTGGAGATGCCGCGCTCGGCGGCGTTCCGGAAGGTGTTGAAGGCCGCGCTGTTCAGACGGCCCACGGGAGAGGCGTTTCCGAAACCGGAGCGCGCCCCGCCAGCGGCCTTGTTGGCCTGCGGGTCGTCGAGGCTCCCCACGAGCTCCCAGCCGCCTTCGTTGCCGGAGAAAACTAGCGGCTGGCAGTCGTGACCCGCCGCGATGAGTGAGTCCTCGGTGGTCCATGCCAGAGTGACCAGAGGAAGGGTCGACATCTTGATCGTGTAGATGGCGGGCCCGCCGGGGTATACGATGGAGACGGTACTGTCGTGGCCTGAGCGTGATGACATCAGATACGTTTGTTATGAAGAATGATCTGAATGCACATACTGGCGAAGGCGAGCACATCACCCGAAGGTGAGAACGCGACACCGTGGACCCAGCCACCGGAGGGGCTTTGATACTCGCCGCAGATGGTGTTGAAGGGGAGTTTCTCGCCCCAAACGGTCGCCGCAGGCCTGAACATTTGTTAAAGAAACCATCGCGAGACATCATCATGATTCTGCGCACCTCTTGTCCACGTCCTTGATGTAGGCAGAGAAGACGCGGGCCTTCATGTCTGCGCTACCAGCGGCAAGAAGGACATTGTTCGGGTGCCAGTCGATAGACAGAACCGTCGACCTGATAGGCTTCTTGAGCAGACGCGACACCCACCAATCGCCCTCAGGGTCGAAGGAGCAGATCGCAATCGCACTGTATATCGCGGTCAGGGCTGCTCGTCCGAGTGGTGGGATACGACATACCGAGCTCCGCTCGCGACGGCGAACTTGTCCTCGTTGGGGCTCCAGCGGACGTACGTAGCAGCACGGTTGACCCGCAGGAGCACGAGGGTGGGCTTCCAGACCATATGCCCGGTCTGCACGTCGGGGGTCTGCTGCCACACATACGCGTTTCTGTCCTGGGCGGAGGTGACGATGCGATTGGACTTCGGTGCCCAGTCGATGGAGGTCACTTGTTTGTCATGCTGATACACCCCGCGGGAGAGGTGAACGTTAGGCAGGGGCCGCGATGTGAGGAGCGCGAACGCACCTCGGTGAGCGTATCGGTGAGCTTCCAGTCATTGCCCTCGCGCGCGTAGATGAGCACTTCATGGGAGTTCAAGCTGACCGCGACCTCTGTGGGACGGTGGACAGTCAGTCAGGGCGAGGAAGACCTCAAGATAGAATATCGGCATACGGGAGCGATCCGCATTGAAAGCATGGCAAGTGACCGGGGTCTGTTGGCTGAGAGAGTACACTTCGGGCGGCGCCATGTTGGTTGGATCTTCTTGTTTCGTTCAAAGGTTGGGCAGAGGACTCTGGGCAGTCTACTCTGCTGGAGATCTGGGATAAGATGGATGGTATGCGGTCAAGGCAAGCGTGCTTCAAGCAGGAGCTGCGCGCCGGCGTCCATGTATGACGCAGCTGATCGGGAAACCGCACCGGTTCGGTTCGGATGGGACGGTCTCCTTGTTCCCGAAAAGCTCTTCCTATGTTCCGCACTGTCTACCATGACCATATGCACGGTTCCAACTTGCTACAAAGACGAGAACGACGCCTTTTTGAGGCACCATGCAGCCAATCTTCGAGGATCGCATTATTAGGAAGATTCCCACTTACAATGCATCCCAAGGTAAACACCGGTAAGCCATATACATAATCAGCTAGCTGGTTCTGCTAGAGGAGATTGATATTGTTGTTATTGCTACAGGTGAAGCATGGGGACTGGTATGGCCACTCTCCCTGCACACCCACACGATACGCCGCAGCTCGTGCATCATATGACGCTGTTTATCATCCCGAGTCATTTTGACTGCAGGTTGACTCGATCGTCCTGACAGTAGTGAGAGTCTGCGGATTGGACATATAATGAGCTAGTCTTCCGCTATCTCGAGGGATCAACGTACCGACCGCCAACATGGAAGACCTACGCTGTGTCCGCTACGACAATATAGCTGATATCTTGGAAGTAACACGGCGGTACGACGATGGTTTCATGAACCGATCCACCGGCTCTCTATGCGACTATCGCCGCTATGCAACCCCACAACAAGCCTCGAAACCTGTCCACCTTATAGCTCTGTATCGTGGAGATGCACTTCTGTACGCAACATCGTTTTTGAAAATCATGAGGAAGTAAATGCTAATCAAGGTGGTGCAGACTTATGCTGTCGCATCATGCCCTCGCCGGCGACTGGCAGCTCGCGTTGTCGCAAGACGCAGAGCACCTTATAATCCCGGCTCTTCTCGACGTCGCTACGCAGAAGCTGGCCGCCGCCCTCCTTGAATGCGTCACGCTGAATGCCATTGTGACTGTTCACGGGCATGCAGTTGTGGTGGACGCTCTCCTCCAATCGTGGGTAGCGCTGGCGCGGACGAAGGGAACGTACCTTCGCATCGGGGATCCTCTTCTAGTCACCCGTTCGAGCTATGCTACTCGTGAAAGCATCCCCCCATTATCTGATACGGCTTCCAACTACCTCATCACTCCGGCTACTATAAACGACCTCGACGCTCTCCTTCCGCTGCACATCGACTTCCTGAAGAGTGGCCCTGGACCTCGGGACATCGCCATCGAATCAGCAGCGCTGCGAGGCACCCTTGCGCAGGGACTCGCGTGGGTGTGTCGCGTCGAAGGCGCCCTAGCGGGGTACACAATCTGTGGCAGGATCAGCTCGCGGACTATCGCCATCCGCAATGTCTACGTCTCCCCCACATACCGTCGGCAGGGTGTTGCCGGAGCCATGGTGCGCGCTCTGTCCCGCTACCACCTTGGAGTCCGACCGGTGGGGTATAGGGGTCTCCCGGACGAAACGCCCGCCACTGGGGTGAAGGATTTTGTATGTATCAATGTGTTTTCGCGCCAGACAGAGAGAATCTACCGCCGCGCGGGCTTCCTGTTCCCGGACAATGGGGAGGATAACCCGTCGTACGGAGGCCGTGACCCTGTCTCTGGGCAAACGGCGTGGTTCTCCACCCTTATGCGTGGTGTCAGGCCGCAACCACCGCCTTAAAGCCGAGCATATGTGAGTGCCGTCCGTGTACCGCTTCCCCGCGTCGACAGAATAGCTGAAACCAGGTCCAGGGACACCTACTGACAGGACCGGTCTTCTCTGTCTATTGAATGGATCCGGAGTGATATATTCGTACCCCCCTTTACCATCTTATGGCGTATGCCTCCGGCCAACCACACCGGACGTGTCTTGGAACTCTGAAGTGCATCTGAACGGCGTCTGCCGTCATCGTATTCATGATATCCACCTGTATGTGTTTCTGCACGCTGCAATCATTGGGCAAAGGTCATTTGCTCGCCGGAACTCCGGGGATGATCGTAGCTTCTAAGTTCGTGCCCCAGGATCATCTGTGCATTGCAGCGGACGCGGCGAGAGCTTGTACACTGCCAGACAGGTGGCTGCGAAAATTCACAAGTTGGTGGAATAGTGGGTAACCAGTGTTCACCCTTGAGGCATCGCAGAGGTGGACAAGGATTGTGAAAAACCAGTGAGAGGCTGAGTCATACGACTCTTGTCAAGCAATTGGGCGTCTATATACCTATTTGGGCGAATCGACCAAAGCGCTGCACGACCGTCGATGCGGTAGCCTGTATAATTTGCGCGACGAACGTCGCGGCTTTCCGAGGATGCGGGCATGTGCATGGCATAGGCATTGAATGTGATCCATCTGGCTACTTCTATACTACATCACAAAGCCGAGTCAAGTGTACCTGCAACGGCAGGGCGCTGGCTTGATACAGATTGAACGTGGGGGGGGGGGGGGGGGGGGCGATGACCGTGCTCGTTCTCTGCAATCTCCTGCGCGAACGTGACAAGGCGAGTCGGATCCGCCGGCACGAAGCTGGTGCCAGTGCTCGAGGCGCCTTGAGGATCACCCAATGGCTGAGGATTCCCCGCCCGACTCGCAGCATGCCAGCCTCTATGGTGACCGGGAGCTTTGTACTTGTCGTCGTCGTCCTTGATCATCTGGTTCTCCCACCTGCCTTCGTCGGCATTCTCACCGCTCTTATCGCCGCGCCTTCCAGGAGTTGTAGTGCGCGCGGTGCGACCAGCGCGGCCGCCCCCTTGAGAGTCAGGCGTGCTTGGAGAAACCTGGCAGTAGTAGCTTAGGAATTGATATCGCTATAGCTCTGCTGTAAAGTATATACATTGTGGGTTATCGAGGCCAACCTCGGGTTGCTTCATTGAGAGAGAGAGAGAGAGGGAGAGAGAGAGAGAGAGAGAGAGAGAGAGAGAGAGAGAGAGAGAAAATTCACGAAATCTGCGAAGTCCACGCATCACGTGATCTATTCTGATCGGACAAACTTGGGCGACCGCAACCTCTGTCATTCCACTCGTCGCTCCCGAGGCATTCCACAAGTCTCATTCGACCTCCGAGATTCTACTCGGCGCTCCTGAGCAATTCTACAAGTCTTGTTCACTTCTCGTACTCCTGTACTTCTACCTCTGGCTTGCCACTACCTCGCAAAGACCTCTAGATTTCCGCAGTCACCTGTCTGGCGGTGTAGCTGTGCCAAATCGTGTCGGCATTCCATCACGATGGCGCTGCGGACGGCCCCCGAGCCCCCGAAATGTGTGCGCAGGGACAAAGGACTGTCTGGCGGGGCACTTACCGACGAGTGCGTCGGGTGGCGGGTCCGAAGGACGGCGGCGGCGATCCAGGTTGTGGTCGAGGTCTCACAAAGAGGACTCGGATATGTGAAATTGGTATTCGACAGCGACTGGGTTAAGGGGAGATAAGCGTGGGAAAGCCCGGGGTTAGATGGGAGGGTAATGCCATCAATTCTGTGATTGGTCAGGTAAGCGACGGCCTAGTGACAAACCCAAGCTGGGGTACTCCCGCTCCCGTTCGTTGTTTTCCCTTCTCCTTGACATTCCGGACGTCGTCGAGGCCTTGCGCTCTCGTCGCCCCGCACGACCCCCCACCATGGCGCCGCCGCAGCCGTCGAACGCGGCCTCCACCTCGGTGCAAGTCGGTGAGTGCCCGTCGAGCCGCCACACGGCCCCCAGCAGGCGATTCATATTCCATTGCAGCCCTCCGTATCCGCCCAACGACCTCTCAAGACCTTACTTCCATTCCATCTCGCTTTCAGCGTAATGTAATCTCTGCCGTCTCGAATACCACCGTCAGCGTGGATGCCACTCCTTCCTCTGGCCCCGGTGCACCTGCCGCACCCGCCGCCTCTGCCAATAACGTCAAAAAGCAGATGTTCACCTTCGACCAGGTCCACCCTCCTTCAACCACGCAGTATGAAATGTTCGTTTCCACAGCCCAGCCCCTTATCTCCCGCTTCGTAGAGGGCTTCAACTGCACCGTCCTGGCGTACGGTCAGACCAGCAGTGGGAAGACGTTCACTATGACCGGTATGGAACTGGACGCGGACCCCTCGGACCCCAACAACGGTATGGGCATCATCCCCCGAGCGGTTTCCACCATCTTCGCTCGCTGCAGAGAGATGAGGGAAGAACGTGGCGCGACATGGAGTTACAGCATCAAGGGCTCGTATATTGAAATCTATAATGAAGACTTAATCGACCTATTATCCGATACCGGTGGCCAGCGGGAGGTGCAGATCAGGGAGGACAAGCAGGGACACATTATTTGGGAGGGACTCCGCGAGGTCAACGTGAAGTCAGCGAACGAGGTCATGAGGTGAGCCCCCTGTCTTCCTCCAGCAACACGCTTGCGATGTCAATGCCTCAAGTCCGGTATGACCGTATCTTGTGAATGATCCTGATGTATGTTCTCTGTCCAGCTTGATTCGTCAAGGCACGTCGATCCGGCGCACGAATGAGACGGACATGAACGCCCAGTCATCCCGCTCACATGCAATCTTCTCGTTGACCCTGACGCAGAAGAAGTACACTGGAAGCGGGCCTCCTCCTCGCTCATCGTCTCCCCTTCCTCCTGGGGGAAGGTCGCCCTCACGGATTGCTCGGCCGGGCTCTGTGGTCGGTCCTGCCGGAGGCAATAGCAGGGTTTCGTCACCCACGTTCGGCCGTCCCTCGACCCCTAGTTTCCAGTCTGCAATCGCACGTGGCGGACGACCTGCTAGTTCTCTGGGGTTCTTGTCTCCGGATATGGCCCGGAATTCCGCTTCCAAGGATACGGGTGATTCCTCTGGCGGGGAATGGGTTACCGTGGTATCGAAGTTCCACTTCGTCGATCTCGCTGGTTCCGAGCGGGTAAGCAGGTTCCTCCGAGCTGGCCTAGTGCTTTCTTCTGATCGCCTTCCAGTTGAAGCGCACGGCTGCCGCCGGAGAACGTATCAAGGAGGGTATCTCCATCAACAGCGGCCTTCTAGCGTTGGGCAACGTCATCTCCGCCCTCGGCGATCCCGCACGGGCGAAGTCTCATACGGCGTCATATGTTCCCTACCGCGACTCCAAACTCACTCGTCTACTCCAAGATTCTCTGGGAGGTAACGCGCATACGCTCATGATTGCCTGTGTCAGTCCCGCAGAGTGGAACGCCAACGAGACGGTCAACACCTTGAAGTACGCCAACCGTGCGCGGAACATCAAGAACCGCGCCGTCGTCAACGAGAAGGAGGAAGGCTGGGACGACGTCGAGTGGTTGCAGGGCATGGTCACTCGCTTGCGCAAGGAGCTGAAGGGCATCAAGGAGGGTGGCGGAGCGGCATTGTCGTCTCCTGCTGCTGGCTCTTCTGAGGCGGACGTCGCGCCGAAGAGGGTCCTCGCGCAGATCACGGACTTGCAGAACAACTACGAGGACCTGCGGGAGAAGTACGTCGAGCGCACAGAGGAACTCACTCGTTTGCGCAACGAACTTGCAGAGAAGCAGCGCAGCTCGGGTGGTCGCCTGGGCGGTACTGCGAAGTACGAGGAGATCGTCGGGCCGGTCATCGAGGAGTACGAGAAGACGATCAACGCGATGGAGGCCGAGCTCAAGCTCAACCGCGCCGCTCTGAGGCATACGAACGACCTGTACGAAGAGAAGGAGAACGAGTTCAGCGCCCTCATGGAGCGTCACACGACCACGGAGATGTATGTGGAGGAGTTGAAGGCCCGTGTCGCGAAGCTCGCTGAACGTGAAGCATCCACGGAGGTACGGAATCCCGCTGAGTTACCCAGCAGGATCATACTCACGATGTGATCCGCACAGGCCTACGTCCATGACCTCGAAGAGAAGGTTCGGCAGTACGACGAGACGCAAATCTCGTCTAGCGGTTCCATAACCGACCTCAAACGCGAGCTCGCGCGCTTCAAGGACACAGAGTCTCATTCGTCGGCATACATCACGGAGATCGAGACGCGTCTCGCCAAGGCAGATGAGTCCGTGCTTGCGTTGCGCGGGACTGTCGAAGAACTCGAGCACGAGTGCGAGAGGCGGAGAAAGCAGATCGAGTCCCTCGAGTCAAATTACGAGAGCCTCAAGCGCGACGGCGAGAGCTGGCGGTCGGATCTGGAGGAGCGCGAGGCCAAGGTGCGGGAGCTAGCGCAGAAGATGCAGGAGTGGGAGGCGAAGAGGCAAGCCGCGAACGAGGAACGTGAGCGGCTGGGCGAGTTGGCGATCGAGGTCGAGAAGGCGAAGCAAGAGCTCGCCATTCCCGTCAAGCTCAACGGCACGTCGACCAACGGCGCCAACTCAGAGGTCTCCTCAATCCACGAGACCGACGGGTCCGCTGAGAGCCAGCTCATCGCGCTCCAGCAGACGCATACAGCCACCCTCGCCGATCTCTCTAACGTCACGGCCAAGTACCGGGACGCCTTGCGCGAGATCGCCGACCTTGCTGCCCAGCTGCAAGAGGCGAAGGTCAACGCCCCCGTCACTCCGGCAGAGTCTCTCGTTGAGCTCTCTCCCAAACGCAGGATGCACCGGACAAGGGACGGTTCAGAGTCTTCGCCAAATGGCACGGGCAGGCGCCTGTTTTACCGCAACGCCGCGTCGGCGGAGTCGTTGCATTCCAGGTTGGTGATCACTTTGTGCATGAACGTACTTTCTAATAACACGGCAGTCAGATCGTTATCACAATCTGTATCGCTCTCGCAGGAGCTATCCTCGGCCAGATCGCGCAAAGCCTCTACGTCCAGTCACGGGACAAGTAGCTCCATTTCCTCACCAGGGCATTCACGACCGAACCTCTCGATATCGCTCCCGTCCGTCACCGTGTCACCCACTGAGCGTTCCGTAGCCAGCTTGGAGGAGGAGATCATGCGCCTCCAGGATGTGCTGAAGGAGCGCGAGACCGAGATTTCTGTTCTAGAGGCTTCGCTGAAAGAAAAGGACAAGCCGAACGGCAACCCGTCGAGCCTGGCCGCCGAGCTCCAGCGCTCTCCCGAGCTGAGCAACGGCGATGACTACATGCACCTTTCCCCCAAGACGATCAACCATTTCACCGAGATCCGGAAGAGCCTTGACTTGCATTATGCGAACCAGTACACCGTGTCCGATGTCGACGAGTCGCTGGTCAGACTCAACGAGCTCATGCGGTGGGTACATGTTTCAAGTTTTAAATATCATGATGTTGAACTACGGATCTCCAGTTCCATGGCACAGAAAGAGTCGCACCACAAGGAAGTTGTAGACGACCTGACTGGTCAGCTCACTCAAGTCCGCAAGCAGCACGAGGACCTCCAAGTGCTTTCTCGAGATCAGGTGCGTAGCAGCTTAAAATATCACCCCTCCCGCCGTGACGCTCATATCCCGCAAGACGCTGAACATGAGCATGGAGCTCGAGGCGCTTCGGAAGAAGCACGAGGAAGATTTGGCGAACCACGCAGAGGACCTCCAGAAGCTTGAAGATTTCCAAGCGCGGGAGGCGTCTCTTACCAAGTCTCTCGAGGAGGCGCAACAGCACCAGACCGAACTCCAGTCGACGTTGGACGCCCTCAAGCAGCGCGAGGCCGATCTTGTGGCCTCGTTGCAACAGGCGGAAGAGGCGCATGCTTCCGAGATTCAGCAGCTGAAGTCCGCTCACGAGGGAGCTCTGCAGGTCAAGGGAGCAGAGCTGGACGCACTTGTCGCACAGCTCAAGCTGGAGCACGAAGGTTCCGCCGGAGAGTTACGCGCTCAGGTCACCGAGTCTTCCGCGGCGCTGGAAGCTGCTCACCGCGAACACAAAGAGGCAGTCGAGAAGCTGGAAGAGGAGATGCGCCAGCGCGTGGCCGAGGCGAGCAGTGCCCTTGAGGCCGCTCACGCGGACCATAAAGCCGAGGTCTCCAAGCTGTCTTCCGATCATGAAGCGGCGCTTGACGCTCTGAAGGCTGGACATGCTGCTACCCTCTCAAGTCTCCTTTCCAGTGAACAAGAGGAATTCGAGCGTCGCCTCAAGGAGTCGACTGCCGCTCTCGAGAAAGCCCAGGCCGAACACGCCGAAGCACTCACGAAGGCGGTCTCCGAGCACCAGGACACGATTAAGAAACTCGAGGAGCAGCATGCCGCGGTCCTCTTGCACACCGAAGAGGAGTACTACAACGGCCTCACGAAGCTGCGCAGCGACCATGCTCTGACCCTCGAGAAGCAGGCGGCCGAAGCCACGGTCGCGATGGAGCGCCTCAAGGACGAGCATGCGCGGGAGCTCCGCATGGCGGAGATCGCACGCGAGGGGTCCCTCTCCGAGTCGCAGTCCGCCCGCGATGTCGCACTGACGGAGCTCCAGGAGGCACACGCGAGCGCCGCCAAGCACAAGGAGCAGCAGTTCGCGGAGGACCTGCAGAAGCTCAAGGACGAGCACGCCCAGGTCCTGACTACGCGCCTCGAGCAGCACCGCGAGTCCTTGCAGCGCCTCAAGTCGGACCACTCTGCCGCGCTCAACGCGAAGGAGGCTGAGCTGAGCGACCAGGTCGAGCGTCTGGAGACCGAACACGCCCGCGTCCTCTCCGAAAAGGACAAGGCACACCAGGCTGCGCTTGAGGCTCTCGCGGCGGAGCATGCCACGACCCTCGCGAAGTTCCAGGAGGAGTCCGCCAAGGAGATTGCGCTTCTTACGGCCGCGCTGGAGGCAAGCAAGGCCGACCGCACTGCTTCCGAGGCGAACCTGCGGACGGAGCATGAAGGCGCTGTGGAGACTATCAAGGCACAGCACGCGGCGGCTCTCGCCGACGCCGAGCGCGCGCATGCGGAGGAACTCCAACGGCTTGTCGAGGCGCACCAATCCACGCTGTCTTCGTCGGAAAGCGGCCTGCAAGAAGAGCGATCGGCGCTCATCAAGGAGCACACCGAAGCAGTCACCCGCTTGAAGGCCGAGCACCAGGGCGCCATCGCGGAACTCCAGGCCGCCCTCGTCGCGACTGAGGAGCAGCACCGCTCGGAGCTCGAGGCGTCGCATTCGCAGACCGAGCAGCTTCTCGCGTCGGAGAAGGCGCAGCTGAAGGCCACGCTCGCCGACGTCGAGAGGACACACTCCGAGGAGCGTGCGACTTTGCAAAAGAACCACAACCTGCTTCTAGAGGACCTCCGGAAGAAGCACGCCGAGGAGCTCGAGCGGGCGTCCAAGGAACGCAACCTGCTTCTGGACGAGCTCGACTCGCACAAGGCCGCGTCCGACGAGTGGGCGCACACGCGCGAGGAGCTGCGGCGCTCGCACGAGAGCGCGCTGCAGGAGAAGGCGCAGATCATCGAGAGCCTGCACGAGGAGCTCTCGACGGTGCACAACGAGCGCGAGGCGTTCGCGGCGGAGGTCGCGCAGCTGCGCGCGGAGCTGCAGCGCACGCGCGAGGAGACGTCCGCGCTCGCGAAGGAGGCGTCCAAGCGGCAGTCGCTCGTCGACGAGCTCGAGCACCACCGCTCCGTCATCGCAGACATGCAGGAGAACCTGCAGCGCACCAAGGACGAGCTCGACACCCTCACCGCGGAGAAGCACCGGCAGGACGCGCTCCTGCGCGACCTGCAGGCGCAGAGCCAGAGCCAGCTGAACAGCCCGACGCCGAGCATCCGCCCGCCGGTCGACCGCGGGGTGTCGTACACGCGCGCGACGGGCATGTCGCCGAACAAGCTGCCGCCGCCGACGCCGCCGCCGACGGTGCCGATCCCGCCCGCGCCGCGCGGGGTGCAGCACGAGAGCACGCCGAGCGCGTCGAGCGCGGGCGTGAGCTCGCGGAGCGTGAGCGTGGACTCGGAGTCGCCGTCGACGCCCGCGACGTCCGTCGCGCACTCGCTCGCGAACGGGCTGCCGCCTTTGCCGTCGCTGCCGTCTCCGCTGTCAGCAGGGGCAGGGCCGGACGTGAAGACGGCGGCGCAGCTGCAGCAGCAGGCGAAGCAGCTGGACGAGCAGGAGGCGATGATCAAGACGCTGAACAAGCAGCTGACGCACTGCGAGAGCGACCTGCAGGCGCACATGGACATCGTCGCGACGCTCGAGGCGTCGCTTGGCGACTCGGAGAAGAACCGTAAGCCGCATCTGTTTCGTGTACGTTACGTGCCGCGTGCTGACAGCCGTGCGTCTCTTCTTGCTTTTTTCGCACACACCGCACACAGTGCGCAAGGCGCGGATGCAGGCGACGGAGCTCGCGCGCGAGCGCGACAACCTGAACGTGCAGCTGGTGAACCTGCGGCAGGAGCTGGCGGACGCGAAGGTGGAGGTGGTGAACGTGCGGCGCTCGATCGTGGAGGAGAAGCAGTCGCTCGAGAGCCGGCTGGACGAGGAGCGGCGGGCGAAGGAGCGCGCGCGCGCGCAGCTCGACAGCAGGATGGAGGAGCTGCAGCGGCGCAAGTCCAAGTTCGCGTGCCTGTGAGCGGCGCGCTCGCCGGTGTCTTGGCCCCCTTCGCCGCCGTATTCGTCGCTGCCGTCGCCCGTTTCGCCAGTCCCGTTTCGCAAGGGCCGCTGCCAGATCGGGTCGCGTCGCGACTCGCATCGATGTCCGGCCCTTCCCCGCATTCGGAATCCCTGCCTGCGCAGCGCGCTGCACCCACCCGCCTACCCGACTTCTTCCCAGCCCCGTCGTCCCGTCGCCTCTTCCGGCCGCTCCCTTCCCACCCTGCCATGGACCGCCTCTCGCCTCTCGTCGCTGTCGCCGCCGCGCGGCCTCTGCGTCTGTCTCTGCCCCACGTCTCACCCACGCCCCACATGATCTCCCCGCATTCTCTGTGCCACCCCCGCCTTCTCCGCGCTCTTTCCGGCTCCCGGCTTGCCACCCCTCCCTCCCGTTCTGCGCTCCCTGGCGGAGAGGACGCCCCGGCGCGCGGCCGGGGCGTATTTCCTCCGTCTCCGACCGGTGCTGGTGCTGTTGTGTGCGTGTTTGATTCGTGATCGCCGCACCGCACCGCACCGCGCGCGTGTCTGTGTTTTTTTGCGTTTTGGCGCTATACTTTAGAGATGTTCCTATTCCTATTCCTATTCCGCGTCCGCTTCCGTCGTGCCTGCGCCCTCGCCCCGTTCGCCCTCGCCCTCGCCTTCGCGTCCACATTCAGTTCCGTTCCGTTTCATATCCCACATCGTTGCTCGTGTCCCGATAGTCTACAGCTAGTTGCTCGGCCCCGGCCCCGGCCCTCTGCGGCCGCGCATGGCACGCCCCGTCTCTCTCTCTCCCTCTCGCGTTCGTACGGATACCCCACGCAATATGACCCCTCCTACTTTCTCGCCCCAGTCCACGTTTCCCGTCTCGTCCATAATGTCAATGATCTTCATACGTCTGTGTGTCTGTGCGGATTGTGTGTCGTACGTACGGCACGGGGAATTACATATACGTATATGCCATCGGCGGTGGCGCGCGAACAGGCTGTACATAATAATGAGCCGCACGCCGCGAAGCGCGCTGTCTGGGCCCGCGGGAGGTGCCGGGTGTATGTATGCATAATGGATAATGGGCGCGTGCGGAGAACAGTGTTCCCGCGGAGCAGGCGAGGGCGAACAGTTCGCGCAGCACGGGGAGCAGGGGTGCCTGGGGCGTACCTCGGGGAAGAAGATGTAGCAGGATAAAGGGTGCTAGTCGCGCGCTGTGCGGTGGCCGTCGGGCGGTGGCAGCGACTCGGCGCGTCGGATGTCGAAGGGACGGTGGTCGACTGGCATCGAGCCTGGGGAAGTCTGGGTGGGGCCGGTGATGCCCCGCACGGAGGTCGGACCGGGGTGCGGAACCAATGGAGGTGTGGGGACGCAGCCAATGGGCGCGCGCCGTCGAGGCCGTCGCTGCAGAGCGCGCGCAGACCCAGACTGGCTCAGAGCCTACCTCCCCCCACCGCCAATAAATTCGCCCATCCCCCCTTGCTCTCTCCCACCACCCCCCACGTCCTCCCCCCGTCGCCCCCGCCGCCGTCCCCACCCATGGCCCCCTCGCTGCTCGCCCGCACGCTGCCCTCAGCTTCCCGCGCCCTCGTCCGCGCCCCACCACGCGCTCTTGTGCATGCACGCTTCAACAGCGATGTCGCCCCCGCCAGCAACCTCAGCGACGTAGCGGCCAAGGCCCGCGTCGTCAAGACCCTCCCCGACTTCTCCATGGCCAACAAGGTACGCGCCCCGCCCCGCGCCCCACCCCACTTCTGCACGCACCCGCTTACCCCCCTGTGCCAGGTCGCGCTCGTCACCGGCGCCGCCCGCGGGCTCGGCAACGAGTTCTGCCGCGCGTTCATCCAGTCCGGCTGCACCTCGCTCGCGATCGTCGACCTCAAGGAGGACGAGGCGCAGCACGCCGCCGAGGAGCTCGTCAAGGCCGCATGCGGTGCGGACCCCGCCCCCGCCCGCCCCGCGCGCCGCGTTGCTGATAAGGTGTGAAGTTGACAGTGAGATGGTCCCGGGCGACTACCGCGTCATCGGCGTCGGCTGCGACGTCTCCTCCGAGCTCTCCGTCCAGCAGGCCTTCCGCCGCGTCATGGACACCTACGGCCGCGTCGACTCCGTCGTCGCCTCTGCTGGTGCGTCACCGCCCCACGCCCCACCGCGCCTCCGCGGCTGCGTGCTCACTCCGCTCTGCGCGTCCCCACAGGAATTGTCGAGAACTACTCCGCTTTTGAGTGAGTGGTGTTTCAGCCGCGCGATCGCGCCGCGGCGTGTCTGACGGGACCGTGCAGCTACCCCTTCGACCGGATAAAGCGTCTGTATGACATCAACGTCCACGGCGCGTTCTTCACCGCGCGCGAAGCCGCGCGCAACATGATCCCGCAGGGCGGAGGCAGCATCACGCTCGTCGGGAGCATGTCCGCCAACGTGAGTAATATCGTGGGGTGGCGCGTCGCCCCTGGAGCGTGCGGTGCTAACGGATGATGCCCCACCCAGATCGTAAACATCCCCCAGCCGCAGACGCCATACAACGCGGCGAAGGCTGGTACGTGTTTCCGCTGCGATCTCGGGGCGGGACGTCTGCTGACGGCGGACTGGACGCAGCGGTGAAGCACATGGCGGCCAGTCTGGCAGTCGAGTGGGCCAAGAAGGGCGTCCGCGTCAACACCCTCAGGTAGGATGACGTCATCGCCCGCTTCCGCCCGGTCGCTGATTCTGGCCCTGCGCGCGCCAGCCCCGGCTACATGCTCACCAAGCTCACGCGCACCATCCTCGCCCACGACCAGGAGCTCAAGGTAACGTACACCCCTTCGCGCGCGGGTCATCTGCTGATACCGTGGCGCCTGCGCAGAAAACATGGGAATCCCTCACGCCGATGGGTCGGGTGCGTTTATTTAGTCGCTTTCGCGTCGCGAATTTTAGCTCATCGCCGTCGCGCGCAGATGGGCGAGCCCGAGGACCTCGCGGGCGCGATCGTCTTCCTCGCGAGCGACGCGTCGCGCTTCATGACCGGCTCCGAAATCCGCGTCGACGGCGGGTACTGCATCATCTAAACGACGCCGCCCCCTCTCCCTCCCTGCCCGCCCCGCCCGTCCCGTCCCGCCCTCCCTACCTACTCTCTCGCTTTGGCTCACGAACGGACATGCATGGTGCAAGTGCTAGACAACCCACATAGAATGTACCCTACGACCCGGTCTTGGCTATTCCTCGGGGACACTGTTGCTCTCTGCTCGCTCTCCTCCACACGCGCCCGCCCGCCCCTCCCCGCACGCTTCCCCTTTCTCGTCCCCTTTCCAATTCTCGTCCCCTCCCATTCTCGTTCTCGTCCCCGTCCCCGTCCCCGCTCGCGTCCCGTTTCCCGTCCGCCGCTCGCTCGCTCGTTCGTGCCACGTATTCCCGCCCGTTCACCCTTACCCTTTGTGTATACAAACGAGTCCCGCCCACTTGCCCGTCCGTCCATCCGCCAGGAAACGATACATAGTACCGTAATCTTATTCGAAAATGTATATGCCCGCGATCTCCAGCCTCCCCCGTCTTGCTTGCTGCGCACATGTGCACCGTGACCCACACTCTAAGACTTGGAACTCTACTCAGTATTTGGTGTGCGGGGCCGCGGGCTGTCATGTGCGGTTTCATCTGTTAGGGGCGGCGGTGGCGGCGGTGTTTTGGTTCTCGTGTTAACTCAAGGTCTCAGGCCTCAGGGTTTCACGAGGTCTCGAGGTCTATCATGGATAGGTCTGGACACCGGACGGACCTTGGCAAGCTGGAATTCGGGATTCGGGCTTAATGCGCAGATGCAGCAGAAACGCGAGCTTGAATGCGCAGATGCTGCCGAAGCCCGAGCTTGCGCTTGAGCCTGCGCGTGGGGAGCGCGGCAGCAGCACGCGCGGGTGGAAGATAATTCGGACGTAACTCTGTTTGACTCATCTTATGGCATTCCGCCAAACTCAGCGGCGGGTGGTGTATGATATATGATCAGCTGGGCGAGGTTTGCGTTGCGTTGCGCTGCTGCGATACTAGTACAGCTGCCAGTTCCCCCGGCTACTCCTTGTTACTTGTGCTACGCCGCACGTAGAACCACAGAACCGTAACCACAGATCTAGAGCCATGATGATAGAGCCGCACCCAAGCTTACTAGGGCGAACAGCACGCCCGTGTCACGGCAGCGGCTCCGCGCCATACCACGCGTCCACACATCGTCGCGGCCCCTCCCCCGCCTCCGCCTCCCCTGCCCCCGCGGTCGCGGCGCGGTACGCGTCGACGATCTCGCGGTCGAGCGCGGCCCACTTCGCGAGGCGGTCCACGCCCTTCACGTCCAGGTCGATCACCGTCACCGTCGCTGTGGCCTTCTTCTCTACCTCCTCTTGCGCGGCCGCGTCGGAGGAAGAAGGGGGGAGCCGGATCATGAGCGAGCAGTCCTTGAAGGACGCGCCGAGGAGGTGCGCGAGTGCGCGGTAGCGCAGCTCTTCCTCCGTCGCTGGGGGTTCCGCCATACTCTGGCCCCCTGCAGCGGCGGAGGTGCGCGCATCGTGCTCCTCGACAAAGCGCGCCCACTCCTCGACGTCCGGGTCGGGCATGCCCTCGCCCAACGGGGACGGCAGCGGATGGACACGCGCCCAGAGCGCGGCGAGCCCCTCGATGTCGAGCGCGTCGAGCGTGCGCTGCAGGCGCGAGAGGGTGGGCAGGATGGGCGATGCGAGGAGTATGGGGGTGAGCGTGTCGATGAACGCGTCTCGGAGCGTGTTCGTGTCAAAGTCTGTAGTGGGGGCCGAAATGGAAGTGGGGGTGGAAGTGGGAGTGGGAGTGGGGGTGCGTGGGGGGAGGAGCAGCGCGGCGAGCGGTTCCAGAGAGGTCGCGAGGGCGGTGGGCTATCCAGCATACACGAATTCAAGTACACGTCGAAGGTGAAGAAACCAAGTACACACCTCACCACCCGGCCTCACCATCCTCCCCCCAATAAACACCCTCAAATTATTAACCCCTCCCCCGCTCCCCACCCACGCGTCCCACAGCGCGCACAGCGCCCCCCGCACGCGCTCCGGCGCGCGCGCGCCCGCGAAGAGGTCGAGCGGGCAGTACGCGCGCGCGACGGGCTCGCCGTGCGCGTGCTTGAGGTGCGCGTGCATGCAGAAGCGGCAGGTGTGTGTCTTCGTGGCGCGGGTACGGGGCGAGAGGTGCGTCGGGGCGGGGAGGAAGCCCCATTTTGGCTGGAGGGAGGGGAGTGGTCAGTATAGGGCAGATGGGATGAGGCGGGAGACGGCGTGTAGGATGCAAGGCGATGAGGGACACAGCGTAGGAGGCGGAGAGAGAGAAGGGAAGCGGGAAACGGGACACACCTTGATCTCGACAGCCCACCCCTCCCCGCCCACCAAATCCGTCGCAAGGACCGCCTTCCGCCTGCCCGTGTCGATCGCGTCCCTCGCGCGCCTCTCCGCGGGGCGCAACAGCTCAGTCCCCGCCGCGAGCCGCGCGAGCCACGCGCGCTCGACGCGTACGGAGCGCAGCTGCGGGAGGTGCGCGGCGGGGACGAGTCGCTCGATGACCGCGCGTTGGAATATGACAGTTGGGTCGTCTGGCTCGTCTTCCTCCTCTTGTTCGGCTGCTGTCTGAGTGTTGCTGTTGCCATTGGTATCTTCGTGCGCCCCAAAGATGTCCGAGTGCGCAGACACGGGAGCCTTGCGCAGACGGAGCGCGGTCCCGCTAAATCGCGCGTCTGGCGGCCCTGTGTACGAGAAGACGATCGTCGATCCGCCTTCCGAGATGTACTTCCAGTGTTCCGGGGCCGTCTCCGCGATCCTCAGTAGGTCTTCGCTCATCTTTCTGCGCTGGCTGAGTTAGTTGTGGATAGCACGACGTGGCCGTAGTAAACGAAAAGGAAATGAAAAGGAGGCTTGGCACAGCGCATCGCATGATAGTTGATCGGAGGAGAATGCGTAGGCGCCTATTCCGAACGCACAGGGATGTTATAAGCGCCCACCTTGTTTGGGTGGCGCAGGCAGCGGGAACGCAGGATGTGTATGCGCGTGCTGCTGTATCGTACAAACGGAGTATGCCAAGAACGGCGTAGCGGAGCCTCAGAATATGATGTTCGAGCCGCCCGCCTGCGCCGCGGAATCGCCCTCGCCCTCGGCGTCGCCCGTCCTGCGCGCCTTCTTCGCCCACCTCAGCCCGCACGCGTTGCACAACGTCTTCGGGCCCATCGGTCCCTAGCGGCGCGCATCGATAAGCACGCAAAAATAGCGACGCGCCGAGCGCGGGTGCAGGCCTCACCTTGCGCCACTCCGGCGAGTCCGTGCGTCCACACGTAACGCAGACGTGCTGCTCCGCGGCTAGCCGCTTCGCCTGCACGCGTTCAGAGTCAGCGCGTCCATCTCGATCTGCCGTTACGCACGGAAGACGTATTGCATCGCACGCACCTTCTTCCTGGGCCCGTCGTCGTCCGCGTCCGGGCCCATGCTGCCTGGCCCGAGGTCGAAGCCGGCGCGCGCGGGGTCCGCCGCGCCGAAGCTCTCCGAGGTCGTGAAGAAGCCGTCGCCCTGGCCGTCGAGCGCCTGGGACTGGGCCCGGAGCTGCGCGACGCGCTGCTCCAGCCGCTCGTTCTCCATCTTCAGCTCGAGGAACGTGTTGAGCCTGTGTGACGGGACATATCAGCCCCGGTACGTAAAGTCGCACGAACGCCGTCGCGCGAGCGCGAGCGCGCGCCCACAAAACAAGCGACAAGGGACAAGGAACAAGAAGGCAGGAAGCAGAGAGAAGGAGAAGGAGGAGGACATGCGTACATGGCGGTGTTGCGGCTCGGGTGCGGCTGCGCCATGGCGAAGTAGCACTGGAACGCGCCGCCGTCGGGGAGGTAGTGCGGGCGGCCGCGGAGCTCGAAGAGGACCTCGCGCGGGGCGGAGGTGTAGTTGCTCGCGACGTAGAACTCGTGCTTGCACTGCAGGCGCACGTACGCGAGCATCTCCGTCCGCGCGCGCACGCTCTCCGCAAACGCGGCGCGGAAGTGCGCGCGGTCGTCCGCTGCGGCCGCGCGTCGGTGCGTCAGCGGGCGTGGTGGCGGAACGGGGCTTGAAAGGGCAGGGGAGGGCAGGGGAAGGTGGCGTACCATTCATGAGATCGACAAAGTCGCCGTCGACGAGCTCGTCGTCGCGCCAGCCCAGCAGCTCCGTGACCGCGCTCCCGCAGTACCAAACCTGGCAGGCCTCGGAGAGGACGAGGATGATGTTGTCGTTGAGCTCGGTGACAAGGAGGTCCGCCCAGCGTTTGCGCTTCGTGAACTCGAACACGGGGATCTCCTTCGTCGGGCTGATTGGGGGTGGTGCGCCGTCTGCCTGGGGCGTCACGGGGGGCAGCGAGGAGGAGGAGGCGGACATGGCGGGGGCAGCGAGGGGGAGAGAAGGGCGAGGGCGTCGGGCATCTGAGGACGCTGGTGGTATATGATATAGCGGTCGACGTTTTAGTTCTGCTCCCCAGGACCTGTCCGATCCCTTGCCCCCTCCCCTTGCCTTTTCCGGTATTGTTACGTAACGCTTCGCCTGCGATCGTGGGTCCATGTGGGTCCGGATTCGGTCATAACGGCCCTCCATTAATCGTCGAAGCTCAGACGAGAAGAGCTCTCTGTGGTCCATGTGCCACATAGCACATGTAATGCTGCAATTCAAAAGACATATGGAGCAGTATAACCCCTGAAAAATTACATAGACCCCGGAGTCGAACCGTCACTGAACGCGTGGAAGTAGTCGCTAAACTGCATGCTCTCAGCCTCCTCTTCTCTCGCGCACTGATATACCTGATGCACAAACGCCTCGGTCGGTGCATACGCGCCCCGATACCCATCACCACCATTTGGCATCATGCCCTCGGCCGGGCTCCGCATGGTCAAATTAAGCATCCCAGGCGAGATCGTACTTGGACTGGGGCTGGACGACATCCCCGCAGAGCCAGGGAGGTTGAAGTAGTCATACGGCGTGCGCACGCCAGACTGGTTGCTGCCACCAGAAGAGGACGAGGAGCCCCCGCGCGAGGCCAGCGGCGGGACGGCGGACATGGCTTCCAGTCTGCGGTCGTCGGGCGAGACAGAATAGCCCTGCTCGGTCGCTTGCCTGGCGAGCACCTTGTTGAGCGCGTCGAGCAGGTGTTGCTTGACCGCCGGAGGCGGCGATGGTGGGGGCGGGCCGTGCATGAGCGCGTCGACGTTGGGCATAGATCCGCATGCGTGCATGCCATCCGTGCGTTGATGTGGCGCACCGCTGGGTAAAGAGCCATGAGCATGAAGAGCGAGGAAAGGAGGATAGAAGTGGCTACGTACTGCATAACCTCGTGGTCTGTAGTGCATCCGGCACAGTTCGTCATCTCGGAGATACACCCCTGGCAAGACGTCGAAGGCGAGGGCCAAGGCGCAGGGAGATCCGGGTACTGCATAGACATAGTCGACGTAGACCTAGACATAGCCTGCAGGTCCTGCACAGAGTTCGAAGGTGTGGGCTTGATGGATCGAGTACCAGAGCGAGACCGAGCAGCACGAGCAGCAGCAGCGGTGGGTGCCTTAGCAGGCGCCTTCCCAGCAGAGATGGGGCAGCCGTCGACCATGATCGTAGGAGTAGGCAAAGCCGAAGGACCCGAGTTCACCAAGTATCCAGCGGGAGCTCCAAGCGGGGGCGGCACAGGCGCAAGATAGAGCTGACCAGGATGCCCAGCGAACATGAGAGGTGGCGGCAGAGACGAAGCGCTACCCGCAGAGTAGCCAGACGAGGACGAGAAAGCATGCGCCATGGGCGGACGCGCGCGCACAGGGACGGGTGCGACGATCCCGGGGTACGCTTGCCCGTATTCCGCGGCCTCCGAGCCCGCCTGTTCGCGCTCTGCTACCGCCTTCTTGGTCTTGTTCGCGCGGTGCTCCCACACGTACTCGCACTCGAACCCCCGCTTCTGACAGCGTTTGCACTGCGGCTTCTCTCCAGTGCACTGAGAGAGACTGCATCAACACCTTTTGTTAAGGTCTAAACGGCTTGACAAGTAGCGCACCTTCGTCTTCCGCTTCCTGCACCGCTCGCACGCCTGCGGAATGCGAATGCGGCCCATAGGGGGCGCGACGAACAGCGCGCGCTTCCGGATCGTCTCCATGAGCTCCGCGTCCACCGCCTCGCTCACCTCCGGCTGCACGTACACAAACGGGTCGCGCTCCGGGAGCTCCGGGATGACTTCCACAGGTGGCGGGGCAAGCTGTTGGAACTGCGCGGGCGGACCGTACCCCAGCTGAGCGAGCTGGGCTTGGAGCACGAGGGCTTGTTGGGCCTGGAATTGCTGCGCGGTCATGGCGGGGGGAATCCCGGGGTATCCCATAGGTGGAATGGGGACGCCTGGTGGGAGCTGGGCGAAGGAGCCGGGCGGGTACGCGAGGCGGGCGGCGTCCATCCCCGGCCAGCCGGGCGGAGGCTGCATGTATGCATAGGCCTGCATCGTGGCAGGGTCCACGAGAGTATGCTGTTGTAATTGGGGATGGATATAGACACCGGATTTGGTAGGTGAGGGAGTGGCTTGTGGCGTCTTGCGCGCAGTAGGAGGGCGGCCGGTTGTCCTCATGATAAGGACGAGTATATGGGGATGGCCAGCAGTGAGGGTGTAGAAATTCGTATGAGGGAGACGGGGTGGCTTGCTGGGGAGTGTACGGGGCTTGCATGGATCGGGCTGCAGGTCGGGAGCCGTGGAGGCTGACCGATCTCACATGGACACAGTAGACTGTCAAGACGAATGGCCAGCCAACGCCAGCCTCTATCATGGTCGGTGCCAGCCACCTTTTAGAGGTCGTCGAGGTTTGGATGATTTCAGATTATCCTCATAGAGCCCCCGAACCAAGCCTCGGCGCACTACAGTTACAGCTAGAGACGTCGCATGAAAGTTGGTCCAGTTTTGAATTGCGAGTCAAGCATGGCGAAGTAGGCGTTCGAGCACGCTTTGACATCACTGTACGCGGCGGGTGAGTTCGTTCAACAACAGGGCGGATAAGCCAGTGACGGTAGAAAGTAGATAGCGAGGAGTCGTCCTCCACACCGTCGGAAGTGCGAATCTGTGACAAAATGCACGTGAATATGACTGATCGCGTTGGGCGCCTCTTTATGTCGGTGCTCATCCTCCTCGAGTCTCTGTACATCTGCCACATCGTACGTACGGTCTCACATCCTTCTTGGCGTAACTATGACCCTGGCCTACCTAGTTCTCATACAGTCTTATGTCCCCAAAGGTCGTGTTCGAGACATCGAGAGGGTCGTCATGCAGCTTCCCCGCCTTCGGATACGGTAGTATCAAACATTCCGTCATTCTTAGTAGGCCTGCCGTGCACGATTGGCATAGGATCCTACCATCAGCGCCCAACGCGGTGTGCACGCCCATTCTCACCCACCGTGAGCGGCGGCGAGGCTTGGCATCTGAACACATCTCTATGCTGGCACTCAAACCACGACGACACATGGCTATGCATACACCATCACATCCCTGGCTATCGTGATGGTCTCCTCGCCGCCCGCAGGCCTGCCGCCATCAAGCCCAACGGAGCCCTTGGGCCCGATCCCCATAGGGCACGGGCGCATGCCCGGGCTGCTACGGTATAAAACCATGGGGTCACCCTCTCCTGGTCCTCCGTGATCAACGACAGGTCGTTATCCCCTGGTGCTCTTTCTTCAGTGGCCTACTAGCTTTTTACGCCCTCACGCCTTCAAGTTCAACGTTCCACCTTTATTCCTCCCTCTACCCCCCGCTTCTACTACTTGATTCCCAACATGCTCAGCGTTCCCTTGGCTGCCTTGGTGCTCGTTTACGGCTCCGCTATCACGACCGGGCTCGTGCTCCAGAAGCGCGCCGACGACTTCTTCGACCCCGCCCAGGGCGGCGGCAGCATCTTCGATAACGCGACGTTCGGCGGCGAGCCTTTGAATGTCAGCCTCCATCCCACCCGATTTTGCGCTTATGCGGCTGACACGGACACTCCGGACAGGTCATCATCTCCGGGCAGAGCTCCCCGGACGTCCTCACGGACGCCGGGCTCCTGAACTACGCACAGGCGATTGGCTTGTGAGCACCCGTCCCCCCTCGTGCATCCACCGCGGCGCGACACCGCTGACTGCTGGAATTTTTGCATTTGCGTTTGCGTGCGCAGCTCGAAGGAGTGCCTGGGGCTGCACATCGGCGACCCGCAGACCGCGAACCTGGGCGACGGGAACGGCGTCGTGAACCAGACCGTCGAGTTCCGCCAGGACTTCGGGAACGACGACCTCGGGACGTGCCTGGAGAGCCTGATCGGCGGGAACCACTTCCGGTCAGTGTGCCGCGCTCGGGTTCGGGTCGAGGGCAAGTGCGGCGGCTGACGTACCCGTTCGATGCGTACAGCGTCTTCAGGCAGAACGGCACGCAGGCGAACAGCGGCGCGCTCTTCTTGGCGTGAGTGGTCCACCCTCGTCTCCTCCGTGTGTTTGCGGAAGCTGAGCGGCGAGATGCTTGATGTAGCGCGTCCAAGGAGGAGCCCGCGACCAAGAACCACGACATCGTCGCGGACGGGTACAACATCGGGCGGTACGTTCATCCGCGCACCGTTCCTCCGCGTTGGGCGCGCACTCACTCGTGGTCTGCAGGGACGAGCTCGTCGCGGGCGCGGTGGGCACGAAGAGCCACGGCGGCGTCACGTACAACACCGAGGCGAAGAACATCACGGGCATCATGCCTGCAGGGAGCGACGGGGTGAACCACGGTGCGTTTCTCGCGTTCAGTCTCGATTCGTTGTCTTGAAGGTGCTGACGCGCGTGGACCTTGCAGGAATTGCGGTGGACGGGATCGTGACGCTCTTGACGGTTACGATCCAGTCGTGAGCTTTGCATGTAGTCTTGTCAATGCATGAATGAGAGACGTTTCGCCAGAACTGGATTCGAATGAGGCTGCTGGGAGCGTACATCTGAGTCTTACCGCGCGATGTGCCTAGCTCCCCCGTTAGGGCGCTGTACGACATGACGTCCACACTCACATTGCCGCTATGCTACGGGAGCACGGTATTACACAATGTATGCTACATCTAGCGGTGCGCTGCGAAACTGTACATACACCTGTTCACCTTCCACACGGAGACGGGATAGTCTGTTGTGTGCCACTCTGGCTTAGAGCAGAGTCTCGCCTGCGGACGCATGGACGTTAGCGCGCCGCGTCATACGAGCGAGCGGATTCAGACGTACCGAGTGCAGCACGCGCGAGCGAGCAGCCGACGGCGACCGTCGCCTTGACGGACTCGCTGTCCGCGAGGGACGGGTTGACCTCCTGTGCACAGAGTCAGCTCGATTCTACGTCCCATATCCACCCCAAAAAAGTACTGACCATGATATCCAGAGCAACCAGACATCCAGTCTCGTACACCGCCTCGCAGATGTAGTGACCCTCCCTGAACGTCAGGCCACCACGGACGGGCGTACCCGTCGAGGGCGCGACAGTCGGGTCGAGCGCATCGACGTCGAAGCTCAAATGAATCGGGAGCTTGCGGCCGGGGTTGACGTGGTCGAGCGCCATCTCGACGACGCGCCCGATGCCGTACTTGTCGACCTCGTGCATGCTGAATGCCTTGATGCCGTGCTCGCGCAGGATCCGGCGCTCGCCGTGGTCGACATCGCGCAGGCCGATGTACACGAGCCGGTGCGGCTTCAGCAGCGGCTGCACCCACGCGAACTCCTCGACCTTGGGCCCGATCCCGAGCAGGAACGAGAGCGGCATCCCGTGGATGTTCCCTGCGTTATCGGTATCCGGAGTTTGCGTGCGCGGTCACATCGGAAGCAGGGAAAGATGGTAAGCGCCCGGCAGCTAGAGTGACAGACGCGGTGGATGCGTACCGGAGTCCGTCGTTTCGGCGGTGTTAATGTCCGCATGCGCGTCGACCCACACGACACATGCGTCGGGGTATTTCCTGCGCCACGTCAGCGAACCGCCAGCGATGCATGGCGAGCTAAACATACTGCAGCGTCCCGGAGATGGTGCCCATCGCCTGTGCTCGTGGTACGTTAGTCGTGCCGCGCGGGCTTCTCTCGGAAGCAGACACGTACCAGCGAGTGATCGCCGCCGAGCGTAAGGGGCAATTGCCCGTTTTTAGCGTGCTCGCCTACGACATCCGCGACGGCGCTGCAGACACGCGACACGAGGCGTGCGTTCTTGAGCTTGCCAATGGGGGGATCGTTCGCAGCCTCGATCGCGTCGAACTGGTGGTGGCCGTCGAACTGGACATCCCAGCCGAGCTCGGTGAGCTGCTCGGGCAGACCGGCCTCGACGAGGCGGATGGGACCGTCGTCGACGCCGAGCTTGGTCTTTCCGCGCGATGTGAGTGCACGGAGAGGAAGCGGGCTCGGAAGGGCTCACCTGGCCGCCGCTAGAGCCGGTTGGTGGGCACGGTGAGTACGTGTGGTGATTGTTGTACGCGATGCTCGCTCACCTGAAGGGGCAACCAACGATCTACTGAATTGGTCAGAATTAGGTGCGCGAGGTAGTTCGACTCGAGGAGCTGTACTCACTGCGACTCTCTTGGGGTCGGGGAGGAAGCGGGAGACGGAGGATTCGATGCGGGCAGCCATTACGGTTGAGTCAAGAGCAAAAGCGACTGAAAGTGGTGGAGAGAAAGGCAGCGGGCTGGATAGAGGCCAAGCCGGGTTCACGGTATAAGAGCACTTTATGAGCGCCTAGATCTAGCATGAACACAAGTTCCGGAAAGAATGACCCCCATGACATTGACAGCTGCTGATGACATAAGATGACATAGGCCACTCTGATCTAATCTAATCTCTCGCGCTGCACTGGACCGGCGGCAGGGAAAACTAAGAATAACGATGTTGTCACCACCATCATCGACTTTGGGACGCGATGGGAGCTCTGAACAGAACTGGCTGTGACCAAACACGCCTCCGCCTCCTGCCCGCTGCTCTGATAGATTCGGCGAAGCCTGATTGGGGCCCGATATATAATCCCTGCTCCCCCCCGCCTCGACCCCATACTCCCCCTGCTCTTCCCCCCACCCACAATGTCGCTCTCCGGCACAAGCACACCCACGGGCAGGTCCGGCAGGTCTACGCCGCTGCACCTGCGCGACGTAGTGAGTAAATCCCCACATGTGTATACCAAACACCTGACCGACGTTCGCGCAGGTCCACGACATAATCCGACACTACAGACACGAAAAGGACTCGGAGGCTCACAGGGTAAGCACTCCTGGCTACCGTGGAACGCATATACTGAAAAACCATCCGTAGATCTTCCGCCAATCCGCTGGACATAAGCCCAAGGGCAGCCTTCCCCAGACCGTGAACCCGGATGAGGAGACCGTCCCCGGTATCGAGCACCCCGGCAGCACCGGTGTCATCTACTGCTCCGACCGCGCCATGGCGAACGGCTTCTCCTACGCGTCCTCGCACGAGTGGGCGAACCTTGGCCAGGGTGCGCCCGAAGTCGGACAGATACCAGATGCTCCCGCCCGCCCGACGAGCATCCCCCTTCCCGAGGACTCGCTCGAGTACGCGCCCACGACCGGTGTCAAAGGTAGGTTTGATCTTTCGCAGCGCCCGCGGGGATAGGTTTGCGGCGACCAGTGACTGACATCACGATCATCAGCCCTCCGCGAGGCGGTGGCCGAGCTGTACAACCACCAATACCGCGAGGGCAAGCTCAGCCAATACACGTTCGAGAATGTGTGTATTGTCCCCGGAGGTCGCGCGGGTCTCTCGCGTGTTGCCGCCGTTGTCGGCGATGTGTACTGCGTACGTGTGCCTTGCATGAAATTTGGTCTGAACCCGCCTGACCGCAAGAACAGTCGTATCAAATCCCGGACTATACCGCATATGACCAGGTTTTGAGCGCCTTCAAACGGCTCGTGCCGGTTCCTACCGCGTAGGTAACTATGCTCTATTTGTGGGAAGGCGTGCTGAGAATCATCACCAGCTTGGACGCGGAGAACCACTACAGGCTCGACGTAGACCAGATTCGCAAGGACATTCGCACCCAGGGTCTGGAGGTTATCCTTGCATCCAATCCTCGCAACCCCACTGGCCAGGTAATTCAGGGCGAAGAGCTGAAAGCCTTGGTTAATGTCGCCCGTGATTCCGCAGCGACTCTAATCATGGATGAGGTAAGGTTTGTTTGCATGCTGAAAAAGAAGTACGACGCTCAAATCCGATGATACAGTTCTATTCGTGGTATATGTATCCGGAGGACGAGAATTATGGGCACTCTGTGTCCTCCGCGAGGTACATCGACAACGTTGACCAGGTCCGTGTCGACGATGCAGATAGAAGTGCTCGCTACTGACATATAGAATATCTAGGACCCCGTTGTCATTGTCAACGGTCTGACAAAGGTTCGCAGCGCATATAGCCAGCCAATCGACGGTAGCTGAATTATGCACCCTTTACGTAGAACTGGCGTCTTCCCGGCTGGCGAGTGTGCTGGGTACTCGGGCCCAAGAACCTCATCACCGCCCTCTCTCAGTCCGGCTCATTCCTGGACGGCGGTGCCAACCACCCGTGAGTTTCTTGGTTAAGTCGCATAGTAATACGGCAGCTCAGCCCTCCACTGCCAGCCTCCAACTCGCCGCGATCCCCCTTCTGGACCCGGACCGCGTCCTGCAAGAAAAGGTCGCGCTCCAAAAGCACTTCAAGCACAAGCGCGACCACGTGCTGCAGCGGCTCGAGGCGCTCGGGCTTAAGGTCGCCGTGCCGCCCGTCGCGACGTTCTACATCTGGCTGAACCTCGAGCAACTGCCCGCGCCGCTCAACAACGGCCTCACGTTCTTCGAGGAGCTCCTGAAGGAGAAGACGATCGTGATCCCCGGGATCTTCTTCGACATCAACCCCGCGCACCGCAGGAACCTCTTCCACTCGCCGTGCCACCACTTTGTGCGGCTCTCGTTCGGGCCGCCGCTCGAGGACCTTGACAAGGGTGTGTGTTTTCATTGTGGTGAGCCTCGCTGATATGCTGACCGGGGCGTGGCGTAGGTCTGGACGCGATCGGGCGTGTGCTCCGCAAGGCGAAGAAGGAGGGCGGCTCGGCGCTCGGGCACAGCTACAAGAAGAGCATCGACAGCGTGCACCAGATCGACCAGCTCGTCTAGAGTTCTACGTACCTCCGCCCCGCCCCGCGGGGGCGATCGAAGGTACAAGGTTGAGAGGAACATCGGACTCGTAGATTCAGAAGAAGATCGCGTGGCTGCCTTTGAGCTACTGGCCAGGCCAGGATGTAACGATACTACTACCTTGGAGGAAGACACGCGAGTACATACCCGTCACGCGTACAATGCATATACCTGCCCCCGGACGCCGTCGTGCCCTTCCAACATGTACACGGAGGACCTCCCTGTACCTGTTGCAGACGTCATACCCTCCCGCCTCCGTGAGTTGCCCCCGATGGCCCCGGCGATATGGCTATCTCTGTGTCTCCGAGCAGGGACCTCATATACTATGCATATACGACCACCCACATGCGCTGCTACTTGCATACGGCGGCCACCTACAATATACCGACCCAAATGGCAACTGACATGCACTCGGGATGTGATAAATCGAATGCTTCGTCCCTAGCTGGTGCCTCTTGGGACCCATATAACTGTCTCAATGAAGGCCGATCATGGACGCCACCGGTCACGTCCTGCTCCTTTCTCGCCATGGCACCGGCCGGGAATAGAGTGGGTGCACAGCCAAATCAACTTCACAATCAACGGTGCAGCCCAAGCCGTGCACTTTGGTTGCGAATCGTGAGCTGTGCGCTCCCCCCATGCCCGGTCAGTTCGATCACAACCAGCCGACTGGTACGCGACTCCAAACGAATCGAGCGACCATGTTACGATGACCGGTGACAAATTCCACAACTCAAGCTGCTTACCCTATGTTGGCGTGTCGCGTAGGGCGAATAGGTTTCGCTGTTGGCAGCAGTTCCAGTGAGCCTAGCAGTAGATGGTAGCAGAACGGGGGCAAGAGGAGAGTTGATCGACAGCGATCGATGCCATTGCGCCGGAGTGTGTATGCTTTGCCACGAATGTTAGTCTTATCTGATAATGAAAGGTCACGTTTGAACGTTGAACGCAAGTTATAGCGCTAACCACGGTGAAGCTTTGACGACGTGCCGTTCGGTGGACCACCGTGCCAGTGATGATATGGCAGCATAGTCGCAGAGACGTCTGTGGCTTCGCCTAGGTGGCGGCGGGCGACGGCACATGCACGAACTCAATTGTCTGACGAAGAATATGAGGAGACGCGGACTCGGGTGTGGCGCAAGTACTACTTGCAGAGCGGCGCGGGTCATTCTGCTGGTTCCGGACCCGACACACCATTGTGACGGTGACGGTGGTGTGCTAATACTGGGTCCATAATTGAGACTGTCTTAGAATATTTGGTTAGTTAGTGGGGTGGTAGGAGGACTGTTCGCCGACGTTACGAGAGCCGACGAGCGGCGGATGCCCGGAGGGCGGTGGTGTGGTTATGATGAATGTGTTCCACAAGAACGCGGAACAAATACAACATGAACGGCTCGCTGGCTCGCACGGTTGCAGAGTCATGATCACTCGAGAATCAGCCTTCCCTGCGGAGTCTGTGGTAGAGTAGCGATACCGATAGCAGCTCTCGAGAGCTTCACGAGCTAAGAGTCACCGATAGTCTGGAAGCACTAACATAGGTACATGTTCGCGTATAATTCCGAGGACCTTCTCAGCACATCAACACTCACTAACGGTGGTGGCCGCAGACCGTGCTCTCCCTGCTTGAAAATCTAGCGGAAAACATACAGTACACTGTCATGCTCCACATCCTGCATTTGCCCTACACCCACAAAGCCTCTGTCCTATCCAGACACGCTCTATGTTTCGCATAATCCTCTGTCATGCCAGCAACGAGAGCAAACACACACACACCCTGCCACCGCGATTACACTCCACCCACGAAGCTGGTCGGAGGGTATAACTGCAGTGGCAGGGCAGGTGTCTGTGGTTGGCACAAAAGCTAGACATGCCAGAGGTAATGTGGAACAGCACGTTGGTAACGCCACACAGCTGAATATACGTAGGGCCGCGAGCATTTCTTTGTTTTTGAAATGGAGCCGTCGTCGGTCGCATTGGTGAGCGTGTAACGCCACCTGCGCCGCTGGTTGGAACATTGTCGTGTGAGCCACCAGGCATACATGTACAGGTACTTCAGTCGAAAGACTGCCAACCTGTCCACAATGAGCACCTACTAACGAAGATATATGACAGGATTTCGAACGCCACCTTGCCCGTGCACATCCGATTCATGTCATCCTGCCCCAATGGGTCTTTCACGACAGTTGCGACGATCCAGCATCCCCCTTGGATCCAGCAAGCACACCCTTTTGTATAGTGGCCGGGTACGAGTATCATTGGTACTTAACCACTATACAAGAGCAGCCACTCATGTACAGCGGTCACGTACCATACTCGGACGGGGAGGCGGAAGGACTCGAGATACAACAGCCCATGGTCTCGCCGAATGTTCCTTGGGATATGTTCTACATTGACCCGGGCACATGGGGCATGTATCCTCCCCCACCGTGGCCAGCCATCAATGCTTTCGCCCAAGTGGCGCCCTCTTTCTCGCCATGGCACATGCCGGGCGTAGAGAGGGTGTACAACCTAATCAAATATACAGACACCGGTGCAGCACAAGCTATGCAGCACAAGCCATGCGGCACAAGCCATGCAGCACCAATATGGCTGTGACTCGATTGGACTGTGCACTCCCGACATGCACGTCCAGCTCAATTATGGCCAATTGACTATCGGCACACCGAGCGAGTGGAGCACTCATACAGAATCTGACGACAACCCCTGCAACTCGGCCTGGATACCACGCCGTGGGGTGGATGATTATCTGATCCAAACTCAGAGTGATTGGGTCGACGACACTACACTGACATGGTACCGCCGACCAGTTTTCGCCTACAATCACCCAGATCCACAAGCAACCTTGGGCCTCGAGCCCATCCCCACAGCTTATTGGGACTTCAACGGTGCCACACAGTACCCCGAGCTATACCCCTCCAGTGATCTGCCCTTCGAGCAGGCAAGCTCAAACTACCAGCCCATGGCCGCAGCATACTGGGACTACGAGGCGTCCTCGATGGAATACAACAGAGCTGAATGGGACATGAACACGACTGCGACGGACCTGTACTCCTCGGACGTTGAAGCTACGGATATCAACAAATTCGATTGGTTTGGCGTATCAGGCCTCGATGAGCTGGTTTCGCAACACGGGAGGAATATGGGAGTGGGTACCCTAGGAGGTTTCGCCTAGTTTGGACAGTCAGTGCGGGTCGCGGTCAGCTATTCGAGAGGATCCGCCCACCATTTTGTAGAGTATACGATTACCTGTCGTCGAGTGGTATGAACACAAGCAGTTCGAGCGAGCGTACCCGCATCGGATGTTCAGTAACAAACCGAGGGCAAGCCTGAGAGGATCGATCGATCAGCGTCGGCCGTCTCGCGGTACTTGTTACTCTCAATCTTATCTGATAAGGGGCACGAACCACAGGATCACCGTGACACTCAAAGCTCTCGGACTTAGACTCACTGGCAGCTGCAGGCGGCGAGGGTGTGGCTTACACTTGAGAGATTTACAGTCTACGTCCCTCTCACACAACCCTCGAACGACTCGGTGACCCTCATCCGGTTTTGGAACCCATGGTCTGTTGAAGAACTGCATGTAATGTTACAACAAGAATCCCTTCTCTCTCCCCAGCATCCGGTCAGCTCCCCGCCTATGTGTAGTACCGATACTCCGGGTTCAAATCCCCCAGCTTCTCTTTCTCCTCTGGGCTAAGGTGGTTCTCTACGCCCGCCGCCGCGGCGCGATCCCGTTTCCGGTTCTCATAGCGCACGGTCAAGTAGTACCCGCACGCAGATACGACCGCGAGCACGACAAACGCAACATTGATGCTGTACCCAGGGATATATCGCGGCGAGTCCTTGGCAAGGAATGAATACGCTGCGATGATGCCGCCGACTGCGCGGGGGTTAGCGGTAGTCAGCAGAGAAGTGGTGCTCATAACAGGACTCCAGCACTCACTGTTTCCGAACCCGATTTGTGCGGCGGTACCGATCGCTCTCCTATGGTGGCTACCCACTGCAAGTCGCAAGTCAGTACCACACACCACACCTTATGTCCACTTGACCACCACTCACAGTTCGTCTCGAACCAACACAGGACGACCGGCATCGCCGAGAGCGCCCCCAGCGGCACGATGTAGAGCGCGCCGTACTGCAGATGTGTGTTGTCATGCACTACGAGCAGGATGACATACCCTGCGAGTGCGATAAGCCCGCCGAGGACGACGAAAATGAATCGGTGTCGGGTGTAGTCGGACGCAGCAGCAACGATCATCGTGAACACGAACGTGCAGGCGTATGGCGGGACAGACAGCAGCTGGGTGCGGATGACACTATGGCCAAAGGTTTGGAGAATCGTGGGCGCGAAGTAGGCTGAGGACGCGAGATAGGTTAGACATTCGTGTAAAGCTTCGAGGGGGGAGAAAGCGTGCAGCATGCTACTCACAGTTGCTATATGCAGGGACAATGAAACCAAGGTACATCAGGGGCCCGAAGATGATCTTCGCTATGGTGCGTATCCTGGTGAGCAGGCTCTCGTTGCATGATACTATGACGAGTACTCACGGTCCTTAAGCACAGTGAGCACGTTTTTGAACGTGAGCGGGTCGTTGTTTCTTGAATGCCCAACGTCCTCGTGCAAGCGGGCTTGCACGAACACTTTCTCGTCCGCTGCGAGCCATTCCGCGTCTTCTGGGAAGTCCGGCAGGACGAAGTACGCGATTACCGCCACGACGATAGTAAGAAGTCCCTCTGGGTGAACGTCACATAGCAGATCCATGGTCAGCTTGTGTGGCCCTGCACCACAGACCAAAGAAGACGTACCCAGAATGAAGATCCACCTCCACCCATGGTAGCCCCGTACCCCATCCAGCTTCCCGATCGCGCTCGCAAGCAGCCCGCCGAAGCCGCCCGCGAGGGTGGTGGACGAGAAGAAGAACGAGTATCTCTTTTGCGCCTCGCCGCGCCTGTACCACATCGAGAGCAGGTAGCAGCACCCGGGGAAGAAGCCAGCCTCTGCGAGGCCGAGGAAGAAACGCGCGGCAACGAAGCCGCCGAAGTTCTGCGCGAAGCCTTGCAATACAGTGATGAGGCCGAAGACAAGCATGCATAGCGGCACTGGGGTTGTCGATGGTTGAAGGCGTCCAACTCATATCAGACAAGTGGTTAAGACGGTGAGTTTGGAGGAGCTTACACCATACGTGGGGCTTGAATTGCTTGAGGAAGATGTTTGATGGGATCTCGAAGAGCACGTACGGGATGAAGCTGCGGGGAGTGTGTACTCGTCATATAGTGCGCTGCCCCAAAGTTATCTATGAGTTTATGATGCGAACTCACAACACTACGAGCCCCGTATTGAACTGGTTGCCAGTGAGCTTAAGGTCCTGCTTGAAGTTGAATAAGACCGCGTTTGACACATTCACCCTAAGAACGCCTGTTTTCAAGGACCAGTCAGGAGCATACAGTGATCAGACGCACCTGTCAAGGAATGCAAGAAGATAGAGGATGCTGATCATCGGGACGACCCGCACGTCGATCTTGCGCATCAGCTTCGCCTCATTTACATCTGGGTATCGGGTCCTATAATCCACCAGTTCCGGACTCGAGTTGACCTCGGACGATCGTCCGTCGACTGAGTCCTTGGTCACGCTCGCAGTCTCAACGAATAGCCCTTTCTCCACTTGCGTGCTGGTCAGCCGCCACGATACCCAGGAAGACTCAGCTATGAACACGACTCACCAGCACTTGGGGGATCCATCACGTCTTGAGTCTGGCACCCGTGTGTTGGAATGACCAGGACGCGCCCGTGCTCCCCAGTGCGCCCAGCTTTATACACGCATGCCCCGTGTACAATACCCTGCTTCTGTATAACCGCCTATGTCCTGCTGACCTTCGCAGCCCTGCTTCCCATCGTTGCGGTGGCGTCCTGGCCCAGATACGTCCTGGACATATCACATTGACCCAGATGCTCGGATACTGATACAGTTCGCCCGCAGTGGCGTTTTTACGGTAGCGGTTGGTCGAGGACGCCAAGCTACCATTGGCTGCTTCGATTCTCAAAGTCAGCGCGTTTCGCCGGAAATGAATGAGAGATGTGGATCGTGGAAGTCAGGCGGGGCCGCGTATTGCTGCCACCACTTGGCCTGCATCCTCGGCTATCCAATAATCAGGGTAGGAAGCGTGCGAGCTACATCATCATCCGGGGCTAACTGTTGTCTGATTTCATATGGAGGTGTGTTAGTAGGGTTGCCCCGTGATATATGTCAAAGTGAGCAGCGGGGAGGAGACCTTGTTTCGCTCGACCTATACAACGTGCATCAGTTGTGCTGTGCAGGGGCGCAGGAGTCTCTTTGCCACAGTCGTGTGAGCTCGTGGGTGAGCGCAAGGCATAACGGGGAATGCGACACGCGTCTTTTGCAAGATGTACCTTCTCGTCTTCTCATCCATCAGGCCATCGTGCATATATACGGGAGATAGCAAAATAAGCAACGCTGAATTCGTAAGTCACTAGACCACGCAGTGACTGGCACACCCACACAAGACCAAGGGGATGACCATGGGAGGGTGACGTTTCGCGGCCTACTAGATAGTGCTGCCTAGGGACGGCAAGTCATGCATCTGTGACGCATATACAATGCATTGGCCATGTGTCTGTACATGGCGAGTTTTGCCAACTTGGCATGGCTGCAGTCCATTGTGCCGTAAATGACAAGCGGATGCTCAATCATAAACCTATGATATACCGACATATCAGGCGACACTCCTCGCATCCTGAACATACCGTTTGATGCGAGAATAGCCGCCTCGAGGTTGTAATTTTGTTGTGTGCGGATAGTGGTCGTCGAGGGCCATCGGAGCGTTGTAAACACAGCCAGTTTCCGGTGGGGTATATTGATAGCTTCATGGTGGATGCGGAGAAAGGGGAAGTCAACGTTCAGTTAGTAGACTGTACGCCGTGCGCCAAGACTCCCAAACCTACCCAAACAGACCCGAACGTTTCACGCCACAAAACGCATGAGATGTGTTCAACGTTCAAACGTAACCTTGCGCACTCTGCTTATGATTGTCGCGCGTTGCGAAGCAGGTTAAGTTGCAATCGCTGAGACTGTCTGACAGCACATATGCGAACGAGTTGGTTGTAAGTAAAATGTAAGTGAAGCTTATTCAGGCCGACTCCGAGCGGTCAGCTGAGCGCGTCGCGGGCGCTGACCCGAGTTCCGGCCGCTCATACACTCCAGCCCCAGCGCGTCGTCAGACATTCGACTCGTCCTCGACGTGAACGAGGTGAACACCCTTGCTGCTGTTTTCGCTCAGCCTATCTTTAAGTCGCCTGCCATAGTCGTGCCTGGGTGTCACAGTGCTAGTACGATCATGTTGCGCTCCCTCAATCGCATCTCGTCCGCCTCCTCCGTACTGAGGCAGAGATCACGCACGTCTCTCACCGGAATAGGGTCAGCGGTTCAGCATCGGCATGCATCATTCTACAACACGGACGTGGCAGGGCTCACAGAGGAACAGAGCGAGGTGTGTCTCAGGAGTGTGGGGAGCCGGCTGGTTCCCTCATGCTCATTACCAGGCTGTAGTTTCGGAATGCTGTCGCAGAGTTCGCGGAGCGCGAGGTCGCACCGAGGGCCGCTGAGATCGACAGGAGCAACAACTTTCCTATGGTGAGTCTATCTCCCTCTAAGGCGGCGCGTCGCGCGTTCGTGCCTCCGCAAAACACGGATTACTGACACACGCGCCACCAGGACCTTTGGGAGAAGCTTGGGGACATGGGCCTGTTAGGCATTACTGCAAAGTCCGAGTACGGCGGCCTCGCGCTCGGATACTTCAACCACACACTTGCGATGGAAGAGCTCTCGCGCGCGTCCGGCTCCGTCGCGCTCTCGTATGGCGCGCATTCGAACCTCTGCGTCAACCAAGTGCGTCTGACCGTGCTACCCTTCCCTCTGCCCTAGCGCATGCTCAACCATTTGGGCGCGCACAGATTCACCGATGGGGCACGGAGGCGCAGAAGCAGAAGTACCTACCAGATCTCATCGCGGGCACTAAGGTCGGGAGCCTCGCGATGAGCGAGCCTGGGAGCGGGAGCGACGTGATAAGCATGCGGTGCCGCGCGGAGAAGGTCGACGGCGGCTGGAAGCTGAACGGGAACAAGTTCTGGTGCGTCCTGCTCTCCGTTGAGTAACGTCAGTTCGAGCTTACGGATGCGGCTGGTTGCTAGGATCACGAACGGGCCGATCGCGTCGACGCTGGTGGTGTACGCGAAGTCGTCCCCGGAGAAGGGCTCGAAGGGGGTGACAACGTTTATCGTCGAGCGCGGGTTTGAGGGCTTCTCGACGCACCAGAAACTAGACAAGTTTGGGATGCGCGGGAGCGACACGTGCGAACTTGTGTTCGAGGATTGTTTCGTGCCAGACGGTCAGTTCGCTCCCCTCCCTCGCCTGCTATGTTGTGAACATCCCAATGCTCACACTGGTGTCTGTGGCAGAGAACGTGCTCGGTCCGGTTGACGGTGGCGCGAAGGTGCTCATGTCGGGGCTCGACTTGGAACGTCTCGTTTTGAGTGGAGGGCCGCTCGGATTGATGCAGGCAGCATTTGACATCGCGGTTGAGTACGTGCACGATCGGAAGCAATTCGGGCAGCCCGTCGGCGAGTTCCAGATTATGCAAGGTTCGTAGTGCTTCCTCTTCCCTTCTCCGGTCCGCGCGCTGACGGGCGTGTCAACCAAATTCAGGGAAGATCGCGGACATGTACACGAAGCTGAACGCCTCGCGCTCATACGTGTATGCGGTGGCGAAAGCTTGCGACGAGGGAAAGGTCAGCCGACGGGACTGCGCTGGCGCGATCCTGTACTCGTCAGACCGTGCCGTGGAGGTTGCGCAGGAGGCGATGCAATGCTTGGGCGGTAACGGCTATATCAATGGTTAGCTAGCGCCCCTGCGCCGTCCACGACGTATGTTTGCTCACTGTGCGTTTTCCCAGACTACCCCACTGGCCGCATCCTCCGCGACTCGCGGCTCTACACCGTCGGCGCGGGCACGCAGGAGATCCGACGGATGCTCATCGGGCGAGAGTTCAACGAGGAGTTCAGGCGGCGCGCATCATGAGCAGAGCGCGTCCGGGCCCGGTTAATATGGTGCGACGCATTACCTGCACCCTTCACCTTTGTATACTACCATGCATCTCGAGCGAGCCATTTTATGCTGTCAGCGTTCGAGTTTTGCACCGGCCGCCCTCGTCTACAGCAGAGCGTGCCTGGCGCGGGCCGATGTGCGAGCTGGTGCGAGCTGGTGCTCCGCTTTTCCGGGAGCGATCGAGAGGATCGTGGCGCGGACCGCGACGCGTGCCCCTGTTCGAGGCCTTCATGATCACCTTCACTCATTGTAGTAATATTTGGTGCGCATGTATAGGTGCTTCAAGTTGCAGCTCAGGCAGCTCTCCGTGCACTCTTCTGCCGACCGGCTCACCGCCGCCTTCTTGGAATGCCACTGGCAATGTCTAAGGATCTCATGGCCTGAATTCTCTTCACCATGATATTTACTATAGAAATACAAGCCAAGAGACAGCCCGATGTCCGCTCAAAACAGACATGACTCGCCTAGAAAGTGGGCGCTAAACATCGGGTAAACAAATTGGAGCGTAGCGAACATCTGAAGTGCGGGGTAATAGGCGCTGCACGGAGATTGGCGGGTCGAGGTGAGCGAAATCTAACGGCCACCAAATTATCGAGCGCACTCATCTGCCGACCGCTGTCATCAATGCTGCGTAGAATGTATACCAGCTGACTCGCCCCCCTGGCGCCGGCCTTCCGAAAATCTCTCAAAACCCGCCGCCCCCCGGGATGGCAGTTTGCCCGCTGCTCTCTTGTCCCCACCAGCTCTGTCCCCGGTGCGCGCACGGCCCAAGATGAGTGCTGAACGTAAGTACTCGTTGCCAAGCTGCCGTAGGCGCGGAGGTGAACCACGACATGTATCTGCTAGGCAAAGCCACGCCTTCAAGTTCGATGGACGAGCATCAGAGAGAAGCTAGCGCTACCCCGACCCCGACAGATGTCGAGAAGCAGTACAACCTCGCGCCATACGTCACTGGCGAAGGTGGTGACTACAAATCCCGCTTCCCGAATATCGACGAAGCAAAGGTGCTACGGAAGATTGATTTTCGCGTTGTTCCGGTGCTCTGTGTTCTTTACCTGCTAGCTTTCCTCGACCGGTGAGTCCACGCCCCGGACCATCATCGTCCGAGTACATACTAAGTACCTGTGCGCGAAGGGTGAACATCTCGAACGCGGCCATCTTCGGTCTGAAGCAGGACCTCAACTTGGGCGGCAATGAATTCAACACAGCTCTGGTCGTATTGTGAGTCTCCGATAAACTTGAGTAAGCCGCCCTTGGCTGAACTTGCACTAGCTTCGCGCCCTACGTCCTCTTCGAGATCCCCTCGAATGCCCTACTGAAGCACTTCAAACCTCACGTCTGGCGTGCGTTTCTCCCAATGCCCCCCAATCCGCACCACGCTAACTCGCAAACCAGTGTCACTATGCATGTTCCTTTTTGGTCTCATCACGCTCCTCCAAGGCTTCACGCAAAACCTCTCCGGACTAATTGCGACGCGCTTCTTCCTCGGCGTCGTCGAGAGCGGCGTCTTCCCCGCGTGCTTCTACCTCATCGCGATGTGGTACAAGCGCGCGGAGGCGCAGAAGCGCTACTCGTTCTTCTTCTCGTCGACCACCCTCGCGGGCGGCTTCGGCGGCCTGCTCGCGAGCGCCATCGGAAAGATGGACGGAGTTCGGGGGTACCGCGGGTGGCGATGGATCTTCATCCTTGGTGCGTCCATTTGCGTGTATGTATCGCATTAGCCAGTAGACTGACTGGGACATATGCAGAGGGCCTGGCGACCTGCCTCATCTCGCTCATCCTCTACTTCACGATATCTGACTTCCCGGAGGAGGTCACGTGGCTGAGCGCGGAGGAGAAGGAGTTCGTCAAGGCGCGCCTGTACGAGGATGTGGGCCACTCAAAGCGGGACGATCCGTTGACGGTCAAGAGTGTGCTCGAGGTGTTCAAGGACTGTGAGTAGTTCGCTTTTTCCACGGTCGACAACACTCACCCCGTCGCAGGGAAAATCATCGTTGGAGGGTTCATGTACTTTGGCCTCGTCGTCCCCGCGTATGGCTACGGTAAGCCTTACTTCCCGTGCGCCTCTTATCCTCAGGCACACGACTCACACTCTTACTCCAGCTTACTTCGCTCCGAGCATCATCCAGTCGCTCGGCAACGGCATGATTCGCACACAGCTGCTCTCTGTGCCTCCATGGGCGTGCGCGTTTGCTCTCGCAATGCTCACCGCGACCGCGTCAGATTACCTGCGGAAGCGCTACATCTTCGTGCTCCTACCGACCGCAGTCGCGCTTGCGGGCTTCGTGATCCTGCTCGTCGTGCACGACAATGACCACCTGCAGTACGCAGCGCTCTTCCTCGCCGCTATGGGCACGTACTCGGCGATGCCCATCATCGTGTGTTGGTTCAACACAAATTGTGCGTTGGTTTCCTGTCTACCTTGTTGGTGTCTGGGCTAACGGCTTTTGCATAGTGGGCGGCCACCACAGACGCGCGGTCGGAACCGCGTTCCAGGTCGGGTTCGGGAACAGTACGTCCTATCCCTGTTTTGTCTGTGCCACTACCACTCACCCTCCGCCTGTTCGTGCAGTCGGCGGCATCATCGCCGTGTTTGCCTTCCTTGCGAAGGACGCGCCAAAGTACATACCGGGCTACAGCATCTGCATCGCGTTCATCTGCGTGTCCGTCCTCGCGAACACCATCTACTTCGTCGGCGTGTCATGGGAGAACCGGAAGCGCGACCGTCTGCAGGCGCAGGGCGCGTACAACGGCCTGTCGACCGAGGAGAAGAAGCGCATGGGCGACCTGAACCCCGACTACCGCTACTTCCGGTAGTGCCTGTCGCCTTGGTCGGGCGGGGTCACAAGGGTTGGGATGGACGGGAGTTGACGCTGGAAGGGATGGGAGAGATTGGCATGGTATGTGCGCGGGTGGCGCGTAATGTGTAACATTAGGATCATCTTGGCGGCTGCTTGAGGGGAAAAGTATACATGTAGCTTGTATCTCCTGGGTCACGATCATAACGACTGCATCTACGGTTTTTTCTTGTATTCTCCTCGTCGTCTGTTGGGTGCTGAGGCTTAAGTTAAACGCCGTTGCCGTAGTGGTGGCAGCGGAAACATGCTGAATATTCTTTGTACTAGGTACGTGTAGAATGTTCGCATTTAGCACACATGGTTTTGCATGTAGAGCGCACGGCGAGCCGCATCATCCGTGAAGGGGTAGGGCCAGATGAACGGACTCATCACGAAGCACGACATTCAATACACTGACACTCATACACGTACAAGGATGACCACCATCACAACGAAGGATCAAATGGAGCAAACGCGGCTTTGAACGCCAGCACGTCCTCCTTATCTTCCTGCTCCGGCTGCGTGCACGCCTTCCAGTCGTACCTGTCCGCCATGCCAAGGATAGACACCACCACCTGTCTGCGACGCCGTCAGCTCCCGCTCCCATGCACGCCCCACCCCCGTCCGAGCCCACGCACCTTCCGAACTGGATGCTGAACGGCCCGCGCTCCCTGATCAAGTGCACCATCTTGCGCCCGTCGGGGAGGTCAACGCGGAAGTAGCTCCCACGCCCGCCCGCGCACGCGCGCAGCGCCTCGTCCGGCTCTGCCTCCCACTCGACGCCGTGCGCGCGGCCCTCGTCACGGAACGCGTCTTCGACCGCGCTGCGCAGCTTGTGCGGCACGGGCACGACCTGCACGTGTGCGTGCCCACCGCGCGCGCCCATACGTCCCACCTCGAAGCAGACCGCGGCCGCGTCGTGTTTGGCGTACATCGCGCGGAGAGCGGCTTTGTATCTAGGGCAGGGGAAACGGGGGACGGATATGATTAGAATCATTCAGCGCGGGAGCTGTGTGCGGCGGAAAGAAGCCAGCAAAACAGGTAGGTGCTTACTTCTCCGTCTCGTCGAGAATGGGTTCGGCGAGGTCCGGTGGGATGGACAGGTACGTCGGGTAGTGCGTGATGGGCACGATGAGGACATGCCCGCCGCCCGGCACAGGGGGCACGTTCGGGTGGTTCGTGCCCTGGTGTGTGGGAATGATTTGGCCCTTCGGAAGCGTCACGTAGCACTCTGCGCCGATGGAAACAATGAGGTGCTTGCTGCGATGCGGAGAACCTGTCAGCGAGCGCGGGACAAGAACGGAGGGACAGACTCACGCCAGGTTTGGGTTCGACAGGCAGAACCAGCATTCGTCCGCTGGGATGAGGTTCAGCTATTGTCTACGGTGGGTTGTGAGGCGGAAAAGCTGTCACGTACGCGCAATAGGCTTCTGCGGCGCGCGTTTGCCTCCGCCTTGTCGATTCCCTGTCTGATTTGCTACGGGGCAATCTTGAATGTAGTGCAGTTCGCTCCCACATGCTCGGCACACGTATCCCTCGCGGGGCTTCTTGCCCCCTGTGTCACCCACCGCGTTCTTGACAGGACAGTCGCGGACGAAGTGGCCAGGCTGCAGGGTATCGTATAGGTCGGTGCGACCAACCGTCTCGGACTGGCGACTACTTACCTCATTACAAACACGGCAGATGTACCCGTCATTCGGCTTCTCCCTCTCAGGGCAATCGCTTATGAAGTGCTATGAATGGATGTTAAAGATGGCAATAACCGACCAGCCAACTGACAAACCTCGGGTGATTCGCAGATTTTGCACTTGTAACCCGGCGGAGGCTTATCTGAGGGGCCGTCTGAACGGGCACATGTAAGTTCATAAACGGGTATTGTCAGCCCGATAAATGCACGTTCCTGTCCTGCTACGCTTCCCAGGTTGCGGCTGGTTTCCCCAGCGATAATCATCGCCCGAATCGAGCGGGCGTTTTGGTGCGCGGTGCAAGAATGGATTCTTCGTCGCATTCGCAGGTCTCGGCTGCGGCTCGCTCGTGGGCGACAGCGGGGCAATGGAAAACGCATAGAACCACTATCAAGCGACGGAACGGCAGCATGAGTACAACACAAGTTCCACGCGCAACATACGCATGGAAGGGCAGCCTGGACACGCACCCGCTGCTTCTTTCCAGACGGCTGCTCGCCGCCGAACGCGCCGAGACTGACGAACCTGCTGACGCGCCCGTTCTCGTCCTCCCACACGAACGGCTCCCGCTCCCAGAATCTTGGCGGGTGGCCGCCGCCTGAGGCAAAGTGATACCGTGGCTTTGTCTTGCGAACGACGTCCACTACTGGCTCGACACCTATCGAAGAGAGCTCTGGTGCGGGAAGGGGCGCGGAAGAGAGGTGGGTTACGCCCGCCGGCCAGGCATTCGTGATGAATATGTCAACGAGCTGCGAAGGCGTGGTGGCAGACTTGATAGATGCAAGCGAGGTGTAGTTTCGTTCTTGTGGTTTGGAGCTAGTCATCGTGTTCGCAAGAAGTTTCTCGACATTTTGAGAAGTAAAGTACGGCGAGGTGAATCCCTTCCAGGATGTTAGAGTACAGTAGCGTCCAACGCTTGAAAAACGTACATGGGCAGATTCTGACGCGGTGTACAAGTTGGAGTCGTACACCCCGCCCAAGCATGCTATTCGGATTCCTTGCGCCGTGTTGAGCACACCGGACTTGTCTAACCCCCCGCGTAGTTCAGTAACGATAGATATGTATCCCCACACTGCAGGACTTACGGAGAAGGAATACGTTGGTACTCAAGGTACCGCCGGTCTTTGCGAACTTCTCAATGACCGGAGGCGGTAAGGGGTGTTCGCCTTGCATGATGTAGCATTCCATAGGAGCTGTAACGATATACTGAGTTCTGTGTACATGAAATACCACGAGAGCGACGCGACCTTCCAATCGTCCTTCCAACAGCTGCATGACTTCATCCTCTTCCCCATAGCTTTCCGACGCGTCCTTGGGCGCGCCGAAGAAGTCTCCTACGCAGAGCGCGAAGTCGAACTTGCCGTGTTTCGCATCAATGCTCTTGATTTTGGCAAACAGGTCTTTGATAGAGCCAGCAGCAGATCCCACAGTGAGACTTGGAAGAGTCAATATCATTCTAGGTATGTTATGTCTCTAGTACTCACACCTTCACCGGCGCGGACATGACACTGACAGCAGCTTAGAACTTGTCAGTGGTTCGTCCTTCCTATAGCCTACGCAGTCCAGGTCCTATTCTGCGTGATGGCTTATCGTTGAGAGTATGAGGTCCAATAGGGTGTCAGATGACTGTTGGCCAGTGTGGTTTTGGCGTAAGTCACAGTGCACGGAGGTATGACGCAAAACGCAAGCCACGTAAGCGCCGGCGGTTCACGCTAGCGCCGTGACACTACTACTAGTAGTACTGATAGTGCTACAAAGTTATTCTTTCAAGTTAGCTCGAGCACTAGTACTACGAAGTACTATACTTCCATCTCCTCAAAGTTCCTTTCTCCGTTGTCCACACTGCAGACCACCCAGATGACTCTTGCGACTGACATATTTATCGTCAACAGCAGATAGCAAGCAACACCCGGAATCTTGGGGTACATTCATGGCCTGATAAGGCCTTAGAAACCTTGTCCCGGTTCTTCTCATAATAAACTGAATGCTTCCAAACATATGGTAAGCCGTCTGCGCCTTTTTCGGGGCATCATAAATGCATTGGGCACGCTTCAATGGCTGAACAACGTTTTCAACCTTGAGGTCGATATTGTAAGCAGAGTTCTGAATCCTGATACCTTATAGACCCCTCAGTTCAAATTGACCTTGACGACAAGACGCTTCTTTCCCCTTCAAACAAACGCCGTTGCGCTTGCATCATACGAAGGGCTATCGCAATCCTAGGTGCTTCATGCAGGCATGCGGCGCATCTGGCTGTGCAGCTGGCAGCAGGGACCCAAGCTGACGTCGTCCAGCACTGATCTTCTGATCCCAGCCCGTATACAGATGCCGATGTGTTCTTCTACTTTGCCAGGCACATCTTACAATGGGCGACCAGCTGCATGTAGCCCAGCTCGGTCCGAGCCCTTGTAGAAGCTTGTCAGGTACCATAAGGACCCCGGACATTTCACCAAAATGCCTGAGGCCTCATCCGGCCAAATTTTGGATTTCGAGGAGCCAATGCCTCATGACAATCCGGACAATTCGGTCCCAAAATGGCTGGACGCCTGAGCCCATCATCCGGACATTTGGGACAGTAGGAAAGTCGTGGCCTGAGGCTAATCCGGACAAAAACGCCAGCAGAGCGCTTATGTGTCCCCTTCAGGAAATTTTGGCACCTGAAACGAGTAAGCGCCCGGCAAATCGCTTAGACGCCCGAAATGCCTCAGGAATAGTCCGGACAACAGCCGCAAAAATTGCCTAATCCCTGATGTAATCCTGACATTTTAGGCTGTCCAGAAGGCCTGATCTATCGGACAGACAATGGAGATTTTTTGCATTTTGGATCAGGCATTTTGGTGAAATGTCCGGGGTCCTGTACCATAGCGAGTGCGTCAGCTTCATGATCAGGCACCCATGCGTATATTGCCATAATTAACAACACCGCATCTGCAGAACCTTGTTCTTTCGGCGCCTTCAACCAAGGACTAACCTTGGGAAGCCTTCGGAATAGAACGGCTATTTATCTCGGCAGTTTGCAGCTCGCCGAGTCGCCGCTGCGCAGGTACGTCCATATGCCGGCTGCATGCGTTCCTCCGATTCCACGATCATGACGCGGCTATAATCGAGCATGCTGTGAGAAGCTCGATAATTATGGGTCTCATGCGATCACTATGATGCATACAACACAGTCAATTGTGTCGACGGGGAGGCTGGCCGCAAGCTGCCGCTAGGTCACCGCATGGAGGAGTTCACGCAAGCCAACCGTGCTAGAGTATCAGTGATTTTCTTTTTTCTCTCTCTCATCGCGCACTATGCTACATAACTCGCTATACTCTTGACGGTACTATCTCGTTCTCGAGCATTGAAGCGGCTTCGCCGCTGCACGTCCAGATCGTTCAAGTTCGCGGGGATTCAAGTTCGTGCAACACAAGGAAGAAGAATTAAGCTTAGACTCGATTGGCCTCCTTAATCTTCTTGAGCAATTCACCTACTTCTGAGTGCATTTACCGACGTTTACAGGGCAGAATGCGCGGTCATCCCAAGCAAGCAAAAACCTGTGAGTCCATCACATTAATGTTCTAGCGTAGCATGTGCCATGACCATATAGTACTATTAACATATCTGACTCATAGCACCTTTTTGCTTACACAATACTGGCTGCACTGGAGACTGACTCGTAATCCTGGACAACCAGCTGCAGCCTGCAGCGATCATCTAGGCGTAATAGATGATATGGGTAACTCATAATTAGCGTGCGCCCGCTGGATCGGAGCCCGGCGGGGACCACCCTGGATCACCGGGAACTTTGGTGGGGCAACTACTTTGATAGGGCATCTCTGGCATCTCTTGCAGTCTCAGTCTCTCAGACTCTCAGTCAGTGGGCCTCGCGTAAGTGCGAGACAGCCCGAGACCAGGACCGCAGAATCGCAATCTATCTGAACACTCAGGCTCGGCTGGACGAGCGCAATAAAGGGACCCGACGGGCGCTAGTCGTTGAAATGCGTTTCAAGCAGTGTGGGGGCCCAGGGGAGGTGACCTTGCAAACAAAGTAAAACTGGAAGTACTGCTCCAACTTGGTACCAATCGTATTGCCACATAATACATATCGCCAACAAAACGTCTCTATTTGCAATCAGCTGCATTGTGCGCCGTATATGGGCCTGGTGGTGGTGGTATTTGGGTGTATTTGAGCAACCGCGCGGTCGTGGGCGCGGGAGACGCTCGGAGAACGGAATATGGGAGAATATGGGTCGCGCGGATGGGACAAGCAGATGGCAGATGTGCCTGCGCGTGTCCAGGCACTGTTGCTCGCCAGGTACGAGGGGCGGCGGAGGATGGGGGACGGAGGGCGACCTCCCATTCCGAGTACAAGGCAGATGCCGAGAGCATCGGCGCCCGCATCGCCGCTTGCTCTCCCCGGCGTTGTTCTGCATCCAGCCAAGATGGCCAGCTCGTGCGGGCATCCCACGCGCCGCTCTTTCCCTTCCTTGCGCTCATCTACCTTCTCCTCAGGGCTGTGGCAGGCACACTAACCCGCTATATAAACCCTCGCGGTCGCCCTAGGATCACAGGCAGTCTCACTTTCGCCCTCCAGATTTCGGACTCATCCAGTTTGGTATCGTATTCCCCCCGCTCATCCATAGAACGACATGGTTGGCTTCCAGTCCCTGGCCATTCCTCTGCTCCTCGTCTCCTCTGCGGTCGCCTATCCCATCACTGCCGTTCACGCCCCGGCCTACCGCTGGAAGACTGCGCTCTGCAAGCTCTCCCCCGGCATCGCGAAAGTCCTCTGTCCACGACAGAGTCCCTCAAACTCCGTAGACGTCAGCACTCCCATCGGCACGGCGAAAGGCACCGCCGACAGCGGAGGGGCTACCCGCTTCGCCGTCAAGTACGCGTCCGCAACACGCTGGCAGCCGTCCACGCTCGCGACCCAATGGGAGCTTCCGTGAGTATCAGCGTGATACCTTTTCGCGACGTGCTTCCAAGTCTGACCCGGTGATTCACAGCAACGGCTCTTCGGACGTCACAGCCCTCCCTTTGCCATGTGCTCAGCAGAACGGCGACTCTGTGGTGGGCGCAGAGGATTGTTTGTCCATGATCCTCTACGTCCCTTCCTCGGTCGTCAAGGGTAGCGATGCGCCCATGCTTACGTGGTGAGCTCTCCGGGTGACGTCTCACTACCGGTCTATCTGACTTGAAACCAGGATCCACGGAGGCTCGTTTACAAGCGGTTCTGCCACCGATGCCGGCCTGGATGGCTCGAGCCTGGCAGCGGCAACGAACTCCATCGTCGCGGTCATTCAGTACCGTCTTGGTGCAGTAAGTGTAGACAGACCGCCCTGCGTCGCACGAAACTGAAGCCACTGCAGCTCGGTTTCTTGGCGCCCTCGGGGACCAAGAATATGGCTGTTACCGACGTGATGCAAGCGCTCTCGTTCCTGCAGAAGGTCGGCCCTAGCTTTGGTGGATCTGCCTCCAAGATCACCATTTCCGGACAAAGCGCTGGGGCGAACATGATCAGGGCACTTTTGGCAGTCCCCACCGCGTCTTCTCTGTTCCAATCGGCCATCCTGCACTCTGACCCGATGGTATGTTTTCCAGTAGGATGTGATGTCCAAAGGTACTAATTCGCCACCACAGGACTTCGGATTCCTTTCCACCAGCGTGCACCAGGAGGTCTTGGACACATTCTTGCAGAACACGAACTGTACCGCCAGCGACACGAGCTGTATCAACGGCCTCTCGTTGGACGACATTTTGAACGCCCAGGGCACGCTTATGGACATGGCCGTGAACGGCGATATTGACCCCGCCGCCGGTGCTTCAGAGCCCATTCGCCCTGTTCGCGACAACACCCTGATCACGAGCACTCTCGACTCGACGTCACCATTCCCCAAGGTCTCAAAACCCATCATTGTCTCGACGGTGCGCAACGAGGCAGGCCCAACCATCTACGGGAGCTTCCCGGACATGGTAGACGAATCCACTTACGAGACGCTCGTCGACTGGACCTTCGGAAACCCGCGTACAGGCCGTATTCTGGACACGGCGGTCTATGCCGTTTCTCCTGCCGTCGATGGCACCGAGGTGGACCAGCGCCCCCAGCTGGAGGAGCTCGGCACTGACCAGATCTGGCGCTGCGCTTCTTGGCAGTTCGCCCGCAACTGGGTTACCAACGGTGGCAAGGCATACGTCGGGGAGTTCATGGTTGGCGCGACGTACCCCGGAAACGATCAGGTTCCGTTCTGCACGAGCGGCGGCGCAGTGTGTCACCAGGACGACATCGAGATCATCGTATGTGTACAATCGCCTTGCCTCCCCGCTCGCTAAAGCTGACAGTGATACCTCCAGTTTGGCACTGTACCAAACCCCACCTCCGCTCAGTCGGCTTTGATCAAGGAAATGCAAGCTCGCTACAGCGCCTTCCTTCACACTGGCGTCCCGAACGCGAGCGGCTTCGCTTCGTGGCCGGTTGCAGGTACGGTCAACGTCAACGCGATCAACCTCGGTGCCTCCGGCATGGCTACTGTGGGCGCGTGCAACACGAGCTACTGGGGCAGCTTCGTCCAGTTCGACTACCAGGTCTTCAACCTGTGAGGCGCTTGGCCCATTCCCCCGTCGCGGCTTCTTCTCCAACGACCCCCATATCCCTATAATCTTTCGCAGTATGTTCTTGTCTCCGGGTTTTGAGCGTTGACGACTTTCGCGACGACGGTTACGCATTCTACCACACTTTCTAATCTGAGCTCCTTTCGAGCACGCCTAATATGCGGCCCGTGCATCTTGCGCTTTCCTCGCTTTGCATTCTCGCAGTCCTTCTCCCCCACGTTCACGGACGCCTCCGAGCTCCCTCACGTCTCTTTGCTATGTCTGCTTACGACATATTTCCGACTCGGCTTTATTCTTATATTGGCTCCATATGTATCCATATCCCCACCTCTGCGGGCGCGATTCATCGTGTCGCCGTATGACATGTAGCATTCAGACCCTGTTTAGGCAGCTGTAGGTGCATTCCGAACGGCGAAAATGATATACCATACGTGTTGTTCCATCACCCCTCTTGTGTCCCGCGAACAACGCATGGTGCATAACAATGACCGCGTGGATCAGGACATGAACACCCTCGAATAGAGTTGCGCTGCGCAAGGGTGCCGCTGGATACTGCAAGGAAGAGCACAAGGGTGCACTCGGTTCTCGCCCCCTCTAATCCCACAAAAACGAACCTTGTACCATATGCCAACGCCAGCCTAACAACACGATGCGCAGCGTGTTGCGATCCAAGAATATAATACACGTAGATACAACGCGCTCCGCGACCCTACAGCTTCGCAGGCCCCGCGAACGCCTGCGGCTCGATCTCGGTGAACACGTCAAAGTTGCGTTCGAGGGCCACGCCCACCGCAGCCTGCGAAGTGAACCGTTAAAAACAGCCAACAACGCCCCAGCCGGGCACTCATGATCAGCGGAAGGAAGCACACGCACCCCGGAGGGTCCAAACCAGACCTTGCTGCGGTGCCGCCGTCCAGGCGCGCCCCCGCGCGTCTCGTCGCCCTCGTACGTGAGCACCTCGTACCCCGCCGTCTTGCCGTCGTGCCCGCGCAGCAGGCGCGGGTTGATCACCATGCGTCCGAAGGCGCCGTGCGCGAGGGCGCGCGCGCGCGCGCGCTCCGCGGGCGTGTTCTGCGCGCCGCGGAGGACAGTGGCGAGCGTGGTGAGGAGGTAGAACTGCGGGGGGTAGAGCGCGATGCGCTTCGCGGCGAACTCGACGAGCGCCTGCTCGGGGCGCACGAACCGCGCCGCGACGACCTCCTGCCCGCCGTCGGGTGTCGGGAGCCGCTCTTGCTTGACGCCGTGCGAGAACCCGGCGGCGCCGGTCTCGTCGAGGAAGCTCAGGTAGAACTGGGTGTGGAACCGTCTGTGAAAGAGCGATGTTATGTTAGTTCTGCGTGCGGCTACCCGAACAGTGTGGAGACGAGGCGAGTGGCTTGCCTGGGCACGCTGGGAGGGGTGATCCACTGGGTGAAGGGCATGAGGCTCTCGGTATTGGGGCGTAGTCCGTGTTGCGACAGGAAGTCATGAAACAGGAGTCGTTGCGCGTGGATAGCCTCGCGAGCGGCGTCCAGCTCGGCGTCACCGGGCATGTCCCCAGCGGGTGGGTGGACGAGCAGCACCCCGGACTCCTCGAAGAGCTCTCGGATCGCGGTAAACGCGAGGCCATGCTGGTTGTCCTGCTTCTCGTCATAGTTCCCGCCGGGGAATACCTGATATGTTCCACGAGAAAAGGTCAGTTTGATACTACATGCAACGTTTGGAAGGCCTAGGGGCTAAGACGTACATGTGCATTAGCGAAGGATTTCGACTTCGGGTTTCGTTGCACGAGCAGAATCTCGTTCTGTGAATTGACCACAACCACACTTGCGGACGGCCTGGGGACCGCAGGTGCTCTCGGGGCGGTTGACCCCGCGTTCTTCTGAGGTGACTGAGGTGGCATGTTGTGGACAAGGCGACGAATTCCGATTATCACTGTGCTTCTCCAACGACTTGATGGTCTTTCACCTGACGCGTGCCCTGCCCTGAATGTGTTGAAATTTCCAGGAGATCTGAGTAGTGGGAGATGCGGTGAGTTTAGGGAAACGTGGTCTAGCAACATGAAACTTGAAGCTGCACTGAGCCTGACAGACCCGGGGTACATATCAACGCGGGGTATGCTAGTACGGTGGCCATAGCAGTTCACATGATTACTACATGATCGGCCGGCTACTCACCTACCCATTCCCGTAAAATTAGAGCGGGATATCGAGTCGTTCGAGCGCTGTGTGAGCGGGATGTAGACTGTAAATCTCTCAAGTGTAAGCCATACCCTTGCTGCCTGCAGCTGCCAGTGGGTTTGCGCAAGTCTGAGAGCTTTGAGCGTCACGGTGGTCCTGTAGTTTGTGCCCCTTATCAGATAAGATTGAGGGTAACAAGTACCGCGAGACGGCCCACGCTGATCGATCGATCCTCTTGCCCTCGGTTTGTTACTGAACATCTGCGGGTACGCTCGCTCGAACTGCTTGTGTTCATACCACTCGACGAAAGGTAATCAATAATGTACAAAATGGTGGGCGATTCCATCCGAATAGCTGACCGCGACCCGCACTGACTGTCCAAACTAGGCGAAACCTCCTAGGGTACCCACTCCCATATTCCTCCCGTGCTGCGAAACCAGCTCATCGAGGCCTGATACGCCAAACCAATCGAATTTGTTGATATCCGTAGCTTCAACGTCCGAGGAGTACAGGTCCGTCGCAGTCGTGTTCATGTTCCATTCAGCTCTATTGTATTCCATCGAGGACGCCTCGTAGTCCCAGTATGCTGCGGCCATGGGCTGGTAGTTTGAGCTTGCCTGCTCGAAGGGCAGATTACTGGGGAAGGCTAGCTCGGGGTACTGTGTGGCTCCATTGAAGTCCCAATAAGTTGTCGGGATGGGCTCGAAGCTCGAGCTTGCCTGTGGAACAGGGTGATCGTAGGCGAAGTCTCGTTGGCAGTACCATGTCGGTGTAGTGTCGTCGACCCAATCACTCTGAGATTGGATCTGATAATCATCTGCCCCACGGTATGGTATCCAGGCCGAGTTGTAGATGTTGTCGTCGGCCACCGTATGAGTGCTCCACTCGCTCGGTGTGTTGATAGTCGGTTGGCTGAAGTCGAATTGGACGTGCATATTGTGAGTGCGCAGCCCAATTGAGTCACAGCCATATGGGTGCTGCATGGCTTGTGCTGCACCGGTGTCTGTGGATTTGATTAGGTTGCGCGCGTTCTCTACGCCCGGCATGTGCCATGGCAAGGAAGGGGGCACAACTTGGCCAAAAGCATTGATGGCTGGCCACGGTGAATGAGGATACATGCCCCATGTGTCTGGGTCATTGTAGGACATATCCCAAGGAACACTCGGCGAGACCATGGAATGTTGTATCTCGAGTCCTTCCGCCCCCCCGTCCGAGTATGGTACGTGACCGCTGTACATGAGCGGCTGCTCTTGTTCAGTGGCTGGGTATGAATAATATGAGGGCGCGCTTGCTGGATCCAAGGGGAATGCTGGATCGCCGCAACCGTCGGGGAAGACCCATTGGGGCGGGAGGGCATGGCTCGGATGTACATCGGCAAGGTGGCGCTCGACGTCCTGTCGTGAATCTTTGTTAGTAGTTGCTCATTGTGGACGAGTTGGCAGTCTTTCGACTCAAGTACCTGTTCAGATATGTCTGGTGGATCATGCGGCCGTGTTCCAACCAATGGCGCAGGTGGCGTTACAGGCTCACCAATGCGACCGACGACGGGCCCCATCTCAAAAACAAAGAAATGCTCGCGGCCCTACGTACACTCAGCGGCGTGGCATTACCAACGTGCTGTTCCACACTACCTCTGGAGTATCTATCTTCTCTTCCAACCACTTGGTGGGCGGATTATACTTGCTGTGGCGGGACGTGTGTCTTTGTGCTCTGATAGCCGGCATCATACAGTGGATTATACGAAAACCCGAGTGTGTCTGGATAGGACAGAAGCTATGTGAGTGTAGAGCAAGTGCAGGATGTGGAGCAAGACAGCGGTCTGTCTGTTTTCCGCTAGATTATCAAGCCGGGAGAGCTGGGTCTGCGGCCGCCACTGTTGGCGAGTGTTGATGTGCTGAGAAGGTCCTCGGAAACTATACGCGAACATGTCCCTACGTTAGTGCTTCCAGACTATCGGTCACTTTTAGCTCGTGAAGCTCTTGAGAGCTGCTATCGGTATCACCGCTCTACCACAGACTGCGCAGGGAAGGCGACTTCTCGAGTCATCATGACTGTGCGACCGTGCGAGGCAACGAGCCGTTAACGTTGTATTAGTTCCGCGTTCTTGTGGAACACATTCATCATAACCACATCACCGCCCTCCGGGCATCCGCCGCTCGTCGGTTCTCGTAACGTCTGCGAACAGTCCTTTTCCTACCACCCCACTGAATAATCACCCATTCAAGACAGGCTCAGCTATGGACCCAGCTCGCCGAGCACAGTGCTAGCACGCCACCGTCACCGTCACAATGGTGTGTCGGTTCCGGAACGAGCAGAACGCACCCGCGCCATTCTGCAAGTACTTACGCTACATCCGCATCTTCTCATGTTCTTCTTCAGAAGACGAGGTACCTGTTATATCATTGAGATGTCTGCAAGAGATAGTCAGCAGCGGCTACGCAGTCGCCGTGCCCTGGCTGGACCACAGGGAAGGAATATCGAAGAACATGGACCCGAGACCGTTTGTATGCATAACTTGCATGGCAATACTTGCGTCGAGGCCGCTTTTCTTCCCAATCCCATCTCTCTTATGGCCCGTACAAGACAACGCACGGAAGCCTATAAGACTCTAGACGAGCTAGTAGATATAGTCTATGCTGTACACGTCTGATCACATCTAGACATGCTAGGCGGTCCCGACAAGAAAAGCAGCAGGCCACAAATATGAATGCGAATGAGGGTTCCATTCCCAATTGAACAATCTAATATACATGCAATCAACACACGAAGCATGTGCGACACTCACTGGCCCAGCCTCAGGTGGCGAGTATCTGTGCGTATACCAATGTCTAGGTGAGAACTTGGCGGCGGGTCAGCTCAAGCGCAGCGGCGCACGGGCGGTATCTATGTAGCTATACTATAGCGGCAAGGATTTTACAACGTCTTTCCACTTCTGCAGGTCATGACGATAGGTCAGGGCGACTCACGCAGGGAGAGGGTACAGTACGTACCGAGTGTTTAGCTTTCCGAAAGTCCGGGTATGTGTCCACAAGGTGCAAGAGGTAGCGACTGAGCTTGGCGAGCTCTCTATCTGCCATGCCTGCAGAGGTATGCGCGTGCTTGAAGGCTGATATCTTCAATCCCTCTCCAGGGTTGAGCGCAAAGTTCCTTCCCTGCACACAAAGAAGTCGTACGATCAAAACGAGCTAGAGTGGATCAATACCAAACGCCTAGTAATGCCAATACTTACGAGGTCATCGATGTGTATCGTGTTGCTCGGGCCACTGTTTGATATGAGTATGGGTTGCAGTATTCCGGTCCGCTTGAAGCTGTACTCACTACTGGGGGAAGTGGTTCCAGATGATCTGCAGGGCCTTTACGGAATGTTTGTATGGCTGTCCGTCTTTTTTGGAGAACACGGTGAACATGCAGGTCTTGTCCAATACTAGCAGGTATTACGCATAAGCACTATGGGTTATATGAAGAACGCCGATTCTTACCAAACGCGATCTACACCATGTACGCATACTCAGTCAGTCGTGCGAGGTCTAAACGTAAACCCACCCACCTTGTAACTGCGTATGCCGCCCAGCATGCCGAGCTCGACGAGTTTTGTTTCGAGCCAGATCCAACTTGTCTGAGACCTAGAGGACCGCTTGTAAGACGCCGAACCTCGATATGAAGGGAACACTTACCAGATACAGATATCATAATGCGGGTATACGGCTTCCAGGAACTCGTGCAGCCCGGGTCGTGCACATTCATGAGGTGGCAACGCGCCGGACGTAAGGGGCTTGGTATCCAGGATGGCTTATTCTCTCCGTCAGCCCCAGGTGTCAGCGGACAATTGTGCACTTACTATAGTCAATATCGAGTACGAGCAACCGTTTTCCTTCGCGTAAGGGATTGATGAGGATCGGGACGAGCTTCTTGGTGTGCTGTTCAACTCGGCGGCGATTCCGCTGGTCGTTAATATATTCGGCGGCGGCAGCAGGGTCCGCGCTGAAGTCCACATCGAGATCATTGACAACGTCGGGCAAGAACTCCAGTTCTGCTGTACATGAATACCGCGCACATACATTGTAAGCATGCGAGTACTCACCATTAGGGTCCTTGATTTCGTGTCCCTCTGGTGTACCGACCAAGGTGAATTTCTTCCCGCTCAATAGCTTGAGGTCCCCGCTGGATAAAGTAACACTTGAGCGGGAGCTACGTCATCCGAGAACGTTTTATACATACATTCTCTCGTCGTCAGTGGGAAGCTTTCCCTTCACGAGTCCTAGGATCTTTTGTCGCTCGGGGGGCACGTTCGTCAGACTCATGAGGGATGCTTTGAGGTCGTACACACTATGAATTGTGTAATGAGACCGTGCAGCACACCGCCGTCAAAGAAGAATGACACGCACCGGTCGGATTCAGCAATGTCTAATGTGAAGGGCTTTCCGCTCCAGCTAAATTGTAGGTGGATCCATCGTTCTGCTTCTTCAGCGACAGCGTGGCCGACCTAGACGACTCTTCAGTTTGCGTGTAGACGGCCATACGCCTGTACGAACCTCTGCCGTCACGAGTGTCGCGTGCTCGATAGGCCCATTCTCTAACTCGTGTGCATCACTCATACTCTCGATCGCCAGTTTGCTCGCGGAAGCAGAGAAAAAAACCACAGTCTAATGAGATTTGTGTCGGTGGCTGAAATATTGGGTGGGGCCTTCGTGAGGTTGTGGCAAGCGTGTTCACCGAGCTTTCGCGTGGGATTGGGAAACCTAGCACTGGGGGAAGTGTAAGATCTTGCTGAGTGGCAATAAACGAAGACTAGGGAGGAGTGGGGTGGCGTCGATGTGGTAGCTATAAACACAACTGAACGCGGGAACGCGTCTAGCTAGAGGAGCCAAAGAGCTATAGCTATGCATGATCGCGCTCGGATCTGAGATTTAGCCGCATAAGCGCCCATAGATGTATGTTCGGAGATCTCGCGCACTAGGTACAAGTACGACCGCTCTTGACCTCGTCGAGAAGGCCCAGAGAGGAATATCATATAATACAAACACAGACCGCATATCGTACATCGTATATTTGTTCCATCATGACAGCAGCCATCCGAAGCCTTAGCTTCAGGCCTCCAGATTTGCAACAGTATCTGCTACTAGATTGAACGCTTGCAGTGTTGATTGCGCTATGTGCAAACATGAGCATTCTACACAATAGAATCAACGTGAAGGCACACCATATGCAGGACCACGCGAAGACGATGCAGATTTCGAAGGTGTTAGGATTCGTGTATCCTGATTGAACTTCCATCCGTTTGCTAGGGTAACTGGGAACGCTTAGTTGCATGTATCGAGAATCTGACATGAGCCTACCATTCAAGAACTCGTCGCTCTGCTCAGCTGGATAACCAAGATACCACTGCGCAAGAGGCAAGGGAATCGAGGTATATGCTTTGGAGAGGAGTTCGAAGGTCTTCTTCCGGAAGGAGCCTGGCGTTTTTGCGTTGAGTTGCAGCCTTATCATGCTAGTATCTCGATACTGACCAATGAACGATGTCGCCATTCCGGCCATGATCTGACCAAGCTCCGCTTCCGAAAAAGCGGGCTGCGAAACATATTGGTGCAAATCTTCGGCTCTGCGGTATACATCCTGATATTTACGTTCATGGGTGGAAGCTAGCAGTTGGAATAGGCCCTGAGACAACGGATATGCCGCGAGACTATCCGGTAGCCGTGTCAGAACATGACGTGCCGCGGATCTAGATGTGTAGATGAGTACAGCGAACATTGTCCGCCTCCACAGACGCATCACTTACAATTCATCCGAAATCAAGTACGCGAGCACCAAGGGGCCAACCAGAAGCATTCGTGAGGGATCAGCATGATACTCCCCCTAATAAATTATTTACGCTCATGAGAACCCGAGGCAAGATGAAGTTTGTGAAAACGTACGGTTAGATCCCCACTTTCCGCAACCTCGATCAGTTCTCTCAAGCTGCCGTTCTTTGCTAACTCTTTGATGCTGGGAAAGAGTAGATCGTACGTCGTGGGCTGCTTAGGCACAATTGTGGGTCCTGGCGGCGCCTCTTCCACAGGAGCTTCGGCAGGGGGGGCTGTTACAGGCTCAGTGGCGGGTGCGGGTGCGGGTGTGGGTGCGGCCTGGGCTGGTGGCGGCAACACCGTGCGAGCAGCGTCTTCTATCTCAACCGCACTTGAGGGAGGAGGAGTAGGTGGGCCAGTCATACTGCAGGTCACAATAGATTGGAGGTTTGCAAAGAGTAAGGATCGAGGTGCAGGTCGAGCGCGAAGACGATCGGGTTCAGGGACGCGCGCGCGTAGGCGAGCGTGTAGGCGCCCAGATACTTCGCCACGTGCCGGCTGTAGATTATGGGCGCTTGCAGGGCCATACTGCAGGCGAGGCTGTCCGCACGACTTCAGCATTTCCATTCACCTTCTTAACGTCAAGCTCAATTCATACCCCTGTGACCGCCACGATGGAAGAGTTCAAGGAGGAAGAAATTGAGAGCATTCTTTATATCGGCCGCGAAGTTTCGGGTGAGCTGGCTGCTGCTGTGCATATATTCGATCGCGCTCATCACGAGCCCGAGGAACAGTGTACAAGATCCCGCCTCTCAAGAAGAACGAGGGTCATCGCGCGCAGGAGTGGGGCGACTTGGGAAGCCCGCTATGGAAGGGTCGTCTGCGCATCATCGAACGGTCATCTGGTGTTGCACTGCAGTTCGAGGACCCTACCACTGGTCAGCTTATACATGCTCCTGCTGTCAATCGGACTTGACTGACCCATTCCATCGACAGGCGAACGTACGTGACCGTTATAATATTGCTTGCATGTCACCCTCACGTATCCCATCACTCAAAGTCTTTGCGAAGGCTGACTATGACCCCGCCAAGCCTTCCGTAGAAGCGGTTCTCGACTCTTCGCGATATTTCGTCGTTCGCGTGGAAGACAACGGCCGACGGGCTTATATCGGCATGGGTTTCCTCGAACGAACAGATAGTTTCGACTTCAGTGAGTACACACCACCGATAACAACTCGTACAGAGCTCACCCATAGCTTTAGATGTCGCACTGCAAGATTATACCAAGTGCGTCTCCTTCCAATTGACTGTGCTGGCTTGCGACTGAATCATGCAACTAGGCGATGGCGAGCTCGGATGAACCCAAGCGAAGCGACATCTGATCCTTCCCCGCACGTACCTACGGGGCCCAAGAAGGATTATACCCTCAAGGAAGGCCAGACTTTTTCCATCTCTATTCCTGGGCGGTCAAAGCCTACCAGCGCCTTCGCGTCAGGTCCAAACCTGCTCGGCGGGGGATCTGGTAGCTCCTCTGGCGGTGCGATTCCTGCACTTTTGCCACCGCCACCTAGTGCGCCCAGAAAGCGATAGTTCCGTCGTGGGGGAAATGTATGATACGTTGGTTCAGCGTGAGCCCTGCTCTGAACACCTTGCGCGATGGCCGCGCGGATATTTCTCGATCACGCCAGCGGCACTGAATGACGACCATTTTCGCGTAATAACACGCAGGTACAGCATTGCGGAGCGCACTCTGACAACCCCGGAACAACCTCGTTGCTCCGCACTACCCCGCACTAACTGGACGTGCTTCCGCCCGGAGAAGTCCAGCTGCACCTCGAGGATGATCCTTGTTACTTCGACAACCCGTACTCCATTTGGGTGAGCCTGCTCGCTAGCTTGTGCAGTGGAGGGAGGCCTCGAGGGTCGTGTCCACGTCTACTCAGCGGTAAACCTCGTCAACGCTGGGGGAATGTCAACCCGTGACGGCGTACCGCATGTACAGACCGACAGTCCCTCCACCTCTCCGTCGTTGACTCGATACCTTTCGATCGGGGCTACCATACTGACCAGTGTCCTCACTAATGGGGCCACCTCTTGTGTCTTCCTATGTGCCTGTACTAAGTTAGCTTCCAATGGGCTTAGCCCAATGCTAGCCCAGGAAAAGCATGTGCAACGTCAAGCATTGATCACGGACGGGCGATCTTCACGAGGACTGATCACAGCCATTCTTTCGACTAACTACAGATCCCGGGCGTTCTCAACGCCCGCCCGGAAGCCCTTAGCCTTCATGGTCACGAGGTCCGTTAGGCCACAAGATCAGGTAAAGATGTCTTCTTTCGCGCCCAACCCACACACGTCGCTAACGGCTGCGCTATGCAGCGGATCCTCGTGAGCTGGCCCGTCATCCATGCTCGTCTACGTAACGAAAACGTGTGCCCGTGCTCATGGCATGGCGCCTATATGACGCACCGGGGATGAAACGTGCGAGAATGATCACAAAATCGTCGGATGTGCGCGCCATGCCAAGGACCATCTGCGAGGCACGAAGGTGAAGCGCCACCGCAGAGCTCGCGAGCTCGCGCCGAGTTCAAACCTGTCGACCGCAAAGCACTTAACCTGCGGAGGCGTCTCAGCCGAGCGACTCCTTGTCCAATTCCGCACGGATGACAGGACCGCGGCCCCCACCATCGCAAGCGAGCGGAAAAATGGTGCTCAAGTTCAGTCCGGTCAGGCTCTATCCGAACTTGTACCGGGAGCAAGCAGTCAGAATGTGGGTCTTCTCGAGAATGCCTCCGCCGCTTGCCTGCCATCATGTTGGGCCAGTGTCGGGTGAACTGGCAGTCTCATGACCCGCATCCGAGCAACCAGTAGTCGACAACTGACCTCCACCGACGTCTTTCCGTTCCGTCCCCCCGGGTGTTCGCCGGATATTCTGGGTCTCGGGCATGATGCTATGCAACCGTCGATGACCTTCTCCGCCCGTGGTCTGTCACTGACGATATAAAACCGGAGCACATGGAGCATGGAAAAGCAGGATCCCCTAGCCCTCTCAAACCTCGGTACCCGCAAGATGTCCAAGTTCGCGTCTCTCCTCGCCCTCCTCGCTGTGGTTCCTTCCCTCGCCTCCGCTCAGTCGGCGATCTATGGACAATGCGGTGGTATCGGCTGGAGTAAGTCTTCGATAAAATGGCTTGATGATGCAAGCTGACAATGATCTTGTTACAGCGGGTGCTACTACCTGTGTGTCTGGCTCTGTCTGCACAAAGCAGAACGACTACTACTCGCAGTGCCTGTACGTTGATTCTATCTCCATGAGTCGCAGACATTCAACAACACAACTACTCCTGCAGGCCCGGGAGTGCTAGCGCACCCGCATCTACTCCTGTCACTGTTCCCCCCACGTCTGCGCCTGGCGGCGGTTCCCCCACCACCTCGGCACCGAGTGCCCCCTCTGGTACACCCGCTGCTGGCAACCCCTTCACCGGCTTCGATATCTACCTGAGCCCTTACTACGCCAGCGAGATCGCTAGCGCCGCTGCTGCGATCACCGACTCTTCGTTGAAGAGCAAGGCCGCGAGCATCGCCAACATCCCCACGTTCACCTGGCTCGACTCTGTGTCAAAGGTGCCCGACCTCGGCACGTACCTCGCCGACGCCGACTCTATCCAGAAGAGCACCGGCAAGAAGCAGCTCGTCCAGATCGTCGTCTACGACCTGCCCGACCGTGACTGCGCTGCAAAGGCGTCCAACGGCGAGTTCAGCATCGCCGACGGCGGCGCGGCCAAGTACAAGGACTACATCGACCAGATCGTTGCGCAGATCAAGCAGTTCCCCGACGTCCGCGTCGTTGCAGTCATCGAGCCCGACTCACTCGCCAACCTCGTCACGAACCTGAACGTGCAGAAGTGCGCGAACGCGGAGGCCACGTACAAGTCCAGCGTCACGTACGCGCTCCAGCAGCTCGCGTCCGTCGGCGTGTACCAGTACATGGATGCGGGACACGCTGGCTGGCTCGGCTGGCCCGCGAACATCGCGCCTGCTGCTCAGCTCTTCGCTGAGATGTTCAAGAGCGCGAACTCGTCGCCCTTCGTCCGCGGTCTTGCCACCAGTGAGTGCTAGCCTGTGAACCCCGGTGTGCATGCAGCTGACCGGGCACTATAGACGTCGCCAACTACAACGCCTTGACCGCCGCCTCCCCCGACCCCATCACCCAGGGCAACCCCAACTACGACGAGTCGCACTACATCAACGTTAGTACACCCATCACTAGGCTTAGAGTGCTTGGAGAGTACAATGCTAACCGGTGACGAATTCAGGCGCTCGGGCCCATGCTCAAGTCCGCTGGCTTCCCCGCGCAATTCGTCGTCGACCAGGGCCGTGCTGGCCAGCAGAACCTCCGCCAGCAGTGGGGCGACTGGTGCAACATCAAGGGCGCCGGCTTCGGCACTCGCCCGACGACGAGCACCGGCAACTCGCTCATCGACGCCATCGTCTGGGTCAAGCCCGGAGGCGAGTCCGACGGTACCTCGAACAGCTCCTCGCCCCGCTTCGACAGCACATGCTCGCTGGTACGTCCGCCCCCCTCTATGTCCGACGCGTGCGAGGAGGGAACGAGATGCTCACTGCGGTTGTGTTATAATAGTCCGACGCTACGACGCCCGCGCCCGAGGCTGGTACCTGGTTCCAGACCTACTTCCAGACCCTGGTGTCGGCGGCCAACCCACCGCTGTAGAGGAGGGATCGATGGGTTCCGCAGTCGTGTAGTTTCTGTACTGTACCGGTCTCAAAATCTAAGGGGTCCTCGTTTTCTCACTCTCTATAATCGTCCGCATGTGGTCTCTCAGTGTCTACGAGGATAGAGGATCCGAGGTGAGATGCTCGTGCAACCGGAGCACGGATGCGAAAATGCATGTGCGGTGCCCACATACTATGAATACTCGCCAATGGCTCCTGCGGTAATGCGCATAATTGGACAGACACAGGTGTGCGTGTGTACCAAAGCATGCGGGCGGGCAAGACTAAGTTGATTTAGGAGCTATTACTGGATTCCGTAGGGAAGCATAGAGTACACGGAGAACATATCCAGACGGATCATACAGTACGGTAGTAGACTTGTTGACGGTGTCGTGGCAGTGGCTATAACAACATGGGAGGACAAATCTGACCATGAGCAGCATTGCCGGACCGTAGAACGTGTCGTAAAACGGGGAAAAAGATGGTAAAGGAGGTGTCCAAGCTTAGTGCTGCGACCAGTCGATGGAGTTGATATCGATGCCCTCTTGAACCATCTCCCACAGCGGGCTGCACGGCAACAGTCAATATCACAGTACACGTGTGAAGAGAACGCAAGGGAACGAACCTCATGTCACGGAGCCTCTGAACAACTGCGACAATCTTCTCAATCACGTAGTCGACCTCGGCTTCGGTAGTGAAGCGGCCAAGACCGAAGCGCAACGATGAATGGGCCATGTCCTCTGCGGCACCAAGTGCGCGCAAGACATATGATGGTTCGAGCGATGCAGACGTGCATGCGCTGCCAGAAGAAAGTGCAATATCCTGACAGTGTATGTAAGCACCTTTGTTGTGGGGATAGAGCGGCAACGCAGGAATATACCTTCAAGGCCATGAGCAGACTTTCGCCCTCGACATATGAGAAGCTGAGGTTGACGCATCCAGGGTACCCATTGGGGTCACCATTACGCACAACTTGCTCAATGCGCGCGTTTATACCATTGATGAGGCGGTCGGAAAGCGCCTTGATGCGAACTCGGTCCCTCTGGAATCATTACAAGTCAGTATAGGTAGCAGCATTCGAACTATATGTCAACGGAGCTCAGTACCCCTGCACGCAACGTCATTGCAAAGCTGGCAGGACCTCCTGTTAGACCAGGAGGTACAGCCACGATGCTCAGGAATGAAGATAGTTGTAGTTTGCGTGGATTGTATCGTCACAGCCGCCCAAGAAGAAATTGCACTCACCGCCATCTCCTGCTTCGCCACCCGAGCTGCCTCGCCCATACCAACCACCAGCGCAGCCGGAATGGTGCCACTGCGCAAACCGCGCTCCTGACCGCCACCGTTCAAGATAGGCTCCAACCTGACACGCGGTCTCCGTCGGACGTATGCAGCACCGATGCCTTTGGGGCCGTACAGTTTGTGGCCCGAGATACTCATCAAGTCAACGTTCATCTCGTTGACGTCTACGGGGATCTTGCCAACAGCCTGTGCCGCATCGGTGTGAAGGTAAACACCACGATGTTTACGAACAATCTCGCCTATCTCCTTGATTGGCTGGATAACACCGGTTTCGTTGTTGACAGTCATGATAGAAACCAAGGACGTATCGGGGCGGATGGCCGCTTCGAGCTCCTCCAGGCGGATGATGCCGTTCTTTTGAACGGGAAGGTAGGTCACGTCGAACCCCTCTTCCTGCAACTTCCTGCAAGAGTCGAGTACACATTTGTGCTCCTACAAAGAAGAGTGAGTAAGTCCCCATACGTGCAATAATGTAGCGTACGGTCTGGGTCGTGATAACGTGCTTTTTCTTCTCTTTGTGGAAGCGGGCTACGCCCTTGATGGCCATGTTATTGGTCTCCGTTGCGCCAGAGGTAAAGACGATGTCCTTGGAGTCAGCGCCAATGAGATCTGCGACGTGCTGCGGATTTCGTCAGTATCCTGGCTGAGCGTAAACCGTGCGTCACACACCTTGCGCGCGTCTTCCACGGCTTTCTCTGCCTCCCATCCATATGCGTGTGTCCGGCTGTGGGGGTTACCGTATTGGTCGGTAAGGAATGGTAGCATTGCATCGAGGACCCGAGGGTCAACAGGGGTGGTAGCCTGTAATATGATGAGTGAGAACGACTACAACGACGCTTGAGACGACGGACCTGCATGTCGAGGTAGATAGGGCGGGCTTTCTCAGACAGGCCCCCCTCCCGGCGGGTTGCCTCTAGTTTGAAGCCAAACATGTCTAAAAACATAGTTCAATATGCTTTGTGATGACTTGCCGTGTCAACCGCATACTCACCGACCCTGGGTGCAAATGCCGTGTCCTCCTGGTACGACGAGGGAACATCCACAACGCTGGCCCGGTCAGCGCTGGACGGTTGAACGAAGGACCTGCGCCCATCCTTTACAACGGTGCGCGAGACCGCCGACCGGAGTGCCGAGCACGAAAGGGCCTTCCCGGACCGTGTTGAGACTCTGGACAACATGGTGGACGACAAGAAGGAGTGGGAGTTATCAGATAATACTGGGAGAAGCTCTCTCCCCTTTCCAGTTGGAGGCGCAGTCAGTCAGCGACCGGCACAAGTCACGCGTTCCCTCGGCCTCTCCGGGGTCCTGCACCAGGCTCCGTCCCAAACGTTCGCCTATTTCGGCGATTTTCCGGATGCAGGTTCCATCACTGATGCCGCGCGACGTCTCGCGCACGGACCACAGCGACAGCGAGGTGTTTTCAACGTCGCTCCGTTCCCACAGTCCACTCTTTCCTTCCTACTATCATCATGGCCGCCCGCCGTCTCTACCTTGGAAGTCCGTCTTTCCCAGTCTGAATCGTCGAACATACATACTAAACGCGCGTGTAATTCGCCACAGGACTTCCCCCGGATGTTCGCTCAGAAGAAGTTCAGAAGTTCTTCGACGGCTACGGCCGCATCGTGGACTGCCGTGTCATGACCGGTATGTAGCAACGTAAATTCAGACGTGTACTGGCATTGAAATGTCATCGCAGGCTTCGGCTTTGTTGAGTTCGAGAGTTCCCGTGATGCTGAAGACGCGCTTCAGAACTTCAACGGCAAGAGCTTCATGGGCAACAAGTAAGCAACAGCGACCACAAGCGCGTTGTACTCAATTTGCTCATGTGTTTAATTTCTTGTAGCATCGTTGTCGAATTTGCGAAGGAAACTCGCCCACGCCGTGACCCTTACGACGTTGATCGTGTCGTGCGCGCCAGACGCCCCCCGGGGCACCGTGTAGTTGTTTCAGGCATCTCCAGAGACACCAGTTGGCAGGTAAGTCATCTTCTTCGCAGTGGTTGCTTTTCAGATTCGCCCCCTCGACTACGGACATCCTTTCCGGTCGGGACACCCAATGCGCCACACCAATATTCCACACTGGGAAGCAAGCATCTAACTCCTCAATTTCCATCAGGATCTGAAGGACTTCGGTCGCGAAGCTGGCAGTGTATCCTACGCCGACATTGATCGCGACAATGCGGGCGATGGGTAGGTGACTCCGTATCATTTCTATCTACCTCTCTAACGCTACACATAGTATTCTTGAGTACCTGTCTCGTGAGGACGCTGAACGTGCCGTTAAGGACCTCGATGGCCGCGACCTCCGTGGTCAGCCCGTCCGTGTCGCCTTGAGCGAGGTATGTTTGCTACCTTAATGAAACAGAAATCCTTACTAATACGTATGTTCCAGCGCGGTGCGGACGACCATCGCCGGGAGCCTCGTCGTGATGATCGTCGGGATGACCGGTATGGCCGGGATGACCGCGATCGCTACAGAGAAGATCGCACCCGTGATGATCGTTATAGGGATGACCGTCGCCGGGATCGGTCCAGGTCGCCTCCCCGCCGCGCTGAAGTCGATGATCGTCGCCCCAGGTCTCCACCTCCCAGGAGGGATGTTGAGGATAGAAGGCCTGCAGGGTACGATGATCGGCGAGGCGGCTATGATGACCGCAGAGGCCCTGACCCCTATTATGACCGCCGCAGGGACGATTATGACAGGCGTAGGGACGACCGTCGCAGGGACGAGAAGGACGATCGCTACGACGAAAGGCCTCCCAGGCAGGCCAACGGAGACAGCGGATGGGCGCGCTGAGGAAGCCATGGGTTTCCCGGATGCCGGTTGGCCGTAAACGTTACGGGCCACGAAATTCTTCCCCAAAAGGCGTCTTGGACAGGATCTCGAATCGCTTCGAATATGTTTCTTGCTGTATGGAAAGCTGCCCTGTACATCGAGCTCGGAGGTTATCCCGCTATGCCCCTCGTTCGCGTAGGCGTGTCCTGGCCCGCCTGAGGATATTCCTTCCATTGTGCGCTTGGAGCCGTGGTCCAGGGCCGTTCTTCCGCCTCAAGATGTCCGAGGACTTACAAGTTTGTACTCGTTGGACCGTGTGCGCGACGATGGGGTCCGGATCCGAGGAGGTCGACGCTTTACGCGGATGGATTCGCTTATCGGAGTTCGTTGAAGCGCTCGCGGTGCTCTCCGACGAGGATTCGCACGTCGCCCCTCTGGGCGCATGTGGGCGTACGACAACGACAATCTATGGCCTGTGCCCAGGATATCGGTCATCGTTGTCCGTCCCAACATGAGGCCTTGAGGTCCTATGGCGGGCGACCGGAGAGCCGCCAGAAATGTTGGCCAGGCAAAGGACGTCCCGCCGTTGGACGTAATTTCGAATCCCACGACTCTTCCCACAGCGCTTCTCCCACGGGTTGCCGGCATCTCGAGATTCGCGATCTGGTTGGCCTACCGGTGTGAGCCATCCGTGGAAGGTGAGTTTCAACGTTCAAATCGCTGCTGAACCGGGTCCATGTAGTCTCCTCCCTATGTCCTCGACCGGTTATTCTATTGTTCGTACTTCTGAACTCAATATATTTGTGTGCATCCAATTTCTCCGAAGCGAATTGCAATCGAATCTTCGTCTCGATATTCCATGTGTAAGAAACATAAATTATGATTCGAACTCTGCGAGTACAAACGCAGTGCCTTCTTCCACGCCCCACCACGACAAATCTCGTCCTGCATACTCCTCGCTCATCTCCACAAAGTGCCCGTCCGGGAGTACCATCCACAGCCGCATCGCGCCCTGCTTCTCCCGTGGAATCTTGAACGCCTTCATGGCCTTCATGCGGAACGTGCGCACGGACATTGTGGAAAGAACGCGCAGCGCTGCGTCGGCCCGGCATCCCCGCAGGTATCCTTCCACTGCGTCCGAGGGGAGGCTGTGCGGCGGCGGTCCGCCCGCAGCGGCGGTGTGGATGCGCACATCTGCGACGGGAACGGGGGCGAGTAAGTACAGGTGCCTGAGCGGGCGGGAGGCGCGGGGTTCTTGCAAGCCCTGCGCGTGCGGTGGACGCAGGGAAGCGAAGCGAGGTGGAAGACGCACTGATGAGGCGGTTGCTGAGCGTGTCTTGCGTGTGCTGAGCTGAAGCACGCGAGGGAGCCTCCACGATGCCGTGTTCTGGGCGCCACGTAGTGGTATTGTTGTTGTTGTTGGTGGTGGTGGTGGGGAGCGGGGTATGATAAGCCGGTTACGTTATTCGGCATGGTGAACAAGGCGAATGAGTGATTGAGAGAACAGATTAGCCAGATGCACGCGATGACAAGAGGCCAGGGGGCGCTGGGGCGGGAGAAGTTCGATTGAAACCAGGAAAGAAGACGCACTGGACGAGAGGGCCTGCCACTGCGGATGTACGGCACGCTTCTCAGTGTCGGACAGCGGTTGTTTGCTGATATGAGAAAGGTACAGCAACTCGCTGTCCGTGCGCTCCTTCGGGGTGATCTGCGGCCCCATGGACATGTTGCGTGAATGAATTGAAGTCTAGAATCTGGACAAGCCCGAAGACGCACCGTGGCGCCGTCCAAGATCTTCAGCGTTGGTACCTTGGAGATGGCGAACGACCGCGCGTGTGTTTTGTGGACCGGATCTGGCAGTACCGGGTGCCCACCACGCGGGTCATAGAGTAAGTTAACGCAAGATCGTACCCACGATGTGCGGCAGACATACCTTCGACGAGCGGGTTGCCGGCAAGCGTCATAGACTCGAGGCGGGGGCACCAGTGTGGTAGCGCGTCGATGTCTGACCAGGATGCGATCTGGTTCAGCGCGAGGGCGAGATGTTTTAAGCCTCGGACTGGAGACTGCCCGGCATCGCCGTCACTTTGGAACGTCCCACCGTCATCACTAGATAGCGTAGGAACGCGTGCTATGCTGTTCGAAGTGAGCACGAGTCGTTCCAATCTGTTGGATAACCGATTAGCTCGACGGGAGTATATCCAGCAAGACAGCGAGAGCAAAATGCTGACGACGGAAGGATGTGCAGGGCGGCGCAGAGTTCCGCGAAGTCCTCGAGTTTATTGCTGTCGAGATTGATGCTCGTGATGGTTGAGTTGTTGTGGCTGTTCCGGTGTGTAACACCGGTTCCTGATTCCCGTTGTAAAGAACGCAAGCAATTGTAGCCCAGTTCCACAGAGTTGAGAGAAGGCATATACAATAAAATAGCTTGAAGATCTTCCCATGTCGTCAACGTCGCATTTAGTTGCAATTCCTCCAGCCGCTTGAACGCGGAGATGTTTGACCGTTGCGACAACCTTAGACGGTTTTGGCTGCAAGGACGATAGCGTTGTGCACATCGTTCAGAGGATTGAAAGGCAACGCTACGCACTTGAGAGACAATCTACGGAGATCAGAGAGCTCGATAGCAATATCAGCGACCACATCCCATCCCGGTATCAAGTTCTTGGATAGGTCCAGTCCACGGATTCCTGCGCCGATTGATCAGTGATATCATACGGGCGAACGTAACAGGATGAAGCGCCCTAAGCTGTGATCATATGGTAGATACTCATAGATGCAAGATAGTCCGGCAGGGCATTGTCCGTAGCAGAAATACGTAACAAAACGGCACGGTATGAAACAAGATATGCAACTGTTGCTTATGCCGTCAAAAATCATGTTTTGAACCGCTATGCGCGCAGGTAGCTATCATCTCAGTTGAGTAGCGGCAGCCCTAGCGACAAACGGCGCGCAGCTTGGTACCTCGACAAGACTGAACATGTGCCTATGATGAGTCTAGGCCATGCTGAGCAGCGAATAATGCTTTACTCGTGGGCATTTATGAGCGCAACCGCTTGAGCGTGACGGCAGTGCCATGACTCACTAGTACTTCCTTGTGGCGGTACACTGCCCTGCGTTGAGACTTGGTGGCATCTTTGCTAGTGATACCAGGGGACGCCATAGTAAAAGTCACAATGACTCACCGGGACAAGTTCGCTCAATCTCGCCTGGAGCATCGGCCGTGGAGACCAGTTCGCTGTCTAAGCTGACCTCACGCAGTCGCTCTAATTGTGCGAGTTTGCCTCGAATTTTGTCCAGGCCAACCGCCTCCACCTCGATTGCACCGCCAGAGGAGCCCAGAATGACTTTTTCGGACGAGCTGCCACCGTGAGGTATATCAATGTATTTAGCAGTGAGCGCTGTCAGGAAGGAAACACCGTATGAGATCGTAGAGGATGGACGTATGAAGGAGCCGCTGTTTGGGACGCTATCAAAAGACACAGCGTTATGATATAGCTTCGATGTACGACACAAGTGCATCATCTTACAGGCACGTGAAGTAGCGCCTTCCGTCCTTGACGCCATCGTGCTTGCCGCGGTTGGGGTCATCCCACTCGACGCCGAGCCAGACGCCTTGGGTGCCTTCGACTGGCCCGACGAACCTGACGGTCCCCAGATGGCCGGCGTGGCTGATCCTGGTGCCAGCGGAGGGCAGAGCCACAGCCATACCATACGCAAGCTGTGCGTTCAGGCGCGAGCGGTGTCCGTGTGCGAGAACGGAGATGGTGGTCGGGAGCAGGAGACTTCCGCCGGAGCGGCGGCCCGACGGCCACGGGCGCCTGCGGGGAGCCAGTGTGGGAGGACAATAGGCGCTGGACGAGTTGTCTGCAACGTCCGACGCGGCCTCCCGCTTTCCATCAGCGCCTTCGTCCACATGTATGCGCGCAATATCCTCTTGAGGAGAATGTCTCGTCCAACCGCGACAGCGGCTCAGCGCACAGCAGCATTAGGCCGCCATCTCATGTCCACCTCCGCTTCTATACCCGCCTCTAAGGCGCGTGTGGACGCCCCCGACGAAGCTCCGGTTCTCTTCGAGTCCAGCGGCGCAGTCCGGACCTACGTCCTCAACAGGCCAAAGAAACTCAATGCTCTCAACGAGCCGATGCTCAATTTGCTGCGGCCTCAGATTGAGGTGAGATGTCTCCCGGCCTTCTGGTGCGCTTCCTCCGACACACGTCGCACTTCAGGACTGGTCCCAAGGCGACCTCGTAAAGGTCATCGTTGGCAGAGGGGTGGGCCGGGGGTTCTGTGCTGGGGGCGACGTCGAAAGTATGTTCTGTTCATATATGTTTGATTGATGGTGTACTAAGAGCAGCAGGGGTTGTGCGTGATGCTAGCGAACCGGCAGCGCGGCCTCACGCTATCGACTTCTTTCGCCGAGAGTTGGTTATTCATTTACGTGTCTGTTCGCTATACTAACGCGTGTTTGTTGGGCTTGTAGGTTTGAGATGGATTATATCCTCGCAGCGGTACCCAAGCCGTATATTTGCGTCATGGATGGCATTACGAGTACGTCAGGCTAATGCCGTGTGGCATCCCCATCCAAACACTCAACATCACCGTAGTGGGCGGCGGTGTTGGCCTCGCCGCGAACGCTCAATTCAGAATCGCAACTGAGAAGACCGTCTTTGCGATGCCGGAGACGAAGATTGGATACTCCCCCGACGTCGGAGCGAGCTACTTCCTGTCAAGAGTGGACGGAGAGATCGGAACATACCTTGGACTGACCGGAGCTATAATCAAAGGCCATGCTGTTTTGTGAGTTCTATCCACAGTCGCACAGCTATCCGTACTAACGCTGGCTACCAGCGAGCACGGGTTTGCGACGCACTTCGTAGAGTCTCGCCGCATCCCCGCGCTCTTGGAGCGCATCGCTGCTCTTGAAGATCCCAACTACCAGAGGATAAACGCACTCATCGAGGAAGCGAGATCTGAACCCGACTCTGAGAACGCTTCGACCGCTATCATCGGTGCGAAGCGAGAGGCGCTTGACGCGGCTTTCAGTCACAACACCGTCGAAAAAATTGTAGCAGCGCTCAAGGATATCTCGTCCGGCCACCGGGATGAGTCTGTCCGACAGTGGGCAGCACAAACGGTGGAAGAGTTGGATAATCGAAGCCCAACGAGTCTCAAGGTTGCCCTCGCAGCCATCCGCCGAGGGAAACATATGACGCTCTTGGATGCCTTGCAAATGGAGATGAACATTGCCACTGCCTTTTGCGTAAGTGGTTTCGAACCATCATCCAGGCATATTTTTGATCCGTTTCGGAACCACCAGAGTGGCGTCACGCCAGACTTTCATACTGGAGTCACCGCAGTGCTTGTGGAAAAGACCAAGGAGAGGCCAAACTGGTCTCCCGCTCGTCTCGAGGATGTGGACGATAGCGAGCTCCTCCACAATTTCTTCGCCAAGTACTCCCCCGACAAGGAGACCGCACCGAGGCTTAACCCGCCGTCGTACGTGGCTCAAGCGAACAAGATTGCTGATCCTATGCAGTTCGCACTCCCTTCCGAATCGGAGATTCGCTCCATGGTAGACGGCAGCCACCGGTCCAGCGGCGCTACCGAGATCACACTCGACGAACTTCTTGCCAAGTTTGACGGTCTCCGAAAAGGCAAGTCTGGAGTACGCGAGAAGATCCTGGAGGTCGTTCAGCGCAAGTGCACTTTCGAGCAGGACAAACACATGGACAAACAATGGCTCAAGTGGAAGCACTGATTGACAGGCACTATTATTCGTCTTGGTACCCTTCGTACGTAATCCTTCGACCCCCAACTATGCAATGCTATGTCGTACACTGCTCCTCACGTCTCATTTCCATGGGCGGTTTTCGGTCGCCTCACCCTTCGCGGAACGCAGGCACTGCCCGAGAGATAGTATACTCTCCCGACTTGACTATACTGATATCATCACTGGCGTTGTTCTCTTGCTTCGCTACTGGCGCTACAGCTTGCACAGATACAACGATGGCACCACAATCATTGTCGCCTTGATGTCATTCCGCTGAGTCAGGGTCGGGGCACCAATCTGACATGCGCCCCCTGCAAAGTCGTAGTCGGCCACGGTGCCCGCCGTGGATCCGCCGGATTATTGCGCGCGCGGACGGCGCTCATTTGTGCAAGTCGTCGTAAATGCGGTACGCCCGAGCCCCGATCCATCGAATTCATTGCCTATAGTCAACTCTATTTATGACGGGGACATGTTTCATGCGCCCATGCAACGCCACTTAACCATATACAGAGACGGTAATTGGGGGATGGAGTACGACAGCATGTCGATATGTTGGTGATATACAGTATACTCCAAGTTCACATCAACAAAGCCACGTCATTCTGTACCACCGAATGTTTCTCACGAACAGCCTGAGGTTCGAGGTGTCCCTGGACTCTCCGTCTGCCCAGGCCCACGCGCTAGGACACATCTGATGACAGCCTCGTAAGTTGCCGGGAGGTAAGCGACCTAGCTAGTAATTCGAGTCCACCACTTCCCCGGCTAACCTTAATCTGTATCATAGCGCACCCACAGATCGCATCTGGGTGCATGCGCGAGCGCGGTCGACTCGTAAACGCGCCCCGGGTTTTGAACAGCCGCGCAGGCGGCGAGGGCACCTGCTGGAGCTCGCCGAGATGTCGGAATGGCGATGTCGTCGTGGTCCCGGGAGCATTCGGGACCCACTCACCGCCCGCTTGGGCGGCGGGGCTGGGAGGTCCGGCGTGTGCTGCAGCGGAGCCATTCATTATGGTGAGTCGACCTCGATGGATCTCGGCGGCGAGCTTGCGTGTGCCACGGGGACGCCGGGGCTGCTTCTCGGATGTCTAAACACAGCTGCGATCTCGGTACGCCAACGGTTGGCTGTCACAGTGTTATTCTACCACGGTGCATAGCAGCACGCCGCGCAGGTCACCCCATTCAAGCCACACCCCACCGATAATTGACACGGACGCAGTTCTGTAGGATGACCACCACATAGCGCCAGGGCGTAGCTTCCGCTGCGTCGAGGAGCATTTTAAATTCGGGTGCAGAGGCGTTCCCACGGGTATGCACGCCACTGAATATTGACTGTCTACACCACAGGGCAGGCACGATGCGTCTGCGCTGCGTCCCACGCAAGTAGCAGTAACGTACCAGGAGCACGCGGGCGCGAGTCCAGAGACTGGGTTGGGAATCGCTCTCGTTTGCTTCCGACGCTCAGTGCTCCGGGTGCAACGCGGGAAGGGGTCGCATGTCAAGCACCTCCGAACAGATGAGAACCACATGTTCAGACGCATCCCCGAGTGATATGGGCGAAAGTTTGCAACGGCGGTGGGGAGAGGGAAATCGTTCTTTGGCCGTGACGCGGTCAATTAGATGCCAACAGAGTGATGCCAGCTAACAAAGACGGTAAGTCCCCGCCGGTACCAATTCTGTGAAGTGAGATGGTTTGTCTGATTTCCGTGTTCAAAGCAGCGCCAAGCAGCCCTCTACCGGCACCGCCGCAACTGCGAGGCCCAAAGCTGTATCGGGCTGCATCTGCGATGCAGCTGGCCTCTGTTGCGTGAATGGACCGGACCTCCCGACCTGTAACATGAGGCTGGCGCTTTCATCTATGTCCAGGCGACTGGTGCAAACATGCTTAGCGCGTTGTCTTGTCAGGAAGATATATAAACGGGGAGTGTCAGACAGATATACGATATCCGCACCGTACACATATCCTACTCTCGCATTCGCCGAACGACCAACCACCCCATCCACTCACCAGCCAGCCATGAACGTGTCTTCCCCCGTGCACATTGTGAACCGCCTCCGCGGCAGCGCGGCCGACCTCACGACGTACCGCCCGACACGTTCCGACTGCCCTGAGCCGTTCAGCAACCGCGTCTTCGACATAAACCCAGACACCGGGTTCTTCCCCGCTCAGCCCCTCAAGAAACTGACTGACGCATTCACGCTCTGGGAGGACGCCCTGATCAGCGCGGGGCATGTGCTGAAGCTCGGCGAAGACAAGGGCGATGAAGCTCGAGCAAAGCGAGCATCGGGCGAGCATTGGCGGCAGCAGTTGAGAGCTGTGAGTACATGGGTTGCGTTAAATGGTTACAGTACTCACCCCAATATACAGTGGCCGGTTTTGGATGCCACACGACTCGAGAATAAGCCATGCGTTTTGAGGCGGGCTCACGTTGTCCTCACATCCCTCCAACACTATTACGTCCATTCGCTCCCATCGCGCCCGACCGGAACGTCGATCGTCATTCCGAAACCACTCTCTATCCCGTTGCTGCACGTATCGAGCAAACTCGATATGCCACCCGTCCTGACCTTTGCCGATACCGTGCTCTGGAATTGGGAGTTTATCAACCCCGAGCTTCCCATTTCTCTGAGCAACATGCGCTTTACAAACCTCTTCTCGGGTACGGACGCGGAAAGAAACTTCTACGCCCTTTCGGTAGCCGCGGAGTTGAAAGGCGCGGAGATGCTGCCGATATTCGAGCGGTTCATGAACCTGTCTTGCGTCAACGAGCGAAGCGTCATCGCCGCCGTAGCTCGAGACCTTGAACGTCTAGTCGGCATCGTCAATGAGGTGTCAGACATTCTCCAGGGCGCCCGCAACAACATCGATCCCCACACCTTCTACTGGGCCTGTCGCACGTGGTGGAATGGTTCCAACGCCTCTGCCCCCTGGGTCTTCGAGGGCGCGCCCCCCAATGCCTCGTACGAGCTCGGGGGCGCTTCCGCGGGCCAGAGCTCGGTTATGCACGCCCTGGACGTGTTCCTCGACGTCGACCACACTCTCAAGCAGGCGCGGCAGCCCCCGCCCTCCGAGGAGAACCGCCGGGCGAACACCGGGTTCATGGAACGAATGCGCCGCTACATGCCGGCGGAGCACCGTGTCTACCTCACTCAGCTCGGCAAACGCTCCCTGCGCGAGATTGTTCTGCGTACTCCCGCCCTTCAGGAGCCGTACAATGCGGCCGTGGACGCCTTGAAGAGGTTCCGCGACGGCCACATCCGCATCGGCACCCTCTACATCATCTCGCAGGCTCGATCGACCCCGCCTGCGTCTATGGGAGGGGCTGCGGCTTTCCGGCAGGACGTTGATCGTTCCTTGGGCACCGGCGGGAACCCAGTCGGCATGCTGTTGAAAGCCGGGCGGGACGCGACGCAGCGCACGAAGATCGCTCACGACGAGTGAGGTCCCGAAACATGCGAAGCATTCGACGTGAGGCTCTTCCTCTTGGCTTTGAATAGACCTATATAATGCACAACATAGACATAGACGTAGTACCTTACCGGAGCATTCTTGTATTTCTTGACAGCTTGAGCGTAGACTCAGCAGACCGGATTCGTAGATTAATATTCGCCTCCAGAGGCTTAGATGTAGCCAGTATCCAGTGTAATGATATCGTGCCCCAGAAATTAGAAGTCTGAGTGGAGATGGAAAGAAAGCATGCCTCGCGGCAGCTCGAGTCCTTCTCACTTCGGCGTGCGTGCGCACGTTGCGCGAACCACGATTGCCTGATTCGTGCGAGATTACATAATACACGCGTCGATTAGTACGACGCGTCGAAGGCGCAGCCTCGACGCGCCCCTCTTGACTCTCGACCACGACCACGCTCAGCCACCATGTCCACCCAGCTTACCTCTGGCATCTGCACGCGTCTCATCAGCACGGACACTGATGATGATGAGATCCTCAACTCCCAACCCGTTGTGCAGCTCCTTTCGTTCAAACGGGTCCCCCCTAGCGCGGGCGCCGCGAGCAACATGGATCGCTACCGCGTCATTGTCTCCGACGGAGAGAGATTCTTGCAGTCAATGTTTGCTACACAGCTCAACCACCTTGTTGAAGAGGAGCAGATTGTTAAGCACACCATCGTGGCTATCGAAAAGTTCACGTGCAATCTCGTTCAAGGCAAAAAGTGAGCGAAAGTCTAGACATGTAGCGCGTCACGGCAAATTGACGCGTTTTTCTACAGGCTCTTGATTGTTCTTGCGTTGCGTGTCATTGAAAAGGAGGCAGAGAAGATTGGTAATCCTGTGGCCTGCCAACAGCCCGGTGCCCCTTCCGGGGACGCACAGGCAACAACCCCGACTGCTGTTACTCCAGCTCCATCGACTTCTGCGAAGATCACTGCCCCTTCTGTTCCTGCTCAGCCCTCGCGTCAAGTCACGCAAGCCGGACGTGGCAATCACACCGCGATATATCCAATCGAGAGTTTGAGCCCTTACCAGAACAATTGGACAATCAAGGCGCGGGTCACTACGAAGGGAGATATACGGACGTGGTCAAATCAACGTGGCGAGGGCAAGCTGTTCAATGTAACGCTCATGGATGAAAGTGGAGAGATCCGAGCGACTGGTTTCAACACCGCCGTCGACGAGTTGTACAATCGTATCCAGGAGGGCAAGGTCTACTATATTTCGAAGGCGAAGGTTAACTTGGCCAAGAAGAAATTCTCCAACGTTCAGAACGAGTACGAGCTCGCGTTTGAGCGCAACACAATTATTGAAGAGGTATGCCAGAACCCTGACTGCCGTGATATCAAGACTCATGAGAGCGCCTGTAGTGCCCTGATGCCTCTGATGTTCCCACTGTGAAGTTCAACTTTGTACCTATTGGCGAACTCACAGACGTCGCCAAGGATGCCGTGTGCGGTACGTGAAAATGGTGTTCTCTTCATTCTATCCATATTGATCAACCTATGCCACAGATATTGTTGGTGTTGTGAGGGAAGTCAGCGAAGTGTCTACGATCACTTCGAAAGCGACCAACAAAGAGGTAAGTTTCACGATGTTACGAGATTCCGTGACTCACCGCCAGATAGATACCCAAACGGGAGCTGACGGTTGTCGACACGACTGGCTTCTCCGTGAAGGTCACGCTGTGGGGCAAGCAAGCGGAGCAGTACACACAGACGGATCACCCAGTGATTGCATTCAAGGGGGCCAAAGTTGGCGACTTCCAAGGTGCCGTTTGTGCTGTGTGTCATCAACAGTTTGCTAATCGGAATACTCACAGGCCGCTCTCTTTCGATGATGAGCTCCAGCAGCCTCCATATTGATCCCGACATCCCCGAAGCACATCACCTTCGCGGCTGGTACGATTCGTCTGGTGTCGATCAGACCTACCAACCACACTCGAATGCGATGTCAGGTGGCCTAGGCGGGGGTGTCAACTTTGATCGCGCAGAAATTCGCAGTTTGAACGACGTCAAGACCTCAGAGCTGGGGATGGCGGACAGAGTTGATACCTTCTCATCTCGCGCTTCGATCATGCACATCAAGGGCGACAACCTTTCGTACCCGGCGTGCCCGGCACAGGGGTGCAGCAAGAAGGTCATACAGATGGGCGACGTCTGGCGGTGTGAGAAATGTGAAAAATCCTACCCTCAGCCCGAGTATAGGTTCGTCGCTACGTCCGCATTGATGCAGATGCAATTCTTGACCACAGTTTGACGTGCAGATATGTGGTCCCGATGGCTGTCGCAGACTACTCTGGCCAAGCGTGGTTCCAAGGTTTCAACGATGTCGGGAAGATCATATTCGGGATGTCCGCCGATGACCTCGTCGCAATCAAGGTTAGCTCCCGATCTCCTTCATCCGCGCTTCTATCGCATCCATGCTAAACGTGCTGTTAGGAACGAGACGATGCCGAGTTCAACCGGGTGTTGGAGAGCACCGTCGGTGCAACGTACAACTTTGCATGCCGCGCAAAGCAGGACAATTACAACGTGTGTACAGCGCTCTTGTTTTCCGACCTGATGTCTGACATCATGTTCTCTGTAGGACCAAGCGCGGGTGCGCTACGGAATTACGCGTATCACCCCACTCAACTACCGCGATGAGGCGACGTATCTCGCCAACCTCCTCCGACAGAGCGAGTGGGCTCGTTAAGTCCCAGCACGGTTTTTTTGCCTTTCTCGTATTCCAATTTGCCTCTCCGTCGCAGTGTACACTATCTTTTGTCTCAGTGTTCGCATGTATCTTGATAATTCCAATGGCTATGCATCGTCCTGATCCCGACGCGGTGTTTGTCAACGCGTCACCGCCAGTCACCGCCGTTCCATTCCATACATTGACATTGACATGATCATCGGGCAAGTACCAGTGACAACAACCCGAGTCCTCCAACTGCGCAGCGGGTATCGTACGTCTACGGGTAAGTAAGCAATAAAACAGCAATAACTTCATAGGGCGCATAAGTGGGGACGTCATTAGTGCGTGGCGGTATACATACATTACATTAACGTCAGTGTCGTCGTCCGAAACAAGCGTGAAAAGTATCATCATGGCTCCAGGGGGTAATTAGTGACCCATTTATAGAAGCGGTACGCCGACCCGACGGAGTCAAGCACTCTGTGTAACGTGGCGTTCGCGGTCTCGACAAAGCTGAAGGCGGGGAACTCGAGCTTGGGGAGCTCGAAGGGCGCCTGCCACGTCGAGAAGTAGCGCAAGAGGCCGAGGGAGTCCTCCTCCGCGCCCGGGCTCATCGGCGGCGGGGTCATCGGAGGGGATGGGGCTGGGGATCGCGCAGGCGAAGGTGGGGGCGGGGGCGGGGTGGTGGTGTCCACGGACACGCTCGGGCTCGGCGGCCCAGGGACGTCTGGCGTCACGGGCTCGGTTTCAGGGAAGTACCATCGTGGCGTGGAGGCCGCAGCGACGGTCGTCGTGACGGTGATCGTTTCGGTGAGCCGCTCGTACTCGGTCAGTGGCACGACACTTAGGGGCAGCGTCGCGCTCGCGTCGTGACGCAGCGTGCCCGACGGGTGCGGGTGCTGTAGGCGGTCGACGAGGAGCAGGATGGCGAGCAGCGCTGGGAGGAGCGCGACGAGGATCTGCGTACGCCCCCAGTTTGACGGTGGGTGGGGTGCTTGGGGCGCGCGTGCCGCCCGTTTAGCTTCCAACTGTCCAGATGGCACGAGCTCGACGAGGAGGCGCGGGTAGAAGTACTCGTCGAGCGCGTAGTGCAGGAGCTGGTGTCCGTGGGGTGTGCGCTGCTCGTGGCTCATGTTCGTCTGGACCGAGGCGATCTCGAAGCCTGCGCGAGAAGATAGAAGATGGTCAGCGGATGCAGTGGGCGGCGGGATCCACGCGGGCGTACCTGACTTGACGAGCACGTTCACCTCGAGTGCGCCCACAGGCAGCGAGAAGCTGGGGAGCAGCGCGTTCAGCGCGATGGACTCGAGTGCGCGCTCCTTGCCCTTCGCCGTCTCCGGCCTGGGGATCTGATGTCCCTTCACGAGGTAGATGATCTCGACCTTGCCCCCGCACGCGTCGCCGAGATGCACCTTCACCCAGGTGATCCACTCCTTGCTGCTCGCTTCGCCAAACGGCAGCCCGCCGTTTGCCTCCGTCTTCGTCACCGCGTTCGTCACGAAGCGCACCGACACGCCCTCGAGGCTCGCGCTCGCGATCTCGACTTTTGGCGCCTCCCCCGTAGTGGTGGCGGTGCCGGCCGCATCAGGGTCAGTGGGGAGCGCGAGCCCGAACTCGAGCCACTCCATGTCCGTGTCGGTCGGGGCGGGAAGGTTGACGCGAACGGCATAGTCTGGTGGGCCGACCATGTCGATCTTGGGCAGGGGGTTGACTGTGATCGTGGCGGAAGGTATCATGAGCTCGCCGTCTCGGACGATTGGTGGCCGCAAGGTTGAGCTGAAGAACGATTGCCGCAAGACTGAAGGAGACAGGTCGCGCCGTGAGACGCCGTTGGGGGTCCTCGGCCGACTCTGCGAGACGCGAGAGACCTCCGGAGTCTCCGACATACGTCCCCGTGGTGGAGGAGACGGGGTACGCTTGATAGGTCGAAGTGCGACACGCGCGCCGTCCGTCCCACATTTAATCGACCCGCCCCTCTGGAGGACCGTTTTACGCGTTTGCGCGTGACGAATATCGCCGGTGGAATTGTACACATCAAGAGTCGCGTCGTTGGCATCGTTTTCGATAGTGCAGGAGATGTGCTCTCTGTCCGCGCATAGCACGCGAAACCGCGGCACGACGAGGACATCCGAGTCCGCCTCGCTATCCGAGGACGGCGTTGACCCGTTGGGCGACGACCGGTACCGATTAGATCCCAGCGTTAGCACGGGTTTGCGAGGCGTAACCAGCACCGTCCCAGTGACCCTGAACTTGAAGTCGGACTTGGAAGGTGGTAGCAGATCATTCATGTTGAGGTGGATGGTGATGGGCACCTTCGGCGAGCGTACCGTGTCTTCGTCTTCGTAGTCAGTGTCCAGGTCGGTATAGCGGCCATTGAGCGAAGACGCTCTACTCCTGCGGTCGGCTTCAGGGCTCGAGGGCATAGGAAGCGAGGCGAGTGACGAAATGGGGGTGGACGCGGGGGAGTTCTCGAACGAGTAATCCGCCACATTTTGTGCGGGCAGCGGTGCCCTGAGTAGTGACGAGGTCGATGACGAAGAATCATGGCGTGCGGGTGGGAGACCGTTCGTCAAACCCCGCGCGTCGGGGGAGGAGGGGAGAACGTATATTGACGGGTTCTCCACCGAGGACTGACGCGAGAGGGACTGTCGGGAAAGTGGGGGCGTGGGTGGGGGTCCTATGGCGTATCCTGTGAAGCCCATGTCGCCGCTAATCGTCCACTTGCGCTCCGAGCCCGGAACCCAAGTCACATCACAGTCCCCACTGTCAAGACCTGCGTCCAGTCCAAGCAATGTCGCTACCCCAGGAAACCAGACGCCTTTGCACGTCGCCTCGTACTGGACGCGCATCACAAGGCCCTCTGCAGGTCCGTATTCCTGTGTTCGGCTCAGGCCGAGTACCACGCAGTTCATGATACCTTTGACTTCCTTGATGCCCACCCTGCGGCGCCCGTCGACGGTTTGTGGGAGCTGCTCCGGCCTCATAGGACGGGCCCATCTGATCCGTATGCGATCGGTGCTGGGAAAGGTCCCCTGTATACCGCAACCGTCTGGAAAGCCGGCGGAGGTAGAAGCATCACTCGACTCGTCATCGGCGAAATTGTTGTATGAATGCGAGCGCGACAAGCGTGCGGACGCGCTCCGAGTGACGTGCGGGTCGGACATCATGTCCCAACTTCCCGCGTCTTCGTCTGCGGATGACAACGACGCCAGAGAGGCAGAGGTTTTGGGACTATTTGGGGGGAATATCTTGAGCCTCATCTGATTGGAAAGACATCGCGGTGTTGGGATGGCCAGCTTGACGTACGTCAGCAGGCAGCACGGAGAAGAGCTTGTACCGACCCACCAGAAAGGGTGCGTGTGGTGGTTGGGTCAAAAATGGCACCCATACGTCGATAGCGGCCATATACTGCGCGACGGTCGAGGGTCTCTTGCTCCGGGAGTCGGTCTCGCGACGCGGGAAGTCCTTCGGGAGGATGTAGGAAACGTGATAGGAGCTCACTAGGATCTGTCCTGTGTATCTTTCGTCTAATGGTGGGAGAGCGTCGGACGAGGCTGTACTCGCACTCATTGGCACGTAGGTTTGACTAGAGCGTGCAGGAAGGTTCAGAGCGCGTGCCGCCTTGTGCAAGAGCGGCGAGGTGATAGAAGAAAAGTTGTATGGGGTAGAGTTCGCGTCAAGCGGGTGTACTTGCGAGTCCAGAATCTTGAGGTTCGCCTCTACATTCGCGAGGCTGGTGAGCGGGCGTACGGCGTGAATTGGACCAGCCGGAACTCACCAGGAAACAGAGCAATAGAAGAGCCAGGAGTTACGCTATCCAGCGGGAGAGATATCTATAGGTGCAATAAACATCAATACACGCCTACGCCGGTAGTGCGCGAGAGTGGAATCGGAATGAAGTGCTCACCTTGAGGTACATCTTAATGGCCGCGCCGTTCGCACCGCGCTCCGCGCGACCCTCTATCGCGAGGCGCGTGACGACATTGAGCTTCTGTTGACCCACAGTCGTCGCATGCGAGGCCGAGTACGCAGCAGTCGAGAGGGGCGGGCTCCCAGGCGTGGACTGTCGACGGTAGCGCGTAGAGCTAGGCATGTCGCAAGTGTGGTGCTTCCTACGCGTCTCGCCGTGAGATTTCGTGTCCAACGAGCGTGACAGGCCGTTAGAGACGATTTTGAACGTCGCGGGGAGGAAGAGAGGGCTAGGACGGCGGGAGACACGGTGGTGGCATAAGAGTACGCGGCGGTCAATAGCACATTTGGGCGGGCTCGGTCAGACTCGTGCCCAGCCACCGCCAATCACGCTTCCCGATCCGCCTCCAAGCGCCCCTTCAATTGTCTTTCTCTCTTCTTTCCCTCTCCCCACCGTTTTCCTATTCGACACAATAAAGCAAGCCCGCGTATATGCCAGACGTAGAACCTTTGAGGATCAATGTTTTAACGAGACCGCCGGGGCCCGGGGCGCACGTACAATATATTCGCAGGCCAGATGGACTGAAGTTGACATATGTAGAACGGGCGTGAATTCAAGACCTAGTACCCATCATCCCGGAAACGGGACCTCCTGCTTGCAGTCTACAGCGCTCTCTGGGATGCGTCATAGAGCCCCGAGCGAAGAAATTCGGCTAGATAATCCTGGCAAGCTTACACTTCGCGAGAAATGCCTTGTCTCCAATATCTGTCGAAAGTTGTCTGTTTGCCGAGGGAGCACGTCGCACGCCCCGGCGGGTCCCTTATAGACCACCATGAAAACCTAGTGCCATGATTCCTGGTAGTGAAAATATGAGCGACATACCCTATAGAACGAAAGATCGTACCCTCTTCGATTTCGTAGCACACCGCTGAGGTAGAAAGAAAACATACGCGGCCTGGCCAATCAGTCAAACATAATCCAGCGTGCAGCCCAGGCGCTGCACGATGCTCAATATCTGATACCTCTCGTGAGTTCCTCATATGTCAAGTAGCATAGTTCTTGCCGCGAGTGCACAACACTTCGAAATCAATGCATATCTCACGGACGGATGCGCCTCAAGTTCCACAGTCTCGACTGAGGACAGCGACACCCCACCGGTGCTCAGTGGCGTAGTCCTGGAGCGCAAGAAACTGCATGTGGTCAATTTGAACTATCGCTCGCATCTTCCGACAGCGGCCCATCCGACGAGTCGCCGTCGCGAGTGAAGGTAGTGGCGGCGGGCTGGTCCATGTCCTCCATGTCCGCATCGAGGTCCTGGTCCTGATCCTCTTCCTCCTCCTCTTCGGTCGAGTTCTCGTCCTCATCCATGAGCGAGTTTCCGTCGCCCGTGTGTTCTGTACCTTCCGTGCCCTCGGACGCATCGTCCGCCTGAGCGAAGCGATCAGAACGGGACCCGCGCGGAAGCACGAAACGCCACCCACATCGTTCTTCTCCTCGTGCTGCGTCCACGTCCGGCCGATGGGAATGAGGAAGTTGTATCCTCGGTTCTTGATCTCCAATTCCTGCAGATAAATCCCGTGTAAGAACCACTGAGACGAATTCACGACGGCCGCCACCGTGCCCACCTGATCCTCGACGGCATGTTCCTCGTCGCTGAGTTCTTCCATCTCGCGCCACAGGTCGCGGTAGTTGATGAACCTCTCCCGCCGCTGCATCGAGGCCGCCGCCGGTATCGGGTGCGGATGCGGCGGGAGAGGCAACAAACGAGGAAAGATAGGGCTGCGAGGGAGGACGGTGGGCGAAGCCACAGACATTTCGGCGATATGGTGGTCAACAAACCAGCCCAAGCACTGTGAAGCTGTTGGCGCCCAGTGAGAGTGAGTGAGTGAGTGGTGTCGGGAGTTGCCGCGCGCCGATTCTTCGTCTCGCGCCCGATCACTGCTCTAATTCGCCCACTGATAATAATATAAACGCGGCGCAGAATAACGGCGACATAGCGTCATACTCGGCGGACTAGCTAGCTTACGCGGAGACGATTCAGAAAGCCAATAAAGCCTCGACGCCTTCCAGCGCCCATCGCTCGCGACGCGACGGACACATTTACATCAGCAAAGTGCATAACCGCGCTGCAGGGAATTGCATACCCCGATAGTACCCGTAGCACGCTGTAGGCATCGTAGCCTGCCACTGACACCTGCATGCAGGCCATGGACTCTACTAGGACCCTGTGTCACGCTGTGGAAAGTTCGTGGCATGCTAACAGATGGTGGGTGCAGCTCTGCAGAGCTCTGCAGGCCGCCTAATGAGTTTATACAGCGCTCTGTCATACGCTACAGAGGGCAAGCTTTCCAGCAGTGCAATAATATCATAATATGACCACGGTTGCGAGCGAGCAGATGCAGCGAGATTGACAAAGAATTAATGATCAAGATTTGACATTTATTAAACACTGCTCGCAGCGGGATATTAGTCTAATACATGCGGAATGGCGGATATGCCACAAGTCTTAATCTAGGGTTAGTTCCGAAATATCTGAGCGAAGGGCACCGACGACTGCTTTCCGACCTAAAACTGATGAGTACGTACCTTTTGGGTGAACATGCTGTAATAATCATTAGCTCGGACGATTAGTGTCTGCCTCAGAATGACTGTTTCGTACCGTTACATGCACACATGCACGAGCTAGATCCGAAGGTGAGCGCTGATTTATGAATATTGCGGTGAGTAAGTTATGAGTGGATGTATGCGCGCATACCTGTGATGCTATCAGAGCCCACTCGAAGTGTATATCTGCTGTGTATCAGCATGGGTAGGCACTCTAGAGGTCGGAACTTGGCGGGTGAGATCCGAGGCCTGAGGGCAGACAGCACAAGGCCCGGGGGGAAGGTGGTGGTGCAGGAAGAAGGGGTGTTGATGCTGCTTTCCAGGGCATAGGGCTTTTATATAAGGAATTCAGAATGGGGGAATGTGAAGGGCTAGCGGTACCGGTGTTGGACGTCCGGGCATCGATCGAGGAGCAGTCCCAGTTGAGTTGAGGGTATCGAGAGCGCGTGTCCGACGGGCGTCTATTATTATGACTTTTCTCTCTAAGTTTTCTACGTCTTATCTACCTGACCTGATAGCTATATACTTATATCAAGCTCTATAATACAATGGTGGAGTGCGGCGATATATGGCATGCATATGCATAAATTCCGTGGTGGGCCGCGATCTGCGACTAGGACTTTTGCTATCAGACAGGACCTCACAGACCTCTGTAGACCTCTGCCCGCCGCCCATCGTGTACGACGGATCTCCTATCCGCGTCTGCAGACCACGTGGCACCCTACAGTGCCATACATCAAGCTCGCGCTTTTGCTGATGTAAGCACGCGACGCGACGGTGGCGTTGGAGGACCTCAATTCGTGCTCCCGGGATTCAGCTTTCCAAGGAGCAAGTATAACGGGACAAAAATTGTCGGCGGTTCGCACGTTTGAAAGCAATCGGTGCTGGCGTGGTGTACTAATACTGCGGGCGACCGTTCGAATTGGATGTTGCAAGTGCAGTACTTATGATCGGAAGCCTGAGCACGCCCGGGGCACGATCTGGGGTCGAAGGGACAGCGCCTGCGGTTGATGGCATACTAGGATCAATAATTCCACGGTCCACAATGGCGGGTCAACGGCGACATACTTGATGTATTAGCTTACACCGCGAGGAGTCATAAAGCCTCGACTCGGAGGCCTGGGATATGTGTGGTACTAGTGCGGTGATATCGAAGATCCAGCACCGACCCTTTGCGAGGATAGCTGGCTTTGCACAGCTGATATGACATGAAAACCCCCGTCTTCCTCGTGTATATGGGCGGCAAGGGCACAGGTAATAGTCTAGAAGCACCGTGGGCAGCGCCCATCGTGCCCCACGACATGAGCAGGCTTCTCGTGGAACACGCCAGGATTTCCTGATATCTAGACGGAAAACAGGCATCGAGTGTGCTATACTCCCTTCCTCATATCCCCCACAAGTAACCTCACCCTCCTACCTCTCAGCATGACAAAATTCCAGAAATCTCCTGTGGAAAAGAAGCGTGCCCCCAAGCCTGAGTGCAAGGACGTATGCGTGCCCAGGAGACGAAAGCCCGGTACGAAACCCGGCGGGGGTCCCCATGACATTTTGATAAAAGCGATGGGCGAGGAAGAAGTAAGACTTACATTTCAGTTGTGTGCTACTCCACTGACGACTGCATACAGGCACGTCGCCGTTGTGTGACGTTGAGGTTGACAGTGGGGGGCCTCACAGGCCGCCATGACGGGCCAACAGCGCCACCACAACGACCACTTGTTCGTGAAGCCCCTGCTGTGAAGGTGAGAGAGAGTTCTAGCCAGCTTCCATGCTACAACTGATGAGAATGGACGTCAGTACCCCGAACGCCACCTCTGCCATGTGCAACACTCGCACTCGCACCCGCCCCCGGCCCGTGTCAAACGCCACCAGCCACGGTACACTCAAGAGCGGCCACCTTCCGCCAGACTTAGATATGGCCTTTCTGGCCCAAGCAGTCTTCCAGGGAATACGCACCTCGGCAGCCCATCCACACAGGACCGTTCCCAACCACGACCGATCGTCAATACCATCGGCGGCGTTGTGCCACCACCCTCATCATGGCATCCGCCAGATATAGACAGGGTGCACAACCACATCAAAATCACAGACACAATCAGAGCAGCGCAAGCAGCGCAGCTCCTACCTGGCTGCAACTCGATGGGGCCGTGCGCCCGGGCTATGCACGTGCCCATTGCAGCTAGCCGCCCTACCAACTTCACGCCAGAAAGACATGGCCTCCAGGCGGTGGCTCACAGGCAAAATAGCCAAGCAGCGGCCAACATCAACCTCCAAGACTGGCACCCTCAATATAGTGCCAATTCAACCTCACTTCAGGGTCGCTGGCCTCAGGATCCGACAGGACCACGGTACCGCACATCAAGCTTCGTGGATGAGCCGCTCTTGCAACAGACGGGCGCGAACCTCGAAGTCTATCGAGGACTCGAGCCTGCACCCATGGAGGCTGGTCAACCAATCCCCGTCGCGCCGGACATGCTGGACGTCCAGGTAGCTAACAATGGCCTCCACAATTGGCAGACCTGGCGCAGGCCTGTCCATCCGACCGTGACCCCGGCTCAAACTTTTTGGTCCCAAGACACAATAGGCGAATGGTACCCCCACCCAAAGTACGAAGAGGAGGTACCTATCCATCGAGCAAGTGCGAATTTTGGCCCCCCTCCTGCCGCCTATCAGGACTTCGGAGGGCCCGCGACGGATCCTACAATCCCATACAACTCGAACACGTACCAGGTATGCCCGACGAGAAAGCCCGTCGCCACTGTGGACGAGGGAAGCGTGACAGACTCGAATGTCTCGCCGCACGAGTACTGGCTCTGGCTGGTGGGGGGAACGAGCGTCGAGTGCGTAGAGGAGAGGAGAGAGTGAGCGCGATCGATCGATCGTGCAAGTGTCGCTAACATTCCGCTCGCAATCTAATCAGATACTTTTTCCCACTGCATATGTGTTATATTCCGGCTTGTCTTGCACCTCCTTGCACGCGCCCTTGTACATATGTATCCCACCCTCATTCATACCTCTTTCTATGCAATCCTTCAGCGAAGCCAGTCTTGTCTCGAGCAGCGCCTTCGGAGGGCCCGCCCGCACCTTACAATATATACCGTGATACCGCAAATGCCGAACTTGTGCATGCATTGACTCCTTCCTAGACCGAAACTCGAAATGCTCTGAGGGCCAAGGTACGTATAAGTATCAGACGAGACTCCGCAAGTGTATAAGCCGAGCGATGATCACAACAAGGCATCTCGGAATACCGTTACAACTAATAAAGCTTAACATGCCTACAGAGCTTTACAACTCGCAGTCAAGCCGGGCCTCTAGGACACTAGTTCGCCTTGGTACGGGGAGTGGGAGCACTGCCAGTAAGTCCTTGCTACTGTATCGGAGCTGAGGCTGGGCGATCCCCGAGTGCACAGTGGGATGGCTGTGCGGTGGCAGCAGAGGGGCGCGAGCGGGAGTCGATGCGGCTCGTGGTTGGACGGCGCGGCCAGTCCTCTCCGCCCCACCCGCACGGCCTCTCCAAGCTGCAGCGCGTCCGCCCCGGAATATATACCCTCGCTCTCCCCGCGTGCCCACATAACTGCTTCAGTCTCTAGCATGCTCTCTGTCGACGTTCGACGCTCCGCCGCCCACCCTGGCTGCAGGCTCCGGTGGGACGAGGACGACGTCGCGCTCGCAGCACAGCTACTCTCCTCCGCAGACTTCATTGTATGTTCCTTCAACACGAACACAGACACATTCACTGACACCCCTGCGACCTCCAGGTCAAGCCCAACGAGCTGCACCTCGCATTCGACATCGGGCCCCTGCGCTCGCACCACTACAGCCGCTTCACGCGACTCAGCCCGCGCGACCGCCCCGCACCCCGCCGCGCCCTCTCCAAACCCTTCCCGTCCGCCTCTGCGCTCTCGCGCTCCAGCACAGTCAGCTCCATGACGATGACGCTGAGCGCAGACGTCGGCGTGCTCCTCACGCGGCACGTCCGGCGCGAGTCCACGTACATAGTGTGGGGCGGCCTGCTCGCGTTCGAGCCGCCCGCGGAGCGCGTCCCGCTGCGCGCTGTGCTCGTGAAGATCGCGGTCGACGAGGACGGCGGCGAGGACCTGCGCGAGCACGCGCGGCACTACGAGGCCCTCGCCGAGCGCGGGGTGTACGTCGGGTATTATGGGCTGTTTGGGGACAAGATCGGGAGCATGGCGCTCGTCGTGGAAGACCTCGGGGAAGACTCGCCGCGCTCGGCGAGTCCGTGAGTGTCCGGTGGGCTTTGTGAGGTGAGCTATGGCGAGCGCAGCCCGCTGCCTGGGGAAACTCGGCCAACTTTACTCATCTTGTCTCTCTAAGCTGTTTTTTTTTTCGTGGGGCAATCTTTAATCGGACCCAATTTACGTTACACTTTCGTTATCATGTCTCCCTCTCAATGGACTTGGCGCGTATACGCTCTCATGGACTACGCGGTCTCCGGATTGCACCTGTATACCTAGCATGTTCCTGTAATTGTTGTACTACCACCATACCACTCACTAATGGGTTTGTAGTCGCAATGACGATTGTGCAAATAGGGTGTTATCCGAGCACGCACACTGGAAGGACTGTACTACTTGTCATGAGCGGATACCCCCAGGCAGGCGGTAATTGTCATTCATCACAGCAACGAAAGCGTCTACGATACACATTAGATGCCAAAGCTACATATATTCGTAATGTTCAGAACTTCGAGGTGGGAAGGTCCGCCCAGTCCACCAGCGGATGAGGCCGCGCGGACGCCTTCAACGAAGCGCGGAACGTCTTGGGTTCCTGTATGAACGTCGCACCCTCGACCACGACCTCCTGCCCGTCGTCCGCAGCGGGGTATTGCTTGAGTAACGGCGGTACTTCCGTCGTCAGCTCCTGCGCCACCTGTGGTGATACCGTGCTGGCTTGCGCGAGCAGCGCGTCACGCCAGTATCCCGCGAACTTCTCCATCGGCGCGTCGCCGTCCGCAGCCAACGCAGCCTTCCATGCCTGCTCGTCGACGGAGTATCCGCGCGCAGCGACCTTCTTCGCGAACGCTTCCATGGCGGGGACGCTGATCTTCGCTGGGCGCGGCTTCTGCGACTTGACGTGCACCGAGAGCTTCGAGCGTTGTGTCGACGCCGGATCGACGCTCGCGCGGAACAGCGCGAGGATCTCGTCCTTCGTGACGTTCTCCAGCAGATCCGCGTCGTTGTTCCCTGCATAATCAAGAGTCAGCGCCATTGTATACAGGAAGAGTATGCGCAGATAGACGTACGGCGATGGAAGTCGAGGTACCCGTGCTCGACGTGGCTCCAGTACCTGTTCACCTCCTCGCCGAGGTTCTTCGGCGCCTCGCGCCAGCGCTTCTGCAGCGCGCTCTTGTGCTCCTGGAACTCCTCCGCGGACATCGTCTCGAGCTTCTCGTCCATCGAGCGCAGGAACGCGTCGACGCGCTGCTCGAGGTACGCCGGCGCGCGCTCGCTCTGCACGACGATGCGCACGCCCGTCTGGCTGCCCCCGGAGAGGTTCCACTGCGACGCGGCGACGATGTAGCCGAGCTGTTCGCGCGTGCGGAGCACGTTGAACGCGGGCTCGCTGAGGATGTGCGACAGGAGCGCGGCGGGCGCACGGATGCGGGGATCGGTGGAGTCGCCCATGTTCACGTAGTACGTCAGAGACGAGTTTGGCTCGTCCTTGTTGGGTACGGGGGTCTCCCAGACGAAATTGGAGCCTGCGGCATATTATCAGGAGCGGCGCGGTACACTACTTTGCTTTGGGCGTACCAGAAGGTAGTATGAGCGAGCGCTCGATGACCTCGTTGGCCGGTATAGGCGTCGCCTGAAGGATGTCTTCTGCCATCTGAGCCAGCTTGGACGCTTCCTACAGCACAGCGTCAGGTTATGTGAGTGAAACCAATGTAGGTGGTGTCCATAACGCACATCTTTGTACATGTTACCGACGACAAGCAGCTGGATGTGGACCTTGGAGAGCGCCGCTTTGATATGCTTCTGGAGCTCTTCCGGGGTTACAGCTGGGGGCGGGGATTAGAAACCCATGCCAATATCAGGGAGTATAGCTCTTCACTTGTAACTTCCTCCAGCAGCTCGGACATTGTCCATTCACGCTCGGTCAACAGATACCGCGCGTAGTAGTCCGATAGACGGTACGCCTGGCTCAGGAAGAAGTTCTCGTACTCCCGTTTCGCCTGTGGTGAGATAAGTTTATTAAGATTCGAGCGCGTCTATCGATCGTCTTCGGGGTACACACCTGGTCCTTCATGACTTCCAGCCTCTCGGGGTTGACCTTGAGTGTCTTCGCCCGTTCGAGCACATCCTTGGCGAGGACATGGAGCTTGTCATTGTACCCACTGAGCGTCATGAAGAGTCCGAGCGAGTGGCCGCCGATGTTGTACGATAGCCCGGCCAGGTCTGCGTCGTACGCAAATTCCGTAAGGGAGTCGGTGACAAGGTCCGCAAACAAGCTGTTCCTGAGGTCAGCGGGACAAAATACCATGTCTGCCGTATTTCTCTTACCGAGTCATGACGAATGCTCGTGCTGAAGAGTTGTGGATCGGGCTGGACATAGTTCATTAGTCCCTGTGAGCAGTACTTATATTGAGCAGTGCTTACCTGCGGATATCCATGATAACCTGTGCCTTGGGCACCCAGAACTGGTCATCCTTCTTGTGCCAAAGCGACGACAGTGGGGTCTCGCGGATGAGGAACGGCCGCTTCGAGGGCTACACGAAGAGATTAGCACCTAGTCACTCGCCATCGTCTGGTCATACGTGCCTGTTCAACCTCCTTCTTCTCCACATTCAAGTTCGTCGGAATGAACTCGTTCGGGCCGGGGAGGAACAGCTCCTTCAAATCATTCGGCGCACTCGCCTTCTTCACGAACTCCTCGCTCAGACGTTCGACGTGGAACGGCGTGCCATACCACGGCTCCTTCTCCCATTGCAACGCCGTCCCTCGTACGCGCGTGTACTCATCCGCCTTCGTCATGAGCACCGTGCGCGAGCGCTCGACCGTGAGCGTGTCCAGGATCGCGCGCATCTCACGCTCTCCCCCACCTGTCGTGTCGTTCTCGTCCCACTCCTCGACGAGCTGCGGCGCGGAGATGATGCGCTCGCGCGGGACGGGCCACGACATGTGCTCGGACACCCATACCGCGTAGTCGTCGGGCCGCCGCTTCTCGGCAAAGCGGAAGCGTGTGGCGGAGATTAGGCTGCGTTCGCGCTGGTACCAGGCGGGGAGCGGAGAGGAGCGGAGCATAGAGATGTACTTGAAGACTGAGAGGATCAGGGTCTCGTACTGCTCTGCAGTGGAGTATTTAGTCCGCATCGACAGCTATGTTAAAGGTGATTGGGCTTACCGAACCCTTGCGGCGTCATGTAGAGCGTGACCTTGAACATGGCGAATCCTCTCGCGAGGTTCTGAGGACCAGCGCTCAAACCGGTGACCCAACCTTTCTGTTTCAGGTACGAGTGCAGCGAGCCAGGTCCCTCGTGTCCGAGGAAGTGCCCCAGGAAACTCGCGGGTTTGTGGCGCCAGAACGGCGGCAAGTACGGGAGTGGGAAGCTAACCTCCAGGGCGTGGAATGACATGATGGTTTGCACAGACACCAGTGTCTGAAAAATAGGTCAGACAATCGACATACAAGGATACGGCATCGCAGACCAAACTTACACCCATTTCGTTGGGACCGAAGGGGTGATCTTCGATCATGTGCAGAGGTTCCTGACCGCGGTTCGGGATCGGCGAGAAGAGTGTAGCAACCATATCCCCAAGTTCCTCCAGGGGTTCTGAGCCTAAATGAGCAGGGCCGACAGAATCTTACCTTCCATATCGACTGACCTTTGCCTACAACGCAGAGACGCATCCGGCTAGCACAGTACTCCTTGCTCCACCACTCCACCAGCCTCCGGCGGGTTTCCCTCCCAACAACACCGCCGTCTCCCTCAAGTTCGCTATGTGCAGAGCTTACAGAGGGAGCCGGCGACACCGCTCGCGAGTCAGCCGGGGTTGGTGCCAGGTTTCCGTCCGCAGTCTTCGACACGCCATTGCCATTACCTTTAGCATCGCCCTTGCCCGAAGTGTGTCCGTTCTCGCTCTGCAGTAGTCCCTTGGCCTTGAGATCCTGCCCGACTTGGGAAAGACTCTCCTTGTTGCCCGAGCCGAACTTGCGCCACGGGTGCCCTTCCTTGCTCAGATGCTTATTGACCTGGAAGATACGCCACATGTCGCCTTGGTGGTTCTTCTTGTGTTCCGAGTCGACCGCGTTGAGCTCGCGCACGGTGCATGACGGGGCGAAGAGAGGCGAATGAAAGAAACCTGCGAAGCGCGAGAGGGCGCCCGGGAGCGCAGCTGTGGAGACGTTAAAGTAGTAGTTCGTGTTCGAGGTGCCGGTGTATGCGTTGGAACTACCATTGTTCTTTGCAAGATACTATATGTAGGCGGTTCAGCTGAAAGTCCTCGAACGCGGAGGGGAACCGCAGGCAAATGCGCGTCGTGATGTAACTTCACAGGGGACAACGGACCTCGGAGTATTCATTCTCTTTCGGGTATTGCTCGGTGCCCTATCGCGAAATGTAAGAGACTGTACAGGCGAGTGGCCCGAGAAGCTACGCACCATGAACAACAGGTGCTCGCAGAAGTGCGCAAGGCCGGGCATGTCATCCTGTTGGAAAACACGATCAGTACTTACGCGCTGTCAGCTATGTTTCGTTATGTCCTTTTGATCTACCCAGGAGGACAAATGGACGGCCCGAAACACTGTGATCGGGAGAAACGTACCGGGTCGTACAGATGGCCAACGGCCACATCCAAACTGGCAGCAGCCTTGTCCGCTTTTGCATCATGGACAAGCGTAGCTTGCAAGCCGTTGTCTAGCCTGATTACTCTGTATTCACGATCATCCTGGGGCGACTTTTCGATCGGCTTGGTGTAGATCTCGTACGGGACGGGTCCATTTGAGACACGTTCCCAAGACCCGGGAGCATCAGTAGAGACAGCGGGGGCGACCATAGCAAAGCTGGAGCGAAGGCCTGGCAAACGGTGTGTCGGGTGTCGGATGGTGGTTTGGGAGAAAGCAGGGCGTCGAGCCGCTGCGAAAAGTCGTAGCATGCGCCCGGTTGGGAGAAGAGAACTACTTTTGTTCTTCGCCGCTTACGTACCGCATAGAAGGGCGCTTGGCGATGAGAGGTGCTGAGACAGGAGGGAAACAATTGACTGGCGCAGTCCCCTGCTTCTTACCGACGCGGTACCCGTCTGAGAAGTACTTGTGCAATTCGAGCTCGAGTTCGCGGACAGCGTAGCCTGATTGACGTCCAGGCGCTTGTCGCCACACGCTCACTTCGCGGGTGTGGCCATCCTCTTGCCGAACACACTCGCATGCCACTTCGTAATAGCCGCGGCTAGTCACGCGCCACAGACGTCGACCTATCGATTCAGAGCGTATAGCAAGGGAGAGCGACGCGATAATGCACAACAGAGCTGGAGACGGGGTACATAACAGGAATGAGTGGGAGACGCGAGAGTGTATCCGTGAAAGAGGCAAAGAAACGTGCTAAACAATCCCTGCAACAGTCCACCGACGGAAGCGAAACGACTAGACAACCCGAGCGGCCCAGGCAAGAGTTCACTTCCTCTTCGCTGGCTGCTTTCCTGCCGCATTCCGTCCATTTAGAGTCGCTTGAACTTGGTCAAAGTTCTTCAGCCGGCGGAATAGCAGCACATGTGGCTCGGGTGCTGCGTGTGGTCGTGTCTTCAGCCTTGCTGATTACACGAATTACGCAGAAGACTTACCATGGACCTCGTAGTGCTCCCAACCAAGACTCTGCGTAATCCCTATCCCTCGCCACTCCTCCTCCGATAGTAGTCTCAAGGTCCCGGTGTTATCTTGATTGAAGAAATGTTTCGGGATCATCTTGAAGAGTGGCTTGGGAAGAATGACATGTCGATATTCGTACTCTTCGTCAGAGTATCGCTCCGAGTAATGAATCCTAAAGGTGCATGAGTTCCGTGAACTTCTCACTTCCAGAAGGAGCCGTACTTCTCGATGTACTCTTCCAACTTGCGTGCTAGCTCCTGGGCTTTGGCGTCTTTCGCGGCCATGTCGCTGGGAGTAGGTTGAGTGGGTGGAATGGAGGCGCGATGACAGGACGAGAGGCGTAGGGACAGACAATGAGGGCAAACGAGCAGTGGCAAGACAAAACAAGCCCTCAAAGAACAGAGGATCCGGTTTAGCGGGAACGCGGCGAGTCACGCGTGACCACTGTCTCATACTCCCTCACGTGACTGAGACGCGTCGTGCTTTACGTCCGTGAATCTCGGAGACTCGAAGCGTCCCATTATGCTTCTTGTACTCGATCACAGTACTTGCCCACCCCCTCTATGAATCGCTTCGCCATGAGCTACGGCTATCCTCAAGAGGGACGACAGGATGTGAATTCCCCAGAACACTTCCAAAACCACCTTCATGGGGCGTCCACACCTGGTATACAGAACTACTATCAAGGCGACTATGATATGTACAACGATGATGTAGACGAGCTTTTGGACGATATCGGTGCGTGTATGCGCACTCTAGTGGTGCGCGTGGATTTATCCTTGGTATCAGCCAATTCGTCTCCTTCACCGACCGACCGTAGTCATAGGGTAGGGTCGCAGGTTTTGATATCACCACAACATCTACGCACACCTCGCCATCGGTCCCCGTCACCAGCCTCGTACTACAGACAACCCAGTCAGCCAGAATATCATGAAACCGAGCCCCCGCATCAATATACCTCGTATGCATCTGATATGCATAGTCACGCCCAGCCCGCTGCAATGTGTGAGTGTTCCTGCGAATTGCTGCTCGTTGTGGTCCTCATTGGCTGGTGCTCTCAGACGAGCAAGAATCGCATGAAGAGCAGCCGTTTCAATATCAGGCTCTAGTAGCCGCACGCCCTGCGCCACAAAAGAATGCATATAGCGACCGTTCTGGTCAGCCAGACACTCGAAACTGGCATGGGACTCGTCTCAGACCTGTATCCGATCTACGTAAGCCTGCCTTCGTTGCATTTGGTGTACATCCTTTCTGAAGTGCGTCCGTTGTAGCTGATATGTATCGGAGCCTGTTTAAATTTGGGGTATTCAATGCCGTGCAATCGCAGTGCTATGATACCGTAGGTCACGGAAGTACTGCTGGCATCCGCACGTAGCTGAAGTCGTGTGTAGGTTATGAATACGGATGAAAACATGGTGAGCGATCAGCGACTTTGGTAGTAACTAGGCGACCTTTGATATCAATCTCGCAAAGGTCATAAGTGGTAGGAATTCAGAGGTCATGTCTTCGCTGATGTTCGTTGAATCTCTCCCTCAGCACCCACCGGCAGCGGCAAAACCGTTCTCTTCGAACTCGCAATCATCAAGATGCTTAAGCAAAGTGCAGTTGCTGGCGACAGAGGAAGATGCGTGTACATAGCGCCCACAAAGGTATGACATCCGCGATCCTTTTCACTGGTTATATGCGCTCAACTATGACATAGTCGCTCTGTACGGAGAAATCCGCCTCTTGGCAGAACAAATTTACTACGTTTGGCGCGAAGTGTATGCGTTCTCTCCATACTATGCTTTCTAGCCGAGGCTGAGAGCAGTTTAGGCTCTGAACTTACTGGGGATACCGTAAATGCTGGTCGCGGTGCTTGGGGGGATGCTAAGGACGCCACGATCATGTATGTATTTATCTATCTTTCACGTTCATACTTTTGCAGAAGCTGATAGCGTTGCAGTGTTACCACTGTGAGCAACTACAGTTCACTCGTTGACCTTATATTAACAGGCGTAGGGGGAGAAATGGGATAGTTTGACTCGAAATTGGTAACACGGGAGCTATCAGTGAACACCGCGCTGTACTTACCATCCCAATCCAGGCAGGATCACGACCATATACTGTCCAAGATACAATTGTTCCTCATAGACGAAGTAAGTCGTTGTCTCCGATAATCAAATAGTTCTACTCAACATTGCACAGGTCCATCTGCTGAACGAATCCCGGGGGAGCACCCTTGAAGTCGTGGTGTCCCGCATGAAGCTTCGCGGAAGCGCCGTCAGGTTCATTGTTGTCTCTGCGACGGTGCCCAACGTCATTGATGTCGCGGACTGGATCGCCAACCGCACCAACGATGGGCCCGCCACAGTCAAGGAGGTGTGTTTTACGTCCTATTCCTATCCTATGGAGAGAGCGCAAACACTGATCACCTACTACACGGTAGTTTGGCGAAGAATTCAGACCATGCAAACTTTCGAGGTTTGTCTATGGCGTCCCCCGGCGTCGGGACACAAACGACTTCGTGTTTGCAAAGACCCTTGACTACAAGCTATACGGTATTTTGCAACAACATTGCAACGATAAACCAGTCCTCGTATTCTGCCCAACGCGGAAAGGTCAGTCCGTCAAGATCTCGAGCCGTCATCTGCCCGCTCATACGACTGGTCACTCAAGGGGTTATGATCGCTGCGGAACTCGTCTTGAAGGAGTATGAAGTAGCCATCTCGAAGAAGGAGACGTTACCTTGGTCAAAGCCGCCGAGGTACATCCCGCCTGGTCAGCATATGCTAGACCATCACGCTCACTTGCCGTGTGCAGGATTGAGCATATATTCAGCAATAAACAACTAGATAGTACGTTTCAATACTGCTATATGGTGAGGTCTCAACATTGACATGTGGCTTACGCCAGAACTCGCGATGTATGGAATTGGCGTACATCACGCGGGTATCGCTAGAGAGGACAGAAGCGCAACAGAGCACCTGTATCTGAAGAAGCACCTCAAAGTTCTGTTTGCTACATCTGTGGGTCGATTATTCTTGGTCGAGTATTAATTCTGTCGCTCACTGGATCATCAGACTTTGGCAGTTGGCGTCAATTTGCGTGAGTAGTATTGAGACTTAGACGTGCGGCGACATTCTTCACACGATTTGGTAGCCGCACATACCGTCATCATCAAAGGTGTAAAACTTTACCAAAACAATGCCTCGCTGGAATACTCGGATCTCGATGTAATGCAGATGATTGGGCGTGCGGTGAGTGATCCAGCGTGGCCATCGGGATGCGGCATTCCGGCTGATATTGTATACAGGGACGTCCTCAATTTGACAAGGAAGGCGTCGCTATCATCATGTGCGAGCAGGAGTTGGAAGCTAAGTACAAAGCGCTCGCACAGGGTCAGACTGTTCTGGAGAGCAGCTTGCATTTGCACCTTCCGGAACACCTCAACTCGGAGATCGCTCTCGGGACCATCACCGACATGGATTCCGCAAATCAGTGGCTGCATAACTCATTCCTTTTTAGGCGTCTGCAGAAGAACCCAGGACACTACGATATCAACAGGGAAGGCGCAAGATCATGGGAGGAGAGGATGGACGACCTGGTCGCAGACAGCGTGAAGACATTGAAGGAGGCAGAGATGGTCAAGAGCGACGAGGGCAACGCGTTGTCATCTACTGAGTACGGAGACATCATGAGCAAAGTGGGTGACTCTTACCCGTGCGCTCCTGCCAAAGTGACTGATGTGTATGATTATAGTTCTACATCAGACAAGCGACCGTAGGTCATAAACTGTCTTCCCTTGCTTCGTTTTAACGCTCTGATCATAGATGATCCTCATCCTCAAGTTATCCGACAAGGCTACCGTTCGAGAGATAGTAAGCTTCGCGCTCTCGCTCGGAGCGAACGAAAGCTAAAGCGGTCGTGCAGCTTGAGGCCATTTCTTGTGCCGATGAGTACGCCCATCCGCAACGTTTCGCATGAACACATACTAAGATTCTCCAGGTTCTCCGACATCAGATTCAGAGCTGGAGAGAAACAAGTGAGCTCGAGCTCGATCGCTCACGCTCACATGCCGTACGGTTGACTAATTTTTACGCAGGTCTACAACAAGCTCCGCACACATAATGACATTCGTTACACCATCAAGAAGATCGAGAAACCCTCGGACAAGGTATTCATACTGATACAGGCGATCCTCAGCGCGATCAACTTGTCGGACCCGGAGTACAAGGCAGGAGACACACAACCATACACCGAATCGCTCCCCATTTTGCGTCACATCTCCAGGATTGCGCGGGGTACGTGCTCTACTTTCGACCTTTCCGTGCAACTCGTGACGTTGGGTTAGCCGCCGTGGAAGTTGCAATCATGCGCAAGGAAGGGTTACTTGTCAAGAACGCTCTCGAAGTGTTGGTGTTCTTCCTTTGCAAACATTGAAAGAACAACCTCATTGTATCATAGGATGCGATGCCTGAACGCAAAGGCCTGGGAGGACCGCAGCGTCGTGTTCCGTCAGATCGACGATATCGGGCTGAAATCGTGCGTGGTTACTCTGCTCTTCTCATTACTCGCTCACCTCTGTCCTTCAGACTCAAGGTAAGCACAAACTGCAATCCATAATTCGCAGCCACATGTATCGTGTAGGTCCTCGCCGAACACAACGTCACCACATTCGCGGCATTGCGAAGGATGGATCCTGGCCTTATCGAATCAGTACGTTGTTCAACCATGCCTCATCGTTGGAAGCGTGCTGAAACCCCTCGTAGTATTTGAACCGAAAGCCTCCATTCGGGCATGATATACTCGCCTCCGTCAATCAGCTTCCTCAGTACACGGTAGGCATAACGGAGATAGATACCACTCCTCAGAAAGACGGAGTCGAAGTCGAGCTGTCCATCGACTGTGGACTTGTCCGCGATGTTAAGGCACCGAAGACCAAGAAGAACAAGAAGCAGAGACGTTGGGATTTGACCATGGTGCTGACCCTGACCTCCGACAATAATTTTGTGGATTTCCGACGCATATCGTGCGTGATTTTCCTTTCCCTCATGGGTCCTGTGCTGACTTGCGCATTCTCATTCAGTACCGCGGCGCTCAAAGAAAACAGAACATTCGAGGTCACAGCAAAGCTGACGAAGCCGAGTCAAACCATTGTGGTGTATATGACATCCGTAGGTGATCCTCATGCGCCTCGACGAACAATTTATTTACCGTCCCAGGATGTGTATGCTGGTTTGACCGTCTCGGCTTTCTACAAGCCGAAGGTCAACGCAGAAGCCTTTCCCGTCATGGATACTCGCCCTCAAGACGCTTTGGTTAGCCCAATTTCACGAATTCTGCACAGTATACTCACGCGTTATGTCTAGGCCAGAGATTTGGAGGGGCTTGAAGATATCCCCGGGTTTTGGGACATGAGCGAAGACGATCTCGAGAACGATGATGCTTTGCCCAAAACGAAAGTCGAGCATTCAACGACCTCATCCAACATCCACGGTATGTGCTCCCCTTCGGCCGTTGATCTGTCGTTGAATCCCTACCGCTGTCAGGCCACGTAGATTCGAAGGCACCCAAACCTATCGCACGCGCGGATTCTGTTCAGAAGACAACTCAGATATCGATGGCTGCTCCGAAGCAGCTACCGAACGGAAATTACGAGCAAGTTTACAGTGTTGTCAGTGAGATCAGCTTACTGACGACATAGATAGATGCAATCATACATGCAAAGACAAATCCACATGCCGACACCTCTGGTATGTGAACTTTCATATTCGCGCTCAATCGAAGGTCATACGACAGCGTTTGCGAAGTTGCCGGGATGGGCTCGTTAGACCACCGCCGATGACCAAGAAGAAAGTCGAGATGCTCATGGCAGCGGACACCTCTCCGCGCAAGCCTTCCGAGGTTGACAATACCCAACGTCATCATGTCGACCAGCAACAGCACGTGTCTAAGCCCAAGCCGCGACCAACGGGTCCGAAACAAGCTTCCCAGTCAAATCGCCCGCTGAAGAAACTCGAAGCCCTTCACGAGCGTATGGGCGTGGAGAAGAACCTCCAACTCGGCGACGGCGGCCGCATCAAGCTCAAGCACGACCTCCCTTCCGGATCGAAGCCAGCTCGCGCACCAATCCCGAAGTTCGATGTGGAGTTCTCCCAGATCGTGGACAAGCCTGCTGCATCTGACGACACTCAAGACTTGGTTGACTTGGTATCCGACTCTGACTCTGACTCACCTAGGCCTACTAGTATTATCGACGCTCTGAGGAAGCCTGTACCTGCAAAGAAGCGTGTCTCCTCGGACTCAGCGGACTACGCTAACTCGGAGTTCGATGCTCTCATCGCTGGTCTGCCACTGGACGAAGGCTCTGTGGGGAAGCGTGATAATTCTGGGCGTTTCCCTGGGGATAGTACTGCTCCTGAGGCTCGGGCGATTCTCAACAACATGGACTGCACTACTTCTGCCCCACGGCCGCAGAAAAGACAGCGGCTGTCACCGCAGGCCTCTAGTCAACCGAAACGTTCTAAACACATTCACGAGAGCACTCCTATTGAGGTAATACCCCGTTCATGCCCTGGACTTCGATGCTCAATCAATCTAGGTCCTGTCTTCTCCGGAGCCGCGCACTCCTCGTAAGGAGCCACTGTTCGAGCCGGCGGTATCGGACGACAGGCTTCCAATATCCCAACGCCATAGCCTTTCTTCACCGACCACTTCGCCTGCACCAGGTCTTGTCGATGACGAGGAGGGCTTCACTCTGGATACTAGTCTCTTCGAGATGATGCCGCCTACGCCGACTCTTGCAGAGCGTAACTACGCGTCTCCCTCGGAGACCTCACGTAGCAACTACAATTGGCGGACCGGTGAGCGCAACCCCACCAGGGGCCAAGCGTCCAACATCGCCAAGTCGGAAGAAAAACCTCGGGAGCCGACGGAGGAAGCAATGGACGTAGACGACCCCCTCGCTGAACTGGAGGCTTGGTTGCAGAGCGGCGCCGTGGAACTCGAATACGATGAGTGATGTCAAACGATTATGGGAAGACTTGTACATTAGATAAGGTTGTACGTTAAGCGTGTCTATGCATTAACCGTGATCCCGAAGCAAGGAAAGGTTAACATCAAGCGAAAGAATCCGAGCTGGCGTCCTGCTCTGGGGAAGGGTCGGTGTACACCCGAAGCTGGCCTCTGAAACGCTCGTCCCACTCAACGTCCTTGTCTGGCCTGACGGTGTTCCACCCCTCCTCATCGGACGTCCACCGCAGTTCCTTCTTCAGCCGTTCCGCACGAAGTTCGACCTCCGTCGGCGGCGGATTTTCCCTCTCTTCCTTCGTCGGCTCCCGGGTCCCGCGAGCAAGCCCGCGCGCGACCTCAAGCTTCTGAGCCAGAGTGGCGTAGAAGCCTTTCCGCGCGCTCTCGATCTCCGAAAGGAAATCCCGCACGACGGACTTCTTGTAGTACGACTCAGCCGTGCGGTCGAAGTCGAGGTCCGTAGGCGTGATTTCGGCTAAGTGGGGTTTCTGAGGCTGCGCAGGGTCGCTGTCGACATCTGTGAAAGCAGAAACCTCTGGAGGGGGCGCGGTGAATGGTCGCGTGCTCCCCTTGACGATCTGGTATGCCGCCTGTGCGCCTTCGGCCACCTTGGAGCGTTCATTGAAGAAGTCCCAGATCATAAGCGGAATCTGGGTGAGGCCGATATAGTTGGTGAACGTTGCCAGGAGTATTGGGGGCTGGGGAGGAACTTCGGCAGGAGGAGTGTCCAAATGTGCAGGGACGGACTCTGCCGCCTTTGGTGGTGGCGGGGCGCGGAGTGCAGGGTTGTTGAGTATGGAGAAAGCGTTCGAGGACGGAATCCGTGACGGGGTGGGTATGGGTTCTCCGTCACCAACAGGCGATTCCGCGGTGGGTTCCGGCTCCGGTTCGTCGAACTCGCCATCGGACTCCAGCGCGCGCGCAAGCCGCTCTTCTCGGTCTATGGGTGCAAGACCATCGGACCAGCCGCTCTTCAACCCTGCCATAAACTCTTTGAGCGTGTGGCGGCCGACGATGATGATCCCGCCGTCGAGTTCCCGCTTGTGCTTCTCCTCGAAAGAGCTTCCGGGGAGCGCAAGAGGGCTAGTAAAAGGCTGTTCCAGTCCGGCCGCGATTCGTCGTTCCTTGCGGACCTTGTCCTCGACGTGTCGCGCAATATCCCCGTGCCGGCGGCCCTTGACCATGTCGTAGTCGATGGCGGCAGCGACTAGGATGGGCTGCTCTGACCGTGAGTGTGATGCAAATATGATAGGGAGCATGCCCTCGGACCTTGACATACTTCCGGAAGTACTTCATGCTTTCGTCATAGTTCTGGTCTCCCGGCCATTTCGCGCCATACACGGTGACCAGACGGGGGAGCTCCATGCTGCCCATGGGCTGAACAGCCATGTCCTTGACCTTGTCAACATACTCCTGGCGGATCTTCTTACACTGCTGGCGGTCGTAGACGTAGTAACCTGCGATAGCGGAAGAAACGGAGAGGAAGATGAGCCAGTTGCGCGAAGGTAGGCGGGGTCGTTTATCGAGCCATGACGGAGGGATCCCGGTGTACCGCAGGACCGTCTTCACACCGGACGTCGAGGTCTGTGGTGCGGCCAGCTTGCTCTCGCTGCCATTCGAGCTCATCGCCAGGGACGATGCCGACGGTGCTGTGAACGGTGACGGCAAAGATTTTGAAGACGCGGTTTGCTGGTGCCGCCGAGCGCGCATGTCACCGCGATCGGTGAAGCGCCCGCATCCCGCGCCACCGGAGCCAAATACAGCCACACCGTCGCTGCCACCGCTCTCGGTCAGACAATGGCGCTTAGCGGCGCCTTCACCATCTACTCCTTCGACCATGGCTGCCCTTGCCTCGTAAGTATCTCGCTGCTCAGGTATATCTGATAGTTCGCTGGCTTAACAAACATAGACTCCTACCCACTCCTGTAAACGCGCCCGTAGTGTCCGACGAGGATGATGAAATTGTTCTCCAACCCCCAATCCAACAACAGGCGGGCCCTTCGCAAGCCGTGGTTATCCGGCAAGCCGTCCCACCCTACGGGCAGAGGAGAGGATGGAAGCCCACATCTTTGGAGGACTTCGGTGTGTGCGCCTGCCGATCACCAGGTCATATATGCTGAGTGAATTGCAGGGGATGGTGGAGCGTACCCTGAATGCCATGTTGCTCAGTACCCTCTAAACTTGGGTAAAAAGAAGGTGAGTTGATCCAGGCTTCGCGCACTGAAAGACACTAAGAATACGTTAAGACTGCTGCGGGTAACACCTTGGCATTGCAAGTCGACTCTGAAGGCAACGTTCGTTACGACGCCATCGCGCTCCAGGGTCAGCGCGCAGGCAAGGTTGTCCAGTCCCAATTCAAGGACCTTGTCCCCCTTTCCCACCGCAAGGATCTCGACGAGGCTGAACGCGCACTGGAACGGCCTACGGAGGACGAAGTTCAGGCAACGACCGACAAGACGCGTGCTGCATTGGAGAAGCTGGTAAACGGCAAGATCAAAGCTGCTCAACCTAAGAACGTTCCCGATGGCCAGGGCAAGACGTCCTTCATCCGCTACACTCCGGGTCAGCAGGGCAACTCTGATAGCCTGAAGCAACGCATCATCAAGATGACGGAAGTTGTTGAGGACCCTTTAGAGCCGCCACGGTTCAAGCACAAGAAGATTCCTCGTGGTCCCCCAAGTCCTCCGCCCCCTGTTTTGCGGAGTCCTCCCCGCAAGGCGACTGCTCAGGAACAGAAGGAATGGATGATCCCCCCTTGTATCTCCAACTGGAAGAACAACAAGGGTTATACTATTCCTTTGGATAAGCGTCTCGCGGCCGACGGCCGTGGGCTTCAGGACGTGAGTGTTGTCCATTATCACTGGCGATTGTGTTCTGACTTAGGGTTATGTTAGGTACATATTAACGACAACTTCGCGAAGTTCTCTGAGGCTCTCTTCGTAGCCGACCGTCATGCGCGCGAGGAGGTCAGGCAACGTGCCCTGATGCAACAGAAGCTGGCAGAAAAGGAGAAGGCGCAGAAGGAAGAGAACCTTCGTCTTCTTGCACAGCGAGCACGCGAGGAGCGTTCCGGCATCGCACCTCGTACTGTCGAGGCGCCGAGGGACGACGGGTCGAAGCCCACAGCAGCGCGTGCGGCAGCCATGCAATCTTCCCTTGGCGCGTATGGTTCAGGCAGCGAGTCGGAGTCTGAGGCTTCCGAACGAGACGACGACGAAGACGAGGAAGCAGCACGCGTTCGGGACCAGATGCGTGCAGAGAAGAGGAAAGAGCGGGAGCGGGAGATGCGGATGAGCAACATGGGTACGGAGATGCGGGCGAAGATGCTGGCACGGCAGCAGAATCGCGATATCTCGGAGAAGATCGCGCTCGGCTTGGCGAAGCCAACGATGTCGAAAGAGAGCATGCTCGACTCGCGTCTCTTCAACCAAGAGTCACTCTCGGGAAACTTCGCCGACGACGATGCCTACAACCTCTACGATCGGCCTCTATTCCACGGGTCATCCGCTGCTGCTGCAATCTATAAGGCTCATGGCAACATCTCTGACGGCAACCAGGAGTCGTACGGTGGTGGTACAGAAGAGGGCATCAACCAGGCGCTCGACAACGACCGCTTCGGCCTGGGCCAGCCTCGCGTTGGGTTTGAAGGTGCGCACGAGCAAGAGGTCCGGGAGGGACCTGTGCAGTTCGAGAAGGACACCGGCGATGTGTTCGGGCTCGACAAGTTCTTGGACGAGGCGAAAACTGGCCGTAAGCGCGGCTTGGACACTGAAGTGTAAGTTCGAGTCAATGCCCTATTGGCGACGGTAAACTCACAGTTCTCGTTCAGTGGTGGTTCGCGCAAGCGCCAACAGCTCGATAACGCAGATCAGCGCGAGTCATAGGCTCTCCATGCCCATTCTTTCTTCCGACGTATGTTCATGCTTTGTTTGTTAGAGTACTATGTAATCTACGAATTGGACCGACCGTGTGCAGTGCCGCAATGCTGATCCTGGACGCTATTCCTCTACCCGCTATTCTTACACTCACGTCTCTGCTCTTTACTGTACGTACCGTCGGCGGCGGCGGTATGTTGTGTGGGTAGCCGCATGATTATACGGGTGCGTTGGTGCGACTTTGTTGACGCGTTGTTTGTTCCAGTTTGACGATCGAACATGGACGTATAGTTCGCTTCACCCGGGCCTCTGTCCCTTGGTTCCTTCCTCCCAACCTCCTGCCCTCCCTCTCCGCTCGCCCGCCAACTATGGGCTTCCGTTCTTTACTCACTTCGTCGACGCTGGTCGTCCTTGTCGCTACATCTTGTTTAGCTTCGGAGCCCGCTTGGAACGGGCACCTCGTCCCGGGATCAACCAAGAAAGCCCGGTTCTCGCCCTACTATGTCCCTCCAGGTGCCAAGAGCTACGACTCGTCCTCTCCCTTGTTGCACTACTCTGGGACCTGGTCCGAGCTGTTTTCTCCTGCATATGTTCAAAAGAGCGTCCGGACAAGCTCAGACCGCGGCGCGGCGATGACCTTCACGTTCACCGGCACGGGCGTAGAATGGTTCGGGAACCAGGATCAGAAACACGGCATGGCCAAGGTCTACATCGATGGCCAGCTCGCGCAGGAAGTTGATGCATACAACGAGGCGTCGATGAAGCAACAGCGCATGTTTTGGACTTTCGGCCTCCCGCAGGGGAAGCACACGCTCAAGATCGTCAACACCGGGGAAAAGCACTCAGAGGCTTTAGGCACAGTTGTGGACGTCGATGCTCTGGTTGTGACCCTAGGTCAGGCGCAGGTCCCCTCGCAGCAGAGCGCTGCGACGTCCTCACAGGACATGCCCTCGTATCCGCCTCTTCTGGACCTGTCTTCTAAGTTCCCTGCTGAATCTCAGTGGACTCTGGTGCAGAACGGCTCTACTGGGGTACATGCTATGCAGCTGGCGATCATCTCGGAAACTCATGCGCTAGTCGTTGACAAAGTCGAGCACAACCCGCTCACCGTCTCCGGTCATCCGGCTTGGGCTGCACTGTACAACCTGAAGACACATGCTCTGAAGCCTCTCTCGATGCAGTCTAACTCATTCTGCGCTGGTGGTACTTTCCTGAGCAATGGTACCATGGTCAACGTTGGTGGCAATCCTGTGGTAGAGGACCGCACGGCTTCTGCGGACTTTGGCGACGTCGACGGGCTACAGGCTGTCCGGATCTTCGAGCCTTGTGAATCTGACAACGTCGCTGACTGTCGGATGTACGAAAACCACGATGAAATCCGGATGGCTAGCCCTCGCTGGTACAACACCGTCCTCCGCATCTCAGACGGCAGCGCTATGATCATCGGAGGCTCCTTGAAGGGTGGATGGATCAACAACAGCACGACAAACAACCCTACGATTGAATACTTCCCTCCCAAGAACATACATGGTTCCAACGGCCTTCCCATCCACCTCCCCTTCCTCGTCGACACCTTGAACTCGAACCTGTTCCCCATCGCGTTCTCCCTTCCTGATGGCTCGGTGTTCGTAGCCGCCAACCGCGACGCCATGATATATGACTGGCAGACAAACACGGAGCGGAGGCTCCCCTCTCTCCCGAACGGCGTGCGCGTCACATATCCTATGACTGGCACTGGCTTGCTCTTGCCGCTTTCTCCGGACAACAACTATACTCCGGAGATCCTCCTCTGTGGTGGGTCCACCGTCGACGATACAAAACCGGGCTATGAAATTTCGTCGCAAGACCCGGCGTCAGCGCAGTGCTCTCGAATGGTGCTCACCGACGCCGGCATCGCTGCTGGGTGGCAGGTCGAGCAAATGCCGCAGGCGCGGACGATGCCCGACGCCGTCTTGCTGCCCACAGGCGAAGTTCTCATCGTCAATGGCGCGGGCTCTGGTATATCTGGCTACGGGAACGTCGTCGGCCAAGTCGGTGCCTCCAACGCGGACAACCCTGTCCTCACGCCCGTGCTCTACAGCCCCTCCGGCCCTGCAGGCCAGCGTTTCTCCTCTGCCGGGATGCCTACGAGCGATATCCCGCGGCTGTACCACTCGGTCGCGACGCTGACACCCAGCGGGGACATCATGGTGGCGGGGAGCAACCCGAACCTGGACAGGAGCGAGCTCAAGTACGGGACGGAGTACCGCGTGGAGTGGTTGGGACCGTCGTACATGAAGATGGAGCGGCCCGAGATCCTGGGCGGGATCCCGAAGTTGCTTGGGTTCTCCGCGGCGGTGCAGCTGAAGGTCCGCTTGCCCGCCGCTTCTCAGCAAGGCGCGAATGTAAAGGGTAAGTTGCTCGACGCCTTCGATTATCCCGGATATGTCTAACGGCTAGGGTACACAGTTGCGTTGATGGACCTGGGCTACGTGACTCACGCAGTCCATGCCAACTCACGTCTCGTCTACCTCGAGTCCTCGCTCTCGGGTGATAGACAGACCTTGACCATCACCGCGCCACCGGATGGCAACATATACCCTCCCGGTCCCGGATTCATCTATGTCGTTGTTGGCGACGTGCCGAGCGTCGGCGTGAAGGTCCTGGTCGGAGATGGGAAGAGTCCTCCCTTCGACGAGGGTGCTCAAAGGAAGTGAGTATCTCCTCCTCGTACCGAAGGAGGAAACATGTTGACTGACAAAATTTCGCAGCGTGCTGGAGAAGACCAAGGTAGACCAGTACGAGGATTCGAAGGGACACCCCACGGACGACTCGTCGGAATGAGTGAACATTTGTTAATGCACATGGGCTCCGCACGCTACACGCTACTGATCATGAACACTTTCTAACTGCTAGTCATCGGTTTGTCGCGTTGGTTATCGCTTTACCGTATTTCTGTGTGTCTGTCTGCCTGCCTGTATACGCCTTGTCGATCGAAATGAATGATCTACACAATGAATAATCCCCATTTTCATGTACAAACTTAGATCTCGTTCGCAACAAGCTGGTCTGTGATATCAATCGGGCCTCTAAAGATCTTGGAGGACGGGCAAAAAGAGCCATTCGTAGTTGTTTTCCCAACTACCACCGACGGGGATCGAACCCGCAACCCCCACCTTAGGAAGGTGATGCGCTACCATTGCGCCACGATGGCTTGCTCATCAATACAAACACCGTGTATCAGATCAGCTGGCTAATGGCAGGACGCGATCACGCGCGACGCGCGAAAGCAGGAGACGCGTCTTTTGGGCGCCAAGCCACAGCTGGATATCAACTTCACGACCTGACTGCGACGACCACCTTCCGCCGCTCCGTTCAACATTTACAGACTTCCGTGGATCCCATCTTCCCCATCTAATTCTGGTCTTGCTGCTGCTCTAGTGCAGAAAAACAATGGCAGCAATCCTCTCCACCAACAGTCTTACTCTGCTCGAGCACTCTAGCTTAAAGCATCTACCATCCACTGCGTCCCCTACATCTCTCCTGGGTCTGCCCTCAAGCAGCGTCGCCTGGAGCGCAGAGAGCGGACAAATTTACCTGGGGTCCACGGACGGAAGTCTCCATCGCCTTGATGTCGCATCGGGAGATTTGCAGGACATAGCTCTGTCCACCCAATCGTCTACCGGTCCCATAGTCTCTCTTCTCTGCAAGGACCGTGGGAGTGCCATAATCTATGGCCATGGCCAGCAGGTTGTCGTACTCTCGACCATAACTGGCAAACCCTCGAATACCTTCGACACCCACAAAGCTCCAATAACGTCGTTATCTCTATGCAACGATGCTTCTCTGCTCGCATCCACATCCGCCCATGCCATCCATGTCCACAATCTCACTCTGGCTTCGCACACTGTTTTGCGCGGCATCCCGGCTGGTAACGAAAGTATCACGACGTGTGCATTCCATCCACATTCGCGCACCCGTCTCTTGGTCGGTTTTGGTACTCAATTGCTCGTGTACGACACGACGCGCCCCTCGGGCCCTGCGAAGACGATAGAGGTCGACAAGGAGAAAAAGAACCTAGGTCCAATCGTTGCTATATCATGCAGTCCATTCAGCAAGACTCTCGTCGCAGTCGCCTACGGAGGCGGAATTGTGGCCCTCGTCGATCTCGAGAAGGAGAAGGGGTACGCATCTCCTCCTGGTGGAGATGCCACATTCGCTCATGATCATGACAATCTACAGGCTGTTTCGAATGGTCACGATGCCGGCGCCGGTAACGTGTCTGTCGTTTTCCGCAGAGGGCGCTGCTGTGTATGCCGGGACAGAGAATGGCAAATTCCTTCTCCTTGACCTCCGAGCTCTCGATAAACCTCCAAAGTCCACGACTATCAGCGACAATGGTGATCGCATTGTTGGACTCAGCGTTCAGGTTTGTCATTTTTGTTTCGAGAGAGCTAGAATCGTTCGCATGCTTACTTTCCATGTCACAGAGGAAACTCAAACCAGGAGAAGCGGTGACCAAGCCAACAGCTTCGACTGCCACCGCGTCGAAGCCGCTGGTTCAGCGCGATGTAAACAAAGCCCCAGCAGCCTCTCGTACGACTGACGAGACGAAGAAACCGACTAATAGCGCGAAGGAGCAACCCAAGGCCCCAAGAGCGAGGGCGGCTTCTGGAAGTACTGCACCCACAGGAACTACTACGACTCCTCGGCGAACCACTGTACGTTCAAGCTCCACGGCAAATCTGGGGAGCGCGCAGGCAGGGCGAGCAGCCTCGGGGAGTCGACCTATGACCCGCCCCGGACCGAAGTCTCCACTGGCAACTCGCGCTCCCGCTGCGCAACCCAGAGCATTCTCGCCGCCCAAGTCGCCCGTCGCCGTGGAGGACAAGAACGACGAAGAGGCAGACTCTGGCGACGTCTCAGGTTAGTCACATCTCACTTACTGACGAGTTTCTTGCTTGTGAGCTCATTGTATACTCTAGTTCAAATCGGAGACCTGTTGGCTGTGCCCCGGGTAAAGGAGCCTGCTGTGCCCCCTACGATCGACGAAGCACAATCGACCGCTGCGGCCCCTTCAAGAACACTCTCTGCGCTGTCTCGTGCATCGACGCGCTCTCAGCTGAGCGAAGGAGCGAGATCCCGAACCCGGCTCGGTGTGGACACCGCTCCGCATGCTTCCACCAGCGAGTCGATCTCAACGGCCAGACCCCGAGCACGAGCCAACTCCGCCGCAAGCGTCACCAGTCGCGCCAGCAAAGCTTCCGTGCGGTCCGCCGTAGGTAGAACCTCTACCTCTCCTGTTCGTGCGCAGACCCGGCGGGTCTCGGGATCCACTGTCTCGCGCTCCTCGAGGACGCCGAGCCCAGAACTGCCCGACATCGACGACGGGGGCCCCGTCACGCCCATACCCGCGTACAAGATGAAGGGCAAGGAGCGCGCTGCCGGCGCGTCCTCACGCGGCGTGCTTGGGCTCGGCACCCCGGAGGTGGACGAGTGGGTCAAGGCCGGCGAGGGGCTCGATGCCGCTCGGTCGGGGAAGCGCGTCGGATTCGCCACAGAGAGCGACGACGACGACGAAGATAAAGACGACGGCGCACACTCACGCAAGAGCGCGAGCGACAACGACAGCGAGGACGACGCCGAGGCCGCCCCGCCGCGCTCCCGTCCCGAGCTCGCGATGCAGCTCTCCCCACGGCGCTCCTTCCCTGGTCCCGGCGCGGGCGCGACGAACACGTCGCGCTGGGCGCCCGTGCCCTCGCCGCTGCGCAACCCCGCCGCGTCCTCGTACGGCGGGGTGCCCGCGAGCCCGCAGGCGCGCGCGGCGCAGGACATGCTGCAGGCGCTCCTGAGGGACGCGCTGCACGACTTCCGCGCGGAGACGAAGGCGGAGATCGTTGGCCTCCACCTGGACCTAATCCGCATGGGCGGGAGCTGGCGGCGCGAGATGCAGGAGGCGGTTGGGGGGCTGGGGGAGGAGCTGCGGGCGCTGCGGGAGGAGAACGCGCAGCTGAGGGAGGAGAATGAGCGTTTGCGGAGGGGGTATTGAGTGTTGAGCGCTGGGCGCGGATTGTGTCTTTGGACGAGGTGATGGACGCGTTCTGGCGGTATGATACATGGCGAAGCAGAGACTAGGTTGAGTGTCTATGTATGTCTAAGAGTATGCGCTTTCTGATTGATGTTGTTAATAAATTCATGAAGAATGTCGGAGCCCCCGAACATCTCCCATACGTACACGTACTATTCACCGTTGTCATTACGACCTTGAACGTTAACATGGTCTGCGAGCAAGATCGTACAGAGTCATGGCGATGTGCTAGGAATCAGGATGCCTGCGGTGAGGCTATAGTGGGAAAACGTATCTGATTAGATTGCGAGCGGAATGTCAGCGACACCTGCACGATCGATCGATCGCGCTCACTCTCTCCTCTGCTCTACGCACTCGCCGCTCGTTCCCCCACCAGCCAGAGTGAGTACTCGTAAACTGATACGTCCGGGTAGTGGGGCGACTAGCATAGTCAATGGGCACGTGCATAGCTTGAGTGCACGGCCGCATTGATATGCAGCCAAATGGGAGCTGCGTGGCTTGCGCTGCTCTGAAGGTGTCTGTATTGTTGATGCGGTTGTGCAATCCCTCTACGTCCGGTGGATGCCATGACGAGAGTGGTGGCACAACACTTCCGATGGTATTGACGATCGGTCGTGGTTGGGAATGGTCCTGTGTGGACAGGCTGCCGAGGTACACAGTCCCTGGAAGGCTGCTCGGGCCAGCAAGGCCGTCGCTGTGTGTGGCAGAAGGTGCTCACTCTTGAGTGCACCGTGGGTGGCGTCTGACACGGGCCGGGGGCGAGTGTGAGTGCGAGTGTTGCACATGGCGGAGGTCGCGTTCGGGGTACTGACGTCCATTCTCAATGTCATCAGTTGTAGCATGCAAGCTGGCTAGAAATCTCTCTCACCTTCACAGCAGGGGCTTCACGAACAAGTGGTCGTTGTGGTGGCGCTGTTGGCCCGTCATGGCGGCCTGTGAGGCCCCCCACTGTCAACCTCAATGTTTGACAACGGCGAAGTCCGCCGTTGTAAAACATTCAGGCTGACGGTGGTGGGCCTGCATGCTGTCGTCAGTGGAGTGTCACACACAACTGAAATGTAAGTCTTACTTTGCCCTCCCCCATCATGTTCTTAACCTCTCATGGGGAGTGTAAGGCCCCCCTCCTGGCTTTGTACCAGGCTTTCTTCTCCTAGGCACACATATGTCCTGGGGTTCGGCTTCGCGAGCACACTTCTTATCCACACGAGATTTGTTCCATTTCGCCATGCTGAGAGGCAGGACGGTGAAGCTACCTGCGGGGGATACAAGGGAGGGAGTGTAGTGCACTCAATGCCTGCTTTCCGTCTAGATATCAGGAAATCCCGGTGTGTTCCACGAGAAGCCTGCTAGGTCTGTTGTGGCTTGGTACCTGCGGCTATGCGGTGAACGGGGGCTCGGTTGTGTGCAGGTAGAGAAAGAATGGACCGCTCGAAGAGGTCGCAGACGTTGTTGTGCTTAAGTTTGATTTCGTGGGTGACATCGAGGTGGGTGTTAGCGGTGGCCATGGCTCCGAGCAGGATATGTCTTCCGGCGCTGGGGAGAAAGACAAGAGTGAGGATGCGAGGGCATAGAGCTGCGGCAAGAGTGGTGTACATGTTTTGAAGATGCGACCGAGACTCTGGTCGTGCTTTTATCCAACAAACGATGTGGCGGTGGCGGGATGGATGTTGCGTTTGTGCAGGTCATCGAGGACGAAGTACTGAAGTCATGATGACCACACCCTCGTGATCTAGGCCAGGTCGGCGTAACACAGAGCAGCACATCCCACGCCAGCTGCCGCATGCCAGTAAGTACTTGTACCTTGTCTGCCCCCACAACGCGGTCGCATAGCCTGCATCTTCAGCCACAGGCGCGTTCCTGCGGGGATTGATGCAAATCCACCGACAACAGGAGGTTGCATACCTGCCCCGAACTGCCCCAGCAGCTAGTGGGAGATAGGGGCTAGATACTGTAGGCAATGCGACAGTGTACAACCAATCTAGTGATTTATCTATGCAGAAAGACATGAAGGAGAGCGAATAAAATACGGATAACTTAGCGACATTATCGTGACACACCGCGCGCGTACAACCCCTCCTTCAGCTCACGAGGCGGCGGGGCTGAACCTCTGGCTAGCGGCTGTTCATCCGCGCGACCTTCTTCGCAATCGGCGACTCAGGTTCCTCAACTACGCCCCGACGCGGCCTCTTCTTCACCGGAGACTCCGCCTCCATGTCGTCCTCCGAGAATTGGTCTAGCATGTCGTAGTCCACACTCGCGTCCGAGTCGACCACTTGCTCGACTGCGTTCTCGTCTTCGTCTGTGTCGTCTACGCGCTTCCGCTTCTGGCCCGTCTTCGTCTTCGCCTTAGCCTTTGACGCCTTTGCCGGGGTCTTCTTTGGTGTCTTCCCGCCCTTACTCTTGCCCTTGGTCTTCGTCTTCTTCGGTGTTTCCCCTGCTTCGTATACGTGGCAGATATCTGCATGCACGCCGGCCTGCCGGAGCACGTTGATCCACACCTAGGCACAATCGTCTCAGTCAGCTGCCCGAGTGCCATGGAAGAGAGGCGCACCTTCTGGTTCTCCTGCAGCGAGTCGTTCGGACTCTTCACCTCCACGAACCGCACCTCCCCCCGCTCCTCGTTCCACACGATCAGGTCGGGGACGCCACCCGTCCGCGCCGCATAATCCTCGCACATCAGCCTGCAGATCACCCCGAGTGCCTTGGGGTCGAAACACTGCACGCACGAGTCCCACATCATGTCAGCGCTGTAAACTTGTAAACGGCCCACGCCCGCAATACGTACCTTCACGATCCCGACCAAGTCCTCCTTCGTGAACAAATCCCAGCGCACGCCCACGCACATCTTCCCCTGGTGCTCGTCGAATGCGGCTGCGAGGAGCTCTGCCGCGCGCCCGGCCTCGATCTCTGCGAGACGTGCGTCCGCCTGGGCCTGCCGCACGTGGTAGAACGTGTCCTCCGCGAGGTCGAGCGGTGCGCTCTGGTACGGGGTCTCGAACGCGCCCGGGATCGTGGCGAAGAGCACGTCCCAGAAGAGCAGCCCGAACAGTGTGGTGACTATGCGACCTTCGCTGTGGAACCTGTGGTGATACGATTGGTGAGTATTTATGGCAGAACGAGTGGGGGAAAGCGGGACATGCCCCTTGAACTCGTGCTTGTCCTCGTAGTGCTGCAGCGCGAGGATCTCCACAGAGACGTCTTCCCCGTCGCGTCCCTGCCATACCGTCTTCCCGGTGCCTTTCTCAGGCTTGACCTTCGACAAAAGAAAATGTGAGCCTCATCTTCCCGCACAACCAGCTCAAGTGCCTCACCTCCTTCCCCTTCAGCGTAGCCCCATTCGGCAGGTTCATCCACGCCTGCATCGCCGCCTTCTCCTTCCCCTTCCCCACAACGCGCCCCGCCGCGTCCAGCTCGATCCCCCATGCACCCGCACGCCCCGCACCCACACCGGCTCCGCCTTCTCCAGCCGCCCCGCGCACCTATGCTTCGCCGCCTCGGGCACGCCCAAGCGCTTCTCGAGCGCGGTGAGCCGCCGCTCGAGCATCGGCCGGAACACGATGTGCGTGTCCTCGTCCTCCAGCGCCGCGATCACGCCCGCGAGCGCCGTCTCGTCCAGCGCGCGCTGCGCGTCCGCCGGATCGGGCTGCGAGAACGAGCCGGAGGGCGAGGCGAGGCCGGCGGCGCGCCGCAGGTGCTTGGTGAGCAGGATCGCGCGCCGGTCGTGCCACCGGCCCCGTCGCGCGCGACGCCAGCGGGTTTGCGCGAGCAGCGCGTCGAGCACGGCGAGCTCGCGCTCGTATTCGTGTAGAAGCCCGAGCGCGTGCGCGCCTTTGCACACGACACGCGTGAGGATGTGTCCTGCGTGGCGTCAGTGATCAGTCCGCGTACATATAGAGATATTGACGAGGCAGGGCGCACCACACTCAAATCGCTGCAGCGCGCTCCGACGGCCGTCTTCGTCCGGCTCGGGTTTCGTGCTGACGAGTGCCTCCCACTGCGGGTACACAGACTCCATAATCTCGACGACCAAGCGCGCGCTCTTCAGCCGTGGATTACCTCCTCCCTCATCCTCGTCCGGCATAGCTGCGTCCTTCCCGTTCCGCGTTACCATCGGCGATTCCACCTTCACCTTCCTCGGGGTGACCGGCGTCTTCGTGCTCCGCCCCACGCCAGGCGTCCTGCTCATCGTTGTCGACGAACGCGCGCGCCCACCCGCGCCGGACGTAGGCCACGGGTTGTCGAGCAAATCGTCGACCTCCGCCTCGGTCCGGAGCGCCTCCTCGTACGCGAGCAGCTCCGCGCGGGTGCGCCAGATGTCCGGCGTGCGCTTGTGCTCGTACTGCGCGAACGCCCACTTGCGCGCGCGCGCAAGGAGCGCGGGAGTGAGCATCTCGAGCGTGTATCGTGTGCTCCGGAAGTAGACGAGGTTCGCGCGGCGGAAGAGGGTGACGACGTCGGCGTTGAGGCGGATGCATTTCCCTGTTGAGCACGGACGCAGCGAGGGAAAGATGGGGGTGAGCGGTGGCAATATACAGAGGTGAGAGGACTAACCGAGTTTCTGCATGACGATCTCGCGGACACGGTCCTGTTGCGTCCGAGTGGGATCTAGCTGGGGCTTGAACGGTAGGACGGTCTGCGTGAGCTTCTTGCCCTTCGGCGCGAAAGGGAGCGTGCTCTGCTTCATCGGCTTTTCCTTGCCCTTGCGCGAGCCGCCTGGCAGCACAAGTGTACCCTGCGTCGAGGATGAGCGCAGGATACTGTCAATAAGCGCGTCGCGCTGCGTCTCCGTGAGCACGGTGCTATAGCTGATTGAAACAATCGGACTGACTCGTTTCGACTTCAGCTTGAGCATGAGGCGCTTCGCAATGTCTGAGAGCTCCTCAGTATTCAGGCAGTCTAAGAGCTCGAAGAGCGTGGCCTGCTCTTCATCGTCGGCGAAGACGGAGTAATCGGGCGAGCGCTGCGTGGGCGAAGGAGACGGCAGCTCGCACTCAGGACTAGGAAGTCGCGAAGGGCCAGCCACCGGGGGCTGCTCCGCCACAGGTTCTTCGTCGAAGGTCAGGTCAATAACTTCACGCTCCTCGACCTTGATTACGGGGTAGTCGCGCGGCCGCGGAGAGGTAGCTTTGACTCGCGGCTTGACGTCCTCCAAAGGCTCAGCCTTGACTTCGGTTTTTGGCACTGTACGGGTTTCCAGGTCAGCCTCCGGGTCAGGCTTGACCTGCGGGTCCGTCGTGAGCCGGAAGGTAGGTTCGAGGTCGGCAAGGTTGAGCCCGACGACTGGTTTCTGCTCCTCAGCGTCCGCCTCCGGAGGAGCAGGGCGGCCGCACAGGACGTCAATCGCATCCCGGATACCATCGCCAAGCTCTCCTTGGTATTTCAGCGAGCTCAGACGGTGCAGTTTGTCCTTGCGCAGACACAGGCGGCAAAAGAGATACTTCGCAGCATCTGGCGCACGTACGTAAATTCGTGCCGTGGGATGTTGAAATGAGAGAGACGCACATGGCAGCCTGTGGTATTTCATGAAGAAATCCAGCTCTTCTTGCACGAAAAGCTTTCCTTCTCCAGCGAGTACTTCCTTGAGCATGTCTAGAGACGGCATGGGTTGGCCAGGGGGCGGCGTCCGCGGTAGCTGAAGCTGCATACCTTCGAAGATCTCGACATACATCGACCGACCATTCGGAGCGAGCCCACCTTCTGTTCCTGCGCCAAGCCCCTCGGGCGCATTGCTATCAACTGGGAGAGCGTCCTCCGGTGCGCCGAAGACAAGCTTGTTCGCGAGGGAAGCAGAGGGAGAGCCCAAGACCATCGTAGAATTCCCGTCCAGCCCAGTGGGTCTGCGCAAGACGCAGGGGCCGTCAAGCGCCCATCGCGCGCGACCAAGTGAGTGAGTGAGTGAGTGAATATTCGACCAAGTGCGAGCGTACAAACTCCGATCTCGTCGGCGCTACTTCTAACTAGAGATAATGTAATGCCCTTTGTATCCCTCGTGACGTGACGTGACGGACGCGACAATATTGAAAGCGACGCGACGGTGGCGTTGGGCGCTCTGAACGAAGCCTCCCCCGGACTTGCAGGCAACGGCGGTGTTCGCGGGGTGGTGACCTCAGTTCGTGCTCCCGGGATTCAGCTTCCCAAGGAGAAAGGATAACCGAACAAAAATTGTCGGCAGCTCGCACGTTTGAAAGCAATCGGCGCCGGCGCGATGTACTAATACCGCGGGCGACCGTTCGAGTTGGCATGATGTTGCAACTAGTGCAGTACTTATGATCGGAAGCCTGAGCACGCTCGGTGCACGATCTGGGGTCGAAGGGACAGCGCCTGCGGTTGATGGCATACTAGGATTGATAATTCCACGGTCCACAATGGCGGGTCAACGGCGACATACTCGATGTATTAGCTTACACGGCCCCGAGGAGTCATAAAGCCTCGACTCGGAGGCCTGGGATATGTGTGGTACTAGTGCGGTGATATCGAAGATCCAGCACCGACCCTTTGCGAGGATAGCTGGCTTTGCACAGCTAATATGACGTGAAAACCCCCGTCTTCCTCGTGTATATGGGCGGCAGGGGCACAGGTAATGATAGTCTAGAAGCACCGTCGGCAGCGCCCATCGTGCCCCACGACACGAGCAAGCTTCTTGTGGAACACGTCAGTTTTCCTTATATCTTGACGAAAAACAGGCATCGAGCTTGCTACACTCGCTCCCTTGTATCCCCCACAAGTAACTTCACCCTCCTACCTCACCATGACGAAATGGAACAAAACACGCGTGGAAAAGAAGCGTGCCCCCAAGCCTGAGTGCAAGGAGGTATGCGCGCCCAGGAGACGAAAGCCTGGTACGAAACCCGGCGGGGGTCCTTACAGTCCCCATGAGAGGTTAATAAACGTGATGGGCGAGGCCGAAGTAAGACTTACATTTCAGTTGTGTGCTACTCCACTGACGACTGCATACAGGCACGTCGCCATTGTAAGACGTTGAGGTTGACAGTGGGGGGCCTCACAGACCGCCATGATGGGCCAACAGCGCCACCACAACGACCACTTGTTCGTGAAGCCCCTGCTGCGAAGGTGAGAGAGAGTTCTAGCCAGCTTGCATGCTACAACTGATGAGAATGGACGTCAGTACCCCGAACGCCACCTCCACCATGTGCAACACTCGCACTTGCATTCGCCCCCGGCCCGTGTCAAACGCCACCAGCCACGGTGTGCTCAAGAGCGGCCACCTTCTGCCAGACTCAGCGATGGCCTTTCTGGCCCGAACAGTCTTCCAGGGAATACACACCTCGGCAGCCCGTCCACACAGGACCGTTCCCAATCACGACCAATCGTCAATACCATCAGCAGCGTTGTGCGACCACTCTCGTCACAGCATCCACCGGACGTAGAGGGACTGCACAACCGCAGCAATAATACAGACACCTTCGGAGCAGCGCAAGCCACGCAGCTCCCATTTGGCTGCATATCAATGCGGTCGTGCACTCAAGTTATGCACGCACCTATTCAAGACTATGCTAGCCGCCCTACCACCTTCATGCCGGAAACAAATGACTTCCAGGCAGTGGTTAACGGGAAAAATAGCCAGGCATTGGCAAACATCAACCTCCATGACTGGCAGCCTCGATATGGTGCCAATTCAACCTTGCTTCAGGGTCGCTGGCCTCAGGATCCGACGGGGCCGCGGTACCCCACATCAAGCTTCGTGGATGAGCCGCCCTTGCAGCAGACGGGCGCGAACTTCGAAGTCTATCGGGGACTCGAGCCTGCACCCATGGAGGCTGGTCAACCGATTCCCTTCGCGCCGGACATGTTGGGTGTCCAGGTAGCTTACAGTGGCCTCCACAATTGGCAGCCTGTCCATCGGACCGTGACCCCGACTCAAGCTTTTTGGTCCCAAGACACGATGGGCGAATGGTACCCCCACCCAAACTACGATGAGGAGGTACCTATCTATCGGGCAAGTGCGAATTTTGGCCCCCCTCCTGCCGCCTATCAGGACTTCGGAGGGCCCGACGCTACGATCCCGTGCAACTTGAACACATACCAGGTATGCCCGACGAGAAAGCCCGTCGCCACAGTGGACGAGGGAAGCGTGACGGATCCGAATGTCTCGCCGCACGAGTACTGGCTCTGGCTGGTGGGGGGAACAAGCAGCGAGTGCGTAGAGCAGAGGAGAGAGTGAGCGCGATCGATCGATCGTGCAGGTGTCGCTGACATTCCGCTCGCAATCTAATCGGATACGTTTTCCCACTGCATGTTATATTCACGCTTGTTTTGCACCTTCTTGCACGCACATTTGTACATATGTATCCCGCCATCATTCCTACCTCTTTCTATGCACTCCTTCAGCGAAACCAGTCTTGTCTCGAGCAGCGCCTTCGGAGGGCTCACTCGTACTCCACAACATATGATACCGTGACGATACAGCAGATACCGGCGAACCTGCGCATGCATTGACTCTTTCCTAGAGAACGATTCTCGAAATGCTTAGTAGAAGGCAAAGGTATGCGAACCCGCAAACGTATAAGCCGAGCGATGATCACAACGAGACATCTCGAAGTACCGTTACAAGTAACACAGCTTGATATCGACAAGCCGGGCCATTAGGACACTCGCCTGCGGGGAGTGGGATCAAGTACTGCTAGTAAGTCCTTGCTACTGTATCGCAGCTGAGGCTGGGCGATCGCCGAGTGCACAGTGCGATAGCTGTGCGGTGGCAGCAGAGGGGCGCGAGCGGGAGTCGATGCGGCTCGTGGTAGGACGTCGCGGCCAGTCCTCTCCGCCCCACCCGCACGTTCCGAGTAAGTACAGCTGGCATGCGGCAGGATGTGCTGCTCTGTGTTGCGCCGACCTGGCGCAGATCGCGAGGATGCGGTCATCATGACTTCAGTACTTCGTCCTCGATGACCAGCACATATACGCACCTCTATCCCGCCGCCGCCACCTCGTTTGTTGTATAAAAGCACGACCAAAGTCATGGTCGCGTCTTCAACACATGTACACCATTCTTGCCGCCGCTCTACGCCCTCGTATCTCCGCCCTTGTTTTTCTCCCCAGCGCCGCAAGACATATCCCGCTCAGAGCCATGGCCACCACTAACACTCACCTCGACGTCACCCACGAGATCAAGCTTGACCACGACAACGTCCGCGACCTCTTCGAGCGGTCCGTTCTTTCCCACTATACATATACCCGAGCCCCCACTCACCGCACAACCGCAGGTACCAAGCGACGACAGACCACAAGCAAAAGGTCGATATCGCGAACACGCTCATCCGCGAGATGGCCGTGCACGGCGACGCCGAGGAGGTCTCCGTCTACAACGACTACACCGCGCTCAGCCTCGGGGACGCCGCGGCGCACAACAAGACCGAGCACGCGGAGATCAAGCGCCTCGTGTACGACGCCGACGCGACGCGCGCGACGAAGCCCGAGTACGACGACGTGCTCCGCAGGGCCGTCGCCGCGTTCATCGCGCACGCGCAGGAGGAGGAGGATGAGCAGCTCCCGCTCATCCGCAGTAAGCTCTCGGCGGAGCAGAACGATGTGCGTAGGCGTCGTGGTGGTGGGGAAGGGGCGGTTTACTGATCGGATGGTGTCTACAGAAAGTTGCCCGCGCGTTCTTGAAGGCCCGCACGACGGTCCCGACGCGTCCTCACCCGTGGGCCCCGCAGACGGGCGGCATTGCCCAGAAGGCTGTCGGGCTGCAAGGAGCGCTCCACGACAAGGTACAATTTTCACTATCTGGGCTTATGTGCACCGCTGATGTGTTCCAGGTCGTCGAAACACTTGAGGGCCGCGAGTTCGTAAGCCTGAAGTATCAGCACCCCACCGAGTTCTAGATGATGCGGATGTAGAGGAGAGCTATCATGTCCGATACCGAGCGTAATGATTGGATCGTGTTGTAGGAATAAATTTACGCGGAAAGCATCGTCGGCCGGACGGGCCTTGGTGTGAGACACAGACAAGTTTGACATCTAGGACTTCTGCCTAGGGAAAAACATGCCAAAGTTGTGAAGGAATTCGTTATTATGATCTTGTAGTATTATCCGACATTGTATGTATGATCTTTATATACCCCGCGAGGGTCAAAGGAGGAATATACGAGAGGAAGTTATCAGGAGGCTATTACATCATGTTAGTGTAGCAGCACAGGTGACGAGCCTAAGTACGATAGTACTGCTGGACACGCAAAAGAAGACACAAAGATATAAACATAGGTCAAGAAATACCCACACCTCGTGCGAGTGCCCTGCAAGATGTCGTGCGAAACCTCAAGCTTTCAACGTAGGAGTCACCTTCAACGACGGATGGGGGTCAAGAACAAAGACGAATCGTAGTAGATATCGTGCGCGGGCTCATCGGGGGTCGCATCCGCATCGGGGTGCATGTCGTAGTCTTCCTCTTCCTCGGGCATGTCGATGAAATGTCTACGAATCGCCAGCTCCCGTCAGCCTCGCAAAAACACCTCGCAAGCCGATGTCACTCACTCCTCAGAGCAATGCTCGAACACCTCGACTAGTGTCATCGCGGGTCCTGCGCGGCAGCGCAGGCAACCCCACATCTTGTACACGGACGTGTAGTACCCTATGAGGCCACGGCCCTCGCGCTCGCGCACAATCCGCGCGTCGCGCTTGCTTAACCGCGTCACCTTCGCGCCCGTCTCGCCCTTGCGGAGGTGATCACGCATGTGCTCAACCTGCGTGCAATCGAGTCAGCTCAACACTGCCTCCGAGCAGAATAAGAACACGGGAACTCACCGCGCGCCTCCACCCCATCACACACGCCTGCCCGCCCTTGCTGCACGTCCCGCACACCAGCCGCGCCTTCAACTTCCGCATGTCGCGCTCCTCCGTATGCGCAGGATCGCGCCCACACGCCCGCACGACCGCCTCCGCTGCACGCTCCGCATCGAGGTCGTACACCACCGCGCCCCCGTCGAAGTTCCACGGGAGCTCCGCGAGCTCGAGCGCATACGCGTTGCGCAGGTCCGCGCGCGCCGTCTGCGGGTGCAGCTCCGCGGGCGGCGCGGCGCGGGCGCAGCGGTGGGCGAGCACGCGCGGGTACGCGAGCAGTGCGCCGCATTCGGGGGATGTGCACCGGAACCAGGCGCGCGCGGAGAGGATGCGTTCGCAGAACTGGGCGGGGTTGGGCGGCGGGAAGGGCATGGAGGCGGTGCCGGGGTGCGTGCTTTGGAGGATGGCGATTTTGGCGGTCAGGACGTCGATTTTGACGATGGTGAGGCCGGGTGCCGTTGGGGCTGCTGCGGGCGCGCTGTCCGCTGACGAGCCCGCGGCAGAGACGGTAGAAGATGTTGATGCCGGACCAGGTACCGAGGCTGCTGTCGAGGCAGAGGTGGACGACGAAGCGGACGCAGAAGTAGAGGCAGAAGAGGCAGAGGCGGCGGCTGGAGCAGTAGCAGAGATGGAGGCCGACGACACTGACAAGGCCGGAGTACCAGAAGATGGCTGCTTCGCGCTCTCGACCATATTGTACAGCGTCATCAACATCGTCACACGCCACTCGTCCATCGCGCCTCGGAGGATCGTATCGAGTTGGTCATCTGGAATGTCAAGCGCCTGGAAGTGCGCGGTAGGAACCGCGTCAAGCATCGCGCGGAATCCAGCAGTGTAGTACGAGAAGTCCGCGACCGAGGGCGACACATCCCAGAGCGGGCGCTGTGCGAGGAAGTAGGCGACGGTGTTGCGCACGAAATTCAGGCGGTCGGTGTAGTGCACGCAGCGCTGGTACATGAGCCGCTCTGTGCGCGCTTCTTCAGCGAAGGCGAGCATGGGCTCGCGGATGTTGTTCCAAACTGTAAAAGATGAGCGAGGTCACGGCGGAGGTGTGGAGATGCCAACATACTGCGGTCGGTGAGCTCCTTGGGCTGCTTGACTAGGGGATGCTCGATGAACTGGTCGACGCGATCGTACGTCATCCACTTCAGGTCTTCGCCATACCCAAGCATGCATAGTCGCTCAATGATCCTGTCGCCATTCAGTCGCTGCAGGATGTGAACATATATGCGAGGAGGAACGCACTGCTTACGACGACGGACGCGTAGGTCGATCAGGTCCATTGTACGTTGGTGATTCTGCTTGATCTGCCATTCCGATAGCTTCGCCGCGCTCTACAAGCACATTAGTGGTCAGTACAACATGCACGCACGTATCCTGAAGAGTCGCCTGTAGGTTGCATATACACACATCTTTTAGGTCTTCTATGGCAAGACAGCGCTCCTTCTCGAGCTCCTTTAGCGCGGTCTCATCACCTTCGCATTCTTTAATGCTTGCGATGAGTTCCTCCGAATCCTTCTTCGGTATCAGTAGCTCTGTTCCTCTGGTTAGATGCGAGTTGCTACGCGAAGCAAGCGGCAAGCTGACTGTTATAGTGATATTCCATGGGTACCATGGAGGACGTCTTGATAGGATGATGGCCATCTAAGCGGGCCGGCATGTATTGACGAGCTGACACAAGCACATCGAAAAGCTGCACGAAGCTGGCAGACTAGGTGAGCATATATCATGAATGAGTTCGCTGCGATGATACGTACTGCTCCTTTAAGCACGACTTGCACGCACGACTACGACACGTCCAGAGGGTCGTCATCACTCGCGCCTTGACGCAAAACTGTAAACGAGGAGTTAGCTATGCTAGAACCCGGCGTGCGACCAAAGTGAGCCCGTATTAAGATGAGAGGTACTGTTGCATTCCCTGAATTGAAAGACCAAGCGTGTCACCGTTCCTATGACGGATGTTGACGTGATAAAGATAGCGACACAGATCAAGTTAGTACCAGACAGCTTCAGACTATAGGTGCCGGCATTCGCAGTGCACGGACGGTAACGTTAGACTGAGAATCATACCTCTGCATGCGGTAGCGGAGGATGATAATCTGAACATGCCGCAAGATATACTTACATGGCAATGATGGTCAAACAACAGGTTGGCATATGCCGGTTCTGTGAGGTCCGGCGGGCACTCGGGCAAGTCCTCTACGCCCTCGCGCGCATGGCGCCAGACCGAGATAGCAGAGCGCTGCATGAGAACATTTCGGAGGGCCTTCGTCGTCCGAGAGAGGTTCAAGAGGTCGTGGGGGTGGAGATGACCGAAAATCTGCCAACTTCGGGTCAAAACACACCAACGCTGTGATGCATGCTCCAGCAATAGTCACCTCGAACAAAATATCAAGCGGCATGTCCACTAGCTTGCTCAAAATGCGCCTCCGGGATTTAGGACCTAAAGCCTTGGCCTTCCCGCTCCAATTCCCTCCGCCAAGGTCCGCAGGTGCACTCTTGCGTGGGCGTTTTGCGGGTGGCCTACGGCCGCTGCCAGAGCCGGTAGAAGGGCCTGCCGACGCATGGTCTTCGTCCTCCGAGTCTGCATACACGAGCGTAGCCTTCGCCTGTAGGCGAGAGGAGCGACGTAGTGAGATGTCGGAGGGGGCCGCCATGTCTCAACGACGGTTTGCCAGAGTCCTTGGGTGGCGGACGTTGTGGGGGCGATGAAGCGAGGTGGATTATAAGTAGCGACGCCGGGAACGCGCCTGTGCGAGACGCTCTACTGCGGCCGATCGCGGTCACTCGGCGACCAGTCCGTCTGAACCAGACGGTTCTTGGCTCTTGACGTCGTCCATTGCTCCCAGATGCCCCCCAACCACCCCCTCGTCACCACTCTGTACCCTCATAACTATGCAACCATCTTAGCGGGACGCCCCTGGATATGTCTTGAATTTGATAACTAATTTGGAGGGACGGGCGCCGAGACAAACTAGTACTGGGTAGTACTAGCGGCATTTTAAAATCACATACGACCTTTACCTTCGCGCACAGTACCACCTGCTGGATAGAATGAATGCGCTTGTGAAGCAGCACTGATTCTTATTAGTGAGATGAACCACCTCTTCCTCGCGACTTGTCTGACGCGGTCACGTGGCTCGCGCAAGCGCAAAGAAACGACTGCAAGCTAAAGGTGCGCAGATTAAGCCCATTACCCGCCACAGGCCAAGCAAAGCCTCCACACTATACAGGTAAAAGTGTCGTCGTTTGGACCGTATTTGCAAAGCCCTTCAAATGACCTACTTGACGCTGCCAACATCCCCGTCGGCGTTGTCTTCGAGTTATTCTACCTCTTTTGGAGCCCCCAACACTGTCCGGACTGTTCGAAGACAGTGAAGTGACCCATGAAAGGCGATAGGACTGATATTTATCACACCAGTACACCCACAACGATACAATCCATACGATAGAAGCGATAATGAAACATGTGTGAAAGATCTACAACTCAACAGCTTACACAACTCGTCAGGACTAGACCTGACATGTATGCGACAGTGACGCCATTTATAGCGCCCTCTGGCGCATGCGCGCACTGACGGTACGCAGGCCAGCATAGACTTTCCCAGGTGGTGACCCGAGGATGAGGGAGACGATAGCGTCTCGCGCGATTTTAATGTTCTGGAAAGAGCCCAGAATGTGGATTTTTCTAGACACAGTTTACGGTCAGAATAAGGTGGAAAGCACGGATCGAGGATACATACGTGTCTGCAAGGACGATTCGGGTCCGGCTGGCGTTCTCAATGGTAAATTTCGTCTTGCCGTCCTGACCGGCGATACGACCTATTTTGACTAATGTCAGTAACAAGGCCTTGCGGTCACGATGGCAGAAGTTTCTCACCGATGGCACGAGACAGATGGTCGCCGTGGAGAGTCTTCACATCCTTGATCTCGAAGGAGTCAAGGTAGAGGTCGTCCAGACGCAACAGTGCGATAGAGTCCTGCGCAAAGTGTTAGTGGCATTCAGGCAACTCTACCCCGCATATAACTCACATTCACATCGAAGCCCAAAGCATATGCCTTGACGAAATCAGCGCCCTTCTGGATGGCACCAACATCCTTCGTGTGTTTTGATGTCTGCACACAAGCGTTTAGCCAGGCTTCCGCACTGCCGCACAGGCTATCTACTGACCCTGATCTCTACAGATTTTCGCTGAACGTTCATGCGCACTTGCAGCTGCAGCATCTCCGTCAATGGCGAGAAGATGTTCACCCAGTCCTTCTTCAACGGAGTTATGCGGTGGGGGGGTATGGGTATCCGGCGAATCTCTGACTTCAGTGTAGACCTTTGGGCGGACGCCGGGAGCGGGGGGAATGCGGGTGCAGCGGATTGCGAAGGGGCGGATGGGTCGGTGTCAATCATGACCTCGTCATCTCCTTCATCCCAACCCTCCTGCTGCTGAGATGGTACATCCTCCGATTGTTCACCGGCAGAGGGAGAGGTCTCGTCCATGCCATGCTCTTCCGCGCCTTCTGCGGGTGCGATCCGTGCGGGCTTTTTCGCAATTTTGCGGCGGTTTTTCTTGTGCTTGACTTCCGAGGTGCTCGGCTGTGTGTGTACGACAACCATGGCGGCGATCTGGCTGCTGAGAGTAGCGGCAAAAGGAGATGAAGATGAGGGCGTGCGGCAACGGGTACTACCTCTGGCGTCTAATGAAATTCTGCATTCCCTTCGGCAATTGCCGATGCATGCACTCTCCGCCCCACACCTTTCCCGCCTTGCGTCCGCTCGTACACGTCCCGGCCGCTGTATTCTTGGCATCTCGATAGATCTGCTGGAATGGCGAGCTCAACATCTACAGGCGCGGCACACAGTTTGAACGAAAGTCGCGCGCAAGGTACATAGCACGCCGCCTCAGCGCGCTTGTGAGCCTCATGGATCTGACCGCCCAACTAGCCTTGCAGGCGCTGCTGCATTCGCTATCGCCGGGTGCACAGTCTAGCGAAGTAGGAAAACTCAACCCGAATCAGGTCCGGAAGATATCGGACAAGCTGGGCGAGCTCCTGGGTGAGAACGCCCTGGCCGATGCGGGGCAGCGGAACGAGAAGGGTGAGGTATGTTCATTGTGCCCCTACCGTCGAACCACCATGAACAATTGTTGTTTATAGCTGGTTAACGAAGAAGGACTTCCGATTGTCGATATCGTAGAACCTGTGCCTGAAGACCAGGACTCCGCCACTTCCCGTCCTGTGCCTGCCCTCGAAGCAGACGTCCTTCCCTTGTGGACCCTGTCGCTCGGAGAGAAGGCGCGTTTGCGCGCAGAGCGTGACCGCATACTCGACATTCTCGAGGAGGAAGAGAGGATTGAACAAGAGAAGGATGAGGCGGAAGAGCACAAGCGCTTCCAGGTCGAACTGGATAAACGCAAAGAGGCAGCGAAAGCCGAAATGGACGCGTTAAAGAAAGCGCGAGAGATGCAGAAGAAGATGGGCAAGGCGCTCCTCCAGAATCTGGCCGCGGCGCGAGAGCGGGACGAAAAGGAGAAGCAAGCCTTGGAGCAAGCGGATAAACAGGCGAGGGACGAACGGAGGAAGCTGAAGCCCAAGAAAAGCGTGACGTTCGCGGACCTACCTCCGGATCATGAGAATCAACCCGCGAACAGTGTACCTGTGCCTCCTCTCGAATGGGGGGATGTCGCGCCTGCCAAACTCACTGGGGGCAAGAGCACGCTCATCACGCGCGGAGAGATGAATCAGCTCCCGATGAAGATGAACGTTGTGGAGCGTATTCCTGGAATTAGCCGTGGTCCAAAGTCCCCTCCACCGCCGAAGTCCACCCAGGCAGACTCCGACGACGAGTCCGATCCTGGTTCTCCAGTTCCTGCCGACTCTGACGATGGGGAGATCATCCATTCGGACCTGTCTGACATCGACGATCCACCGCCGCCACATCACGAGGAGTCTGACGAAAGCGGGTCGGAACACCTCGAGGATGAGTCAGGGGAGTGGGATCTCGAGGGCTACGACTATGCTCAACATCAGCGCGAGATTGCTCTTGCATATTATGAAAAGCGAGCCACTGTAGGAGCCGAGGCTCTCGCGGCGATGCGCAATCATGAACACGGCGAGGAGGGAAATGAGTGGGACCAGCCGGTATGTCCATATCAAATCCCTGCGTTGGTCTCACATACCCATGATATTGCCAGGACGTACCGCTAGAGGCGACTCTAGCGTCGTCGCCGCCAAGGCCACCCGGATCACGTTTCAAGGCCTCTCTTTCTTCTAGCTCATCTCTACCATCGCATTCTCTGGGAGGCTCTATCTTGCCTTCGTCCCAGTCTTCGACTCTCAAATCCGCCGTTCGATTAGGGAAGCTCGAAGGGGAACAGCTGGTGGGCGGACAAGATGGCGACAGCGAGGATGAGCTCGAAGCCCCAGCTAAAGACGTGTTAGATATGCTCAAAAAGGGCGATATCGTTAACGTCGGACCGACGTTACCTCCAAACGGGTCTTCCCTCCCCACGACCTCCGCGTCTCCTGCCCAGGTCCAGCCTGGTTCCGCTGAGTCGCCGGCAGAAGCACCTGTACAGCGCCAGTCCAAGCTATCCAAGGTATCCCAGTTCAAGCTGTCATTGGGGACCGAGACGCCCCCACATTCTCCAGGCTCTCCAGGTCTAACAACCCCGCTCAATAACATTGAGCGGTCATCACCAAAATTGGCTTCACGAAGCGCAACGCCCATCGCTGTACCCACGAAGACTTCACAACCCCCTGCCTCCTCGTCTAAGGCGCCCCCTCCTTTCCCGCAGCAGATGCCAGGCGTTATCATCGACTCCCCCTCGTTCCTCGTTCCTAGCACGTCGTCGAAGGCTTCTGGCAAGCGTCCGGCGCAAATGCCGGGCATGGTCGTGGACTCCCCCTCGTTCCCCGCTCCAGGCGTGATCGCATCACCCTCGCACCCCGTTCCCTCTGGCCTCGCGACGTTCGAGTCAGCCATCCTCGAGTCGCCGTCCTTCGCAAGCCCGACCTCGACCGCCGTGGGCACACCGGTAAGCGCGGTGTTCTCCAATCCAGCCACGCCACGGACGCCGGTCAGCTCTTCGGTCCTCGAGCGGAAACCGCCAACGATTGGGGCTGTGAGAGAGGCCGTTCCTGCCGTATCTCGCTCCGGTGGCTCGGGTGGTTCAGGCAAGGAGAAGCGGGTATCCAAGTTCGCCGCGGAGAGGATGTGAGGGCGATCAGTAGAGAGCGCGGAGCGAAATTATTTATTGAACCGAAGGTGTCAATGTCAATGTACCGGTATCGCTACTCATGTAAACGTACTGCGCTGGGTTTAGCAGTCCACTCGAATATTCGGAGACTCGAACGTGGTTAACGTTACAACTTGTAAGTTGTAGATCTGAGATTCAGCCATTGGGCGGGCGTCTGAGTCACCTGAGTGCGTCACCAACAAGTACGGACCTGGTAGTCGACCACTACTTGCTTTCGGTCCCTCCTATACCTGCGTGATCGTATGCGCTATCTGTCTTTCACTGCGCTTACTGTTCGCATTGGGATAGCACTCGCGACATGGACCTTCTTCCAGCCTGACGAGTACTACCAGTCACTAGAGGTTGCGCACCACCTCGTATTCGGGTACGGACAACTTACCTGGGAATGGCTTGCACCAAAGCCTATACGAAGCATTGTCTATCCTGCCTTGAACGTGCCCGTTTACTGGCTACTGAAGGTGCTCAACCTGGACAGTACAGATGCTCTGGTAGGTGTGTGTTTGCGCAGGCTGCTATAACGAAGGGGTTCTAAGCGTGTGGTAGATCTGGGGACCTAAGTTGCTACACGGTGCGCTCGCGGCTTGTACCGATATTTGGGTAGCCCATCTAGCGAGGAGGGTCGTAGGCGAGAGATATGTCGACGCAACTGTGAGTATTCATGTTTGCTGGTTAATGTTTATGTATCTGACCTTTATGTTCTAGGTCTTCTTCTCCCTGACCTCATTTTTCCACGGCCTGTCCTTGTCGCGCTCCATATCAAACTCTGCGGAGACATCTTTGACAATCGTTGCTCTTAGCTATTTTCCCTTCGATACTAGTGTGTCTCACTGGAGGTATGCTCGTCCATGACACGCCTAACCATATGCTAACATCCGCGCAGAACGGACCTGCGAAAAGCAGTATTGTTCGCCGCCCTAGCGTGCGCCATCCGCCCGACAAACGCGGTGCTATGGATATACATGTTCATGTATCTGTTGTGGACCCTTCGGAGACGATTCAAGGACTTACTATCTGTGTTCATCAACGCATTTTGGATCGGGTGAATGGCTCTCATGTTGCGCGTATCTGCTCGGGCTAATGACTTCCCAGGGCATCTGTACTCCTCACAGTCATCGGCTTGGACTCGCTTTACTATGGAAAGCTCACTCTGACACCGATCAACTTCCTGCTCACAAACGCCTCTTCCGTCTCATTATTCTATGGGAGGAGCCCATGGCACTACTATCTCTCACAGGGTATTCCCATCCTCACTACCGCAGCACTACCTTGGGTTTTGCACGGCACATACCTCGCTACACAATCGTCAGCACCAAGCTCTCTGCGGGTTATCCTCGGACTTGTCATCTGGACTGTCTCGGTGTACTCGCTCGCGGGACACAAGGAATGGCGCTTCCTCCATCCCCTTCTCCCTATCATGCATATCCTCGCGGCGAAATCGTTTGTGGATTTACACGGCCACAAGACCATATCAGCCGCTGGGACACGTTTTCGCCGCCTACTCGTCTTGCTTTCTATTCCTGCTGTGATGTACGTGGCATTGTTCCATGGTCGCGCTCAAGTCGATGTCATTCGTCATTTAAAACACCTCGCGCCGGAGGGGCCGGCACCTATCGGCTTCCTCATGCCTTGTCATTCAACACCATGGCAATCATACCTGCATAGGGTCGATTTGATCGATGACGGTATGCTGTGGGCATTGGGCTGTGAGCCCCCTCTTCAGTACGTTCATTGCAGTGGCGGGCGTATAATAAAAGTGTAATTTCTTTGCTTCCCAGTGGTCAAGACGTGTCACGATACCAGGATCAAACAGACGTATTCTACGCGTCGCCATTTGGATATCTCAAAAGCCGATTTCCCGACAAGGTGGATCCTGCATTTCCGCCTTCCGCTCTTCCTCGGTCGAAACCGGGAGTCGACACAAATGAAACACGTTCCTGGAGGCACGAATGGCCGCGAAGTCTAGTTTTCTTCGGGGCCCTGCTGGACCAGCCTGACGTCAAAAAACTTCTTCTAGACCTGGGCTACGGGGAGGTTTGGAGGGCCGAGCACGGGTGGGAGGGAGACGAGCGGCGGCGAGGCGGTGTCCGGGTCTGGACGTTCCGCGAAGATAAATAGCCGTTGGATTGTTGCCGTAGAGATCGTTTCGTACACTTCTTACCGCCCTATCTTATGCGAAGACACGATGCACGTCGTGCAAGATGCGACCTCGAGGGCGCTCAGGGCTGGCTCGCCAGGGCTCGGAGCGCCCAGATACTCCGACTTTGAGCTAGATTTCCGACGCAGTCGTCGAGCGCGCGTGTCCGAAGCAACTCACGGACGATCATGACCTCAATGTACACGGCGGCGCGGTGCCCATAAGTACCCATTGCGCCCGCCGCATGTCTGCAGCAATCTGCGCCATCTCCCCTGCAGCGACCCGCACACCATGGCTACGCTCTCAAAGCTACCATGCATTCTGCCGATAGAACTTTGGCTCCAGATCTTCCGCTGGGCAACCCTCAGTCCCTCTACGCCGGGGTTCTGCACAATCAAGTATCGCCCCTTTGAGGTCGTCGACTTCCACGGGCTTGACGACTCCACTGCCACGAAACGTGCGCTCGTCCTCGTCTGCAAACGGTGGCGGAACTGGGCAACTCCGCTGCTGTACGAGGATGTCCTGCTGCCGCGGGAACGCAACCCGCTCAACCATATGCACCGCTACGACGATGAAGACGATAACGACACATCGATTCCTACTTACATGGTGCACCGAGTCCACCTTCCATACTCGAGCACTACCGTCACCTCTCCGAAGCCCATCGAGCCGGTCCAGCTCCTCGCCCAGTGCCCGGCCGTGGAGGTGCTCGTCCGGACGGCAGACCCCTTCGGCAGCGTCGAATACGAGTTCGACACGGACTGCCCCCCGCTGCCCAATCTGAAACGGCTGGATTGGTGGCACAACAACGAAGCCGCGCGCACAGGCGGGATCAACTCCCTCCCCCACGTCCTCGTCCAGGCCCCTAACCTCCAGTACCTCTCCATCGGCGGCGAGCTCTGGCCCAGCTACCTCCACGGCCCGCCCGTGCACCTCCCCGAGCTCACGACGCTGCGCCTCCGGCGCGCGAACGCGTTCCTCGTGCTGCAGCTCTGCCGGTGGGACCTCCCCGCGCTCTCGCACATCGTCTTCGACCACGCGCAGGCCGGGCAGCTCTTCGAGCCGCTCTGGGACGCGTTCGGCCCGCAGATGCGCACCGTCGAGCTCGGCGTCAGCCTCAAGTTCTACGTCGCGGACTTCCTCGCGTTCGTGTTCGCGGGCTGCCCGCACCTCGAGGAGCTCAACTATTACGTGCACTTCACCGTGACGCACATCCCGCGCGTGGGCCGCCCGCAGGCTGCGCTGCGGACGATCGGGCTCCACGCACAGGCGAACTCTTTCTACGCCGCGGACAGCCCAGAGTCCTGGGAGCACCTGGAGCGCCACTTCGCGGCATTCACCGAGGAGCACTTCCCTGTGCTGCAGCGGGTCAAGCTTTACGGCCACGAGTGGGACGCGCTTGTCGAGAACAAGGCATTCGAGCGTCTCGCTGAACCTCTCCGCAAGAGGGGTTGTACCATAGAGATCGTGTCGCCGTAGATGGTTGTGCTTGTATCGACCGAGGCCTGGTATTTCACTCTCTCTGCTCTTCCTCTCTGGTACATCGCTATATCCCATTCTACCTACTACACTACTACTCCCGCCGGACCTTTGTACACATACTATGATACACGACAGACATATAGACATATAGACAGTTCACATGACAGCAATTCGACATTGGGAAAACGCGCTAAAGCAAGTACGAAAAAGGGTATCTGGCATCGACGTCGGCGAAACGCGCTACCGTGTGCGGCGCCGAAAAGGGGATCCGGGGTCCATTGACTGGTAATGATACTGGGAAGGGTGTGGCGCGGCAGAGGCAGAGCGGGACCGCCCGGCCTGGCTGGCGGCTGCGAACTGCTCCTCTGCATGTCTCATTTGCTCTTGGAGCCGAGAGACGTGGTACGTGGACGGCTGCGGGGGAGGTAGCGGCACAGCCGTCCCCGCTGGCCGGTACGACATGGCCGCATGGGACGAACTACTCGGACTGACTGCCAAGGGCCGGCGCGGCACAGGCGCAGCCACGCCGTGCGGCTGCTGGTAGTAGTGCACGGGCCGCGGGGGCTCTGTGCTGCCTGTGACGTGCATCGGAACACGGATGCGTCACAGGGGGAGTGGACACTCACTATAGGACGCTTGCAGCGCGTCGTCAGAGAAGGCGTCCGATCGGTGCCACGCTGGGATATACTCCGCGGCGAGCGCAGGGTTGGGCCGCTGGTGCGTGGAGGTGTGCTGCGCAGCCTGGCCTCTGCATCGTTCGCAGACATCTTGTGTACGTGAGGTGGAAGCGTGGCTTGGGTTGTACGATTGTCCGCAGCGCCGGCAGCGATGAACGTGCCCGGAAGACTGCCGTCGGGCGAACCGAGGGGGCTCGTATAAGAAGGTCGGAGCGTCTTGTGTAGTGTAGGAATACGCCGGGGGCTCGGGGTCCATTTCGAATAAAAGACTGCTAGGCTCTGCGAGCCTTTGTTGTTCGTGTGAAAGCCTAGAGCGAGTGGGGAATGATGGCTGTGTATGGGGAACTGCGAATGGGTCGACTCCTGGTCCAGGAAAAGATTGCTCCCCAGGCTGCCGTCGTGATGACCTGGGGAATGGAATTGGGATGGCCCGTGTACGACGACTGGACATGGGGAGAAGAGCAGGGCACGAAGTGGAAAGGTAGAGAGAGCAGAACAGTCAGCGCAGGCTTTTGTAGCCGCGGCGGGCACCCACATACCGATGCTCATTGGCCAAGGCTGCTCGGGCTCCTAATGTGTCCCAATACGGCGGGGCTAGATAGCGATAGTGTTCAGCGGGCGGGGCCGACTCGCACGCAGATGCATCATAGCTTTTGGATTGCCGACGTCCGACGGATTCTTGTGCACGGCGGAAGAAGCAGCAGATGCGGGGGAGGGGCGGCATACCGCGCATTCCATCGCGACCACCTTCCAATACCGGATAGGGCTGAGGACGCAAAGTATACCAGATGCCCGTATCAAGGTTTCGAGGTCTAGACAGGCGGACAAATGTATGAGCACCGCAGCAACGGAGCATATGCAAGGGCCTAACCTACCTTCCGAAGACGTGAACGGCGCGTACCCTAGCGGTGGCGATTCAAAGGGCGCATGATATCTCATGCACTGCACCGTCTAGATTGCGCGCTCAAAAGGGCAGCTGAAAGGGTATACCGGGCTTCGTCAGTCTAGAATCTGTGGAGGGTGCGAGCGGCACGTAGGTGAAAGAAAACTTACTAGGATCACCGTGCTCGTGGGAGCACCGTATGGCATTCCGAGTAATGGAAGTTCCCCGCAGCGGCGGACAAATAGCGGACCATACTCGTCGGCGCGGGAGGAGGAAGTTGCCTGTCTGTTTTGAGATGACACTCGACGTGTGGCTGTGATGATTTAACGCTGTTGCGCCTCGCCGGCGACGCGAGCACAATGAACACCCCGCTCGCGCAGAACAATGGCCACACTTCCGAAGCAATACGCTCTCCAGATTCATTCGCCAACCGAGTGGACGGAGGGGCGGAGATCGGTGCTTTAGCAACGACCACATTGGGGCAGGGGAGCCGAAGGCCATGTATACGGCCGCCCATGCGACAGACCGTCCCGCCCCCAGCTCTGAGGGAACCCGGAAAGGCAGGTTGTACTTTCCCTCTCCGCGGCTTCTGAACATTTCCGCGGTTGCAGCGCGGGCAGCCAACAGTGGATCAGGTCGGGGGCCGGAGGTACTTGTACCACAGCCCGGCTGACCTGGGGTCCATGAACGGCGGATGCCCGAACATGTAGTATGGGTCGCTCATATGGACCCGGGTACCTGGAGTGGATGCCTTCATGCATCACCGCACAGCGAGCGAGCCGGCGGCGAAGTGAACCACACGTGGATTGTGTACATCATATGGCCGCAGCCAGATGAAACTCATACAGCTCGGATCGAACGCACCTTCGGCACATCGCTCGTCGTAACAAGGTTTTTCACAGGGACACGTCCTCGGGGGGGAAACGGCGGACCTACTCACGGAACGCCAACAGAACCTGATCATCTGGTGAGAGGCATCAGTGGTAAATTATAAGGTTCTGTGCGGAAGTACAGCTCCTGGAAGACACAGTAGAATCCCGAATAAATCGAGGGTGGAGTCGCTAAAGGGCACGAGTAGTCTACGATTACCGCCCGATCTTCACCCTCTGCGAGCGGTTGAGCTAGAAAGACAGCCAGTTAGTGCCCGAACGTTACTGTCCCTGTAGGATGACATACACGTCTCCGCTTCTTGAGTCTACGAGGGATGTAGGATCAGAACATGCGCTGTTGTGGTGAACAATGGGGGCACTCACTTGTGCTTCTTCATCTTCTTTCTACGCTTCCTCTTGGTGCTGTCCATGTAGACCTCGAACGCCGCCTCCGCCTGACTGACTTCCTCCGCGCGTCCCGCCGTCAGGTCGAGGCCGAGCTGCCTCAGTGTGTCCTCCCACGCGAGCGACGCTCCAATCCTGTTCACCACCATCGCGCGCGCCAGCTGACGCGCCGCATCCGCATCGGCTTCTGGCGACACCTCCAGGGCTTCTTCCATGTTCCCATACTTGTTCATTTCGGGCGGCGGGTTTGGCGCCACGGGGAACAAAGAGGTGTGGGTCTCAAAGAGGGACGACGGCGGTTGCGAGAGCGTGAGCAGAGGTCGATGGAGGGAGAAGAATTGATGCAACTTCAGATCCTGCGGGTTGACACGGGGGTGTATGGGCTCGAAATGTGACGACATAGTGAGGGAGGATGATAGCGAAATCTCTGCCCCATGCGGTGATACCGACGCAGAGTCATCCTTGGAGGGGGTAGAAGAGGCTTCGCCGTTGGATGTGTCGACGCTGGCCTTGCTTGCTGAGGGGGCGTCCTTGAGATGTTTGGCGGGGACAAAGAAGCGGCCGCCGCCGGGTTTGGAGAAGGCAGAGTAAGCCCTACGAGCACCTGCTGCTGGCCGCAGCAGATGTGCAAGGACAGACATCGCAGAGGACGACGAGCAGAGAATGAGAGCGTCGAGGTGGTGTTCAGCGTCGTCCGACTCAGCGCCCACGCTTCTTGCCCTCGGCAGAAGCCCACGTGGACACGGCGCCTAAATGCATATCGTTTCGTCCGAGGCCTCCGCATGCGGTGGCTGAAGCTATGGGTGTTGCTCTACCTGCCGCAACCACTTGGACGTATGCGGAAGGCAGAGGAGCGGATAGATAGGAGATAGAGATATACAGTAATTTAGAGAGTACGGTACACCCAAAATTGTCCGGGTATCATGCATGCGCATACAGACTAATAGAGTCCGAGTCCAATAGTCCCCGTCGACTTCAACGTTCAACGTTCAACATCGACCTCTTCAGGTCACCGTCACGATCTGCCCCTTGCCGTCCTTGAGAATGACGAGCTCGCAATCGATCTTTTCGCTCGTGTCGCCACAGATGACATCCGTAGGGTCGACGGGGTCGAACTTGATCTGCCTCCGTTCCACGAATGACCGGCCCAAGACGACGTCGAAGTGCGATTCTTCCGTCAGATACACAGAGTGGACCGTCCGGGTGCGGCCGACGGTGATTGGCCACTTCCCAAGGCTAAAAGTAGGTCAAAACATGGAACACCAGGAACGCAAGACAATGCCTACTTCACGATGCCGCTGTATCCGTAATGTCCAGGTGCGGCATCCCTCGGAATGAAGCCATTCTTAATCGCGAACTTGCGGGAGATGTACACATGACGGTACCCGCTCTTGAGCAGCATCCGCACTGCACGCACGCTGTCAGCTCTCGTACTCGTAATGGGAAAATGTGCACAACGACCTACCATTGTTCACAGGCCCAATGCTCCCGGCAATCGTCCGGACGCCGTTCTCGTTGTGGAACTTTTCGAAATCCTTCTTGAACCTGGGAACGGTGTTCTGAGGCTTGGGCGCCTTGGTGTGCTTTCGGGACTTCCCACTCGCTGCAGAAGAGCTTTCCGGGGTTGCGGGGAGCCGGGGTGAAGGAGGGGCAGGTTTGGGGCGGAACATGTAGAACGAGGGGTTCTGGTACTCGGGGGGTGTGGGTAGTGGGGAGTCCGGGCTGCGGACGAAGAGAATGGGCCAGCCCTCTCCTCCAGGGGTAGCAGACTTCATCCTCCATGCGAATATTGCGTAGTCGGAGGCTGCATCGAGAGATCAGCAAGGGAGTTGTACGTCTGCTCCCATGAAGGCATACCGTCGTCCAAGTTCCACACAGTGCTGTTCCACTCATATTTGACCCAGCCTGATCGTACATGTCTGCCGTTGAGCTCTGCGATCGTCTTCTTGCTGAGTTTGACGAACAGCGTCTCCAAGCTGTCCTCCGCGTCTGTTGGTATCGTCAGATGACCGTCCCAGAACGCCCAGTTACGCTACCGACCTGAATATATGATAGCAAAGGATGAAGTCGGTGTGTGCACGTCGAGGATGGAAGGACCAGGTTGCGCCATTGTTAGCGTTCGGTAATGTGTAAGTTGATGGGAAGGTGCTCAGTGGTGTTGTACCTTCTCCTGTGTCGTTCGTGTTCTCTTATACTGCTTGTAGGCGGATAAGGTCTGAGGAGGTTCAGAGTCGGGTGTGAAGCAGAGCCGCCACCGCGACTCCGCGGGGTTTCGATCGCGACCGCGACCCACGTGACCAGTGCGGGCCGACGTCCTTGCCCTTCGACTTGGTTGTTTTTAGAGGCACAGAGCCCTAAAGCATGGCGCGAATATAGAAAACAGAAAATAGATTGGGCCAACAGCTACGGGTGTACGCTACTTAGTGAGAAGGCTGGCACTGGCTGTAGTAGGGAGCCGAGACGGCAACACATGTGAAGCCCGAGACGCAGGAAGTGGGACCGGTAAAGCCGGTTCCACCACATTGACCGTACTGGGAATAAGGTCAGTCGGGTGTCATCGCCTCTGCGTAGGCATTGTACTCACCGCGGTTTGGAGCGCGCCAGGAGCGCCACTAGTGGTGGAAGGCGGGACAGTCGTCTTCGGAGGAGCGGCCGGGGTAGTGGTGGGCGAGGCACCACCGCCGATGTACTCGTTGTAGGAAGACGAATGCGTTTGGCTCAAGTCAACGCCAAAGAAGGCAAACTGGTTGTGCTCCTGGAAGCTGGAGTCGATGTTGGAAGGATCCTCGACCCCCGTCATCGTCGATGCGACGTAGGCAAGGACAGCGGTGCCGTCCAGATTGCCTGAGCCGAGAGAGCCGGCCTCCCAGACTGTGCAGTTCTACCCAAGAAGGGCTCAGAGTCCATCATACGCATAATCATGGTGGGTATCTCACCTGGCAGCGGAAAACAGCGTTGACGTGGGTGCTGTTCACCTTGGAAGGCGGAAGAAGGGTGATCTTTGGACCAGCGTATGGCGTGGGGAGAACATAGTCGCTATGTAACCCTCCTGTAAGCTGCATTTTCCGCTAGAATCATTTGAGACTGCACTCACTCCGCCCAGCGTGCCCCGAGCATGATTTCGTTGCCGTTGGGCCACATGGTGAACAGAAGGCTGTTGGACATTTGGCCACCCATGCTGATGCCGCTCCAGCCAAACGAGGCCGGAACAACGAAGTTGACGATATACTCGTTAGATGCTGGGGTAGCATCGGGTGGCAGGACGACGCCAATGGTCATGTCCAACGTCGAATCCTATATGTAACAAGTTGTCAGAGTCGCAGTCGGCGCTGAACATGAGGAGGCATACCGTGATGCCTTGGAAGCAGAATCCACTGGCAGCATCACAGTATGAAGATGCAACCTGAGCAGAAGCTGTAGAGACGTCGCTTCTCGTTATTACGGTGTCACATTGAAATGATAGAAAGAGACCCGCGTACCGAAAGTTGCGGAGGCGAGCACGAGCGCAGCGGCAGCGATCTTGAAGCCCATTTTCTCTGTTGAATGGCACTACGGTCGATGATGGATTGTATGTTTCACCATCTTGTGTTGCAGCAGGCCTCATATATATCTGCAGGACCAAAGTGGCCTGAGGCACCAAACTATCTCGAGCCGTTCCATACATAGCTGCGGCGGCAGCTTCTCCTAAGTGCAACCAAGAAAGTGCCGCAAATGAAGCGGGCCACTGGCACTGAGCACGTTAAACATAGACACTCGACAACACTTCGGACAAGTCTCGCTGTGCTGGAGTGGAGTGGAAGACGGGTGTAAGTAGCGCGAGCACTCGAGGAAGGTGGGCGAACGTGATCAAATTACCTTATTGGGCGAAGGCGAATTGCCGACGCGCGGTTGTGGCGGAATTTTTGTCGACCGCCTCCCCGCCCCCACCTTGCACTTGACTTCCATCCCGCTCACGGGAACCACCATCTGACGACTACGACCAAGGATCATCACGACGTGAGGTCGCCCTAAAAACTACACAGGATGTCCGACGAAGTATCAAGCAAAGCATGGCCCCTCGCCGACGCCGAACTCGTTAACTCGGTGCGTTTTTTGAGGGTTTGTCCTGAGTTCTCCTAGCGCTAATCGTCGGATATCTTTCCGGACAATAGATCCTCGACCTCGTTGAGCGTGCGTCGCAGTTCAAGCAGCTCAAAAAAGGAGCCAATGAAGGTATGCCACATTCACACAAGGCCCGTATGCCGCTTCTTACGCACCCCTCCCCGAACCCTAGCTACGAAGACCCTCAACCGTGGTATCGCTGAGCTCATCATCTTGACTGCGGACACGGAACCTCTGGAAATTCTTCTGCATCTCCCCTTGCTTTGTGAGGAAAAGGTGGGTATCTCCGCGGTGTTAACTCGTGGTTCGCACCCCACTTACGTCGTTATCACAGAACGTAGCATACGTCTTCGTTCCCTCCAAGGCTGCTCTGGGCCGTGCTTGCGGTGTGACCAGGCCCGTCATTGCTGCAAGCATCACCACGAACGAGAACAAGGAGCTCTCGAGCCAGATCCAGACGGTCAAGCTTGCGGTCGAGAGACTGACATTCTGATCCTGCCGCTGATCGTCTACTCTTCGATGTACTTTGTCGCTTAACATGATCGCATCGTAACACCTGTACACGACGCGTGTGCCAGTCACAGTATTGACCATCCGACACAGTTAGGGATACATACATAAGCAACCACCAGAGAAACCTAATCATATAGTGTAAGAATAACGGGACAGCCGTACAAAGCAGATATGAGAACCACGGAAGGAGAGCTACTTCGGGACGTTCTCGCGCGCCTGCTGCTTGACACGGCGTCTGCATGGACGCGATCAGTGCAAGTAAATTGGCCCTTAGAACTCATAACGTACTCATATGCCACTTTGTCGTTCCTACAACAGTAGCTTATCAATATCAGAGTGAAGCAGATTCTTACGGGCACTTACTTGAACATTGTATAGGCCTCGCTTTGCGCAGGATCATTGATGTTTGGGTCGTTCAACAGTTCTTGAATCCCAAGTACAACCTGAGGAAGGGAGTTTGAGCACGCGCCTATCGAGCATGATAAGTAACCTACCTGTTTGATTGTGATGGCTGGCTTCCACGATTTCTCCTCGTCCAGGATCGACAGGCAGACAGTTCCCGAGGGGTATACGTTGGGATGGAACAAAGGTGGCGCGAATTTGCCTACGGTGAAAAGAGCGTTACCTCCACACCCGAGGCGCAGTACGGCACGGACCTACATTTTGGTGGCTTGGACGGATAGTCTAAAAACACACTCACTCTCATGGATCCATACGGACAAGCTGGAGACTGTACGTACCCTCGGGGAATATCATCAGAAGCTTGTAGACGCCGCCTTCCCATGGTGTCTGTCGGCCATGCGCTCAGCAACCCACGCCAAGAATACACGGACGTCTGCATAGTAACGTACCCCAGCTTTCCCGGGGATGCCAACCTCCCACTCCAAGAGGTTCATGGAGCCATCGGAACCTTTGGTCGGTTTAGCATAGAAGCCCTACCCCATGTTCAGCCGTGCACAGGACAAGAGAGAGTAGATTGGCGCGTACGAAGGGGTGGTCTTTACGCCATTGCTTGCGCTCTTCAGCAAGACGGGCCCTGCAGATTCCAGACATGACGGTTCGAGGAGAAGACGCGTTTGACTGCAGTTGTGGCGGCAGAGGCGGGACGCGCGCGCCGGCATTTGCCGAGACGATGGGCGATCTTGGCTTACGTCATCGACCCTCGAGCGGAATGGGAAAGCGTCTGAAAGCGTTCGCTCGACCTGCCGGCGCCGCTCGCTCGACCGCATGCTTGCGCCCACACTCGCTCGACCCTACGCCCGTGAACGCCACCACCTTCCGCCTGCTCGAAAGTGCTACTACACACAAGGACGAGTTAGGGAGGATCAAACATGTAATTGTTCCTGTTTAGTGGTTACTTTCACTTTGAGATGCCAATAATCTGGAACACATATGTAATGCATAAGTGGCAAATCTGTTCCAATTAATGTCTGTGTCTCACTCTATAGACCTCAGGTCATGTAGCTAACTTACAGCGCATATACATAGAAGCCGAGCATTCACATACATGACAAAGTACTCCAGTACTTTTCTCCTCCCTGACCTACAGTTCTATACAGCCTACATATGCCACAGCCCATGGGATCGGAACCCAAAGTCTCCGCCTTCGGTGAAGTATTGGTTCTTGCCGTAAGGCAAGACTGCGGCCTCAACGAATTCAAAGGTGCTGGTGAGGCCGTACAGGCGAATCCTGGACTCAAAGCGACTCATACGAGGTACTAGTCGCGGTAGTCGTCTTGTATGCGTTCTTTGTGACGAATTGAACGGAGATGCGGTCGGAATCCTTGGCGGTAGGCTTCTTGATCTCCTTGGCGGCAAGGATACCCTCGAGCTTGAAGAGTTGACGGTCCAAGGGGTATTCAAGGTGGAGCTCGTTGGCCTCATCGACCCCGACCGTACATCATGCCCATAAAATCGCCAACGTCGATCTTATAACCTGGAATGGGAACTAGTTAGATGTGGCGGGACGGCCCGGGTAGGCTAGGTCGAATAGAATGTATTAGGCGCCGGTTCTCTCTTCGGATAATGCCGGAGCAGTAGAGACTGCGTGTGGCGGCTTAATCGCGCAGCGAACATGAGATACTCACCGCCGGGATTGTTCGTGCACGGAACAGCGCCCCATCAACAGCATGGTCAGCTGCGCATAGCTAGCGCATGAAGGGAAGCTGCACCACCGCTAGGTCAGCCGAGGTCGTCGACATCTCTCACCTGCTTCTAATAACGCGACTGACGGCGTGGGCGCCAGCATCCTCCGCGGCCAGGCTGCACCACCGGGCAACACCGTATTCTTCCCCAACGTTCCCCGAGGCACAGACTCTCCTCGGGCCTTATCTCCATCCTAATTGAGTCGGAATATTCGAAGATTTCTCGGAACCAGCTGCATGCGCCAATCCCAATCAGGCTCCCACTGGCATGAGTAGTGAGCCGCTTCTGCCTGCGACCGCTTTCCTCGGTCTCACCATGACGTTATCCAATCTTTCTCTGAACCCTCCCCTTGCCAGCAGGTCCCAACCAGACGCGCATGTCCTTCTTGTGGGCGCCCAGGCATGAGCTTGAGGATATATACTCCTCGGAGTCCTCTGGAAGCTCCCTGCCAGACTCCCCGGTATAGCACTCTGCTTGTGACCTGCCTTGCGCTTGGTGCTGATATCCGCATGACCTCCTATCAGGATGAGCTATCTGAAAGCAGCTCTGACGGGCGTAGTGGTAGCCCTGCTCCGTCATTGTATTCGTTTTCATCTTCTGTCGACGGCCAGCTGATGGTAACCTTTTCGGTCCCTACCGTACTGCACCGGTACTGATTGGCACCCATCAGCTCAGGCAGGTCTACGGACGCATCTTAAATAACCAAAATGATGTGCGTGGTTTTCGTGCGCAGCTCCCGCCTCCGATTGCTGACATCGTAATAGACATACTTCTTGCCTGCGGTGGGCCTTCATAGACTCTTCTCTGAGCTAATGAGACGTACTAAACCTCTCGTAAGGACACCGAAGAGCACAGAAGACTAGACCTGCAACATCAGGTCATCACCCTCGCCCTCGGCGGACTTTACCCAGCTCCAGACTTGGTCAGACGAGCTCTCCGCCCGCGACCGGGGAAACCCCCGCAGTTCTAGACGTTGGCACCGGAAGCGGAAGTTGGTGAGTAAAATGGCGTTTGATGGGTATAACGCTCACGTCTTCTATCTGTAGGGCGATCGATATGGCAAAGCTCTACCCTCACTGTACCGTTGTAGGTGTCGATCTGGCGCCTCCTCGGGTAGATGAGTGAGCGATCATCTGACGTCCTCGAACTCAATCCGATGGTCGCTGATTGTCATTATGTAGAGACCTTCCATCGAACTGCCGGTATGTCGGCAACGGTCTATCGCTTCGCTAATTACAACCGCTGAAACGTACGCTATCTTCAGATTTGAGATAGACGACGTGAGTCTCACGGTTACTCGATATTTCGTCATTGCGCTTGCTTACCGGAAGGCTCCAGGCAAACCTGGGGTTTGGCCATTATGAGGGTGCATTTGATGTCATCCATGCACGGGCCATATCAGCTGGGGTGCGTCGCTCATTATTCATGAAGTCAGCTGCTAGCGTTGACATCAAAGTTATAGATACGCGATTATCCCCAGTTGTTGCAGGAATTTGCACAGGCTTTGCGACCAGGAGGGGTCGTGATCTCCGGCGACGGCGACATGCAGCTATTCGACGAATGGAAGCAGCCGCTAGCGTACGTCGAAGAAGGCTCCCCCGGCTTCTATTGGACACATCGCGTGTTCTTTGCGGCGTACAACGCCATGAAAAATCGAGGGGGCAGCATCGACTCTCCTTCGATGATGCCTACGTGGCTCAGAGCGAACGATGCATACGCCGATGTTGGATGGCACAAAGCGTTCATCCCGATCGGTCCGTGGCGTCAAAGTCAGTTTTGCCTCGTATTCGCACTTGCGGTTTTATTTATCTTTCCATCCGCAGCCTCCGACCCGCGAGAACGGCTTATAGCGGAGATGCTCCGTGAAGATTGCCTGAGGTATATTGCGGGGCTGACGCCGCTGTTGCTAAGGTGCAGTGAAGTGGACAGGCCCGTGTGTTCTTGGAAGCTCATCACTCGGCTTTCAGCGAGGGATATCTCCCGGAAAGCGTGGAGATGATGCAGCGAGAAGCCACCGCTGAGCTCCGTGAGCTCCGTGCTCGCATCTACAGCCGCTGGGCGTTCGCCTGGGCGGTGAAAAAGTGACCGTGACTCGCGAGACACATCCCAGGCCACCGACGTCGTTGAACCTTCGTGCATGTGTAGCAGCCTTCGGTGGTCCTCATGGGTATGTAAGTGAGTTTGTAATCACACACTTCTTTTGGCAGTATTGTTATCCGGGGCCCTGACCGTATACGGTGTGTGTTGCGCAGTAGCCCATGGGTGTCGCCAAGCACACACTACCGCGTGGTCATCCTGTGTTCTCTTGCTGTTGTCATGTCATATTTGGTGTCTCGTATTTTGCATAATTTCTGTGGATGATTGAGCTCTAGTTATTATTATCATCGACGGTGCGACGGGGACCCTTTCGGCTGACAGTACAGCCTCGTCGCAATAATGCGGCCTGCAGCCGCATGCTCACAACATGCTTCTGATATCGGTGGGTGTGTGTCGTAACGCGGAAGCTTCAAGCAACCAATGGAATTCTTCTCGACAGGGTCAGTGGCGAACAATCTAAGGGCTTGATACAGCAGCTGTCGAGCTCAGCAGCTCCGAGTGTGGCGTCCCGAGTAATAATCGGACATGCGGTGAGGAAACTTGGCGTGAGATCATAGCGTAGCTCACGAGAGACGTAGAAGAATGGTCATGGCCCCGGGCGATAGTACTCACTATCAATGTTATGGCTAGAAGGAAACTGTCCCGAGGGAATTTCAACGCGTTCCCTCGGAGTCGCACCCCCGGCGCGGGGAGCCGGCGCTACGACAGCACGTGACAAAGTAGGAAACGTAGGTAGCACTCTAGCGCCCACAAGGCGTACGCGTACTTCCACTACCACCATGAACTCCTTCCTCTCGCGCTATTCTTCAACAACGCCTGAGGCCGATATTCGCAAGGCCAAAGAACTGTACGGCGAAGATGAAGACATTTCAGAGATGATGTGGGGGTCGGAAGGCGGATTCGGCAACTTGGCCAAGGGCGTACCTTCTTTCAACCTCCCCGCAGTGGCAGACGTGCGTATTGCAACGTGAATGCACGTTTCGTGTCATATCTGGTGTCTCAACCATCTCTAGCCTGCATCCTTCTTGCGCCTGCATACAGATGATCACGCAGACCCGTCTTGCCGCATCAAAATCAAGCACGGTACGACAACTCTGGCCTTCCGTTACAAGGGAGGAGTGATTGTCGCGGTCGACTCTAGGGCTACGGCGGGAAGCTATGTTGGTGAGTAACATCGCGATGCTTTCATCCATGCTATCGTACTGACCACAATTAGCCTCCGGAACCGTCAAGAAGGTCATTGAGATTAACCCTTACCTGCTGGGTACGATGGCTGGTGGTGCAGGTAAATAACGCGTTCACCCACCCCAATGTTTATTTACTGAATTGGGAATAGCCGATTGCCAGTATTGGGAGACGTACCTTGGTATTCAGTGCAGGCTACACGAGCTCCGCAATCGCGAACGTATCTCGGTCGCAGCCGCAAGCAAGTACTTGAGCAATCTCGTGTACAGTTACAAGGGCATGGGCTTGAGCATGGTACGACCATGTTGACCGTACAGTGTGAAGACCGGTATGCTGATCTACACAATTCCAGGGAACTATGATCTGCGGTTGGGACAAGACTGTGCGTTTAATGCGCGCCCTTCTTTCTCTGAATGTCCATGCTGAATGATCATTATATCCAGGGCCCTGCAATCTTCTATGTTGACTCAGATGGCACGCGTCTCAAGGGCGATCTCTTCTCTGTCGGCTCCGGCAGCACATTCGCGTATGGTGTACTCGACCAGGGGTACAAGTGGGATTTGACAGATGAAGAGGCTCAGGAGCTCGGTCGGCGCAGCATTTATGCCGCTGGTCACCGAGATGCGTTCTCTGGTAACACCGTCAACCTCTACCACGTCCAGCAAGATGGCTGGAAATTCATCGGTGAGTGTTACACGCGCAACGCGACAAGATCTGGGGCTAATGTTTTGCAGGGAACTACGATGTTTCGGAGCTGCACTACAATGGTCCCGGGGACGTCCCTGGAGCTCCTGGTGGCGGGTATGGGTATGACATCCGTGTTGAGGGTCGCAACTCTTCGAACGCGCCTGCGTAGAATGACGAGACGCTGTATCATGTATAGTATCACCTGTTACAACATAGCTCTGGAATCATGCTCGCCGGCGATGCGAATGAGTTTGAATCATAGTAAAGAACGTTGAGTAGTATGAGTACCGGTGCTTTCGACCCTGGAGGCTTGCCGGCGCTCGTAGCACTCACACGCACAAGTAGATCGGCGGGTACATGATCTAGCAGATCTGATGGGACTGATGTCATTCAAGGCAACCCGAGCGAAGTTGCCGCCCAAAGCGCCATCCGACTCGTTTCGTCCTGCTCTCGTGCTCACCTCTCTCTTCTTCTTCTGTGTACACATGCGCTGCTCTGTCTTCGTACTTGATAGGCGATCATGAAACGCCTTTTCTCAAAGACCTTCAAGGGCCTCGCGCCGGAGTCGAAGTCTGCACAACCCGCCGTAACCAGCCCCGCGACCACGGAATCTCCAGGGCACCACACCGGCCTGCAGCCGAAGGACACACTCCCGCCCGTTCCTCATCCATGTCCATATGAACACATCTTGGTCTTGGCAACTCCAGAAGGACTTCTGTTGCGTCCGCGGTCTTCGGGGAATGTACAGGACCCCTCAGCGTCTCAAGTTAAGGTGGAGTGGGGCAAAGGCGGAAAGGTCGAGACACACTCCTCCAAGGATGCCGAAGCCAAATGGGAGGACAGCGTGGTGGTTTACGGCATACTGGGCTTCTTGGAGCTCTACACTGGTCAATATATGCTGCTCCACCCGGTGTGTGCACAACTGAACGCGTCCCCCAGCTTCATACCTCCTCGTGATCTCGTCCAGAAATGAGATCGGCAACTGTAAGTTGTTATTCAAATTCTGCAGTTTATGTTCGCTACCTCATGAGCCGAAGTTCTCGATCCAAGGCATACTGTATACAGCGTTAAGGGCGTCACCGCGATTCCGCTAGTTGAGGAACGTGCACGCACCGTGCTTACTGCCCTGGCGTCTCGTAACAGTAACATCGATAAGAGGGCTTCCCTGCTACCAACGGAAGTTGTTCAAGAAGCGCATGCGGCGGAACAGCGCTCGGCCGAGATAGACGACATTGCAGCAGATGGATCCAGGTCCCCTCGAGTCAAGTTCGCGGAGCAGGACCAGGTCAAGGTAGTCTCCCCACTTCCCGGCCAGACATTTGACACTTCCGAGGACTCGAGGCCCTCATCCCCGGCTTCGACAAGCTCCACTCCCTCATCAGTCGTGTCCACGAATACGGACAATGTCGTGAAGACCCTTGCGGACCGCTTATCGTTTTGGACCAGGCTCTCCAAGAGGCAGGGGCAGGCCGCATCGGCCGACCATTCCTTGGTTGAGCAGTCGGACCAATCCTTGGATGATCCCCTGGACCTAGAAGCCCTCACGAAAGATGAGACTAAAGACCGCGAAGAGGTTATCGAAAGCATAGTCGCCTCCGCTGCGCCACCACCACGGACTGTGGAAGAGCGGCACTCCGAACTTGAGGAGAAGATTGTACGAGAATGTATCAGGGAATTCACAAGAGGAGGCATGTACTTCTCGTACGCATTTGGTAGGTCTGTGCCTCGTTACATATGATATGTCCTCACGGCGGCGCAGATATCACTCGCTCGCTTCAACATAAGCATGAAATGATCGAGAAGAACAAGGCACAGAATGCGTTGCTAGAGCAGCTGAATGCTTTGGACGACAATAACCGTCTCAGCCCGCCAAGCGAGACAGTGGAAGTGTTAGCTGAGCCGTCAGCCGCCCTTCCCCTATGGCGCAGAGTAGACCGTAGGTTCTGGTGGAATGAATGGCTCACAAAGCCACTTATTGATGGAGGGGTGATTAACGACTTCAATCATGTGCGGAACATACGTCTGACCACGGCAGTGCGCACAGCTCCATCCCTATGTGTTGCCCATCGTGCAGGGATTCTACCAAATATCGTCATTCCCAATAGTGCGAGACCCCGTTGCACAGGAGCAAGGTACCACCGCGTCGGTAGAATATATCATCATCTCCCGCCGTTCGAGGGACCGTGCTGGGTTGCGATATCAGCGTCGTGGTATCGACGACGATGCCAATGTGGCGAATTTCGTCGAGACCGAGACAGTCATGCGGGTTGAGGTACGTCCTGTGTAGGCAGCTCAGAGGTTGGCGGTACTGACGATGAACCAGCGGGAGGGTTTCACGAACGTGTTCAGCCATGTGCAGATCCGCGGCTCGAGTACGTGCGCATAGACATATTGCTGTTTATTCACACTAACACAAAAGACTACAGTTCCATTGTTCTGGAACCAGCAGGGCATGGCTCTGAAGCCTGCGCCACAACTGAACCCCGAACGCACGCACGACCAAAACCTACGTGCAATCCAACAGCATCTGGGCAAGATCACTACCGCGTATGGACCGCTCGTATGTCGTGCTTTTTTACCGCAGCTGCACTTCCCTGATGCCTCAAGGAAGACTATCGTGAACCTCGCGGAGCAGCACGGCAAGGAAGGGCAGGTTACCACCGCCTACGGAGACTACGTGAAAGAGCTCGCCCCTGCCGACGTGAAGTACGCAAGCGCTGTTGTTACGGTTGCAATCACTAAACTTGAGGTTGCACAGGTATCTCGCTTACGATTTCCACGCGGAAACCAAAGGGATGAAGTAGGCCGTGCATTTGTGTCCCGCCACCTCGTGTCGCTGATCATCTGTACAGATATGAGAACATCTCCAAACTCATCGAGGAGCTCGAACGCACGTTCGAGAGCCAGGGGTCAGTCTAATATTGCCCAGTATTGATTGCCAATATTGATATGTTGCTGCAGGTACTTTTGGATTTCGAACAGCCAGATCATGTCCAAGCAGAAGGGCGTGTTCCGTGTCAACTGCATAGATGGCCTGGACCGCACGAACGTCGTCGAGGTGCGTTGAGCCCATGCATGCGTGATGTGGAGTGGCATCGTTGATTGGGGCTGTAGTCGGCGTTTGCACGCCATGTGTTGAACCGACAACTCGGTGCCGTAGCCCTGCTCAACCAAGACGAGCAAAGGACCGAGATGGACGTCGTATTCAACGATGGTACGTACCACAGACGTTTCATGTCTTGGCCTTTCAAGCAAGGTACTAACACGATACACGTCACTCACAGTTTGGGCGAACAACGGAGACGCTATCAGTCGCGCATAGTATGTGCTGCAACTCCTAATGCGCGGAGCGCTGACATCTGACGAATTGACGTTCAGCGCCGGGACGTCAGCCCTGAAAGTAAGCCGCATTTATCAGATTCAACCTTTGATGGTTCACTTTAGCTTCCGTCATGTTGTAGGGTGACTTCACGAGGTAAGCTACGCACGGTATCAATGAGGATGCAGGGACTAACCGCCTCGTGTGAAGGACGGGGAAGAGAGATCTTGCAGGACTGCTGAACGATGGGGTGAACTCGCTCGCAAGGTGTGTTCTTCCAGCCCGCGACATTGATGCACAGCAGCTTGAACCCCCCACAGGATGTACAGCTCGACGTTTGCGGACTGGTTCAGCCAGGCGGTCATCGACTTTGTCCTCGGCAATCGCACGACCTCTGTCTTTTCAGAGTTCCTGAACAAGCTGCAGTCCACGGACCCTCGGGAACTGATCCGCATCTCAAAGATCCGTGCGGACGCTATAGGGACGTGCGTTTCCCGTGTGCTGCCAGAAGGCGAGCGGTTGCTGTCCGGTTGGACCCTGTTTGCCCCGGAGGAGCTCCACACGAAAGTGGGCGACAAGTTTGAAGAGAAAGTCCTCCTCCTTGTACGTCGATCCTCGAGGCTGCTCGCGCGCGTACTAACGCCATCGCAGAGCGCAAAGGCCTTGTATATTATTGTGAGTCGCTTGGCGTTGGGCACGAGAGAAGCATGCTGATGGCGCGTGTAGAGCTATGATTATACCCTGGAGAAAGTGAAGATGTATACCCGCGTCCCTCTCGGAGATATTGTAGGAATTACCAAAGGTGGGCTAATGCTTGGTAGATATGCATTTCACCCGCTCAACGCTCAGCGCGAAGGTGCCTATATCCTATCACCGCTAGAAGAAGCGAGCCGGGACCCGCAACAGAACGCTGGCTTTGTCATTTCGTGGCACAATTCGCAGGACCAAGACACCCGCGTCACCAGCTACTCCATCCGGAATAGCTTGGACCTTACGACACCGCCAACTTCGCCGTCATCTGCGACCTTCTCGAGGCAGTCTATGACGGCGCCACGGAAGAGCACGCTTCCGCTATCGCGGATCCTTTCTAATGCCGCCGCCCCGGTGGCCGGACAGGAGACGGCCTTCGCTGCGTTCAAAGCGCTGCCGGTGGACCCTGCACGGGCTCGTCGGGAGACTGGAAGCTTCATTCAGACGACGGATGAGCTCGCGAACGCGAAGAGCTGCAAGGAGGCGGTGGATATGATCGTGGACGCGATCCGCCAGGCGTGCGCGGACATTGGGAACGATCACCGCGAGTTCATCGTGGAGTCCGACGTTGTGAGGTAGGCCTGCTTGTTTCCATGGCTATGCACCGCTGCTGAACTTATGAAATGCAGCCTTGCGGAGGCCCAGCGGATGACCAGCGTGTACGCGAAGATGGAGTACGGCGTGAAGAGGCTGTTGTGGCTGGGCAGCTAGCGTGCATTTACGTTCTGTGTACCTATCATGTAGCACACGACCTGGGCGTATCACACGCGCGCAACGAGTTTTCGCGGCCGTCGTGCATGTCTGCGGCGTGTTGTGTGCACTGGCTGCAGCCACTGAGACAGCTGCATAAACGACGGGGCGCGAGCTGAGCCGGAGCGAACCGGGCGCCTGCGCGAGCCGCGCCGCGGACGGTGGCGTCGTCTTTGCAGAGTTGCCTGTGCGCATCCTCGAGCTCTTTGTTCCTTCTCTGGGAGTGCGGCCCTCTGCGTCTTTGCCCTCTGCGACTATATGCGCTAATATATCCCTGCCGGCACTCCAGGCCACACCTTAGTATTCCCGCTGCACGCAGGTGTCCAGCTCTATTCAAGTTACCCACTCGCGCCGCCGAGTACAAAACGCCCGTCTCTCGTCAGCATCCTACTCTTATTACACTGTATTTCCTTCCCGCACTCGCAATCTATGGCGGCACCACACTCGTTACCGATCTCCAACTCTCAGCGAGCAGTCACCCAGCTGCCCTTCGCGCCCTCGTCCTCGAGCAATGGGCCGCCCAGCATTCCAGGTATCACCTCGCCTAGTAACACCTCTCTGGTCTCCAAGCCGCCGATTGGGAGCACGCCAGCGACCCCCACGAAGCTCTCGCATCACAGGACGGGCTCGGCGGTGTCCTCGCGATCCCGTGGACCTATAACGCCCACCCACTATGTCGCTCCGGACTTCCCGATCGGTCCCTCTGCGTCCATGCCAATCCTTCAACCGCGGCCGACCCAAGGTACAACCCACGTAGGCGGGATCCTTCCGTCGGCATCCTTCTTTCACCCAACCCGCCCGAGCTACCCACCTCCATCACCCACACCTCCGTTGCCGCGACCATCCACTGCCGGGTCCGTCTCGTCGGTAGGCGGCACTGCTGCCGACGCCCTTCGCCTCGCAGCCATTGGAGGCTCATACCACCGTGACAGGATCTCAGAAGGCACGGACAGTGTGGGGCATTCAGCGGAGGATGTCAAGTCGTCGACTTTGACCCCGTCGCACAGGACGGCATCCATGAAGTACAGTCGTGAGCCCCTGCTTCCCATCGGTGCTGCACCTACCACCAAGTCGGGTGGCGCAAACCGGCCTACCGTCCAGACCAATCCGTATGGGCGCAACGAGGGTGCGGGCGGTCGTATGCGCGATAGCTTTGAGAAGCTGTTCAAGCGAAGATTCAGCCTCGAGGGCATACGGAAGTCACCGACCACGCCAATCAACCCAGGCGCAAGCGGTGCGTTCGGTCTGCAGCCGCGCTCTGCAGAGATCTCTCCAGTGACCTTCGAGCTCAACGCGGACGGGACCGACCGATCACCCACCTCCCCGGGGCACCGCAAGCATAGCCTGTCCCCCCTGCAAGGCTCCTCCACGTCCCTCAATCACGCCTCTTTTATTGCGACACCGCCAGCGCATATGGACCCACCACTTAGCGCGGTTCCTATCCTGGATAGCCGGACGGGCAAACCTATGCGGAATTACCAACTCCACCCTTCTCGGAACCGATTCTTCCTGGGTGGCCGGATACTTACCGGCGGCGACACGGCATGGGCGTTCGTTGCGTCGCTCACTGTGGTCCTGAGCATCACGGGCATCTGGTTCGGGACCACCTGCGTGTGGTGGTGGCTGAACGAGAGCCCCGCGGTCGCCGCCGTGGGCGCGTACATGTGCCTGCTGTCCATCTCGAGCATGCTTGCGACGGTGAGTGTCGGTTTCGAGCGTGCCTTGCTGTGGCTGTGCCACAGTTTGGCTGCGGATGGGGCCCTTGCTCACCCGCTGTGTTGTGGTTTGTTGGATGTGCACTTGCAGGCGTTCCGAGATCCTGGGATCCTCCCTCGGAATCTGGATCCTGACCCGCCATATCCGGCGAGCTCGTCCTCGGAGAGCCTCCGCCAGCCGCTGCCGCGCGACCTCAAGGTGCGGGCGGGGATGTGAGTGCCAGTCCCGCGTTCCCTCATTCATATGTTGACGCCGTCGTCTACCTGCCACCCAGCGTGCGGACGAAATTCTGCCCGACATGCATGACTTACCGACCGCCACGGTCGAGCCATTGCAAGATGGTGCGTGTTTCAGCGTGGACTACTCGGTACGACGATGATTAATGACGCATTTCGCATTGGATCGTTTAGTGCGACAACTGCGTTGATGGGTGTGACCATCACTGTCAGTGGGTGAACAACTGCGTGGGGAGACGCAATTATACCGCGTTCTTCACCTTCCTCTTCTCCGGCGTAAGTCTCGCACTGTTCCGCCGCCCCGTGTCAGCCAGGCACGCGTGGCACGGCATCGAGCCCTGGGTTCTGTCGCACATACTCACGATCGCTCCACCCGCAGGTGCTGACGCTGGTTTTGGTGATATGCACGACGGCCGTCCACCTGTACCTGCTCACACGCAAGTACCACCTGAGCTTCCGGCAGGCCCTCGGGACTTCCCAGGGCGTCGGCAGTGCGGTCGCGTTCTGCATCGCGATGGTCGTCATCTGGCCCGTCCTGGCGCTTCTCTCCTACCACCTCCGGGTAAGTGCCTGCGCCTCCACCCGCGACGGCGATATAGAGTTGACCGTGTCGGGTGATTGGGCAGTTGCTGCTCTTGAACGTCACGACGATCGAGCAGGTACGTACGCCCTCTGCATCATCGCCGCCCCGATCCGGCCGCGCGCGCGCGCCCGCACAACCCCCTCGCGCGCCCCTTTCGCGCTGCCCCTGTCGGCGATCAACGGGCGCGCGCAGGGTGACTGACCCACGGCTCGCGCGTCGGCCGGACCGGGCGCGGCGCGTTCCGCACGCCGCCGCACCCGCTGACTGACCTCCGCATTCTCCCCTTCTAAAATTCTCCCATATCCATGCCTCTTTTCGTCCTTACGTACGCACACACGCACGCACGCGCACCGACCCGTTCACCCGCCCGTGTGCACCGCCCCACACGCGTGGGCCCGCCAGATCCGGAACCAGGCGCACAAGTCGCTCGTCGCAGGCCCGGCGCCGCCGAACCCGTTCTCGCACGGGAACTGGCGGCGGAACCTCGTGTACATGCTCTGCCGGCCCGCGGGCTACTCGTGGCTCGACGCGCGCGCGCCCGCGACGGAGGACAAGCGCGAGGTGAACCCGGGCCTGCTCCGCGCGGACGAGGACGCGGCGTGGGCGGGCGACGGCGCGCACGGCGCGCAGGACGTTGTTGGCAGGGGGAAGGGCGAGTGAGCTCGAGGGCAGGCGCGGGACGGTGGTGGTCGCCGGTGGTTGGTGGTGGACAGCACCCGGCGGGTGCGGAGGGCCGCTCATTAGCGGGACCGCGGACGGATCTGGCCTTTCGTTGTACCGGCTTTCTTGTTCTGTTCTGGGGTGTTCGTACGCTGTTGGCTCGCGCCGCGCTCGCATGTCGGACGCTGGGGCGGGGGTTCTACCGGAGCGTAAATTATTCGTGAACATTCGTGCGTGGGCCCGGCCGCGGCACGCTGGGCGATGATTCATGTTTCGAGGGTGCTGTTTGTTAGGCGGTGGGTGGGCTGGTCATCTTGCGGTCGCGCGTGTGCAGGCGAAGGACGAGGAGGCCGATGGGCGGCGGTAGACCGGCGTATTGTAACGCAGCGCGCAATATTGTGGCACGACGGCCGCGGGCGAGGGAGGTGTTTAAAGTGTGGCGGGTGATGGGATTACGCCAGGCGAGCCAGGCACGGCGGGCGCCTGTGCGATCGGAGAACGAGGGTGGGCTGTGGCAAGATCTGGGGTACTGCCGCTACGTCGACGGAGACGGACCCCGTGTCCGCGCGCGGCTCGCGAGAAGGATCGGTGATGTACCAAGTATGTAAACTGCTCGAAGAGCGTTTGTGCGACAGCGGGTGGCTGCCGGCGGGGCACGGAGCCCGCGCGAGCGAGTTGCGAGTGTGCGCCGGTGTGAGTCGCAGCGTGTCGCAGTGGGCACACGCGGGATATGATGAGGACGGTGTGTATCACTGTAGGCGATCGGGTGGACGGCGCGCGGGGCGGGCGACGACGCTTGGCCGTTTACGGAAGCAGGGCGGGAGGCAGCGCGGGCCTCAGGGTGCGCAAGGCACGCCCCAGGCGCCCGCCAGCCCACGCGGAGGTGACGCAACGACTGATCGCGGTTCCTGCGCTACAATTGACTGCAGATCCCGGCGCCCTCCCGCCTCCGCCTCCCACCGCACGCCCTGCACGCCCTGGCCGCGCACAGACCCCCGGGCCCGCTGCTGGGAGCGTGCACGGCGCGAGTCCGCGGGTTTGCGGGGGGCACGGCGGGGGACGGGCGGGGCATTCGGAGTATGCAGGGTGTTAGCATTTATAGATCAAGGCTGGCCAGGCGCCTGAGCCCGAGCATGATGACATCTATCGGCCCGATCTCGCATGGGCTGATGGCGCTGCCAAGGGTGACGCGGAGTCTGTGGGGGCGGGCGGAGTCTCAACGCGGCATCTCGGCCGACGCGTCGAGCAGCGAGCGCGGGCAGCGAGTCCACGACGGCGAGTGCCCTCCCCCTCGTCCTCCTCCCCCGACGCCGCGCCCTCACCGTCCCCGTCGTGCCCGCGCCCCGCCCCGCACTGCGAGCTCGCCGCAGCCGCCGACGAGACCCGCGCCGCGTGCCCCGGGCCCCCCACCCGAGCCGCCGTCCCAGCTGCGAGCCTCGGGAGTCTGAGCGGCAGCGTGTTATGTTTGTTGAGTAATCTACAACCCAATCAGCCACAAACAGCAGAACAAGAATGGATTCAAACCCAAGCGTCCCGTCCTCCTCGGCCTCTGTTCCCACATCCTCCTCCCGCAAGGCCGCATCCGCTCCGAACAACGACCCTCCGTCCCGGAAGCAGAGGAAGCCCAAGCCCAGCTCAAAGCCCTCCGCCAACGACCCCCGCCCCCTCCCTGAGCCCTCCACCGACGCCCGCGACCGTGCTCCCCACTCCCCGCCCCCGCCCCCCGACTCCCTCGGTGAGCACCCCCATTTCTAATCAGACGCCCTCAGCCACCGACCCTCCATGCCTTCCATTGCCTCGCAGCGTCTCGCATCTCCAACATACGCGATCAGCCGCCCCCTCCCTCTGCCCGCTTCACTGCCCACCTCCAGCCGTACCCTGGCCCAACCGGCCCCGCTGCCCCCGTCTACCCCGCCATGAACCCCCAGTACCCGCTCAACGGTAGTCCATACCCCTCCTCCCCCTCCCCTTTCCACCAGCCCCAGGCCTCGGGCTCTCCCGTGAACGGCCAGAGTGCTAACGTGAACCCAGCGATGCCCTCCCATACCGCCGCGGCGCAATACCAGTATGGCCCGGTGCACCCCCAGGCGTACGCCCACCACGCGTACCCCCACTACCCCCAGTACCCGGTCTCGGGCATGATGATGTACGCGCCGCCGCAGAGTGCCCATCCGGAGTCCGCCAGCCAGCAGACCGCGGGGTCGCCCCCACCGCAGTCTTCCACAGGTAAACGTAAAAGGAAGTATACCCTAGACAGTGTCAACGGCAGGACGTCTGACGAAGACGGTGCAGATTCTGGCGCGGACATCCAACGCGTCGGGTCCAGCTCCGCCGCCTCCCTTGTCGACAGCAAGAAACGGACGAAGACGCAGCGTGCGTGCGACAGCTGTCGCTCCAGGAAAATAAGGTCCGTGTCCCTCTTCACGCCGTCGCCCGCCACGCGCCCTATTCATGTTCTCGCGCATCTCCCCCTATTCTCTCCCATCGTCTCCGACCCTTGGACGCCCGGTCCGGCTGACTCGGGTATAATCTTCATAGATGCGACATCCTGGCGGACGCTGATCCACCGGTATGCCAGCACTGTAAACAGTACTCCTTCGAGTGCACCTTCTTCCTCCCCATCACCGAAACTCGCTTCAAGAAGAAGAAGATGGAGGAGGAAGCAGCAGCGGCCGCCGCCGCCGCCGCTGAGAAGGAGAAGGAGGCGGCAGAGCGGAGTACGTCCTCGCCCCAGGCTGAGCACGCCAAGGGGAATGACATCAAGGTTTACGGTGAGCTGATTTTTTCTTCTTGCTGTTTAGCCCCGACACCCGCTGAACAAAGTCCAGGCCCAACTTCCGCTGCGCACCTGTTGCATTCGCAGGCGCTGGTCTCCTCGCGAACCTATGAGGCGTACGACCTACGATACCACCACTCGTGGGACGTGAGCTCGGACGGCCCCGGTACGGGTATCATCCGCGTGCACGAACCTGAACAGGGGGAGCTGCAGCTGGCGCTCCCGAAGCCGATCGACCTGCGTATAGAGCGCGACATTGTCGAGCAGCTCGTGAACGCGTACTTTACGGATGTCGCGCCGATGTTGCCCGTCGTGACCCGCCAGGAGTTCATCGAGAGCAACCCGCCGCCTCCAATACTGCTGTACTCCATTTGTCTGGTCGCGGCGACGCGGCGGGAGGTCCCGCAGCAGGTGTTCGAGTCCATCCGCTACACCGTCAACAGCCTGATAAAGGCCGAAGACGTGCTGTCGACGGCGTCGATCGTGAACATGCAGTCCCTGCTCATCCTGGCGATGGTGGGCGACTGCCACTCCCAGTACGTGCCCCACGCGCTGTCGGCGCTGTGGGTGCGTCTCGGGTGTGCGATCCGCATGGTGGGCTATCTAGTTCCTGTCGTTACGGCCGTCTTGCTCATTTGTCGCTCCGAATGCACTGTATCCGTAGGCGCAAGACTTGGGCTTGCACCGCGCCGAGTCTGTCAAACAGCACATTGAGCTTCGCAGACGGCTGTGGGGCGTCTGCGTGATCAGCGACAGGTGGTGCGTATTTTCCCCGAGCTGCATGATGTGCCGCGGCACGGAGCGGAGCAGAGACCGTCCGAGATGCTCACACATACCTTGTGCTCAGGATAAGCCTCACCTTTGGGCATCCGTACATGATCGACATCAGAGACTGCGACGCCCGCTTACCTTCGTCGGGGGACCCGCACGACCTGTACTTGGACGAGCTCGTCCGTCTGAGCGTCATCCTCGGCCGCGTCCAGAAAGCCATATATACGTGAGCCCCGTCCCGCTTTCGGCTTGGAGGGCCTGCGGCCGCCCTGCCGCCTGCCGTTCTAGTTTCGCGGCTGACGATGTTTCCGTTCGGCCGGCAGACCGGCCGGCTTGAACATGACCAACGACGAGGAGCTGTACACGCTCCTCTCGGACATCGAGGCCTGGAAGGCGAACCTCCCTGCGGACCTGCAGTTCCATGGGCCAGACACCCCCCGCTCTGCCGGTGCGTCCTCTGTCATTTTCCCTCCAATTGCAGCGCGTCGCGCCCGCCGCGGGACGCCCTGCGCCGTGCGCGGGAATGCTGCCGCTGCGCGCGGCCGAGGTGTGCCGAAGGCGGCGCGGGAGGCGACGGGCGGACTGACGCTGACCCGGCACGGTCTAGGCGTGCTGTTTCTGTTCTACACCTGCGTGAACATGATTTTCTGGCGGGTGTTCATGCGCATATCGTACGCGTGCCCCGCGCACCTCAAGTTCTCGCTCACGGTCGAGAAATGGACCGCGCTGGTGAAGATGTCCGGGGACGCGATCGACTGGCTGGACGCGCACGAGACGATGTACGACGTGTGGCTGCTCGTCGCGTACTGCGCGACGTCGTGTGCGCTCATCCAGGTGCGCCCCGCACAAAACCCGCCGCTGCGGCCGCGCCCTCTCATGTATGCTAACAACCCGTCCGCCCGCCGCGCAGTACCACACGTACGCGCGCCGCCAGGACCCGGACGCGCAGCGGAAGCTGAAGAAGCTGCGGGACTGCGTGCGCAAGTGGGAGGCGTCGCTCTCGCCGGACCACATGTCCGCACGACGAAAGGCCGGTCGCCACCCGTCCCCGCCCCGCCTGCCCGCGCACGCTGACGCGCGCCCCCCTTCTCCCCCCACAGACCGCGGAGATCATCGCGCTGCTGTACGAGGCGACGCAGGCGCCGCTCGCGCCGGGCAACGAGGCGCCCGCGCTGAACCCGACCGGCGGCGTGAAGGGCATGCCGCCGCCCGTCGCGCTCAAGTTCCAGAAGGACGCGACGCGCCCCGGCGGCGGCGTGTTCGTCGTGCGCGCGCCGATGGAGAAGGACCGGCTGGACAACATGCCCGAGGGCACGATCATCACGCCCGAGGCGAGCGGCGCCGCCGCCGCCGGTGGGGACGGCGCATCCGGTGGTGCTGGGGGGTCGGGAGGGGGAACAGGAGGGGGAAGCAGGACAGGCGGGGACGAAGGTGAGACGCCCGCTGCGGTGTCGCGTACAGTGGGCTCGAAGAATGACTCTCTGCGTTCGTCCCTCCCCTCCCTCTCCGCCCCCGCCGGCCCGTCGTCGTCGTCGTCGTCGCTGCCGTCGCGGTCTTCTGCGCCGGGCGACTCTGCGCCGTTCGACGCGGTCGCGTGGTCGCTCGCGTCTGGCGCTGCGCCCGGCGCGATGCCCATGATGCTAGACCGCGCGGGGGTGGCGCGCCTGCACCAGCAGCAGCAGCAGTTCGCCCAGCAACAGGCGCAACAGCAACAACAGCAGCAACATCAGCAACAGCAGCAAGTACAAGCGCAGATGCAGATGCAGTCGCCCGGCGGGAGCGCGATGGTGCACTTCACGCCGCTGGGGCCGGACGCGTTCCCGAACATGAACCCGGCGCTGGACGGGCAGATGGGCATGCCGGAGAACGTGCAGGTCATGAACGTGCTCGACCACCCGCAGGGCGGGAGCGTGAACGTGCTCGAGCAGCAGGCGATGGCGGACGCGGGCTTCCTCGAGGGCATCCCGCCGTCCATGTTCGACTGGGGTGCGTCTTCCTTTTCTTTTCTTTTGTGGTCTTTTTTCTTCCTCCACCTCCACCTCCACCCGCTCCGCCATCTCCCGCTCCGCCCTCGCCTTTGCACTTTGGTTGTGTAGGAGTGTGCTGACCGTTATGCCCCGCACGCGTGTGCTCACAGGCCAGTGGGAGAACTTCTTCTCGCGCTTCACGCCGTACCAGGGGCGCATGGGCGCCGCGGACGTCGCGATGGCCGCAGCCGCGGCAGCGGCGAGCCCGACGTCCCCGCAGGACCAGCCGCAGAACCGGTTCTTCCCTCCAGGCGACGCCGGGCTATAGTCGGCGCACGCAGGCGTTCGCAGCCCGCGAGGACGCGCACGCGCCGCTACCCCTGCGGCGAGGCGACGCGGGACACCGACACCGACACCGACACCGCGGATGCGTGCGCGTCGCAAATAGAGCGTCACGGGTGCGCGGGCTTCGCGTTGTGCGTGCGTGCCTCCGTGGCTGCGTGACATCATCGCCGCCGCCGTCGTGCTGTGCTGTCGGTCCGCTGCCGCTGCTGCTGTGTTTGGAACTGGAACCTGGTTCATGCGCCCGCTCTGCCCGCAACGCGTAATCCGTGCCGGATCGCCTCTGGCCGCACTATATCGTTACACCCGCCTAGCTTACAAGTTACCCAGTTACTCCTCCGCCCTCCGCGACTCGTGCAATGTCTCCTCCGTCTGCGCATTTCCAACGACGTGTCTGAACGCGTGTGTGCTACTTACTGTACTACGCTATCGTCCCGCTTGCTACTTACGTACGTACGTGTTTGTCTGTCTGTCTACTTTTTTTTTCTCTGTGTCATCGTTTTCTCGTCGCTTGCTCTCGTCTTGTCTCGTCTTTTTCCGTCTTGGCAAATACAGGTTTGACGCTTGGGTCCTCCAATTCGCCCGTCTGCCGTCCGCCGTGCGTCATGCGTTCATTCATCGTTTACGAAGAAGAGGGTCGGCCACATGGATCGCGCAAGCGTTCTGAGCAGCCTCGCGCCTTGTGCACCGTACGTACATACCCGCCGCCGATTGAATGCCCGTCCGAACGCCGGAGGACGCAGCCTGAGCTTACACGCACAGCCGTCCGCGTCAGCATCGACTCCATCATCTGCATTGCATCGCGCTCGTACGTCTACGGTCTTGCCAATGCCAGCTCTCCGAGTCCGAGCACCCCGAGGGCCGACGCGGGCTTCTAGCAGGCCTCGTGCGCGCTGACGTCCCGATAGGCTATAGCGCGCACAGCGCCCCCGGAGCTCGCGCGCTGACACACACCAGCAGCGATTGGCCATGGGGGACGCGAGTGGGGTGCGGCGGCGCGCGGGCGATAGGCTGCATGATTAAATCTTTAATCCAGGAGGGGCGCGTCGGTTGCCGGGCCTGGGCCGCGGGAGACCATGTTGTGGTGGAGTGCGTGGCCGCGCGCGCGCCGCGATAAGTAAGGGAGGTTCTGAGCTCGATTGATGATTGAGATTGCGGACATTGATTGTGCGGCGACCCGCTACGGGATGCGCAGGCCCAAGACCGCGCGGGGAACTTGGAAGCACTCCAAACCAACCCCAAACGCACGATGGGGTCCGGCGTTCGCGATGCAATGGATTGAGGATCGATAGGAAGCTCGCGCGCGCGTGTCGTTACGTATGCGAAGAGGAGGGACAGGCAGCCGCGCCGCCTCTATGGGATCGTACACGTTCGGGGTGCACCACCCACCACCGTCCCCTACTGTCCTCCGAAGACCGGCACTCTCGTGTCCGGACGTCCACGCCCTGCTTGTGTGGACACGAACCACGTCCGTCCAGCTTCCAGCTTCCAGCCTCCATGGGCGATGGGAGATCCCGGCGGGGATGCGACGGGGCAGCCCCTGTGCCGTCACCGGTCACCCGCAACACGTACGGTTGTGGGCTGTTGCGCCGCAGTGCGGCGTCCCCACAACCATCGCGGACTCGCGCGCGACGCTTCGCCGATGGGATCGTCCGCCTCTCCCTGCCTCAGTGGCAGGGCCGGCCGATCGATGCATCTCATCTCGCCCGCGGCGGGGTTGGGTTGGGTTGGGTTTGTGCAGGCTCGGGTTTGGGTTCGGGGTCAAATTCGAATTCAGGTGTGGCCGCAGATGTGCAGTTGTTGTTGCGCGATCCTGGTCCAGGCCGGATGCGCGCGCGTCCGATTCTCAGGATGGCAAGCGCGGTTCCTGGGGATCGATTACCGCGCCAGCCAGGTACGGTGCCGTAAGTTGGCAAGTTGCCGGGCTGTTTCCAGGTGGACATCCTGATTTGCGGCGAGGGTGGTTGACGGTGACTCAAACGTAGTTGAGAGCGGTGTGGAGGTAAAGTAGAGGTGCAGGAGTCAGGTTGTATAGAACGCTACGAAACGCCCGCTGCGGACTGCTAGAGTACTCGAGTTAAGTTCGCAGGTTATTTTGGCGCGGGAGCAGTAGCGACGTCCATGTGGTTTCCATGTGGAGATGTCACACGTCACATATTCGCGCTACGCCTCGGGACGGCTGCCGCGATTTGAAGCTGGCGCTACCCATCTCGAGACTCGTTCAAATTCGTCGAGGTGGCCACTGATACTGGGCCTCGGAATTTCCTCCCCCTTGGTCGCACTCGCCAAGATAAACGAGCCCTGACAACCCTTTGCTATAGATCATGCCAATGAGCAAACGTGGTGTACGTGCTAGTGCTAGACGACTCGGACGATTCATCACCAACTCAAGGTACTTACTTGCTCCCTTAGCCTGTCACCCCATTACATGGCGTCAATTCAATGCTCTGCGATACATCTTCATTCGCGACCCTCGAATGTCGGCGCTTTTCATACTCGCCCCACAAGGTTTTCCGTACCCTGTAAATTCACCTGAGACACGCACGCTCCATCGAACTCCCGTACGGGATATCGACCTCCAGCGGGCCGTCCAGCTCGCCCTATCGCGCCTTAATACCCTCCAGAAGTGACCCCCGAATCATCGTACAGCGCCTACCTATATGCTACGCCCGACCGTGCAAAGTCCCACCCCACCTCCGTCCGCGCAGCCCGAGCGCATCCCCCTCCCTGCCCTCAGGCCTCCGCTTCGGGGACCCATCGGACATCGTCGGTCGAAGGCGATTTCAATTTTCCCCGCACCGCTGCGTGGAGCAAAGATCACATTCATCCCAGCCCGCGTTCTTCCAGGGTCCTTCCCAGGACGCCCTCGGCCCGCGCCGCCTCCCGGAGCCTCTGGTCTCAGGCTCTGCCACCGCGGGTCAGGGACGGCGAGGGGAGGGGACACACAGGCACGCACGTACGTACGTGCGTACGTTGTCGTGCGCTTCTATCTGAACTCTTCGAGGCCGTTTGTAGCACGAGGGCTGCGTGATTTGCGCCGCGTCGTCGGGATCGCAGACGCCCCCGGATTCGAATGCGAACGCGAACTCGAACGCATATTGGACTCAGGGACGCAGAACACCTGCCAATGGCGGATCCCCGTGTCGTCACCCCGCGCCGGCCCGCGGAAACTGCGCGGGAGGCTTCCGGAAGTGCGCGTACTGCGCCCGCTCGTGCTCTGAGCATGGGCGGGCGCAGTGCGCGTATTCATCCGCGAAGGATCCTCGGGAGCTTCGACGGCGTCGGGCGCGTTGCTGTGGTCGGCGTTTGTGCGGGATGGCGTCGGACGGGGCGCGGCTGAAGGCGCACGTACGGGCGTACCGCGCACGACTGGATGTCGTAATACAGTGCAGAAGGCTGCAGCATACGGCCTGTGGAGGACGTTTTGGGGAGAAGCAGCGCGACGGATGGCATTTGGCTGATCGGGACGACGCGGCGGGGAGTGCGGTACGGGAATGCGAATTATCTGATAAGATCGTGATGACCTTGTCTACAGCTTCCGAGTCAAAAACTGATAAAAACTGATCGATCGGAATCAAAGATATATATCCTCGAGTCCTCTTACCCCCACCCTCTGCTCGCTGCTACTTGCACATCATGCTTGACATCGTTCAGGAAAGCCGCTACTAATGTCCATTTGCTTCAACAGGGGATCCTCTACATGAGACACAAAGTCATGGGAACCAGTACCAAACCCTGTCGTCTGCATTGTAGTAATATGTACCATACCCTTCCTGGCAGGATGGATATGGTCATATTACTACGGTCCAGAAGGCCCATCGCTGGTGAGCATCTGTGTTTGGGGCATACCTCACGAGCAGTTCATCTATCCCCACGAAGATGACTTCGTCAGCTGCATGCGTCGTCGTTGCAGCGGCCCTGCCATAGGGAGCTCAAGCCCCAGCCATCTGCGCTGATCTGGATGCCTGGTAATGCCGATGGGGTCCAACCTGGGAATCGACGCGCGAGCTTGAAGCTCACACGTCGATTCCCAGGTTGTCTTGAACCACTGGCAGCATGGCTCACACTGACTTTTCCCACAATCAGCCTGCCGCCTCCCAACCCCATCTTGCGCCCTCTCACCCCAAGCCAGGGGTGAAGGGGCGCTAAGATGGGGTCGGGAGGCGGGCTGGTGTGGGCAACTTCACCGTGAGCCGTGCTGGTGCACGGCCCAGTCCACCCGCAGCCACGTCGGGGCAGCCTCGCGGCTTGCGCTGCTCCGTTGTCTGCAGGTCGGATTGGATTGCGCACCTGCTCCGTTCCCGGAAGAGACTGGGATGAGAGTGCGGGCACAACGTCGCCGACTGCGGATGTGGTGGGCCATAGGACTATGGGATGGGACATGCCTTGCATGTCCACATTGGTCTGAGGCCAGCGAGGTGGTGCCTGACAGAAACATCAGTGTTGCCTTGCCCCCTTTCATTGCTCTTCTTAGATTCTCAGGGGGTTCAAGAGGTGTTCGCCCCTTCTTGGGGCCGGGGCATTTCTTGCCGGGATTTGCCCGCGGTGCAGGCATTGTCAGCAGTGCAAGGTCGTTGTGTGCAGGAGTCCGGGAAGTATGCACCATAGTGACAAGTGAGTGTTTGTGTGGGAGGCACGGGGGAGGAAGTACAATGAGACCCATGGCTGTTTTCTGTTGACATATAGGGAGGCTCTGACATATGAAGTCCACACTTCCGCCCTCGGCGACTCAGAAATGTCCATATGCAGGGTAGCCGTGCAAGTCACATATCCCGGCATGTGTGTTTGCATTGGTATGAAGCCCACGCGTGTATTTTAATGAATCCATAGTCAACTGGGGCCTACTGGGCTCACAAAGCAGCCTCATGAACGAGGCGGTAGAGGATCTTCGTTCCTCCCGGGCTCGTGCCACACGCAACATGCCTGCTGTGGCCGGCGTTTGCGCGGGGCGGCGTCGGACAGGGCGGGGCCAAAGGCACACATACGTGTGTACCGCGAACGACTGGGCATCGTAATACAGTGCGGAAGGCCGCAGCATGCCACCTGTGGCGGACGTTTTGGGGAGAAGATGGGATGGTGCGGCGCGACGGTTGGCGGATGGCTGATCGGGAGGACGCGGCGGGGGAGTGCGGTACGGCGGCGGTGTCAATAGCGCTAGTGTGTGCTGATGAGATGGGTTCCCACCTTCTGTGAGTAAGTTCGCGAGTGATGTCATCTGCGTTCTCACCCGCATATGCAGGTTGCCAGCAGCAGCGGATGTCGATGCAGAGCTGTACCAGCTCGGCGAGGCTGCGCGAAACATCGGCCGTTGACGGGCTGAGATGGGCGAGCACTTGTAGGTAGGTAGGTGACTTGCTACGCCCCGGATGGGCTACATTCCAAGTCGCGCAGCTCCACATGGGCCGCCGTTGCGGCGGCGTATGTCAAATTTCAATGGCCATTGAACGGCGGAGGCGAGCTTCCCCGGATCACGAGGCGTTCCCCACAAGCCATGATCTGCATGCGGCTCGACAGAGGGCGAGAAGGGCGACGGGCGGTGATGGGAACGCTGCTACAGCTGTTGCTGCAGTTCACTTGTTGCGTTTCAAGCTAGGCCGCGTTCAACGGCGGTGGTGGCGCGTTGTTCCCAACTGCCCCGGGGGTGAGTTCGACGCTGTTCGACGCCGGTGTTGGAATAGAGATAGCGAGGAGGCGCGCTCGCTGGTGTGGGGAAGGAGGTGCAGGATCTCGATGGGAGGGTGTGGGCGGGATGGTTCTGCCGCGTCGAAGAGAACGAGCGGGCGATGTGATTGGACGCGGGAGCGGGCTCAATCAGATCTTCACGTCGCGTAGCGCACTCCGCCTCGGCTCGCCTTCAGGTCGTCAACGCTGCTCGATGTGTGCTCTTTGTGGCGCACGGCGTGCGCTATGACACACCCGCCGTGCTAGCTGCAGAAGTCGGCGGGTGGCAGTTGTGTGGGCACAGGGAGGCGCGGCGGGAGGACGGGGATATGTTTGTTTTGCGGGAGACGCCGGGGGAGAACAAATGGCGACGGGCGCCTGCGGAGTGTGTGTCTGTTCTGTTGGGATCGTCCGCGCGATATGTCCTCTCCAGCCACGCATACTCTACGCCTCGCCCTCCTCTAATCTCTCTCTCCAACGACGACGACGACCCCCGCCTCCTCAGCCTGCTGCCCCGACCCTTCCCCTCGCTGGCCGACAGCGCATCCCGGCACCCACCCTCCTTATGGCCCAACTCCTTGCCCCCGCCCGCGCACCCGCCTCAGAGCGCATTTCCCAGATCTTACCCAGTGTCAAATGTTCGAATTGCAACCAGCCCGTCCCCCTCGCTGAGCTCGGCGACCATGTCTGCGCGCCCCTCCCGCCCGTACCCGCCCTGCCCGCTCTCAAAGCCCCGAGCTCACCACGCTCCGTCGCAGCCCTCCTGCCTACCCGTCTCCAAAACCTCGTGAGTACCCCGCCCGCACAGAGTCCCCCGCGCAGGCCCTCTGCATCCCCAGCACCACCACGCCAGAAGAGCCCCGCCCCGCCTCCACAACAACCCCAGTACGCCCAATCTACACGACGTTCGCGTGCCCCGTCGTCCGCGTCGTCGTTCAGCACTCGCAGCAGCTCAGAACGCGTCACAAGCCCGCTCTCCCCCACCTCGCGCGCGTCGAGCAACGGCAATGGGAACCAGTACCCGTTCCCCTCGCCCCCAGGGCCCTCGCAGCCACGCGTAGCCTCCCCTCGTGCCCCCGACGTGCCCGGCGCGCTTGCGTCGCGTACCTCGTCGGTCATGGACCGGTCTCCGCCCCCTGGACGGACGCTCATCGCCGCCCCCGGCACGACCGCGCTGCGTCCCAGGACGCCCTCCACCGCGAGTTCGCGCCCGAGCGGCCTCACCCCAGGTATCAATGGTGTACGGCAGCCCGTGCAAAGCAGCCCGACGCCATATGCGCCCCCGTCGTTCGACCCGCGTGCGACGCAGGGTTCAATGTCCCCGCCGTCGATACGCCAGCGGGCGGGGACAAACGCGAGCATGCGCCCGGACATCGTGTACTCAGCGGAGCCGCGCGTGCGGACGCCCATGAACGACCCGGTGGGCATGCGGGCTCCATCCTCGGCGAGCATGCGCCCCTCGATGGACCAGCAACGGCCGCCATATATGAGTGGTGCGCCGCCGCCGCCTTCGAGAACAGCGACGCCACATATCGAGCCCGATACTAAGACGGGCGGGGAGGCGGGGATGGCTGGGGTCGGCAGGCGCGGATTCGCGGCGGCAGCGCGCGCCGCGGTGTTTACTTCGGCGATGGGGAACTCGCTGCCGCTGTTCCAGGGTCCTGGTAGTATGCCGCCGCAGGGCATGGACGGTAGGCGGGCGAATGCGCCGCGATTCCTCGACATTGGCTCTGCGACGAACTATGGTGAGTCGCTGCGACGGTTGTGCGAGGTAGCTGCAGAGGCTGATACAGACTGTAGCTGCGAATACGCCACCACTGTCTCCAGGATCCGGGACTGCGTCGATATCCCCCCACTCTCCTTACTCGCAGCACTCGCCCGTGTCGCCCAGTGCACGAATGTCGCCGAACAACATGACGCCGACAACGCCCGCAGGCCCCGGGATCGCGACGTCGCCCACGAGCCCGGTAAGCGTGAATAGTCTGCGGGAGCGGGTGCAGGAGGCGCCCAAGGCGGGGCTTCCAGAGGCACCTTCGACGCCGCGACTGCCGTTTTTCGAGAAATTCAAGAACAAATTGCCGGCCGTCGACACCGCGACGCCTCCACCGTCTGGCTCTGGTGGCGCGGGCCGGCCGCCGCCGTCGCCCACGTCGGATGATGGTAGCTACGACGGCCTTGCGTACGCCAACTCGGACGACGACGACGACCCCGTCCCCGACATCCCGCTCCGTGCCAGCCCCCTGCCCCTCGCGACCCCTGCGAAGAGCGCCGAGAATAGAGTCCGCTTCCCCTCCATGACCAACAGCGAGAGCAAGTACTCCTCCGCCTCCTCCTCCTCTTCGTCCTCCTCCACCACCTCGCCCCGCATGCCTCAGCGCAAGCTCTCCTCGTCCACCGTCGGCTCGTCTTACTCCGCCCGCACTATCTCCAAGTCCGTCGGTGCCCTCGATCGCGCCATGGAGACGCTGTTCGAGGACCTCCCCACCTCGCCCACCCTCAGCGCCTCTTCTGCGCGCCCCTTCGCGCCCCCGCCCGCAGCCGTGGCGGACGCGCACCGCGAGAGCGTCTCGAGCGCAAAGTCGCCGAAGCTCCCGACGCGCTCGCACACGAGCCCGACGCTGCCGTCGGCAGCAAGCGCGGAGGTGGCGCGCCGCCCACGCCGGCGCGTCTGCCTCCGCTGCGAGAAGCACATCGAGGACGGGCGCTGGATACAGGTCGAGGGCGCGAACGTGCTCTGCGACAAGTGCTGGAAGAATATGTACCTGCCGAAGGTGAGCGTCTGTTGCGCGCGCGCCACGATCTGCGCTTGGCTGACGGGCGGAATGAAATGTGTCTCATCGGCGCGTGCAGTGTCGGCGTTGTAACAAGACTATCGAGAAACAGGCCGTGTCGTCCTCAGACGGCCAGCTCAAGGGCAAGTACCACAAGGAATGCTTCAGCTGCTACACGTGCGAGGTGCGTTCCCCTCCCCTCCCCCTCACACGGCGCGCCCCATGCTCACCGCTCACACCCGCTTAGAAACCGTTCCCGGACAAGACGTTCTACGTGTTCGACGGGCGACCCTATTGCGCCTACCACTACCACGAGGAGAACAATTCGCTCTGCGCAGCCGCGCGCTGCGGACAGCCGATCGAGGGGCCCTGCGCGGTCTCGCACGCGGGCGACCGCTACCACCCCGAGCACCTGCTGTGCGAGTACCGCGGGTGCGCGGAGCGCCTCGCGGAGTACTACGAGCTCGACGGGCGCATGCTGTGCGAGCGCCACGTGCAGCGCGCGATCGAGGAGCGCGACGCGGACGAGGACGAGGACGTGCTCGGGCCTGCGGGGGACCGCACGACGGTCGCGCTGAAGCGCGTGACAAGGTTTATCGACCTTGCGGCGCTTGGGCCTGTGCGGTGACGGGTTCCGAGCCCGCTGAACATAGGACCCAGGACACAACACAGATATATGCTATGGTTTGGAGGGTTGTTTGACCGTGCGCATTATTACATTACAGCACGAGATATTCCGCACCTCTGCCCGCCCCGCACACCGCTATCCCGAGCTCTTGCTCTACAGTGCCCCCTCTACTACCACCATCTCCGCCGATTTGAACCTCTATGCGTCTCTCCTCTCTTCGCTTCTCGTTTCCCTCCTGGCCTCTACGTAGCTTCTCTGCCTCTTTTCTTCTTGGACGGATCGCTCGGACCTTCGATGTATTTTTTGCGCGTCGTTCCCTCTCTCTCTCTCTTCCTCTCCTCTCAGACTCTGACCGCGCCCGCGTACGCCCACGTATATCCCCCGCCCTGCACGATATCCCGCATTGCACTCGCACTCGATCCCCGACACAGACACGCATACGCCAACAGCCAGACAGATACACCTACGACCCGCTCGCACCCGCCCGCCGCCCACCTAATAGCACCCCCAACCACACCCCATCTTCTCCTCCTCCCCCCTCCCCCCATCACCTTGCGCGGCGCGCAGCACTCAGCACTCAGCACGTAGCACACCCCCACCCCCACCCCCACCCCGATACCGCCGCCGTCCGTTGTATGTAAGAGCGCCGCCGTGTGCGGCATACCCCTGCAGCAGCCAGCAGCCAGCCAGCCGTGATCTGAATCTGTGTATAAGTCCGTCGATTGTACGGCGGCCCCGTCTAATATAAAATTACACCATGCATGCGTCGATGCTCCTCGAGCCTCGGTGGCCCGTCTGTCCTTCCGTCCTCCGCCCAAGATGTCCTGTGAGTGCCCGACGGGGTGCACAGTTGTCCCAGCGTCCAAACTCCATACGCATATAGTCACTGCGTTCATGCGGGCAGCACCGGCCGGTGCTCGACGATCCACGCGCGGATGTACGTGCTGCTCATCTTCGCGGTCCGGAGCAGCGCCGCGTCCTCCGCGTCCACGCTTGCCTCCGTCGCGGAGATGACGTCGATCACGAACGGCCGCAGCGGCGGGAGGCCCAGCGCCGCGCGCCGCTCCGCGACTGTCCGCGCGCGCCCCATCAGCATATTGCTTTATTCCACGAGGGGAGAGAGGGAAGGCAAAAGAAACGGGAAAGAGGGAGAGGGAAGGGACGCACTGGCGGACGCGCCGGGGAGCGTCTCCCTGCTCACGACGAGCGCGTGGATGTCCGGGTCCCAGCCGGTCGGCCCGTACACGTCCTCGATGGGCACGAGCGCGTGCTCGATGCCTGGGCGGAAGAGCGCGAGGAAGCCGCGCACGCGCGCGGTGCGCACTAGGAGCGGCTCGAGCACCTCTTTGTGTTCCTTCTTCGTGAGGAGCGCGTCGCCTGTGCGGGTGGGGATGAGCGTGAGCTTCCTGTTCCGTAAAGAGGGAGGATAGAGAAAGAGAGGGAAGAGAGGGCAAGGGGACGCACCGGTAATCCCAACGATGAGCTTCCGGCGCGCGATCCACGCGCCCATGCTAAGCAGGATCTTGTGCCCCGCGTGCAGGTGGTCGAACGTGCCGCCTAGGGCAACGACGGGATACAGCGGCGGCACGGCGGGGTCCAGGGGCGGAGGTGGGGGCGGCGCGCTGTGCGGGTGGTGCTCGTCGGGGGGGAGCGCGATGATCTCCGCGCGGCGCGCTTGCACGGCGGGGGGCAGCTCGGGGAGCTCCGTATCGTGCGGGACCACTGGCAGTGTCCGAGCGGTGTGAGTTATTGCACGACCAGTAGGGAATGGGGACATACCGGAGAAGATGCGCTCGGCCTCATCAACAATGCGCGCCGGGAAGGCGTCGTCGGTCGGCGCACGGAGGAGGACGTCGATGTCGAGCAGGATGTTGCCCATGTCCTGCGCGACCTTCGTCGCCTGCACGTACACGAACGTCAGCAGCCGCTGCACGTCGTCCCAGTGCGCCGTGCGCGCGATCGCGGGGTCCCCGTTCCCCTCGGCGGCATCGGAATCCGTGGGCAAGCGGAAGAAGGGCGAGAGGATGAGGATGCGGAGGCCCGCGCCGGCGGTGCGCGCGGCGGTCGCGACGGGGCGCGCGAGGAAGGCGGGGGGGTCGTGCAGGTTGTGGATCGTGGTGAGCAGGAGGGTGTGCTGCACGGCGGGGAGGTCGGGGGGCGGGGTGGGGGACATCGCGGGTGAGGCCGGTGAGGACTGTGTGGAGACAAATCCGCGGTGATCAACGCGGTTGTTTGGTCGTGGCCTATGCGGGTTGTGGGTCCAACGACGGCTCGGACAAGATGGTCAATGTTCTGGCGGGAGAGTGGATGGCCGGCGATGGATAAGCAGTGTTAAGCACGTTCGAGTTGTGTGGCATATCCGACGCCGCTCGAGATGATGGCCATACGCGGATGGCGCGATGTCGATGACGAACTTGCCATCTTCTCATAGGCGCTACACACCATATGTTCGTGGATTGGTTCCGCGAGAGCCATTCGCGGCAGTTTAACAGACAGAAATACATCGCATTGTTCAGTATCCAAACTAGCATAACGATAAGTCAACATCAAATGAGGAGGTCGTGAGTAGGTCGTAAAGTAGGTCGTAATATTGGAAGAGTCCAAGTGAGCAGCATCAGTGAGAGCACAGTAGACCAAGCCGATGTACTAGATACCAAAGATCTCGAAAAGAGAAAGGGGCTATGTCCGTGTGCGGGGCGACATCCGACTAACGTGTAGGTCCTTCACGTCGAAGAACATGCTGAGCCCAAACGCCAAGCAGAGCAAGCACGATGCGGCGGTCGCAAGGTTGTACGCGTCGCACCTAGAAAAGCATAACGAGTGAGCCATGGTCCAGAACCACGCGGTCACACGCAAACGGCACGATGCTCACCATCCCTCGAAGGCCCCGACAGGACACCGCTTGCCGAGCAGGATCACAACGAACTCCGTGCCCCACAAGAGCATCGCGAGCACGTCGACCGTCGTGCCCCATTTGAGCACCTTCCGCGCCCGCGTCCACTGCTCCTCCATCGCGAGCCCCGCGAAGATGCCGCGCCGTCGCGGCGGCCTCCCCGGTCGTCCTGCGCTTGATGAGCCCGCATACGACCCCGGAAGCGCCTCAGAGCCGTCCTCGTCCTCGCCGTCGTCCTCGTCTCGGCCCCGCTCGGGGTCGCGCCCGAACATGCTCGGGTCGACGATGAGGTTCACCTGGACGCCCTCGCCTGGGCCGCCCTTTCCCTTCTTCCCCTTCTTCTGCTTCCCACCCGGAAGCCCCTGCACCGGCAGGACCATCATCCCGCTCGGACCTGCGGTATACGGCGAGGCCTTCGGCTTCCGCGCCCCACAGCAGCATGGGTAGATGAGGAAGAGGAAGGAGCACCCGAGGAACGTGAGAACGGAGAGCACGTAGAGGAGATACGCGGGAAGCTTGTTCGCGGGCGGAGCCGGCGACGGCGGCTTGATGATCTACCACGGCTGAGTGAGCACGACTCGAGCGCACGCCGGACGCGGAAAAACATCCGCAGAAGCAGACATTAAGGATACGGGGGCGGTAGTGGCGGAGTACGCACCAGTGCAGCATATATAGAGGACACCGCGGCGGTCAGCGCGAGCAGGACCTGCACCCACCGCACGGCGAGCCGCTTCTTGGGGCCCTGCGTGATCAGCCGCCCCCGCTCGTCGACGCTGCCCACCGTCCGCTCCGGATCCTCCTCGTCCTTCGGGCCAGGCTTGCCACTGGCAAACTCGCGCTCCAGCATACGGATCCGCTCCTCCTTGGTCTCCGGATCCAGCGTATGGTCCCCATCAGTCGCATTGCCGCCCCAGGGGACAGTAGTCTGATCGCGGGAGTATCCAGAGTGCGAGCCATATGACGAGCCGTACGGGTAAGTGGGTGGCGGAGAGTACGGCTCGGGGAAGGGGTCGCGCTCGAATGTGTATGCAGGGTCGAACGGGGATCGTTCCTGCTTGGCTTCGCCACCTCCTCTGAGGTCTGGCGCGCCAGACGGGGAGAGGGCGCGGTGGGGGTTGGGGTGATCTGGTGCATACCACCCACGCGCGAAGGACGGGAACTGCGCGATGTCGATCTCGGAGGACGGACTCACGACCTGCTCTTGCCGGCCCCGCGATAAGTGCGCAGTAGAGGGGTCGCTGTACATAGAGTGAGCGGGCGGCGGGAGGGAGAAGGGGCGCCGCATGGGCGAGCGGGGTGTGAACAAGTGCGACTGCGAGCTAGAAGCGGACGGCGATGCGAGAGAAGGCGGGCTGAGCGAGTCCATGCGTGCTAGAGGGCGCGAGAGCTGTGGCGATGGCGGGTACGGATCGTACGGCCTGAACGGTGGCTGCTGGGCCAGGTAGTGCTCGTTTCGGTTGAGCGTGCGGGCGTAGTCCGCGAGGTCGAGGGCTTCTACGGATACATCGGACGGCTCGCGGCGCCGTTCGGCGACATTGTACTCCGCGAGATGTGCTGCGTCTTGTGTCGGATACCTCAGGTTGGAGGTGGATGGAAGAGGGTCATATGGATCTGGGGACCACGGGCGTCGGAAGCGCGAAGTTGGTGGAGGCGATTCGAGCCGATGGTCTTGGAACATATTGTCGTTAAAGTCGTAATGTCGTCGGGTCGTGAACTTCGTCAGAAGGGTCAGTATCAAGATACCAGAAGAGGTCGCTACTTGGATTGACGTTCAAGGCGAAGGCACATCGGGTCGAGCGGTGGGAGAGACTCGAGAGATGCACACAACGGGCGCCTATTTCGCCGCCGTACTTCCCCAGAACAATCTAAGCGCTAAGCGCCCACGTGTGTGCGTGGTTGAGTAGTTGGGTGGGCGCAGGGCAGCGCGCGGATGCCCTCCTGCCCCCCGCTGTGGGCGATCGGCGATCGGCTGCCTGCGTGGCGTGTCCTCGGCGGCGGCCGTGCAGGCTGCCAGGACACGAATCGCGGACTCGACTGGGTGCGTGTCCTTCTTGTTCTGCCTCTTGTTCTGCCTCTTGTTCTGCCTCTCATTCTGCGTCTCCTTGTTCTGCGTGTTAGAGCTCGGGCGTGTCCTTCTTCCGCCTCTTATTCTGTGCTCATTCTGCGCATGCATGCTTCGCCTGCCAGTGGTGGACTTCGTGCGGCGGGTTTTATTCGGCGGCGGAGGAGCTGGTCCGAGAAGAGCAGACTCGTCCGTGCTCGCAGGAAATACCGCATACATCCGCGAGTACCACTACTGAGCCAGACGCAGACGCCCGCACTCTCCTCCCACATCCTCTCGCGTCTCTTGCCTCACACCGCCACCACACGCTCTCCCGCTCGCATCGACAGTTGGAATGGCCGAGTCTTGGCGTTCTCGCCGCGTACCGCTCCTCGCCGCGACGTTCTTCGCAGTACACGGCGCAAGCGTCGAGTGAGCCAAGTCCCAAATATTGAACGCACCTCGCCTCCTCGCAGAACGCCCGTCCTCCCCGCATGCGACGCCGTCGCCCTCTCGCGCGCCGCACTCGAACATGGCGGGAAAGCCAGACACTACGCCGCCTCGCACTGTGCTCGATACGCGAACACAGTCCCACGCCGTCCACAGCGCCCTCCCCCGGCGACCGCGGCCTGCCGTCTCCCGCCCCCGCCAAACGAACGTGCGCCGCGCGACGAGCCCAAGGCACTTTTATGCGCAGCGAGCATCGCACCATCCGCGGAAGGTGAGTAAAACCTCGACTACCGTCTGCAGTATGGATACACATACCAGACCCACCCGCAGCAGTGGCGATCTCCGCGCAGGGAACGTCCGCCCTCTCGCCTGCCTGCGTGCACCGTGTCCCGTCTCGTCGTCGCCGCCGCCCGTGCGATTCCCCGAACACCACACGGCCCCCACTTGTACCGCGTTCTTCGCGGCTGCCCCGCCCAGGCGCCGACACATCTTCTGGGCTTGTACCGCGTCGCCCCAGCGTTCCGGAGAGCGGCGGCGAGGTGCGCGGGCGCGTTCCACCGGCCACGAGTGCTCGAGTCCCAAATGGCGCGGTGGCGGCCGCGCAGAAGGGAACACCACGATTCCCCGAGCAGAGCGGTGCTGCGTCGAGCTGGGAACTCGAGAGTAAGTACAGTGTCGAGCGGGCTGATCAGAGTAAGCCTACCGAAACGCCGTCAACAACGCGTGGCATGCGCGATGCATACCACAAAGCTCGTGCGCGTTCCGAGTACGTCTCGTCGGCCGTCCCTCGCGATCCTCTCAAGCACTTGGAAGACACTCACCAGCCCGCGACCCTCGTAGCCTCCGAGTGCGAACCTGACCAGCACGTGTGTGACGCCAGAACATGCCGGTGAGTGATCGCCCACGCGCCTTGCACGCATTCGACTGACCGTAGGGCCCGCCGAGCAGATTCGAGGGGAAGGGGTGGTGGAGGGGGGTGAAAGGCGATCGTGAGGGGTAAGCGCAGGCTGCGACGCGTATATTGGCCTGTCTGTGCTCGGCTCAGCGCTTCAGCGCCCGCTCCGATCTATCATGTACCACGTAATATTCTAGTTCACACATCAATATATATGTCCGCAGGCTGGCGAGCAAGTCCGCAACGGTGCGGCGCGGTGCAGCAGCCGATCTAACCATCTATTCCGTTTCGGGCAGCCCCAGGCGCTCACCGGCGCTCCGCGACTTTCTTCCTCACGGCCACCCTCCTGCATGCCGCCCGCCGCCCGCCATCCCGACGACCCTCGTTTTGTGTACCGTAACATCGGGTAGCGATATGAAATTAGTCTACGACGCGCTCTGTCTGGCATGCAGGCAAGCGCACAACATGACCGGGACCCATAGCGTGAGTGCTCGCCTTCTACCGCCTGGCGGGCCTCACAACTGACTATACCCGCACAGAAATGAGCAGGGACGTTCTCCGCGCCAGAGCGCAAACTATCGCTCAAAAGGGAGGCAGCCGTGTTGCTGCGCGCGACACTGCATCCGCGTCACAGTCCCCGCTTACCACCGGCCCTCGTCCTTGCACGGACACGCGGTGTGTCGGAAGAAGACGCCGCGTACCCTTGGAGTTGTCATTCTGCGCTGGCGTGGCATCTGACCCTCTCCCTTGGACGCCGCCGTCCTCCACTTCCCTCGTCCACGCAGCCCCAGGGCCTCACTCGACTGCCAAAGCGTCGTGCAACGCCTCGCAGGCGTTGCGGAGCAGGCTCGATATGTCCCGGGCAGCGTATAACGTGTTCCCCTAGCAATGCCTGCCGACGGCGCGTATGCGGCCGCGGACTCACGCGGAACGCTCTGTATTCGTACCGCAAGACGGACGAGTGCGTACGGCTCGTCCGCGGCCGCGCTCGCGCCAGTCCGCGCCTTGTGGTATCACACGCAGCCTTCCCCGATGGCGAACATGCACAGTGGGCACAAGCACTGGCACCTGCATGCTCATCTCGGGGCTGAGCCGGGCGAGACGGTGCGTTGCTTGTTCGTCCTGCGCGGTTTACGGGTGCTAACACTTCACCTCTGAGCTCAGTACGAGGCCGGCAGCATCCGCACGATCTGGTGCCCCGACGTTCGCCTCCCTCGCAGATGAACTACCGGGACGTCTCGACTCGAGCGCGTCCTGAACTGCCGGGACGTCCCGAGTCGAGACGAGACGTCGCACGACCGCGACATGCGTATCTTCTCGCTACCGTGCGCGTGTGCGAGCGGTCGTATAGCGTATGCCGACGCAGTTACAGTGGAAAGTGAGTCGATGTACGGAGCCATTGCGACCATGTAAGAGCATGTTCGCCGTCGATTGACCTAGTACGCCGACCTCGTCGGCGTGTTGTCTCTCTAGTACTAGTACATAGTACACATTACTTATCCAACTAATATCACAATCCGGGATTAATGGGATTTTTGACGCGGCGCCCTCCAGGACAGCGCGCGTGAGTGTGCCGCCATCTTGGGGCACCCTGTCCGATCTCGAGTATCCGACAGCGGGACGAGGGCGGCCAGGGTGCCTGCGCGGCAGCACGCGCTGTCCGGGATCATGCTCTCCTTCTGCGGCAAGCTCAAAGCGAGCACATCCGCCAATAGCTCGCCCGGTGAAACAAAAAATATATTCTTGACCTGCAGCACAAACGTAGCCACGAACACTAGTAGGAAATTTATGCCCTCCGAGTCCACGCTGGCCAGCTGCTCGTCGGATCATGCACAGTACGCGAGGCCGTACTTGGCGGTAACGAGCAGGGTGCCAGGGATGGGGCGTGCAATTTCCTCTGTGCGCCGTGATCTGGGCGGGACACCCTGGAAACACAAGTCAGCTAGCGAGAGGACGCGGCGGCTACGTACTGGGTGTGAGCATGCCGCAGCGCCGCGTGCCGGTCGAGAACGTCTGCGCGTTCCAATATCCGATTCGCCGTCAATCCATTTTGCGCATTTGTCTCCGTCCGCCTTCCGCCGAACCTATCGAGTGCGTACGGGTGCGGCGATAATTTTTTTGGCTCCGATGGCGTCGACGCTTGCTGCGTTGCTTTGGTACGTGCAGGGGAGCACGGGTGTCGAGCAGCGGGGTGGGGCGCCCATATCTACGCTCGAGGTGCATGTTTCTCCCGGGCGGAAACGAGACCGACCGACGGCGACGGACCATCGTCGCTTGGATGGCGCTGTAAGCTGGGGTGCGCACGCCGATTTAGTGTGAGACTAGACGCACCGAAACGCGTCGCAGGACGACGCGAACTGGGCCCGACACGCTGATTATTCTTGTCGAGCCGGGCAAAGGCACCCAAGGGACGGCATTGATTGGGGCTCGTATCGGGTTGCGACGGCGCGTGCGCACCCCATCGGTGCATGGAAGCGCATCCCCAGAACGGCGTCGCGCGGGTGTGTGATCTCATGACGGCGTTGCGGAATTTCTGTGCCCGGCCGCGGGATGGCTCAGTGCGAGGAACCTGGACCACTCTGCACAGACATCCCGGTAATCCCATTAACGCACGCAATCTACACATGGAGACATACGCACAACGTTCTACGGCGGGCGTCCGTAGACCGAGCCGTCTGTGCATGATTTTCCAGGGGCGGCTTCGATTGGCATGGCTCGAAAGCGGCTGGATCTCGTCGTGACCGGATCGCGATGAAATTCGCTGAAACGACGCGACCGCTTGCACGCCATACAGAGTGGAACATACAAATTCGCACGGCGGGCAGCCGCGACGTCGGCTGGCAGTGCGCCGTTTGCTGGGTGTCCACGGCCGACGGCGGAGGAGACGGAGATAGTTCCGGGTTAGATCGCGCTGTAACCAGGTGAGCATGCGCGGAGCATGGACTACTGTGGACATACCAGATGGCAGGTGGCGCGGACGCGAACTGAGCGGCGCGCGAAACGTTCTCTATGCGAGGCCGTGAATTTGTCTGTCGGCGAAGAGGATGCAACTCTAATGTTCTTGAACCGCGTTGCAACGGTCTGAGCGTATAGCGTCTATACACGAGAGTGCTTCCTACGAGTTGCGCGGGATATGGTCTAGAATTCGCTGCGGAACGAGCAAATCTCTCCGGAAAAGTCCTGAAAACGGGCGAAACGAGTTCTACTCAGATCAGCGTGTGATTTCGCGTGCGGGTGCGAGGCGTGTACAGGATTACACTCACGACGTTCCACATCCCTGGTCGTCGAACTCGTCGGCCCGCGAGCGATCTTCTGTGCGCATCCGCGATCGGCCAAGAGGCGGCGCCGAGTTCGAGTCGCATGGCACTGTAACTCCGTGAGGGTGTGCGGTACATGGCATGGAGTAGACGTACCAAGTTGCGACTCGCGGCGACGTGAATCGAGTGCGGGGCGAGCCGTTCCCCATGCAGGCCCACCCAATGGCCCCAAGAAGGAGCTCGAGTGAATGTTCTCCAATCACCTCGCAACGGCGTCAGCGCACGCCATCTGTGCATGGGAGTGTGTCGTCGAAGTTGCGTGGGGAGGCGTCGTGCATGCGTTGTGGGGTGGACAATATTCTGAGCGCGCCCGCGAGATGGCTTGAGAAATGGGCGAAATGAGTTTCGCTCGGAGAAGCGTGCAACTTTGCATACACATGCCCGGCGTATACACGAGTCGGCCTGAGAAGTGGCACGCCAGGCGTCTGCATACCCGTCCGCGCGCGAACGATTCTCTGTGCGGGCCTGCGAAATCGCAAGAAATGGACGGAAATGTGATCAGCTCGTATCGCGCTGCAAATTCATATGCGTGTGCGGCACGTACAGGAGAGTCGACGCTCGAAAGCGCGCCGCACGGGAACACAAATTGGGCGCGGGGTGGACGATCCACTGTCTGTGCCCATGGAATGGCCTCAAGATGACGAAAATGGTTTCTGCGCGGATCGCCGCGTAACTCCAGGGTCGGGCGCCGTACTAACAAGGGAGGTCGCGGCCAGAGTCGCGCTGCGAGGGCTTGCGAACTGGGCGCGCGGTGAGCGAATATGTGTTTGTGTCCATGAAATCGCTCGAAAACGAGCCGATTTTTTTCTACTCGGATCGCGCTGCGATTCAATGGGCGTATGCGTTTTGTGCACGAAGGATGACGTACAATGTTACGCTGCAGCGCGTCGAGAACCCAGTGCGCGGCGGGCGATCTTCGGTGCACATGCACGAAATTGCACATTGGGCAGGGCCTGCGCTATTCCCCCCGGGTCGCGTTGCAAATCGACGTGTGTACTCGGACCATATGGGGCAGCAAACGTGCCAAAATGCGTGGCGAGGGGTGCCGCGTACGGGGAGCGGTACACACTTCGCTCGGGGGGAGCCCATGAATTCGCCCGAAAGTGCACTTGTACATTTTCGGCGCGGCGCCCGTCGCATGTCGGGATGCGGGCCGTGGTGTATGGGCGAGTGCGCATGCGAATTTCTAGCACGCGTGCGAGGCCGGGGGTACACGATTGTCTTTGCGGGGCCATGAAAATGCGAGAAAATGTCGATTTTCATTTCGACGCAGAACGCGTGCGGACGCTGGGGGTGCGTGCGGTGGTTATACACGCGCGCGTTCGCAGAAGGGCACAGGGAGGGGGCGAGATCCCAGTGCGGGGCGGGCAATCCATTGTGGGGCCCCCGAGGCCTTTGCCAGGCGGACGTGCCTCCCGATCACAGACGATTCGGATCGCGAGCGCACGGCACGGGACGCATGGGCGAGCCATCCCGGAGTGGCGGTCGCGTCGCCGCGGCGTCGGGTGCTGTACTCAGGGTCGGGCGACGGGCAGAGCGGGCGCACGCGGGAGATGTGGGTGCCCATGGTATCGGGGGAACAAAGGGTGTTTTCCGACGCCAAGGCAGCACGGATGCACGCCGCCGCGGTCCGAGGCACAAGGCCCTGTGTGGAACGTCACCGTCAGCAATACGGATCACGCCAAACGTGGGGCGGGGCGGGCAACGACTGGCTCCCACATATTCGGACTGGGACTTTCGGACTCGCGACGCGGAGAGTAGCGCACGGTGAAACTGCTCGATTATAGGCGATATCGCAACTACGACACGCTATACTGATGTACGTACGTGCGTGGGGCTGGGCGCGGCGGAGGACGCGAGCGCGCAGAGCTCCCGGCAGGTGCAAGGCCCGTGCGCGGCGCAGCGCCATGTCCGTGTGGGTACAAATAGAGGGTGAGGCGGGGCTGCACTCGGGCAAGCTCGTTCCTCTGCTGCACACCGATCCCCGCCGTCATGGTATCTATCCGCGACGTGCGATGCTCCGTCTTCGATGCTTGCCAACGACTCCGCGCCGTGCTCGCACCGTCCCTACAGCATGGGTGTAGGACGCGCAGGCACGTCCGTCCCGGCCTGCAGCTCGCTGACCCGCAGTGCATCTCTGCAGAAATGCAGCCCGCTCCACGCGCGCGCGCTGGTCGTGCTCACAGACGATCAGGTACGTGCATCTGGTACTCGGGCATACAGAGCGTGACTGATTAGAAGCACCGCTTGCACAGGGCTCGGCGCGGTACAGAAGGGAAGGGCGGGTGGCGGCAGCGAGGGAGCAGCAGTAGATTGACTCACCATGTGTTGTAGTACGAAATCGTGGCCTGCCGCTGCCACGAGTGACATGGCGCCTGGGCAGGAAGGCTTCGCGCGAGGCCGCGCGGGCAGGCGGTTGCGCCAGAGCCTGGGATCGGCGCGCAGAGTAGGGCTGCGGCGTGCTGCCTACGACGGAGCGTGCCTGCGAGCTGCCGTCAGATGGCTAGAGTGGGTGTGGCTCCGGCCCGTTGAACACAGCCCGGTGGCGGCGACGAAGGTGGCGCTGTTGGGCGAGCATGGGAGGGGCACCAGGTCGCCGCTGCGCGGGATGGCGGGGCGGCGATGGCGAGGCGGGGGGCATGCTCGGTGCAGGGGATGGCTTGCGGGAGCCATTGCAGGTCACGCTAAGGTATGGTGTATCAGCTCAGCAGTAGTAGCGTGCAATGTGAAGCTGCCCACCAATGTCAGCTCGTCGTCGCGAGCACTCCCGCCGCCTGTTTGTCTCTTGCCCAGCTGGCTGGTATCTGTTTCTGTCTCAGATTCTGTGCTCGTCCCCGCCTTTGTCGAGACGGTATGTAGCCTACCTACATAGATATCCCGCGGGCGTCGCCGCAGACGGTGGTTGGGTTCAAAGAGCATGGATGTGGGAAACTGGCGACTTTGCGGCCAAGTCGCCGTGCGCTCGGGTGCTTGCCCAATGCTCAACTCACGCCCTCGACATCGCGAGCTGTGCGCTGCTACCGCGCGTCGAACGACTACAACCGCGCCTGCACCAAGCACATCACGGGCAACATCGGGCACACCGTGCACGAGTGTGTGCTCAATACCGCGTTCACCTCGCAGACGTTTGGGCACGCGAAGCGCTGAAGAAGCACCTCACGCCGCTCTTCCTGGTCGACAACGTCGTCGACACGCTCACGACGCTCTCGGACTCGCCCATCGAGAGCCTGTCGGTGCAGTGCCACAAGGAGGACGAGGTGGAGACGTGCTCCGCGCGCAGGCTGCGCGCGGAGCGCGGCGAGCACGGCTTCTACCAGCACCTGCACGAGATCAGCGCGAGCATCGTGAGCGACCTCGCGGACGCGCGACGAGCCCACGTACGACCCCAGCAGCGCCTCGGAGCCGTCCTCGTCCTCGCCGCCGTCCACGTCCTCTCCGTCGTCCTCGTCCCGTCCCCGCTCGCGGTCGCGCCCGAACATGCTCGGGTCGACGATGAGGTTCACCTGGACGCCCTCGCCTGCGCCGCCCTTTCCCTTCTTCCCCTTCTTCTGCTTCCCACCCGGAAGCCCCTGCACCGGCAGGACCATCATGCCGCTGGGACCCGCAGTGTATGGCGAGGCCTTCGGCTTCCGCGCCCCACAGCAGCATGGGTAGATGAGGAAGAGGAAGGAGCACCCGAGGAACGTGAGAACGGAGAGCACGTAGAGGAGATACGCGGGAAGCTTGTTCGCGGGCGGAGCCGGCGACGGCGGCTTGATGATCTGCAACGGCGGAGTGAGCAACACGAAGAGCACACGCCGGACGCCGACGCGAAAAACATCCGCAGAAGCAGACATTAAGGTGACGGGGGCGGTAGCGGCGGAGTACGCACCAGTGCAGCATATATAGAGGACACCGCGGCGGTCAGCGCGAGCAGGACCTGCACCCACCGCACGGCGAGCCGCTTCTTGGGGCCCTGCGTGATCAGCCGCCCCCGCTCGTCGACGCTGCCCACCGTCCGCTCCGGATCCTCCTCGTCCTTCGGGCCAGGCTTGCCACTGGCAAACTCGCGCTCCAGCATACGGATCCGCTCCTCCTTGGTCTCCGGATCCAGCGTATGGTCCCCATCAGTCGCATTGCCGCCCCAGGGGACAGTAGTCTGATCGCGGGAGTATCCAGAGTGCGAGCCATATGACGAGCCGTACGGGTAAGTGGGTGGCGGAGAGTACGGCTCGGGGAAGGGGTCGCGCTCGAATGTGTATGCAGGGTCGAACGGGGATCGTTCCTGCTTGGCTTCGCCACCTCCTCTGAGGTCTGGCGCGCCAGACGGGGAGAGGGCGCGGTGGGGGTTGGGGTGATCTGGTGCATACCACCCACGCGCGAAGGACGGGAACTGCGCGATGTCGATCTCGGAGGACGGACTCACGACCTGCTCTTGCCGGCCCCGCGATAAGTGCGCAGTAGAGGGGTCGCTGTACATAGAGTGAGCGGGCGGCGGGAGGGAGAAGGGGCGCCGCATGGGGAGCGGGGTGAGAACAGGTGCGACTGCGAGCTAGACGCGGACGGCGATGCGAGAGAAGGCGGGCTGAGCGAGTCCATGCGTGCGAGAGGGCGCGAGAGCTGCGGCGACGGCGGGTACGGATCGTACGGCCTGAACGGTGGCTGCTGGGCCAGGTAGTGCTCGTTTCGGTTGAGCGTGCGGGCGTAGTCCGCGAGGTCGAGGGCTTCTACGGATACATCGGACGGCTCGCGGCGCCGTTCGGCGACATTGTACTCCGCGAGATGTGCTGCGTCTTGTGTCGGATACCTCAGGTTGGAGGTGGATGGAAGAGGGTCATATGGATCTGGGGACCACGGGCGTCGGAAGCGCGAAGTTGGTGGAGGCGATTCGAGCCGATGGTCTTGGAACATATTGTCGTTAAAGTCGTAATGTCGTCGGGTCGTGAACTTCGTCAGAAGGGTCAGTATCAAGATACCAGAAGAGGTCGCTACTTGGATTGACGTTCAAGGCGAAGGCACATCGGGTCGAGCGGTGGGAGAGACTCGAGAGATGCACACAACGGGCGCCTATTTCGCCGCCGTACTTCCCCAGAACAATCTAAGCGCTAAGCGCCCACGTGTGTGCGTGGTTGAGTAGTTGGGTGGGCGCAGGGCAGCGCGCGGATGCCCTCCTGCCCCCCGCTGTGGGCGATCGGCGATCGGCTGCCTGCGTGGCGTGTCCTCGGCGGCGGCCGTGCAGGCTGCCAGGACACGAATCGCGGACTCGACTGGGTGCGTGTCCTTCTTGTTCTGCCTCTTGTTCTGCCTCTTGTTCTGCCTCTCATTCTGCGTCTCCTTGTTCTGCGTGTTAGAGCTCGGGCGTGTCCTTCTTCCGCCTCTTATTCTGTGCTCATTCTGCGCATGCATGCTTCGCCTGCCAGTGGTGGACTTCGTGCGGCGGGTTTTATTCGGCGGCGGAGGAGCTGGTCCGAGAAGAGCAGACTCGTCCGTGCTCGCAGGAAATACCGCATACATCCGCGAGTACCACTACTGAGCCAGACGCAGACGCCCGCACTCTCCTCCCACATCCTCTCGCGTCTCTTGCCTCACACCGCCACCACACGCTCTCCCGCTCGCATCGACAGTTGGAATGGCCGAGTCTTGGCGTTCTCGCCGCGTACCGCTCCTCGCCGCGACGTTCTTCGCAGTACACGGCGCAAGCGTCGAGTGAGCCAAGTCCCAAATATTGAACGCACCTCGCCTCCTCGCAGAACGCCCGTCCTCCCCGCATGCGACGCCGTCGCCCTCTCGCGCGCCGCACTCGAACATGGCGGGAAAGCCAGACACTACGCCGCCTCGCACTGTGCTCGATACGCGAACACAGTCCCACGCCGTCCACAGCGCCCTCCCCCGGCGACCGCGGCCTGCCGTCTCCCGCCCCCGCCAAACGAACGTGCGCCGCGCGACGAGCCCAAGGCACTTTTATGCGCAGCGAGCATCGCACCATCCGCGGAAGGTGAGTAAAACCTCGACTACCGTCTGCAGTATGGATACACATACCAGACCCACCCGCAGCAGTGGCGATCTCCGCGCAGGGAACGTCCGCCCTCTCGCCTGCCTGCGTGCACCGTGTCCCGTCTCGTCGTCGCCGCCGCCCGTGCGATTCCCCGAACACCACACGGCCCCCACTTGTACCGCGTTCTTCGCGGCTGCCCCGCCCAGGCGCCGACACATCTTCTGGGCTTGTACCGCGTCGCCCCAGCGTTCCGGAGAGCGGCGGCGAGGTGCGCGGGCGCGTTCCACCGGCCACGAGTGCTCGAGTCCCAAATGGCGCGGTGGCGGCCGCGCAGAAGGGAACACCACGATTCCCCGAGCAGAGCGGTGCTGCGTCGAGCTGGGAACTCGAGAGTAAGTACAGTGTCGAGCGGGCTGATCAGAGTAAGCCTACCGAAACGCCGTCAACAACGCGTGGCATGCGCGATGCATACCACAAAGCTCGTGCGCGTTCCGAGTACGTCTCGTCGGCCGTCCCTCGCGATCCTCTCAAGCACTTGGAAGACACTCACCAGCCCGCGACCCTCGTAGCCTCCGAGTGCGAACCTGACCAGCACGTGTGTGACGCCAGAACATGCCGGTGAGTGATCGCCCACGCGCCTTGCACGCATTCGACTGACCGTAGGGCCCGCCGAGCAGATTCGAGGGGAAGGGGTGGTGGAGGGGGGTGAAAGGCGATCGTGAGGGGTAAGCGCAGGCTGCGACGCGTATATTGGCCTGTCTGTGCTCGGCTCAGCGCTTCAGCGCCCGCTCCGATCTATCATGTACCACGTAATATTCTAGTTCACACATCAATATATATGTCCGCAGGCTGGCGAGCAAGTCCGCAACGGTGCGGCGCGGTGCAGCAGCCGATCTAACCATCTATTCCGTTTCGGGCAGCCCCAGGCGCTCACCGGCGCTCCGCGACTTTCTTCCTCACGGCCACCCTCCTGCATGCCGCCCGCCGCCCGCCATCCCGACGACCCTCGTTTTGTGTACCGTAACATCGGGTAGCGATATGAAATTAGTCTACGACGCGCTCTGTCTGGCATGCAGGCAAGCGCACAACATGACCGGGACCCATAGCGTGAGTGCTCGCCTTCTACCGCCTGGCGGGCCTCACAACTGACTATACCCGCACAGAAATGAGCAGGGACGTTCTCCGCGCCAGAGCGCAAACTATCGCTCAAAAGGGAGGCAGCCGTGTTGCTGCGCGCGACACTGCATCCGCGTCACAGTCCCCGCTTACCACCGGCCCTCGTCCTTGCACGGACACGCGGTGTGTCGGAAGAAGACGCCGCGTACCCTTGGAGTTGTCATTCTGCGCTGGCGTGGCATCTGACCCTCTCCCTTGGACGCCGCCGTCCTCCACTTCCCTCGTCCACGCAGCCCCAGGGCCTCACTCGACTGCCAAAGCGTCGTGCAACGCCTCGCAGGCGTTGCGGAGCAGGCTCGATATGTCCCGGGCAGCGTATAACGTGTTCCCCTAGCAATGCCTGCCGACGGCGCGTATGCGGCCGCGGACTCACGCGGAACGCTCTGTATTCGTACCGCAAGACGGACGAGTGCGTACGGCTCGTCCGCGACCGCGCTCGCGCCAGTCCGCGCCTTGTGGTATCACACGCAGCCTTCCCCGATGGCGAACATGCACAGTGGGCACAAGCACTGGCACCTGCATGCTCATCTCGGGGCTGAGCCGGGCGAGACGGTGCGTTGCTTGTTCGTCCTGCGCGGTTTACGGGTGCTAACACTTCACCTCTGAGCTCAGTACGAGGCCGGCAGCATCCGCACGATCTGGTGCCCCGACGTTCGCCTCCCTCGCAGATGAACTACCGGGACGTCTCGACTCGAGCGCGTCCTGAACTGCCGGGACGTCCCGAGTCGAGACGAGACGTCGCACGACCGCGACATGCGTATCTTCTCGCTACCGTGCGCGTGTGCGAGCGGTCGTATAGCGTATGCCGACGCAGTTACAGTGGAAAGTGAGTCGATGTACGGAGCCATTGCGACCATGTAAGAGCATGTTCGCCGTCGATTGACCTAGTACGCCGACCTCGTCGGCGTGTTGTCTCTCTAGTACTAGTACATAGTACACATTACTTATCCAACTAATATCACAATCCGGGATTAATGGGATTTTTGACGCGGCGCCCTCCAGGACAGCGCGCGTGAGTGTGCCGCCATCTTGGGGCACCCTGTCCGATCTCGAGTATCCGACAGCGGGACGAGGGCGGCCAGGGTGCCTGCGCGGCAGCACGCGCTGTCCGGGATCATGCTCTCCTTCTGCGGCAAGCTCAAAGCGAGCACATCCGCCAATAGCTCGCCCGGTGAAACAAAAAATATATTCTTGACCTGCAGCACAAACGTAGCCACGAACACTAGTAGGAAATTTATGCCCTCCGAGTCCACGCTGGCCAGCTGCTCGTCGGATCATGCACAGTACGCGAGGCCGTACTTGGCGGTAACGAGCAGGGTGCCAGGGATGGGGCGTGCAATTTCCTCTGTGCGCCGTGATCTGGGCGGGACACCCTGGAAACACAAGTCAGCTAGCGAGAGGACGCGGCGGCTACGTACTGGGTGTGAGCATGCCGCAGCGCCGCGTGCCGGTCGAGAACGTCTGCGCGTTCCAATATCCGATTCGCCGTCAATCCATTTTGCGCATTTGTCTCCGTCCGCCTTCCGCCGAACCTATCGAGTGCGTACGGGTGCGGCGATAATTTTTTTGGCTCCGATGGCGTCGACGCTTGCTGCGTTGCTTTGGTACGTGCAGGGGAGCACGGGTGTCGAGCAGCGGGGTGGGGCGCCCATATCTACGCTCGAGGTGCATGTTTCTCCCGGGCGGAAACGAGACCGACCGACGGCGACGGACCATCGTCGCTTGGATGGCGCTGTAAGCTGGGGTGCGCACGCCGATTTAGTGTGAGACTAGACGCACCGAAACGCGTCGCAGGACGACGCGAACTGGGCCCGACACGCTGATTATTCTTGTCGAGCCGGGCAAAGGCACCCAAGGGACGGCATTGATTGGGGCTCGTATCGGGTTGCGACGGCGCGTGCGCACCCCGTCGATGCATGGAAGCGCATCCCCAGAACGGCGTCGCGCGGGTGTGTGATCTCATGACGGTGTTGCGCGATTTCTGTGCCCGGCCGTGGGATGGCTCAGTGCGAGGAACCTGGACCACTCTGCACAGACGTCCCGGTAATCCCATTAACGCACGCAATCGACACATGGAGACATACGCACAACGTTCTACGGCGGGCGTCCGTAGACCCAGCCGTCTGTGCATGATTTTCCAGGGGCGGCTTCCATTGGCATGGCTCGAAAGTGGCTGGATCGCGTCGTGACCGGATCACGATGAAATTCGCTGAAACGACACGACCGCTTGCACTCCATACACCGGGTGGAACATACGAATACGCACGGCGGGCAGCCGCGACGTCGGCTGGCAGTGCGCCGTTTGCTGGGTGTCCACGGCCGATGGCGGAGGAGACGGAGATAGTTCCGGGTCGGGTTAGATCGCGCTGTAACCAGGTGAGCATGCGCGGAGCATGGACTACTGTGGACATACCAGATGGCAGGTGGCGCGGACGCGAACTGAGCGGCGCGCAAAACGTTCTCTATGCGAGGCCGTGAATTTGTCTGTCTGCGAAGAGGGTGCAACTCTAATGTTCTCGAACCGCGTTGCAACGGTCTGAGCGTATAGCGTCTATACACGAGAGTGCTTCCTACGAGTTGCGCGGGATATGGTCTAGAATTCGCTGCGGAACAAGCAAATCTCTCCGCGAGCACACGAAAAGTCCTGAAAACGGGCGAAACGAGTTCTACTCAGATCAGCGTGTGATTTCGCGTGCGGGTGCGAGGCGTGTACAGGATTACACTCACGACGTTCCACATCCCTGGTCGTCGAACTCGTCGGCCCGCGAGCGATCTTCTGTGCGCATCCGCGATCGGCCCAAGAGGCGGCGCCGAGTTCGAGTCGCATGGCACTGTAACTCCGTGAGGGTGTGCGGTACATGGCATGGAGTAGACGTACCAAGTTGCGACTCGCGGCGACGTGAATCGAGTGCGGGGCGAGCCGTTCCCCATGCAGGCCCACCCAATGGCCCCAAGAAGGAGCTCGAGTGAATGTTCTCCAATCACCTCGCAACGGCGTCAGCGCACGCCATCTGTGCATGGGAGTGTGTCGTCGAAGTTGCGTGGGGAGGCGTCGTGCATGCGTTGTGGGGTGGACAATATTCTGAGCGCGCCCGCGAGATGGCTTGAGAAATGGGCGAAATGAGTTTCGCTCGGAGAAGCGTGCAACTTTGCATACACATGCCCGGCGTATACACGAGTCGGCCTGAGAAGTGGCACGCCAGGCGTCTGCATACCCGTCCGCGCGCGAACGATTCTCTGTGCGGGCCTGCGAAATCGCAAGAAATGGACGGAAATGTGATCAGCTCGTATCGCGCTGCAAATTCATATGCGTGTGCGGCACGTACAGGAGAGTCGACGCTCGAAAGCGCGCCGCACGGGAACACAAATTGGGCGCGGGGTGGACGATCCACTGTCTGTGCCCATGGAATGGCCTCAAGATGACGAAAATGGTTTCTGCGCGGATCGCCGCGTAACTCCAGGGTCGGGCGCCGTACTAACAAGGGAGGTCGCGGCCAGAGTCGCGCTGCGAGGGCTTGCGAACTGGGCGCGCGGTGAGCGAATATGTGTTTGTGTCCATGAAATCGCTCGAAAACGAGCCGATTTTTTTCTACTCGGATCGCGCTGCGATTCAATGGGCGTATGCGTTTTGTGCACGAAGGATGACGTACAATGTTACGCTGCAGCGCGTCGAGAACCCAGTGCGCGGCGGGCGATCTTCGGTGCACATGCACGAAATTGCACATTGGGCAGGGCCTGCGCTATTCCCCCCGGGTCGCGTTGCAAATCGACGTGTGTACTCGGACCATATGGGGCAGCAAACGTGCCAAAATGCGTGGCGAGGGGTGCCGCGTACGGGGAGCGGTACACACTTCGCTCGGGGGGAGCCCATGAATTCGCCCGAAAGTGCACTTGTACATTTTCGGCGCGGCGCCCGTCGCATGTCGGGATGCGGGCCGTGGTGTATGGGCGAGTGCGCATGCGAATTTCCAGCACGCGGGGACGGGTGCGAGGCCGGGGGTACACGAATGTTTTCGCGGGGCCATGAAAATACGAGAAAATGTCGATTTTCATTTCGGCGCAGAACGTGTGCGGACGCTGGGGGTGCGTGCGGTGGTTATACACGCGCGCGTTCGCAGAAGGGCACAGGGAGGGGGCGAGATCCCAGTGCGGGGCGGGCAATCCATTGTGGGGCCCCCGAGGCCTTTGCCAGGCGGACGTGCCTCCCGATCACAGACGATTCGGATCGCGAGCGCACGGCACGGGACGCATGGGCGAGCCATCCCGGAGTGGCGGTCGCGTCGCCGCGGCGTCGGGTGCTGTACTCAGGGTCGGGCGACGGGCAGAGCGGGCGCACGCGGGAGATGTGGGTGCCCATGGTATCGGGGGAACAAAGGGTGTTTTCCGACGCCAAGGCAGCACGGATGCACGCCGCCGCGGTCCGAGGCACAAGGCCCTGTGTGGAACGTCACCGTCAGCAATACGGATCACGCCAAACGTGGGGCGGGGCGGGCAACGACTGGCTCCCACATATTCGGACTGGGACTTTCGGACTCGCGACGCGGAGAGTAGCGCACGGTGAAACTGCTCGATTATAGGCGATATCGCAACTACGACACGCTATACTGATGTACGTACGTGCGTGGGGCTGGGCGCGGCGGAGGACGCGAGCGCGCAGAGCTCCCGGCAGGTGCAAGGCCCGTGCGCGGCGCAGCGCCATGTCCGTGTGGGTACAAATAGAGGGTGAGGCGGGGCTGCACTCGGGCAAGCTCGTTCCTCTGCTGCACACCGATCCCCGCCGTCATGGTATCTATCCGCGACGTGCGATGCTCCGTCTTCGATGCTTGCCAACGACTCCGCGCCGTGCTCGCACCGTCCCTACAGCATGGGTGTAGGACGCGCAGGCACGTCCGTCCCGGCCTGCAGCTCGCTGACCCGCAGTGCATCTCTGCAGAAATGCAGCCCGCTCCACGCGCGCGCGCTGGTCGTGCTCACAGACGATCAGGTACGTGCATCTGGTACTCGGGCATACAGAGCGTGACTGATTAGAAGCACCGCTTGCACAGGGCTCGGCGCGGTACAGAAGGGAAGGGCGGGTGGCGGCAGCGAGGGAGCAGCAGTAGATTGACTCACCATGTGTTGTAGTACGAAATCGTGGCCTGCCGCTGCCACGAGTGACATGGCGCCTGGGCAGGAAGGCTTCGCGCGAGGCCGCGCGGGCAGGCGGTTGCGCCAGAGCCTGGGATCGGCGCGCAGAGTAGGGCTGCGGCGTGCTGCCTACGACGGAGCGTGCCTGCGAGCTGCCGTCAGATGGCTAGAGTGGGTGTGGCTCCGGCCCGTTGAACACAGCCCGGTGGCGGCGACGAAGGTGGCGCTGTTGGGCGAGCATGGGAGGGGCACCAGGTCGCCGCTGCGCGGGATGGCGGGGCGGCGATGGCGAGGCGGGGGGCATGCTCGGTGCAGGGGATGGCTTGCGGGAGCCATTGCAGGTCACGCTAAGGTATGGTGTATCAGCTCAGCAGTAGTAGCGTGCAATGTGAAGCTGCCCACCAATGTCAGCTCGTCGTCGCGAGCACTCCCGCCGCCTGTTTGTCTCTTGCCCAGCTGGCTGGTATCTGTTTCTGTCTCAGATTCTGTGCTCGTCCCCGCCTTTGTCGAGACGGTATGTAGCCTACCTACATAGATATCCCGCGGGCGTCGCCGCAGACGGTGGTTGGGTTCAAAGAGCATGGATGTGGGAAACTGGCGACTTTGCGGCCAAGTCGCCGTGCGCTCGGGTGCTTGCCCAATGCTCAACTCACGCCCTCGACATCGCGAGCTGTGCGCTGCTACCGCGCGTCGAACGACTACAACCGCGCCTGCACCAAGCACATCACGGGCAACATCGGGCACACCGTGCACGAGTGTGTGCTCAATACCGCGTTCACCTCGCAGACGTTTGGGCACGCGAAGCGCTGAAGAAGCACCTCACGCCGCTCTTCCTGGTCGACAACGTCGTCGACACGCTCACGACGCTCTCGGACTCGCCCATCGAGAGCCTGTCGGTGCAGTGCCACAAGGAGGACGAGGTGGAGACGTGCTCCGCGCGCAGGCTGCGCGCGGAGCGCGGCGAGCACGGCTTCTACCAGCACCTGCACGAGATCAGCGCGAGCATCGTGAGCGACCTCGCGGACGCGCGACGAGCCCACGTACGACCCCAGCAGCGCCTCGGAGCCGTCCTCGTCCTCGCCGCCGTCCACGTCCTCTCCGTCGTCCTCGTCCCGTCCCCGCTCGCGGTCGCGCCCGAACATGCTCGGGTCGACGATGAGGTTCACCTGGACGCCCTCGCCTGCGCCGCCCTTTCCCTTCTTCCCCTTCTTCTGCTTCCCACCCGGAAGCCCCTGCACCGGCAGGACCATCATGCCGCTGGGACCCGCAGTGTATGGCGAGGCCTTCGGCTTCCGCGCCCCACAGCAGCATGGGTAGATGAGGAAGAGGAAGGAGCACCCGAGGAACGTGAGAACCGAGAGCACGTAGAGGAGATACGCGGGAAGCTTGTTCGCGGGCGGAGCCGGCGACGGCGGCTTGATGATCTGCCACGGCTGAGTGAGCACGACTCGACCGCACGCCGGACGCCGGACGCGGAAAACATCCGCAGAAGCAGACATTAAGGATACGGGGGCGGTAGTGGCGGAGTACGCACCAGTGCAGCATATATAGAGGACACCGCGGCGGTCAGCGCGAGCAGGACCTGCACCCACCGCACGGCGAGCCGCTTCTTGGGGCCCTGCGTGATCAGCCGCCCCCGCTCGTCGACGCTGCCCACCGTCCGCTCCGGATCCTCCTCGTCCTTCGGGCCAGGCTTGCCACTGGCAAACTCGCGCTCCAGCATACGGATCCGCTCCTCCTTGGTCTCCGGATCCAGCGTATGGTCCCCATCAGTCGCATTGCCGCCCCAGGGGACAGTAGTCTGATCGCGGGAGTATCCAGAGTGCGAGCCATATGACGAGCCGTACGGGTAAGTGGGTGGCGGAGAGTACGGCTCGGGGAAGGGGTCGCGCTCGAATGTGTATGCAGGGTCGAACGGGGATCGTTCCTGCTTGGCTTCGCCACCTCCTCTGAGGTCTGGCGCGCCAGACGGGGAGAGGGCGCGGTGGGGGTTGGGGTGATCTGGTGCATACCACCCACGCGCGAAGGACGGGAACTGCGCGATGTCGATCTCGGAGGACGGACTCACGACCTGCTCTTGCCGGCCCCGCGATAAGTGCGCAGTAGAGGGGTCGCTGTACATAGAGTGAGCGGGCGGCGGGAGGGAGAAGGGGCGCCGCATGGGCGAGCGGGGTGTGAACAAGTGCGACTGCGAGCTAGAAGCGGACGGCGATGCGAGAGAAGGCGGGCTGAGCGAGTCCATGCGTGCGAGAGGGCGCGAGAGCTGCGGCGACGGCGGGTACGGATCGTACGGCCTGAACGGTGGCTGCTGGGCCAGGTAGTGCTCGTTCCGGTTGAGCGTGCGGGCGTAGTCCGCGAGGTCGAGGGCTTCCACGGACACATCGGACGGCTCACGGCGCCGTTCGGCGACATTGTACTCCGCGAGATGTGCTGCGTCTTGTGTCGGATACCTCAGGTTGGAGGTGGATGGAAGAGGGTCATATGGATCTGGGGACCACGGGCGTCGGAAGCGCGAAGTTGGTGGAGGCGATTCGAGCCGATGGTCTTGGAACATATTGTCGTTAAAGTCGTAATGTCGTCGGGTCGTGAACTTCGTCAGAAGGGTCAGTATCAAGATACCAGAAGAGGTCGCTACTTGGATTGACGTTCAAGGCGAAGGCACATCGGGTCGAGCGGTGGGAGAGACTCGAGAGATGCACACAACGGGCGCCTATTTCGCCGCCGTACTTCCCCAGAACAATCTAAGCGCTAAGCGCCCACGTGTGTGCGTGGTTGAGTAGTTGGGTGGGCGCAGGGCAGCGCGCGGATGCCCTCCTGCCCCCCGCTGTGGGCGATCGGCGATCGGCTGCCTGCGTGGCGTGTCCTCGGCGGCGGCCGTGCAGGCTGCCAGGACACGAATCGCGGACTCGACTGGGTGCGTGTCCTTCTTGTTCTGCCTCTTGTTCTGCCTCTTGTTCTGCCTCTCATTCTGCGTCTCCTTGTTCTGCGTGTTAGAGCTCGGGCGTGTCCTTCTTCCGCCTCTTATTCTGTGCTCATTCTGCGCATGCATGCTTCGCCTGCCAGTGGTGGACTTCGTGCGGCGGGTTTTATTCGGCGGCGGAGGAGCTGGTCCGAGAAGAGCAGACTCGTCCGTGCTCGCAGGAAATACCGCATACATCCGCGAGTACCACTACTGAGCCAGACGCAGACGCCCGCACTCTCCTCCACATCCTCTCGCGTCTCTTGCCTCACACCGCCACCACACGCTCTCCCGCTCGCATCGACAGTTGGAATGGCCGAGTCTTGGCGTTCTCGCCGCGTACCGCTCCTCGCCGCGACGTTCTTCGCAGTACACGGCGCAAGCGTCGAGTGAGCCAAGTCCCAAATATTGAACGCACCTCGCCTCCTCGCAGAACGCCCGTCCTCCCCGCATGCGACGCCGTCGCCCTCTCGCGCGCCGCACTCGAACATGGCGGGAAAGCCAGACACTACGCCGCCTCGCACTGTGCTCGATACGCGAACACAGTCCCACGCCGTCCACAGCGCCCTCCCCCGGCGACCGCGGCCTGCCGTCTCCCGCCCCCGCCAAACGAACGTGCGCCGCGCGACGAGCCCAAGGCACTTTTATGCGCAGCGAGCATCGCACCATCCGCGGAAGGTGAGTAAAACCTCGACTACCGTCTGCAGTATGGATACACATACCAGACCCACCCGCAGCAGTGGCGATCTCCGCGCAGGGAACGTCCGCCCTCTCGCCTGCCTGCGTGCACCGTGTCCCGTCTCGTCGTCGCCGCCGCCCGTGCGATTCCCCGAACACCACACGGCCCCACTTGTACCGCGTTCTTCGCGGCTGCCCCGCCCAGGCGCCGACACATCTTCTGGGCTGTACCGCGTCGCCCCAGCGTTCCGGGAGAGCGGCGGCGAGGTGCGCGGCGCGTTCCACCGGCCACGAATGCTCGAGTCCCAAATGGCGCGGTGGCGGCCGCGCAGAAGGGAACACCACGATTCCCCGAGCAGAGCGGTGCTGCGTCGAGCTGGGAACTCGAGAGTAAGTACAGTGTCGAGCGGGCTGATCAGAGTAAGCCTACCGAAACGCCGTCAACAACGCGTGGCATGCGCGATGCATACCACAAAGCTCGTGCGCGTTCCGAGTACGTCTCGTCGGCCATCCCTCGCGATCCTCTCAAGCACTTGGAAGACACTCACCAGCCGCGACCCTCGTAGCCTCCGAGTGCGAACCTGACCAGCACGTGTGTGACGCCAGAACATGCCGGTGAGTGATCGCCCACGCGCCTTGCACGCATTCGACTGACCGTAGGGCCCGCCGAGCAGATTCGAGGGGAAGGGGTGGTGGAGGGGGGTGAAAGGCGATCGTGAGGGTAAGCGCAGCTGCGACGCGTATATTGGCCTGTCTGTGCTCGGCTCAGCGCTTCAGCGCCCGCTCCGATCTATCATGTACCACGTAATATTCTAGTTCACACATCAATATATATGTCCGCAGGCTGGCGAGCAAGTCCGCAACGGTGCGGCGCGGTGCAGCAGCCGATCTAACCATCTATTCCGTTTCGGGCAGCCCCAGGCGCTCACCGGCGCTCCGCGACTTTCTTCCTCACGGCCACCCTCCTGCATGCCGCCCGCCGCCCGCCATCCGACGACCCTCGTTTTGTGTACCGTAACACGGGTAGCGATATGAAATTAGTATACGACGCGCTCTGTCTGGCATGCAGGCAAGCGCACAACATGACCGGGACCCATAGCGTGAGTGCTCGCCTTCTACCGCCTGGCGGGCCTCACAACTGACTATACCGCACAGAAATGAGCAGGGACGTTCTCCGCGCCAGAGCGCAAACTATCGCTCAAAAGGGAGGCAGCCGTGTTGCTGCGCGCGACACTGCATCCGCGTCACAGTCCCCGCTTACCACCGGCCCTCGTCCTTGCACGGACACGCGGTGTGTCGGAAGAAGACGCCGCGTACCCTTGGAGTTGTCATTCTGCGCTGGCGTGGCATCTGACCCTCTCCCTTGGACGCCGCCGTCCTCCACTTCCCTCGTCCACGCAGCCCCAGGGCCTCACTCGACTGCCAAAGCGTCGTGCAACGCCTCGCAGGCGTTGCGGAGCAGGCTCGATATGTCCCGGGCAGCGTATAACGTGTTCCCCTAGCAATGCCTGCCGACGGCGCGTATGCGGCCGCGGACTCACGCGGAACGCTCTGTATTCGTACCGCAAGACGGACGAGTGCGTACGGCTCGTCCGCGACCGCGCTCGCGCCAGTCCGCGCCTTGTGGTATCACACGCAGCCTTCCCCGATGGCGAACATGCACAGTGGGCACAAGCACTGGCACCTGCATGCTCATCTCGGGGCTGAGCCGGGCGAGACGGTGCGTTGCTTGTTCGTCCTGCGCGGTTTACGGGTGCTAACACTTCACCTCTGAGCTCAGTACGAGGCCGGCAGCATCCGCACGATCTGTGCCCCGACGTTCGCCTCCCTCGCAGATGAACTACCGGGACGTCTCGACTCGAGCGCGTCCTGAACTGCCGGGACGTCCCGAGTCGAGACGAGACGTCGCACGACCGCGACATGCGTATCTTCTCGCTACCGTGCGCGTGTGCGAGCGGTCGTATAGCGTATGCCGACGCAGTTACAGTGGAAAGTGAGTCGATGTACGGAGCCATTGCGACCATGTAAGAGCATGTTCGCCGTCGATTGACCTAGTACGCCGACCTCGTCGGCGTGTTGTCTCTCTAGTACTAGTACATAGTACACATTACTTATCCAACTAATATCACAATCCGGGATTAATGGGATTTTTGACGCGGCGCCCTCCAGGACAGCGCGCGTGAGTGTGCCGCCATCTTGGGGCACCCTGTCCGATCTCGAGTATCCGACAGCGGACGAGGGCGGCCAGGGTGCCTGCGCGGCAGCACGCGCTGTCCGGGATCATGCTCTCCTTCTGCGGCAAGCTCAAAGCGAGCACATCCGCCAATAGCTCGCCCGGTGAAACAAAAATATATTCTTGACCTGCAGCACAAACGTAGCCACGAACACTAGTAGGAAATTTATGCCCTCCGAGTCCACGCTGGCCAGCTGCTCGTCGGATCATGCACAGTACGCGAGGCCGTACTTGGCGGTAACGAGCAGGGTGCCAGGGATGGGGCGTGCAATTTCCTCTGTGCGCCGTGATCTGGGCGGGACACCCTGGAAACACAAGTCAGCTAGCGAGAGGACGCGGCGGCTACGTACTGGGTGTGAGCATGCCGCAGCGCCGCGTGCCGGTCGAGAACGTCTGCGCGTTCCAATATCCGATTCGCCGTCAATCCATTTTGCGCATTTGTCTCCGTCCGCCTTCCGCCGAACCTATCGAGTGCGTACGGGTGCGGCGATAATTTTTTTGGCTCCGATGGCGTCGACGCTTGCTGCGTTGCTTTGGTACGTGCAGGGAGCACGGGTGTCGAGCAGCGGGGTGGGGCGCCCATATCTACGCTCGAGGTGCATGTTTCTCCCGGGCGGAAACGAGACCGACCGACGGCGACGGACCATCGTCGCTTGGATGGCGCTGTAAGCTGGGGTGCGCACGCCGATTTAGTGTGAGACTAGACGCACCGAAACGCGGCGCAGGACGACGCGAACTGGGCCCGACACGCTGATTATTCTTGTCGAGCCGGGCAAAGGCACCCAAGGGACGGCATTGATTGGGGCTCGTATCGGGTTGCGACGGCGCGTGCGCACCCCGTCGATGCATGGAAGCGCATCCCCAGAACGGCGTCGCGCGGGTGTGTGATCTCATGACGGTGTTGCGCGATTTCTGTGCCCGGCCGTGGGATGGCTCAGTGCGAGGAACCTGGACCACTCTGCACAGACGTCCCGGTAATCCCATTAACGCACGCAATCGACACATGGAGACATACGCACAACGTTCTACGGCGGGCGTCCGTAGACCCAGCCGTCTGTGCATGATTTTCCAGGGCGGCTTCCATTGGCATGGCTCGAAAGTGGCTGGATCGCGTCGTGACCGGATCACGATGAAATTCGCTGAAACGACACGACCGCTTGCACTCCATACACCGGGTGGAACATACGAATACGCACGGCGGGCAGCCGCGACGTCGGCTGGCAGTGCGCCGTTTGCTGGGTGTCCACGGCCGATGGCGGAGGAGACGGAGATAGTTCCGGTCGGGTTAGATCGCGCTGTAACCAGGTGAGCATGCGCGGAGCATGGACTACTGTGGACATACCAGATGGCAGGTGGCGCGGACGCGAACTGAGCGGCGCGCAAACGTTCTCTATGCGAGGCCGTGAATTTGTCTGTCTGCGAAGAGGGTGCAACTCTAATGTTCTCGAACCGCGTTGCAACGGTCTGAGCGTATAGCGTCTATACACGAGAGTGCTTCCTACGAGTTGCGCGGGATATGGTCTAGAATTCGCTGCGGAACAAGCAAATCTCTCCGCGAGCACACGAAAAGTCCTGAAAACGGGCGAAACGAGTTCTACTCAGATCAGCGTGTGATTTCGCGTGCGGGTGCGAGGCGTGTACAGGATTACACTCACGACGTTCCACATCCCTGGTCGTCGAACTCGTCGGCCCGCGAGCGATCTTCTGTGCGCATCCGCGATCGGTCTAAGAGGCAAAGCCGAGTTCGAGTCGTATGGCACTGTAACTCCGTGAGGGTGTGCGGTACGTGGCATGGAGGAGACGTACCAGGTTGCGACTCGCGGCGATGTGAATCGAGTGCGTGGTGAGCCGTTCCCCATGCGGGCCCACCCAATGGCCCCAAGAAGGAGCTCGAACGAATCTTCTCCAATCACGTCGCGACGGCGTCAGCGCATGCCGTCTGTGCATGGGAGCGTGTCGTCGAAGTTGCGTGGTGAGGCGTCGTGCATGCGTTGTGTGGCGGATAATATTCTGAGCGCGCCCGCGAGATGGCTCGAGAAATGGGCGAAATGAGTTTCGCTCGGAGAAGCGTGCAACTTCGCATGTACATGCGCGGCGTATACACGAGTCGGCCTGCGAAGTGGCACGCCAGGCGTCTGCATACCCGTCCGCGCGCGAACGATTCTCTGTGCGGGTCCGCGAAATCGCAAGAAATGGACGGAAATGTGATCAGCTCGTATCGCGCTGCAAACTCATACGCGTGTGCGGCACGTACAGGAGAGTCGATGCTCGAAAGCGCGCAGCGCGGGAACACAAATTGGGCGCGGGGTGGACGAACCACTGTCTGTGCCCATGGAATGGCCTCGAGACGGCGAAAATGGTTTCTGCGCGGATCGCTGCGCAACTACAGGGTCGGGCGCCGTACTAACAGGGGAGGTCGCGTCCAAAGTCGCGCTGCGAGGGCTTGCGAACTGGGCGCGCGGTGAGCGAATATGTGTTTATGTCCATGAAATCGCTCGAAAAAGAGCCGACTTTTTTCTACTCGGATCGCGCTGCAATTCAGTGGGTGTATGCATTTTGTGCACGAAGGATGACGTACAATGCTACGCTGCAGCGCGTCGAGAACCCAGTGCGCGGCGGGCGATCTTCGGTGCACATGCACGAAATTGCACATTGGGCAGGGCCTGCGCTATTCCCCCCGGGTCGCGTTGCAAATCGACGTGTGCACTCGGACCGCGTACGGGGAGCGGTACACACTTCGCTCGGGGGGAGCCCATGAATTCGCCCGAAAGTGCACTTGTACATTTTCGGCGCGGCGCCCGTCGCACGTCGGGATGCGGGCCGTGGTGTATGGGCGAGTGCGCATGCGAATTTCCAGCACGCGGGGACGGGTGCGAGGCCGGGGGTACACGATTGTCTTTGCGGGGCCATGAAAATGCGAGAAAATGTCGATTTTCATTTCGACGCAGAACGCGTGCGGACGCTGGGGGTGCGTGCGGTGGTTATACACGCGCGCGTTCGCAGAAGGGCACAGGGAGGGGGCGAGATCCCAGTGCGGGGCGGGCAATCCATTGTGGGGCCCCCGAGGCCTTTGCCAGGCGGACGTGCCTCCCGATCACAGACGATTCGGATCGCGAGCGCACGGCACGGGACGCATGGGCGAGCCATCCCGGAGTGGCGGTCGCGTCGCCGCGGCGTCGGGTGCTGTACTCAGGGTCGGGCGACGGGCAGAGCGGGCGCACGCGGGAGATGTGGGTGCCCATGGTATCGGGGGAACAAAGGGTGTTTTCCGACGCCAAGGCAGCACGGATGCACGCCGCCGCGGTCCGAGGCACAAGGCCCTGTGTGGAACGTCACCGTCAGCAATACGGATCACGCCAAACGTGGGGCGGGGCGGGCAACGACTGGCTCCCACATATTCGGACTGGGACTTTCGGACTCGCGACGCGGAGAGTAGCGCACGGTGAAACTGCTCGATTATAGGCGATATCGCAACTACGACACGTTATGCTGATGTACGTACGTGCGTGGGGCTGGGCGCGGCGGAGGACGCGAGCGCGCAGAGCTCCCGGCAGGTGCAAGGCCCGTGCGCGGCGCAGCGCCATGTCCGTGTGGGTACAAATAGAGGGTGGGGCGGGGCTGCACTCGGGCAAGCTCGTTCCTCTGCTGCACACCGATCCCCGCCGTCGTGGTATCTATCCGCGACGTGCGATGCTCCGTCTTCGATGCTTGCCAACGACTCCGCGCCGTGCTCGCACCGTCCCTACAGCATGGGTGTAGGACGCGCAGGCACGTCCGTCCCGGCCTGCAGCTCGCTGACCCGCAGTGCATCTCTGCAGAAATGCAGCCCGCTCCACGCGCGCGCGCTGGTCGTGCTCACAGACGATCAGGTACGTGCATCTGGTACTCGGGCATGCAGAGCGTGACTGATTAGAAGCACCGCTTGCACAGGGCTCGGCGCGGTACAGAAGGGAAGAGCGGGTGGCGGCGGCGAGGGAGCAGCAGTAGATTGACTCACCATGTGTTGTAGTACGAAATCGTGGCCTGCCGCTGCCACGAGTGACATGGTGCCAGGGCAGGAAGGCTTCGCGCGAGGCCGCGCGGGCAGGCAGTTGCGCCAGAAGCCCGAGTTCAGGCAAGAGCCTGAGACCGGCGCGCAGAGTAGGGCTGCGGCGTGCTGCCTGCGACAGAGCGTGCCTGCGAGCTGCCGTCCGATGGCTATGAGTGGGTGTGGCTCCGGCTCGTTGAACATAGCCCCGTGGCGGCGACGGAGGTGGCGCTGTTGGGCGAGCATCGGAGGGGCACCCAGGCAGCCGCTGCGTGTGATGGCGGGGTGGGAGGCATGCTCGGTGCAAGGGACGGCGCGCGGGAGCGATTGCGGTGTTTGCGTTTGTACGGGTCACACTTGATGCGCTTGTGCAGTTTGTACACTACGGCATAGTGTATCAGCTCAGCAGTAGTACCATGTAATGTAAAGCTGCCCACCGATGTCAGCTCGTTGTGAGTACTCCCGCCGCCTGTTTGTCTCTTGCACAGCTGGCTGGTATCTATTTCTATCTCAGATTCTGTGCTCGTCCCCGCCTTTGTCGAGACAGTATGTAGCCTACCTACAGAGATATCATGCAGGCGTCGCCGCAGATGGTGGTGGGGTTCAAAGAGCGTGAATGTGGGAAACTGGCGACTTTGCGCCCAAGTCGCCGCGCGCTCGGGTGCTTGCCCAATGCTGAACTCACGCCCTCGACCTCGCGAGCTGTGCGCTGCTCCTGCGCGTCGAACGACTACAACTGCGCCTGCACCAAGTGCACCATGGGCAAAATTGGGCACACCATGGACGAGTGTGCGCTCAATACTGCGCTCACCTCGCAGACGTTTGCGCACGCGAAGCGCTGAAGAAGCACCTCACGCCGCTCTTCCTGGTCGACAACGTCGGTGACACGCTCACACCGCTCTCGGACTCGCCCGTCGAGAGCCTGTTGGTGCAGTCCCACAAGGACGATGTGGCGGACAATGCTCCGCGCTCGAGGACTCTTGCAGCCTGCGCGCGGAGCGCGGCGAGCGCGACTTCTGCCAGCACCTGCACGAGATCAGCGTGAGCACCGTGAGCGATCTCGCCGACGCGCGACGAGCCCGCGTACAACCCCGGCAGCGCCTCGGAGCAGTCCTCGTCCTCGCCACCGTCCTCATCCTCGCCGCCGTCCTCGTCCTGGTCCCGCTCGCGGTCGCGCCCGAACATACTCGGGTCGATGATGAGGTTCACCTGGACGCCTTCGCCTGGGCCGCCCTTTCCCTTCTTCCCCTTCTTCTGCTTCCCACCCGGAAGCCCCTGCACCGGCAGGACCATCATCCCGCTCGGACCTGCGGTATACGGCGAGGCCTTCGGCTTCCGCGCCCCACAGCAGCATGGGTAGATGAGGAAGAGGAAGGAGCACCCGAGGAACGTGAGAACCGAGAGCACGTAGAGGAGATACGCGGGAAGCTTGTTCGCGGGCGGAGCCGGCGACGGCGGCTTGATGATCTGCAACGGCGGAGTGAGCAACACGAAGAGCACACGCCGGACGCGACGCGAAAAACATCCGCAGAAGCAGACATTAAGGTGACGGGGGCGGTAGCGGCGGAGTACGCACCAGTGCAGCATATATAGAGGACACCGCGGCGGTCAGCGCGAGCAGGACCTGCACCCACCGCACGGCGAGCCGCTTCTTGGGGCCCTGCGTGATCAGCCGCCCCCGCTCGTCGACGCTGCCCACCGTCCGCTCCGGATCCTCCTCGTCCTTCGGGCCAGGCTTGCCACTGGCAAACTCGCGCTCCAGCATACGGATCCGCTCCTCCTTGGTCTCCGGATCCAGCGTATGGTCCCCATCAGTCGCATTGCCGCCCCAGGGGACAGTAGTCTGATCGCGGGAGTATCCAGAGTGCGAGCCATATGACGAGCCGTACGGGTAAGTGGGTGGCGGAGAGTACGGCTCGGGGAAGGGGTCGCGCTCGAATGTGTATGCAGGGTCGAACGGGGATCGTTCCTGCTTGGCTTCGCCACCTCCTCTGAGGTCTGGCGCGCCAGACGGGGAGAGGGCGCGGTGGGGGTTGGGGTGATCTGGTGCATACCACCCACGCGCGAAGGACGGGAACTGCGCGATGTCGATCTCGGAGGACGGACTCACGACCTGCTCTTGCCGGCCCCGCGATAAGTGCGCAGTAGAGGGGTCGCTGTACATAGAGTGAGCGGGCGGCGGGAGGGAGAAGGGGCGCCGCATGGGCGAGCGGGGTGTGAACAAGTGCGACTGCGAGCTAGAAGCGGACGGCGATGCGAGAGAAGGCGGGCTGAGCGAGTCCATGCGTGCGAGAGGGCGCGAGAGCTGCGGCGACGGCGGGTACGGATCGTACGGCCTGAACGGTGGCTGCTGGGCCAGGTAGTGCTCGTTCCGGTTGAGCGTGCGGGCGTAGTCCGCGAGGTCGAGGGCTTCCACGGACACATCGGACGGCTCACGGCGCCGTTCGGCGACATTGTACTCCGCGAGATGTGCTGCGTCTTGTGTCGGATACCTCAGGTTGGAGGTGGATGGAAGAGGGTCATATGGATCTGGGGACCACGGGCGTCGGAAGCGCGAAGTTGGTGGAGGCGATTCGAGCCGATGGTCTTGGAACATATTGTCGTTAAAGTCGTAATGTCGTCGGGTCGTGAACTTCGTCAGAAGGGTCAGTATCAAGATACCAGAAGAGGTCGCTACTTGGATTGACGTTCAAGGCGAAGGCACATCGGGTCGAGCGGTGGGAGAGACTCGAGAGATGCACACAACGGGCGCCTATTTCGCCGCCGTACTTCCCCAGAACAATCTAAGCGCTAAGCGCCGACCGTACTATTTGCATCGTTCAGTAGTACGCCGCGGTGGACTCGACGGCGAATTGTTCTGAACTCTCAGCTCGGAGCCTGCATGGCCACCGACAAGCACGATACGTCTGGCGGTGCATGTCTATTTGACATGACCCAAGTGTGGCATGACGTCCGCGCTAGAATACTAAATCAACGGTACGCAGTGGAGAAGTTCAACAGAAATCACAGCCTCAGGAAGCAACATGTTGCGCATGTTGCATGCGGCACGAGCCCGGGAGGATTGAATATGGTCTACATTGACTACACATTCATGAGAACGCATGCGCGAAATTCATACCAATGCGAACCCACACATGCCGGGATAAGTGACTTGCACAGCAACCCTGCAGCCTGAGCTATCGGAGACACAATGCTGGCCCTATGCGAGGAAAGCTTGTAGTGCACAGCTGTTGTTAGTATGTAGGAAACAGCCTCCTCGTGTATATGGGCAGCTGGACACAGCCAGTGAGCCTAGTAATGCCATAGACTGTCCCCACCCTTGTGATATAAGCACACTGCATGTGGAAAAGCCTTCCATCTTCTAAATGTAATGATATTTGGATAAATGAAATCAACACATGTGTTGTGTATATCGCAGGCAACAGACTCATATTTAGCTTGGAAACAGCATGGATCTCATCATACTTCCTCCACCCCCACAACCACTCTTGCATTTGCTTTCATCTCACCCTAAGATGTTGGCAGCAACGCCTACACTGCAGACTGAACGTAGCTGGGTTCGGTCTGCAGTTTCAGCGTTGCACTTCACTTTTTAGGCACTGTCACCACAGTCTTCTGGCCCCCCTTCGGATATGGAGATAGTGATGGACAAAGACGAAGTATTGACACTTATGTTTCTGTTGGGCACTGTGCCTGGCCGCTGACGGAAACACAGGCTCATCAACACTTCTTGGCTTGACAGGTGCCGACAACATCTTCCACAATGCACAGTCAGCCCTTCTTGTGGCAGCATCATTGGCAACGACACTGCCGCCACAAGGGCCGGCAGAGGACCACAAGCAGGTGAGAAAGACTAGCAGCTGCTTATCGACATGTTGAAGGTGCTCATATTAGACAATAGGACCTCCAGCCGCACCGCACCGGCCTCCCCCCGGGCCAGACCTACGCCAACATGCAAGGCATGTCCCGTCCCACGGTCCCATGGCCGACTGCATCTCAGCGGTCGGCGACGTTGTGCCCCAGCTCTCTTCCCAGCCGGGAACGGAGTGGGTGCACAATCCACATCAAACTACAGACAACGGCGCAGCGCAAGCAGCGCTGCTCCAATGTGGCTGCAACTGGACTGGGCTGTGCACCAGCACGGCTCACGTTGACTTTGCCCACCAGCAACCCACCGCCTCCCCACCCCATCTTAGCGCCCCTCCACCCCCGGCTTGGGGTGAGAGGGCTCAAGATGTGATGGCAGCGTGGTTCCCCCAGCCGGGCTTTGGAAACGGGCTCTTGCCGTCCCAATCAGCGAACTCGCATGTCGGGTCCCAGGTTGGACCCTATCGGCACCACCAGGCGTCCAGATCAGTGCAGATGGCTCGGGCTCAGACTCCTTGCGGCAAGGCCGCCGCGTTGATGAAGAATCATCGTCATGAACGAGCAGGACTGGCTTGTCAAGACCTTCGACCAGCTAGTGGCCAAGTATGCCCCGAAGATGTGAAGGGGTGCTCACCAATGGGTCGTCCTACTACTATTATGCAGTGTTACTCCCTGTCGAAGTTTATGGACATCATCAGTGGCTCTCCTAGAGGATGTCGAGCATAATGAGCAAAATACTGCAAGTACTGACAGCGAGGGTCAAGGGAGAAAGGTATAGATTTGCCAATTCCGATCGATGATCAAGTTATCCTCATGTCGTCGCTACAATCTTATCTGATAATTGCGTACTTGATATCCGTCCTGAGGCACCTTGGAATTGGACCGCCCGCTAGAACTCCTGTGCAACCTCTCTACGGTACCTCAGGGAAAATCGTTGTCTTGTAACTGGCAGTACTTTGCGTTGGCCCTACGAAGGTCCCAGTAATTCGATCGTCATAGAATGCATACAGACCCAAGTACTGGACTTGTGAATCAATCTAATGCATCTCGCTACAGGCTTCGACTCGGATGACCGCTGATTTGTTAGAGGGGAGGGACCCCAAGTCGACTCTGCTTGTGATTGCTCGTGGTTTCTGCTAAGTATCATGATACTATAGAAGTAAGCGTCGAATAAGCGTCTGATCCGGAAGAGCCAGGACGAAGTAGCCTCGAATTGTACAGCCGGCGGCAGCAGGACCCCGGCAAACTCACCAAGAGCTCATATCCGTTTGGAGGCCGTTTTGGGTCCTTTTCGGGGGTCGAAAATCGGGCAGTTTTCGGGGATTTTCACATAAGATGCGGCCGGCTACGCCGGATTCGGGGGGTAGGACGCACGTAACATGGCTGTTAGCGCCCAAATAGCGCCCGGCGGGATCCCCGGCCCGACCGGGCTCGGAGACGGGCGGGTCAATTTCTATATTTTTCAGGTGGATTTCGTCCCCAGACAGTCCGAGCCGACATTACAATCAGATCAAAAAAAAAAAAAAAAAAAAAAAAAAAAAAAAAAAGACAGTCCGAGCCGGAGGTTGGGCCGCTTGGACGGCCCAGCAGGCCTTACTTTCGGAGTTAAGTCATACAACCATCCCCGGGAGGGCTTGTATTCGGGGGTCGCCGGGACTTAACCTCGGCGGCTAGAGGCCCCATTTTCGGGGAAATCGACCTCAATTTCATGTAAGTTCCGGGCCCTTCGGGCCCATTTTCGGGGATTTTGGGATATGAGCTCTTGGTGGGTTTGCCGGGGTCCTGCGGCAGCGCAGCTAAGTTGCTGATCCCTTCCGCTCTCACAATCTCTCATGTCGACGTCCACCACCCAATGCACACCGTATCTTTCTTGCTCCTCATAACGCTATGCTGGACATGTAGCTCTGTCGTGTCGATACCCTCCGGCACCCCCACGCCCATCGCCTTCGAGCTGCAGCATGAATATAGACCGCGACTCCGTGATGACCCTGACAACCTCAGTCAACTTGTCTTCGATATATCAGACCTCGCGCCGTCCCGTAGTGCAGCTACTCTTCGGGCTACTCCGACCACCGTGTTCCGCCCTCGCTCCCCGGTCGACTTCCAGCATGCTCGCCTGAGATCACTAACATCAGCGGAGAGCGAGCTGGTCGAGTGGGAGCAAGTGGAGATCCTTGCACCAGACGTCGAAGACAAGCACACCCTATCCCAGCTTTCACGCATGACGGGAAATGCATATGCCCTCCCGGGACGCAAGAACTGGTACGATATCGATTCCACGTGGAACACCGTAAGTGCCCATTCGCCCCCCTCCTCATTATCCTCGCTTGGGAGCTTATTCTGTGGTGCTCGCATGCGATCCGTTCTATTTGATGTAGAGCTTCCCATTTGGGTGGGAGGACGCGGCAGATGGCTTCCGTGGGCATGTCTTCTTGTCCTCGGATAATGCGACAGCCGTCCTCTCGATCAAGGGTACGACTCTGCAGGGCCCGACGTCCAAGAAGGACAAGTTCAACGACAATCTGCTGTTCTCTTGCTGCTGCGCGCGCGTCGACTTCACCTGGATATTTAACACGGTGTGCAAGTGCCACGCGAGTCACTGGAGGTGCGATAATACATGTCTGACCGACGCGCTCGTGCAAGACAGCCTATTCTATAATGTCGGCGTGGTGAGTTGGACGCACCGGCTCCCGGCTCTAGGACACCAGGACTGATCCATTACTGCGTACTAATAGAAACTGGTTAATAACTTGACCGCGCTGTACCCTCACGCCAATATATGGCTTGTGGGCCATTCGCTCGGCGGTGGTCTTGCCTCGCTCTTGGGAACAACATTCGGTCTTCCCGCGGTGGCCTTCGAGTCGCCAGGCGAACGTCTCGCCGCACAACGCCTTCACCTCCCGATCCCCCCTCCCTCGCTCTCCCCAGATGTAAATGTCGTTCCTTACGGCCACGCACCCGTGACGCACGTGTACCACAATGCCGACCCGATCCCCCAGGGTGTATGTACTGGCATAGGTTCTCCGTGCGCGCAAGGGGGATATGCGTTAGAGACCCATTGCCATCTGGGCAAGTCGATTGTGTACGATACGGTCGGCAAGTTGGGCTGGCGGGTCGATGTCCGGAAGCATGTCATCAAGGAGGTTATCACTCACGTAATCGAAGCGGAGCTCGACGAAGGATGGGAAGAGGACGTTGACGGTAGATTGAGAGAGGTCCCGATCGCCAGGGCGGAGGAAGACTGTATAGTAAGTCCGCGTCTACTGCGTACTCGAGCTTCAAGGCTCATTGGTTGTTCTCAGGACTGTTACAAGTGGGAGTTCGGAGACTTCAAGGATCGTGAATGAAAGTGCATGGACGCTACGCGCTCCTGTATGTATCACAAGATGTATGGTATGGATCTTCAATTGTACATCAGCCCAATCACCGCACAGTGCGTACAGTGATAATATAATACATAATGGACGGCTCGTTTTTTTGAATGTCTCACAGTCGCGTTCCCTTGCATATCCAACTTCCGAACACTCTGGCCTTGTGCAGATGCCCCCGCACAATGTGTAATCGACTTCGGGCATCAAGTCATCGGGTATTTGTCGCTATGAATATACTCCATTGCGTACATCCGGACCTCACACCTCTATTATCTAATCGACGTAAAACATAAGAGTACAAGGCAGTCATCTGCAACAGTGACAACTCATTAAATGTACAACGCAAGCTTAGCTTGAAGAATGGCACCGCTCCCGCACTTACGGCTTGACGGTCTGCGGCCCGCTATCGCTATCCCCATCCGAATCCTCAACCACGAGTGTCCCTCGCGCTCCGGCTATGCATGATCGGCCGCGTCAGCCTGCTCCTCCACGTCACCGCTCGCCACAGGCTCCTCAGGGAGGCGAACGAACGCAATGAAGATGGAGGACAGCACGACGGCGCTCAGGCAGAGGACAATGAGCATCTTCGGGAACGTCGCGACTGTCTTCGCGTACGCGAGCCCGTATACGGATGGACCGAAGATTTGCCCGCTGAATGACGGTATCCGTCAGTCGGTGAAACCGGCGCGCGGGCGAATCGCGGAGCGGGGAAAACGCACCTCAGCGACTGCACAACGCTCAGCGCGCCGAACAGCTTCCCCGAGTCGCGCCCGCCGCGGCGCTGGTACAGCGTGAGCGCGACGCTGTCCATCGCGGGCATGAAGCCCATGCCGAGCGCGCCCAGACACGACGTGGCGCCGAATATGATGCCGTTTGGGACGACCAAGAGCAGGACATACGTCAGGGCGTCCACGACGAGCGAGCCGCGCGCGAGCGTGAGGTCGAATGCGGGGGAGTGCGCGGGTGCGGCGGCGGGCTTGTCTGCCGCCGCTGTGGAGGACGCTCCCTCGAGTGGCTCGGATGGCTCTGTGGGGAGCTGGATGGGGGGAGGGGCGGGATTGCCGAATTGGATTATCACTGTTGACGGGGAGGGGGATGTCAGTACGGGGCGTGACGGACACGGGGGACGACGTACATGGCAGACCGATAGTCAAGAAGAGTGCCCTGGTAACGCCTATGGAGCTGAACCAGTAGCCGACCTATATGTTTGATAAGGGTTAGCCAGTGCCTTCTACAGGAATCGATAATTCCATACCTGTTCCGTGTTCCACTCGAAAAAGGTTTGAATGTATTGCATGAAATACACGTATGAACCCTGCAAATATGTCAGCCTAATCTATACAGCATGCGGTCGTCTCACTCACCGATAGAGAGACAGTGCAGGCATAGGCGCAGATGAGAAGGAACAGGGTCCAGTCGCGCCTCTTCCTCTTCGGCGACCCGCCCTCGCTCACCTGAGTCGGCAGAAATAGAAACAGCGGCGTCAAGAACGCGAACAGACGCTTCAGCAGAACCAGGACGCCCCCGTGCGCGTGCGCAGCGACGTATTCCTCTTCCTCGACCTTGTAGCGGATGCGCGCAGCCTCCCTGTCGCGCTTGTGCAGCGACTCTGGGACAACGAACCAGATGAGGATGGCGTAGACGATGTGTAGCGCGGCCGCGACGTAGAAGACAGAGATGAAGTTCCCTGTGAAACGAATGACCAACCCGCCGAGCGTAGGCCCTACCGCCATGCCGGTGAAGAGGAGCCCGAGGTGGCGGGAGAAGATCTTGGAACTGCGAGTGTCCCGTCAATTAGGCCGCGTGAAGCTGGTGAGGAATCTTACTCACCGCTCGGTAGCCGGTGTGCAATCAGACATGTACGCGTGTACATTACCAGAAATGGAGGTATATCCTAGGTCGGGAGTGTGAGTAGAATTCTTCGTAAAATCAAGTCAATGCCGTGATTACCTCCCAGGAAACCCTCGAGGACTGATCCAATGAGGAGGCACATGTATCCTCCGGGAAGCTGTTTGTACAAATAGTACACCGTGATGATGACGAAATCGTTTAGGACGATGCCGGTAACCGCGCAACTGAGGACCTTCGTGCGACCATAACGGTCAGAAAGCTACGAGAAGTCGTTTAGAAAAATGTGTCACTAGCAGGGGGCGAAAAACGCACCGAGCCCCACCAAGCTGTGGTTATGCAGCTCAGTACACCGATGGTAGCGGTCATCAGGACGCTCAATTCCGCCACAGCAGCGGAGACGATGGGGTCCGCATGACATTCCCTCTGGCTGGGATCTTCGGACGAGGTGAGTTATGCGCAATCCTGGTGCGCTGATTTACTCACGACCTAGTGCGGGGTCTTGGTGGGACTCATTGCCAACAGATCTGTGTACTTCGCATGCAAGGTAGGTATACAGCTCAATCTTGGCCGCCACCGTGATTGTCATCGCAATTGCAGAAAATGGCACGTATGTCACGAACCTAAGGGAAGTTCAATTCGGAACGTACAAGACCGAGACACAATAAGATAGATACTGACCACCAGGGAGAGGGTCTCTTCCACCACGGCAGGTCCCTCCACCATAGGCGGTCGACATTCTCTTCTTCCCCATCCTGGCTTTTCGCTATGGTCGCGAAGGAGCCGGCCTTTGCGAGCGTCTCTGCACTGGGTGCACGATGGTGAGGATAGACCAATTGGTGCAGCGGCTCCGTGGTCTCTTCTTCTATTGGGCTCCCGGGAACGACCAAATCCTCACCCCCCTGGAGCAGGTGCGGAACGGAATGCGCGGTAGATTGTCGGGAATCGCGGGCATGGGAACGCGAACGTGGAGGAGGGCCCTGGGGTAGGGCGACGTCGGGCGAAGAGGGGGATGCCATGGCCACACGGTGTATGAGAGCCAGATGAGCTCTTGAAGCCGTGTGCCACGTCTTCTATTATTTATGTCATATGCTGTTACAGAATCAGGCCTTCAGGGTGGTGCGAGAAGCACTTCTTCTGACTCTGGATTCGGGGAATTGATGCCCTTCCGGGTAGGAACGCCCGGTTTATCGATCATTTCCAGCAGCAGGGACGCGTTCATCGATCATCTTCAGCATGTGCCTCTCCGGGCGGTATTGGGGAAGCACGATTTTTGCGGCCCGCGTGCAAGGACACATCTCTATGAGCGCTTTCCACACCAGAACCGCCGGTTTCAGTCCGTCCAAAGCTGTCCTGACAAGTCGCCGGCCAGAATTGAGCACCCCTATTGCGGTAGTACCGAAACGACTGCGCCGCGTGGGGCTACCCTAGATAGCAGTTTCATCCCGGCATACGTACACGCATGGTCAGTACAAATACCAACATGAGACATTGGCTCCCCTCCTCGTGCACATTGCGCGTACTCCAACGACCTCAAGCATCCGCTGGGGCTACAGTCTCCTCACGCTCTCCGTGCTCCCCACCTTTGTTCTCGGTCCCCCGCAACCTAATAAAGCCAGACAACAATAAACTCACCAGCAGCGACGCACAGCAAACGATGTAAATCGTCCCAGGCATTGCCGCCACCGTGCGCATGTACGTTAAACCAAAAAGAGTCGGTCCAACAATATGTGAGCTGTGACGAGCGTTTGATGATCACATTGCGTCAGCGACGCACACTCTGAGACCAAAAGCAATGCACGCACCTCAGCGCAGATACGACGGTGAGCGCGCCGAGCAGCCGCCCGGTGTCAGAGCCGCCCCGGCGCGAGTACAGATCCAGCGCGAGACTCTGCATCACTGGTCCGAAACTCGCACCGAGAGAGATGCACATGCCCCAGATTGCGAAGAGCGCCCCAGTGGTGGCGGTGGGCGTGAGCGCGTAGAAGATTATATCGGTCACCAGTGCTACCCGCGCGAGCACCAGGTCGAGCGTGCCGGCCCGTAAGAGCGACCGAGGCGCAGGAAGATCTTCGAGCTCTTCCAATGCACTGGAGCCGAGTGAGGCTTCTGACTGCCTCGAAGGTGTGGGGGGCTTCAGAGGTGTTGACCAAAATTTCGTGAGAAGTTTGACGATCGCTACAATGATAGATTTGAGCACTGAGATTCGCTAGGTGTGATGTTGTTACTCACCGGGAAATACAAGTGTAAGGTATACCGCCTTGGACACGTTCACGCCTCCCATCCAATAATTAATCTGCAGGCGTGTCAGCTCTCTTGGTCGCGAGTACATCCACGCCTTACTCACGGTTTCCGAGGTCCAACTAAATGTAAGAGACGCATACTGTATCTGTTGGTATACTGAAGCCTATAGACACACAGTCAGGCTCTGAAATACGTCATAAACGAGAGCTACTCACCAATACCAATGTCCCGAACCCATATGCTGCTCCCAAGATGGTGAGATTCCAATCCCATCGCGGGCCTTTCCCTGGTACGGAAAGCTTCTCGGGGAGCAGTACGGCGAGCGGAGACACCACGTCGAATGCTGCAGCCCATCTTTTGAGTTTATTTGTTATCCCAGGCTCATTTCCACTAGGTTCTTGAGCGCTGCGGCGCGCTTTCAACTCTGAGGCTGGTATGGACTCCGGGACGATGAACCAGACGGAGAGACCAACGGCCAAGTCGATAGCCCCCGTAACATAGAACACAGGGAAGAGGCGGCGCGTCGCGCGCATGATGAAACCACTCAGCAGAGGGCCGACACTCATGCCAAAGAAGAGGAGCCCCATTAGCTGGGAGAACGCTCTTGACCTGCGGCAGAGTATGTTAGGTGGTTCAAAATGTTCGCACAAATCCGCCGCACCTTGTTCCTGGTTCGGTGCAATCCGAGACGTAGGCGTGCATTATAACAGAGGCAACCGAGATACCTCCCACGAGCCCCTCCACCGCAGGGCCGAGGGCATACCACCAGTATGTCCCTGGTAGCCTTTCCCAAAATGTCGCCACAATCAGGAATGTGAGGTCCGAGACCATGAGGCCAGCAACGTTGAACCCAAGAATCCTTATTCGCCCATAGCGGTCAGACAGCTGGTCGCGCCCGCACATGGTGAGCCTTTCGCCTCGTCAAAAATTGATCAAAACACATACCGAGCCCCACCACGCCGTAGTGAGTGTCGCTAGCAGCCCCGAGGTCGTCGAAAACACAGCAATCAGCCTGGCTACAGCAGCCTGCACCTTGCGGTCCGACAAGCATTCGTCCGAGCTGGCGTCGACACCGTACACATGGCAAATTGTGCGAGTGTATATTTCGATGCGGGGGGCGACGATCCCGGACGTCGATATGGCTGCTACGGCCGATAGAACAAGGATCCTGAGAATCCCGTCGGTGAGATCATCGAAAATCAGCAAGATAAGTGAACATACCAAACGGGTGACGGCTTGAGCCAACGATGTGGTCGGGAGGTCTCCGCCTCAGTGGTGTCGCTGTGGCTTACGGACCCGTACGATTCGGGCGTTGTGCTAACTGCTGCGGAGATAACGCACCACAAAGTCAACACAGCTACGCCACACGTACTGAAGCTACTCACCCTCTCCATCCGTGGGTCCGGCCGCCAAGAGCGGCTTCGACGCGGCAGACATGGCGGTAAGTAAGTAGCAGTCGTTGAAGTACAGCGCCCGCGCCCGCGCCCTTTCGGCTCCCTCCCACCCGTCACGTCTCAGAAGAAATCAGCAAGCATTGCCGCTATTCCGAGAGCCTGGTCTTGTGTATTCCAGAGAGCATGTTCCTTCTGCAGGTGCAGGTGGAACAGTTGTCCCAGGAATACAAATGGGACATTGAGCGTGAGCCAAGAAAGTGGATGTACTGAAGGAACGCCAATCAGAACGGCTGGACCACGAAATCTAATCTGCCAAGGGATCATCCCATCTTATCAGATAATTGTATGATCGCAGCCCGAGTTTCCGGCGCTTGGACTGCGCGCAGCACATCGACCTCTGTTCTCAACTAGCTACTCCCTGACGTTAAGATCAACTGTATCCCCAGCATGGTCTGTCATGTTCTTACGTCTGGTCATCGATGTCAGTCTGAGAAGCGATCCGCCTCTTTCCCGCCGGCAAACATCCACCATGCGTCCTACCGCGGACGCAGTCCAACACGGTCGATATCCCGCAAGAGCTGAAGGCCTCGCTCCGCAAGTTCCGCTTCGCGCGGCGCAACGCCGGACACGCCGCGATGGTCGTCAAGATCAACAAGCAGAAGCTGATCATGGAGGAGGTCGAGCAGTTCGACGACATCAGCATCGATGACCTCGGAGAAGGTGTGCCCCATCCCTCTCACACGCCCCAGGGATCGCGCTAGATCGGACGTTCGTCTGCGTGTGGTGCGGTGCGCCTCGCTATTGTAGAGCTGCCGGAGAACGCGCCGCGATACGTCATGCTATCGTATGAGCTCAACCATTCGGACGGCCGCAAGAGCTTCCCGCTCGTGCTCGTCAATTGGGCACCGACTACCAGCGAGACGAGCCTCTTGACGTTGCACGCGAGTGCTTTGATCGACTTCCAGAACACGGTGCGCACGGTGCAATACTGAGCATGGTATCGTAGCTGAGCGCAGGGAGTAGGCCGGCATCAATAAGGTCATCGAAGTACGAGAGGGCGCCGAGTCCCTCACAAAGGATATCGTGGACCAGCAGCTCTTGCACGCGTAAAGCGGTAACGATACGTACGCCACATACTCGAGAACTCGCATTTGGAGAAGCATCGCATCTGTATAACACCTTGGATTATCTGCTATGGGTAGCTATCGAGAACATACATTGACACACCTCACGGTTACTACGATCAGCTGTACGCGTGCATTATGCCTGCAAGAACCCAGCAATTCCCAACGACGTACACTAGCCCTCGGACCCAGAGGCCAAAGAAGACATTTTGCCCCAAGAACTCGAGCTTGTAAGCTTCGCTGAGCCATAGCGCCTGTGTTCCAATCCAGACTGCGCCCAGGGTCAACGCTCGGCGCGTGGTCATCGATAGCCGTGGTACGAGGAGTGGTAGGAACAGAGTGTACCATAAGAAGTACTGTGAAAACGGATGTCAGACCGGGATGAGCGGTCGTATGAGGGTAGTCACGTACCTGCGACGTGCACACTTTGTTAAACACAACGAATACAAATGTTTGGACAAACCACGCGAACACGAGGTCTTCTCTCCGCCTACCGAATAGCAACCCGCTGCCTAGCGCTAGAGTCATCTGAGGCACAAAGCTGGTCAGAGGCGACCGGAGGAGGCGTTTCCATAGGACCGCTTCGGGACCCGATGACGCCGTCGGATATGTCAGGTAGACCAGGTAGAAGTATGGGGAGAAATTGTGTCGGTGGTCAAGTCGTGTAAGATGGTAGAGATACGACTCGTCTAGGAATGGCTGACCCCACCTGGAAAGTCATGTCGCATTTTTAACAAGCGGATTCCCTTCGGACACGGCTATGTACTCACAGTGCATACATCGCAAGGCCTAATACCACGAAGGTCATAGCACTAATCAGCCCAAACCTAAGCGTTCGACGGTTCACCACGGTCTGGAAGAGGCTATTCCGCGGCGATCCACCAGCGCCATGGCTCCCAATCACGCCCAGGCAAGACACTCCGTAGATAAATGGGTATATCTTCCAATGCGTAGACAGTCCGAGGAGCACGGCCGAGACGTCCCATCGGTTTCGCAGCGTGTAGTAGAGAGTGGCGAGGACGAAGAGCGAGAGAACAGACTCCGAGGAACCTCGCGTAGATATAGTGAACACCAGAGGGTTGAGGAGGTGTACTGACACGAGTAAAGTCGCCAGCCGTTGTGTTGATCCATCCGCGCTACCAGAGTCCCGGTTCGTGGTATCCTTCTCCGCTTGCGTAGGACTCGCACTTGGGATTATGAAGGTGACCAGGAGCTCGTACATGAGCAGGCCGGCAAGAATGTCGCATCCCGCGAACAACAACTTGCCGAACGACGGGTGCAGCCACTCATTCGGAGCGAGGAGGGCGGCAAGGAGAGGCGTATAGCGGTAAGTTGCGCGCGTATACGGGCTCACACATCACATAAGACAAACTACGAGAGCAACGAGCACATGGACGCGCTCACCTCCCGATATCAAAGTACGACGCAAGCAACCCTACTGCATGGTTGTCCGGGGAAGGGTGGAGGACAAAGCGGGCGGCGTCACCGAAGACACGGTAGTCGACGTCCGTATATTTTACGACCGAGTGCGCGTCGTGCCATTCACTGTAAACTATGAGGACCAGCCGCAAGATAGAGGACAACAGTAGAACGCGGGAGAACGAAGGGACATGGTCGAGGATGCGGTATGAGGATGAGGGCATGACGCACAAGGGCGCCGTCCTAGCGCGCTGGGTCCGGCAAGTCCATACGGCCGCCGGCGTCGATGACATGCGGACCGGCGTCGGCGGTTGCGACTTGGATAAGTACTGCTATCTTACCCTGCGAAAACCTGACTGACAAAAGCCACACATTCGCCTGACATTGCATTGGACCGTCACCGATATATAATGAGGGAGAAAAGGCAAAAGTAACATTCCACAACAATGAGACAGAGAAGTCAAGACTAGTCCAGAACACGTATGTCTACGGCGACAAAACACTGCAGGTAGTAGGATAGCCGGGAGAGGGTGATATGCCGTTGTCATCGTTCAGATCTGAAAGGGGACATGAGCGGACGCGTTCGCACGCCAGGAATAGTATGACAACATACGTATTGTGAGAGCCACCGGAAGCCCTCTCCGTACCCTTGCCGCTGTACAACCGAGCACATGAAGATCTCAATGGGGCGGATGTCGTTCAGGGGGACCTTGCCCTGTGCCGCAAAGGCTTGTTAACATGCTTCTGGGGCAGGAAGCAAAGCAACATACCTTGCCAGTGGTCTGGTAGAGGCCAAGGTGATGCCGGAGCTCATCCTCGCTCACTGCGCCAGGCGCATCAATCTTGTTACCAAGGATGATGAACGGAACCTTGGAGAGCTCCTCAATGGAGAGGAGTGCATCCAATTCCGCCTTGGACTCGGCGAATCGCTCGAAGTCTGCGCTGTCGACGAGGAAGACAATACCGTCGACCTCGGGGAAGTAATCACGCCAAAGACGGCGGGCTGGGTGAACATGTGTTTATGAGTACCCGTTCGTATCACGGGTGGGGCACGACGCACCTTGAATGTGACCGCCCAAGTCGTAGGTGGTGAACTTCACGTTACCAATGGCAAGCTCCTCCGAAGCTGTAAATTATGTTAATGAAGTCAGCGAAAGGACAATGAATGATACTTGCTGGGATGGAGAGTGGGTTGGAGAGTGGCCAGACGATCATTCTTCAGCATGTGAAGGAGCGTCTATTGTCCCATCATTGTAAGGAGAGGGCAGATGGGGCAACGAAGTAGTCAGAGCGTACCGTCTTGCCAGCATTGTCGAGCCCGAGGAAGAGGATTTTGGCGTTCTTGTGTAGAAGGCCTAGAAAGCATGGTTCGAACAGCGCGTTCCACGATGAATGTGTGCAGGTACAAACGCACCAAGCTGTGCGAGAACGTCCCAGAACCAGTTGATAATGAACATGGTGTAGTCGTCGAAGGGGTGCACAGAGAAGGAACGAAGAGGAGGAGCGTGGAAGGTGGCTGAGGCTGAGGAGTGCGGGCGCCTGCCGCCCAGGCGGGCTCAGTGACGTGGACATAGACGCCCATTCTCACGTACGCTTGCTCGAGAACGCGTACGCGGTGAACTCGACATTGCATATCATGATGAACTTTTGTACACCTTGATTCCACTCATGACAAGAGTTGCGTGTTGGGATGTATGTCGAGCGTGGCAGCCAGAGGAAATCACAACGCTGTATGCGTTGAGCAAAGAGGTCACTCTGAGTACATACATGTTGCAAAAAATACCATCATGGGCGGATGAGCATCGTCCCTCGATATCTCGTTGGGTTCTGCATCACACGGGGCATAAGACTGGGACACCGTAATGTTTAACTGAATACGCTGCACGGTACGCTATATAACTATAGAAGATGGAGATGTGGGGAGGGTCTGACACTCACTACACCACGGCATCCGTGAAGATGGGTGCGCAAGCTCTTTTACCCTCGCCATCCAAAGGACCTACTCTCCGCAAAACCGAATCGCCATGTCCGCTGTGGATAAATTTGAAGGGACAGGCACTGTCTAAGGGGCCGCGTGAAGCAACCCGCTGTCTTCTCCGCGACATTTTTATAGCATCTTTGCTTGGTACTGTTTGTCACGGGCGCTTTTGCAAGCGAGAGCCATATTAATATTGGCGCCTCGGAGGGCCTCAGACTGAGACTGCCAGGCTGTCTGCGCAGTGACATAGGGCAAATATTGCAAAGGCATCACTCCGCACAGAGTCCTTCATCGAACTGACCCGTAGCGTAGGTTGTATACGATATGGTATAGTATAATAGAGACAAAGAAGACTCTCAAATTAGCTCCTCCAGCCATTCCCGGAACGAGATCAGGTCATCGCCCTCTGGCTGCTTTTCAGTGACTATCGGTGCGGCTCTGCCAACGGCAACAGACGTTCCAATGAACCCTATCTCTCCACCCTCCCAGTCCGCGAACTTGAACTCCCCCGTACCCGAACATTCCAAGCCGCCAAGCTCGGATTCTGCGTCTTCAGCACCGAGGCCTTCTACGGCGACGCCATTGACGTGGGAGACTCGACGCTTTTCGAGCTCTCGCTCGAGAATGGTGCGCACTCGGTTGATGGCGAGTTGCTCTGACGATGCGGTCGCCGTACTCCTGAGAAGGTCGCATTTGTGGGCAACAATAACCAGGGAGGGAGTTTCGCGTGATGGAGGAAGCGACGTGAGCGCGTGCATGATCATATGCAAATGTCTATGTAACAGCGGCGTGAGTCGTAATTTCTACACAAAAGTTGGGAGGGGGGTACATACTCTGCGACAGCTGCACCATTGCGGGAAACCGTGCTGGCGTCTACTATGAACGCAATTGCTTTCGCGTCCGACATGTATTCTTGAAATTGGTCGCGGATGCGTGGGTGTCCCGGTACGTCAATGATGCGCACGGTTTTGTGGCTAGCGGGAAGCGGGACAAGCGCAGCATTCGTCTGCATGGACGCATGCGTAGAGAGAGTTTGTTGATATGCGAGCTACACATAGCGTTGAGAGCTAGGAGCACTGTGAGAAAGAGAAGTATTCGTACCGTGGATAGAATAGCAGTCTTGCCCGCGTCGGAACATCCGACAAGTATTACAGCGTCCCCTCGTTTCGCAGACTTCTTTCGCGCGAATAGTACAGTTGCTTCGAGTATATCAGATCCTGAACGCCAACAGATCACTTCATTAACTCACCAGCGACCAGGAGTGCCGCTGCTACTAGTGCTGCAACGAGCATTGCCTGTGGGGTGAGCCCTAGTGCCGCCGGCCCCACAATAACCTCGGGCTCTGGCTGCTTGAACGCAGCAGCGGAATCGTCACTCATTTTGAAAACCCTAGAAGAGACAGTGCCTGAGAGAAGGGACAGAGGATGTAGCCTAAGGAGGTGTTGGAGAGGGAGCCAAGCGTCGCACTACGTCGTATAGCTGGTAAGTAGCAGCAGGCGCCACATGTTACCAGACTGATGGGCGCTACCTCGAACTCGATCGAGATCGTCTATTTGTCTCTGTTAGGATCTAAAGCCTTTGGTAAACATCCCTAAACATGGCTGCGACTTTCGCGCTAAGTTCGAGCCGGCGGATGTCACTCAGTTAACGAAATTCACCGTCTGATGCCACCGGCGCCCGTGGAGCGCTGCCAGTCTTGAATGGAGTACTAAATGATGTATAGTTTAACGCCGTATCGCTCTATCACGTTTGGGTCTACCCGACAGTACTGCCTGAGTCGCTGACGCTCCCTGTACGACTCGATTCCCGAAAACCTGAGTACTTACTGTGTACTGACAAGGCCTTGTGCCCAATGAGTCGGTCATAATAACACGATTCTCACATCCGTAGAACGAGGGGACTAAAGCCATTCACGTGAATTCACGAACAAGGGAACGCGAGCTACTCTACGCAGACGCCTCCAATTCCTCCTCAGACCGTCCAAAGATTCCGCCCGCGCCGGTAGCAGCAATACGAGCCTGGGCGTCCGCCTGAGTGTCGCATACCAAACTACAAAGTTAACGCGGCGATTAGCGAGAGATCTCTGCAGACAGCGCAGGAGAGACATACCTGGTACCAGGTGACAGGACCAGGGGCAATGCGAAGCAGGTCAAGCCCGTGTTGCAGGGAGTGGTCACGAACTTGCCCCCGACACATTGCGCAAAGCCGCCGTTAACGCAAGCGTTCTCGCCCTCTTGACATGACGAGTTTGCATTAAGTGACTGGAACTTCTTGTTCAACGCCTGCGCATCCTTGCCGTTCTGCAGGGTGAACGAAGCCCGACTACGAAAAGAAAAGGTGAGCTTGGGAAAAAGCAAAATATAAATATACACATACGCCTCGATGTCGCGACCCTTCAGACCGCCAGATGCCCCAGTACGAGCAATACGGTCAGCGGCATCTTTCTCGGTATCACAGGTGATGCTGTTACATCGTAAATAAGTATGTGCGTCTGACTGCCGTACAACATATCATGCCGTGCACATACCTCGTTCCGGGGCTGTTGACAAGCGGGAGCGCTACGCACGTCAGACCGCCAGCACAAGGGGTCGTGACAAATTTGCCGTTGACGCATTGGGCAAAGGCACCACGGATACACGCATTTTCGCCGGATGTGCACTTCGAGCTTGCGCTCAACGATGAGAATTTGGCGTTGAGCTTCTGCGCATCCTTGCCGTTCTGAAGCGTGAAGGACGAGCGCTTGCTGGCGAGGGGCCCGGCCGCAACGAAGACCGCGAGGGAGGAAATGACGATGGCAAAGCTGAAGAAACGCATGGTGTTTCGTAATGAAGGAAAGGGATTGAGCGTCGTAAAAATAGAGCAAGAATAGCAAGGGCGACTGAGCGCGAAGTTCGTGAGGGTGAAGAGCGACCGGGCTCCTGAGGCATTCTGGTGAGTCGAGCGCACTATTTGTACCACTCCCGCCAGGGACTTGGCGGTGGGAAAGGGTGTGAATCACCGATGCCCGTGTTGTGCCAGACACCAGGAGTATCATGATGGAGTGGGCGATGCCCTGCAATGCCCGCACACAGCCGCACACTTAAGGCCGGTTACCATGCGACTAGATTACATCTTTCATGATCAGCTCCAAATTGTGAACATTGTTAAGGTGTACGCCGTACGAACCTTTGACCTCTGCAGTGGCGGAAGCCTCGATCACTACCGTAAGAGACTCTGCTGCTAAGCTTTCGTGATACATAGGGGGTCAGTCGGAACAATTTACGTGGTGTTGCTGCGGATTGCTGTTCGCACAAGTTTCTCGAGACCCTGGTGGGCACGGTGCTCTGTTGGGGCGTGGTCGACCTCAGAGCGCATCAACGTGGCGGTATGTTCGGGGATAACAGCATCGGATGGTGTAGCTGACTTAATTGTGACTACCCAAGACATCTCTAGTGATTGATGCCCCTGCGGTGCGCTTTGCAGACGTCTGTTTGAAGAGTTTCAGAAGCCGGGCATGCGCAGAACAGCTCATAACGCGTTGGGGCATTTTTTGGACTGACCCTGCTGCATGAAGATCACTTGAATGTAAGATAATACGCACGTCGGATGCTAAGGGTGTCATTGAACATGCAACTGCAGCATGTCATCAACATATGCGTCGGAAGTCGGCCGAGCTCATGGTGGTCATACTTCAAGCTTTCAAGGTACGCAGGCGCCAGAACGCCTAAGCTAAGATCTTATCTTATCGTGTTTCAGCAACTTCGATCACGTGCTGGAAATTCTTGAGCGCGATCGCGTTCAGTAGGGTTTCTGAGCACAACTGCAGCCTGAGCTCCTCCACGGCTTGCTGCAGCTGAAACTCACGAATATCCTCCTTGGGCTGGGCTGCATTACGGGGGCCTTCTTATTTGCTGCTTTTGTTATACACCCTCTGCCGCCTTGATTATGGGAGCCAACCTCGATCCCCGTTCCAGTCCCCCTCCCAGAAAACGTCTTCGGACGGACGCTGCAACTCAAGGGCCGGCCCAAGAGCCACGGCTATTTGCTCCTTTCCGTGCCCTCGGGCTTATCACGAACAATGTACCCTTAGTTCTCCAAACCCGCTCGCATAAAGGTGCAACCGAGGGGCCTCGCATACACCTAGTTACTTGCTTGGGCAAGGCATGGGCGATGTGGGAGGGTGGCAAGATGGGCCTCCTATTCGTGGGCGAGTTATATTTCTGCGTAGTGCATTAAGCATTATACTCATTCAACTTTCGAATCGTATCAGGCCCCGATGCGCCCATGCCAATTGCCTCTATGGCTATGGATGGGGACGCGGTATGGATATCTTCAGGCCCGTATGCAATCAAGTATTTGCGCGGAAAGGAGGTTAGTCTGCTATTTGTGATATTATGCGCACTTACCCAACCTTTCGTTAGGTCGAGAGGTTAACGAACCCGCTTGAAAGTGTACTAGCGCACATCCTCATATTCGGGAAGCAACTGCTCGCACTCACAGAAGATGGTAGTAGAATGCTCATATGGGACACCGAGAACGGAGGTGAGGACCTTACCGCTGGTACCCTCGTGGTCTAGTCGCGTTAATAGGTTATCCAGCGTTGCAAGATACCATTCGGTTTGAGCCCGGCTTTACCGCGATCATGATCCATCATCCTGCTACCTATTTAAACAAGGTCCTCGTCGCGAGCAGCCAAGGAAGTTTACAGTTGTGGAATACTAGAACTCAGTACGGCGACATGAACACTTCCTCCCTAACTCTAACATCTGATATTTATTTCGTAGAACCTTAATCCACACGTTCTCTGCGGCATCCCTCCTCACCTCACCGTCGAACACCACCTCTTCAGCCATCACTGCAATGGCCCGCTCCCCCGCCATCGACGTCGTTGGCATTGGTTTCTCATCTGGGGAGATATCTGTTTACGACATCCGGGCAGATGAGCGCCTCATGCGCATGGTTATGCAGGATGGAGGGATCCGCGCAATGTCATTCCGAAGCGGTACGTCTTATCCCACTTGATTCTCAGCAAGTAAAGAGGCCCAATTTATATTGTTCTTGAAGACGGACATCCGGTACTTGCAACGGCATCTTCTCTGGGGCATCTCGCGCTCTGGGATCTCAACTCTGGTGGTCGGCTTCTACATCTTGTGCGTGGCGCACATGACGGCGCCGTCACGGCCTTGGAATGGGTCCCGGGTCAACCTGTATTGATCAGTTCGGGGGAAGATAACAGCGTGAAGGTCAGTTGTTTATATCGCTTTCCTGTCAGTGCCTTACTAAAAGAGCGACGGTTTTCAGCAATGGTTGTTCGACTCCCCCACAGATGCCCCTAGGCTGCTAAAATTCCGTTCGGGCCATCACGCACCACCACACCTTATCCGCTACTATGGCGAGGATGGCAAGCAGATTTTGACGGCGTCTCGCGACCGTAGTCTGCGGTGTACAAGTGTTGTTCGCGACTCGAGGAGCTTCGAACTGAGCCAAGGTAAGCTTGATTCAGATGTTAATTATGTGCGCTCGGACCCAATTTCGTCCCGCAGGCTCCCTTGCAAAAAAGGCAACTAGCCTATCCATCCCCATCGCTTCGCTGAAGTTCCCAACCATCTCTGCATTATCATATTCACCCACTCGAACCAAGGACTGGGATGATATCCTCACCGCACATACGGATGAAGCCGTTGCACGCACGTGGACAATGAAGGACAAGCGTGTTGGGAAACACATCTTCACCATTGCAGGAGACAAGAAGAAGGGTGCCTTGGTAGGCTCCGTGAAGGTCTGCATATGAAAGTCGTCAAGACTGCTATAGGCTAACCTCCTTGTCAGGCCGTATGTGTTACTGCGTGCGGTAACTTCGGCATTGCAGCGTCGTCCACTGGGGTCATCAGCATGTATAACATGCAATCTGGGTTCCTTCGCCGAACGTTCTCCGTAGGACCCTGTCCACTCAACGTCTCAAGTCGCTTTCGTCCGGCTGCAAACGGGAAGAAGAAGGAAGAACGTTACATCACAGGGCTGGCCAGCGATGCTTTAGACAGGGTCTTGGTGGCAAGTACGCTAGATGGCACAATCAACGTAATAGTTTTCCCCCTTGCGCGTGCGTGATTATTTCTGATATCCCCATTTGTAGTTCTTCGACTTCCACACCGCTGCTCTGGAGAACACACTTGTCTTACCCTCAGCGGCGGTGTCTATCACGCTGCATCGGGATAGTGGGCTCCTCGCCGTTATCTGCGATGATTTGGTAGTACGTATAATCGATATCGAGACGCGGCGGATTGTCCGAGAGCTTGGTGGATTCCGCGGACGCGTGCTAGATTTGGTCAGTCTATCAATGACCCTGCCTCATCTCCTGAAGATTCTCAATTTGCCGCAGACGTTCTCGCCGGACTCGAGATGGCTTGTCACAACCTCGATGGACTCGATCATCCGAACGTTCGATATACCCACCGGTCGGCTAATCGACTTGTTCCGGACATCAAGCGTCGCGACAAGCGTGTCGTTCTCCCCTACAAACGACTTCTTGGCGACCTCACACGTCGACAGCGTCGGCGTGTATCTATGGTATGTTGTGCTGCCATAGCATGTCAAGGTAGCGTATCCCTAACTTGTTGTCATACAGGGCAAATCGAGCACAGTACTCGGAAGTCTCATTTCAAAGCATCGTTGAGGATGACGTCGTGGATGTTGCTCTACCTTCGATGCAAGGTGTTGCTGAGGACGAAGGTAACTAACATTTTTCATGAAGCCAGCTGTTTGCTGATCATGGATTATCAGCACTGGAAGCTCTATCGGCGTTGACCGTGCAAGACCAATCAACAGATGTATTTGTTACCCCGCCACAACTTGACGGCGACCTCGTTACCCTCACTTTGCTCCCTCGCTCCCGGTGGCAAACACTGCTCAACCTTGAAGTCATTCAAGTCAGTCTATTTCTCCCGATTTTCGTCTGCTGCTTCACGTAATTTACCCCTCAAACTATCTATCTATAGCAACGCAACAAGCCAAAAGAGCCACCAAAACAACCCGAGAAGGCGCCGTTCTTCCTGCCCAGCCTACCCGGGGTCGACCATCGCTTCTCGCTCGAGCAGAAGAGGTCGGACGAGGACAAGAAAAAAGACACGCGGCGCCTCCAGCGTGCGGCCGGATCAGCAGAGAGCGTCTTCTCCACGAAGCTCTCCGAGGCTCACGAGAGTGGATCATCCGACTGTGAGACCCATTTCTCCCTGCTGACTTATTCTCGCACCATCGCAAGGACTAACTTCCATGTATCGACAGATGAGGAGTTCTTCAATTACGCTAAGACTCTTTCGCCTGCGGCCATGGACCTCGAGCTGCGCTCGCTCGTTACTCTGGACGCGCTACAAATGTTCCTTGCCGCGCTCACGGCTAGGCTGCATTCGCATCGTGACTTCGAGGCGGTACAAACGTACATGAATGTTTTCCTCCGAATGCACGGCGACGTCCTCGCAGAGAATGTCGAGCTGCAGCGTGACCTCGAGACGCTCTCAGAGGCGCAGCGGAAAGAGAGCGAGCGACTGTTGGAGCTGCTTGCTGCTTCGTTGGGTACGCTCGGCTTTGTACGGGATCAGATGTAGTTGGTTCGGGGGTGGATGCGCAGTACACTGCTGCTAGTTTACTATGACTCGGCGCAGAGTCCATAGGCGTATCATATACAAGCTTATGATGTTTGTTTATCGTGGTGTTCATGGCCGAATTGTTACACACTTGTTGAATACGGTCGTAATGCTAGTCAAAGAAGTTTACACCCTCGAAGCGGAAATGTCACCGTCAGGCAGCGTCAGACGCTCATGTACATCTTGCTCTCGACGCCGACTTGAGGCCGTTGCCCACGCTATCCATGGACCCTGCAACGCCGGTGAACGTTGCGAAAGGAGCTGCCATTACATGCAAGTTCGTTCTCAAGTTCGCTGTAACCTCGCACGAGTTGCTAATCCTACCCCACCGAACAGCCGTAGTGGCAGGCACCTTCACGGCGCTCCATAGCCTGTACCGCGGTTCGCGCCATCCGACACAGCTGGCGTTGTCAGCCGGGGCTAATGGAGGGATTGCGGGAGCTGTATTCTTTGGTGCGCCGTCTTCCTTTACTTGGCCCAGTACTACGATGCGACCGAGGATCCATAGGCGTCCGCGAGGTCGTCGTTACTCCTCTTCTCCATCTCGGGTTCCAAAATGCTGGCCATCCACAAGATACTTCTGGTGTTGTCGGCATGCCTCAACAACCTTCGTGGTCACAACTGCGAATGCACAAGCTTCTAGATTCCGCAACTAGCGGCGCATTAACTGGCGCGATCATTAACAAATGGCGAAGTATGGCTCGTCCCCGTCGTGTTCTACATAACATTTACCCCCACATCCACAGATGGAAGAGTACTTGCGGGCGCACGTACTGCAGGCCTCCTTTGCGCACTCCTTCAGCTGGGTCACAACGAGATCGGTGTCGCGAGGATCAAGTATGTCACACGCAAGATCCAAGAGCCACCTGCGCCCAAGCCACTGCCAGCGCCGCTGGAAAGGCCGGACGAAGTGAGGCTATCGGTCTTCGATCGCCTTCTAAGCATTGTGGGGTTCCGAAAGCTTTCGGAAGAGGAGTACCTGAAAACGCTGAAGAAGCAGCGCGACGAGGCTTTGGCGCGAATAGCGGTTCTGGAGAGGGAGCGGCAGGAAAGGGAGCATGCCGCCGACGACTCTGCTGGGCCCAAACCAGCATAGCCCGAGGGCGAGATTATTACTGTATACACATATAATGCCCGTCGGTATCCATTCGCCACTACCCCCTCTCGCTATACTCGCATGCTCTACGTACTCATCATGCTCGCAATAGACAATAATCACACGTTCATGTCCATCGAGCCCACATTCGTAGCATGGACCCACTGCCCACCACACACACATCGCCACCGCCACGCCTTCTGCCAGAATTGCCACCGCACAGAGCCCTCCGTACCGAGGCCACCGTCGATGATCGCTTCCGACCGCCCGCCGCAACGTAGGCAGATGTTGCCCGGCTGCCGTGGCAGGAGCAGGCCCTTGCTCACCACGTCGATGTCCTTGCCCTTGTTGAGCCGTGGGGCGGCGTCGGAGATCGACAACTGGGTGACCCCGTCGACGAGATCCGAAGCTTTGATGAACAGACGTGCACGGTCTACGGCTGTAGAGCTGAGGATCTTGCCGATTGCTTTCCGGACGTGGGGCTTCAGGGAAGGGGTAGGGCAACATGAGGCCAAGCTCCTTCGAAGGTCTTGCGCTGCATATTCAAGCCAGTCAGTCTAGCAGGAAGAAAAAGCAAGCACGAATACTGACTGTCGAGCTGCCTGGCGTCTTGCAAGATGTCTGCCAGCAGCGGCCCCAGAAGCTGGAGGTCTACGCCAGAGCCGTCGGTGATGTCCATGAGCACGTCTTTGGCAATATGCGAGTTCTCGCCCTTCGCCGTCAGTTTCCCCACATGGTCCCTGAAGCGCTTCACATGTTCGAGAGCTGTCTGCAGGCGGCTCAGTGCGTAAGGGTGCGCGAGATGCAGGAATATCGGGCTATCTAGCGACAGCGCTATTATCGCAACATCAGTATCGCTGGACGGCATATGCGCCTAGGAGAAGGCAGAAATATCAATCACCATCTGGTAGGTCTCGCTCCTTCGGGGTCGACGGCGTGACTTCAGGACTGCCCCCGATAAGAATGCACTCCTTGAACAGCTTTTCGACCAGTTCGATGATCCAACCCGACAGCCCAACGAGCTGCCACGCCGCATCTTAATTCTGATCTCAGCATCAATGCAAGCGGGAAAGGCGGGACAGCGTACCTAGGTCATAGGCGTCCCCTTCTTGGCATGCAGAGAATGCCCCACAGCAGGCTTTCAGAGAAACGAGCTCATGCGCGGTGTGCCAACGTAGCGTGCATAGTTGTTTCTCAGGACCCCTGTCCAGACGACGTGCCCTTGCGCTGTATCAAACCCCGGTGAGCTCACAAGAAACCCATGCAGGACGGAGCATAACCCACCTATAGACCTCAGTAGCGATCCCCAACAACTCTGGCGTCCACATCTCCATGAGGCCGTTCGAGTCACCTTCCATAATGGCGAACGTGTTGTGCAGCGTGTTCACCGCGACTTCTGCAGGGAGCGACGGCATCGACAGTGCGTGCACAATGTCTGACGGTGAATTCCTCGAGCGGATTGCGGCTACGAGCTGTCGCGCTAGGTCCCCGTGTAGATGGCTGGCCGTGATGGACGCCAATCCTCCTGACACCCGGCGTGGAAGGGCTTGCACAGATGTCTGTGCACTAACGAAGTGGGAGGCTACACAACTAAGAAGTGCCTCGTTCGGCGAGAGTGCAGCGCTGACGGGCACTGAGGAAGGTCAACGCTCACGTCCAGGAATGATGGACATCGCGGTGGTCCTCACCATCCACATTTCCATGATCAGCATGTGAGTGAATTGAAACGCTGTCCCAATCCTCACTGGCGGTCAGCTCTGGCCTGACGGATGGTGTGTTACTAAGTGCTCTGCGTTTTTGAAGGTACAACTCACAGTTTGAGCACTGTGATCGTTCCTATCACAGTTTCCTTGGATTGTTGCTTTCGTCGAGGCAGCATCCCGCGTATGTCCACAAAGCCTGCGAGTAGCCCACCACGACCGACCGAGGGTAGCATAAAGCAAGGCATTTTCGTGTCGTCGCCAGGCCGTGATGTCTCGCCCTGCAGGATCTATCATACCAACCAGACTTCAGAACGTCAAGTATATCACCCAGGCTATGGAACGTACCCAGTGTGAATTGCTTGGTCCGCTAAGTGGGTTGTGGCTGCCAAACGCGTAAGAGACGATCTCATATTTAGGCAAAGACGCGTCTGTAGTGGAATGCGTTAGTATAGTCTCCTTCGGATCACGACTCATAACCTTACAATCTCCCGTGTCAAGAAAGGTCGCAGTAAGATATAAATTTTGCGTCCCTGCAGTGTTTGGTTCAGGCTTCACGCCTGGCGTTTGATTCGCGTGCGAGGAAGCAGGACAGAAGAACACAAGGTCTGTGAGTCGCGAACTGCGATGGTATATGGGTGGAAGTGGATGTGTTACAACCGCTACGCCAAGTGTATGAGCTAGCATAATCAACCAAGTGTTGGGATGGCTTACGGGGTATCTTGTATCGGTAAGTTACATGGACTTCGCATAAGGATATAGTGCATTCTTCCCCCCAGAGCTCCCATTCAGCTAGAAATGGGCTGTCTGGCGGTGGCTGCGTGACATCTATCGACAGTCCAAGATCCAGATTGTGCAGTGTTTGCGTAGAGCTTTGAGAAGGCATTAGTTGGGTCCGCATTGCGACAAGCATAGTCGAGTCTGTACTTCGTCAGTGACGAAAATATAGTCATAGGTTGTATGAATGCACCTCTATAGCAGAGACCAATCGCAGCTTTTGTGCATATCATATTGCCGCCAATTCTTCCAGGCAGCTCATTAAGTGGAGGCGGTGGCGGATCTGTAGTGCACGGCTGTAGTAATGACGCTCGGGTGACCGTGACAGTTGGGGTAAATGGCGGCAGTCCGCAGACATATATCTCGCATGCGTGAGTGACTAGTAGCAATAACGGCGTCCCTAGAGGTGTGAGAGGTCCAAGGGGAGGCAGTCGACTTGAAGTGCCCGTTTCAGAGACTATCCACTGTATAGTACGATGAGATATGTCTGGAATTCTGAACTCCATGAAAGCTGACCTCTCGATGCGACGATGTCCATGAAGCAGTAACCACACCGTCCCCTACTGCAAACCTCCAGCACTCATTCACAACCCAGTTGTCTAGCTGGCCACCTTTACGCCATAGACAACCGACGCCGTCTGTCCCTCTTCCGGGAAAATACGCGAAGAGCCATTCATCTGTGGATGAGACCGACACCACGCTGGGTGGATTATATGCAGAAGGGGTGGACGTGATCTGTGGCGGAGAGGGGAGGACAAACTGGCGAGAGGTGGGGAAATGGCGACCTAGCACGAGGGGTTGGTGCTCGTGGCCAGTGTATATTACACCGGATTTACCCCATTGCACTGGTCTACCAACGTTGTAAGCATTAGCTATTTGGCAAGCAGAGACATCATGCGCCTACCTCCGTGTTCCTTCAAGTGAATGGGTAAAATCCCACCAACCCAGATTCCATTGCACGCCTTCCCTTCCCTTTCCTTTCGAAGTGAGAGACGGTAGACTCCTTTCGTGCATCTTGACCGTCCAGATTGCGATGACAGATGTTTGGCGTGTGCACCCAGCAAACACGGGAGGCTTGCCACAGTCCTGAGGATAGTAGTATTCAGAGAGGTGTCAATGCAATCCAGGTCCGAATTGACGACGAGCGAGAGTAAGTTAAGCACACAGTCGGTCCAGATATGCGGAGCTACTGCAGCGCTAGATGGTGGAGGAAAGTGGGAACGGCGGTGAATTGAGAGCAGTGTCGGTGTGAGCATGAGTTCATGAACGCGACTCGGATAGATCTCAGATCTCAGATTTGTCTTAGACGCCCAGGTTAAACGCGTCGCGTCCGCCACCGCTTGTCGACTTGTCTCTCACCTCCATCGCTCTGCCAAAAAAACATGCCCCAGTCATCCACGATCGCGCGCGAACTCGACGGTGTACCAACGGATGTGCTACTACAATTCTTTGCGGATCGCGTTGTGGTTCTAGTCACGCAGCTGGGGAAAGTGGGAAGCCTTGTGAATGCTGCGAGAGTCTTTCACGATTCGAGCCGCTGAACTGTCCGCCCAGATCGAAGCTAGCATGCCCTCGACGATGCCCCTGCTCCCTGCCCCGCCCCCGGACCCCACGGCGCCCAACGAGCTTCCCCTACCTCTCCCCCCGCCATCGCTCCAGCTCACGCCCTTGCTGGGTAGTGCGCCAACAGAGCGGATTCAGACCCTCCACTCTCTCTACGCATCCCAGATTGCCACGCTAGTCTGGACACTGGAAGAGGCAAGCGTCCTTGAAGCGGAGCGCCGGCCAGTAGTGGTCGGCATTGCACTAGCGAAAGCGGCGGGACCATCCCAGTCAACCGAGTTGAGTCCGCATGACCGCTCGATCTTCAAGGGCGTTATGGGTATGGTCAGGGAGCTCCTAGGACAAAAATGAGGGCGTATATGTTACGGTTGGGTACAGAAGGTCCAATATATATAGGAGGTGGAACAGACAAGTTCGTCGGCGACTATCTGTATGCTAAGAGCCACACAAATTCATATCTCATAGGTTGATACTAATATTGATCTCTGAAAGTGTTCTACTGCAGGCGCTACTATAGAAAGAGGTCAGTGGTTCTGATCCGTATATATCGTGGCCTTGACAGTTGGCACCAGGGGTCCGCAATCCATCATCATGTGTATATGATACAGATCTTTCAGTGTTATGCTTTCAGCGTCTCAGTGGAAGCGAGCGGAGCTCTCTCAGGATGTCTGCTGCGGTAGTAGCGATGTCACCTCAGGCTGGAACGCAGTAACGTACCCCCACCACGATTACAGCGGCTTGAGATCCACATCGTAAGTTCTTCCCTGCATGAATAGTACATCACGCTCAACATGTAGCCTTTCTAGACATGCGTCTCATTGATACTCATACGGGGCTGTTCCACTGGGTTGACAATCCCAGCGATGTGCAGTATGCGATCCTCTCCCACGTATGGGTCCCAGGCGAAGAGCTCACTTACGAAGGCATGCTCGCGATCCACTCGGCCGCGCACTCCTCTCCCAATCCTAACCAGCATATCTTCGACGCCGTCCCTACCAAAGTGAGGGAGTTCTGTGCATTCGCTCGGGAACACGGGTTCCTGTACGTGTGGACCGACACATGCTGTATCGACAAGAGCAGCAGCGCGGAGCTATCCGAAGCCATCAACTCGATGTACAAGTGGTACCAGCTTGCAAGCCTTTGTGTCGCTTACCTCGCGGATGTCGACGACCCGCGTCCGGATATGACCGTCTCCCCTCATCCCCATTCCTTCGTGCCGGACGATGACACCTCGGGCTGGGCTCTCGCGCGTGGCGACCCCGCTGACCTGCTCCTCGGCCCATCATCCATGTTCCGATTTCAATTCTCCGCCAGTAAATGGTTCAAAAGGGGTTGGACGCTTCAGGAACTCGTTGCGCCGAGATTCTTGCTCTTCGCATGTCGCACATGGCGGACGGTTGGGACGAAGGACAGTTTCGCGGAGGTTATCGAGGAGATCACTGGCATCATGCCGGCCATCCTCACGCACAAGACCTCTGTAGACGACGTCAGCGTCGCCGTGCGGATGTCGTGGGCGTTCGACCGGGTCACAACACGGGAGGAAGACCGCGCGTACTCGCTTATGGGGATCTTTGGTGTCAACCTGCCGACCATCTATGGAGAAGGAACCTATGCCTTCGTCCGGCTGCAAGAAGAGATACTCAAGCGAATGCCGGACGCGACTCTCTTCGTCTGGGGGCGCGTGATGGTGCCCACGCTGGATATGTCTTCCGTCGAGTCCCTGCATACCAATATGGGCCCTGACCAGCCCTCGCACACACTGGCAGACACTCAGCTCTTCGCAGCGTCACCTTCCGAATTCGAACGGGGATCTATGTATACAGATGGCCCCACCGCCGACCAACTGCATGTTGCCCCTCATAGATGGCTCACCGAGCTTCTCAAGAAACCGGATCTCCCCTTTCCAGAGTATACCATCACCTGCTACGGCGTACGCGCCAGACTCCCGTTGATGACACGGACTACGCGATCAAAGTCTGGTAAAGTTTGGGTGGAGAGAAAGGTCGCCTTCGCCCTCCTCTGCTGTCACGATAATCAGGAGCGCCCAATAGCTCTCATGCTGAACCCACGGGACGAGACAAATCGCGTCTTTCGAGTCGGACTCGCCCTAGGCCAAGAAGGTCTCAACACGCGAGACAGACGCAATTTTGCCCGCGCGATCACCCTCCCCCGCGACTGGATCCAGTCGAAGGCCTCGTTGTTTGTAGTCAGCGAGATATACATACCCTACGCCGACATCTCCTGGCGTCAACCTAATCCACCGCCAGTCCTCCCGCTCGTGGGCGTCTCGCAATCCCCAAATCCTGAGGATCTGTTCAACGTTGTCCTCACCCCCTGGTCTCTGTCCATCCTCGAATGTGAAGGCTTTCTCTGCTTTCAAGACTCCGTGCATACGAAGTGTTCCGCATGGACTGCAGGCGGGGCGCCTCCGACGTCACGGTCACTCCCCACTCGCCTCTTCCACTTGGTCAACAGTCGCATGCATATCCACATCACTGCGGGCCCGTGCCCCTGTGCGAACGGCCATGGACTGCTGCGAGTGGAGGTCGCGTACAATTGGCGGCCTACGAACGGGGCGCGTACTACGCGTGAGTACATGACTCCCCGCGAGCTCCTCAATCTCGAGCGTTCATCTGCCGAGAATCCCTCCCCCCACAATACGTTGATCCACGTCACGACGTGGAGACCGGCGAAGCACTCCTCTGATGGCACGGTGCACAGGGAGTTCAGTCTCGAACAATCCGACGAGGTTTTCTACATACTTCGTCTCACCATGCAGACACAGCCTTCTGGGGGTATATCGATGAGCATCGAAGTGATTGACATGAGGAGCAAGCAGCAGAAGGCGGAGGGGAGGGCATTGAGCAACGCCCTCGTACAGCCAAGCGCCTTCACGCTGGGCCATGAGGCGAAGAAGGACATGAAACGACTGGGTATACTACGACGTACAACTACTAACCGGGCTATCAAGGACACTGGCACCGTAGTTGAATGGACATGACTCTCACTTGGTCTCGTACATTTCTGCTCATCATATTTACGATTCCGACTGAGGCACTGCTTGCTGTGTTATGCGCCATATCTCCACCACACCCTTCCCGTCCTTCTTGACACCACCAATGGCTATCAACGACTCGTTCACCGCTATAGAGCTCACTCTCATCCCAGACGATACCGCTCCGCTCCACGTCTTGGAAGCTTGTAACGCCCCTTGATCATCCCTAGAAACCCTGTAGGTAACAATGATTCCCAGGAGAGTGCATGCTATGAGCTGCTCGGGATCCTTGAATACTCTATATAGCACGGTGAGCGATCGACAATTCCATACGAGATAGGAATATGCATACACTGAAACGATGGGCCCGTCCGCAGCTTGCACCCACAATCCCTGGTCTTGCTTGAGGCCCTCCCATTTGCGCGAACGCTTTTTCTTGGACGCTTGCGAGGGTGCAGAGGGTCGCTTTTCGCCACCTCCTCCTATCCAGAGGCGGCCGTCCGCGGTGCTCGCTACTATAAGGCGGGTCTTGCTGATAGATATGGACAGCACGAAAGGGGGCGACAGCGAGATGTTATCGGAAGGGGGAGGGCCCGCTGTTCGATCACGCTCAATGGGTCGTCTTCAAGACAATGACTGGCCTGTGCTCACTAATGTCATAGCGAGATAGAATGGTGCCTTGTGCGATGTCGAAGTGTAGCAGGGCGCAGTCATACCCGGCACTGAGCAACTCGTTAGGCCTCTCCGGGATGAATTTGACGCAGCCACAGACCTGCCGGAGTCGTTAGTCGGGCTAGTGCTAAAGCGCGGAATATGAACACTGACTGTGGTGTGGCTGCTCTTCATTCGTAAAATCTTTTGGGAAGAGATGTCTATGGTCCCCACTACTCCGGAGTCGGAGCTGAAAGCTAGATATTTGCCGTTTTCACTGAGGTTGAGCTGGCTGATCAAATACAAATTAGCCAGAAGTTGGCCGAGAGACTTTCCAAGTCGGACGCGCCTCGTTCATCATATCTGATGCGTTTATGCCAACCGTGATAATGTTTGTGGCGTCTTCTGCCGTCAAGATCATTTTTGGAGACTCTGCAGGCAGAGAAAATACCTGCAGTCCAAAGTAAGCGATCCCTTCCACAAAATTCATTTGAATAGATGTACATACCCTGCAGCCACTGGCGACCCATACGCAAGCCGGAGCGTTTTTTGGGAAGGACCATACGATGGAGGCTATTTCATCACCCAGAGATTTTACTGCGCGTGAGACCTTTCCGGACTGCAAGTTGTACCAGCGGACAGCGCCGTCATCTATCCAAGGCACTCATATGTCAGATTTTACAGCTTCTTCCAACGATTCCGCACGCACCAGTTCCCGCACAAAATGTGTCGTTGGGTCCCAGCGACAGTGCTGTCACAGCCGAGGGTACGTGTATCGTTGATTCGAGGATGTATGACTCCATTTTTTCTTGCAGAGCTAGTTTTACTATACTGCGCGTAACTTGGATGGGCGCAGCTTGCACGATCGCAGAGATCAATGAATGATAGAGTGCAGGCGCTAAGGTACGCCAGAACGTCATCGCAGTGTTTATGGGCGCTTCCTGTATCTGTATGTAGTTGAGTAGATCGGACGCCACATGAGGCTACAAGGAGCTGTTGGGTTTATCTCTCGCTCTAATCGTTACCACCACCACCTCCTAACTGTACCCTTCAGACGCGAGTATTCACAAGCAACCAAACGCGCAATGTCTACTTCCAGCTCTTACGGTATCACTGCGACCGAGAATGCCCCGGGTAATATCTCAGATCTCGAAAAGCTGCTCACGAACGATGTCAAAGTGAAGGTAGCAGGTATGTCTGCTCTCACTCGTCAACATGTACTTCTGTGGCTCATTGGCTCATAGGGATCGATGGTGGGTAGCCTTCACGTTCGCGTGGCACCTACCGGTTTTATCGGCGGCTTATTGCCTTCGTAGTCGACGGCGTTCTGAGAGGAAAATATATGGTATGCGTGTTGGACGTCGTCACGTACGTTCCGACGCTAATACGATGGCTCGTTACAGTCCAAGGAAAAGTTCCTGAGCGCGGCCAGCTCGGATGGGTTCAACTTCTGCAGCGTCATCTTGTGATACCTTCGCTTCTTATCGGCGTCGCAGTATCTCATCCGCTATCTTTCAGCGGCTGGGACATGCACGACACGGTGTATTCCAAAGAACTGCTCATCTCCAACAGGGCGAACGGTTACCGTGATCTCATTGCTTCCATCGATTTGGCTACCTATCGCCGGATCCCTTGGGACAACAATGTGCCGTTCTTCCTGGTGTCGTTCCTGGACCCGGACACTAAAGAGCCTATCTGCGCTGACCCCCGCGGTGTTCTGCGCCGAGCGACAAAAACCGCCGAAAGTAAGGGTTGGCGCTGTATAGCTGGGTGCGAGTATGAGGTAGGCTTCAATTCGGGAGGCCCTGGCTACCATCGGCTGACACTGGGCTAGTACTTCCAATTCAAAGGTATGCAAGCCGGTGTCTAGAGGGCCGTGTACGTGTACAGACGTGAGATATAGAAACTCCGGAAACACTCGCGCAGAAGAACTTCAAGGATATCCAGCATCTTACGCCGGGGAGTGAGTTGGCATGGGCTCTTGTCGATATATTGACGTTCTCTGACCCCTGGTCATGACAGTGCACGGCTACTCGCTACTGCGCACTCAACTCAACAATGACTACTTCAATGGTCTGTTTGACGAGAGTCTCAAGTTCCAGGTCCATCTCGAGGGCCACCGTTAGTGACTGTCACCCGTATCCGTCCTCTGATCATAATACTTATGACATATCTGGTGCAGATACGGAAACGGGCCCCGGTGTATTCGAGACAGCGCTCGCATACACTGACGCTCTGCGCATGGCCGATAACGCTATCCTCTTCAAATTCTTGGCTAAGAGCATGGGCATGAAGTACGGTGTCGTGCCCAGCTTCATGGCTAAGCCATGGGGAAATGTGAGTGCTTCATCTATATTCACAACTACCGGCTGACGTCCTCAGCTCCCTGGCTGCAGCGGGTTAGTCAACAACGATGCCAGCCGGTGTTGTCAGCTTCATGCTGATTGAGATCACAGTCATATCCACGTCTCGTTGCGGGATGCGAATGGGAAGAGCATCTTTGCGGTAAATGATGACCAGGTGAAGAGCGGGCGTACCGGCGCTCAGTACGACGACACGAAGTTCCTCAGCCAAGAAGGCGAATGGTTCCTTGCAGGCGTTCTCGCGGGCCTGCCTGATGGTGCGTACCGTTACTTTCCCGCCCCCAGCCTTACTGATCCTCTTCCGCCCAGTATTGCCCATGGTTCGTACCGAGCAATTAACGTCTTATGCTGACATCAATTCTCATCTTCCAATTTACCTGCCATAGCTCGTGCCGACAATCAACGGCTACAAACGTCTCGTCGGCGGCGAGGCGTTCTGGGCGCCCAACGCCGTGACATACGGCTACGACTCACGCGCCGCTTCCGTGCGCATCATCTCCCCACCCTCCGTCCCAGCCTTGGCTACACGTCTCGAGATCCGTGTGCCCGGCGCCGACATGAACCCGTACTTCGCCATGAGCGCCATCTTCTCGCTCGGTCTGCGCGGGATCGAGAAGAAGCTGCCGCTGCCTGGTCCGCCAGTGAGCCAGCTGACACAGGACGACAAGAAGGCCGGAAAGGTATGTGGCTCGCGTTTGTCGCAACAAAAACGGTGTCTCACGGGTACACTGTGTAGGTGAAGATGCTGCCGCAGTCCCTGGAAGCGGCCACCGAACGCATGATGCGCGCGGACAGCATCGCGCGCGAGGACTCAGTGTTCGGGAACGATTTCGTGGAGCACTTTGGCGGCACTCGGCAGCATGAGGTTCGTTTGTGGAACGAGGCGGTGACGAACTGGGAAGGTAAGCGGACGTTTCACACGTTGTACACTGGCACGTTGCGCTTACACGATTTGTATTATAGTGGAGAGATACCTTGAGCTCGCCTAGGTGCGAATGGTGGAAGAACGCAGCAAGAGGTCATGTATGATAAAATGTGCGTTAGGATGGTACAACCTTGTAAGATTTTCTATGCTCTTCGCGGCCAATAGTCGACATTCAATGCGGGCATCGGTTTGACCATGCACTTTCGAATTGAGATATCAGTATTGAAATGCTCAGTAGCAAAGATAGTCCCGATGCAACGCCATGATACCGTACAAAGCAAGAATGTGTGCAATCTACGACAGGTCGCCGATATATATCCAAGTTGGTGCGCAGGCGGTGTCAGGCCAGAAGAACCAACTGCCTACGCGTTTGTTACAGCAGGCTCGGACTCCGTTTGTGCAGCCGGTTCTGCAGAGGTCGGTTCCGCCTTCTCCCGAACCGTTGGCAGCCATTTCAAGAAGTGGTGGACGTCCTGGGTGCACGATACATCAGCGCGGGTTCCCTAGAGTATTTTCAAACACTTACTTTAGAGATGGTACCGGCCATGGACGACTCCACGACAAATTGGGGTATACTCCCGCCAGGTGTGCTGGACGTCGCCATAAGCCACTCGACCTTGCCGTCGTCGAGCACCCGCAGACGCTCGACACTGGTGTAGCGACCCTTCACGCCCTTCTCCTCCATCTTCGCATACTCTGCGTTGTCCGAGACATCAACAGGGAGCGAGACAATCATGCTGGCAGGTCAGGGTAAGCATGCGGGAAAAATGGCGCCTTTGAGGGGACAAACGTACCCCATCTTGGGCGAGTCGGTGCTCAGCCAGGTCGTCTGGACGACCGTGAACACGCGTGGAGAGACGGGCGGCGGGAAGTGGTAGAATAGTGTCCAAATGGACTGAGTGGGCGATATACGCTTGATCAGGGTGACCTTCTTGATCTCTGGTATGTACCTTGACGACAGTGCACGTAAGACAAGCGGGTCGTACTAGATGAGCGCATGGAGCGTGCTTACTGCATCTCATTCTCTGCTTTGTCCTCCCCGAGCTTGCTCCAGAACTCTTCGAATGTGGCCTCTTCCGAGGTGTGCTCGCTCAGACGGCCAAACCACGCAGCGCCATCCTTTGGCCCCTTGGAACGAGAGAAGGTCTTCACGGTGTTGTGCTGATAGACTTTGCCCTGTTTCCACGACGAGGTGCTCTCCAGGAGTTCCTTCCCGGCTTTGATGATCTCCTCCTCCGAAGGAATCTCTAGTTTATAGCGTCAGATACCGCCGCGAGCCGCTGCTAGAACAAAGCATCGGCGTACCTGCGCTCTTCACGGGGGTGATTGATAGATATACGTTTGACTCGGACATGATGGGCACAACAATCCTGGTGGTAAGGGAGAGAGCCTGCTTGACCGGTACACCGGGGACTCAAAGAGTATGCGAGTGAGTTGAAGTCTCATCGCGATGCGGACCGTGAACGTGTATGCTATTCTTGGAGACCATACTCACGGCCGCCGCGGGTTCGCTTCTATTCAGCGCGACGAGCGTGACTGGACGAGCACCGATGCATGTCTGAGACGGAGTGGGCGGCGGAGACCCGAGCTTGATCAGCGAATATATGAAGGGGGTACGGCGCAGGATGGGCACAATCGAGCGGATCGTTGACGGAGACGGCATCGATGGCATCTCAGCTCTCGACCGCCATCACCTCTGCTTGCACTCCCCGTCCTCGCTCGTTTGTCCAGACACCGGGCAGTATCTCCTTGTCTCCCTAGGTTGTGCTGGGCCGTGGATACCAGCCTGGGAACGGTCATGGTTCTAGGCATCACCACATGTAGGCTGGTCCGCGTCTCCTGGTGGAACTTGACGTATCAGAAGCGGGCAAAGGAGTCATCTCGAAACCACATATGAGGCATTCCCGTGAGCAACGCATCCCACTTGGTGTATGTGGACACAGCTTTGCGGGGGTACGATATTGGGGTGCGTTCGCGTACAAGGGCGAGATCCGAGGCCAGGGTGCATGCCATACGGCGTCAATCCTTGACGTACGGGTTGTACTCTCCCACTTCGAGGCACTCTCGAGGCTCACGGCAGGCTATGGCTACTACGGCTGCCCCTCCAGTGCCTTGCGTCGTCGGACCCTCGCAGAACGGCGCGCGTGATGAGGAAATACCCAGGTTAACCCTCCAACACTTGCTTCACCCTGAGCATTGGGATCTGCCAGAGTGGAATGGACCGCAGTGAGTGCAATGGACGTACGGTAGTGTGACATAACGCTCATACACAGATATCTGGTTTCATCCAACTATCAGCACTGACGTCCTCGAGGGTATCACAGAGAAGGTCAGTTCGTCTTCTAGTGCACTGGTAATACTTAAAACATGCTAAGTTCGGAACTGGCTTCCGCAGCTGGATATCTTGGACCACTCCGTCGCCCTGCTGAAACGGTACCGCAACAGCCTGCGCCCCATCCACAAACTGTCCCCCGACATACTGGCTCTGATCTTCCTTGGACTTGCGGAAGACCAGGAACACCCCCTCAGCTCTCAATTCGGCTCCTTCTCATGGTCATACATTGCGCATGTCTGCCATAGCTGGCGAACCATAGCTCTCGGCTGCGCGGGCTTGTGGACTCAGCTTAGCACACGGTACCCTGACGCCGCGGTAGCTTGTCTAGAGCGTTCTGGCGACGCTCCTCTATCGTTCGTTGTCCATTCCCGCGCGACCACCAGCGACTCCAAGGAGCTCATAGACCGCGTACTTCCGCATATGTGCCGCGTGCGCCACCTCTACGTACCCTGGCTACATGTCTACGACGAGAGTGGAAATGTGTCGGCCTTAATCTCCTCTCTTCTGGATGCCCCTGCGCCCCAACTGGAGACCTTCTACGTGTTCCGCGTCCGGGACGAGGGCATCTGCTTCGCGCTGCCAACAGTCTTCGGTGGCAACACGCCTCGTCTTCGCATCCTCAAACTAGCGTATACCTACCCCCTGATGGGTCGACTGTCGTTCGGCAACTTGCAGGAGTTATATATCCGGGGAAGGAAGCGCAACACGATTACTATGGAATTAGCAAGCCTTCTGGATATGCTGGAAGCATGTCCATCCCTTGAAGTCCTAGTCACGATCAAGTCAAGGTTCGTCATCACAGACCCCCTTGAGCGGGAAGATGAGCCCCTCCGTCGCATCCGTCTGGACAAACTCCGTCGACTCGACATCGCGCGCTGCGCCGCATCCGTCGTCTCGATACTACTCAGCCGGCTCACAATTCCGAACTGCCAATTATCCATGAGTGTCTGGTTGGAGCGGGGAAGCGACTTCCGCTTCCTCTTCGGAGTGCCCGACGACCTGTGCCCAGAGCACCCGCTACGCGACATTCGCAAGCTCGCTGTCAACTACCGCAGCTCATCCTCGAGCGTTATCATCGACGGCCGCACGAGCTCACACCCCTTCCTGATCGTCGCCACGATTGGGCAGGTCACAAATATCGGAGACATGCCTACACACTCGGGCCCGATGTTGCTCTCGATCGCGAAGACGTTCGACCTTGCGCTGCTCGAAGAGTTCTCGATCGCGGAATCGGCGTACTACCACCCGCACGTCGGGTTCTCGAAGGACATTTGGGTGCAGGCCTTTGCGCGCATGCCGCTCCTCCGCAAGCTCAACATCCGCCTGCAGAACATCACCGACAGCGGCTTCTGCAGGGCCATTCTCTCTGCACTCTCGGCTACCGACGCCGTCACGGGCCGTGCCGTCTGCCCCCACCTCGAAACGATCACGCTCGTGGAGGACCGGACGTGGTCGTCCCTGCAGTGGTACAAGTTCGCGAGCATGCGCAAGGAGCAAGGGCACCCCCTCCGCCGACTATCGCTGTGTTTGCCACACTACGAGAACGTGGAGGATATGGCAGAGACGGACCTGGCGGCCTTGAGGGAGGTCGTGGAGAACGTCGACTTGGACCCTCCGGAGATGGTTCAAGTTGATTTCCCGGCGGCGCCGTGGTGAAGGAAACCAGGGGAGGCTACGATGCGTTACTGAGCTGAACTGGATGGACGGATGTATACTAGGTCGCTGCTGTCGTGTTCCGTCTCTCGCATGTGCTTTCTTGTGTATACCATTGCTAAAATGCTGGAGTTCCGTGTTTCCTCGAAGTGTGATTATGATATTAGATACGATTTACCACGGTGTACGTTACTCTTTGAGGATGGAGACTTCGTGCACTGAAGTGTAGGGGCAGGGCGCGTCCTAAAGGCGCGTTATGGTGACGGAGATGTCTCTGCTGCTGCCTCTTTCTTAAATGCAGCGAGGTCAACCATTCCGAAGAAGCGACTCCGACCAAGATTGCTGTCGTCTCTGGGAAGCTTCTCGCCCTTGTTAAGGACAACGCCGACGTATTTGCGGTCCTTGCGAGAGCCCGGCACCTTGTAGAACCGGACGTATCCAGGGACCATGGCGTACAGGGTGTGGTCACGGCCCATCTTGACCTATGTCGCAGTTCAGAAAGTGAGACGCCAGCAACGTATAGATATCCGGTTGAAGGACTTACGTGCTGCCCCGGATGAAAGACCGAGCCTCGCTGACGAACGAGAATGTTCCCGGGAATGACATATTCGTCTAACATGAATTGGTTAGGCTACGCCCCGCAAAATAACGCTGTGGCACACACCGGAGAACTTCTTCACGCCCAATCGCTTTCCGGGAGAGCCTCCGTGGTTGTTCACGGTTCCTCCAGCACGCTTCGTTGCCGTACGGACGGCACCCAGGCCTGTGCGGGACCTCAGTCAGAAGAAGGTTTGGGGAGCACAATTGGGAATGGTGCACATACCAGCTGGCTTGAATGGGTTTCTGAGAAGGTCGGCGCACCGCCAGAGGGTGTGTAGGGACATGTTGTGTTATTGTCCGACCCAGTAGAAAGAACAAGACGGAGGACAAACTCTCGGCGCAAGCACTGGCAGACTGGCAGTGGTAGCGTAGGCGCCGGGATTATGTCAGCGTATTCCAGGGCATAATACTTGGACTCGATCTCGCACCGCCGTCCCTTCATCAAACCACCATCGTCCTCTTTCCCTCCTCCCCCGCCACCGTTCCTCATACACCATGGTTCTCCTCGTCACCTCCGATAACGAGCAGTTTGTCGTCGACAAGGAGGTAGCTGAGCGCAGCGTCCTCATCAAGAACATGCTCGAGGGTGTGTGCATCCGCCACCGCCCGGCCGCGTGCCGGCGACTCATATTGTTCCCTTTCCGTAGATGTTGGTGAGAGCGACCAGCCCATCCCGCTCCCGAACGTATCCTCGAGTGTCTTGAAGAAGGTCGGTGTGGCTCTTGACGCAGTTTGAGATTGGTGCTCATCAACGCCACCAGGTCCTCGAGTACTGCGAGCACCATCGGGGAGAGCCCCTGCCTGCTGCGGACGCGGAGCAGAGCCAAGACGAGACGAGGAAGCGGACGACAGACATTAGCGAATGGGACCAGAAGTTCATCACCGTTGATCAGGAGATGCTCTTTGAGATTATCCTGGCGGCCAACTACCTCGACATCAAGCCCCTGCTGTACGTATCGTAGGGACACCCTGTCGTCGTCCCGTCGTTCATCCTCATGCTACAGCGACGTCGGCTGCAAGACGGTCGCGAACATGATCAAGGGCAAGACACCCGAGGAGATCCGCAAGCTGTTCAACATCGTGAACGACTTCACGCCCGAGGAGGAGGTACGTGCTCTCCCCATCATGTTAATTTCACCTCGTCGACTAACACGTTTCCCGCGCACAGGCCCAGATCAAGAAGGAAAACGTAAGTTATCACGCAGTGTCCCTGCCGCGTTGCACACTAATGGGGTTCTATGTTACAGGAATGGGCGGAGGACCGCTGAGTCTGCAGGTGAATCAGAGGCGTCTCGGTTGTTGTTGCGCTGTGTATATGTTTTCTAACTTCATCTTCTGTATTGATATGGCATGAGAAAAGCACGAACCCCCTCTTGCACTTGCATCTCCACCCACGCCCGAGCTGTGTGTCGTCCATAGGTTGCCACGATTGCCTGATTAGCCTCGAACATTCTCTGCCGCAGTATGCATATCAATCTAGCCGCGTGTCTTCCTCGACTCGATTTTGCGGTCCCGACATTACGTCGGATGACCTCAAACCGGTCTTCCATGGCACCGGCATGCGGTAACGGAACGCGGTAAGTACCCTCAGCATGATTGCGCGTAGCTGTACGCCACCCTCCATTTGTGGAGGCATGACTCTGTTCCCACAAAGGGATTCAGATGAGCGCTATAAAGAAAAGGGTGCGTGGTGTACGATTGTCATAGAATCGCGCGCGCCCGAGCGTCCACAAAAAGGAAGATTGGTGAGAAGACGGTGCTCACACAAACGCGTGCTGTTGTCCTAGCTCTTGGCTCCAAACAATTATACGGTGATGTACTCCAATCCTACAACAACAGAAGCCTCGACGACGTACATGATGTCCATCATACTCACAGAGCACTGGAGATGCACGGCTGCCCCCGCGCATACGGATAGCAAACACTCGCGCAGGCCGAGGTTCAGGGCAACAACACCTCCTGCTCCGCCGCCCCACTTGGGGTTGCAGCGCGCCACCAGCGCCAGACCCCTATGCTCAACAGCACGTTCCCTACTCCAAACAGCGCAGAGCCCGCACCGAGCATCGCGAGCAGCCACCAGCAGTAGCCAATGAGGCGGTCAAACGTCCGGCCCGTGTACCTCTTCGTGCGCGCCCAGGGGTCGGGCACCGGGTTATAGCCGTCGGGGAGGCGCAGCACAGGCACGGTGGGCGCGCTAGGTGGGGGCGGTGGGAGGAGCAGAAGGGACACAATGGGTTTCTGCAGGAACTTATGTCAGTATTGGGATACAGGGGAGAGGGGGCGCGTACGTGATCGGAAGTGGTATATGAGGGTATTGCGGTATACAGCACGTTTGTCACGCCAGACGTCTGCGGTGCGTCGGGCGAGTCTGTGTGCGTTGCGTACATGACACGGTCTGTCCACGCCGGCATGCGTTTCGGGCTGCCACCACACGTCAGATGGAGACCCGAAAAGAGAGTGCACGCGAGCAGACGCACTCGTATTCGTCCACCTTCCCAAGGCGGTACTTGTAGCTGCACTTGAAGTGCCAGAACTCGCCCTCGCGGAAGCCCTGGAACACCGTGCCCTTGACGTCCCGCTCCACCACCAGCTGATCATACTCCTTCAACGCCACGCGCCCGTCCTCCGTTGCCAGGGCCTGCGCGAGGGCAGGTAGCTGCTCGCGCGCAGCAAACGCGTGTGTAGGGGGTAGGGCTAACCGGAAGTTGAGGTCCCCGAAGAAAAATAGGTGGGACGTCGAGAACATAGTCGTCGGCGCGGACGACTCGGAGGCGGGTAGGGGCGGGAACAGCAGCGAACCGACGATGTGGTTGTAGTCGTCTATCCGGTTGGCAAGCTTTGGCGCGTGCGCGGTGAGGTGCGCACACACGAACCTGGCGCGGATGCGATGTATATTAGCACACTCTTCGCGCTGAACGAAGGGAGTGAGGGACGTACGTGTAGACCTCACCCACACCGCCGCTCTGGCTGGGCACGCGGAAGCGCACGCCTACCGCGCCCTTGTTGCCCATGTAGAGGGGGCCGCAGCCGGTCCACTGCGTCTGCACGTCGCACGCGCGACGCCCTATGCCGTCATCGCGACCATAAACAAGTAGCGCGACCCCGACGTTCACGACTTTCGCGATGAGCGTGTAGCGCTCTTTATTCGGCGCGTGGGTCTCTATTTGCGAGAGAATGAGTGCATTCCGGTTCTCTATGGCATGCTTAGAGAGCCCCGACACTGGTTGAACGTGTGGAAGCTGATGAGTGGAGTACTAGTAGCGGTAAGACGATTCACGGGGACGTACGGCCAAGGTGCAACGGGAGGAGCTCCTGGAATCCAACAGCAACAATGTCGGGTGCGCGCCGCTCGCGCGCGAGGAAATTGGATACTTGGAGGGTGGGCGCGAGCCAGTCGACGAGGTCCTGTGGCAGACCGCGCTCGGCCTGTAGGTTGGTGTTGTAGGAAGCGATATGCACGAGGGGGCGGGAAGGGTCGACGGGGGACATGGTTGGTCGCCAGCAGCACTTCCTAAGGCCGCGGTGAGCAAGCGAGGGGTATAAGTAGGTAACGGCGCGGTGGGAGATGTGGAGGAGCTATAGCAGGCCGGTGCCGTGCTCGAGCTCCCTGGCGTCTGTCGCGACTATGGGCGCTTCCTGGCGCGTCTTGAGACTGCGCTGACTTTGTACTGTCTGGACAGGGGTTGGCTTGGATAGTGCCATCCATGGATATCTGCGGATAGTATCCGTTTCCCACACATCCGGTGGCACCAAAAATCATCCGTTTGCACCAGGGGAATTCCCACGGCTTGTGATGTCACCTATGGTCACGGAAGAGTAACAATATTAGACGTCATGGCTGATCGCGCCGCGGCGCGCTGTGGCACGACGCGTCTCGCTAACGCGACGCGTCCCCTCATCTGCTCTTCAAGTTGTCGTTACTCTCGCTAGTTGCGGTCCCCACAGTATTCTCCATACAGTTATGTACATAAACACCACCCAATTGCTCAATCACCTCCACCCTTCGCGTTCCTCCTCTGGGAATACGGTAGGTCAACACGGTCCTTACTACTCGGCATGACAGGCGCGCCAGCATACAACGCGCCCATCCACACTCGGAGTCACCGCTGCTGATATTCACTACCTCTTGCTTTCTACGCACCCTCCCACGTCTGGCATGACGACACTTCAAGCTTCAGTTCTGGAATTCGCAGCTTCCCGTGATGCCGGGTTTGGCAGCCGTGGGCCTCGCCTACATCTCATCCCCAGGTATGTATGCACCCTCACATGCCTCGCATGGGATCAGATACCACTGTTGATGATAGCCTCGACAGCCCCAGCAGAGCACGAGTTCTCCGAAGGTCGCACTCAGGTTAACTGGAATCAACAGTCGATGTCTTCGCAAACCTTCCGCGCAAAGATGTCCGTTAGCGCGTGGGCGCGCGCGCCATGGTACAACCTCAAGAAGGCCGCCGAGATCATTGCGGCCTCCTCGCGGCCTCTTCGCGCTCCTTAATCATACGCTTACTACACGATTAGTATCTTGTATAATGCTCTAATATTCATTCACTGTAGCATAGGTACACATTACAGCTGTTCTCAGATTGATAGGCCCCCCGTGGAGAAATACACACAGAGGTGTTCCCGCCCAGACGTGGCGGCGACGCTTCGCGTGATGCGGCAACAGTCGGGGTAGCAGGTAAGTAGCGGGCAGCGCGAAGGCCTACACGCCCTCGGCGTGTACATCCGCATCCTCTCCGCCATCGCCGCCTGAAGCCACTGTCCGCGATTATTTCTTCCACGGACCTATCGATTATAGAACAGCTGTAATGATTGACTTGCCAACTCGTCGGCCAGCCCTCCCCCTGCCGCCGCCGTGACTTTCCTGATGACTTTTCTCGCTGATGTCATGTCACGTCGGCACCGTGAGACCGGATATGCATGGATGCTTGTATCCGCGGATATTGTTCCCACGGATGGACGGATTATCTCGGATACACCCAAGCCAACCCCTGTGTCTGGATAACATTCTGCTTCTGCTACCACCATGCCTCGAATACCCGACCTGCCTGGGACACCTATTCCCCACGGCGTTCCTCATGATCAATGGCTTAAACAACAAGTAGCATATCTCTGCCGTCTTGACCATGAACGGTATGCGCCACAACATATATGCGCTTCTGAAGCCTTACAGACATGCATGACCTCAGATTCCCCGGGAGCCAGCCTGTTAGCTTTGCCTCTAAGGACCTGGAGAACCTTGAGAAAAAGGAGTGAGCACAGCAGTCTGACTGTAGGCTATCGTTGGAAGCTGAACATGGACATGATGGGTGGCTCAGTTTCTGGGTGGCAGAGAAGTCAGACGGCATCCGCGTCCTCCTCTTCATTCACACAGACGTGCATACTATGGACCAAACTGTGTACCTGGTGAGTTATCACAGCATTGCGCGAGGAAATCCCGCGTTCTCATCTGCAACGAATATATAGATTGACCGTCACAATACATATCGTCAAGTACACGGCTTGTACTTCCCCCACCATGAAGACCCAAGGAAGCCCCTACGCAGCTCAATGGTCGACGGCGAGCTGGTTATCGACACCGATCCTCGAAATAATGTGGTCCGTTATACTGAAGCGCGAGCCGTGATTGCGCTCCGTTAATCATGCGGTGATATAGGAAACCCTGCGATTTTTGGCTTTCGACTGCTTAGTCGTCGACGATACAAACGTCATGGATCGTACGCTGGAAAAACGATACGGGGTATGTTCCAGACATATAATTTGATGCCTTTGGCTGAAGTCTTTGCTTTAACTAGCGACTGCAAATGTGGATCGAAAAGCCTTTCCTGAAGATGATGAATGACCACCCGCACGTGGCGGCGACGCAACCGTTTGAGTGCGTGCCGGAAGATGCATGGGGGAAATGTTAAACCTTGACATCTTATTTCTTCCACAGCTTTAAAGTCAAGGACGTCAAGCCCTCGTATCGCGTGGAGGACGTGTTCAATATCGATATTCCACGCCTGCAGCACGGCAATGACGGCCTCGTCTACACCTGTGTGAGCACGCCATACGCGCCTGGGACCGATCCCAACATGTGAGCTGCTGCTCTCCCCCCTTCGAGCGGTGGTCGCACGTCCAAGATACACAAGCTGATCGTGTCGTCATCACAGACTCAAGTGGAAGCCTCCGTCAGAAAACTCGATCGACTTCAAGCTCGTCCTGCGGTTCCTCGCTTCGCCAGGAAAGCCTAATGTGCCTGACTTCCAGACGAAGCCCATCTTCGAGCTGCACGTCTGGTGCGGGGGTGACCACGGAAAGTCCCGGTACGAGTTCTACGACGTCATGTACGTCGACGACGACGAATGGGAGAAGTAAGGCGCTCTATGTCATCCCGCACCCCTCGTGCTAACCGCACGGCGCTTCCACCCCGCACAGACTGAAGACGTCCAACGAGCAGCTTGACGACCGTATCGTAGAAGTCCACTGGGATTCGGTGGGCGAGCACTGGCGCATGATGCGCTTCCGCGGTGATAAGCCGAACGGAAACCACAAGTCCGTAGTGGACAACATCATCAAGAGTATCGCAGACGGCATCGAGAAGGACGTCGTAAGTCCCCTCTTCCTCCCTTCCCCCGCCCCTTCGCCATGTCGTACTTATCACGCTGACACCCTCACCTGCGCCCCCATAGCTCCTCGCCCGCTCCCAAACCATCCGCGCCAACTGGAAAGCGCGCCAGGGCCAGCCCACAGGCTCCGCGCCCCCGCAGCCAAAGACGCACGCCCTCCCACCCAAGCCCGTGCAGACGCTCCCCCCGCCCCCCGTCGTGCACGCCCTCCCCCCGAAACCACCGCAGCTCGCGGGCGTGCCGCGCGTCGAGCCGCGCTACGGGCCCCTCGCGCCCTCGCGCTGGAGCAAGGTCACCGGGCCGGAGATGGTGGCGGGCATGTACAGGTGAGGCTGCGCGGGTCGCGCGCCGGGAGGTGCGATGGCGGCGTGCAGTCCGGGTGTGTGGATGTAGTGTGTGGATGTACGGGTGCGGGCTCCAGGGTGCTCCTCGGCGTCCACGCACGATGTTGTATTTGCCCCGGCGATGCGCGCGCAGGCTGTGATGCGTGTGGGCATGTGGTGAGCCGTTCCCCGCGGAGGGGCGGGGACTGCAGCCGGAAGCAGTTGCGAGTCGAACCTCCCAAAGCAACGTCCCGGTCGCGCGCGGCTGTGCTCGTTGTTCGCAAGACACCCGCAAATCGCTGCCACAATTCGGTCCGCCGTTCTGGTCTGCACGGGCAGGGGGGCGCAACGGACGGATTGCCGACAGTCGCAGTATTCACGCGAGCAGGACGTCCGGCTTCGAGCTACACACATGCAGTAGTACCACGGCATGCATATGCCATTGTATGTACATCGACAGCGAGACGGCCATGTACGTAGCTATGTAGCGTACACGGCCGCGCCAATAGGCCTCCTCCACGGAGGGCTTTTCAATACTCGATACGCGATACTGGTGGAACCGGTGCAAAGTGGGAAAGCGTGAAAGCGCAGGAAGGGGGAGCGGGGAGCGGCGGATGGGATGAGAAGGGTGATGGGAGGTGATGATGAGAAGAGGGGGAAGGGAAGGGGAGGGGAGGGGAGGGGGAGAGGGTAGGTAGGAAGGAAGAAGGGATATCATCGTAATAACGTCGTCATCATCGCGAAACATTATCGTCGTCAGCAGGCGGTGGTAGGAGGTCTGCGTATCGTGTCCGAAGGGGTACGCACGGCGCTCGCATACAACACAGGGGGGAGAGGGTGGGGATGAGGAGAGTGTGAATCCGACTTCGGCAAGCGGGTCGAAGCGAGCACGACGGGCCCACGAGGTGCTTCCTCGCACAAGCAAGACCGGGGGGTGGGGCCGTTTTCGGCTCTCTCCTCGCGGCGGGGTTGACACGGAACAGCGAACAGCAAACAGGGGAGGAGTGCATATCTAGTCGTTACAGAGGTGGCAGAACTGGTACCGGACGCACGACACGGAATGGAAACAGGCCACCGCAAGGTGGGGGGATGGGATGGGATGCAGGCACACACGACAAACACGGGGCGGGGCCCGCGGCCGACGCGGCGGTCTCAGAACGAATGGAGACGGCGCGCGTATTCACGGACGGGGGAGAGACAACTACAGATCGGGGGGCGGGGCGCGGTGAGGGGGCATGGCGATGGCGGCGCGCGTCCAGAGGGGAGCAGGACGGGTGGGTGGGCCGGGTTCCATGCGGGGACGGGCGGGTCGTAAGCATGAACGTCGCGTGGCGCGGACGTGAGCGTGGGACGGGGCGTTATATTGCGCGGGCGTGGACCTGGGGGAGGTGGATGTGGTGAAACAAGCTGCAAGAGTACACTGTTCGAGAGCGGGGTAGAGAGAGGATGGGGTGCACGCGCGGCGGCCCGCCTGCGCGGACGCCCGCTCAATGGCGAAGGGGAGAGACGTACAAGAGGGGATGAGGGGATGCGAGTCGGGGGAGTGGAACGGGAGGCAGTCTTAATGGCCCTGCCCGTTGTGCCCAAGGAAGGAGACAGTCGATCCAACGACCTGAGGGGGTGGTGATCTGGGAGGTCGCGTGGATAACCCAAGGCCCATGGAGGGAGCATAGAATGAGACGAGGAGAGGAGAGGAAACAAGAAGGTGTGTGGCCTGTGCCTTTTCTTCATCTGCAGTCTCACATCACGCTCTCCATCAACCGAGATCCGGAAGACGGACCATGGCATGCCCTCAGTAGAAGAGGTCGTCCATCTCGCTGTCTTCCATCGTGTTAGAGAAGAAAGGCGGGGGCGAGGGGACCATGTCACCGAACCGGTCGTCGCCAAACGATGATGTAGACAGTCGGAACTCAACCGCGGAATAGCTCACGGAACGCGCGGAAAGTGATGGCGCGCGCGAATTTGACGGCCGGCGCGGGGCAAGACTGGGCGCGAACGCGGGCGGGTGGACCGGACTGGAGGGCGTATTCCGAATGACATCCATGAACGTCGGAAGCGCGAAGAGCGAGTCGTCTGGCGAGCTCTCGACGGACGACTGAGATGACACAGACGCGTGTCTGCGGAAAGGGGTTCGCGGCCCGAGGGAGAGCGACGCGAAGGGGGAGAAAGGAGACAAAGGCTGCGAGGTGCCTGGTTGTCAGTTCTCTGCGGACGGTGGCGTGCGAGGGTGTCATGAACAGACCTCGGGTGAACTCAGCCCAAACGAGTCGTCGTCCGTGGAGACGTCCCATAGGGGGCTTGAGGGGAGATCATCCTCGAAGCTGTTCGCGACCGGGCCTGCGCTGAAGGCCTCTGGGACCGCGACAGGGGGTGGGGGTGCGATGGGATCCTCGTGGAGGATGTTCGCGACACCGTGACGAACCTGCACGTTCTCTACCGCACCCAGATCATCCTCGTCCTCGTCCCCAGTGGCGGGGTAGGCGACCAAGTCGCGCTGGCCGTCGTGCACAAGCCACCAGTCGATGTCAGCGAGGACACGACGGTTGGCAGTGTCTGAGCCCGACGACCTGCGGGGCTGTGGGTTGCCAGTGCGGGTCACGCGAACGTTGGTGTTCGCGGACGAGGAGGGGTTGCCATAGGGGGAGGACCTGACGGAGGGGGAGGACAGGGTGCGGCGGAGAGACGGCATTTGGAACGTCTGGGAAGGTGCGAACGACGAGGGGGACGACGGGGCCGATGAGACGGGGGGTATAGTCGACGTCGACGGCTGCTGGGCAGACGGGGAGTCGGGGAGGGCGGCGGCGAGGGACGTCGAAATTTATACGTGTGCAATCCGATGTGAAGGGTGACAGCCGCGAACTTGGCGCCAGCCCATCATTCGCCCCTTGGAGTCGCCCTCCATCTCTCGCCCACCGTACACAGGGTCACGTTCCTCTACGCACTCTTGGGAACGGCACGCGCACGAACATAGCCCGCGAATACAACACGCCGCACGCCGTCGCGACCGACCACCACGCCTCGCCCTTGTCCCCCGCCCTTGTCTGCATGCTGTCATCTGCGCATGATCTGCCAGTGCCTCGACGAGCACCACCGCCGCTCACTGCGCCATCACGCAACCGCAACGTCGCCAGCGCGCGCTGCAACTCACTTCGGTCCGGCGCGTCCCCAGGAACGCAGCATACACGGACCGTATCGCTGGTATCGCGCACGGAGCCTGTCTCTGATGCGCTTCTCCATACATTCTCGTCGCGCGTCAGACGCCGTTCCTGCAGCCACAGACGCGTCTCCCCGCTCCGCCGACAGCCCCCCGACGCGTCTTTGCGCACCCTCGACGCGTCCATGTCCTCGCACACGCGCGACCACTCACTCAAACGCGCCTCGGTTTCAGAAACCGCCCGCGACGTCGCGTCTTCGCGCGCGAACACGCTTGCGCACGCGAGCACGGTTTCCCGGGCCATTCGCGTGCATCACAGCCTTCCAAACTCCATAAAAACGGAAAGCGAACTCTCTTCGCGATATGCTTATTTTTGGCAAGATTGTCGGCCAAAATGCGATTTGTCGGCTTCAAACCCCCGAGGGTCCCGCACTCCGGAAACACCCAGGAGTACATGTGGATCGGGACGACAAATGTACAACGTCCTACACAAGTCGTATCACTTTGGCAGATATAAAGGCGGTGAGTGATTAAAACCAGTCCTTGGCGGCCTCATAACCGGCCTCTGAGGGCACTCGCCTGCTCCCGGAACACTGCAGCGCTCATGGGCTCACCCAAGCCCTCCCCTCCCCTCCCCTCTGAATTTCAATGCCGCTTCGCGTACCATTGCCATGGGTCCTTCCATGCTGATCGCGCGTCCACACTGCTCGCACGCATCTGCATCCGACCCACCGTGGGTGGAACACCGGGGCGAGGGCTTCTAGCGCCGGCCGGATGCGCAGAACGGGACCTGGGGTTGCCATGCGCGCGCGCGATGACGACTTGCACGCTTCATGATCTCCGTGCTATTTGGTAGTGCCCGGCCCCAGTGCACGCGTATTCGCAAGGCACGCAGGCGTGGACGCCGCTTCCCTGACTTGTCCTAGCGCAGGATGGAGACGTCCCCGCACTGGACATGATGATATGGGTGCTGTCTCGCTGGGCTGCGGATCCGTGGTGCAGGATGCGACGAACGTCAAACGCGCGGAATTTCCAGCGATGCAGCCTGAGGGTGCGGCAGGTGAATTCTATCGCCGGAGACTAGTGCGTGAACGTGGTTATCAAAGATGGGAGGCGCATGATTCATGCTGTGGTTGCGACTTGCACGCCGCGCAGCTGTCATTGATGTCCGCACATCATGGCGCTCGCCCGCAGTGTCCCCGAGCCTGAGTTTAATGCGTCAGACGACACCAAATAGCATACGATGGTCAATCGTCCAACGTTCGAGGTTTGCACAGTGTCTGGCCCTCGATCTTGTGCCTACCGCCCCTGCTGGTACACATTTGTCGCCAGGCACATCGAGGTGGAGTACCACCAGAGCTGTGCTGGAGCTAGCATACGGCATGCAGGATCGGAGATCTATGTACCCACCTTCCCGCAGACTGAAACAGCGCACCAACAATATTGCTCGGGTGGTTGATTGGGTCGTGTGAGTTTGCACGGTGTGTAATGTACGCTCACGTACACCGGCGAGGGGGTATTCGCGGTGATTGCGGATCGGTGTCCCTGGATGGCTAAATTTGGTTGGCTCAACCGCTGCGTAATGTAGATGTTATGAACTTTCGGAAAAGACATCCGAGAGGATGGAAGACATATGCCGCGCGGGGCGCTACTGTTCCATGGACGCCAGTACTAACTAATGCGACCCTGGCTGACAAGTAGCCTTTGAGGGAAATGGACAGTCGGGGGCTGCTGGTCTTACGCAGGCTGACATCCCAGACATGCAGATGCACAAAAATGCAGCCTAGCTTATTATCGATGGAGTGTTCAAAACCGAGCATGGCATATTCGCCTTCTACCGAGATGGCGATCCTACTCACTTGCCATAACGGGACGCGTCGCGCGCGAGACGCCCGGATGCGAGGCGCGTCCGCCGTCCGGGAAGCTGGGCGTCTAGCGGCGCGCGCGTTGTGGCCGCCGCACGCCGCCACACAAGCGCACCGTCCGCGTTATTTTTCATCTACGACTTGTTTCGTACCACCAGCATCCAGGAGACGTATAGACTCTAAGCAATAAGACCGCCCAAGACATGACGACAGTATTCTATGGCGCACTCATCACCCCGGTGTCCCTGCGGGAGTACCGCGCCCTGCCGCACGCGCTACTCGCCGTCTCACACGACACCGGCGACATTGCGTGGATCGAGGACGAGGTCCACCCAAGTGGCCTGCAGGATGTCTTGGCGCGCCACGGGCTCGGAGCGGACGACGTCGACCTCATCGAGCTGAAACTCGGCGAGTTCCTCCTACCCGGCTTCATCGACACCCATATCGTACGTAGCCCCGTTGACGCTTTGGCGCATTTCCATCTACTCACCGCTACGATGGTTGCGTTACGCAGCATGCACCACAGGTGCCTAACATTGGAAGGTGAGTCCGCAGCTGGACCGCGGGACTCACCCGGATGCTCACCATTCCCTGCGTATCCGTAGCGGGCAGCAGTACGAGCTCCTGGACTGGCTCGCGCACGTCACATTCCCGATGGAGTCGCGCTTCGCCGATGCGGACTTTGCGCGCCGGACGTACACATCTGTCATCAAGCGCACTATTGACTACGGGGTGCGTCTTTCAGCTAAACCTAGCTCTACCCGCAGGGCGCCGGACGTGCACACTGAATGAGCGGCGAAAGTGTAGTCAACAACATGCTGCTATTACGGCACCCTCCACCTGGAGGGCACGAAGGCCCTGGCGGACGTGATACATGCATACGGTGCGTGTATCACCACGGCCGCGGCTACGCCTGCTGACCCTGCCTTCGCGCCTCCTAGGGCAGCGAGCATTCGTCGGGGTACGTCCATCCCCACCTGCCGCTCGCCTCCGATGATCGTTCGCTCAACTCCGCCTTCGCACCCGCGCACGCGCGCGTCACAGAAATGCAACATGGACCGGAACTCGCCCGAGTACTACGTCGAGCCCTCCGCGGACGCCAGCGTCGCCGCCACGCGCGCGCTCATCGCGTACATCCGCGCGCTCCCCCCGCCCGCGGGGCGCGCCGAGCCGCTCGTGCGCCCGATCCTCACGCCGCGCTTCGCGATCTCGTGCACGCACGAGCTGCTGGGCAAGCTCGGCGCGCTCGCGGCGGAGGACGCGGCGCTGCACATCCAGACGCACATCTCGGAGAACGCGGGCGAGATCGCGTTCACGCGCGAGCTGTTCCCGCCGGACTCGCTGCCAGCGCCGCCCGCGGGCGGCCAGGTGCGCGCGGCGGGCACGTACGCGGGTGTGTACGACGCATTTGGGCTGCTGCGGGAGAACACGGTGCTGGCGCACGCGGTGCATCTGGAGGAGGACGAGGTGGCGCTGATCAAGGCGCGCGGGGCGGGGGTCAGCCACTGCCCGACGAGCAACTTCAACCTGCGGAGCGGGTGCGCGCCCGTCGGGATGCTGCTCGACCGTGGAATCAAGGTCGGGCTGGGCACGGACGTCTCTGGCGGGTTCTCGCCGTCGATCCTCGCGGCGGTGCAGCACGCAAGCATGTGCTCCAAGGTCATCGCGATGCAGGCGGGGCACCCGGCGCCGGCGGGCACGCTGTTTGCAGACCAGCAGCTGCCGATCGCGACGCTGCTCTACCTGGCGACGCTGGGCGGGGCGGAGGTGTGCGATATGCGCGCGCGCGTGGGGTCGCTCGCTCCCGGGAAGGCGTTCGACGCGCTCGTGGTGAGCGTCCGGAGTGACGCGGACAACCCGGCGACGTGGGGCGTGGACATGGATCTGGAGCTGGGGGTGCGGGACGGCGGGAAGAGCGAGGAGGTCGAGCTGGAGAACTTCTTGGAGCGGTTCTTGTTCTGCGGGGACGACCGGAACATTCGGAGAGTGTATGTGCAGGGTAGTTTCATTGGTGGGAAGGAGTTCAAGGGGTGAGGACACCCATACGTGTTTGGACGCAGGGGTCCGCGGGTATCATGCACTAATAGCTATACTTTGGGCTGATGACTATATGCTCCGGCGGGTGTTGGATAGACGTACTTCCACGATAGTCTTATGTCTAATTCTGTTGCGGTTTCGCAAGGACAGTGGCGGCCTATGGCGATTCAGGCTTATTACATTGCAAGCAGAGTGTATAACAATGTAGCGCCCCATACAAACTCTGGACGCCGAGCGATGTAATACGCACCCCGTCCCCCGAAGTTGATGACTTAAGAACAGCCGCAGGTACTCACGTCCGCCGTTTGGCCGAACGGGCACGTCCCGTCTACGTCGCGGATCGTCAGCTATGTGACGACAGAGGGCTTAAATGCGACAAAAATAAAACGCACCTGCTCCGAACGCGAATAGACCAAGCGATACACTCCCATATATCCCGGGGTTCACCCCCTCGAGCTGCGGGCGTACCACGCCCGCGAGCTCCAGGTTCCGCGGCGCGCGCAGGCAGAACGGCGTGCTGGGCACGACGCCGTTGATGTTCAGCGCGTTGCGCGGGTGGCCCGCGTACGCCACCGCGTTCGCGATGAGCGCGTCGGTGTTCGTGACCCCCGGCGCGTGCGCGAAGTCGATCATCTCGTCCGCGTTGTCCTGTTGCGCACACGGGTCGGCGTCGGCGAGCAGGGCGTTGATACCGTTCACGCCTGCGAGCTGCACGCAGGGCTCGTTCGTGAAGATGTCGCCGCCGCTGACGAGCTGGAGACGCGTCAGATTAAGGAACGGAAGGGCGGAAAGGAAGCGGTGCGTACGCAGAGGTCTTGCCAGGATTGGGCGACGGCGGGGAGGTCATCTTGTGCGATCCGCCTGTACAAGGTCGTGTTGCTCGCCACATCGGTAGGGAGCGCTGAAAGTGTAGAATTCGCAGTAGCAGTAGGCGTAATGGTGGCGTTGCTTGCGGTAGTTGACAAGATAGGGCTAGTTGACAAAGATCCCGACGGGGAGAGTGTGGTTAAGGGAATGAACGAGGCATCTGAAGAGGTTGGCAATGCGGACGTCTGTGGGAGTACGCCGCCCGACGTCAGAGCGAGACAAGCCGGCGGGACATCTGGAATATCGAACGATACAGCTGTCGCGGTGGGCTCAGCAGTGCTGTACGCGAAATTGCTCGCGGCGGAGGCATAGCCCGTAAAGGAGGAATTGCTGGCGGTGTCGGTCGGGGACGCAAAATAGTACGTCGTGTAAGCGGTAGCCAAAGAGGCTGTTGCAGAGACATCGGTAGCCGTCACGCTGACCGACCCATTTCCAAAGGCAAGGGTGGCGGTCAGCGAAGGCAAGGACGTGAGAGACACAGGGAGCGAAGTCGAAGCTGCGGAAATAGTGACCAGGGTTGAGTTGCTTGATGACAGCGTCGTCAAATTGGCGCTTTCCGATCGACTATTGGACGTCGATGAGTGAGTTTTGCTCGAGTTGAGACTAGTCAAATGCATACGTACAGGGCGAGGGGGAGGGCTTGCACAGATATACTGAGGGTTATGAAAGCAAAGAAAATGGATGAGCGCATTATGAATATCAAAGTTGATTTAAGAGGGGTGATGGTGTACGGATCGAAATGGAATGCAAGGATTAGAAAGGATGATGGTTAGCAGACAAAGCGATAGAAGGAGAGCACCTGGCTCGCTGGATGGCCAGAGGTCCACAGCGGTCAGTTTTATAGCACATACTCTGTGCCCACGCACTCGCGCGCACCACGCCATAGACAGCGAGCGGGACAGCCTGCCAGCCTGTCTTTGTTGAATCGAGCAGACAACCAAGTATTACTTACCGGGAGATGATATTCCGAGAGCCACCTGGCTGACAATGTGAGCATCGCACGTCACCGCCGTACATTTACCTTGTTCTACGCTCCGTAGACTTCGGCAGCGCTTATCTGCCACAGGTTGCGAGCGAGCATTGAAGTTGTTCAGCGCAGGATCATAAGAAACATGAGGGATTATAGATGTAGCCAATTACTCCCTAGGGACAAACGGGTCACTAACACGAGCCGAAGGCGCAACTATAACGGGTGGTAGTGTTTCGGCAAGCTCCTTCGTACCGGCAGGGAAGGGGAGCCCCACAAGGCCCCTCGGCAAAATCTTCTCGAAGAGACCCTTCGCGTTGTTGTGTTGTGCGAGCTGCGTCATCTTCTTCTTCGCGTCCCGTACCATCACCTGCGCATCGTCGATGCCGGGCACACAGCCGCGCACGTAGATGAGTTCCAGGTCGGTGTCTACCCGGACGACAGCGAGGTTCTGGGTGGTGATGCGCTCGCCGCCCAACCTGCCAGCCATCTTCTTTCCGGGCCACACACGACCGGGATCCTGACAGACGAGCGTATGTGAGCAGCGGGCGGTAAGGACATGAAAGACAGACGAACCTGATGGGCGCCGATAGCACCTGCCGCACGATGCGAGACGGAGACACCGTGACTCGCGCGCAGACCTTTGAAATTCCACCTCTTCATGGTACCCTGGAAACCCTTTCCGAGCCTGCCACGACGTGAGCGAGGACCACGCAAGAGTTGTCATGATATACGTACGACTTGGCAATCACGTCGACGAACTGGCCGGGGACGAAATGGACGGCGGACAGCGTGGTGCCTGTCAAGGTGAACGTGAGGACACAGTTCGTGGACAGACAGCGGGCGTGTGCGCTCACCGACTGGTACATGCGCGTCCGGAGTTACAGGGAATTCCTTGATGATGCGCTTGGGAGCTACACCAGCCTTGTTAAAGTGGCCAAGCATCTGCTTGGTAGTGGTCTTCGCCGGCTTGTCCGAGGCAGCCACCTGAACTGCGTGGTACTCGGTCTGGTCATTCCGGACGGTCTTGATGTTTGCGGTGACCTGACAGTTCTCCAGCTGCACGAGTACTTCCGTCAGCACGCAGCAGTGCACACTCGGAGGAGCAAACATACCTGAAGAACTGTGACCGGGTGCCTCACACCATAGTTGTCCCACATCACTGTCATACCGCGTTTCCGCGCGATGAGACCCGTTCGGACCGACGTGGGTGTCCAAGTACTTCCAGAGGAGGACGAAGACTCTGTTTCCGCAGTCGCGTTGCTGACCACGGTGGTATGGAATGCCCTACATCGAGGGAGGACTGGGCGTGCCCCAAAAGACCAGAGTCTGAGCATGGTGTAAGGACAGGCAGTATGTAGCGCAAGCGCTGGACACAGTCGCATCGGAATTTTGAGACGCCCGAAATTGGCGCCCGATTTCCCGGACGCGATCTGTCAGAACCGTTAAACTTGCATTTGTTCTGTATTCTCCAGCTCCTGGCCTCGTCTTCGCGCCTTTACCTGACACCCGCCCTTCGAGTCAAATGGAATGGACGCATGGCCCGGATACTGCCATGGACAGGAGGGCGCAACGGCGAATAAGGGCAAGGCGAAAGCTGGGAAAGACGAGAGGATAGAAGACCCCTGGCGCTATCCCATCCTTGAGCATGGCTCCGTCGGTGCTGCAACGCTCAAAAAGAAGGGCAAACGCTACGACTGGTCTTTTGTGGCGGAGAGTCGAACAGGTGCGCAAGGGACAATTGGCAGTACACAGACTTGCTGAGCGCGTCGCGTAGATTACAAGCTAGTTGCGCCGGACGGACCGATAGAAGTCTTCCCTCCTACGCGTCCGCAACCATGGCGAAGTCCAAATGCTACCGAACTACAGCGGGCTGAGCAGGGAGTAAGCCTCTCACTCCTTGCATTTAAACACCCACTAATATATCCACAGGCACATTTCTTACGTACATTCTATCCTGATATCGACGTACAGACCGAAGTCATACGCGATGAGATCGCGGAGGCTTCGCGCGCCGCTCGTGTACTCGCGTCGCACGATCCGTTCTCCGGCAACATGATAGACATCTCGTCTTTCCATATATCGCGCAAGAATATGGTGTATGTTGCGTTTCCTATGGGCCCAACGAATTGTCAATTGAGTAAGTAACTGCGGGGTTGGTCGATTTGCTACTGACCGCGTTCCGTATAGACATGTCTCCGCTTACACTTAATACGAGAACGAAAGTAAACTTGAAACCGGTCGCGAAGCCTGTGCACACCTTCGACACACCCATCCGGCAAATAATCACCACCCCTCATTTAGAAATTGGGAAGGGTAAACCAGGTTGGTCCTCAACATCCGTTATCCTATCCACTCAGTTTCCAGTGCTCCTGCTAATATTTGCGTCCGTAGCTCCTATGATTGGCGTGAGAACCATGGGGTCCACAATGTTCATGCAAATTCAGGTTGCTGTGGATAAAACGACGTACGCAGTCCAGCCCGCACCCTACGTCACCGTGCTGCGCGAGGACATAGGCAATAGACATGTCATGGACATGGCCTTCTCCCGTTCGAACACTTCCGTTGGATACGTGGTCAACGATGCGGGGGCTATATTCCAGTGCAGTGCGCCAGAAGGGAAGAGGACAATGTAAATTTCTACCACTATCGTATATATTGTGAGAGTTCTGACCTTGCATTTTCAGTGAACTTGTGCATATAGTCGACGCATCGGAAAGATCTCTATACCGCATCGCGGCTTCTGACGCTCGCGACACACTGTTGTCGCTCTCCGATAGATCTGCATTACTTCTTGACCTCCGAGTGAGTATCCACTCATTACGCTATGCACTGTACTTATTTTGCGTTGAAGGCGTCAAAAAAGGTCCATATTCTTTATGAAGCGCCGAAGTCGCAGGTCGTCTTGACATCAATTGAATCCTCGAATGAGGACAATATCATACGTCTAATATCTAGTAATGAGATGGTGTGGTTAGACGGAAGAAACACACGAAAGCCGCTCCTTTCAGTCAAGCATGGCCGAGAATTTGACACGACGCTGAGCAGTCACACCCAGGTCATGATTAGCTGTAATGGATTTTCACTACGGAAGATAGCATCCGCTGACGTATTTGTTCTCCACAGCTCCTCTAACATTTCTCACATCTCGACGCAACTCGCTTGTCACAGTCTACGATGTCTCTCGCGGAAATGACAACCTCGTCCACGTCCACGACGCCCCCTATTCACTCCCTCCCATCCATCGGCCAGACGGCGCGCACCTGGGGTACGCATTTTTCCAGCCGCCTACCTTGGCGGGCAGCAAGCATCTCAGCATATTCCAACTGTCTGAGCGGGGCGGACTCTCGCTCCTGAACATCCAGCGAGTGCCCCGTGAGGCCTCCCATGAGACATCGAAGGGGAGCCACCAGCAAGCGGAGTGGCCCGATGAGGTGAAGAAGCTGGAAGAAGATGCCGACGCCGCGAAGCACGACCTTGGTCCGCTTGCCGGGAGGGGCCACAGTGTTGTTGATCTTCAAACCGCGTACCAAAGTAAACCAAGTCAGACCGTATTCTTATGCATGTGCTAACGGTGACGCAGAACTATTCATACAGCGGGAAGAGAAGAGTCTATCGGCGCAGACCAACGTCGCGTTTGACGTGCTAGAGCACATGTCATCTTTCTGGCAAGACGCAGAGATTCCTGTGGAACATGCCCTGACAACGTTCGTCGTATCGCCTCGTTTTCGCGTGTTATACAACTGACGTTGTAATAGGTTCGATATCGCTATGCGGTCTGGGCCCGAACCCGTCGATGCTTCGCGAAACGATTGGTTTACTGGTAGCGCACTCGACTGCGTTGCAGGGTATCGAGCCCTGCAGCAGGGGCGTATCCCGCGACACCAACTCACACAGAAGGCCCCTTGGCACCTCGAAGTGCCCTCCATCATCCGTCGCTCCGTCCCCGGATTCGCGGACGAGCTGCCGAAGATGCTGGAGAACCTGTCCTCCTATGACCTCGCGGATGGGCCTGGTCGAACAGCACCGTCGTTCCGCAGGGAGTCCGAAGCTCGTCAACAGCTCGCCCTCGATCTCTCGCTTTCCTCTGACGTCTTTCTGCATAAGCGGCCTGGCAAGAACACTGCGGCGAACTTTGACGAGGACGTGAACAATATCTCGCGTTCCACGCAGGCTATGTCCCTAAGCGACCTCGAACCGGCCCCGGTGCAGTTCAGTTTCCTGCGGCCTATTCGCAAGGCGGGCAAACTCGATGCAGGTGAAAATGCTGTGGATGATCTCTCAGGGAAACCCACGATGCCCTCAGGGGTTCGCCTTCTGCTTCAAGAGTGGGAGGTCGGCACCGACCCGTGGAAATACGAATACCGCGATCCATACGACGAGGCCGGGCCCACACCCGCAGCGAGATTCCAACCGCCCGCGAAGACGGCCACTGCGCAAGACGCGCAGCTAGCGAAGGAGCCCAGGCCCGCTGCCCAAACTCTGAGCCAGCGGCCGCCAGTGACAGGGCGTTCCATTTCACGAGCCCCTCCTACTATCGGTGCGAGCCAACCGGCCCAGGGCCAGCCACGCAGACCGCTTGTAGCCGCGAAGTCACTAGACAGTTTCGTGGCTCCCGCGTCCCGCCCACCCCCGAGTGCAAGCCAGCCGCAACCGGCGGAGACGTGGAGCGCACCGAAGTCGTCGCAGGAGTTCGTGACGAGCACGCAGGTGCTCCCCGGGGCGCATGGTGGGCGGCCTGCGCCTGTGAAGAAGAAGACCGCGAAGAAACGGTTGGGAGGGTTCTGAGCGGTCTAGGGCATTGTCTGGTATGGTAATAGTGTGGGCAGGAGGAGGGCATTCCCCGGACGTTCTCCCACGGATTGATGCAGATCGCCTTCGAAAGCTTGTCGTCGTGATCGTGTGGCTGTCGATTTCTCGACGACCTAGTCAAGTACACACGTAGAAAGCACATGTGTCGCTATGTTCAAGCTGCTGCAGCTGTCCAGAGCTAACTAGGATATGTTCGGAGATCGCATGATGCGTATCCAGTGTTTCGGAGTATGACGCAGAACGGGCGCCAGGGGGCGGCAAGGCGCGGAGAGAGAGTACATCCGGCGCAAGCACCTTGGACTCCGAGCCGTCTTCTCGCTCTGACCTCTTCACCACCACCAGCCCTCCTCCCGCCATCCTCCACCTTGGCTCGCCTCAAATAGCACTGTGCTCGTGCGACCGCACGCAACTGGACTGTTGCCCGGCCAGTGACAGCTTCTTATGAGCGAGAAAAGGTCCATATTCGCCCGCATGCCACGCTTTCCCCCGCCCTTCATCCTCACTTTTGCTCCCGCACAGACCGCCGAGCTATTTGTTTGACTCGGCTGCGCTCAATGAGTCTCTCAAAAGTGCGAACCCTGTCCTGTTCTGTCTGATTTCTGAGTGCGAGGGAATTGATCATGTCCACCTGTAGGCAACAAGGCGGTCGCATGCGCGTTGTCTGCGAGTTATATCTCGACCTTCGCGGGCTACCCAGTGAGTCGCGCTACCCGCGCTCTCTTTTTTGCTATACTAATCAAGCCTTGCAAAGCTCGATTCTATCAAGTCGAGGCTGCAGACAACGCGCCAACGTATCTCTATCCCTAGGCTTGCCCTAACTGTCTATCAGGAGGAGGGCATCATCGGCTTCTATCGAGGGCTATGGATCCCTTTGATGACTATCTCATTCGTCCGTGCGTACCCGGGCCTCTTTTCTGCTCCAAATCCCTCACATTTCGACCTCACTAGGCGCCGCTTCGTTCACTATCTACACTCGGACGAAGGAATACTTCCGTGAACGTCATTGGCTCAACCGAGACCGCATCTTCGATGTATCTGCCACCGGTGGTATCAGGTATGTCGGTATATACGTGTCTGCATCAGGTTCTAAACGATCACATGCAGCGGCGCGCTCTCCGGCTCTCTTATATCCTTCGGGAGCGCACGTAAGTGCTTGTCTGCTTCTATTCATGACTACCGTCACTCATGCAAAACACCCAAAACACCAGCATTTGAATTGGTTAAAGTGAGCCCCATGAGCGCTGACATTGGGCTTCATAATAACCGCCCACACTATCAGGTCAGACGACAGCTGGAGTACTCCATCGCGGCTAGCAAGGGGCAGCGCATCGCAAAAGCCCCGAGCACCATGCAAGCCGTGCGCGAGATTTTCCGCACCAACGGCATACTGGGGCTCTACACGGGCTTCCGCCTCCACTTCGGTATGCACGCGGCCGTTTCCGTTTGATGGTAATGCTCGCCGCTGACTCGTTCGCTCGCGTAGTGAGGGACACGATGGGCACCGCCCTCTACTTCTTCGAGTACGACGGCTTCCGGTATGTCATGGGCCGTGACGCGTTGGGCGAGCAGGGCGCGACGCCGCCCTGGTTGCCAATTCCCATGTCCCTCGTTCCGTTCGTCTGTGGCTCGCTCGCGGGTGTGACATCCTGGGCCCTCATCTACCCGCTCGATGTGTACGTGACTTTTTCAGCGCCATGTAGCCTTCAGCTTACAGGCTGCGAACAGCGTGAAGACCAAGGTGCAGCAGCGCGCCTTGGCGGGCGAGCGGCGGAGAGGCGTCCTGGAGACGTTCCACCGGCTTATCCGAGGTATGTTGCCATCCCGTCCCGGCCTCGTCGACCGTGAACTTAACGAACTTCCCGGCTGCAGGGCCTGACCCGAACGCGCCGAAACCGATCCACCTGGGGCTCACGAGGCTCTACCAGGGCCTCGGCGTGAGTGCCCTGCGGAGTGTAACAACACACGGTCTGCTGTGGACGTTCTTCGACCTCACTGCGTCGTATATCGACCGGCTGCCGGGCAGGGACGAGGACGGAGAAACATAGAATCCAACAGCGGGGACACCGTAGGTACCGATGCAACGGATGGCGAACGTCTAGATGCGCCTTGTAATGTGTATATTGCGGATGCCACACGCCTATGTACAGCGGACCACGGCGTTGCACGAGTACGCAAATATTGGTGAGGACATCTTTCGAATGCGCGATGTGTCTCGCCATCTAGGCGTCAACATATGGCAAACGTACTAAGATTTCTCGTCCTCGGGACCGGATTAGTGCTGCCGCAAGGTAAAGGTACCTTGATGCAAGGTGCACCTTGCCTTGATCTGCCGAGATGCCGGCCACCTTGATACCACCTTAAGGTCGATTATTTCACCTCAAGGTAACTCAAGGTGAGGCTATTTCCCCAGTGTCGACGTGCGCCACGAGTCACTCGCGTGGGATTCTCATGAAACTCGCGTGGCGCAGGGTCACGTTGCTCAACGCGAACGCGGTATCGCTCTCGCGTCGTTTGCCGCACATTCATCTGGACGCGTTTCTGCTCTGTACTTGCTACTGTTCGGCTTCAATAACACTCTGAATCTCCCTGTCGTTTGCCAAAATCTATTTTTGAAGAGGACTTAACTCTACAGGCCGTCCCACATCCAGGTACATGGCAGGGAATTGCATTAACCGCGCTAGGACATCTCCCGAGCTATTAATCGAATACTGCACTCACCATTTGCGACAAGCTGTGGCAAAAGGACGTCAGAGGGGCGAGGGGCGCGTGTGCTTTGAGCCGCGTGCGCAAATCAGCTGCGGCACCCTTCAAGGACATCCTTTGGCGTCTGGGCTCCTCAGCAACTCTTGTAGCTGTTGCTCGTTTGTTCGCGTTCACGTTGAGAGCCCGGAGGAAAAACACGGATACCTCAGTGCCCATCTTGATCACGCCAGCCGCCAGCGAGTCGAGAATGTTTCTGTCGTCGAGTCCTACCCAACGTTGGACAGATACCACTCCTACGGCATCCGGCCCCATCTGTTGCCTTCAACACTGCACTGCGAGTCATTAAACAACTCCTAGCGGTGACGACACCTGTATTCTAGAAAATGAATAGATTTTATGATTTTTCAGGAATTCTTCTCTCAGTTCACTGCAATGTGCGAAGCTCTGGAAGTGAACGTCAACCGCCAGTACATGCGGCCGACCAACTTGCATCAATATTAAATCTGGGGCGTGTCACCTTTGCATTTGGTACATGAGGTGCTCAGCAAGGCCTGAATCGTGTATAACGTGCATCCCATTATTTTCTCCACTACGTGCTATGTTCTGGATCATCCCCGAGTCCAAGTTTACTGCTCCTGCTAATTCCTGTGGGCGCCTAAATGCCATATTGGGGCGAAAAGCGCCCGCCATTGCCGTTTTCTGCGCATCGCTCCGCACGTGCGCGACCTCGAGTTGCATCAAGGTGCACCTTGAGTCACCTTGATGGGGTCAAGGTGGGTCAAGGTCATCAACTCCGACACCTTAAGGTCACCTTTACCTTACCTTGCGGCAGCACTAGACCGGATAAGAATCTATAAGGAACCAGTGTGGTGGGGAAGATGGTGTTTGAATATTGAATGGGCAGTGTTCGAGGGCTTGACAGTACAGTACAGGGCTACAGCATAGAGATACATAGTCGATAGCAAGGGTAAACAAAGCAACACGATCCGAAGTGTCAGAGTAGATAGTCCTGTCAAGTTACATCCGTCAATCCCGCACTGCGTACGGATGCCGGACGAGCTCGTCGTAAAGGTCAGTGGGTAGGTCTCTGACGAGCGTCACCGCGATGCCGATGACGGGCAATGCCTCCAGTGGAGGGAACGTGCGCAAGAGACGCATTGGGCTGAGAAGGATGGGTGGTCAATTGGTTGTGATGATGCCTAACGATGGAATAGTAGCTTGCCTGGCCGAGTTCATCACCTCGTCGCGCATGAGCAGTAGTTGCGCGATGACGCATAGGACGTTGAGGTGCACGCCGAACGCGAGTAGAAAGTCCCACAGTTGCAGGACTTGGTCGAGGGGTGGTGTGCATGCGCACAGAGTAAGGACGGCTGGACGATAGCCGTGAGCACAGAAATCATTATAGCAGCGCAAACGGGAAGGCATACATGGGAAGGCGTAGATCTCGGCAGAAAGGTTCTTCGAGCGCAGATAGGCGTAGAGTTCGGGGTCCACGATCTTCAGACAGCGATCCAGCAACTGTGGTCCAAGTGAGCTCGGCGCATCTGAATCAGTACAGCAGGTGTGCGACTGACCTTCAGACCGTAATGCACGCCTTCTAGTGTTGGTTGTACATATAATGGACAAGACTCCTCGATGAATTTGGCGAAGCAGTAGAACGCTTCGAGTTCGGAGGGCATAGTGTATAAGAACGGCGCGGCCAGCACGTTCATCCCTTGCACATAGGTGAACCCGAGCTGGTCACTCTCCTGTCGATCTAGCCCCAAGCGGCTCGCAGGAGTACGATGACCAGGAGTTACAGTGAAGCTCACCGTGATTCCGCCATACAAACGCGTCTAGCAGCCGCACCAGCATATCCTCGCTCACGCGCTCCTTGAACCCTCGGTCGGTTGCAAGCGTCCTGGTCGCGAGTAAGAGAATTGCGTGATTGAGAGGTAGCGGAGCCCATACCTGAAGGTGTCGTTCCGGATCTTCTCCCGGACCTCGCAGGGTCCGCGCCCAACATACTCCAGAAACGCCTCCGCGGATACGTCGCGTACGTGCAAGAGCACTTTCCATATCCTCGGACGCAACGTTGGGTCCTTCCGCACTGCTGTTAATACTACGTGCGAGGCGCGACGGGGAGGACGACGCACTACATCGGAGGGAATTCCGTCGACAAGGATCAGCCGGCGCAACTTCTTGGTCGCCTCTTCTACTTCCGCTGATGAGCGCGCCTTTGACGCGCTCTTGTACCTGTCTAGGATCTTGTTGAACGAGTGCGCGGTGGCGGCCGCAGAGGATGCAGCCGAGGTCGCCATATGCAGGAAGGTCGCGGTGTGGAACCAAGCTGTAGCGCGCGCGCGTTCGCGTTGCTCTCAGCCACAATTGAGCGTGCCAGGCTGCCGCAACCTCCGCTTGGCCTCTCCCTTTAACAACATCTTCCAGGCTGAGCGATGGATGTACCGTTCTCGTCGTCAGGCGCAATGAGCCGCGCTCATTACGCGCTAGTGCGCAAGATAGAGACTGCTACGCCCCAAGCCGCCGACCAGATTCTTCTGGCCGAGGTACACTCTATCCAGTACCAGCTCACGCGGTCAACCTTGACTCTGGTTGGTGTTTTTTGCATGTGTGTTTGAACTGGAGCTAATAGATTTGCAGAAACAATGCAAAGAGTACTTGATTCTCCTGCTTTACTGTGCAATGACCGTCAATCCGGGGACACATGTGGACCTCGAGTTCGCCCTTCCACATGCCATCAATCTGGCCGAAGCCGCGCAGACAGTGCAGGACAAGCGAACAGGTGCACATGTGTGTCGAGGTCGCGCGTCGCCGCCGTTCATAAGACTTGTGCAGGGTACCTATTTTGCGCCGAAGTCATGCCTCCAGAGCACGAGCTCCAACTTATGCTGGTCAACTCCATCCGAAAGGTAGGTTTCCTGCGCATTTCTTTTGGTCAGATATGTACCATGTTTTACAGGACCTGGAAAGCCCAGCTGTCCCCCGCATATGCCTCGCTCTCGATACCTTGGTGCAATCGCCCTCCAAAGACGTCATACCCGCCGTGCAGACTCAGTTGCATGACTTGCTCTCCCATAACTCGTCAGTGTCAACTTCAGTCAGGCTCGTACATGTATGTAACTCAACTATGTCCTCGCAGCGCACATGTCAGACGACGCGCGCTGCACGCCTTCAGCGCCCTCTCGGAACTTGACCCTGACGTCCTTACAGGTATAGTAAGCAAAGCTCGGAAACGATTAGTAGACTCCGAACCTAGCGTCGCCGTGGCAGCCTTGACGTTGGCGCAGAGCCTGGTACAAGTGAGAGCCTGCCCGACACCAGAACCACATACACTCTTACAACAGGAATTCGCAGGCAGAACTTCTGCCAACCGAATACCGCACAGTTGTCTCGGGCCTGCTGGACTCGAACTGGTCGCGGAGACCTGATCCTGGACATAGTCAATTGCTTGTAAGGCTCGTCCGTGCCGTTGGGAAGGCTGGGTATGTGACCATAACTGATTTTATCTGTATACTCACTAATCCGCGCCAGGCCGTCTGGCCATGATTTACAGACCTACCTAGAGATCATCCGTCATTATACCCCGATGGGACCGTCTGCGTACAGTGAGCAATCAGCACTATCTTCACCGAATATCACTAACGCTTTCTTTTAGCGATTATCCGCGAATGTTTTTCTGCCGTGTCAACGTGTTCAGCCAGCATGTTGCTGGAGGCACAAGCCGCCACCGGTACTTCTTTCGTTCAGGAGATCCGGCAACTATTAACATCGCACGATACCAATGGCCTATACGTCTTCATCCACTGCTTGTTCTCCGTCGATCCCAAGCTGTGGGCAGGTACAAGTCCCGATTTGCCTGCGGTACTGGAAGAATGGGAGGTCGAACGGGTCATGAAGCTCCTCGACAGCGAAGACAAGCTTATACGGAAACAGGTACGATACCTCTCAACTCCCCCCACAAAGCATCTCTGACATGCACGCGTAGACCTTGCGCACACTATGGCGCGTCGACCAGACCATTGTAGAATCATACTATGCTCGGGCACTCCAGGGACAGCTTCCCAATACCGATGAGGGCTCTGAAGAACTCCTTCCACGTCTTCTAGAAGTTGTGGAAGTTGCGGCTGGGGACGATGGGGAGTCTTATGCTCAACAGTTCAAGAATGTGCTGCGAGCCATCGAAGGCGACGGTCCCATGAATCAACGACCTGTGCTTCAAGAGGCCGTGGAGGAGCTCCTAGGACGCATACACACAGGTAACTCCAGTGGATTTACGGGGTGTCCCTTCTACTTCTGACGGTTCTCTGATGCTCTGATGATAAGGAAACAGCACATGGAAGAGCGGGTGCATCGGCGTACTCTTTGCTACTCTTGCCGACAACGATACAGAAGCTGGGCCGACTCTAATAGTAATCCTTACTGCGCTTTTATGTGAATACCTGCCGCTCTCCCCTATATCGCCCGTGGAACTCCTACGCAGTATCTCTGCTAGAGTCTCGTCGTATTCTGGTCTGTCGCTCATGCTGTCTCACTGCCTTACGATATCTGACCGCCCAACCAGCGTCAATACAGGATGCATGCCTGATCGCTATGCTGCGATTATCTGTCGCCTGCGATGAGGTTCCTACGGAGGTGCTCGATGTAGTAAAAGCACTCCACGCCCGAGGGGGCAGGCATGTCAAACGCGTAAGCAATACTGAAAAACAGCGCACAAAGAGCGCGCTAAGCTCTCATTATAGCGTTGCGACCAGTTCATCAAGCTCTCGCAGTCCAAGGACACACTCAACCATATCGTCGCAGGCGCGCACTTCTCTTCGGTACATCTGATATCCTCTCGCTCGATAGGTTGTTCTAATATGATAGGCATGCAGTTACCCGACTTCGTTGTCGCGCTGGAGAAACATGAAGCCGTCCAACATCGAGAACAGCGAGCCGTATCCCGTTCCCCGCGGATATACCCGAGTTCCCCACCTCTGAAACCCCAATCGCCGGAGCCCTCGTCCTCTCGTGCCTCGCCTTCTCCAGGTAGACTGCGATATGCAGCGTACGAGGCCCCCAAGCCTACCCCACGTCTCAGGCGTGTCAGCAGCAGCAGCAGTTCTCGTCACTCGGACGACGGCAGCGTTCGCGGCGGCGGTTATGGACGGCCGTACGAAGACCCGTTGGCGATGACGGTGACGGCGGGGGATCTCACCCTGGCGGCGCAAACGTCGGATTTGCGTTCGATCTCAAGTGTAGGTCTCCTGGTAGTGTGTTTGCTTGCCCATCGCTGAGGCCATGTCTGCCAGGGTTCACCACGGTCACACATGTCTCCCCTGCCCGTAGTGCAGATCCTCGACGAAGACGCTGTAGTAAGACGTTTTAGGCTGTTCTCGAAGCACATCTGACCTCGATGTAGCCCGCGGACCTCATCGCTCTGGACTCCCCATTCATAACGGAGCCTACACCTTCGATCGCAAGCACACTGAGTATTGCAGAACACGACTTTGAAGCAACTTGGAATAGCCTGGAGTCGTCCACCTCTCGCGGATGGTGTGAATCGTCGATGGACGCCGTATTGCGGCGGCTGCAAGGGCTCCAGCGTCGGCTGAAGGTCACTGAACGGGATCGAGCGCCCTTCGAAGGTGGGAGGTGCTCCGTTCGCCCCAGGCCTTTGTGCTAACAGTCGCTATCAAGGCGACCTGAAGGTTGTTATATGCCCCGAGACATTGGCTCCGCCCACAAAGGAGGGACTTGCTGCAATTCGGCTGAAGGAAAGCGATGACGATAGTTGTCTATGGTGGGTGCGCTGCGAAGACGAACAGCTGCAGAACATCATCAAGGCGACTCTGAGGTAGTCACCGGGGGATAGACGGAAATGCATGCAGAACCCTCCTTCAGTATCAGTCGGGGCACGGCAGCGTTAGACTATTGGCTTGGGAGTATGCGATATATCTGTACACTTGATTTGGTCACCACTATCTATCGTGTCTGGACGTAGTCGTCGATCTTCAGCAGCAGGCATACAGTCTCCGTCGACAGCTCTATCGCGCTTGTTGACACCAACAGAGGCTGGACAACATCCTCCTCCAGGATGTTTGAGATGAGCCCCTTTATGGAGGTCAGTACACGCAAAAAAACCGCATAGGCGTGCATGCGTACCTTGCGGACGTTGATACCTGCGTTCCGCTCCCCAAGTGCGTGCCGGTTGCGGAGCTCGGTGACGATCGCGATGGGGTTGAGACCAGCGTTTTCAGCGAGAGTCGTCGGGATGACCTCCAATGCGTCGGCGTACGCTTGGAAACAATATGCCTCCATGCCTTTCAGCGAGTTCGCATACTGCGAGAGCAGTCTTGAAACATGGATCTCGGGAGCGCCACCACCGGCGATCAGTGCCCTGCATCGGATGTGTGAGTCTGCTGGAGATCATCTGGAATTTCCGGGGATCTCACCTCTTCTTCACGAGGCAACGAACAACACACAGCGCATCGTGCAGACTCCGCTCGCATTCCTCTAGGACGAGGCTGTTGCTGCCCATCGCGAGGACGCTCACAGTGCGGCCTCTGTTTTTCACGCCAGTAATCCGGACCACCCTGGCGCCCGCGTGTGTCGTCTCCTCCACAAGGTCGGCGTAGCCAAGTTTGTCCTCCGTGAACCCATCAATGTCTGCTACGGGCTTGCAGCCCATGCTCTTTGAGAGGAACTCGATCTCGTCACGCTCAACGTCCTTTACAACCAAGATATTCAGTCGCTTGAGGAAGGTGAGGGAGATGTCATCGACCGCGTCGCGGAGGATAGACTTCTGGATAAGGAGGACATTGCAGTTCGCCTTCTTGATCTTCTTGCACAAGTTGAGCAAATATTGCCGGCCCTCCTTGATCACTTTGTCCATTTGGCGATAGTCGTTGATGACGACAGTATTGTCCATCTAAAGAGTTTACGTGCATAAGCGTTGCTTTCCGTAGCTCGCTTCGAAAATACGTACGTCGGGTTTGGGCGCACTCAGTTGGAATTGAATGAGGCCGATCTTTGCCTTCTCTATCCTTGTCGGTCCACCGACAGTGGTAACGACATTTTGGTTCAACACCACACCGTCCACTAGCTCGGTATCCTCAATCGTGCCACCAACCTTTTTGACGATTCGGATATCGCGGAGGTCGACGTTAGAAGAGGTGGGGGTCACGAGGCGTGTTACTGCTGCAACAGCAATGGGAGCAAGGGTAGAGGAGTATTGGGAGACAATCTACCGCAAGACTCGTATTCAGCCTTCCTGATCATGTGAGAATAGACTGTACTTGTACTCACCTTGGAGTTAAGCGAAGTGGTAGCTGCGCGGAGTAAGGAGGTTTTGTCTTCGAGGTTGATTGGCGTTGAGATCTCGGTGAGGTACTCGACCGCTTTCGCCGACGCCTTTTGGAACGATTCTGCGATGATGGTGGGATGCATGCCTTTCTGTAGCATCTTCTCTGCGGCACCTAGAAGGCTCCCCGCGAGTACTACGACGGAGGTAGTACCATCGCCTGCCTCTACGTCTTGTGCGGCAGAGAGATCGACAAGCTGATCTTCGCTTAGTTTGACGAGCTCTGTGGGGATATATATCACGACTCACCATCTTGGCAGCAGGATGCAGTGCTTGTATACTCTTCAGGATGGTGGCACCGTCGTTGGTGATAATAAGCTCTCCTTTTGAGGTTTGGATCTTGGGGACATTATTGGCTCGTTGTTTTCTTGGCGAAAGCAAGGATGTTAGCACGCACCATCTTATCCATGCCCCTTGGGCCCAACGATGTCCTGACAGCATCACTGATAGCTGTAGTCAAAAGCTATCAATATTTGACGCGATTCTTTGCGATATTCAGTCGTCCGCACCCTTTGCGGCGACCATGTTAGAGAGTCGCACTTCCATCGGCTTGCCCTGTACTGGTGTAAGAATCTCCGTTTCCCAAAGAATTTTGACGCATACCTTGTCATTAAATGCTTTGTTTCCGACCGTGGAGGCCGGGATGGTAGAAGGGGTGATAGCAGCCATAGTGGATGAGTAGGACGAGGAGAGGTCGGATCGAGGTCGAAAGTACTTGCCGAGTCTGCAAGACGCGTCGTTTCTTAGGCGCCCATAATGCATGCACGTGAAGCTACAAGCGCCCGAGATTACGCGTTTGGCACCGCGTACCACCGCGGCCTGCACAACCCACTCTTGTCCTCTTACTCTCATCTTGCATTCCGAAATGGCCTTCGTAAGTTATGTGGACACACATTGCGAGCAACACTGACGCAAATACTAGTTCGATCAACAGAATCCATTCGGTGAAGGCGGTCCCGGCGGAATGTTTGCCCACATCGCTCAGTGAGTATAAACCTGGCTTCATAGGATTCCGAATATTCATCTTGGCTCCAGAGGGTTCGGCGGCCCCGCGATGCGTCGCATTCTTAGGCCCAACCCCAGAGCCTATGACGAATACTTCAAGGCCTACAGTGTCGCATTGCTCCCAGGCAGGCAGCGAGACAACCTCAGCTACGGCGGGAAGAGTATGTCCTTCGTGGAGTCTTACTTGTGAGGATATAATTGACCCTTGTAGTCATTATGCCTCCCTCCGCGCTCGCCAACCTGAGCGCCATGGAACTCGACAGCCCTTGGATGTTCAAGCTTCGTAACCCCGCCAACCCTGCTGCCTCTACCCATTCTGGTGTTCTGGAATTCATAGCGGAAGAGGGTTGTGTGCACCTGCCATATTGGATGATGAAGACCCTGAGATTGTCCGAGGGCGATCCGATTCGTATCACTGGGACGGAGCTGCCAAAGGGCAAGATGGTCAAGCTGCAAGCACAAACAGTGGATTTCTTGGAAATTTCGGACCCTAAAGCAGTGTGAGTTATAGTGACTCTGTGATGAATGAATTGCCCTGACGGCTCTCGTATTAGCCTCGAACAAGCACTGCGTAACTTTTCTGCCCTCACACAGGGTGACATCATCGAGATCTCCTACAACTCCATAGTATTTGGTCTCCTTGTCATGGAAACACATCCAGGCGGCGAAGGCATCAGTGTCGTGGACACCGACCTTGAGGTTGATTTCGCCGCTCCCGTAGGATATGTCGAACCTGAGCGGCCGAAGCCTGCACCTGCACAAACGATGGCGTCCAAGCTCAATATCGACATCAGCTCTTCAACGCCTGGGTCGTCCCGGCCGTCGTCTTCGCTCGGTGGCGCATTTGCGGGCGCGGCCCCGAGAGGTGGACCGATTAGTAAGGATGGTGACCATTGGGAAAGCTTCAAGGGTAAAGGCGAAACGCTCGCCGGCCGCAAGACTAAGGGCAAAGGCATCAGCCATCGGAAGCCCGAAGAGGCTCCCGAATGGAGCAAGATTATCCGTACAGAGTACGTTTCTTGTATAGTCTTCGCATGGCTGTTCTGGACTCACGGGGCCCCCTTCCTTCATAGTCAGCATCGCATCGTCACGAATGGCAGCCTTGAGAACGATGTCTCCGCACCAGCACCGTTGAACTTGCCGTTTGGACAGCTCTTCTTCGGCTTCCCTGTACAGCCCTACGTCCCGCCGGAATCCAAAGCCCCGAACTCTCCGCCTCCTGTACGTATCTCCGCATGACGTACAACTACCACCCGCTCATATGCTTCATATCATCAGACAAACACGTTTTCAGGGTCTGGCAATTCGTTGACAGGTCGCGGTCAACCTCAGGCTCAGTCCTCCGCAAAAGGAAAAGCGCGAGAGGAACCCGCCCCATCTTGGGGAACGGGCGGACAAACACTCGGCTCCCGACCCCCTCCGTCTGCTGCTGCGAACTCGCAGTCGCGCGCGACGGGGGCAGGTGGTGCATCCGTACCAGTACTTCCACAGCGGCGCGGCACACAGCCGGAGCGGCCACGGAGCCCTACACCGGATTTCGGGGTGGACGACGAGGACGATGTGATGTACTACAGCGACGATGACTGAGCGCGACCGCGTTGGCTTTCTTGGACTTTTACGATTCCGTTCCTGCATGGCATCAGCTGTACTATCCCACCCACCCATCTGTCACATCACGACGAGCACCCCTGCAACTGCGTGTATCGGTTGCATTGTACGATTTGGTCTACCACGATAGAATATGTTCGTTACACCTCAAGTGATTTCTTTCCACCATAGTCCCAGCATCTCGAACGGGCAGTCCGCATGCAGCGCGGACATACACATATTACAACAATATCAAAGCATCACGACGCCTACACCTTTTCCAGCAGGAACATCATCGACGGCGTTGACTCCGGACACAGGGGCAGTGCGCCAGTTGTATAGGTAGAAGTTGAGCAAGCCATCGCCCTGGCCGAACTGTATTTCAAAAACCGAGCTGAGCTCTGGGTAACGACCTAGAATATATGACTTCACGTACCCTGAGGTCCTTAAGGAAGGAGACATTGTCCATCAACGTGAGTGCATTGAACACGTCAAACTGGGCCTTCTCCGCGATGATGAGCGCGTCGCCGATGATATCTTCCAGACGCTTTTTCAAGCGACCGCTCTCCTCCGCGCCGGGCTCAAACGCAGTCTCGGTACCGTAGTAGAAGAGGTAGGCCGCGTTCAGCAGATTGTGCTTCTCGTGGTTCATGATCGTCGATGGGAGAGAGTAGAAAGAGACGAAGTCAGTGACCTTCTGCGTCTTCGGGTCCTGCACGACGAAATCATCGTATCAGCATCGGTGTACATATCCCCAAGCAAGGACGGCTCTGACCTCGACAACGTATGTCCACACAACCTGGCCGTCTCGCCCGGACTTCCAGCTGTCTGGTCCCCGTGGGCCTTCGCCAAGGCCGCTGAGGAACTGGTGCCGGACTTCCTCTTCGCTCATGACCGGGAACATGGTGAATCGTTTCATGAATCTGCTGAATAGATCGGTGACCTGCGGCACATCGCGCTCCTCCATTTCGCGAAGACCTTGCCCAAGCAGACGGGGCCGGTCGGGTAGCTTGTGGAGGCGGATCATGCGAGCTTGGGTCATGCTTGACGGAACACTGGTGAATCGTACGGCGACGAGCTTGGGAATGTTGATACAGCGATGGAAGTACCTTGATAGGGAAAGACTATGAGGATATTTTCGATGGAGCCATATCCATTCACTTACCGGCAAGTCGAAACTGGCGTTGGCAGAAGAACACCACCCGTGTACAGTGCTTGGAAGATACCCTTGAGATGGCATTGGCGAGTGACCTCCTTGATGAGCACCGGTGCCAACCGCTTGGAGCGTAGCTTTTTGTGTACGCAGAGGTAGTTGACCTCGCTTGCGTCGAATTCGCTGGGCGGGGAGAGCGTTACCGAGAATACTTCGGCGCCTCTGTATACCACACCTACTTGTCTCGAACGCGTACACGTATAGGCACTGCGGAAATAAACGCAACCAACTTTTTGGTTGCGCTTACCCTGACACCGACATGCCAGTCCTTGTGGTATCCGGGAGGCTTCAACGCCCTGCATGAGGTCTGCTTAGTGTAAAGTGAGGGTGATATATCGAAATGCTAACCAAGAGAGGAATTCGGCCGAGTACTGGAAACGGAACGACTCATCGTCGTCCTCTACATAGTTGGCCGATAGCAATTCATACAGTTCGCGCAGCTGGGGGCGGGGATGATTAGCATCTAGCGGTATCAAGTCTACAAATGTCCGAACCTCTGCTGGGTCATTGAGATCCAATGTTGACCACATGAACTCCTTTGGAAGGGGGTATGCGTTTTGCTGTACTTCCTCGCGCGGCTTGGACGGCTCGATAGGTCCATCGACCTCGGGCGGGCCCTCTCCTGCTCGCGGACATCTAGCGCGTAGTACGATGCCTCTTAAGAGAACGGACACGTACCTAGCTGCGGCACAGGTTGCGAATTCCAGAACTACGGAATCAAAGAGTTAGTACAGATGTAGAAAGATATATGCCCTGCGCTCATGCTCACCTTATGTCCTCCGGTGTCCTTCTTGCCCCTGCCCCCGACGCCGGCCTTGCCCTGGAGCAGCTCCTTGAGCTTCATCTGCTCGAGCGCTGCCCGGACCGTCTCCTGGTCTGCACCGGCGGCAGCCTCTCCGCCCTCAGCGCGGACCTTCTCGAGCACGATCTTGACCACATCTTCGGGGATCGCGTCCTTGCTCCCGCCACGGAGCGCACTGAGGGCCTTGATCGCCTTGGACCGCTTCTTCTTTTTCTTCTTGCTAGACGTGGACGGCGTCGCGATCTGTGCGGAAGACGATCCGGCGGCGTCTTGCTCGTCCTCTGAGCCCTCGGAGTCGGAGGGGGCGTCTTCCTCGCCGGTCGCGAGCGCTGCAGCTTGCCCGACGATCTCTTTCTCTTTCGCCTTCTGCTGGGAGGAGGATGCTTCGGACATGGTGGGTGTAAATGAGAGATAGACTGGCGCACTGGGCTTAGGTTATTAGTATGACGTGCCCCGCAGGGCGCAGGCTGCCTGAGGCGCTTCCGTGGAAATCGGAGATCGGTCGATCCCGAGGACGCCTTGCGTAGATTACATTTGGTAGTGCATATGTATTCGATCTTTGTTCTGAGGGTGTGCACCAACTCGGTCGGTAAACAGCGATATCTTATAATACAAAAAAGCCCGGTCCCCGATTCGGAAGGTGGTCCTTCCATCGCAGGAAAGAGGTCCTTCCGTTTCTGGAACCTGTCGCTTTTATGTCTCGCCGTCCCCTTGATTCGTGTACTTCTGCATCTCATGTCGTTTTAGTACAGTTGCTGCATAACTGAACAAGCTCTGCAGGCGTGCAGGTCGAGAAGAAAGAATGGGAGTGAGCAGCGCGAGAGCTGTGGCTAGGCGCCTGGCTGCCTTATTCGGCGTGCTACTGAACGCCCGACGCGTCGCGACGCGTCGTTGCGCCGACACTTTTCCCGCCAGGAACGAGCCCCGCCACTGACGCGCCTTTCCATCTCCGTCATGGCCTCGCCCTTTTCTGACGGGAAACGTATTCGGTACCCAATGAGATTGAGCCCGAGCCGGCTTTCAGCAAGATCTCACCGCGTAACGCGCTCGGAATGGACTTGCCGGCGGCCACTCACAAAACGGTAACGTAGGCTTGCCATCTGCAATGGATCCTTTGTGTGTTCTCTTGCCTACAGCTCTATCCTGAAAACTTGCGACGATGACAACATCTAAATGTCCCGCACGAGCACGCCGCCGTCGGCCGGCTACATCTGACGACAGAAGAGCTGTCCAGACGGCTACCAGACGTTCATCAAGACTGCAGAATAGGGCGTCCCTCGCAGACAGCCGCCCACCAAATGGGCAACAGGCATGCATTCTGAGTGCAGATGAGAACCGGCCATTGGAAGGGGTGTTCGCAACTGGTGCCGTGCACACTGAGCTACCGGAGCCCACTGTGAGGCATGAAGTCCTCGCGCCCACGCAACCGCAGGTGCGAGGATTCCTGCACTACGCCCCCGACAGCAACCAATTCGCCTCAGGTATGTCTATGTCAGGATGAATAAATAGGCTTCTGTTTTAATTTTTGTAGAGGGCCCACCGGCAGCAACTGTCCATAGTGTAGTGCCGGCCAATCGACCATCCCCCGGACATAGTACAATTTATGTCCAACCTTCCTCTGCACAAGTAGATACCTGTGCCCAAGAACCAGACCAGCCCCCATGTGAGTTCCCCGGCACTCGAAACAGCCACACCGGTGTGTAATACATTGTTTGCAGCCATGCTTATAGGATTTTGACGCTATATTGCAATCAGTCCTTCAAAGCATCGTCTCCCTCCCCACCCGGAACAGTAGTGTGATCATACTCCACCCCTCAAACACTCAGACTGTTCCGCGGGGCCGCCAGCCGTACAGAGAGCCGGAAGGGCCACATGATCTTGGGCGCATGGATACGTACTGTGTTCATTGCGACGCAGCTCACTGGCTCGCTGAACGTCTCTCGGACAGCTCTGCAAGCCGGCCGTTGTTCGGTTTCTGCTGTGACAAAGGACAGGTCTCGCTTCTGCCCCTCCCCGAGCCTCCCCTCTCCCTGCGTACCCTTCTCACTGGCAACACACCTCAAGCGCAAGAATTCCGTACCAACATTCGACAATATAACGCTGCGTTCGCTTTCACATCGCTAGGCGTCAACATAGATGAGTCGGTGAGCGGGCGCGGCCCGTACGTCTTTCGAATCCATGGTGAGCTCTGCCATCGCTCTGGGTCACTGCTCCCGGCGGAAGGAAGCCCCCCGTCGTATGCACAGCTCTACATCTTTGACCCTCGCCTGGCGCTGCAAGAACGGATTCGCCGTAATGTGAATCTGCGACATGACACCCTCCAACGGATCCAGGCTATGCTGTCCGCTACACACAGGTATATTTTTCACGTCTTTTCTGTGCAAATTTTGCCTGTATGTTCACATGACATCAGATACACCATGATTTATCGGCATGCATACGAGGTGCTCTCACTTCATGAAGATGCCGATGTTGCCGTTCGACTAGCCGTACGGCCTGACCAGGACCGCCGCCGATACAACCTTCCCTCTGCCGACGATGTCGCAGTTATTCTACCTGGTGCAGAAGGCGAGACACAGGTTAATGACGGACGTGACATCATCCTGCGACGCCGCTCGGGTGCACTGCAGCGTATCCATGAGGCTCATCCAGCGTACGCTCCCTTGCATTATACACTTCTGTTCCCGTTTGGGACCCATGGATGGCATTGGGATCTCCGCATGGGGGACGGAGAGCGCAGACTCTCCCAAACCCGGTTCTATTCTTTTCAGCTGCAAGTGCGCCGTGGCGAGTTCTCGACCATCCTGCATGGTGGGCGTCTGTTCCAGCAGTATGTCGTCGACATGTGGGCTGCTGCAGAGCAAAACCGCCTCCGCTATCTCCGGCTGAACCAGCAGCAGCTCCGGGCTGCTGTCTATAGTGGACTGGAGGATGCACTACGTGGTGGATGCGACGTGGACCTGAACGAGCTCGGACAGCTCATCGTCCTTCCATCCTCTTTTACTGGCAGCCCACGACATATGCAACAGCTATTCCAGGATGGCATGGCAATTGCTCGGTACTTCCGCAATATTGATGTCTTCCTGACCATGACCGCAAACCCTCGCTGGCCGGAAGTCGAGCGTGAGCTCCTTCCAGGTCAGACGCCAAGTGACCGCCCCGATCTCATCTCCCGTGTCTTTCAGCTCAAGAAGAAGGCACTCCTGCATGACATCCTGAAGAACGGTGTCTTCGGCCGTGTTGTCGCACATATCTACACCATCGAGTTCCAGAAACGCGGCCTCCCTCACATGCACCTTCTGATCTTCCTTGACCGCCGTGACAAGCTCCTTGACCCCACCTCCGTCGACTCTCTCATTCGTGCGACATGGCTCGATCCCCATTCTGAGCCGTTACTCTTTGAGGCGGTGAAGTCGCGCATGGTCCATGGCCCCTGTGGAGCCCTCAACCCCTCTGCTCCTTGCATGGAGAACGGTCGGTGCACGAAGGGATTCCCTAAGCCATTTGAAGCATCTACGTCACTGGACACCGATGGCTACCCCCGCTACTGCAGGCCTGATGATGGTCGTTCATATCCCATTAACCAACATATGCTTGACAATCGCTGGATTGTTCCGTACAACCCCTACCTATTGGTCAGGTATAATTGCCACATCAATGTCGAGTGCTCTGTCACCTTTGCCTCAGTCAAGTACATAACAAAGTATATTCATAAAGGTGAGTCATATTTGCGCCAGCAATGCTCAGTCCTACTGACGTTTGAGTGTACTACTACCATCTCAAGGTCATGACCGTGCCACACTTGAAATTGATCGTCAAGATGAGATCAAGACCTACCTCGATGCTCGCTACATCTCTGCGCCGGAAGCTGTCTGGCGGATGTTCCACTTTGGCCTTCATGAACAGAGTCCCAATGTTGTGCGGCTCCAGGTTCACCTACCAGGGCACCACCTGGTGACGTACAGCCCAATGGAGACTCCCGAGATGGTCCAAGCTCGCGCTGCCAACGAGCGTACGATGCTTACAGCGTTCTTTGACTTGAACGCTCAAGACAACGCTGTCGGTGACCTCGCACGCCAGCACACATACCAGGAGCTCCCCCAGTTCTTCGTATGGAAGGCATCGGCAAAGCGGTGGCATGTCCGCCGACAGGGCTTTGCACTTGGACGCCTGTATTTTGTCTCGCCCAATAGCGGAGATGTATTCTACCTCCGTCTCCTTCTCACTGTTGTACGCGGCCCGACTTCCTTTGAAGACCTGAAGACTTTCAACGGTACCATATACAACACGTTTCAAGAAGCCTGTGTCGCACGTGGTCTGCTCGAGGATGATGGTGAATGGAAAGAGTGCCTATCCGAAGCGGCCGACATGCAAACTGGCAGTCGTCTCCGGCATCTCTTTGTCACTTTGCTCCTGTTCTGCCATCCTGCTCACCCTGGTGCTCTCTGGACCCAGTTTCGGTCATCTATCTGCGATGACTTACGCCACCGTCTGCGCATGCTAGGCCGTGAGGATCCCTCGGAAGAAGACATCTACGACTATGGCCTATTTCTGCTGGAGAAGCTTCTCAATGAGCAAGGAAGCTCACTAGCACGATACCCCGGGATGTCGATGCCGTCTCGCAACTGGGGTGCAGAGGTGGAGAATCCCTATATCAGTGAGCAGCTCGACTACGACCCTCGGAGGAACACCACGCTGCAGAGCTTCGTGTCTCCCAGATGAACCCCGAGCAGCGTGCAGCCTTCGATCAGATCACAGATTGTGTTCTGCAGAATCAGAGCAAGGTGTTCTTCTTGAATGGACCGGGCGGCACAGGCAAGACTTTCGTCTATGAAACCATATGCCACAAGGTAGTGTTGTTGTGTTCGAAATCACCGCATGGGGTCTGTTCTTATATGTGGTAAACTTTACAGATTCGAGGGGCAGGGCGCATTGTTCTGTGCGTAGCTTCGTCAGGTCTCGCGGCGCTCCTCCTTCATGGCGGTCGTACTGCCCACTCGAGATTCAAGATCCCAGTTGAGCATATCAATGCTGAGTCCACCTGCCCAATCCCCAAAGAGAGCCAGTATGCCGAGATGCTCCGACGCACCAGCCTGATCATCTGGGATGAAGCCGCCAACCAGCACCGCTATGCACCGGAGGCCGTTGATCGCACCCTACGGGACCTCCTCAATGTCAACAAACCATTTGGAGGTATCCCAGTTGTCTTCGGAGGCGACTTCCAGCAAATCCTTCCAGTCGTTGTGCGAGGTTCACGAGAGGACATTGTCGCTGCTAGCCTACGCCGATCTTACCTCTGGCCGCACATCCAGGTCCTTCACCTCCATCGGAACATGCGCCTCGATGAGCATGAAGACAACATGGAGTTCGCTCAGTGGCTTTTGGACGTGGGCCACGGACGTGCACATCAAGGCGGCGACCATGGCAAGATCGCTATCCCCGTCTACATGCGCCACTGTCGTGACATCGAAGATCTTATCGACGCCGTGTACTCTGGACTCTGCCGTTCTATCGACCACCTCCCTCCTATCGACTTCTTCCTCCATCGGAGCATCCTATCCGCACGCAATGAAGACGTCGATGACATCAATCAACGCGTTCTTGACCGCATGCCTGGAGAGGAGCAGATCTATTATTCAGTCGACAAGATCATTCTCGAACGTGGGGCAGACCCTGATGACGATCCTGGCTATCCGGCCGAGTACTTGCGCTCCCTCAAGACCTCTGGCATGCCACTGGGAGAACTCCATCTTAAAGTCGGTGCCCCGATAATCCTTCTGCGAAATCTATCTCCGTCGCAAGGCCTATGCAATGGCACCCGTGCAATCATTCGTCGCATGACTGGCAGGGTGCTGGAGGTCGAGCTTATTGGCGGTCAACATCACGGTGAAATAGCTCTTATCCCGCGCATTACACTGAACCCTTCGTCTACTACATTTCCATTCAAACTCTCTAGACGCCAGTTTCCGGTCCGGTTAGCATTTGCTATGTCTATTAACAAAGCACAGGGCCAGTCTATTAAGTACGTTGGGGTAGATTTACGCATTCCGGTATTTACCCATGGGCAGCTTTATGTAGCTCTCTCCCGTGCTAGCTCTGCACGACGTATTCAGGTTCTGCTACCTGAGGATGGTGATAGACTGACCACTACTAATATTGTATATCCAGAAGTGTTATTAGACTAGATATTTTACAAATTCACAGCAATTTCGAGCCCTACCATGCTCTCGAAGCTTCGCGAGCTTCATTGAAGGTACGAGTTCACTGGAAGTAGGCGCTAAGCTTATGCCGAGTGAGTCCGTTCATGCCAGACCAGCGGCGGCAGCCGACATCACAATGACGCTTACTGCTTCATCAAGTGCACCAGAATATTCGGTGGAGGTGAATATACATAAGTCCAGGGCTGCAACCGCGTTCAAGTTGCAAGTCACTTTTCATCTTGACCCTGCCCTCTGTATCACCGTACTCATCTTGAACTTATCCGTGTGCTTCCGTTATCCTCCGTTGATGCCACAATGCCTCGCCGCACCACCTTCGCCTCCCCGTCGGCTCGCACGTCGTCTGGCAGCCCTAGCAAGCAGAAGGGAGCAGTTGGAACCCTGTCTAACTTCCAGCACCCCCCAGGCTCGGCTTCTCTCTTCGGCATTGCAGTTCTGGATAGTCCGCGCCTAGCAGATCCGTCAAAACCCCGAACAATCACCTACGATGCCAGCTTCTGGATGGGAGATGGCTCAATGCCTCTGATGGCATGCTTCAGGTGGGTCTCTCTTCTTTGGAACAAGACACCGTGATTTGACATATGGGTCGCATTTTCTAGGTACTTCAATAGGGATAATGCAGAGATTCCAGACAATGGAACATTTGCTCTGATGGCAACGGTAAGTCTAAACATTACCCCTGATACCAGCGAGCAGCCATTCAAGGACAAGACTGGCGCAACAGGTTGCACAACCAACGGAGGATGCAGAATTATGCACCGATGGCAAGTATACTGACTACGATCTCATTGGCGACATACTTTGGGTGAGTCTCGCTATTTAGATAAACCTCTAAACATATCTTGCTGATTTTGCTATGCTAGATGGCATATGTGCCAGATGCGGATGCACGCAGGCGTCCCGTCATGACCGTGAATGGGCCTGCGCGTGAAATCAACCGCGAGGACGCTAGCGCAGCCTCCTTCAAGATCACGGCCAACCAGTTTGTCCAACAACTGAAGGACGCAAACCCTGGCCAGCTGTCCGTCATTATCGAAATCCCAGACTCTGGCCGCTTCAAGAATGGGAGGAAACCCCTTCCACCCAACGAGGGATCAAACGCCGCGGTTATAGGTCAGCTAACATCGGTTGAGCGCACTGCTCCGACGATGGCCGCTGTCATGTTCTGCCTGTCTATGGAGAACGTCACCTACTTCCCGCGTTCGCACACCTCACTTCCTGTTCACCGTGGGTGCACATTATCTGACTCCATTACGGCGACATGCTTACTGACCGAAATCCTCAGACCCTTCAACACCCGACTCAAACAGCAGCAAGCGAAAGTGGGCATTCGAAGACCCACTCACTACCCCCCTCAATCCTGCGAAAAGGCGTGCCTCTGCTAGCTCAGATAGCAGCCCTGAAGGCGGGAGCCAGGGCGTGACGGCTTGAAGCACGGCGTAGATTATCCCATGTATCATTATTTATCATTCAATTACATCGTTTTGAGGCGCCTTAGGCGTATGAGCGAACAAGCCCCCGATGTGCATCGGCCCATCCGACTGGCATTCCGGGGCTAATATCTCATTTGTAGCCAAAGTGGAGGAAGGGCGAGTGAACGGGCTCACAACGCGCTGATATCCCACGTGCATAAGATGGGAGGGAGGTGGAGAAAAGGAGGTGAGTGAACGTGCTACAAATCGCGACACGCTGATGTGTTGGCACCCGTTCGTGGGCTGATTTCCCACTCGCAATGGAATAGGGGGGAGGAGGGGCGAGTGAACGGGCTCCAATAATGCACTGATGCACGTCGGAGACCCGCGCTGGGATGATATCCCGCTCGCAGGGGATCGGGGCAAAGGATGGAGGGCATGTGAACGGCCCATGGCAGCACTTACCAGACTATTACACCCTGCAACGGCGATGCTACGAGGCAGGATGTGAACACAGGAGATAGGGGGTCAATAAGAATGGGCACTCATCGTAGAGCCGTGGTGCGGCCCATCGCGAGTACCCATAATATTGGTAGCAGGGGAGGGTGAAGGAAGGTGCCAGCGGGCGCACGCGTACGAGTTATATGATTGGGCGCCAATTGTTAAGCGCCGAACTGCCTGATCAGGATACGTAGCCGCCTGTTTCTTTTACTGCATAATGCCCTCAAAATTCGTGGCGTAGGCACGGGTATCTGCTAGTTAAATCATAAGGATACAGGAAGTGCGAGCTCTACGCGCTAAACATCGATGCTAGATACCAGCTCCTCTCCGCCGCCTCTTCACGCGCTCTGCTAGGCTATGGCTTGAATCGTCGAGAGGAAAGCTCGGCAATGTGGTACCCTCAACCTCGATCTTTGTGTGCAGATCTTTCGAGGTCTTTCCACTTGCCCGCTTCCGCTTCCGACTGCTGCTCGAAGAAGGCATTTCGTTAGCTGGTGCGGGGAGGGGCGTGTCGTCTGGCGAAGAGGGTCCATCTGGCGTGAGAGGCGGAGTGGAGGCGACGGAGGTAACACCATATGAAGCGAACGATTTCAGGTCTGAAGTGAAAAGGACCTGACAAGGCAATGGGATTAGTTTGCGTTCCCAAAATTATTCACCGGATATGAAGATTTACGGAATGAGCCCATCCAGCATACTCGCCCCATACTGCTGCGAGCTTTGAGCTGACTTCTTCATACAGCTTTGGAGTCATGTTGGTAGCCTTTGCGGCGCCTCGAAGACCATAATGCTTCACGGCTATCTGATGTACGTGGGTGTCCACGGGTATAACTTCCCTCTGTTCCAATCATGAATTAATAAGGGCGGTAGCGGGGCACGTTGAATTGACTTGCCTTGTCAAGGCTCATCAGGAGGATACAGTCAGCGACCTTACGGCCCACACCGACGAACTTGAGCAGCTCCACACGCGCGTCAGCGGTACTCAAATCCCTCAACGTTGTCAACCACGCTTCGGAGGGCTCAAGATGCGTTTCCGGATTTTGTATCGCACCATGCGCCCCTACCAGCATGGCTGCTGTCCTCTGTATGAAGTCGGCGCGATACCCGAAGCCCAGAGCACGCAGTTGGGCGCTGACTTCGGGGGCTGCTAAAGCCGATGGCGGAGGGAAGGGATGGTACGCCTCGAGTCCCTCGACATTTGGTGTGGATCCCGCAGGAGGATAAAGCTTAACAATAGGTGGTGAATAGTGTTGGCACAGAGACTTCACCATCTTCGTTATCCGAGAGATGTTGTTGTTCGAGGAGCAGATGAACCTACACCAATCTCATGAGATTATGGAGGTAAGCATGTATATATGAACTCACGATATGAGGTTTTCGAACGGGTCTTGCCTGAGCATCCGTATGCCTTCAAAACGGTCTTGTATACGGTGAAATACGGTGTCCGCTTTGCTCCATTGCCCGTAAAGATGCACTAGGTCTATATCCAGTTGAAAATAGTCCCGTATCCATGATAATGTCTCAGCATCTCGAGCCTCAGTGTCGTCGCAAGCAGTTGGCGGGAAGACTGAGCGGTAGAAGATAGAGTCAGGGGTCTGGCGAAGACAGACCACGCGATCGCGTAAGCAGAGTCGATACTCATACGTCGGCGCATGTGGGTTTACATCCGGCTGCTTTGTGTTTTCCAGGGGAAAGATGCTCCAGCGAAAAGACTGTCCACACTTGAGGACAGCGGCAAGAGAGAGCTGGGCGAGTGGTAGCGGCAGTGCGCGAAAGCCGACTGGTATGGAGGTAGTCATGCTCTAAATTTCTTCAGTATTTGCACGCAAGATCTGTATGTATAGCAGAGCTTAAGTTTCAACGTTGACGGCTTCGAGATGTCTGAGCGGAGTGTGGTCAAGAACCATTGCGGTACTAGACGCCTACTAGAAAGAATATATAGGCGCCCATGACGCGTGACTTCAAGTTATGGCGAAGTTCAACTCGGCGTTCAAGCGGATGGTATCTCTCTTTGTGACTCTCGCCTTGGATTCCTTGCCAGAAGTTTGGTTTCTAGATCCTCGACGGGCAGGACCTGTTCTGTGCTCTCAAGATCATCTTATAGTTGGAGGTTGCTGACTGGCACCGACGCAGCTGTACGTCAACATCTTAACGACTGAACAGTAAGTAGAACAGTTCAAAACTTGGGCGGGTCATGTTACAACACAGCAATGGCTGCGCGGTCCTATGGCTATACGCATGACGTATTATAGTGTGTGTTCATAGCCAAAGGATTGACGGCCGTCCTCGGCCGCCCAGCGAGAGCATTCATCAAGTGTATCAGCGCCGCGCCATGACTGCATTCACCCCTCGTGTCCACACAGCCCCGTCTTGTCAGGTCTCTCCCAGCGAAAGGAGTGAGACGGGTCACGGTGCATACATATATTGACAAGCTCGTTAACTCGCTGCAGAACCTTATGTAGCTAATGAAGCTCGTGAGGTCAAAGAGAGCCAGCCATTTACAGCATACGGGGGTGGACTAAAATGAGATCCGACGGTTGCTACCAGGCGGTCTCTCCATGGTGTTCTATGGGCGCGGGCATCCCTGCGCGCCCGCGCACGGTTGCCGTCTGCCACCCTGGCGCCCTCATTGACGGATGTATAAAGGGTGGTTGCTCACCTGGCGTTTACAGCAGTATCCCTCCAGCCCCCCTCCGAGCAATCGCCAGTGTCTCCTTCTGCTCCTTTTCAAGTGTCCCAGACAGCCATCATGAAGTTCGCTCTTGTCTTCCTTGCGCTTGCTGGGTCTGCCATGGCGCAGAGCATTGCCTTGTTCGCACCCGCAGCCAACACCGCCGTCGCGGCAGGGAGTGACCTCCTCGTCGACATCGAGAAGCTGGTGAGTAGTATGGTTCTTGAACCGTTCGTGGGCTTGACCGAAACTGTCTTTTGTAGCCCGGACTCTCTGGGCCGACGGATGTATCTGTTGCCATCGGTCTCAGGTCGTGCGGGAATGATTGCTCCACCATTGTCCCTGCGAACGGCCTCGGTCAACTTCTGTTCCAGGGTTACTACAAACCGCAGCTCACCCCAGGCAGCGGGTCGTCCGCAGGCTTCCAGAACTACACGGTGCACATCCCTGTGTCAGCGCCGAAAGGTCCTGCGGCTCTGATCGTTGCTCACTTCTTCCTGGGAGGCGTAAGTAGTATCAAGTCTACATGAGACTGAGATTGACCATCTGCTCTATAGGCTGCACTTGCTCCGGGCTTCGAGGTCGTCAGCACTAACATCGTTGTCCAGTAATCGTGTGGGACATTCGTTAGCGATACTATGGATCATGATGCACTAGTAGCTACACAATCGGACTTCTCATTGAGGACTTTCATTACATACAATCACCACACGTTTGTCAATCAACTATAATCACGACCAATCGTTTGGAACCGTCCGTATTCTGATCGAGCGTGACCTGTCCTACTTGTGGGTCCTATGTGGACAAGATGCGCGCGCTAGACTGGTACGGAAGAGCACTACTAATATAATACTGTCAGCGGCAGGAAGTGGGAACATATGATAAGCGCTCATGATGACGTATAGAGGGCTGAGCGCTGAGCGCTTGCCGCGTTCTTTCCAGCCACTGCTCAGGTTCTCTCTGAGCACATTCAGACTGCAATTCTTCGTCCCCCACTGCGCTCTTCATCATGTCTTTGAAGATCAAGATAAGCAAGAATAACATCGTACGCTGTTTCATGACCCCCATTGGGATCGCCCGACGTTAACTTGTGACCAGATATCCGAGCCTAGACCGGTCAAACGGCGCAAGCAGAGGATCGACTCGGAGGATGATGATGATGACGAAGGCGTTAACATACCGTACGGGCCGCCTGCAGAAAGCTCGCGGCGGAAGAAAGCGCGAACTATGAGTCGGGGGTCTGTGGACGACGACTACGCGGACGCCGATGTGGATGTGGATGTGGACGTCGACGGAGACATTGAAGACACGCGTTTCCTCCCCGAACCACTAGCCGCGGTCTCCCGCTCTGTGTCGCCTGCTCCCCCTGCGAAGCGAAGACTCTCCAGTGCCGCTGGGTCCTCGAGCAAGACGCGCCTGAAGGAGCCGAAACCAGCCAAGTCGAAACCATCGGCCAAGAGGTCGCGCAGAGCGGTCGTGTGGACAGACGACGAAGATGACGATGACTTCGATGATCCCGACGTCGTCGTGACTGACGATGACGACTTCGAACCCGAAGCGGACTACAAGAGGCCGGGAGCGGGGAAGGGCAAGAGTGGGAAGTTGGCAGCAGGAAGGGCTGCTGGAAGGAGCAAAACGGTGAAGGAGGAGAAGGATATCGTCTTCCGGGACGAGCGTAAGCTTCCCACCTCTGTTCCTGAATCCTCGAAACGGTCAAGGCCACAAGATGAGAGCCAGAAGAGCATCCCCCTAGCTCCTCTTGACCTTGTCGACGAAGCCTCCCTGCCTAAGAAGCGGAAGCTTCCAACTATCAAGAAGAACAAGCCATCCACAGCGGGTTCAACCGCACCATCGACGCCGTCTACTATCAAGCCCGTGGCGCCTGTGGCGGAGAAGACTCAGACCCTCCTTACCCCGGCCCCTACAAGCAATCAAGTTGGCACGCGTAAACCTGCGGGTGCCTCCGCGGACCTGAATCTTCTCGATTCATCCGTATACTCAGAGCTGTTCAAGAGCAAGGTGCGATTATCTTAGGGTTGAGCTGGAGCATAATTCTAACTTACCTTCATTACAGCCCGGATTAACCACACCAAACTCTGGTTTGAACAGGAAACAAAAGGAGGAAGAGCGTAAGAAGGAGCTCCATCGGATGCGAGACGAGGCGCGTGCAAAGCGAGACGCAGAAGCAGTAAGTTCGCGTTTTACCATCCATCCCTCCTCTACTCATGCGCTGTGTAGAAGAACGCTTTCGACCTTCAAGCTTCTCCTGACAAAGTCGAGCGTTTTGTCCTGCACCGCTTACGACACTCAACAGCTCGTTTTCCCAATGTTCTCGGTGCTACCTTTAAGGAGATGCACGACCGAACTCGCGCCCCAGCCTCTGGCACGGCGCAGCCGCGGTAAGGCAGGGAGCAACGCCTGTGATTGTATCCTCACTGTATTATGCGTACAATATCGACACCCTTCGGATTATCTGGATAACACGCTTTCATTCGCAGCTCTGATCTGAGTGAACGTACAATCCACCCCTTCGATGTAGGCGTCTATGAGTGGTCGCATCGCTAAACAATTGCGTTTCGAAACCATGTCAGCTCAACGCCTCTCCCTTAGACTAGGCCTCTTCAACGTCACCAATCGCCCTGTCGCCATCGTTTACTCATCTTCCTAACACTAGATTTCTACCATGTCTCGCAAGGTCACTCTAGCACCACTTCCGCGCTATCCCGAGATCGTGCTTGCCCTCGATCTCATGAGCACGACGCCACCCCGCTTCCACTGGTTTCTTTTTATCCCAGACCCTCCGAGCGCATCCACAGCAGATGTCCATATCGGCGTAAAGCTGCACGCCATCACAAATGGAAAGCAAGGCGTCGACAGACGTTGGGCCTACGACCGCACGTCCCTCGCCCTCGCCACATCTCCCGCGGTAGCCGCTGCCAGCATCATCGGCCGTCTCCCTGAAGGAAAGCACGTCGACGATCTCGACATGCTCCTGCGCGAGATCCCTATGAGTGTCCCGGAAGTCGACAAAGACCGCGAGCCGACGTGGACATGTCGGGTGTGGATCCGCGAAGCGTTGAGGCGCATGCATGGGAATGGGTACATAGTATGCGAGGATGTCGACGCGATGGAAGAGGAGATGTGGGGATATGGGAAGGACGCTGCGGCTGCAGTGGAGGACGATACCTTCAGAGTCGCCTCTTTGGTCATCGCACAACATTCGGCCTAGTCCTGATGTATGGCTGCGCGGACCTAGAAGTGACGTTCTTGGCGCGAGAGGTGATAATACTCAGCGAATAGGATGAACTTCGAGTCGCTAATGTGTAAATTGCCAGCTTTAGCCAACGATGCAGCTATCTCGTTCTTTGTTGTACAAATTCGCGACATATCGTACACATGGCAAATCACGAGTCAGATATCCTTTCCGCAGCTTTCGAGAGGCCGATGTAATCTATTTGCACACTACGCAGCGGAGGCCGCGAGGGCTGAATCCTCCTTGATGATGTCCGCGGCCTTAGGGAAGACGTTAGAAATCCAGGTGGTGCATGAACGTGGCCTTTACAGTCGACCTACTTTCTCAGCAATCGCATAGACCGTGGATTGAAGGTGGGCAGACAGTTCCTGTAGGGTCGCAGATTGAGTGTATGAGGGCTAGTCGGATGTATTGTAGTACGTACGAAAGGAATCACGGAAGCGTCGACCTTACACATCGGATTCACAACATTAGCTCCAAACGTCCAACAAAAAGCGCTGAACAAGCTCACAACACGAAGGTTGGCGGTTCCGTAAACTCGGAGCCTTGGACTCACGACGCCTCCGTCCTCGCGCGGAAGCATCGCTGCAGACCCGAGTGGGTGGAAGACTGTGGTGCAGTTGCTCTTGATGTAGTCGATCAAAGCTTCGTCCGTCGCGCTCTGCTCAGCAGTCGGAGCAAACTGTTTGCGTACAACGCCGCGCAGAGGCTCAGTCTGGTACATCTTGAGGGTGAATTTGATCGCAGCCAGCATCATCTCAAGGTCGACCGGGTTCTCCAAGTAGTCTATCTGTAGTCAGCACGCGCACGTTGGGCAACGGGTGAAGTGAGGGGGCGTACTAGGATCGATTGCGGGCGGCGTAGCGGGATCAGCGGAAACGATATGGACAGATCCACGCGAGAGGGGACGCATAGTTGTGACCAATGTCGAAGAGTAGCGCACGTTGGGCTCCGGTTTGAGACCACAAGGAAGGAAGAAGCCCGGGAAAGGGATTAGTCTATGGGAGGCAAGCATTGAGTACTCTTGCTCTCAACGGAGAAGCGTTGTCGACTACTCACTCCGCTTCCACAGATGATTCGTCCTGCATCCATTGCAGCTGAAGCTCGAATACCTTCTTGGCACTCTTCGGTGCGGACTCGATTGATTTCTTGCCTATTTCCTGCCACTTCTTGATTTGTTCTTCAGACGCAAGGGCCGTGGCGGGAACGAACCCAAGGACCGTGGCCAACGCAGATGACAGATAACCTTTCTGTGCTTTGCTGGAAGACGCGTTAATCGTTACCAAATGCGATGGTTGTAAGCGTCCACATACTACAACTCCTGTTGCCGCTTGAATTCTTCTGGCTCTAGGAGGAAGTCGACGGTTTCGTATTGCGGATCGATCTCACAAATCGTGATCACCCCTTCGTGGTCCTAGAGAACGTTAGTCCGAGCGCCAGGACTGAACTTGGAACTCCAGTCACCTCTGATGATAACCGTCAGCATCTGATAATGTGGGGACGCCGCAGCCTGAGGCGACGGGGGGTTTGCGACTTACGTAGATTCTCACCCACACTCGGAAGATCAAGGAGTACCTCGATACCGTGCGGTTCGAGCACCTTAGGGTCGCCAATGCCTGCGACTGTGTTAGCGGGATATTGACAATATACATATGATATCTACCAGATAGTTCGAGGAGTTGCGGAGTCTGGAATGCCCCTGCCACGATGTCAACACCTCATCCGCGTCGGTTCGTTGGATCATGACATACCGGCACACAAGATGACTTCTTTACGAGCCTCGACGGTGAAAGTCTTATTGTCACGGGTAAACTGGACACCTGATGCGAGCAGAGGCGAAGACCCAGGCTGGAAAACCACGCGCGAAACCAGTGCGCCAGTAATCACCACGAGGTTATCCCTTTCGGCGTTTGATTCGTAGTAGGCCTAGTATGAACACGATATGAGATCGGTGAACTCGGCCAACAGAGGAATTCGCAGCGTATCAACACCGACCTTTGCAGAGTAACTCCTGCTAACAGTCTGTGGATCCACGGCGGCGAAGGTGGTGACTGAACCCATATTGGAGCCATTGTCCTGTAGATCGACACAGACGGTTGGTGAAGAGGGATACGATTTGTATAGATGCAGCTTACGGGCTCCGGGTTCTTCGGCACACCAAGTGTCTCTAAGGCCGCTGTGATGTGCAAGTGCAGCGCGTTGAAATTCGTAGGATACGACTTCACTATCGGGCCAGATGTGCCATGCCATTCACTGGACGGAGAGACGTTGATACCGTATCCGGGTTTGGTAATGGAAGCAGGGGGAATAGTCGTCTCCGCCTGTGCGAAGTTCAATTGTAACGTCCAGGTCGAGGATTGTGCGGTACGGTGCTTACCTTCTTCATGTACTTGAGAAATTCGGACCAGTTCCATCCGGTATTCCCCAAAGCCTCGTAAGCTGGACCGGAGTCATTTTCGCAAATGGTTCACTTGCACAATCCGCCGCAATCCTACTCACCGTCGTATTCTCGGGCAGAAGCTCTGCACTCATTTGAGTATTTCGTCGCATGTTAGCGAACGGACCTCTCACCGATTATACAGAAGCAGATTAAGCTGTTCGTAGGGTGTCAAATCCCATTCGGCTGAATGATACTAACCATACGTACCATAGACGAGCCTCCCAATGCTCTCCCCCTGCAAACATACACTGAGCGGGACTGTGGGGCGGCTCCCTAGGCCGGTCGCATGAAGCTCACCGTGGTTGCATAACCGTACGGTTATTGACATGCCTCTGCGGCACTGAAGGGGGAAGCCAGTCGTAACGCGGGTTACCTATCAAAGAACCACACAAGCCTGAACGAGATCGTCAGTGACTGCGGACTGTGTATACCATCGTGTACACACCAGGTACGGAGATGCCTTCCTCGGTGGGATGCCATTCGCCGACTTCTAGCACACCAACGGTAACAGATGGATCCTCGGAGAGGCTATCGCGCGCTGCTGAGTGAAGAAACACACTCGAATGTGGCGTAGGTCATACCGAGCTGCCAAAACCAGACCCGCAGTACCGCCCCCAACTATGAGGTAGTCGAATGTAGTGGAGCAGAAATCGTCTGTTGTGTTAGCGAAGACCATGCTGAGTGTTCTGCCGTGAGCGGGGTATGTAGCGAGTGCCGGTAGGTAGCCTCAATCGGAGGGACCTATATAGCGGCATGGTCGTTCAGGGCCGTGGCTTGTACGTCTGCCGGTGCTCGCTCATAGTCCGCAATTATCCCTGTCAACGTTGCCGCCCTTTGCTGCCCTGTCCTATTCACGTTCCACAACGCCCAGGCTTCCCTTGATGATCGTGATAATCACGGTGAGGGGGAGCTGTGGGACGCCCAGACGACATAGGTATTATGGGCGGCGCGGTCATCTCGGAGCGTGTAGTACGTCGAGCCACGAAGAGTTAAGCCAGCAGCGTACCCGAGCGAAGCCTCCCGAGTCGACATATGGCAGACTGCCAAACATAGACCTTATTACAATTGGTGAGTCACGGAGGACACTCATAATACGTCCATGTCTTTACCTTACGTGTCTGAATATCTGAAGGGAGTATGCGCTGTCCTCATTGGGAAACGTCGCAAACTTAGGGGCTCCACGAATAATGGGATGAAGAATCATGTCGAGTTGGCAGAATACGGCGATAGCACATCATCTACAGCTTTCGCAGACTTGTCAATCTGTGCTAAGCAGGCATCAAACCATTTCCTAGGGTCCTTTTTGGTTTCACCGCCAGCCTTGCCACCGTCTCCTTGAACCACGCTCAGAGCGCTCATTCGTTGGGCGAGATCCGCGTCCGAAGGTACGAGGACGTTTGTGATGACCGACGCGTGGAGCGCCCTCAAAGATTCGGTGAGCGCTGCGACGGCAGATGCAACGGAAGCAGGGTTTTGAGGAGCGTAGAGGGTGGCCACGACCTCTTCGAGAGCGACGACGACCGCGTGTGATCGGGAAGGCAGTGCGTCCAGAGCGGAGATGAGGTCACTAGACTCGAGCTGAGGTCCAGACAATCCAGCAAGCACGTCCGGAACAACACGTTTGTGAAACAAAGTCGCAAAACGCACAAGAGGCTGCACCTGGCGAGAGATATCAGTCGGATGCACAGGCCTCTGCATCGGTGCTGCATACCTTCTTTGTACATTCCAGCTCGGCTTCGGACATCTTTTTACTCGACCCCAAGCCGAGTTCATCCCACTCCTCATTGAATCCTTCTTCATCCTGGTCCTGCTCGCCTTCGTGCCCGGCGTCCTCGATCATAGAGTTGATCTCGTCCAGCGTATCCTCAAGCATTCCCCGATCCACCTTCCACCTTCTTTTGACCGCATCGAGGGTGTCTACCGGGAGTTCACGTCGCGCTTTCTCGATGAGATCGTGGACAGTGCCCGTGCGAACGAGATACTCTTTGCCCCCTTCATCCACAAAGGTCTCCGCAAGGGAGCTGACCGCCTCACATATATCGAGAGCAGCCTGACGAGCGTATGATGACAGCGTCTCGCCGTGGGCATCGAAAAGGGTCGCACACGCAGTGAGGGATGTGATAGAGGTTCCAAGGTCGGCTATGGGTGCGAGGGCGGCTTTCGGGTAGGGGGCCGATGGTCGTAGCACCAACGTAAGCTTCGTGGTAGATGTGTAGACAAGCGTTAAAAGCGACTGGTAGTCCTTCTGCAGAACAGGACACGAAGGGCGTTCAGACAGCTGAGCAGGTGGTGTGGAAGAGAGAGGGCGTCGAAGGGCGTCGATTGCCGCAGAACATGTAACTCTCAAAAGTCGTAGAGCAGCGAGGGCTAGAGACTGATGTCGGTCAACGTCCGCGATGGCGGCGAATGTCGGTACACATGCCTTTCTCGAGATCTAGAAGTTGGGACTCGCTCATGGTGGTGGTAAGTTTGAGAGCACTTGATAAATATTTGGCGCCCACGCTTCACCGCTTGGCAAGCGCCGCAAAGATAGAGCTCAAAAGCAGATATGTCTACCAAACTAGTCATACAGTAGCGTACAGCAGGGAATCACGGGAGGGCTAAATTGCATGGCACGGTGCTCATGCTGCAGTAGCAGAAGAAGGGGTGGCGGGCTTTCCTGCCTTTTGACCAGAAGCGCCCTTACTCCTCCCCCACCGAACGCCCACAGTCTCTCCGTCGATCTCGAGACCGTTCGCAAATGCTTGAGCCGCAAGCTCGGCAGTAGCTCTGTCTCTCCAGTTCACGAATGCACATCTATGAGAGGATATCAAAAATGGTCTCGCAAGCACAGACAGAGCCTACGTACCTTGACTTCGCTATATGAACTACCGACTTCAGCTGTGATGGCGGAACAGCTGGCAAGGACTTCAGCACTCGAGTCCGTACGCTTTCCTCCGAAGAAGACGGCGAGAGAGATGATAGGAACAGAGATGTCTGTACAGTGTCAGTAAAATGATATGTTCAGGAGTGACCGGCGGCTTACAATACTCTGATCTTCTGGCGGTTGTAGCCCCATACTCGCGGCATGAGTAGACAAGATCTTCTTGGCTACAGGATCATTGCGCCCGTGATACCTGTCCTGAATGTTTTGTTTTGACAATTCATTTTGTACAGGCTTCTCGTGGCTGAAGGGGGCTTTAGATGTCGTCTAGGATGGCTTGCTTATCAGACTGACCGGTATGGACAGGCATCTCCACGATTGCAATCCCCTTTTGCGTAGAATGAGCATACATGGGGCTTGTTGCGCTTGTAGTAGGGATCGGTGCGCGCAAGCTCCTTCAGCATCTCCTTGCCCGCGCTCGATGCACGATTGACGTCCATGAGGGACTTTGCGCCATCGAGCTAACACAATGTCAGCGTGCAGCGGCGTGTGGCTTCGAATATGGACATACCTTGCTCTCCATGTTCTGCGCGAAGTACTCCCTATTGATATCGCTTGTGGGGGCTTTGCTCTCGACCGCGAGCGCGGTATCGCGCACTTGGGTGGGCAACCCATACTCCAGGTCAAGGAGACAGGTTTGGCAAACGTTCTTGATCTTCGCGCAAGTCTGGCAGATTACAGTCGTCTTGAATCGCATACCGGTTCCAGGGTTCCAGCGGAAGACGGTAAACGGTCTTGCGCAGGTACCACATGAGCGACCGAACTCTTGTTTAGACTATAACCCGTGTGAGTCAACAGCATAAGATGTGGGCTATATGGAGTGCCTACCATGCGGACGAATGCATTGTCACCCAAGCCTGAATGACGGATATGAGTGTGGTGCCAATACAAGTCATTCCAAACACTCACATGTCTCGCAGAGGATAGGGAATTCGCTCTGTTCCCAGCCAGCCTTGTTGATATCCGCCTTCGGCATACTTTAGAATTCAAGCTGGTGGCGCACGGCAATACAAGGTAGGATGAGGGCAGCAGTAAAGCACAACTTGAACTCGGAGGAGCCACCGGGCCAACCACGTCTATCTTAGTCAGCAGGTCTCTGTATAACGGGCGTCTATAACGTCCAAGTGTGATCCCAAAGGCGGCAAGCGCGCGCAAGTTGTTCAAGTACTTCAGCCTCAGGCTGTTTGCGTACGGTCACCTCAAGAGTCAGCACGTCTACCGCCTCTCCCGCTAGTACTCACTACCTTATTGCGCATATTGGTGCGTTATGTTCGGTCAAAGAACTAGCTTTGTCTGACAAGTCATCATTATCGCTTGCGCAGAAACGGCATCCGCTCTCAGTACTCAGCAGTAGACCCGACGGTCGATTCCGACTACACGTTCATATAATAATGTTTGCGAGCTTTCCTATACGCTAAAATGTAGTATTTTACAAGGTGCTAATTTTTGCATCTTGCAGTGCCTCTCTCATGACATACGAGCGAGTGCTATGTCCTACAACGGCGGATCTTTTCTACCCCGACTCGAGTCTGTCTTCTACGCCGTATTCGACGTCGACCAGGGGCCAAAAATTGTATCTCAGGTGCCTGAGGGTCTAATTGCTGTCTCCGCTTCTTCTGGACACGCTTCCGGAGCCTCCAGCAGCACCTTATATGCAGCTTCGCCCATGTCCTCGACCGCCTCACTTGCAGACGTCGATATTCCCACTCGTCGCTCATCAAGCTCTATCTTGGCATCTCCTACAATACCCTTGTCAGAGTCCAGGAGTCCTCAGTCACCAAACATACGAACATCCGGTTTCTTTTTCAACTTCGATGACATCTCGAAATATGTGATCCCCCCAAAAGCGCTCTGCGGCAGGCTAGTTATCTGCGCTACAAAGGGACATCGGATTCTTGGCTTTCCTGTGAGGCTTGACGAAGAATACTATCCGCGGAACTACTTCCTCTACAATATCTGCTTCGTATTTGGACGCACTGCGGATCTGAGTTGCTACGAGCCGATAGCCAGGAAGGTCAGCCGGGTACTTACCACATGCGAGGTTGGTGAAGGCTGCTTCCAATTTATTCCCTGCGACTTACACTGACATGGAGGGCAGAAAGAGTCTCGCTTTCTGTCTTCGCCGAACAGTGCTTCTGCCATTCACGCCGTTCTCGAGCAGCTATATGAGGACCTCAATTCTTACTCGGAAACCTCCATACCTATCGACGAGTTCAACTCCATAGAACTTAAGATATTCCCCTTCTATCCCAATCCTCCGCCGGTGAAGGACTGGATGGTTCCCTTGGCCCTCATTAACTTGACCAACCGGATCGAGCCAAATTGGGATCTAACCATTGTGAAGGTACTGTTGTAGTTTATTTCACGCGAGTGGTATTTAATCATTGCTTGACATAAAGATCTGTCCATACATCGATGGGACCAATCATATCAGTCGAATAGCTCGTCTGGCGAACTGCGATCTCAACCTCACTCGACTCGCAATATCACATTTGCTGTAAGATACCGTCGTATACTCGCGGCATCCGTACTAATGTCATCCATCGTTAGCTACTACCAGGTTATCATGTTGATGGACATCTTCCAATATTCGAACATGTATACTTTGCGGAAAAGCATCCAGTGGCTCGCAGATGAAGAGCACATTATCAACGAATGCGGGCCCTACGTGACAAAACCTGGTGAGACTACACGCTTTCCGACATATGGAGTACATCTTCACGCCTCACTCAGGCTGGGTCATACCGGACTGGCCAAAGCTCCTCCATCTGTACTCGCGTTTCAAAGCTGAGAAGACGGTCCGTGATTGGATAGAAGAGTTCGAAGTGCATAAGCTCGGTATAGACGTCCGGCGATTTACCAGCTTTGGTGTGATCAAGGTAAGGCACTGACATGGATGCTCACGTTGTCCATGTATTGACGCGTATCCCACCTTTCAGGGGTTCCTTCGCCGCGTGCATCGCTGGCCAATCCTCCTATCAAAGCCCGCAGAGCCACAACTGGATCGTCGCGCGACCATGGCTTCACTAGGCCGCAAGCGAGGCAAAACTCAAATGGCCGCAGACGCTCCTTCGAATTATGCAGAGCAAGAAGCGCTACGCGTCCGGGGGCGCGCTCCCGAAGCCCAGCCCACAATTGCCTCCGTCGGCGCCGAAATCGTAGCCATATCCCCAACCACCGCGCGGGTTGTCCCAGCTCGCCGCGCAAGCGCAGCAGAGAGCTCGCTCGAGATGCTCCGAAGCCTCGACGGCCGCAGACCGTTGCACGACCGGGCGTACCAGACGATATCGCGTCTACACGGCCGCGCGGAGGCGCCGTCGCAGAAAGATGCGCCGCAGTACAGTCACGCTTCCACGCGGTACATTTCGTCCTCGTCCCCCGACGCCCTCACGAGCGCCGAGAAGCTCGAGAGCGAGATTTCGAACGAAGGCCGGGGAACGACGCTGGGGCTCCTCCGTCCGCGCATTCCGCGAGAGTCGTCGCACGGCGCGCTGCAGGGCGCGGCGCCTTTCCCTCCAGAACTGCTACCGTTGCTCGACGGCGAGCATCATACGGACGAGATATGCACGCGCTTCGAGGTGGGGTGGCCAGTGTTGAGACAGTGGTTGTTTGCAGCGGGAGGCGGGAAGGAGGGAGACGAGGAGTTTGGGCAGATATCTATAATCTACAGATAAGATGTAGCGATAGTGTAGTAGTGGTACATTGGCGTGGACAACGATCATGCCAGTGAACGGTTTGCGTTCACATAACCGATACCGTAGCAGGAGAAGATCAGGTCCAAAGAGTCGGGTTCCGTCGGTTCAGCAGGTACGATTTTGAACGCAGTGCCGAAGCATTCCTTCACGTCCCGTAGCAGCTGTATTCTGCAGGAGATGGTCAGCCCGGTACCTGCTGTGATAGTGTCGGAAGCCTTACGTCCGCGCAGTTGGCTCGCCCATTCTACACCGGCCAACATCCTCGCTGCCGAGGACCATCATCATGAGGACCAACGACTGGTGCTGCCTATCCACAGTGCCTCCTTTTTTGATCTCAGCGAGAAGTGACCTAGCCGCGAGCAACGCGATATCTTCAGGTGGCGCGCCAGGTTGTGATATCGCTTCTGCACAGTGCATTGCGCCAGTCGTAGACTCCGCAAGCAAGGTAAGGGCATACCCGGGGGATCTGGAGGCATTGTCAGTGGAGGCGTTGCCCAGGAAAAGACAGTCACGTACTTTCCGCTCTCTTCCCCCTTGTATACGTCGGAGTATAGGTAGATATCAGGTATATAGCGGTTGAGAACCGAACGCGCAGCCTCTATCATGCGATTTGAGAACTGGGGGTTGACTCGTACAGCATGTCTGCGATATATATAAGATATAAGCCACAATAGAGCGGCAGGTGATCTACTTACGAGATTCCGCGTATCCTCTTGATTTTTCCGGGGTCCACGAAGTTCAGGGTCTTGACCTGTTTAATGACGGGACAAAGGAACTGGACCTCACCCCCTCCTAAGGGGGCGCTCCCGCGTTTTTTAATCTATTGAATGGAAGTGTATGTGAGCGGACGTCCTTCCCAGCCCGTGCCTACACTTACCCTCAGCTCAAGCCCATCTGAGACGCCAAACAATTGTAGGTGCGGCAAAGTGACGGTACGGATGATATCAACCTGTATACGAGTTGTTTAACGGGTGCCCAGAGCGCCTTCAAGGACTCCGACTTACGGAGAGGTCATGGTCATCCGTAGTGATCCCTCGGAGCGTGAGGTGCAAGGGCTTCTTGGCGAAGGGGGCGAGCATAACGACTGGTTCCAGGAAGTATCCGACGGAGCGCGACAGTGGACACTCATGAACCACAGAGCCTCCGGCAATAACTCCAGGCTTAAGGAGGACGGCGGTACCTGCGCAAGTTTATTGAGGGGCCGAAGGAGTGGCAAAGTCTTCGGACTTACCAGTGACCGATATTTCGATGATAGTACCGTTCGTCACCCTTTCTAAAAGCCTGAGCAGGCTGACCTCATAGTCTATTCACCCATATAGCAACGTGAATAACGTGCGGTCCGACGACTGAAATGCGCGAAGTACCTCGCAGACCAGGGTTCTTGTCGTCTGGGCGAATTTTGTCGATTCGGACCGGTTTTCCGCTGATTATAGACAGTATAAGGCGATGTCTGAGATATTGGTGACCACTGAAGTGCAAGACTGTAGATGTTTGGGCCATTTTGAGTGCAAGAGGCGCGAAGGCGGGAGGCAGAAGCAAAGAGCGCCGAGAGAATCTCGATCAAAAAGTTCGAAGCGCCCATTTCCCCCAGATGCCGTAGGCGCCTAGATGGTTAGTACACCGTCGTCTTACCACATCTCAGCCACATTGCGCTCAGGTTCGTGTTAGGACCCTTTGCGCACGACTTGATCTATTTCTTCTTCGTAACCGTCTCAAATGGCCACCGCTGTGCTCAATGGAAACGCGACATCGACCGACTGGGAGGGTCGATACTACCATGTAGACCAGATCCTTGAGAAACCAGGACCGCGCACCGATCCCTCGTTTCTCGCCGGTGATGAAGTAAGAGCGTGTTTTGTTTTATACGATCGCGTCACTTATATGATACTATAGGTCAAAGAGTTTCTGAGGAACAAGTGCAAGATTCTGGTCATCGGTGCAGGTGGACTCGGATGCGAGATTCTCGCGAACCTTGCGTTGTCTGGCTTCAAGGACATACACGTAATAGACATGGACACGATTGATATCAGCAATTTGAACCGCCAGTTCCTCTTCAGGTATGTAGTACTGCTGCTACTATCCCATCTCAATTGACGCACGGCCAGACAGAAGGATGTCGGCAAGTCCAAAGCCAATGTGGCGGCAGAGTTCATCATGAACCGTGTCCCCGGGGTCAAGGTCTCTCCGTACGTACATGAAGATATCATGTGTCGCTTATACTGACCCATTTTCTGACAGATACTTCGGCAAGATACAAGACAAGGACGAAGACTATTACATGCAATTCAACCTTGTCATCTGTGGCTTGGACTCAGTGGAAGCCCGACGGTGGATTAACGCAACCCTTGTGAACATGGTCGATCCCGAGAATCCAGAAAGCTTGAAGCCCCTCATCGACGGTGGCACTGAAGGTCAGTACGTCTGCTTCGCATACCTCGCCCCAGCTGACTCAGCTTCTGCAGGCTTCAAGGGCCAAGCACGCGTGATTCTCCCGACCGTTACCTCGTGCTACGAATGCTCTCTCGACATGCTCAACAAGCCAACTGCGTTCCCAATCTGTACGATCGCGAATACCCCTCGTTTACCTGAACACTGTATAGAGTGGGCTTCCGTACTAGAATGGCCACGCGTACATGGAGGTCAGTTGGAACATGTCATTACGACGGATACATGCTTACCTCTTCGCAGAGAAGAAGATGGATACCGACAACCCAGAGCATATACAGTGGCTATACCAGATCGCGCTTCACCGCGCCCAAGATTTCAAGATTGAAGGCGTAACGTACTCGTTGACGCAAGGCGTTGTCAAGAACATTATTCCTGCCATAGCCTCTACGAACGCTATTATCGCAGGTACGTGTGGAGAATGCGTCTACCGCGCCTGCGTGCACGATATCTGAATATATACATCCTGTAGCGTCTTGCTGTAACGAGGCTTTCAAGATCGCGACCAGCTCAGCCGCATACCTCAACAACTACTTCATGCTCATCGGCACGGACGGTGTCTACTCGTACACATTCGAGCATGAGCGACGCGACGACTGCCCGGTTTGCGGCGGCGAGTCACTCGACATCTCTATCAGCAAGGAATGGACAGTGGACCGGCTCATCGAAATGCTCATCGAGCGGCAAGACATGTGCGTACATCTACTCTCCAGGGATATTAATGCACGACTCATATATCCGATAGCCAAGTCAAGAAGCCGTCTCTGTCGGCGCCCGGGAAGCAGATCTACTTCCAGGCGCCACCACAGCTGGAAGAGGCGACGCGGCCAAACCTGGAGAAGAAGGTATCGGAGCTGGTCCCCGACGGCGGCGAGATCACGGTCACCGCTACGACTCTTCCGTTCAACCTATCTTTGCGGGTCAAGTACACGTAGATATAGAAACCCACCCTCACATACTCGTCGCTGTCGTATCACCATGCTCTTGTGCAGTCGGAAATAACACAATGTACTATATCATGCTGAGTTCAAGTGCATCGGTATATTGTCAGCCGGAACTGAAGAACGATGCATGCTCCGATGCCGCAGAAGTCCGTCGAGCAGCGATACTGCAGATACACAGACCTAGATGTACGAGCGTGCAGACCTATCGCGATCGGACGTCGGGCTCCTTGGCCCTTGGACCAGGAGGTTCAAACCAGTACGCCACTTCGCAATAGATCGCTCGGCCAATTACGCCGACAGCTAGCTGTCCTAAAATCGTAGCTGGGAGCCCGCTGATATTGTACACAGTCTTCTCCGTGCAGTACGTACAGGTGACCCCGCCAACGCCACTAAACATGATCCGGGTGTGCGTTCGGACGCGCTGGGATACTCATCAGTACACGGAGAAGTTCGACGGAAACCACAGCCTCTTGAAGCGACACGCTGCATTCGGCACGATCCCAGCAGGCGGGGACCCCATCTTCCACCGTGAACGCGAGGCTGGTGCACGAGTACACCACGAAGCCCTGGCTGTGCATTCCGCCAGCCGTCCGCGAGAATTCCAGGCGCAAGACCAGTGCACCCTGGTTGATCTGTAAGAACGGGCGGAGTTCACAACAACGCGAAAATGCACACACCGGCCTAATTGGGTCGCACGGTGCAGAGTCATACTGCCTCGAGGATCAGCTTCTCGCGCGGAGAGCCTGCAGGATATGTGGTAGTGCGGTGATATCTGATGTGCGACGCTCACCTTCTGCGAGGATGGCTTGCGGCGCGCAGCCACTGTTACGTGGAAAACGCCTTCTTCGCGGGCGGATATGGGCGGCAGGGGCACATCGAGCGATAGTCTAGAAGCACCATGGTGGACCGCCCCTAGTACAACGTTAGTGGGCTTCTGAGTATCTTCTGAACATATGGACATTCGCCGGGGGCGGAAGCGTGGACTCCATGTGTCACGGGCGAGGAGCTGCCAGAGCCTCCTTATATTTCAACAGAGAACAGCCGTGGATCTCGTTGTACTACTTCCTCCCCCGCGCCCCCACACACGAACACTTGCTTGTCACTACGATGCTTACATCACAGACTCCCATACACGACGACTCTGTGCTAGCAACAACTTCGCCGGCACCGTCGCCAGCACCGCGGGCGAAACGTGCCAAGAAACGCCCTGGCCCCAAGCCGGGGCAAACACCTCTTCACCCCCCAGTGCATCTAAAAAAAGCGATGAGAAGGGCCAAGGTAAAACTTATGTTTCTGTCAGGTAGTGTGTTTGGTCACTGATTAGACACAGGCTCCTGCCAGTGGAGAGTTCATGGCATGGAAGACGGTGCGGGTGGCGTCTTCCACGGTGCCCTCCACAGTGCCCTCCACGGTGCCCTCCACGGTGCCGCCACAAGGGCGGGCAGAGGCCCACAGACAGGTGAGAAAGACTAGTAGCTGCCTATCGACATGTTGGAGGTGCTCATATCAGTCGATAGGACCTCTGGCCCAGTCTCGCTGGCCTCCCCCCAGGTCAGACCTACGCGGACATGCAGGGCATGTCCCGTCCCACGGTCCTATGGCCGACTGCATCCGCGGTCGGCGACGTTGTGCCCCAGCTCTCTTCCCAGCCGGGAACGGAGTGGGTGCACAACCCGCATCAAATCACAGACAACGGAGCAGCGCAAGCAGCGCTGCTCCAATGTGGCTGCAACTGGATGGGGCTGTGCACCAGCACAGCTCACAGTGACATTGCCCACAACCAACCCACCGCCTCCCCACCCCATCTTAGCGCCTCTCTACCCCCGGCTTGGGGTGAGAGAGTGCAAGACGCGACGGCGGCGTGGTTCCCCCAGCCGGGCGTTGGAGGCAGGCTCTTGCCGTCCCAATCAGCACGCTCGTGCATCGAAACCCATGTCGGACCCCATCGACACCACCAGGCATCCAGATCGGCGCGGATGGCTGGGGCTCGAGCTCCCTATGGCAGGGCCGCCGCGACGACGACGCACGCGGCTGACGAAGTCGTCTTGGTGGGGATAGACGAGCTGCTTGCAAGGTATGCTCCGAGTACAAATGCTCACCGGCGATGGGCCTTCTGGACCCAGGAGGGGTACGGGAGGTATTACTACAATGCAGGCTCAGGGCTTTGGTATTGGTACCCATGATTTTGTATCTCGTGTAGAGGATCCCCTGTTGAAGTGAATGGACGTTATTACTGGCTTTCCTGGACGATGTCGAGCATGATGCGCAAGTAGCACTGAGCAGAGAGCTGCAGAGAGTGGGGGTAAGAGAGATCTAGGGAAAATAGTGATTTGATTGCGATCGATCAACGTTATTGACAATGTCATCGTGATCTTATATATTCGATAGCTTGCGTGCCTGAAGTCCGTCAGAGTCCGTCGGAGGATCGCCGGGCGGCTATGTAGTTTTAAAGTTCCTGTATATTAGTATTTCAGTTGGACCCGCCGAAGACATGCACATTGCATATAGCAGACCCTGCTGGTGCTCTACGTTCAACACTCAACGCTCAACATCGACTCTGCAATCCTCAGGCCTCAACGTTCAACACTCCGGTATGCAACCCACCGTGCAGGCCTTCCGGATCCCGCGCATCGAGGCAGTGTCCGAGCATAAGATTCGGCAGGCATCGTAACAAGAATCTTAGTCTTACTATTTTACTCTACACGTATAGCCCAGCACTCGTCACCGGTTACAAGCAGGAGAGAAAGCCGTAAGATGCCATGCTGATTGGACCTCCATCCGAGTCAGTCGTAGTCGTAAGTAGGAGATGATGGTCGGGAGTAGCTAAGCACTAGCTAGTGGACAGCGCAGCATGCGCGTACGGGAGGGAGAGCGGATAGAGAGGAGCGGAGGTATCGCGGCGGATCGTATGGTAAGCGGGGGGAGTCAGAAATACAGCAACAGGAGTTCAAATAGTGCCAGCCATCAAGGAAAGGGAATAGAAAGGAGAGCAATAAAAGAAAGGACCTCGTACACTCAGGACATGATCGTTCGTAACACGCTCGTCAACAGGTTCCGCTGCGGGACACCTCACCAGCCTCCCCACCACTTCTTCTGGTGCCGCTTCCTGGGGCGCATCATGGTCACGGTGGTCTCGACTTCCTCGGGCTCGTAGACCTCTTCCTCAACCACTACCTCGACCGATGTGGTCTTCGGAATGTGGGTGGTAGAGGATGAGGACACGATGTTCGGAGTCGGAGAAGCAACGCGACGAGTGCTGGATGGGGGAGGAACAGTGACCTGCGAAGGAACTGTGTGGTGTTGCGTGTGTGTGACCGTCCGAGTCTCGGTCGCGAATTCGATGGCGGTCTCAGTTAGAATAAGAGGCGGAAGTGGGAGGGCCTGCAAGAAGCAAAATGTGTCAGCGAACTGTTCGAAACTGCGATGGGGGTAGTAGTCTGATAACCTGTCTGCACTCCGGAGAAACTGAAAGCGTCACATAGTGACTGTGCGCGACATGCATCACGTGGGCGCGACTTAACACGCGTCTGGCACATGGATCGATCGAGTGGAGGAGGTAGGAAAGTGCAGACAGGCTATCAGCATACAAGGGACGCGGGGGAACAAGCTGACAAACACCGTGGTCCCCCAAGCCCGGGACGAAGGGAGGGGAGGGAATGCGACAAAGGATACGAACTGTACATGAGGAGCAAGCAAGAAGAAAAAGGAAATTGTTGGCATGAGTCCCCCTTCGTCTCAGAGCTCGGAGCGGCGCTGCTGGGGTGGAGGCGGTGGTACCTTGGGTTTCCGTCTCGGGCCGCCAGGAACTACCGGCGGTGCCGGCTCGTTGTAAACGTATTCATCTTCGATCGACTCAGGTTGAGCTTCGTTAAGGACCCTAGAGTCATCATTCATGTTAGTAGTGTAACCTCGTAAAGACAGTACACGACTTACACAAGCTGTTCCATGATCCAGCTCTCCCGTCTTGACGCGTCGTGTTCGCGGCGGTTGACGGCCTCCTCACGACGGCTGATCTCGCGTTCGCGCTCGGCGATTTTGAGCTCGCGGTCGAGGATATCCTCAGCACGGACACGAGCCTGGTCCCACCATCCAGGCGGGGTGAGAGACTCCTCCTTCACGACCTCCTTGATGACGGTCTGAACAGGAAGAGGTGCCTCGGTGACCTTCTCGTAAACGGTGGGGCAAGCCGGGCAAACAATGGGCGTGGGCGTAGGGGCGATGACACCACCGGGGGCGCCGGCAAGGAGCTCGGCTTCACGGCGCGCAACTTCAGCCTCGCGGACCGCGACGTTGCTCTCGCGTGCCAGGAGGGCCTGGGTACGCTTGGGGGTGATGATGCCCCAGAAACCTTGGGGGTTTGGCTCGCCTCCAGCCGCAGCGGCGGCGGCATTGCTGGCGCTTTGATTGGAGGGGAGAGAAAGCATGACGGCCAGGACGGCCAAGACAAGAGAGAGCACGAGGAGGAGCGTAGTCGAGGAGATTGTGCGGTGGTGGTGGTGAGAGCGGGAGGAGCGCTCGCTGCGCTCGCGTTCCCGTTCTCGATGAGAGGAAGAAGGCTGGGCCATCCTGACGCTGACGGAGTGCGAGGGCGACAAGGACGTGGAGGTAGCTGCTCTGAGCGTGGACGCTATGATGGAAAACGGAGCGGGGGACTAGGGGGAGGGTAGCGCTGTTGGTGGAATGGAGGGAGGGAGAATGGTCGTGAGAGGGCGGGAAAACGGGGGACACAGAGGAAGGAGGAAGAGGTGTGAGGAGGACGGCGGGCGAGCCAGTTGACTTTTGAACTTGGTTCGTTTTCCCTCTTCGGGCAAGCGGCATACAAACAGGTCACAATATCACCCCCACACGTGTCGGCTCATTTTCCCACCCGTTGATTTATTGTCACGCCATCCCTTGATTCCTTCCCAATGGATTTTCGTTCCACGCGGCGACCGCGTGTTTGGCCTGTCTGGACCAATCGGAGCGCTTTGTTTGTTTCTCCGCTATCGGAGACAAAGAAAATGGGGTTGCTGATGTGGCGGCGGGACGAGGCTGTGATTACACGTCACGTCACATTTGCGCACGCTCAGGTCGATCACGCACGCGCGTTCCGTGCCACCGTCGCGTCTCCGTCTCTGCTCAGTCTCTGACTCTCAGCCAGGCTCTGTGCCTTAGCCCAGCCCAGCATGTCCACCCTCCGCCGCTTCGCACAGACAAACGCGGCTGTTTCTGCGTCCCCGAGAGCAGGGGGCTCGGCGAGTGCCTCTGGGGCCGCGTCGCCCTCCACGCCCGTCCGAGGCAATCCCATTACTCCGCGTGTGCGCCTTGTCTACCCGGATTCTCCCCTTAACCAGCCATCCTTGTCCGCGACGGTTCCTTTCGACTGGGAGGCGGCAAGACGAACGAGACCGTATGACACCCCACTTTCAAGCAGACGGAAGAGCGGCGGTGTGGGTACTCCAGGCAGCACTCGCAAGCGTGTGGTACGCAAAAAGTCGTTGTATGAACGGTAAGTCCCTGTCTGCGCATTGCCCTCAGAACGTCCGAGGTAGCCACAATAGAGTGCTTTGGGCGATTAGACTGCATCGTGCTGCGGTAGTCACCTCCGATACTACACTGCAGTTCACGCTGGGCCGCTCTATTCTCTGCCGTCGTGGAGTTCAATTATAGGTCGCTAAGTGTGGTTATGATCACAGAGTCACCTCGGTACCATCCCAAATAGCCTTCGAGGTCTCACAATTCCCAAACAACATCCCCCTGCCCTCTCCTGAAAACTCAGCACGGATCATCGGCGGCACCATGCACTTCCTCCACCTCTGCGTGCGCGTCTCGCAGATCCGCCGAGTGCCCGACTCCGACCTCGGCTGGGAAGACATGTACAGAGAAGGTGAGGGCGAGGCCTGGTTCGACTGGGTGCGTCCGCTCCCTATCCCTCCATCTCTCCCTGCTACACCCTAACACCCTTTACAGACAGTCCCGATGACCTTCCTCCTCGTCTCCGCCTCGATCGTGAACACGCTCTTCCTCTTCACCCGCACGCGCCTCTACTACCTCAACCTCGCGCCCGACCCCGTCTCCTCCCCGCACGCCTCCTTCACGAAGCGCCCGCACCTCCCGCACCGCGCGTCCTCGGACGACGCGCCGCCGCGGCGCACGCTCCCCGCGCTCCTCGGCGCGTTCCTGCGCGCGCTGTGGCGCGGGCTCGCGCTCAGCGCGCGCTTCCTGCTGAACCTGAGCCCGCCGAAGGCGCGCGCGCCGCAGCCGTGGGAGGAGGGCCAGCGCGTGCAGCAGCTCGAGGTGTGGACGCCCGGCGCGCTCGAGATGGCGCTGTTTGGGACGTACTCGCCGGTGCATGCGTTGCTGTGGATGGCGCTGACGAGCGCGAATTGGATGATGATGTTCTTGGTTATGTTCGCGGTCGGGGTGCAGGTGCGTGGCTTGCCTGGATTTTTCTGGTGGTGTGCCCTGACTGACTGTGTTTTCGGTTTGTAGACGCGGGCGTTATCGCGCTCGTACGAGGCGCTGTTGAAGGACAAGGCGATCATCTCTTCGGAGGTGCTGCACGAGTATAATGAGAAGGTGTGTAGTGCCTCTGCCTCTCCGCGCCCAATCACTCATGCGGTGTTACAGTTTGTCTACCCCCGCGTGTTCCCTATGCGCAAGGATGCGGCAGTCATGACCAACGAAGCGGAGACGGTCGACATTTGGGAGTAAGAGCCCAATGCCATGCTCCTTCAACGTGATTATCCGTCCGCCCGGAACCCCAGCCGGACCCCCGATGCAGCTTTCTCCACGGTTCCTACCTAATGTCTCCCATGCACCCAACGTATTCCCATGCGCCCATAGCTTATCGGACCCCTCTCATCTCGTTGTCCGCACATTTTCTGCTCGCACACTCTCGTCGTCCCACTGCGCACTACATCCCAGCACGTAACCGGTAGATTCATGCATACAATATACAGGATATTACATCGTCGTCTCAGCTTTGCATCTGCCTAACGCGTCGTAACCTACGCCTTCGCCGCGCCGTCCGGCTGCTTGTAGAACTTCATCAGGTCCTGCACGTCCTCCTTGCTGCCGAGGAAGACGGGGCAGCGCTCGTGAATCGAGGTCGGGACGATGTCGAGGATGCGCTTCGTGCCCGTCGTCGCGACGCCGCCCGCCTGCTCCGTGAGGAACGCCATCGGGAACGCCTCGTACAGCAGCCGCAGCTTTCCGCGCTTGCTCTTCTTGTCGTCCGGGTAGCCGAAGATGCCGCCGTAGAGCAGCGTGCGGTGCACGTCCGCGACCATCGAGCCGATGTACCGCGCGCTGTACGGCGCCTTGCCCTCCGCGGGGTACTTGATGCTCTTCAGGTACTCCACGACCGGCTCGTGGAAGTACATCGCGTTGCCCTCGTTGAACGAGTAGATCTTCCCGCGCGGCGGGATCGTGATCTGCACAGCGCGTGAGCACGCCGTATCTCCCCTCCCCTATGCGGGATTGGCGGAAGGGCAGGGGCACTCACATCTGGATGCGTGAGGATAAACTCTCCCAGGGATGCGTCTAGCGTGTATCCGTTCACGCCGTGGCCCGTGCTCAGGACCAGGTTTGCAGAAGAGCCGTACCTGCCGAGCGAGCGTCATGAGCGCACGGCACCGCGTCCCTTCGCACGCACACTCACATCGTGTAACCGGCCGCGACCATGTCGCTGCCCGGTCGCAGCACATCCGCGATCGTGCCCTTCGAGCCCGGCGCCTGCACACAAGGAAACTAGCGTCAGCGCTGCTGCTGCACGCCACGCTCCGGCCGCGCGCGTTCCGAGCGTGCCTCGGGGGCCGCCGCCGCGGGGAGGCGCGCGCACCGGGGACTCAGGAGGCAGGACGACTCGCGCGACTCACGATGTGGTAGATGCCGAAGATGGTGCCGATGTTCACACCGGCGTCGATGTTGCTGCTGCCGTCGAGCGGGTCGAAGACGACGCAGTACTTGCCCTTGTAGCGGTCCTCGATCACGACGGCCTCCTCGAGCTCCTCCGAGACGAGCACGGCGCACTTGCCGGACGCGCGCAGCGAGTTGACCATGATGTCGTTCGAGAGCACGTCCAGCTTCTTCTGCTCCTCGCCCTGCACGTTCGTCTCGCCCGCGAGGCCGACGCTGGGCGCGCGGCGTGAGCACGCGGTGTGGAGGGGGGAGCGAGATCGCCTTATCGAGCACTGGCGCTGGGACTCACAGGTTGATTAGCCGCGCTTTCCGGACGTTGGTCGCGATGAACTTGGAGGTGGTCTGGATGGCGGTGAGAAGGAGTGTGAGATCGCCAGTTGCGGCGGGGCCCATCTTGAACTGGTCGCTGAGGACATGGCTGGGGGGGGGGGCGAGAAAATGAGCGCTCGTCCGCGGGAGATGACGCCAGGCGAGACGTACCGCGTGAGGGTGATGAGATCAGTGTTGGGCTGCTCCTCTCCAGACATGGTGCTTGAGATGTAGGGTGTGCGGGCGATGTGGGCAACGCTGAGAGACTTTATAACGAGACGGAGGAGGACGGAGGAGAGATGAGAGAGCGGGGGGCCCTTCTCCGCGTCCGGCCCATAAGCGCCTTCCTGATCGGGAAAGAGCCCCTACTTCACATGTCCTGAGCTCCGGCCCCCTCCTCAGGGATCCGTATTCCGAGAGGCGCAGCTGGGGACGCGGCGTTCATCAGCAACGAAACGGCACATGCACACATCAATACGCACTCGATTATGTAGATGTACAGTAGCAGCACCCGACGCGCCCTCCCCCGTCAGCGTTTGCGCTTGAGCCCGGCGGCGACGAGCGCAGTGCCCACGGGCTGCTTGCCCTTGCGCGTCCTGAGCGGGATCGGGAACGCGTCGTCGTCCAGGCCCTCCACAATCATCACCTGCACCTCCCGCCCCGCCCCGGCCCCCGCAAGCTCCACCGGCGAGCCCCCCTCGCTCGTCGTCGCGCTCTGCCCGCCCCGCCCCGCCTCCGGCCCGGACTCGTACTGGTCCTCCTCCAGCTCGTCCTCCTCCTCCACATCCCGCTCCTCGTCGTACATGTCCATAGGCCCGCCGTACCCTGGCGCCTGGTGCGCCAGCGCTGCCGCGATCTCCGCCGCCATCCGCTCCTCCAGCAGCGCGTGTCCCCCCGCGGTCCCGGGTCCCATCAGGGTTGGGTCTCCCTGCGTGAGCAGTGCCGAGAGCGTCCGCACCGACGCCTCCAGTTCTTGTTCGGCCGTGCTGCTGTCCGTCAGCTTCGGCCGCTTCGCCTTGAAGCTGTATTTACTGCAGGCAGGGGTTAGTAATGCGCACACGGCCAAGAACGGCGAATGCCCGTACATGTTAGGATCCGGCTCCCAGGTCGGGTCGTGCGTCTTCATGTGCGCCGTCAGCGTCGTCCGCCGTGTAAACGTCTTATCGCACTCGGGGTGCTCGCACTGGTACGGCCGCTTGCCCGTGTGTGTCCGCCGGTGCCGCGCGAGACTGCTCGAGTCGCCGAACGTCTTTCCGCATTCGGGGTACTCGCAGAAGTGCGGCTTCTCCCCGGTGTGTACCCGGCGGTGGACGTGCAGCGCGGACCGCTGTGGGGCAACCGTCAATATCGCGTAGCCAAGCGGGGGACAGATATAGTCTACCTGGATAAACGTCTTGCCGCATCCGGCTTCAGAGCACACGAACGGCCGCTCGCCGGTGTGGATGCGCATATGTCGACAGAGGTCGCTTCTCCGGCTGAACGACTTGGCGCACTGGTCGCAGACGTGTGCCTGGTTGGACTTTGCGTTCTTGTCTTTGCCGTCACTGGCTTTGGGTGTATCGCAGGTGGATAATGTGGATGTGGAGGCAACGGGCTGCTCAGCAGCGGCAAGAACACTTTCGTACGAAGCAGATGCGGACGAAACAAGCGACGGTGCGAACGGGGGCGTCAAAGAGAGCGAGCGGATATCTGCAGAAAGCGGGGGTATACTGGGGGACGACCCTGACGGCTGTGGCGTGGGCTCCCGCTCAGGCGGCGGCTCATGATCAAACTGCGTGAAGTGGTTGAGGATGTCGTTGATGTCCGGGTCGGTAAACTCGGGAGGGTGCGATGACGTGCCCTCGCACTCGATGGGCGAGGACGCGCCCTGCGCCCCGTAGGCGTCCTCGCGCTCGCTCTCGCCCTCCTCGTCGTAGTAGTACTCGGACCCGTCCGTGGGGCTGCCCGAGTGCGAGAGCAGCGGCACGCTGTCGCTCGCCGGGTAATGGAACGCGGGGGCGCTCCGCGTCGCGTTCTTCTCCATCTCTTCGGCCTCCCTTCTCTGCGCTAGCTCTGGATCCGCGGCCGCCAGGACCCCCGCGGCGCGCTCTTCCTCCGCGGCCTGCGCGTGTGCGGCCTGGAGCACGGCCGCGAGGCCGCTCAGGTTCAGGCCCAGGACGCCCGCGAGCGCGTCCACATCGCGTTGGACGTCTGACAACGCGGAGTCATCTGGTGGCGCGTGGCCGTGGGCGGTAGGGGAAGGGCATTCGTCTTCGTCTTGGCGCTGGGATGCGGAGGCAGAAGCCGCGCTTAGGATGGCAGCAGAGTTCTGGTGGAGGAAACTGGAGATTTCGCGCTCCAGCTGCTCGATTGTGAAGTTGGGGAGGCCGTCGGGGGGCAGCGCGGAGGAAAGGTCATGCTCCTGCTCGGATTCAGGGTATTGGAGTTCAAGAACGTCGTGGCGGATATGCGCGGATGGCTGGTGCTGAAATGGAGAGGGCGCGGGGGGCGAATGGGGGCGCGAGGGCGAGGAGACTGTGAGCGCGTGGATGTGGTGGTGTTGGTGGTCGTCGGGGAGAGGTTCGTCGTGCACGACGTCTGAGAGAGCCAGCACGGGCTCGTTGTAGTCGTGGTCCATTTTACAGCGGGTCAGGTCCCAGGGCTACGAGTCCCGTCGCGTAGGGTCGTGTATATGATCAAGGGGGAGGTGGAGGAGGGTGGAGGGGAGAGCGCAGGTACGGCGCGGGTGATCGCCCGTGTTCAAACACATAATGATCAATTAAAACTCCGCTATAGTACTTACTACTGAGCACTGGCTTCGCCTTCTAGCGCCGCGTCCTCCGTTCTTCCCTCAACTCACACTCCCCCTTCTCTTCCTCCGGCAGCGCAGGGCGAGTGTCCAAGAACCCAATGACCGCGTTCTCATTGACCATATCACCGCTCGTCGTTCGCCCAAAAGACGCAAATGAATAGCCGTTCGACCGTGCGGTGCATCACAGACAGTGAAGCCTGTATCAGGTGTGCTCGATGCGCCAACGGCGGCTGCTATTCCGTGCAGCATGCAGCGACCGCAGCACTCGGTGGTAAGTACAGCGCGTGCGGCGAACACCCTCTGTCCCACGACATCACGTCGTCCCCGAGGTGATAATCAGACAAGATGGCATTTTGACCTCTTGCGCAGGGGTGTGGCTGCAACGCCACCTGCGCTTTCGCTGGGCGGTGTGTGTGGAAGTCCTAGACCTGTGTCCGTCCTGCGCGGTCTCCATGAATGTCGGCATACGATCAAGCTGCGGCGGTGGTCAGTACATGATATCGTTACGGTATAATCCATAGCCTTGCCTGCGGTGCTTCGAATTCGGCCGCCGGCATAGCTAACGCTACTTACGTTGCCCTATGTAAGACTACCATTGTGTTTCAGGACTCGTTAGATGTAACCGCTCGGGTATGTTCTATGCTTAATGCACGCGAAGTGCACGGCTGAGTACGATCGCCGAGCTGCGCCGAAACGCGAAGCCATGGGACAGCTGATAGACGCCCGGCGTCGAGTACGAAGTTAAGTAAGCGCCGCGCCGCTCCAGCTTCCACCCTTGCCCCTCTCCTCGCCCTCCCGGTTTCTGATCTACAACGTCGCGGCTGCTCACTGCTTAAGAACAACATACCTGGTCGCGCGTCATCATGACCGACCGTGTGCGCACCTACAATGTCGATTTAACTCCCCGGAGGCATCACGGTTATGCTGTCATTCTCTTCATCCTCGGGACGCTGCTACCCCCGCTAGGTACTCCCAAACATCCTGGTTTCGGCTTATTCGGAACTAATTGACGATACAGCTGTCGCCGCGCGGTTTGGGATTGGGAGCGATTTCTGGCTGAACTTGGTTCTGACGATCTGCGGGTACATACCCGGTGCGTTATCACCCCTACAAGTCACTCCGCAGGCATACTTACAACCCGCGCAGGACATGTACATAACTTCTATATCCAGGTGCGCATACGCGTGCAGCTCTTGGTGGCTGCTCATGCTCATCCAACTCCCTAGAACATCCGCAACAACAAGAACCACAGCCGGACCCCGAAGTGGATCCAGAAGTACGGCCTTGTCGACACATCCGAGATCAAGCGCAAAGAGCGGCGCTCCCAGTGGGCGAACCGCTACGACGAACGCCTGCCCCGCTCGGATCTCGAAGGCAGACCATACGAGGACGGCCAGGAGGGCAGCTCGAGCGTCGATCTCGCCTCGGAAGAGCAGGCCGGCCGGCCGCGCACGAACGGGGACAACGGATACTGGGACCCGCACGACGAGCGCTACTACGGGCAGAACGGGAACGGGGGCGACTCGAACAGCGTGCTCACCGGCGGTTCCGGCCGCTGGCACTACCCCGCGAACTTCGACGACGCCGCGCCCGCGCCGTCCCGGAAGAAGTCGTCGAAGAAGAAGAAAGAGAAGAAGGACCGGTGGGCGCGCACGGAGGACGCGTACTCGGTGCACGAGGGCGAGGGCTCGACACGGCGGCGGAAGTCGAAGAAGAAGTCCTCGAAGGCGGTCGCGGACGACGACACCTACTCGCGCCACAGCGGCTCGACGACGGAGTTCCCGGAGGATCCTGAAGGCGGTCTGTACGCCGACCGGCGCCCAGGGAACGGCCCCGAGCGCGAGCAGGACAACGTGCGCACGACGGACGATGTCATCTTCAACCACGAGCTATAGGATGGGTCCGCGAACGCTGGTCGGGCGCTGGAGGGATGGGACTTGCCGCAGTGCCAGCAGGAAGCTCATCGTAGAGGGACATATCACATACGACTACGATTGACGACATGCGGTGCGCAGAAGAACACACATCGTACTACGCTATATGTACTACTTCCACGACTCGGGTATTTATTCACCTCCTAATCGGCGCCATATACCCTCGCACACCACTCGGTCAGCCCCCTGATCTACGCCTTCAGGTACAGCTCCCGCGCCCACTGAACGGTGCAGGTTAAACTTGAATTCGGGACCACTCGCAAGATGCAAGAAGATGTGCATCTGTCGAGAACTTTGGCCCGCACTCCCATCAAAGGCGTTATCTCGCTGGCCTCGGTATCACGGCGCACCGAATGCACTTCCAATCACGGTAAGCTAACGACGCCCTCGAGGGCCGGTAACTGTAGTCTATAGAAGCGTCCACATGGCCGCACTCGCGTATTCCTGTCAGCAAGTCGCCTTCGCTCCTTCGGTTTCTCATCAGCGTGCGTATAAAGTCCATGCGGTGCCCCAGCGCGGCGCACGCCCCCGCCCCCGCACCTGTCTGTGAGCGGTGACCAGAGATGCTCCCACAGCTCAGCCGGTTCTGCAGAAGCGCAGCCACTGTGCTGTTGCTGACGTCGTTTGCCGTCCGCGCGGCCGTGCTCGTTGACTTCCAGGTCGCACAACCTCCGCCGCTGCCGCAAGATGCGAAACAATGCACGGTGCAGATCTTGCAGTACGTCTGTTCGCATAGCGTTATGAGCATAATGAAAGGCAGTTTACTAAACCACGCGTCGCCCCTGCAGGCGCACTTTCGGCTTCTCATTCGGACTGTGAGTGATGTTTATTGAGAATGCTGGTGTATCAACGTACCACGGCGGTCACTGAGCGTGGTATTCGACTTTTCCAGTGCTGAGGTGGTGGAATTCACGTGAGTCCTGCAGTTGCAACAGGGTATACATTGAGTTAACAGGCGGAAACAGGCCGCCCACAGACTGTGGGGCACCCGGCTCGTGGGCAGGTATAAGCCTAAACTTCACCGTCACTTCGAACGGCACTCAGTTCGACCGATTGGGTGAGCTTCTCGCGCCTCACGTCGTTCTCTGACCCATCGCAACTCACCTCATTGTGCGCACATAGGGATTTTCACCTTCCAAAACGTTGAGAGTACGTATTGCGAAGGATAGTGTTCGTGCAGCCGCTGATATCATGCGACCGCATGACTTGCAGTCTGGCGAACCTCCACGCCGGAACCTACGCGCGGAGACGGGATCATCTGGACGTATTTGAAGGACGTCACACGGTACACGCCTCTCTTCGCCAAGAACGGCACGTTCATTCTGCAGCTCGACAACCTCATCGAAACCGGGCTGGATGGACAGTATGCTAGTACGTTGCACGCCGGGCGAATTTGAGCCACTATTGTTCGCTCATGTCTGAACTTTGATGCTAGCGACACTGCACGCGACCTTCTTCGCGTCCTCTCCGCGCCACCCGCCGGCGTTGCAAGCGAATGAGATCATTCCGGTCAGCACCCTGGCTAACAACACTGGGAACGACGCGTCGGTCCCTCCTGCGTTCTCTGTATGTTACCTATGTTACTGTGTGGATATACCGACATCCTCACCATTTTATCCAGCTCAACGTTACTGTCCCGCGGAACGCAGTGCAAATCTTTGCTGAATTGTACGCATCTGGCAATGGCAACGAGGAGTTCTGGGTAAGTGAGCTTGAGAATGCTGTGAACAAACTGTCTGATAGCATATACCCAGTACTTCAACACCGCGAATCAATTCTTGTCTGACCTGCCCAGCGGTTTCACTTTCGGAGACGGCCCATTCCGTGAAGTTCGCCTATTAGTAGATGGCCAGTTGGCTGGTGCCGCGCTCCCGTGAGTACTTAGCGAAAATGCTGCGTCAACGCATCTACTGACCCTTGTTGCATGTTATAGGTACGCCGTGATCTTCACAGGTGGGATCGTGCCCACAGCGTGGAGGCGAGTCCTGTTCATCTGCTACAGCCTAATAGATGCTAATGCCCGCCTATAGGCCTATCACATCCTACGGCGCGCTCGACCTGCCCACATACTTCCTCGACCTGACCCCCTTCGTCCCCATCCTCACCGACGGGAACCCGCACAACATCACCCTCGACGTCGTCTCCGCCGAGGACGACCACACAATCAACCAGAACTGGTTCGTCTCCGGGAACCTCCAAGTCGTCACGGACCCGTCGTCGAAGCCGACGACGGGCAAGATCACGAAGTACGAGGCGTCCCCCTTCGCCGTGTCGAAGACCACCGGCAGCGTGGGCGCCAACGGCGACGTGAATGTCACGGTTGCCACGACGCGGAGCATCCACATCGAGGCGGAGATTACGAGCGGGAGCGGGAAGAAGACGCTTGTCGTCTGGTCGCAGAACATGCAGTTCTCGAACACGCAGGAGTTCCTGGACGACTTTAACATTCAGGTGCGACTGTGTGCAGAATACACATACTGAGACTATTTACTCATCTCCGCGCTGTAGAACATCATCCAGACGGCGAGCGGGTCGTTCTTGTCGACGCATAACGGCGTTCCGACGCTCGTCGACACCTTCTCATACCCCTTGAACATCAATTTCACCAATCTCACCCCTGATGGCAGCTCCTGTACGTCCCCACACGTTTGAATGGTGCTGCTTTGTTCACGTGCACTCTGTAGTCGTCGCCGACTTCGACCACTCGTACAACCGGGTCTCCCAACCAGCCCCGTTCATCCTCGGCTCCACCATTCGCGAGCGACAGCTTGCTAGTAAGTGCCCCCTCCCCCCACATAACGAGGACGGTGCTGACGAGAATACAGCCGGTTTCTTCCACGAGGCATCGACCGGGAACACAGGGAACGGCACCAACTCCAACACGTTCTCCTACGTCGACCTCGCCGGGAACACGTTCGACCGCGAGGTGACTGCGGTGGACAACAACATCACCTCAGACCACCAGGGCGGCACGCTCGCGCCCCACGCCGCGGTCTCGTTCCCCCACTTCGGGGCGCAGACCCCCCTCGTTATCACGCAGCCGAGGTTGCCCGGAAAACGGAAGATCGGAAACTAGCGAGCGATAGTTGTAGTACTGAGAGCACCCGCAAATGTATTCCGATCGTTGAGATCGCCTCACTGTCCGTCTGGACATGATACATACATCATGAACCCAACCCGGCGTCGCCGGTGGCATCCAGCACACCGCGCCTTGGCGCCGCTCCTGTCCCCGGAGAGAGTATAGTATCTACCGCACTTTTCATCACACACGTCGCGGGACGGTGAAGCCCCGCTCTTGCCGTGTTGAACGGTATGCAGCGTATCGCTGGCTGGCTAGAGTGAGCTATCTGGTGAAGATAGCGTCTGCAGTGGTTTCCGCATGCGGCGGCGTGGTCTCTAGAAGAGACCGACGACGCGGCCGCTCTCGGGGTCGAGGCCGACCTCCCAGAAACCGGGGCGCGTGCCGAGGCCGGGCATGGTCTGCATGTCGCCAAGGATGGGGTACAGGAACCCTGCACCAGCGGACAGGCGCACGGAGCGGATGGGGATGGTGAAGCCTGAAGTCCAAAATTCAGCTTTCGACGCGTCTTGGGAACATCGAGCTACTCACCGCTAGGAACACCCTTGAGCTTCGGGTCGTGGGAGAAGGAGTACTGGGTCTTCGCCATGCAAACTGCAATATCATCAACATCGTGTATCGCAACCCAATCAAAAATAAACGTACTGGGGAGGTTACCATACCCTTGACGTGTGTACGTCTCGACCTGCTTCTGCGCCTGCTCGCTGAGCTTGATACCGTCTGCGCCATAGATCTCCTTCGAGATGATCTCGATCTTCTTTTCGATCGGCTGCTCGAGGTCGTAGAGGAAACGGAAGTTCGACTCGCCCTCACAAACGTTGATGACGGCTTCCGCAAGGGCACGCGCACCGGCGCCACCCTCCGCCCAGTGGTTGCTGACTACAGCGGCGTCCGCGCCAGCGGCCAGAGCCTGGTCGCGGACAAGAGCGAGCTCAGCCTCAGTGTCAGAGCTAGAGTATTTATGGGTCAGATATAAGCGCGGATGGCGCACAGATAGCAGCGCAGTACTCACGCAAACTGGTTGATCGCGACGATGACCTTGACGCCGAACTTGCGCGAGTTCTCGATGTGCTTCGCCAGGTTCTTGCAGCCCTCGCGGAGCGTGACGAGGTCCTCCTTCGTGTACGTTTCGGCGAGCGGCTTGCCGGGGGACACATCCGGTCCGCCACCGTGCATCTTGAGCGCGCGGGTGGTGGCGACGATGACGGTGGCATCGGGGGTGAGGCCACTGACACGGCACTTGATGTTGCAGAACTTCTCCATGCCCATGTCCGCGCCGAACCCACCCTCGGTGAGAACGTAGCCGATACGATCAGACGAGTCGCCCTCCTCCGTACCCGCGAGCTTGAGTGCAACACGGTCGGCCAGGATGGACGAGTTGCCGTGAGCGATGTTGGCGAAAGGACCAGCGTGAACGAAGACCGGCGTGCCCTAAGATACAACCCAAAATTCAGTTCATGTATTTATACATCTTAAAGTGACACTGACCTCGAGTGTCTGCATCAGGTTGGGCTTGATAGCGTCCTTCATGAGCACAGCAAGAGCGCCTCCCACGCCGAGGTCGTCAGCAGTAACGGGGTCGCCGCGCTTGCTGGTAGCAACAACCATCGCACCCAGACGTTCACGCATATCCGCGAGCCCGGTGGTAAGGGCAAGGACGGCCATGCACTCGCTGGCGACGGCGATGTCGAAGCCAGTGACGCGTTCGTGGCCCTGCTCGGTGGAGTTCTGGCCGATGGTGATCTTGCGGAGGAAGCGGTCGTTCGTGTCGAGGACGCGGTTCCAGGTGATGGTCTCCGGGTCGATGTCAAGACGAGCAAAGCGGTTGATCTCCTCGGGCGTCAGGTCGTTCGGTTCGGTCTTGTCGATGCCGAGCTTCTTGAGACGCTTGAACATGAGAGGAGCAAACTCGCGCTTGCCCTTCTTGGCCGGGACGAGGCGACTGTAGAGAGCCTGGGTGATCCTCAGTCAAGAATCCGAATATCATAACTTATTTCGGTTTTTTTGCATACCTTGTCGGACTGGGTACCTTCATGGAACATGCGGGCATCAAGAGCGGCAGCTGCGCAGGGGTCAGTGACTGTGTCGCAATCCTCAACACGCTGCTACTCACCCAGCAAGTTGTTCGCAGCCGTGACGGCGTGGATATCGCCCGTGAGATGAAGGTTGAACTGGTAGATGCAACGATCGGTGTGCAATCGACTGAGAATGTTTAGATGATACGCACCTCGTCCATAGGGATGACTTGGCTGTAGCCTCCACCGGCCGCGCCACCCTTGATGCCAAAGGTGGGGCCCTGACTAGGCTGACGAACGCAAGCAAAGGCAGGTCGGCCGAGGTGTGCACCAAGGGCCTGTGCGAGACCGATCGTAGTCGTAGACTTTCCTTCGCCAAGGGGAGTGGGCGTGATGCTATAGCGACTAAGTACCAGGGTAGGGGGTAGCATACGCGGCACTCACCCAGCAATGACGATATACTTGCCGTCCTTGCGGTGAGCAAGACGGTCCAAGACGCTGAGCTCAACCTTGGCCTTGTACTTGCCGTACAGCTCAACCTCATCCGGGTAAAGACCGAGCTCATGAGCAAGCTGGGCGACGGGCTTCGGGGTCTGCGCCATGGCGATCTCGATATCGCTGGGAACCTTCGCTAGGATGTCAAGCTTGAGAGGCTTGATGCGACGGGAGCGTGTCTCTTCCCAGATGCGTTCGGCGGCCTTGAGTGTGTTCACCATGAGCTGAGCTACCGTCATGGGACCAACGCCTCCGGGAACAGGGGTGATGTAGGAGGCCACGGCAGCTGCAGAGTCGAAGTCGACGTCGCCGACAAGGCGTTGTCCGGACTTCTTCGTAGCATCTAATTCTTGGTGATGAGTGATTGTTGAATGATAAGACGCAACGCCGTGACTGACCAGGGATGTAGTTCGTGCCGACGTCAATAACCACAGCTCCGGGCTTCAGCCAGTCGCCCTTGACAAAGTAGGGCTTTCCGATAGCAGAGACGACGATGTCAGCTTGCTTGACCTAACGGGGAGTGTCGATAATCGTTAGCCTTGTGTGATACCCACTGTGAGAATCTCGTACGATTTCATCCAAGTTCTTGGTGCGACTGTGGCACTGAGTGACAGTGGCATCCCGGTGGCGAAGCATAGCTGCTACGGGGCTACCCACGATGTCACTGCGACCGAGGACAACCGCACGCGACCCTGAAATCTGAACGCCAGTGGAGTCCAAAAGACGGATAACACCAGCAGGAGTGCATGGAGTAAACAGAGGGTCGGAGGCACGAGACGAAAGATGGCCGATATTGTATGCATGGAACCTAAAGGCAGGAGATAGGTCAGCATCGTCAAATAATTATCGTGTGACCACAAAATCCCGCGCGGAGGGTGAGTATGCCACGCGCGTGAGCATCTGGGGTTACACAGTCCTACGTGTGTGTATTCGACCCTCACGCACGCCGTGCGCCTGTACGCAGGGGGCGGTGCTGCGCTATACGGGCGGGGTTCTTCTGTGGCGGCGCGCTTCCTCTGCAAGGGCACGCGCCAGTCGAAGTGCCCCCTCCCGCTCGAGATTCTGTGCAAAAATATACTCACCCGTCTACATCCTTTTCAGGGCTGACCGCCTCGGTGACGGTGCGCTCGCCATCGGCGCCAACGTGGGACCCAAGAGGAAGCTGGACGAGGATGCCGCTGACAGAATCGTCCTCGTTGAGCTTCTTCACGATCTCGACCACTTCAGCCACCTCGGCCTCCTCAGGCACCTTCACGTGCTTGAAGTCGATGCCGGCCTCCTCGGCAGCCTTGGCCTTCATGCGCACGTAGACAGCAGAGTCAGGGCGCGCGCCGGCCTGGATAATGGCAAGGCTGGGGCGGAAGCGAGGGTACTGCGCCTGCAAGGACTTGATCCTGCCCGCGACCTCCTCGCGGATAGATCTGTGCAAATCGAATGGTAAGGATACGCCCAGCGCCAGAGAAATCGCAGACGCACTTTGCGACGGCGGTGCCATCGATGATTGTCGCGCCGTGTGCGGTGGTGGCCATGGTGCGGGGGTGGTGGAGGGAAGAGAGGGCGGGGCGAGGGCGATATGCCTGGAGGAATCGCCGCATCTTGAATTCCCTTTAGAGGCAGGCCGGGGAAAGGCGCGTAGCGCGCGATTGGCTAGCTCTGGCCCTGTGGTCTCACGACGCCTGCGACCTCGCGCGTGTTTTCTGAGATTTTTCGCGAGCGCGTCGAGCGTGCGGGAGGGAGAGAGACAGGTGCAGCCGAGCGGAGCGAGTCAGGCTGTTTTTGAACGTCGAGAGCGTCCTCTCTCTTCCGCCGGCCGTGTAGAGAGGCCCCGCACGTGACGCCTTTCCAAAATTTCCCGAGTGGGCTTCAGCGCTGCCAGCGTCTTGCTCACCCCCGTCATCCCTCCGCCCGTTCACCTCCGCACCTCCCTCTCTCCCTCCTCACCATGTTCAACGCCCAGGCAGCCAGTCTCTTCCGCTCCGCCACAGGCGCACTCTCTTCGCGCACCCTCGCGCGCACCTCTGCAGCTGCGGTCGGGCGGAGAGCTGCATTTGGTGTCAGGTCACGGAATTACTCCGACAAATCGCAGTCAGCGGACCAGTCGAAGAAGGCCGAGACCGAGGAGAGCGATCCTGAAGAGAACGAGAAGGACGAGGTCGAGGTGTCCCCAGAGACCACGCTTCTGCACAAGCTGAAGGCGGAGGAGGCGAAGGTTGCAGACTGCATGGTAGGTCCAGTTATGCCACATATCATCCCCATTTCGTCTCGCTACAACCGCGCTCATTCGTGTCCTTTCACAGGGTCGGTTACGATACTTGCAGGCCGATTACCTGAACCTCCAGCGGAATGCTGCGAGGGAAAAGGAGCATGCACGCGACTTCGCCATCACGAAGTTCGCGAAGGACTTGCTGGAGACCGTCGACGTTCTCTCGCTGGCCCTGAAGTCCGTACCAAAAGAGCTTGTTGCACCACCCTCTGAATCATCCGACTCCCCTTCATCACCCCCGTCATCGTCCGACACTCCCGCGGAGAAGACTCCAGAAACGTACCTTCGCGAACTTCACGAGGGCGTCGAGTCGACCCAGCGGCTGCTCCTAAACACCCTGTTCAAGCACCACATCAAGCCCTACGATCCTGTAGGAGAGAAGTTCGACCCGAACCTTCATGAGGCGCTCTACCAGGTGCCAATCCCAGGGAAGGAGCCCGGAACCGTCTTCGATTGTCAGAAGACTGGTTACACGATCAAGGACCGTGTATTGCGCGCTGCGCAGGTCGGTGTTGTGCAGGATACCCAGTCATGACGGACCGCCCGGTTCAACTTGGACGATACGGTACATCTGGATGCAGAGTGTAGGGGAGAGCGGTGATAGACCATTAACGTAGTATCATGACCATTAATTCAACGAATCTCTACTCCGAATTTGTCCTTGAGGGTCGAGATGACCGTCGCATGTATCTCATTTGCCTCCTCATTGGACAACGACCTGGCATACGTTACACATTCAGCATCTGCATTCTAAATCCCCTGCCCTGGCTCACCTGTCCATAGAACAGTAGTTAATACGATAGCACTTGCTGCTGCGATTTGTCTTCGGGTGTGTGAAAGAGTCGATCTACAACCAGCTGTCAGAAGTCACTGCGATGTCATTGAACTCATAACTCACCAGTACCACATCTTGAACCAGGTCTCCAGCATGGTCGCGGACCAAATCACAGAAGTCATTGTCGTGCAGCCCAGTTTCCCCTAGCCAGAAGCTCACGTCCTTGTAGCATGCCGGATACTTCGAGTACGGCTTGAAGGTAGAGATCTTCCCAGCCGTAAACTGAGACAAGAAGCGCGGGTCTTGCGACCAGAACAGCCGGATGTCAGGTATCGAGAACAAGATCATAGCAATGCGTTCCAGCCCAAGACCGAAGGCCCACGAGATGCTATTTGGAACCTCTGCAAATGAAGGATGAAAGCTTGCAGATAGCCATTACAACGAAGAGACGTACGCGCTCGGTCGAGGGTGAGCTGCTGGACCACCCCGCACCCGAGGATCTCCAGCCACTTCCCGCGGAAGAACACTTCGACCTCATAACTCGGCGTCGTGAACGGAAAGTACGCCTCAATCCACCTCACGCGCAGCGGCTCGCCTTCCACGCCCGCGCGACCCCCGAAGAGCGTCAACATGAGGCTGTTCAGGGAGAGCTTTAGGTTGTGCGCGACGAGCTCTGCAAGCACGGGGTCGTGCATGTCTTGCCGCGGATTCGATGCCGTGATGTGCGGGACGTCCTCGATGACGATGTTAGACCGCTCGAGGTGGTGCGCGAGCCGCGCGTTGTCCTCCTCCAGCTCCGCCCGCCCTGTCGTGTCCGCAGGGAAGACGCGCGCGCCCTCCATTTGGTGGAACACCGGGTAGTGCGACGCGTCGATCTCGTCGCGCCGGTACACGTCTGCAGAGAGAAGCCATTGCCGCTCGCGGCGCGCGAAGACCTCAACTTCATGTGCGGACGTGTGCGTGCGGAGCATCAGGTCGCGGTTGATGTAGTAGCTGTCTGTCGCCGCGCGCCCGGGGTGGTCGGCGGGGAAGCCCAGGTCGTCGAAGTTTTTGGCGGGTGTGACGACGGGCGAGAGCCCCGTCATGGAGTTGAAGTCGTGGTAGTGCGAGGAGATGAGGGCTTGGAGGATTCCTAGAGGGTGAGAGGGGTTCATGTAGAGGTTACGCCCGACCTTGTCTACGATGGCGGAAGTAACATTGGACGTGTTGTCCGTGGGGTATTGCTGCCCGAGCAGGGACACCGTGGTGGATGGTGTGGAAAAGGATCTTCGCGAGTGCACACCCCGAAGAAAGATCCGCTGAATAGGCATCCGACATATCGTCGCGGACATTGTGGCACTGAAAAGCAGCGGGCCCAGCTCGCTGCAGTGTTGACCTTTTCGGAGACTCGCGGAGGGGGCCAAGTCAAGACGCGTTGATTTGGCGCCCATAAACGCGGTGTATGAACGCGAATTATCTGATAAGATCATGACGACATTGTCCATAGCTTCGAAAACAATCTGAGAAAAGCTGCATGATCGATAGGAATCAAATCTATACATACTCGAGATCCCTCTTGCCCCCACTCTCTGCAGCTCTCTGCTCAGTACTACTTGTGCATCATGCTCGACATCGTCCAGGAAAGCCACTAACAACGTCCATTTGCTTCAACAGGGGATCCTCTACACGAGATACAAAATCATGGGTACCAATACCAAAGCCCTGAGCCTGCATTGTAGCAGTACGTCCCGTACCCGTCCTGGGTCCAGAAGGCCCATCGCTGGTGAGCATTTGTACTCGGAGCATACCTTGCGAGCAGCTCGTCTATCCCCACCAAGACGACTTCGTCAGCCGCGTGCGTCGTCGTCGTGTCGGCCCTGCCATAGGGAGCTCGAGCCCCAGCCATCCGCGCCGATCTGGATGCCTGGTGGTGCCGATGGGGTCCGACCTCGGAGTCGACGCGCGAGCGTGCTGATTGGGACGGCAAGAGCCTGCCTCCAACGCCCGGCTGGGGGAACCACGCCGCCGTCGCATCTGGCACCCACTCACCCCAAGTCGGGGGTGGAGGGGCGCTAGCGCTGATATGGGGTGGGAAGGTGGGTTGGTAGTAGGCATGAACCTGAGCCGTGCTGGTGCACGGTCCAGTCCAGTTGCAGCCACCTTGGAGAAGTGCTGCTTGCGCTGCTCCATTGTCTGTAAGTTGATCTGGGCTGTGCACCCACTCTGATCCGGGAAGAGACCGGGATGAGAGCTGGGGCACAGCGTCGCCGACCGCAGATGCAGTCGGCCTTGGGACCGTGGGACGCGACATGCCTTGCATGTCCGCGTAGGTCTGGGGGAGGCCAGCGAGACTGGGCCAGAGGTCCTGTCGACTGATATGAGCACCTCCAACATGTTGATAGGCAGCTACTAGTCTTTCTCACCTGTCTGTGGGCCTCTGCCCGCCCTTGTGGCGGCACCGTGGAGGGCACTGTGGAGGGCACCGTGGAAGACGCCACCCGCACCGTCTTCCATGCCATGAACTCTCCACTGGCAGGAGCCTGTGTCTAATCAGTGACCAAACACACTACCTGACAGAAACATAAGTTTTACCTTGGCCCTTCTCATCGCTTTTTTTAGATGCACCGGGGGGTGAAGAGGTGTTTGCCCCGGCTTGGGGCCAGGGCGTTTCTTGGCACATTTCGCCCGCGGTGCTGGCGAAGTTGTTGCTAGCACAGAGTCGTCGTGTATGGGAGTCTGTGATGTAAGCATTGTAGTGACAAGCGAGTGTTCGTGTGTGGGGGGCGCGGGGGAGGAAGTAGTACAACGAGATCCACGGCTGTTCTCTGTTGAAATATAAGGAGGCTCTGGCAGCTCCTCGCCCGTGACACATGGAGTCCACGCTTCCGCCCCCGGCGAATGTCCATATGTTCAGAAGATACTCAGAAGCCCACTAACGTTGTACTAGGGGCGGTCCACCATGGTGCTTCTAGACTATCGCTCGATGTGCCCCTGCCGCCCATATCCGCCCGCGAAGAAGGCGTTTCCACGTAACAGTGGCTGCGCTCCGCAAGCTATCCTCGCAGAAGGTGAGCGTTGCACATCAGATATCACCGCACTACCACATATCCTGCAGGCTCTCCGTGCGAGAAGCTGATCCTCGAGGCAGTATGACTCTGCACCGTGCCGCCCAATTAGGTCGGTGTGTGCATTTTCGCGTTGTTGTAAACTCCGCGGATTCTGATAGATCAACCAGGACGCACTGGTTTTGAGCCTGGAATTCTCGCGGACGGCTGGCGGAATGCACAGCCAGGGCTTCGTGGTGTACTCGTGCACCAGCCTCGCGTTCATGGTGGAAGATGGGGTCCCCGCCTGCTGGGATCGTGTCGAATGCAGCGTGTCGCTTCAAGAGGCTGTGGTTTCCGTCGAACTTCTCCGTGTACTGATGAGTATCCCAGCGCGTCCGAACGCACACCCGGATCATGTTTAGTGGCGTTGGCGGGGTCACCTGTACGTACTGTACGGAGAAGACTGTGTACAGTATCAGTGGGCTCCCTGCTATGAATTCAGAATAATTATGTGCCATAGGCATCGTATGTTCATAAATATGTTTTGGAGTGGCGTATGAACGGGTCGGAGCCGCCGGTGCAGTCCAATCGCGATGCATGGGTCTGCGCGATCGTAGATCTGGGTTTGTAGATCTGCAGTGTGGCTGCCAGGCTGTAGCCGCCTGCGAGGCTACCACTCTCCGCGCAAACGAACCGCTTCACACTTACATTTCACTCGAGCGCTGGAAGCACCAAGCGCGAAAGGCCATACACACACTTACGAACGGGACCAACACGGGACGCGCCGTTTGTACGATAGGCTTGTCCCTCACCAAGCCCGTAACGGCCGCGAACTCGCAAACCGTCCTTCGACCGTGCACATACGCCATTGATCACTGCATACTTGCTGGTTGTCTGTCTTGGACGATCCCCGGAAGCACTTTTGTCCCACCGTAGCACCCGCTTTCCCCTTTCGCGCCCTTACAGCCCGCCTTCCCTTAAAACCTCGGCCGCCGCTGTCACCAGCCCACTTCTCCCGAACACGACCCTGCGACGCCGCTCCCGCGATATAACACGCGATGGCACACGTAAAGGTCAACGTTCGCTGTAAAGTACGTCCACACCTCGCGCTCCAATCTGCACCGTGACGAACTGCGGCCGCCTCTCGCACACAGCACTACACCGACAACGGTGTCCCACGCGGGGGAGGCTGCACCTTTCCAGCCTGCCGCTTCCGGCATCCGAACGATCCCGAGTGGCCTCACGCACGCATGTATGTCCCCGGCTTTGGGCGCGGACGGGGCGGCAGGGGCGGCAGGGGCGGGCGCGACCTGGGCAGCCAGGACCGGTGGGCGACGGGGAAGGGCGGAGGCACGCAGGACGACGCGTCGAGCAAGCGAAGCGGGTGGGGCGATTCGTTTGACGCGCCGCGCTGGGGCGACAGCAGTAGTGCACCCGCCCGGGGCGAAAGCCATGCAGAGACGAGCGCTGCAGGAAGGAGCGCCGATTGGGGCGCACCTCCTTCGGCATCTCCGACAGTCAAGAACACAGACTGGGGGGCGCCTGCTGCCACTGGCACCTGGGGCGAGCCTACCGTTATCTGGGACGCTCCAATAGCTCCTCCTCCGGCAGCGGTCCCAGCGCCGCCTCCTCCCGGAAGCTGGGCTACCGCAGCGCAACAGTCGCCTGTCCCAGAAAACAAGACCACTGAAGAGACCACCTCGCCGAGCTCCTCGAATCCCGCGGCATCACCCACTCTTCAATGGGGGATGGGGACACCCCATACGCCCTTTTCGCCCGACCGGAGCCCGGCGCAGCGAATGCAGACCGCCGATCCGCGGCGGCGCCCTCAGGTGACCACAACGGTCAAGGCAGCAGGGTCCGCTACGTCTCCTGCCGAAGACACGCCCAAGGACGCAACAGCACCGAGAGAGGTGCGCAAAGAGCTACGCCTGCTTAGCAATGGCGTGCCCGTGCCGGTTACCCTCGCCGGCGCCAGCGGGTCGTCCTCGTCCAAACCCAACCCGTTCTCATTCCCGACATATTCACCTGCGGAGAAGATGGACGTCGTCCAAGAGCCCTCCGCCCAGAGCACCGCGCGGGCGGTCGACATGGCAGATGCATTAGATCCCGACGCCCCCGCCTCGCCTATTGTCTCCACTCTACCCGCCACTGCGCTTGGCCAGTGGAAGACCTACACGCAGTACGTGTTCTTACTCATCTCTCCCCCACCTCCCACTGAACCGCCCAACCAGACTGTTCACTAAAGCCGTCGCGCTGAGCCTCGAGCTCGTTGCGCTCCGCGAGCAACGCGACCGCTACCGAGCACTTCAGCATTCCGCGCAATTCAAGGACCGCTCCGCACGCTCGATGGCGGCCGCGAACGCGCAGCTCACGCGCATTCGCGCTGACGCCGAGGAGAAGCGGGTGCGCGTGCAGCGTCGCTTCGACGCGTGCCTCGACAGCTTAGCACGATTTCCTGTGACGGGCCCGCCCTCCACCGCAGACCCGCCGCGCTCGCAGGAGGTCGCAGATGTGGACGCGTGGGCGGGCGGTTTGCGCGGGTGGATGGACACCGTGCGCCCGGCGGTACAGGAGCACCAGGAGAAGGAGCGCGCGCGCATATGGGCGCAGCAGCAGGCCGAAGAGGAGGCGCGGGCGAGGGCAGAGGCGGAGGCCGCGAAGCGTGAGGAGACGCGGGTGCGGGTCGCGGCGGTGACGTCCCGCACGGCATCGTTGGAGGACGGCCTCACGGACCTCGAGGAGCGGATGACGAACCTGCAGATGACGGCCCTCGACGCGGATAAGATCGTGGTACGCGTGCTGCAGGAGAGGTTAGGCGTGTCCCTTGCGACCCCGACCTCGTCCCAGTTGTCTGTCGAGGAAGGCGAAGTTCCGCCCCAGCCCCCGATGACCCACTCGGAGCTCACCGCGAGGTGCGCGGAGCTGAGCCGCCAACTGCAGGAGTGTATCCACCGCTCTATGGAGACCCAGCAGCTGATTGTGGACGAGATCACGAAAAACCAGACGAAAAAGGCGTTCTACCACGACTTGGCCGCGGATCAGGCCCGCATGGAGGTCCGGTTACACAAAGTTCGTATTTGTACATTTCACTTTACTGTTTCTGTGAGCTTAACGTTGTGGTAGCTCTTGGAGGTGCAGGCCACATCTACCTCCGTCCAGGACTTAAGCAAGGACAAGGAAATTCACGACCTCCGCACAGAGTTGCAGGCGTACAGGGACCGCGAGCCGCCGCCACCCCCACCTGTTATCACATTCGAACAGGTCGCGGGCCACGTGCTACCGATCCTCCGTCCAGAGCTGCAAAGCGCCTTAGAGGAAGCGGTCGGCGTCATGGTCCGCGGGGTGGACGAGGCGCTGACCAAGCAGCAGGAGGACATCTGCCTTCAGGTGTGGCAGGCGTTCCAGCCAGTCATGCGGCTTATCCAGCGGGTGTCCCAGATGAGCAGTCGCCAGCCGGAGCTGTTCATGCCTCCTCCGCCTCCCCCAGTGCTTCCCCAGTGCACTTGATGCAGCCCTAGTAGGGGGTGGTTTAAGGGTGTCGTGCCACGGTGTTCTCTCGTACATTTAGCTTGGTTTGGTCTTTGTCTGCCATCATTGCTATGTTTGTTCTCCTCGCTGTGTTGTAGCAAGTAGCTTTGTCTGTGTCTATTGTGCATACCCAATCTCCAGTAGAATTATGTGACATGTTAGTATATATGTATGTCGTTCTTGTACATATGTTCAAAAGTCGCCCAATGCAAACACTATCGAGGGAAAACACCATATAAGTTAATTACGGAAGGTATGTAGGAAGGGGTCCGTGGGATCCGTCATTTGGTTTGAGACCAGATCTTCCGCTGGTAGTCAAGGATAATGGGCATGAAGTCTAAGATGCCAAATTCTGGCCAGTACGTCGATGTAAACTGCAACTGGGTGTCTTCCGAACACTAACATGCGGATGTGAGTATGATGGCGAGAAATTACAGAGGTCCTGACGTACCTGCCAGAGCATGTAATCACTGAGTCGCCTAACACCGCTGCTGCGCACTAGAATATCGAGGGGCGGACTCCCAGCGAGGGACGTCATCAAGTGGGCCTCTATTTCGTCCGCCGTGATGTCGCTGAACAAAAGAATGGTATCCGATGAGTTAACGCACATAACATTGAGGAGAAGACGCTAACGTGTCATCCATGTCATCGTCTAAGCGCGACTGGATCACCGAGTGTACTGCCGTGGTGATTTCGTCGCGGGACGTGTAAGGCATACACAAGTTGAAGATTGCCCTGGATAGATCATGAACATACTAGCAGTATTCGGTAGAGCTACAGACACATACCTGTTGTTGTCCTTGGTCATGTTTTCTGCCTTCTCTGCAGCGGCCAAGACCCTCTCTGGGAGCATGTCCTTATGCCCGACGACGACAAGGCGTATTCCGTACTTGTCAAGAATGTCACTGGGGTACCCGCGTGAGCCTGAAGCTTATGCACGGAGCTGGATGACATACCCTTGCCGGCACAGCTCCAGCAGCTTCTCCTCCGCCAAGTCCATAAGTGCGGTCACCTCCTCCGGGGACCGCTTGAAATTCTCGATGGAGAACGCGTACGCGCTCACGCAGCGCACCTCAAGCTTAATGCATATCTCAAGCATCTACAAGCATCTCAGCACATGTCTGGAGAGCGCTTTGATTGGACGTACCTTCCGGAGGGTGTAGAAGCCGTCGGTGTGGCCCTGCTTGACCTGTATGCCCTTGCTGCGCGCATATCGCCTGTTCCCATCCAATATGAACGCAACGTGTTGGGGTATCGGACCAGCCGATAGGATGGATATGAGTGCATCCTCCGCTTTGGCGGCGGCTTGGTCCCTGATCCAGCCGACGGAGGACGAGATGAGCTGGGGTAACATGGCGTGTGAATTCGACCGCGACGCGGGCGCGTTGTCATTTACTAGGCGCGCATCCTCTTAGGCCTACTATATACTCCCCTGTTCCTCGCGACGGCATTTGTACGAACGCCACCACACGAAACACGTCTCCTCGTCGCGAATAACGCGTTGCGATGCCTCCACGCAAGAGAAAGGCGACGGATGACCCCTACACCGACTGGGTCGCCACCGCAGCGGGCGCGTCTAGCTATGCTTATTCCAAGACCTTAGCGCACCGTGGTGTGGCGAGTTCCTCTACCCCCGTTGCGCGGGACCCTCCGGTGAAGAAGCCACCAGCGAAGAGGCAGAAGAAAGTCACAGACCCGAAAGCACCTGTTCCCGAGAAACGCGGCGCGATCTTCAAGAAGGCGTGTCCGCAGAACATCATCGACCGGGTCAACAGAGGCATGACCCAAAGGTTTGTTTCTACCATAATATCATCTAGCTGCGAATGCTGATAGCCCTGCTATAGGTTCTACATGATTGATCGACGAAGGCAAGGCACTGAACTTCGCGAAGAGTTCAGCGTACTCGGCTCGACGGGCAACGTGAGTAGTTTTGAAATATGTGTGGCCACCAAGTTATGTGGCGGTGGCTGATACCCTTATTCCAGGTGTATACCGTAGTCATCGACAAGAAACCCTCCTGCAACTGTAGGCGATCTTCAATATTCTATGGATGTTAAACTGATCACTATCCAGGCCCCGATGCGTTGAAGGGCAACCACTGCAAACACATCGTAAGCTGCAGATTGTAGAGCAAAGGACAGACGCTGACCTCGCCCATCCAGCTTTTCATCTTCCTCAGAGGTAGAGCAACATTTTGTATCCATTACCTCCCGCTCGATGGCTTATCTTCTCACCCCGGCCTTAGTTCTCCAAGTGACCCAGGCATCTGGATTTTGGTATCAAAAGTGGGTGTCCTACGATCTTGCTAGGCCCTAACGACTAAAGGTTTCTCAGGGCGCTCTTGACTTCCGAGCTGGAGGTGATATTTGCCGAGGCACCTCGTGCACCCGCGTCCATCGCCCACGAGCGTATCCGGAACGCGTATGCCCAAACCACTGGCAAGGCAGCCCCGTCAGGCTCGCAGAAAGCCGGGAAGAAGCGTCTGCCCAAAGAAGAGGACGACTGCCCAATCTGCTACGAGAACATGCACAAGGCGGCCGAGACGCTACTCACCTTCTGCGAGGAGTGTGGCAACTGTCTCCACAAGGAGTGCTTCCAGCAGTGTGCGTATCAGCTACTTGATGGCACTGGAAACCGCGAGCTGAGAACCACTCTCCACAGGGGCCCGGGCTGCGAAGGGCGGTGTGACATGTGTGTTCTGCAGGGCCGAATGGGCCGTTCCCACAGCGGCAGGTAAAGGAAAGGGGAAAGCGACCACTAGTAGCGAAGGATACGTCAACTTGGCCAACGTCGCCGGTGTCAGCCCCGTTCGCGACACCAGTACCTGTGGGTCTTTCCATATCGTAGGGCTTCCGTGCGCTCATCATGTTTTCGGATAGACTACAATGGTCCCTCTCGGAACCGTCGGTTCTTTGGCTACCGAGAGGATGAGGATTATCTTTAACACCGCGGGGGCTGTTCTTGTGGTTCTGTGGCGATTACTGAACCTTTTTTCCCCTTCTATACCGATGTTAAGCTTTACGTAGCAAGCTTGTTTAATCGAATCGCGTTTAATTGGCTAGCATAAAGCACCACTATGAAAGTACAATTCGCCGGGGTCGAGGTCCACCAAGGTCCACCTTCGCGAAGGACATCAAGCACGCTGTCACGACACGCTGACGAGGCGCACACTATCGGGCAAAGCAAGACGAAGTTGTGTTTGTTCAAGGTGGGACGATGGTGTCTTGCTTTCAGCCCCAAGTCCCAATGGGCGTTTGTCTACTCAGGAAAGACGCCCTTGCCTTGCAGGCAAGATCTACCAGACTCGTGGGAAGATCACCCTTTGAGGTGATATCTAACGTGAAGACCAGAGTAGACGCCCGAAAGAGGCCTGGAGACTTGCAACGTTCCCCTGTTCGGACCACTGGCCAGTCTTACCTGTACATCGGTAGACAAAGACACACGCACCTCACCGCCTATAAAGACCTCATCACCAATGGCTCCCCTGATGCACCCAACTTTCCCCCCTCCGCCGATTCTACGAGATGGCCCACTACGAGCTCCCTACCGCCTGCTCTACGCCCTCGCGCACAGACCCGCTCTCAGATAGCCTGGAATACTATGAGTCCTCTTCTCGGACATCCACTAGCGCAAGCACATCTACTCTCGATAGCTGCGACGAAGCTATGTCCATGGAGGGTCTCCACCTCTCCGACCCGTGTCCCCAACCCGACTTAGGTCTCGAGGCTGAGCTTTCGGAGAACTAGTTAGTACTCAACCTTGTCCCCTCTTCTGAGATATACTCAATTATATCTGTTAGTTTGGCCACGCTACCTGCTTTTGCGGCAGATCATTCCACGCAGGTGCAGCCACTGGCACCATTCGATATCAGCGCATGCGATATCACTGCTTCGTTCGGCCAAGGACCAGTCGTTCAGGACCCTCTTCTGCAGGATGTCTATACGCAATGGTACCCCCAAGCCCATGGCTTCACGGTCACTCCTCAAGGCCCGTATCACGACGCACTGGACATGTCCTTTGAGTCGTCCTCATATCGACCATACCCAGACCCACTATGGGTGGACACGATGCAAACTCGTGCTCAAAGCTCGTACTCGGCTATTGGAAATGCTCTCGCGGACGATACCACTATTACTACGGCGCACACGACCATTACCATCACCATTCCGGAACAAGAAGACACGCTTGAGAGCACCTCCGCGACGTCACGCAGCTCAGGAAAGCGCCCCAGTCGCCGCTCGCACGCCAGTGAGCGCGCGAAGTCTACTTCGCCTTACCCCGCCTCGTCTTCGCGCGGCTCGTCCGAGGCTCCCCTGGAGATTGTCCCGAGCGCACGCCGGAACGCCGTCGCCTTCCCGCTCCCCACGACTCCACCTCCTGTTGCGCCCACGGACAGCTGGAAGTGCCCATACTGTGCCTACGTACAGCGCAAACGCCGGGCGCCGGACCTCAGGCGGCACATCGACACGCACCTTGGCGACGATAACTTCCTCTGGGTCTGTTGCGGGGTACCGGAGGGCGAGGCGCAGGCAGAGGGCGTCCCAGAGGAATTGTTGGGAGACAAGTTCCATTTCGAGGGACAGACGTTCGTGGGCGGGTGCCGGAAGACTTTCAGTAGGCGAGACGCGCTGAAGCGCCATTTGCGTGCGCGGAAGGGGTCGTGCTTTGGGGATGCGTATGCTCGGTACCTTCCTGGGAATCGCGAGAAGGATCCGTAGTACATCGTTTGTGATATCCGGGAGAACGATAGTAGTCGCCGTTAGTCAAGTTAGTCGTAAAAATATTGTACCCTATACGTAGCCTCGGAGTCGCACTCAGGCTAGTACATGGCCTTCAACGTCCTCATTTCATGCTGCCTCGTTCGCTATCAGACTCTGACCGCATCTGCCGTCGTCTGCGGACTTGCTGTGAAGCTAGTGGTGTCGTATGGTCCTGGATGAGACTATCGGGTCAGTACCGGGTCGCGTGCGTGACAGTGGTGGCCGGCAAACGCTCATCTGACGCGCCCACGCAACTCACCACATGCCGTCATGTACCTGTTGCCCGGTGACTTCGTCAAGTTCTTTCTCTCACCGTGCGCAGATTTATACTCCTCGTGTCCATCTGATGCTTTGAACTAAACCTCGTTATTGACTTTGAAAAGGAATGTCAGTAAATGCCTATCACGGCAGCTGCGCGTGCCGGCGTGTGCAGCTGGTACGCCTCAACCGCCCTCTCGGGCATATATAGAGCCCGTTGTACCGGATGGCCCTAAGACCCCTCTCTCTTCTGACCCGTTCATCTCGTACACGTCCATATGTCCCTCCCTCCCACTGAGATACCTGTTGCACCGTACGAAGGGTCTATGACCCATGCTTCGGCCATCGGTAACCTGCCGCTCCCTCCCAAGTTCGCGTCTAAGCAGATGGAGCGCGAGTACCTTAAGTTCCGCCTCGCACAGGCGTTCAGAATCTTTGGTATAGTTTGTCGCCTACGCTTTGGAGATACGGATGTCTGACTGTATATTTGACCTCAGGCAAGCTAGGGTACGACGAAGGGATTGCAGGTCACATCACTGTCCGGGTAGAACAATTCCACAGTAGTCTGGAGCAGAAAACTGATGATTTACACTAGGACCCCATCCGCACTGACTGCTTCTGGGTCAATCCATTCGTATGCAGCAACTGGCCGCTACTTCCACCTCATGGTATACCTGACATTGTGGTATATCACAGGGCAAACACTTCTCGCTGATCCAGCCTGAGGATCTGTTGCTCGTGGACCATCATGCCAACGTTCAGATTGCCGAGTCTGGTCCCAACACGCTGGTCAACAGGGCGGCGTTCATGATCCATTCGACCATCCACACCAAGCGCCCGGACGTGAACTGTGCCGCGCACTCCCACTCCCTTTACGGGCGGGCTTTCTCTGCTCTCGGTAAAGAGCTGGACATCATCTCCCAAGATAGCTGCGCGTTCTATCAAGTGAGCACCGTGTGCGATAGGCCGCACTCAGCTGCTAATCTCGCTTTGTAGGATCACGGCGTGTACGACCAGTACGGTGGTGTCGTATTGAGCGAAGAGGAAGGCGAACGCATTTCGGTCGCGCTCGGGAACAAGAAGGTGTGCTCCGCTGCTACTCGAAGTGCATCTTGACCAAACTTACGCTGCGTCCGCACGCAGGCTGTTATCTTGCAGGTCAGCTGTGCCTTCTTGTCAGCGGCAGTCATCATTTGAATGCTCACGACGTCAATAGAACCATGGCCTCCTGGTCGCCACGAACAGCATCGAAGCCACCCTGCACTTCTATGTCTCGCTCGAAAAATCGTGCCAGGCTCAGCTCGCAGTCGACGCCGCGGCCGCGGGCACGGGCCGGCAGACACGGAAGATACCCCCGAAGGAAGCTGCACTGACGCACGGGGTCGTCGGCACGATGTATGCCGGATACTTCAACGCTCTGCCCCGTTTCCAAGTGCTCGAAGCCGAGGAAGGCGTGTCGTTCGATTTTGGACGCGGGGTGCCGGTGCAGAGGCCGAAGGCTAAACTGTAAGATGGCTCCAATGGTCGAGACTATCCGTCGTGTTTTCGTATCGACTCAAGTTTTGGTGTACCTCTGGTGAGTTATCCAATGTTTGCCATCTTCCATCCGCATGCCTACTGAAAACCCCTGACTAATGCGATTCCGCAGACAGAAATCTTGTACGATAGTATATGCTCCGCGTGTAACACTACGACGACTTGCACTCCCTGAGGATCCCAAGTTCTTGTACCGCCAAAATGGTCCTCCATGGGTTGCTTACCTATGCGAGGTTCTCTCAATTGCTACTGGCTTAATGGGACGAGTTTCGAAAGTCAGGCATGAGCGAACGTGCACAGAGCGCCCCCAAGGCCGTCAGAGCTGGAGCACGGTTTCAGCGCTGAGCCCCCATACAGTACGAGCACGCACGCGACAGGCCTGAGCTTATCACTGCACTTCCTCTAGGGTCTAGGCTCACTTCGCACAATCTACGTTCATCCTGGGGCTGCTGGGAGCCATATGGTAGGTCTGCATCATGATAACTTCTCGACCTTCTGCCGTTCATCCCGATTGTTTGCTAATGCTACTTTGTTTGATCCCCCGAAGCATAGGGACCCATAACTTGGACCCGTTCTCCAATGGGTGTCATGCAATTGGTTGGCCATGATGAGGCCTTGCAATGATCAATATAGAAGACTTTTTTCCCGGTGGCAGGCCCGGCCCCGGGAGCAAGACATGCCCATAATGAAGGATCGTCTGAACATCCACAATCTCATTGCTCTAGCCCCGTAGACATCCAACCTCTTCTGTGCTCGAAGTCATTGCTCTTCTCGCGCTCGTCTGATGACAGCGTGAGACTGGACGGGATTAACGGTACGTACACCTCTGTACACGTGAGTGGTGACGCTCCGACCGGCGAAGTAGTCCGCCCACCTGCATTACGTTAGTTTCATCAGCTGCAGCCTCGTCACAATGCTCCTCGAACTGCACTCCCAATCGCCTGGATGGCCGGCGAACGTGCGTTTGCAATCTGCTTCGACTCGGATGGCGACGCGGTTCTCCTGGAGAGACCGCATTGTCAATGAGACACGTTCCTCTCCGTGATGCATAAAGGGCGTTCGTGGATACGTGGAGAGGGTGTGCGCGACCGCTAGATTCGAGCGCGATGTTTTCCGCTCTTCTTGCAAGCTTCGTGCTCTCAGGCGCACTCGCTGGCGCGACCGAACTGTTCGATCGTAACTTGGCCTATTCATCTCCATTTGTTAACGCTCCACACGTGAGTCACCAGATTTCCCTTCGTTCAAAACAGACCTTTCCCTACTCAATAATTGCATTGCAGTTGTCCCATAACACCCGGTCACTGCAAGCTCGTCATTTGGAATATGCAAAGAGACAACTGTCTGATACTGAAAGCTCAGACGGGTTCAAGGATGAGCATTACCCCACCTTCTATGGCGGCGACTTCAGTAGTGTGAGCAATCCTAAGATAATTGTAACATATTTTCTTACTAACATCTCACTGGAAACGCAGAGCCCGTGGATCTACAACGGAGGAATTAACTTCACACACTCAGGTGAGTGATGCTACACTTAGAAGTAGGCACAGTAACACTGATTTCAGTTCGTTGACAGTTGCCAGTGTAAGCTTTACGAAGTTGTCCTCCTGATTCTACAATTCACCGCTATGTAGGGCGACCCCTTCCACGATTCGGTTCTGCTCTGGACCCGCGCGGTGCCCGTCGGACCCACGCTCCCTTCCGACGTCAGCATCCCCATCTGCGTCTCGTTCAAGATCTTCGACAACGCCAACCTCGCTGGACGCCCGATCGATTCTGGCGACGCTTTCACGAGCTACGACGTGGATTTCACCCTCAAGGTCGAGGCCACGAACCTCAAACCGGACACTCATTATTGGTACCAGTTTGCCGATTGCACAAATCCCAAGACAGTCAGCCCGGTTGGATCGACTAGGACTATATCTACCCCCGACAGTGAGCACAATAACCCTTCGAGCATGTGTTAAAGTTTCTGTAGCTTATCCGCACAAACTACAGCTCCCGCTCACCTCGTCAACGGAGGTAAGCCGATAGAATTGGCCGTCTTTAGCTGCTCTCGTTACCAAGATGGTGCGTCGAATGATCGTGGCCCCTATGAGACAGACTCCACTGGCAGCTAACTTTACTCTTGAATTCTCAGGCTACTTCAATGCGTACGGCGTGGCTGCTCACAACACCTCGGCCGACATCTTCGTGCACCTTGGAGACTACGTACGTGTCTGCCCCGTATATGCTACTGAACATGCTAACTGTCTTTGTAGATCTACGAGTCGCTCGGAAACGGGTATGCCGATTACGCGCTGTCCTCGCGACATGACTGACAATGAGTCCTCGTCAGCGGGAAGATCGGACGCAAGACGTTGGGCAGGGAACTCGCGACCATCGCGGACTACCGGCTTCGCCTGAACCAGTACAGGACTGACGTGAGTCTCGTCGATGCTCACGTCAAGGCTCCCTGGATCACAGTCTGGTGAGTAACCGATCCCTCTGTCTCGAGAGCCCGTCGCGCATATCTAATCAGCCATCGTCTGCTCCTAGGGTACGATCGCACATGCACACCTAATATCGCCTGTTGCTAAACTCTCTGTAGGACGACCACGAAGTCGCAGATCAAGCATGGAAGGCCGGAACCGCCAACAGCAACGACTCGAGCGTTGGCTGCAGCTTCTCGAAATCTGGCGCCTGCTTCACCGACAGGAAGCTGGCCGCCGTCCGCGCGTACCATGAGTGGATGCCTATCCGCCAAGTCGACCCGGACGACAAGCTTCGCATTTGGCGCAACTTCCAGATTGGCAAGCTTTTGGTGAGCGATAACAGCTCTCAGATGCATAGGAGAGGTACCAGCGGGACTAACGTCCGAGTAGGATCTCACTATGCTTGACACTCGTATGTCTGCCATGGCAGCCCCCTCTTGAACATGACTCGCTCACTGGTGACAGGCCAATACGATAGGGATATCACTGACGTAGGTCTACCATCGTATCCCGCATCTGCCTTCGTCCCTGATCATTTTTTCCCAGTTGTACTACAACACTGGTAAGCCAATCGACATAATCCTTTCCTTGGCTAACCACAGTCGCATATTCGCATGGGCTTCAGAATGTGAGCGTTCTTATCGCATTGAAGATGCAATATTGATTGATGTTGACAGTCATTGACTCAATCGCTGACGAGCCAAGCCGTTCGCTCATGGGCTTCCCCCAAGAGAGTTGTGCGTACCTCACGCCTGGCTCTTCATGACTTCTAGGGCTGGTTTTGAACCGATGCATAGGGTTCTTCGACACACTGACGGCTTCCAAGCAACGCGGCGCCATCTGGCGAGTCGTAGGGTAGGCTACTCCAAAGCTATCCTCGCATGTCTGCCATACCGATACGGTGCTTTCAGGCAGCAAATCGTGTTCACGCAGCTGAACGAGTCTGGCTGTGAGTCGTACTCACTTTGAATTCCGAGCGCATCCGAAATAGCTAATATTCACTACGCCCTGATAGTCGACGTCGTACGTACCTCCGTAGTATGGTTTCGCCGTCCTTACCACTCACCCATAACGAACGTCTGTTAGGACGCCTGGGATGGCTACCGTGCCAATCGCGCCCGCGTCCTCGACCATCTGTACGACAACAAGATCAGCAACACCATCATACTCTCCGGCGACTCGCACGCCAACTGGGTTAGTGACCTCGCCCGTAAGTACTCCCCATCTTATCCTCTCTCCCACTGTTCAACGTTCAGCGCTTACCCCGTCCCAGGCCCGAATGACACCACGACGTACAACCCGACCACGGGCGCAGGCGCGATCGGCGTCGAGTTCGCGGGCACGGCGGTGACGTCGAGCTCCGCGTTCGGCGCGGGCATCCTCCCGGCGGCAGCGGACGTGTTCTCGCAGCAGTACGTGCACGTGAACGAGGACCTGCAGTGGAGCGAGGGCTCGTACCGCGGCTTCTTCACGCTCCGGCTCGACACGCAGACCGCGACCGCGACGTACTACGCGATGCGCAACATCAGTGAGTGCTCTCGCCTTCGGTGACAGTAGGGTGGGGAGTGGGTGTCGTGAGGCGGAGGCTGACGATGCGGCATGTAGGTACGGCGAACTTGGACGCGTTTGCGAGCGCGACGTTCGTCGTCGAAGCTGGTACGTGTTGCGACTTGGACTTCGCTGCGTTGTATGATAGGAGTGCTCATCGGCGTATATCCAGGCGCGAACAAGCTCTCCCGGCCCGTTGCCGGGGGCAAGGTCCAAGCAGGCGTGCTGAAGGTCCAGGGTTGAGTACTGAGTGCGCAGGCGTTCCTACCACGAGGTCTGGCGTCATTGAATTGGCTCCCATGGGCATATATACTACGGCTCTCGAAATGATCACGTACTCAGAGCCCCAACAAGAACTGGGAGCTGTGGAATATCTGTGAAGGATCGTGACCGTGATCATTCGCGTTCTCGTGCGCACATATTGACGAAGTACAACTCCGCTTGCGCTCCCTATACGTGAAGTCGATGTGCATTGTGCAAGGACCACCTGTCCACACTATGCATGATGCACCAAGGCCTCACACGCACAATGTGCAAAGCGCCGCGTTCAAGGCCTACACCAGCACCCACCTAACACATGTTCCGGAGTACAAGTAGGCCATAGCCGAGCACAGCCGGCCGATCCTTGCCAAAAACCAAGTCTCTGAAGGATAATCACACGCGCACACAAGGTTGAGAGAGACGAAAAGGAAAGCAATGATTCTAGAAGATGCGACTAATGTACATGCGATACATGCGAATGCTTTTGACTTCGTGTCCGCGAGAGCTCGTGAGGGTCATGACACCAAACAACCGGGACGACAGAGGGAGACTCGGACCGTAGCGCGCGCCGCGCGCCGCCTAGTCGACCTCCTCGACGCTCGGGCCGTCCTCGCCGCCCGCCGCGCCGCCGGGGAAGCCCCCAGGCGCACCGCCAGGGAAGCCGCCGGGCGCGCCGCCAGGGAAGTCCGCGCCGCCGGGTGCGCCGCCCGCGCTGTAGAGCTTCTGCATGATGGGGTTCGAGATGGCCTCGAGCTCCTTCTGGTGCTCCTCGTACTCCTCCTTCGAGGCCTCCTGCGACGCGTCGAGCCACGAGATGGTGCTGTTCACCGCGTCCTCGAGCTTCTTCTTGTCCGCGGCCTCGAACTTGTCCTTGAGCTTCTCGTCGTTCAGGCTGTTGCGCAGGTTGTACGCGTACGACTCGAGGCCGTTGCGCGCGGTGATGCGGGCGGTTGCCTCCTCGTCCTCGGCTGTGGGGGGATAGTCAGTATGGGGTTGAAGACGCGCGAGGGAGCAGAGTGGACATACCCTTGTACTTCTCGGCCTCGTTGACCATGCGCTCGATCTCCTCCTTCGAGAGACGGCCCTTGTCGTTGTTGATCGTGATGCGGCTCGACTTGCCGGTCGTCTTGTCCGACGCGGAGACGTTGAGGATACCGTTCGCGTCGATGTCGAAGGTGACCTCGATCTGAGGAACACCGCGGGGTGCGGGGGGGATGCCGGCGAGCTCGAACTTGCCGAGGAGGTTGTTGTCCTTCGTCCGTGCACGCTCACCCTCGTAGACCTGGATGAGCACACCGGGCTGGTTGTCGGCGTAGGTCGAGAAGATCTCGGACTTCTTCGTCGGGACGGTGGTGTTGCGCTTGATGAGGGGGGTCATGACACCACCGGCGGTCTCGATACCGAGCGAGAGGGGGGAGACATCGAGGAGGAGCAGGTCCTGGGTCTTCTCCGAGGTGTCACCCGTGAGGATGGCGGCCTGGACGGCGGCACCGTACGCGACGGCCTCGTCGGGGTTGATCGACTTGTTGGGCTCCTTGCCGTTGAAGAAGTCGGAGACGAGCTTCACGACACGGGGGATACGGGTGGAGCCACCGACGAGGACGATCTCGTGGACGGAGCTCTTGTCGATCTTCGAGTCGCGGAGGACCTTCTCGACGGGCTCGAGGGTGCCGCGGAAGAGATCCTGGCACAACTCCTCGAAACGCGCACGAGTGAGCGAGGTGTAGAAGTCGATACCCTCGAAGAGGGAGTCGATCTCGATGGTGGTCTGCGCGGCCGAAGAGAGAGTGCGCTTGGCACGCTCGCAGGCAGTGCGGAGACGACGGAGAGCACGGGGGTTGGACGAGAGGTCTAAAAGTCAAAGTCAGCATATAGTTCATGCGGTTCAAAAGCGCAAGTGGCTTACCCTTCTTGTGCTTGCGCTTGAACTCCTGGACGAAGTGGTTGACGAGACGGTTGTCGAAGTCCTCACCACCAAGATGGGTGTCACCGGCGGTGGCCTTGACCTCGAAGATACCCTCCTCGATGGTCAGGAGGGACACATCGAAGGTACCTCCACCGAGATCGAAGATGAGGACGTTGCGCTCGCCCACGGTCTTCTTGTCGAGACCGTACGCGATGGCGGCCGCTGTGGGCTCGTTGATGATACGGAGGACGTTGAGGCCGGAGATGGTGCCGGCATCCTTCGTCGCCTGACGCTGCGAGTCGTTGAAGTACGCGGGGACGGTGACGACGGCGGAGGTGACGGTGCCGCCGAGGTAGGACTCGGCGATCTCCTTCATCTTCGTCAGAACCATGGAGGAAATCTCCTCAGGCGACTGTGGAACGGATAGTTAGTACAAAGTTCGCGCTCGAGGCTGCGCAAGATGAACTTACGAATTCCTTGTCCTCGCCGCGGTACTGGACGCGAACGTAAGGCTTGCCGCCCTTGTCAAAGACGGTGAAGGGGAAGTGCTTGATGTCGGACTGGACCTCAGCGTCCGCGAACTTGCGGCCGATGAGACGCTTGGCGTCGAAGACAGTGTTGTGGGGGTTCATCGCGACTTGGTTCTTCGCGGCATCACCGATCAACCGCTCGTTGTCGGTGAAGGCGACGTATGAGGGTGTTGTGCGGTTACCCTGGTCGTTGGCGATGATCTCAACACGATCATTTTGCCAGACACCGACGCAGCTAGAAAGATAAAATGAGCAAGTGGCTCGGATGACGGGATGGAAGGGAAAAACTTACGAGTAGGTGGTACCAAGATCAATTCCGATCGCCTTGGTCATTGTGGATGGTTGCGGGGAGGGAGAAATTAGATGAGAGGTAGGGGATGAGAGTGTACAAGTCCGTTCGTAAAACTGGGTCGTTGGGGGACATCTGGGGCAGGCGGCGGTTTATATACACCCTCGCGCGGACGACATTCGATGCGCTTCCGGCACATTCGACCTTCCTTCTTGCCCTTTCCAGACCTTTCCACAACCCTAATGTCACGTGCCCCATCTCTCTCCCGCCTCTTTTGGCCGCTCTCGCACCATCCAAACCACGCTCGAACATCGCAGACAGTGCGCAGATCTGCCCCTGACAATGCGCGGAGGCCCCCGACATTTCCAGCGTGTCGCCGCACTCGCGCGACGCGTCTAAACTGCGGCTGAGGACCTTCTTGGATCGCCCCCGAGATCTTCGCGCATTTACTGGCCACATACCAGATCCTCGTGTTCCAGATACGCGTACACCCTACGTATGGGTTGACCGTGTCACGCAGCCGGACTAGCATCGCCATCGCGGACAAAGCGTCCGTTTCTGCTTACGCGTTACGTCATTTGAACGAGAGTCCAGGTTCACCGCTCGACGCGACGTTCAACGTTCAACGTTCAACGGCAATCCGGCGAGCCATCGATACGACTATCGTGGACGGGCATACATGTCTGCCATCACAGCGTGTTTGCAGCGTGCATGTTATGCAAAGCGTGATTGCTATCTCACCTCAAACCGCTGAACATCCAAAAGCGATTGATCGTCGGGAATGAACGACCATCGTCATTGTACAAGTACCAACGGTACATTGTTCTGCTGGGGCCATGCGCCCTCCCTTGCTACGAATGGCCTTGAGCGTCCGCAGAGCGAGTACTAGTGAGCGAGATGGAGGAGGCCGGCGCGGAGGGCGTGGGCGTGGGCGTCTAAACGGCGGCGCATTCGAGGACCCCCGCCAATACGCCGGGAGCTCATATGCGGGCGCTACCGAAAATGGGCCCGAAGGGCCCGAAAAGCTACATGCCATTCACCGAAAATAGGCCTCCGGGAGGCCGAGGTCATGTGCCCGAATCCGGCCCCAGCGGGAAAATCTTGGGTGCAACAGCACCGAAAATGAGGGGACGGCCGGCAGCCGCTGGGACCTTGGATCCGGGGGACCTGGCGATGATTTTTGCGCCGAAATTGTAGTGTCCAGATAGTCACTTAACCACTCTTACGGCCGGGATTATAGGTTGGAATGGAGTCTCTGGCGACCCGGACCGCAAATCTGATAAGCGCCCTTGGACGATACATCCGCCGGAGGCCCGAATTTTGAGGTTTTGGCGGAGGGTTATGTGGAAATGACCGAATTTTGAGGGTTTTGGAGCCACCGAATTTGGGCCTATCCGGCCGAGCGCCGGATATGAGCTCTTGGTGTATTGGCGGGGGTCCTCGCATTCGTGGCAGCTTCCCAATCGGGCGGCCGTATGCGCCCGAATTTTTGGCGTACTCCAGCGCGAGCGGCCGCTTTCTGCTGTCGTCATGTCTGTCCCCACCCCCCTCGTCGTCGACCCACCCGCCCCTCTGCCCCCGACAGTCCCGGCGCCGGTCGCATCGTCCTCCTCATGGCCTTTCGGTAGCGTGTACAACCGTTTCGCGGCGTGGAGGAGGTCCCTCGACCTCCCTAACCCCGGCACGGTCGAGAACCTCTCGAAGGAGGCCAAGCGTGAGTTGTGCCCCGTATCACATTAATACCACGCTCATATGGATACACCGTGTCCTAGAGACCCTACTGACCAACTATGCGTTTGACGGCGCGAGGGCCGACCTCTCAAAGAGCTTGTCGATGAACCCGATGTTCCAGGTCACGCACTCATTCCACCTGGGCTCACAGACGACGCCGCCAACATATCACTTTGGTGCCGTGTTCGCGAACGACAAGGTAAGCAAACTGCCAGCGAGGGTCGCTATGCCACTCGCTCGGCCCGCTCACCTTCTTCGCAGCTATTCCTGCACGGTAACGTCGACAACGATGGGAACGTGTCAGGGCGGTTCAATCAGGGCTGGAGCGCAAACAACGTCTCAAAAGTGCAGGCGCAGGTACGTCCCAGCCCCCTAGCCCCTCCACTCGGAGCCACGTAAGCGCACAAAGTGACGGCCACGTCCGCAGCTGTCGACACAAGCCGGGCAGAGCTTCCTGCAGCTCGAGCACGACTACCAGGGCGCCGACTACTCGCTCAACGCGAAGGCGGTGAACCCCTCCCCCGCGGACTTTGCCGGCATCTACATGGGCTCCTACATGCAGTCCGTCACGAAAAACCTCGCGTTCGGCGTCGAGACGATCCTGCAGCACCAGGGGCCCGGCCTGTCTGACTTCGGCGCAGGCTACCTCGCAAAGTACACTAGCACAGACCGGAACTGGATCGCGACCGCGCAGGTGCAGGGCCCCGGCATCGTTCAGGCAACGTACTGGCAGAAGCTGAGTGAGAAGGTCGACGTCGCGGCGGACCTCCAGGTCATGACGGCTCCCGGGCGGCGGGACGCGCTGGCGACGCTCGCGGCGCGATACGAGCTTCGTATGGCGTCGTTCCGCGCGCAGCTCGACTCCACGGGCAAGGTCTCTGCGCACCTCGAGCAGCGGTTCGCGCCCACGTTCTCCTTCCTCGTCTCTGGCGAGATCGACCACCTCAAGGTATGTGCCACCCCTCTCCTGAGTGTACGCGTCACGTTATTCACACTTTCGCACCCCTTCCGTATAGAACGCAGCCAAGGTCGGCGTCGGTGTAATGATCGACAGCTCGAGCTTGACCCCGGAGGAGATGGGCATGGTCCCGCCACCCGGCTCCCCCGCCCTTCCCATGCCCCAGCCGTAGGACCCATGAAGTATCTTACAATAGCGTAGAATATTAGGTGCCTTTGCGTGCCCGTACCCCCTCCTCATGCTTTGATAATACTTGCAATCGCATCTGGCATCGTCCTTGCATCCCATATCAGCCGCAGGCCCGCCAGGTTCGTTCCGAACCCCTCGCAGGTCTACGCGAAACGCGAACGGGTATGAGACTAGCATGCCCGAGAGTGGGAGACCATCCCCGTCTACGAGCAGAGAGCGCACTGTACGCACTGTGGGATCACGGACGGGCTGCACTGCACCAGGACGGGTGCTTTTGTGGAACCTGCGTTGAGAAAGGCAGCCCTAGGTCCAAGACTGACCTGCAAGCTTAATACTTATGGCGTGGCATATTGGACGATGAGGCAGGCGGCCCTGCCGGTTGACCGGGCGTCATGTACGGGGGTAGACCGGCGGTATGGTCGAGCCTGGACGTCCTATGGCTGAATATTGAATACACAAGCGACGCGGAGCCCCACACTAATACTGTAGACCAAACGAGAGTTGAGTTGTGTGCGTAACCTAGTACTAGTAGCATTTCCTCCACTTATACTGAGGCCTGATGCACGAAGCCTGCTACTATACCCTGCAAAAGACACAAGAAGCGTGCACCCGCCCTGTGTTGCGCCATAAAATTTATTTTATAAAACTTTCTGATAAAAAAAGAGAGGCGTAGCCGAAGCCTATGTTTAAATTTGTCTGGCCGTCATAAGTAAGCTCCGCGGGATCGACAGCGCAGGAGGTGCACAGCAAGTGCCAGGGACGCGATGTTTCTGTAGGCGCCTGCAGTGGCAGCAAGCTATGACGACGATTTGTTCCGTGCCAGAGCGCGTACGTGCATGTACTAGGCGCGTCGCTGCGAGTTTAAACGTTCACACCATCCCACGAACGCGGATAATTCTAGGACGCTTTCTACCATGTCGGGTGCGCCGCTGCTCGAGCTGAAGAACGTCGGGTGCTACAAGCAGAAGGGCCAGCCCATATTCAGTGACGTCAATTTGCAAGTGCACGAGGGGGAGGTCTTGGTTTTGCAGGGCAAGAGCGGCTCGGGGTATGTCGCGTCGGCTAGTGTTGCATGCTCTGCGCTAACTAGTGGACGTTCAGGAAGTCGACACTGTTAAAGTGTATATCACACCTGAACACGTACCAGGGCGAGGTACTCTACCGAGGCCGGTGAGTGCTCTCGGGACGGTAATGACCGACATGTATCTGACCGGTCTCGCGCGCGTTCACAAGTACACCCCAGTCGTACGGTGCGCACTACCACGCGATCCGCATACACGACGTGTACTAAGCAGCAGACACGCACAGGGGTCCCCAAATACCGCACGCAAGTGCTCTACGTCCCGCAGCGCCCGTCCCTCCTCCCCGGCTCGCCGCGCGACTTCCTGCAAGCCGTCTCGACCTTCGCTGTGCACAAGCAGTCCCCCTCTGCCAAGGCCAAGGCCGCCGCAACGCTCGGGCTGGGTCATGCGCAGGAGAACGGGGTGAGCAGTGCGCACGGCGCGCTTGCGCTCGCGGAGTCGTGGGGCGTCGAGCGCGAGCTGTGGGACCGCGCGTGGGCGAATTTGAGCGGCGGCGAGGCGCAGCGCATCGTGCTCGCCATTGCCGTTGGACTCGATACCGCGGAGGTGCTCCTGCTCGACGGTGTGTTCCTCTTCTTGGCATTACATGCTGGACAGGAGGCTCACTGTGATATGATGTTTGTAGAGCCGACGTCGGCGCTGGACTCGGACTCGTCGGGGAAGATCGAGAAGCACCTCGTGGCGGAGGTCAAGTCCGAGGAGTCGCGGCTGAAGGCCGTGGTGTGGATCACGCATTCGCCGGAGCAGGGCGAGCGGGTCGGGACGCGGTTTATTCGCGTGACCTCTGGGGGCGTGGAGGAGGAGGGTACGGACCCTGGGGTATAGTATATGAAGTGGCAAGTATATTTGTGTTCCCCTCACGTACCGAGAATGTATATTAATAAGGCTGCCAGCCTAAGTACGTTCGGGACTTGTCAAAAACCCGAAACAGGATGCCCGCATAGCGAGACGTGACAGGAGCGGCGGGGCAGCTACGGTCCCCTAGCTCAACTGGTCAGAGCTTTGTACTTATAGGGTTGCCTGCGCCTTGTCATGCAAGGGTTCCGAGTTCGATCCTCGGGGGGACCAGCCGTTTTGCCAACGGCGCGCTCAGACGGCAACGACGCGTCTAACCGATGATTATTGTGTGAAGACGGTGTCAAACAGAGCATCATGAGCAATTGGTATACATAACATTGGTACAGGACACATGTACAGCGCGACATGAGACAGACAGGTAGGCCTCACCTTGCATAGCGGCGACCAAGGGGATATCATCGTGCTACGCCCTTGCCCTTGTCCATGGACATGGCCCTTGGAGCCGTGGGCACAGGCCTGGGAGTCGCAGGGCTCGCACTGGCAGCAGGATTCGTAGATGTGGACGCAGACCCAGCAGTTGAAGACCCAGCGGCCGCGGTCGCAGACGGAGCCGTGGTCGAAGACGGAGCTGGGCTCGACATAACCGGCTGGCCGTTCGGCCCTCGGATGCGGTCGATCCACGCCGCGATCCACTCGACCGAGCGCACAGCGGGCGCCATCTGCGTCATGAGCTCGCCGCTGACCAGGTTCGACTGCTCGGTGAGCTCCTTCTCGATGTGCTTGCGCACGTCCGTGAGGAGCGGGAGCAGGTCCTCGCGCGCGGCGTCGACGAGCCGCGGCCGGATCGCCTCGACGATTTGGTCTGCGGTGAGCGGGGCGGGCGGGATCGGGGGCGAGGCTGCGCGTGCGACGACGGAGGTTATGGCTTCCTTCAGGGCGGCGATCTCCGCCCTCTGTTGCTCTTCTTTGGTCGCGGTGGCTAGTCTGTCGGCCTCCAGCTATTGTAATGGTCGGATACGAGATGAGTGGAAGTTGTAAAAGTTAGTGTGCAGGCGTACCTTCTCAATTTGTGCTCGCAAGACGTCGTTCTGGCGCTGGAGGAGCTCATACTCCTTGTCAAGTTTCTTGCCTTCGGCCTGCACCTCCGAGAGCTGTTGAGCAGACAAGTCCGCGAGCCGCTTGGCCTCTTCAAGGCCCTCGGACAGCTTCTGCACCATCTGCTGGAGCTCTGGCGCTGCCGGCTTGTCGATCTCGCCATTCTTGATCCGCAACAGGGACATCTTGTAGTCAAGTTGAGACTCCACTTCGTCGGCGACGCGATCGTCGTACTGGAGCATGTTGTTCTGCAGCTCAACTATGCGAAGGGTTAGCGCAGCTAGCGAGTCCTGCATCTTCTCCAGCTCCGCTGCCGAGATATCTGCCATTGGGGGCTCGGTTCCATTGGACAGGCGACGTCGCTTCTTCGGACGACTTGCACCCTCGGGGACATCGTTTGGAACCTCCCCCGGCTCCAGCTTGGCAGCGGGCACAGGAGCGGGCGCGGGTGCCGCTGCAGAAGGCTGGGAAGTCTGCTGCATAGTACCTATCGCATTGTGGAGGCCATCGACGTCGTCCTTCAGGCTGGCCAGGACCTCTGTCATCCGCTGGTAGCCTGGATCCGAAATCTGCTGGGCACGCTGGGCGAAGGGCCAAAAATCGTCCGGAATCAGTTTGCCGGCGAGGTCATTCAGTTCGTGTTCCTTCGTCCGGAACCGTGTAGTCGTCGCGGCGATGAGGCTCTGGAGAGCGGTCTTGTCTTCTTCCGGAAGGCTCTCATATGACACCGATTTGGCGAGCCGGTCGAGCTTTTTCAGCTCGTCATGCAGTCGTACATGTTCGGTACGCGTCTGAATGACTTGTTGAAGCAGCCTATCACGCAGGACGTTACGCCGGTTGGGAAAGCAGACAAGGGGCGACAACGTACTCGACCCGACGCAGCCACAGCTTGCGCTGTTCTTCCGGTGTCAACTCCTTCGGCGGGGGCTCTGATTTGCGGTGCTTGTGTTCGCGCGAGCTGGAACGCCGACGGCGGGAGGACGAGGAGTGGCGGTGAGCACGCGAGCTCGATCGGCTCCTGCGCTCCCCAGATTTGTCCCCTCTCCGCCTCGTCGAGTCCCTTCGATGGTCGTCGTCGCGGTGTCGCTCGTCGTCCCGCCGCTTATCGCGATCCCTGCTTCGCTCCTCATCGTCGCGGTACCGTCCCCGCTCATCGTCGCGTTCCCGATCGCGCTCCGCGTCCCGTTCTCGCGCGCCACTCGCGATGTACGGCTGACGGCGCGCCGACGACGACGCGATCGATTGCGCCGGGGAGTGCCCGCGCCCGAAAGACGAGCGCGAGGCAAGCATGTCGACGTCGCGATCGCGATCGGCGTGGGTCGAGGACGTGCTCGGTTTGCGGTCTCTAGGTGCACCGGGTGGCATGCCGTAGTATGGGGGAGGCGGGGGAGGCGGAGGACCGTATGGCGAGGGGGGACGAGCTGGTGGCTGAGGCAGACGGTCAGGTATAAAGTGGGGGGGCAGAACGCCGATGGAGGCGGCCTCCCACTCTGGGTCGTCGGGATGCGCGAAGCCGCAGTACGGATAGTTCGGGCAACCGACTCTCCCGTTGAAGACCCAAGGGGTGCCGTTAGGCTGGTAGTACTGCGGGAGATGCCATCGTTAGTGGACGGGATACGGGCTGAGAAAATGCGGGAGAAGGCCGTTTGGCATCGCGGATCGCGGGGGACTCTGGGAGCGAGCGGGCACCTAGCGCGCGCTCAGGGTTATCGAGGAGACCAGGAGACGTACATAACATCGCCGGACTTTGCGTCCGTGAAATTGAGACATCAGCAACGGCAGTTGGGAGATCGAAGGAAGTGGCAGCAGGGATAGAGATTTGTGCGCAATGGCTAGAATGATATTGCACAAGTTGCACCGCAGATGATCGACTAAATGCAGCTGGCGGGCACCAAATCTAGACCGTGACGGATTGCATTCGGTATTGTACGAGCGCCTATCTTAATCCCAGCACAAAATTCTGTCAACATCAGTACTTGCGTTGCCGGCTTCCAGGATGATCAGGATGAACACAACGAGAACTGCGAAGTATCACGATCGATGTCAAGAGAGGCCAGGACTCAGAGCATAATGCGAGTAACAGTACAACACGACTACAGATCTCCAAACTCGGCGTCGAACTGGTTCTGGCTTATGTGTCCCTTCTTAACTCTCTTCGCCGCCCGCTCCTCCCGCGCGAGTTCTGCCCAATCGTCCCCGCCTTCGCTTTCGCTATCCGAGTTGTCGAGCTCACGCTTGCTTCCGGTCTGCTCTGTAGTGGCTGTGCTGGCCTCTTGCGTCTTCTGCCACTTTTTCTTGCGATCCTTCTTCTCCTTCCGCTTGTCCCGCTCCTCCTGCTTCTTCATCTTGTCGCTCCATGCCAAATTTGCCTTTTGAGCCTCGGCACGGGAGGCTTGGCGTTTTGCTATATCTTCCGCGCTTGGCGCGGCTTTGACTGCTTCGGCGAGCCGTTTGGCTTCCTGAGCTTGATCGGCGTAGGCGTACGTATTCCACTGAAAGGATAGTGTTATTAGCCGCGAACGACACAAGTTGTATGAAGACCTGCGTACATCGACGTCTGCATCCTTCCAACCTTCGCGCGATACGCCTTTCAGTTCGGGCATGCGCGGAATTCGCAGAAGCCCAAAGCTTTTCGCGAGTCCGACTAGGTCTAGATCCTTGAGGCGGAAGATGTATGACGCCTCGTGTTTTGAATACGCCCGGGCGAACGATACGAATGCTTTCGCTGCCTGGAACATTGGTTCAGCACGTCTTCCGGAGACGAGCGTAAGGGGCTTACCTTATCGTTGAGCGCGCGATCGGCCAAGAGTTTCTGCCGGATGGTTTGCATTGCCGTATCGACCTCCGCGTCGTTCGCGTTCGTGTCGTCATCCAGTATCGTTGAGCCGTCAGGTGCGAACCGCGGTCGTTCCTTTATAGGAATCTTCCGTACCGCCATGAACTCGACGTAGTCGACTTCGCGGCCAACGAGCAAGACCCACGCTCGTCCGCTCTTCCCTGCGCGAGCCGTTCTGCCACAGCGATGTGAGAACGCCTTGGGATCTGCTGGGGGGTCGAACTGGATCACGACGTCGACGTCAGGCAGGTCAAGGCCGCGTGCGGCGACGTCGGTCGCGAATAAGATAGACGGAGATGATGGTAGTGCTGCAGAGTTGGTAAAGCTGGCAAGCGTACGCGTCCTAGCATTAGGCGGTAGGTGTCCGTGAAGGGAGAATATAGCGGTGTTTGTTGGAAGTAGCGGTGACAGAACCTGATAATGTGCATAGTTAGTCACTAGAGTCCCTTTTCAGCGCAGAAGAGGACATACTCTGTAAAAGTAGTCTACGCAAGCACATGTCGCGAAGTATACGATGAACCGCGCGGACCGATGTTGTTGGACTTCGTGTTGTATGATGTGAAGCAGTTGTACAAGTTTTTCGGAGGTTGGACAGGCCATGTAATAATTCTGCAAGCTATTGGCTGGTTAGTCCCCGGACTCGAAGTGGCAGCGATGGTGACTCGCTTTGCAGGTATTCGTCTTTCCTCGATAACTTCTCGCTCTATCTTCGTTCCATCGGCCGCGATAGTTTTGCCCTTGGATTTCTTAGCCTGGACCTTGACGACTATCCGCGCGGGATTCCGCAACCCTACGCGAACCAACTCAGATAGCGCATCCGCATCTGTCATGGTCGCGCTGAAAAGACCAGTCCGCCGCTGTTTGGGCAGGTGCGTCAATATGCGGGAGAGCGCCGCTTGGAATCCTAGGTCAAGCAGACTGGAGGTATATGTTAGGAGAGTGATCGTTTGCAATGATATTTTGACATACCGGTCTGCTTCGTCCAATACCAGAACTTCCAGCTCCTTGACGCTTACGACATTCTTCCCCTTCCCTAGTAGGAACTCCTCTACCCGGCCAGGAGTTCCAATAACGATGTCCGCACCTGTAGAGAGGAAGCGCTGCAGATCCTCCGAAGGCGGCGAATCCGAGGACACGATCAGGAGTGGAGAAGGATATTCAGGTTCAAGCCGAACGTCCGAGCCCGAAGGTTCGTCCGGAGCGGGAGAAGGCGCATGTCGTGATGGCTGGGACGAGAGGAACAAAGAGAATATGGAGTGTATCTGTGTGGCCAATTCTCTGATGTAGAAAGGTGAGGAATAAATTGGGCACAGGAGTACCGGACATACCTGGTTGGGCTAATAACTAGAGCACCGACTTCGTTCTTGGCCAGCTTGCGCTCTCGTCTGAGAAGCTTCTCAAGTATTGGTATAACAAACGCAAGCGTTTTGCCAGAGCCAGTGACTGCTTCCACTACGACGTCCTTATGGCGCATGAAAAGCGGGATGGTGGAAGCCTGGACGGGGGTCATTTGAGTGTGTCCCATCGAGTGGACAACATCTAGACTAAGTAGAAGTCATGTCGGTCCAGAAGCACAGACATACAGGGTCTTACATACATCCATGGTGTGAGAGCGACAGGTAGGCTGTCCCATTTGCCCGCAAAGGCGGTCGAGGCAGACATGGGCGGTCCGAAGCGAAAAGGCGGGGAGAGCAAGCGCCGGGAAAGTGGACGCGAAGGTCACGGTCACGAGGGGCAGGGCGCGTGACGGTGACTGTTGAAACGATCTAGCGGGTTCTTGCGGTTTGGGTGCTGGCGCTTGTTCCTGTGCAGGGACCGCGTCCTCTACCCTCTCCTTGTCCGGCTTCGCCTCCTGCAGCGCCCTCCTCCCCGCCTTCCATCTTCCCCGCCCCTTCGCCCCCCTTCCAGGCTGCTGGTCGTGTCTCTCCTGCTTACACCCCTGTTGTTTTGGCTGGCTCCTCTTTTACCTGCAGCCTACTTGGCGAATGTCTAGTTCTGATGGCGAACATTCTCTACGTAAACCGTCTGGGACGCCAAAGAATGCTGTCTCCTCGCCTCTCCCCTCGCTCTCCTTGACTCGCGATCATATCACTGAGGCCCTTGTTAAATCGCCAGATGGAGGCGCTACTCTGGACCTGGCCTACAAGGGCCTCACTGACGTCGGAGAATCCGGCGCAGAGGAGCTTGCTAACGTCGGCTTGGACGAGGAGATAGACTCGGATAGCTCGGTAGTGCGGTAAGCTGCTTCTTCAGTCCGTTACTGTGGTGCATGTTTTCAATTCTTTCTTTAGTATTGCGTTGGCCCACAACCGTCTTACCACGTTGCCTATGGCGTTTTCCCTCTTGTCGCGCTTGCGTTATCTCGTCTTGAAGAACAACAGCTTCACCGTATTTCCTGACGTCGTATGTCGCGTTTACACTCCCAATACTTATACGCTAAGTCATAATCCCATAGTTGACTGTCATGCCGTCTCTGGAGATCCTCGATATCAGCCGGAATAAGATCAAACGCCTCCCATCGCAACCAGGTTCTTTGGTCAACCTCAGGGTATGTGGTTTAGCTCCCTTGTACTCTGTCTCGATTATTTCCGCGGACGCGAAACGAGTAGGGCGCACTATTTATGCCTTCCCCGCATCTGGGTACATTTCGGGTTTGGTACGGGCGCCCACCTTAGTGCGCTAGGATGCTCTTGGCTATCGCCGATCTCGCGACACTCAGTATGACAGTAAGAGACAGCCTTCATCCGTGAAAGGATGTGTCATTATTTTTACGAGCAGTCCACTCCTGCTCCAAAGACATGCTTGACTGAATACCTATGTGTGAAGCATGTTGATGAGGCTACTTATATCTGTTCTTTGCTGCCGTAAACGATAACTGACAAGGCGCATTGCTACTACCAGGTATTCTCTCTGACGAAGAACAAACTGCATCGACTGCCTCCCTATCTGGCACAGTTCCGGCAGCTGAGCCTGTTCAAAGCGGACCAGAATCCATTGGAATGGCCGCCAGCCGCTGTGATGGATACGCCGAAGAATATCAATGAGCCACACGTCATGGATGAATGGATCAAATATCTCCAGGCATGGCTGGAAGACAATTCTACAAGCACGGGTAAGCGGAAACATAGTGACGATTCCATGTCAAGTGACACCGGAAACGAGTCAAGCTTGTGAGTGCCAACACTCTCATCCATGCAAGCCTTCTAAAGCTTTACCGGATAGAAGTATGGAAGTTCCGCGAGAGCGGACGCCACTACAGACCGACATGCTGTACCATGCCCGATCTTTTTCTTTGGAGTCGGATGTGTCCTCGTACTTCCAGCTCGACCGTTCTCCGGTGCCCTCCAGACCACCACCACCCGAGAATCCTCCTCGCTTGCACTTGGATCCTTTCTTAGCCCGTATCACTGGAAAGAGTGCTTCTCCATCGCCCTCTCGCTCCCCTGATACGAGCGTGTCCCCTAGTGACGAATCCACTGGTTCCAACGGCATTCAATCGCACCACGCCCGCTTACCTTCACATCTGAATGGACATAGCAGCACTCGGGTACCTCTGAAGGGACCTACAGTGAAGAAGAGCCTACCTGATATGAGACCGATGCGGTTACACCTACCAAACGGGTCACATCGGGCGGCAGCAGCGTCAGCAGACCACCTACCAAGGTCAGTGCGTCTACCCCAGTATCAGAACATTGGTATTCAAGGGGCTTCAGCCATCCCCACCCTTTCAACACTATCATGGACGAACCGGTATCAGCATCCCCAGTATCTATCGACAGGCCTGTGCCGTCCATGGACACCGAACGGAACTCATACTTCCGTCGGCTATCCACATTGTCCGCCGCCACGATATCTAAGGCAATACCAGAGTCGTTGCTGGCCGTGGTCGATGCCGTCCGGGGAATCCTCTTTGCGCTTTCACACATTTACCAGACGTTGCAACACTACACGGTGTATGCCATCGACGAGCGGCTTTCGGCGGTGCTCCTGAAGGTCCTAGGCCCTGCAAGCTCCTATATGTCTCAGCTCATCAACGCGCTGGACAAGTTCGACTCGCTGAGCCGGAGGGCGCTTCCTAGTCCGGCGATATGCAGGGCGGTGGTCGAGAATTGTCGGGATAACGTGACGGTGTTCGGGAAGGCGGTGGGGATGCTGGGGCTGCAGCTGAAAGTCCTCGCGAAGCATGATGACGTGCGCTATACGCGTCAAATGCTCCTGGTCCTATATGGCGCGATGTCGGAGATCTCGGCGGCGTGGCAGGCGATGGCGAGCCATGTGGATGCGGTGAGGCCTTACCTTTGGGACTCCAGGACACCAGTAGCGTACAAGTCTTACGGGTCGAACACTCCGACGTTGCGCGGCGCCGTGGAAAAGCCCAGACCACCAGCGTCGGCCCCGGCTACATCGTCCCCAACGTTCTCGCCAGTCGCCGAAACGCCTCAGCGCCCGCACCTCCGGACCGCCACGACGCAGCAGCGCTCGCTGGACCTAGGGAGAATCCACATTAGCCGACGACATGCGGGATCGTTCAGCTCCAAAGACGTTGAGATCGGGAAAAGGCTGCCCTCGTATGTCGACGTGCCTCCGCCCTTCCCGTTCAACATGCCAGGGATGATGCAGTCCACACCCACGCAACCACGGACCATGCGGCGGCTCGTCCTCCCACTTGGGCAGCAGGGTTACGACGTACAGCTGGGGGGCCATTCGCGGCAGGGGTCGCAGAGTTCACTGCTGCCGACATCGAACTCATCGCCACTACTCGGGGGGAACTTGTCGGGGTCGAGCACGCTCGTCGATAAGGAGGTTATTGGTGCGATGAAGGCGGCAGTCGAGGCGGCGCCGGAGATCTGGGAGATGATGGACGAGGTGCTGGACAGCGAGGACCCGAGTACGAATGGACGGGACGAGTTCAGGGCGGTGCTTGCTAGGGCAAAGGACGTGACGGAGCGACTACGCCAGAGCATTGCCGCGGTGCAGGAGGGAGCGCATATCCAGGGAGTAGACGGGAAGGCGCTCCACGACGACGCACGTATATTCGTCAAGGTGAGTGTGCCGCCGCCTCGTGTCTGCCACCCCCACATTCGGCCAGCACTATATATCCGTCCATCTGCCGGTTTAGGGGCGGTTATCGCCCCTTAACCGACCTAGTGCTGGCGTCGTGGAGGCCTGGCTAAGCTTAATACTACGGCGATGCTGACCCCTTCTGTGCCAGACTGTCATCCAGCTGTCGAACGCGCTCAAGACCCGCGGCACGCCTGGTGGCCCATCCGTCTCCACGTCCGCACCCGCCGCGGTCGTGGGTACACCGGGCGCGCCGCCGAGCACCGTCGCGAGCGCACTCTCGTCGACGCTCCGGACAAAGATGGTGCGGCTGACGAACGCGACACAGGAGGTCGTCATGCTCCTCCACGTCTCGTCGTTCTCGCCCGCGCCGACGCCCGGGCTGCGGTCATATTCGCCCATGGTCGGCCTGGCTGCGGGCGCTGGCGTAGGGGGGCATGCATCGCCGCTGCCTTCCACGCCGACGCCTGGCATCGAGGACGGACGGTTGGGCTCCAACATCTCGCGCAGCCGTGGCGCTAATCCGTCGATGGGCGCGAAGCTGTTCTAAGGAGCCACCACCGGTATGGGTAGGCCCGAGGACGCCTCTGCACACATGTGTGGGAGCGATCTGCGCTGGCTGTCGGGGACCTTGTGGACCAGACGGCGGCACTGGGTGCATCTTAGCGTGTTGATAGGGTCTGGGGTCGCACGGAGACAAGGGGTGGGAGGGAGAGTGGTGTAGCGCGACGGCTACGGTACGTATAATACGGTGCTTTCGGAACCCTTTACGTCGCTCGGCCGACATAACTTATCCCCGCTAATGTCTGTTCACATTTCGTTTTACTTCATCCTCACGTCGCATCCCATGTCCTGTACGCATCTTTCTAATGTCTTTATACGTACGCATCACAACGTTTCGCACGGCAGCTGCCGAGTGCTAGTCAACGACGCGGCGCGATGACGGAAAGGCTGCGATTCCTCCGCGTCCAAGCATGCATGTGGTGCGATCGTCCAAGAAGCAAGATACAACATAAATGCTCCAGCAACAACCCGAGCCCGCGAACGTCCACGCCCGATTCCAGATCCAACCCGTGCCGGTCTAAGAGTGCTTGCTAGTGCTAGTGCCAGTCCCAGTCCCGGCTCTACGCCGCGCGTGTGCGCCCGCGCCCCATCGCAGCCTGCTCGTCCGCGTTCGCGAGGATGCGCTCGATCTCGGCGCGGATCTCGCGCAGGTTGCCCTTGAGCGTCTTCACGTCCTCGAACTTGCGGTGCGCCTTCGCCTCCTCGACGAACGTCTCGAGGAGCGCTTCCTGCTCGAGCAGCGGCTGCAGCACACGCGCGACCTCCGAGTCTGGGTCGATGATCTGCTCGTCGGCCGGCGCGGGACTTGCGGCGGCCGTACCTGCAGGCCCTGCCTTCTTGGGCTTCGGCAGTGCCTGAAGAGGATAAATCGGTAAGCGTGGATGAGGGAAGGAGCGGGTGAGTACGGACCTGGAGGGGGAACATGTGCTTCTGGAGGAAGAGGTTCGCGCGGGTAAGGACCGCGTTCTGGATGTGGTCCTGCGAGCTGCCGGGTGCGGAGGGGAGCTTTCGTATGCGCTTCGCGAGGGCGTCGTATTGCGCGAAGGCTTCTAGCAGCCGCTTCCTAACCGCGCTCGCCTCCGGGGTCGGACGTTCCTGTTTGCTACATCGCGCGGTGAGTAAGTGGTAGAAATGTAAATACAGGCTGTAACAAACCTCAGGCTGATCATGAGTTCCTGGAAGACCGGGAGCTCGTCCTCGATTTCTTTCTCGAGGCTGATGAACGCCTTTGGCATATGTTAGTTGCGTCAAATAATTCAGTTCCTAATTTGGCCGCACCTCGTAAAGTCTCGAGAACAGCGGAACGCTGGTCATGTCTTGCCTATACTGTTGTCGTCTGCACATGATGAATCCCACAGCGCAACTCACTATCCAACAGCAACTCACAGCAGGACTGGCCGGCAATCTCGACATATCCGCACGCCCTTCAGGAATTTCTCTTCCTCACTCAGAACCTCACCTTTCTTCCCAGGAGTCGCGGGAGTACGCCGCCGCACGCCGTAGTCGACACCCTCGCCGACTTCCTCTATTCGGCCGGTACCCTGGTCCGCAACGAATAGGAGAGAACACGTCTGTGGTCGTTGAGGATACTTCACCGGGAGCGAGCAGATGATACGGCCGCATAGGCGACAGTGATGTTTCCGATTTGTCAGTGGATGGAACGACGCACTTACGTCTGGTCAATTTCACATCTTACGTCTGGGACAAAAAAGATAAGACTTACGCGCAGAGAGGACACTGTGAAACCGTCGCGTCGTCCTCCCATGGGGTGATCTTCTGCTCAGCAGCTATCATAACACGTCACTCAACGAATGCGCGACAAGATAGTACCTCCCTGTTTGACTTACCGCGGATCTCATTCTTGCTCCCCTGCGACGCCTGTGTCTGCAGCACCTCGCGCCACAGCTCGCCCGCGCTCTTGTTCTTGAGGTCCGAGAAGTCAATCTCCCAGAAAGACGACGCGCGCCGGTTCTGCTGCATCGGGCGCTGCTCTGCCGCCGCCACCGCTTTCCGCTGTCCTGGCGCCGGAAAGTGCAATGTGATAAGCTTCTCCAATCGTCGCTCGAGTCGCGTGCGCTCTATGCGTCCCGCATCGCGGCTGTTGTTCCGCGCCTCGAGGAACTCGTCCGTGCGTTGCCGGTACACGCCCTTCGGCTGGAAGCCGGGGCGGTAGGGCGCGGGGGAGCGTGCCGGGGCGCGAGAAACGGCTGTCACCGTGGAAGAAGCGGACGTGGACGGGGTGAGCGCTGGTGACGGGGCAACCTGTGGGAGGGACGTGTGCTGCGGGGTGGGCGACGTCGCCAACGACGACGTCCGTACGGGCGGAAAGATGGGTCCGGGGGAGGGAGACGGTGCGGGGCTGGGCGAGTGGACGGACAGGCGGGAGGGCGGGGCTTGCGAATGTAGTTCGAAGGCGGGTATAGGAGGGAGCGCGCGGTCAAGCGCGGGCATGTTCGGAGTCGAGGCAGTTGACAATGCACCGTTTGGCGGCTCGTGCAGACGTGCCTCTGGAGGGCGTAGCGGCGAAGATACCATAGCAGAGGAGGACCTTACGTGGTTGCCTGCAGGGCGCAAAGGCGAAGACGGCGCAGACTGTCTGGTAGATGGCGGACGTACATGGCGGAATGTGGATGATTTCCGCGCCGAGGCGACTGGTCTATCGCCAGGTTCAGGGGAAAGTGTCGAGGGACCAGCAATAGGAGACGTCTGTGCAATCGCTTTACCGTTAGTCTTTGGGGTCGAAGCTCGAGAAGCGCTTGATGAGGGAGAGGCAGGCAACGATACAGCGGGCGACGGCGGAGTGAATTCCGGAGGGGGTGACGGTGCAATCACAGGAGCAACGGTCGGGGGAACTGCACCCACAAAGCCCGACTCCGAGGGAGATACTGGCTGGTCCAGGTTGTGAAGTTCTGGAACAGGAATGGGTGCAGGTGGTGGGAGAGGCTTCAAGAGTTGAGCCCGTGTAACTGGTTGAGGCGTCGGCGATGTGTCTTGTCGTGGCGGATGAAGGGTATCAATCATAGAGACCGGTCTCTGCAGGGTTCCACGGCCGTTAAGCACCGCGATCGAACGTTTCTCCGCGTCAGTGACGCCATCGACGCTGTACGGCACGGCGGGCTCGCTGTACGTGTGTCCATTGGTGAACGTAGACGTTGGCCGGGGCTGGGCGAGTGCAGCAGCAGCATTCTGGGCTGATTGGTTCGAGAGGCCGCGGGAATGTCGCTTTGACTGAATCGTACATTGAGCTTGGGTATGTGGGACAGCAGGGCCGCCACGCACCTTGTAAGCCTGGTACGGAACGTATGGAGGAGTCTCCATGGCCTGTGGCAAGCTGTACTGAGACTAGCGTGGGGTGATACGGGTTATAAGGGGTTATGTGTCCGCGCTGGACACCGCTGCGTAGAGCGATGAAGCCGTGCTGGCCGGGACGGCTTGCTGTCTTCGATCTGACTGGTGCCACCACGCAGCTCGATACGAACACCTCGCTGACGCTCTCCGGTGGTCGCGAGGAAGCAAGGACGGCCTGCGTCGAGGTCGAGGGAGTGGAGGACGAGGACGAGCAGCAAGCCGAGCAAAGCCCGACTGTACAAGTCGCGCCTCCGCCGAACTCTCGCGGCGCAGCTAGATCGCGTTCCGGCATGCGCACACACGCCCATCTAGCCGCCGTCAGCTTGATTTCGCTCTCCTCCGACCACCATGTCTGCCCCAACCGGGATCGCTATCTCGCCCGAGCTCTCTTCTGCATTCTCGGAAGCAGTCGAGTCCAATAACACGCGTTTCCTCAAGATATCCATTGAAAACGGTCTCTGAGCCTACTCTCTTGCGCGTCTCCCATCGCTCATCGTGATCTCGCGTCCGAAATGTAGAATCGCTCGTACCCAGCGAGACCGTCGCGCCGTCCGGAACGCTAGAGCAGGACTTGGACAGGGTCGTCGATATTCTCGAAGACAATGTCCCTGCATACGTCCTCGTCCGACTGGATGATCCGCCCACGGAGTGGCTTGCGATCAACTATGTACCCGACTCGGCGAAAGTCCGGGACAAGGTTAGTACCTGCTCTCTATCGCAGCCCAGTATGATACGCAATATTAAACGGTTGCCCAGATGTTGTACGCTGCTACGCGCACCACTGTGACCAAGAGCCTCGGATCGGCTCACTTCAAAGACACAATATTCGCGACCTCGAAAGAGGATATCGGCGCGGAAGCTTATGCCAAACATAAGCGCCATGTTGCTGCACCACCACCCATGAGTGCCCGAGAGAAGGAGATGGAAGCAGTGAAGGCTGCTGAGCGCGAAGCAGGGGGGATAAATTACGAAGGCAGCCGGGCAAGGCAGAGTCATGTCGCGCAGGGCGTAGGCCTGAAGTGGACCGATGAAGCTGTGGACGCAATCAAGGAGCTCGGTGCGGCTGAGGACACCCGACTCGTAGTTCTCGTAAGTCATACCCGCGTTCACCGCGAATTCCCACTCACCCAAGGATGCAGTCGATCGACCCCGCGACGGAATCCCTGTTACTCACCTCCGCGCAGGAGATCGACATCTCCAGCCTTGGAAGCTCCCTCCCGCCCTCTGATCCTTGTGCGTGTAGCAACACGGAGCCAGGCTCACCCACTTACCCTTTCTATTTCTAGCATACGCATTCTTCGCGTGGCCACAAAGCGTCACGTCGCCGCCACGGAGGGAAGTTGGTGAGTGTATACCTATGAGATTTCTTGGATATGCACTAATTCCCGTACGCAGTTCCGATATACTCCTGCCCGTCAGCCTCCCCCGTGCGGCACCGTATGCTCTATTCCAGCGCGGTTCTGTCAGTCGTGCGAGAGGTGAAGGAGCTGTTGAGCTCCTCCGGCAGCAGCTCTACCCTTGCCTCGCGGAAGGTGGAAACGTCGGATCCCTCGGAACTGGACGAGAAGTACCTCATTGCCGAGCTCGGGCTGTCAGGGTCGGTCGCAGCGACTGCCACGGCAGGCGTCTCGTCGGAGGGTTCGGACAAGAAGCCTTTCGCGCGGCCGAAGGGACCGGGTAGGAAACGGTGAACCACGGAACTCTTGAAGTGCGTCAGGATGGGGAGGACTATAGCGGAAGCAACAAAGATACGAACCGCGGTTGGATGTATGTATGTAGTGCAACACTAGCCCCAATGTAGAACAGTTCTCAGCTCGCGCGGGCCTAACGCTGCCCAAAGTCCCTCGCCGCTCGGGCCTCTGGCCAGTTCCCCGCAGCGATTTACTGTTTACCCCGCATTTACGTGCCTGGTGCCGCGGCGGGGCTCCTGGTCCGCCGCCCGGTCCCCGGATTCAACGCTGTCGGGAAGCATGACAGATACCATAATTGATGTGCCTCCCAAATACGTCGACTCATTCCCTCACATGCGCTCTCACATGTACACATCCGAGGCTGCCGTGCACCCTGATCCAGCGCAAGACCCGGCGCCGGGCGCTGCCCTACGCTCTGTTTATAACCGCGTCGTAGCTTCGAACGCCGTCGAACCCGGCTCTCTTTCCCGTTTCGATTTCTCCCCTGGACTCGCTGGTGGCCACGGACTCGGGCATTTGACAGGCTAGCGGACGAATAGACGTGAAGAAGACAAGATGCTGCAGTGTGCGCGGAGAGCATATATCGCGCGGGTCATCCCGTCGCGGGCTCTGCTGCGCTCGAGCTATCGCCCGACACGGAACCCCCGCGGAACGCTGCCCCCGCCCAGCCTCGTCCACCCGATCGGTCAGGCGGGCAGGGCGTACAGCACCGCGGTCGAGGACGCGGTGCCTCGCAAGAAGAAGGTCTGGGACTCGGTCGACGAGGCGGTCGCGGACGTCAAGTCGGGTGACGTCCTGCTGAGCGGCGGTGAGTGGGATCTGTGTCATGCACAGCGGGCGGGCGGATGCTGAATACGGTGTGGGTTGCGTGAAGGGTTTGGGCTGTGTGGTACTCCTGGTGAGTTTGGTAGAATGTGTGGAAGGAACTTGAGGGGTCTGACGCCCCTGGCTACTAGACACCTTGATTGGGGCGCTGGCGAAGCGGAAAGATGAGGTCAAGGACATCACGGCTGTCTCTAACAATGTCGGGTCCGGAGAGCTCGGTCTTGGTACGCATACAGAGCCATGATACCCTATCCCCTGTAGTGACACCATGAGGCAGGCAAGCTACTGTACACCGGCCAGATTGGCAAGATTATGGCGTCATACATTGGAGGGTATGTGCACCCTTCGTGGGACCCAAGCTCGACCTAACAGCAGCATTTACCTAGGAACAAGCACTTCGAGTCTCTCTACCTCAACGGGCAGATATCGCTCGAGCTCATTCCGCAGGGCACGCTCGTGGGTCGTCTACACGCGCACGCCGCCGGCTTCCCTGCGTTCTACACCCCGACTGGTGCCAACACCGCCGTCGAGCAGGGTACCATCCCCATTCGGCTAAAGGAGGGTGGCATCAAGGCCGGGGTCGCTATCCCGGGGAATAAGAAAGAGTCGCGCGAGTTCAACGGGCGCAAGTTCGTGCTTGAGCCAGCGATTGCAGCGGACGTTGCGTTCATTCGTGCGTGGAAGGTGGATGAGGTCGGGAACTGCGTCTTCAGATACGCGGCGAACAACTTCTCGAGCACGATGGCGCGCAACGCGAAGCTCACCATAGTTGAGGTGCGTAGCTCTTGTGTTTGAAGGGCCTGGAGGTTAACTGCGGTTGCAGGCGGAGAACATTGTCCCGGTAGGATCGTTGTCCCCCAACGCGATTCACCTTCCGGGCATTTACGTCGACCGAATTGTGAAAGCGACCGCGCCAAAGCAGGTTGAGATCCTGACGGTCGCCACGGATGCCAACGCAAAGGACGAAACCCCAGTGGACCCGGCGAAAAAGGCAGCTATCGAGCAAAGGCATAGAATCGCCCGCCGTGCCGCCAAGGAGTTGAAGGATGGCTTCCATGTTAACCTCGGTATTGGAATGCCTACGCTGGTGCCCGAGGTTCGCCGTTGTCCGTTAACTCCCCATAGGCTGAGGGCTAATAGTATTCCGCATAGTTCCTGCCGCCGGGCGTCAAAGTGTGGCTGCAAAGCGAGAACGGAATCCTCGGAATGGGACCGTACCCGTCGAAGGACAAAGTTGATGCGTGAGTGGTCCGGCTTCTTGTAGGACTCGCTTGCGCGTTTATATACTGACCGGCGGGGCCCGGAGGACAGCGACATTATTAATGCCGGAAAGGAGACGGTCACCCTCCTCCCTGGGTCATCTGTATTCGGTGCGCGACCGATCCCGAGTCCAGGTCCCGGCGGCTGTACACTGACCTGTGGATGATCTCCAGATTCGTACGAGTCGTTCGCGATGATTCGTGGCGGGCACATTGACGTCGCGATCCTCGGGGTAAGTCCGGGGTATGCCCATGCGGTGGACGTAGTGCGCTCATAACGGGCTTCGTGTTCGCAGGCCATGCAGGTCTCACAGGCGGGTGACATTGCGAATTTCATGATCCCGGGCAAGCTCGTGAAGGGCATCGGCGGTGCGATGGACCTCGTGTCGAACCCGGACAAAACGAAGGTGATAGTGGTCATGGAGCACACCGCGAAGGACGGCAGCCCGAAGATTCTGAAGGAGTGCGCGCTGCCGCTGACGGGCGCGCGCACGGTCAGCCAGATTATCACCGAGCTGGCGGTGTTCGACGTGGACCGGGAGGCGGGGCACCTGACGCTGAAGGAGCTGGCGGAGGGGGTGTCGCTGGAGGAGGTGAGGGCGAAGACGGGATGCGAATTCCAGGTCGCGAGCTCGCTCGGGCAGATGTGACCCGCGAGGCTGTCTCTGTACTTTGTACGTTTCTCGATGCGGTATTTGATGACACGGAATTGGATAGGCTTCCTTCTCCCATGCGCGCCATGCGGGGTTACGCCCGTCGCCGGCCGCAGCGGTGCTAAGGGCGTCGTGTGCGGCGTCCCCGTGCTCACTCGCGTCGTCGAGAGGGCGGGATGCGTCCGAAAGAGGATGCGGGGAAAGGACGCGGGACGGGCCGGTCGATCGCGGGCGGGGTGCGATTGGCTGGGCCGCGCTGGGGAGGGCGGGGGCGGCCGGCGCTCGCGGCCGAAGGGGCGGGTGCGTTGATCTACGATCTCCTTTGCGCATACGACGTCCTCGCCGGGCTCGAGACGGAAATGCGGCGGAAGGGTCAACTGCCCTCGCTCGCCCGCCAGGGCCTCCCACAAAACATATATAACTATCGGCACCTTTCCCCACCTTACCCCGCGTTCTCCTTCCCACCCCTCCAGTCCGCGAGGCAACCCACCCGCATCCCACCGCGTCGCCCGCTGCTCTCCATCGTCGCACATACCCCGCTTTCACATCACCGTCACTTCTACAACCACCACCACCACCACCACCACCACCACCTCCATCATGCTCGCCCTTCGCCCACGCGCAGTCGCTATACCCCGCGCCCGCATCAGCAGCAGGATATCCATCGCTGCGCGGTTTCGCTACTACTCTGTCGTCGCGAACGCGCCTATACCCAAGAAGACCAAAGTCTGGGACTCGATAGACGAGGCCCTCAAGGATGTCAAGTCGGGCGACACCATCCTCTCGGGAGGTACGTTCATGTCCTCACATCCCCTCGCGTCCTACGCGTTGCTCACATTGACCTTCTGCCAGGGTTCGGACTTTCCGGCATTCCCGAAACACTCATCACCGCGCTCACAAAACGCCCCGAGGTCAAGAACCTCACCGCCATTTCCAACAACGCGGGTGCAGGCGACCACGGTCTCGGTGAGTGCAGCCTGCCCGTCCCTCCAGAGAGTTCGCGTCGCTTACGTCTACGCTGCAGTAAAACTCATCCGGTCCGGCCAGCTTGACAGAGTTATGATTTCATATCTCGGAGGGTATGTCGTCATACGCGATATTCTTCCCGTTCATTCATTACTTACGGCATACCCCGCGCTTAGGAACAAGTTCCTCGAGTCCGCGTATCTCAACGGCGACATCGGCATCGAGCTGGTGCCCCAGGGCACGCTCGTCGCGCGTCTGCACGCGCACGCGTCCGGCGAGCCCGCGATCTACACGCCCACCGGCGCGAACACGGAGGTCGAGCACGGCGGGATCCCGATCCGCTTCAAGCCCGGCGGCATGAAGGCGGGCGTGCTCATCCCCGGGAACAAGAAGGAGGCGCGCGAGTTCAACGGGCGGCGCTTCATCCTCGAGCCGGCGATCGCGGGCGACGTCGCGTTCGTGCACGCGTGGAAGGCGGACGAGGTCGGGAACCTCGTCTTCCGGTACACCGCGAACAACTACAACGCGACGATGGCGCGCAACGCGAAGCTCACCATCGTTGAGGCTGAAGAGATTGTGTACGTCCGCGCTCCGCGCCCGCTCTCCGGCGCGCGCTGTCTGTGTGCTGACTCTGACTGACGCGGCATTGGTTTTGCAGGCCCGTCGGAAGTCTGTCTCCGAACGCGATCCACGTGCCTGGCGTCTACGTCGACCGCATCGTAAAGGCGACGGAGCCCAAGTCGATCGAGGTGACGAAGCTCGCGCCAAGCAAGGAGGCGCAGACGAGCGAGCCCGCGCCCGGCGAGAGCGATAACAAGGCGACCAAGGACTGGCGGCACCGCATCGCGAAGCGCGCGGCGCGCGAGATCGGCGACGGCTTCTACGTCAACCTCGGTGTCGGCATCCCCACACTCATCCCAGAGGTAAATCCTGCAGATCCTGCGCGCGCAGTGCGATCGAGGGGCTAATCGAGACGTGCAGCACCTGGACCCGACGGTGAAGGTCTGGCTCGAGAGCGAGAACGGTATTCTCGGCATGGGCCCGTACCCCACGCCAGATCAGGTCGACGCGTACGTAACCGAGGCGTTCGAAGAACCTGTACAGTCTGTTGACCACGCGATGAACGTGCAGTGATATCATCAACGCGGGCAAGGAGACGACGACGCTGCTCCCTGGCGCTTCATGCTTCGGTGCGTCAATCTGCCTCCGCAGCAACACGGCAAAATAGCTGACTGCCGGACAGATTCAGCAGAATCGTTCAACATGATTCGCGGTGGCCACATGCACGTAACGTGCTTGGGTGTAAGTACTTTAGCGCGGCACTTAAGAATGTTTCGCTGACGACTGCACGCAGGCCATGCAAGTCTCACAGGCGGGTGACATTGCGAACTTCATGATCCCCGGAAAGCTCGTTAAGGGTAAGTGCCAGTCGGCATGAGCTTAGGTGGAGCATGCAGCTAATATTCGGTTCAGGTATCGGCGGTGCGATGGACCTCGTGTCGAACCCAGACAAGACGAAGGTCATCGTGACGATGCAGCACGTCGCAAAAGACGGCGCGCCGAAGGTGCTGAAGGAGTGCTCGCTCCCGCTCACGGGCGCGCGGGCAGTGAGCCTGATCGTGACGGACATGGCGGTGTTCCGCGTCGACCGCGCGGCGGGCACGCTCCTGCTCACGGATATCGCGGAGGGCGTCACGCTCGACGAGCTCCGCGCGAAGACGCTCGCGGACTACGAGGTCTCGAGCAACCTCGCGACCTTCTAAGTACCGCGAGTGTGAGGCACCTCTGGGGAACGGTGGTCAAATGGTGAATGTTCGACGGACCGGACGATAGATACATTCTTGCATACAGCATCGCTAGCGGTTCTAGTGTATCATTTAGGGATCATAATAGTGTAATATATGTCGGACCGAGGCTCGTAAGTTCGAAACACGTTGAAACTGAGGCTCGCCAGCCGGGTCTACCTGAACGAGTAAACTGGGCGAATGTAGGGCTCACGGTTGTACGTGCCAGCTGTCTTTGTGGAGAATCAGCGCGAATTCGAGGCTGTAGAGCGGGTAAGACAAGCATTCGAAAAAGCCGCATCGCCCTTAGCCTCGGTCACACACAGGTATGCTCCTCGGGCGCATGATGTTATGGGACCTAGTGTGTTTGCTATCAGCAGAAGTTTACCCGGTGTTATATAGCATAGCAGACTCTGTGCACGGTTTCCGATGAAAGCTGGCGCAATTACGAGAGGGCCGCATGCACGCCGAGGCGAAGAACAGCTCGAGCAGCGCCACCGCACGTTGGGAGGTCTGGGCAGGCCGGGAGAGAGCGGACAAGGCGAGAGATGCGGGCGTCTGTTTGGGCGGCAGGGGATGGTGATATGTTTCAAGTCGCCTGGGCGGCCCCTGCCCTGTTCGAGCGACCGACATCTGGCACGCCCTCTTGCCCCCGTCCACCCGACGTCCTCGCCTGCTGCCCGTCCTCGCAGTCCCGTCTGCACGCTGAGCACCGAGTCCGTGTCGCGCGCAGCCAACTCGTGTGATAGCGGCCACTTCGCCAGAGAGCCCGCGTCTAGCGCTTCGCCCAGGCGCAGTTCTTTGCCTCGCTCCACCGTCCGCCGTCTGTATCACTCTTGCCTCCGCACCACGATCGTCTGTCTACACCTCTCGGACTGGACGCCAGGCCCGGACTTCGACCATGAGCTGGCTAGCCTCCCTCTTCTCCTCCAGCAAAAACACGCGCAACTCGTCCCGCAAGGCCATGACGTCGACGCACGACGCCTTTAGCCTGCCGACGTCCTCCCCAAGCCAGGGCGCCCACCCGGATGCCTTCAACCCGGAGTCCATTACCGCGGCGGGCTATGGGCAATCGGCACCGTACTCGTATCCCCCAGCCTCGCCGTCTGGCCCGTACTATGATGTCCCCCCCTCGTACGTCTCCATGCATGGCAGCCGTGCGGTCAAGATAGAACTAACCGACTGATGATGCTCCTTAGCGCTACCCGTCCTAATCCAAGCACCATCCTCCCCCTACACCAGCCAGCAGCAGCAGGGCACCCCTATCCTCCCCTCTCAAATACTTGGGCTCGCCTCCGCCTGTGGCTCGAGCGCGAGTATCCGGAGCTGGGCGACACCCTCAACTATGGTATCCTCCCGCAAGACATGGCACAAATCGAGATGGCCTTTGGATTCTCATTGCCCGCCCCGGTGCGCGAGTCGTATCTATGTGTCGACGGGCAGGAGCCAGAGTCCTCGGCGGGATGCTCGGAAGGCCTCTTCTTCGGGTTGACGCTCCTGCCGCTCGAAGACGTGCTCGAGGAATGGCGGTTCTGGCGCGAGGTCGACGACGACCCTGCAACGGGCGCGAACTCGGGCCTGCGCGAGCTGATGCAGTCCATCCCGCCCGGGTGGGTACGCCGTGAGTACTCGTGTCGCGGCTGGATACCGCTTGTGGCAGATAAGGGGGGCAACTACCTCGGAATCGACATGAACCCCGGAGATGGCGGCGCCGTGGGACAGGTCATCGTCTTCGGCCGCGACTTCGACACGAAGGTGGTGATGTGGAGGGGGGACGGCCCGGCGGGGTGGGCGAAGTTCCTCGCGGGGTTCGTGGAGGACCTCGAGAGCGGCGAGGGCTTCGAGCTCGGATCGGGCGCCGATGGGAGCGAGGGCAGCGAGGACGACGTGGGATACAACTCGTACTTCTTCGACGGCGTCGGCGGTGGCCAGGGCGACACAGGTGGCGACGCGGGAACGGGTGGCCTCAGGTTGGCCGCGGAGTATAAGGGCTGGCCGGTCCTCGAGGCGTGGGCGGATCGGAGCGTGCGGAGGTGGATAGAAGCCGGCATAGTGCCTGAGAACATTATGCAGCCTCTGCTTGAGAAGGGCAAGGTACGTCACGCAGTCCGCTTTTCTCAGGCCTCGCTACAACTAGCACGCAGGAAAAGGCTTCCTTCGATACCATCGACGCGGCGAAGACTGCTGGCAGCAAGAGCGCAGAGGTCCCTATTCCTGTTCTCGTTGAAGACGCTGATGGCGAGGCCTCTGCACTGGACGAATCCTCTCTGCCGACGCCATTAGGCAATGTCACCAACTTCTCTCAACGACAGCAGCTGCCTACGATCTCGGTCACGAAACCACCTGCGCCGCTGCCCGTGGACCTCCCCTCTCCCAGTAACCTTGATTCCGAATTCGAGGACGACGTCTTCCCGCGACAGGATGATATTGAGGGCACCCCCGCAGTTCTCGACTCTACGTCTCCTCCTCTCACCGCAGTGCCATCGCGCAAGGTGCGGGCGCGCTCGCCCTCGCCGACGCCCGCCATTGCTACGGTCATCACGGATTCGCCCCCTGTCATGCAACCATCCACCTCGGCTTCTAACGTCCCTGATCTCCTTGTGGACGCTGCGACCCTCGCGGGACCTTCACAGGTTGCCGGGACGGCAAAGTCGGAAGAGGATTCTCCCGTGTTGGTGGATGCTCCGGATGAGTCAACGGAGGACCAGGACCCCGACGTCACCATTCGGCTCGTCGGCGGGGGCGGCATCACCGGCATTCTGGACGACACGTTGCAGGCCGACGGCGTACTGGTCGACGAGGCCGATACGTCTGAGGGTGTTCAGGATGTCGATACCATGTCCATCAATTCTGTGGATTCGAAGGCGTCGGCGTCAAGTAAGAAGCACAGCAAGAAGAAGAGCCTTTCTTCCGGCCTCAAGAAGCTCGGGCAGCTTGGTGGGAAGCGGAGAACAGACTCGGTGACGTCCATGGAGTCCAAGCCTTCGCAGTCTTAATCGCGGTCTGTCTTGGGTTAGCGAGGGGCGCCGGGGAGCGCACGGGCTTGTTTCTCTCTGTGGACGCTCATAGACTCTGCTCGTAACTTACAACGTACTTGTTCCGCACCATCATCATCATCATCTTTTTCCGTCTGCCCTCGGTCGCCGTCATACGCCCTTCGTTTGTACAGCTGCATTTCTTCGATACCCGTAGTAACAATCCTAGTGAGACGTGATGTATGCACTCAGACAACGTCCGGGCAGCGGAGTCGCACACCTAATATATTGCACGCTCTCGCGGAAAACCTAAACTGCGTTTTGTCGTGATGTCTCTTTGCTGCAGCCAAAGGCGAATCAGGATCTTTGTGGGAGTCATTAGGCGCTGATTTCGAACATGGACACTTGCCAAAGTGGGAATGACACTCATTCGGAAGATCCCGAACGACCTTTCCCTCCTACCTCCACCTCTCCCGCTTTCTTTATCCCCTCACGCTCGCTATATACCCTCCTGAGGCCTCGAGAACGCGACCTGCCGATTCCCCTCACTACAAGAACCCGAGAAGCTGCGAAATCCCGCAAGCATCCACGATCCCGACCCTCAGGTATCTAGCTTGCTCTTCAGCCACCCGCGCGACTTCCCCGCACTCCTTCCATACATTCTTCCCTCTCTTGGAGCCCGCACCGTGCCAGCGCGATGTCTCAATTGGCGTCACTCCTGGTCGAGGCGCGCGTGCTGCAGCTACAGTGAGTCCCGTGCACCCGTCGCCCCGGAGCGCGCAGAAAGTGAGCGTACGTGAACGGCAGGGAAATAAGCAAGCGGCGGAACGCGCTCCTGCGCGAGATGTACCACCTCATCCAGAAGCGCGACAACCTCGGCTCGGTGCTCGCGCTCGAGGAGGACGGCGAAGAGAACCTGCAGCTGTTCCTGGACAGGTTCGACCTCGAGAAGCAGTGAGTGGCCGTCCTCCCGTCTCCTGTGCCGTCCCGCGTGGCGCGTGCCGTGTTTGGTGGGTGCTCATGGCTCTGTGCAGTCCGGATACGGGGCGCATAGAGAACTTACAGGACGAGGAGGTCGCGCTGCCGGTGACACCGCCGGCGTATTCACCTGTCACTGGACCACAGCTGGGCCAGCGTAGTCCGAGCGGCGAACGAGCGGAATCTCCTGGCACGCCGTCCCCAGGGGCTCCGCCTGTCGTCGACGATGTCGCCCCGGAAGAGCCGCAGACAGTACAGCCATTGCAGATAGACGAGGAGATGGATGTGGATGACGCCACGGCTGGAGGCCAGAGTCCCCCACCAGAGATGCCAGAGGTAAAACACGAGGACGCTAGTTGGACAGCGTCCCAGGAGCCATCCTCAGCGCACGAAGTCAAGGTCTCTCTTGACCTTTCTGACAGTGTTGCTGAAGTGACGCAGGACCAGGACGAACCGGAGCCCACTCAGCTATCCACCACCGCCACAAATTCGCAACCTTTGGTGGACACTAGTCTGGAATCGCCTATGCCACAATCGGTGGACCACTCGTCGACTGTCTCCAACACGGACCCGTCGGTCACCCGAGAAGCCTCGTCTGCGCGCGTCTCGCCACCACGTCCCCAGCGTTCGCCCTCTTCTGTGGCCCAGCCCAGCGCCGCCGAAGAAAGCGCCATCAAAGCCGAGCCGCTCGATGACGAACCTATGGAGGTCGCTGACAGTCCTGTTGCAAAACAGGAGCCGCTTCCCAAAAGCCCCGATTCGCCCCGGGCGAACGCGCTTTCCTTGCAACGCAGTGAAGACCACATCATGGAGATCCTGAGACCTGAGCTGTCTCCCAAGCTGGAGGACGCAGAGCACGGCCATAACGTCGAATACTCCATACCTCGGCCTTCTGCTGAGCTGCTCAATGATTTCGCGTTTGACGGAGGCGTCACGCTCGGACTGGAGGACGTGGATGTGACTCCAGTCGAGCCATTCGGACCCGACCCGCCGTACACCCTTCCGCCGCTCAGCCTGCTGCCCATCGAGTTCAGCCGCAGAGGCAAGTCGACGAAGCGCGAGCGCAAGAAGGACAAGGAGCGCGACAAGGGCGAGGCGAAGAAGGAGGAGTGGGCGCCGATGAGCCTCAACAAGTGGGCGGCCGTGTTGCGCGCGAACCCGGTGCACAAGAAGCTGTCGCGTGCGGCGAAGTGCTTGAGCACGCGCGACTGGTCTGTGAGTGCCGATCGCACCTGGGCCGGCGCCCCGGGGCGCCGTGTTTGACTGACGACTGACGGACCGGCACGCAGGTGGGCATGACGGAAGTGCGCTTGATACGCACCTTTGAGCGCATCGAGCTGCTGAAGAACGCGGGCAGCTGGAGTTTCCGCCAGATCAAGAAGCAGCGCGGCGTCGGTGGCCTGATGAAGACGCACTGGGATTACCTTATGGACGAGATGGTTGGCTATCCGGTGTAGTATGTTCTGTGCAGCACTATCTGACCCTACTTCATAGAAATGGATGCGGACCGACTTTCGCGAGGAGCGACGGTGGAAGCTCGCTCTGGCGTACACCCTGGCGCACGCGGTGATGGAGTGGCATAAAGCGGGCACCATCGAGGAACGCGTTAAGCAGGGCATCTGCGTTCTGTGGAAACCTCCTGCTGCCGAGGAGACGGAGACGGCAGAGACGATTGAGGCAGAGGGCCCGTTCCGCGATTCACAGGAGGGTGATGACACCGGTCTCGACTCCAGGGAAACCGGCACTCCTGCGAACGATTATGGGTCGGATGATGAGAGCGAGGACGAGCAGGACAAGGAGCAGCAGGACGTCATCGATGCGCTTGAGCCGGGAGCCGCCCTCCAGGATGCGTTGGAGCAGCTGGAGGAGCATGCGCAGTCGCATGGCCAGGACGGCGTCACCCTCAAGCCTAAGATGGAGGAGATTGAAGACCTGACCGCCCTCGGTAACAGTAGCCAATCGCAGGACAAGAACGCGATGGATGTAGATGTTGCAGAACCCGAGCCTGCAGAGGCAGCGAATCCTGAGGCCCCCAAGGGCGAGAAACCGAAGGCAGCGGAGGCGGAGGCTCATCCGGGGCTCAAGACCACGTCGAAGAACCCGGTCCTTGGGAAGCCGTCAGCTGAGGGGGATGGGGCGCACGGCAAGTCGAAGAACAAGGCGAACCATTATGCGCCCTTGCGGGATCATATTGTGTACTCCGAGATCGACAAGTTATTCGTCGACCTGGACGACCTCGACATTGTCAAGGGCATGTCCGATCTGTCGACCGAAGACTTCTCTCCGACTGCGCCGCCTCCTCCTGCTGACCTTACCTCTATCTTCCCCGACCTGCAGCCGTATGGCATGCTCGACCTTGCACCCGCACCTCCCGCCGGCCAGGACGGCCGCAAGAAGTCTGACCGGAGAGGAGACAAGGACGACCCCAACAAGCGCGCTGAGGATGCGACGTACTCCAAGCTCGTGCCGACGAGCAAGTTCATGCAGATTAAGCCGACGCTTGTCGGTGCGCTCAATCCCGCCAGCAATTGGCACGATGGGAAGTGGAAGCGCATCGAGGAGACTCCCGTCTTTGCTGATGTCGACGTGCCGCCTGCCCGGGCGATTGAGGAAAACCTTTGTGGTGAGCACTACCACCTACGGAAGATTGATTCATGCGACTTACTATGATTTCAGCCTTGTTCGAGGGTGGTAAGTCCGGCGGATCCGGACACCCGACCGGCCCACCCGGTGTTGGCAGAGACGGGCGCAAACGCACCCCCGATCTCGTGTGGACGCCCGCCGACGACACGCTCCTCAAGCAGGTGGTGGAGAAGTACCCGGCCAACTGGGCACTCGTCGCGGAGGCGTTCAACTCCTCCCGTGTTACGATCTACACGGACAGGCGCACCGCGATTGACTGCTGGGACCGGTGGATGGGATTGGTCAACGGTGCGACGAACGGCGGTGACGATGAGAGGCGGGCGACACCGGCGGCAGCATCGTCGCATATGACGACGAGGAAGCGCACGGCGAGCCAGAGCGTAGCTGCCACCGCTGGCAGCTCATCGAATGGCGCGAGCCAGTCGACGGAACCCAGGAAGCGCGTTCGGCACAACCTCATGCACGAGACTCTGCGCAAAGCCGCTAAGCGGCGAGAAGCAGTCCAGAAGTCCAATGGTATGCCAGTCTCGATCGATCAAAGCGGGAATCGACTGCTCACAGTATTACAGCCACGCCCCGGCCAAAAGCCTCGGCTGTGCACGAGACTCACGGGCAGGTCACTAAGATGAATCGCTACACTCCAGCGGAGCTCAGTCGGATGAAAGCTGACAAGGAGGCGAGAGATGCTCAAGAATTGCTCATGCGACGGCGAAGTGACGAGATGAGTCGACAGCACCTCCTGCGAGAACAGGCCCAACGCGCGCAAGGTCTTCCTCCAAACGCGGTATGTTGAACTTCCTATTGCTTCTAGTGTTCAGTACTCACTGTTCTGCAGCAGCAACCGCAAACGCCGCAACCACAACCCATACCTCAAAACCCTGCCGTGAACGGGGTTCCCCGGCCACCAACCGGCGTACCCCAGCCACAGATGGTGCAGCAGATCCGGAGCCAGGTTGGGATCTCCCAGCAACAACAGCAGCAGCGCATAGCTGCTGCTCTCGCTGCTGGTGCCACCTCCAGAATGTCTCCGCCCCAGCTCACTGCCGCCCAGGCAGCGCACTTCCGGGCCATGGCAGCCGTCCAGGGACAAGCGCAGGCCTCAGGCCAAGCCGCCCAGAACGGCCAGGGCACCTCCCAGCTACCATCCGCCGCCGCCGCGGCCCTCAGCGCTGCCGCCCCAGCCCTCAGCGCCGCCCACCTCTCACCGCCCTTCGCCGCGCGTGCGGCGAGCTCGTCCCCGGGGCTCCCGCAACAGTCTCCGCCCCTCCCCTCAGCGAGTCCAGCGAACCCGGCGGCGGTCGCGCGCCCGCCCTCGGTTCCCGGGCAACCCATGCAGGGCGTGCCGATGAACCCGATGCTGCACGCGCAGAACGTGGCGCAGTACTACATTCAGATGCAGCAGCGCGGGCTCACACCCGACCAGCTGCAGGTGATGGTCGCCCAGGTACGTCCCGCGCGCGCGACGACGGTGCGCGTACCCGGCGCTGAACTCAAATCGTAGATTCAGGCGCAACAACAGCAACGGCAGCAGCAGGCGGCGCACCAGCAGCAGCAGTACGCAGCCGCGGCCGCGGCGCATGCCCAACAGCAGCCCGCTCAACAGGGGCAGGGTCCGCCGGGTGGGGGTTATCAGCACGCGTAGTGTTCCTCTTGCTCTGTCTTACTGCTATCATTGGCTTGGCTTTTTGCATATATTCAGGTTTCTTGTTCACGGGGTTATGAGCTATAGGCTCAATGTCTGACCACAAACCCTGAAGTCGGTGAGCATACTTACACGGCCTGCCAAAAGCGCAATACCCCACGGATATCACGGTGGGTAGTGCAGAAAAGGATCTTCGCGAACGCACCATGCAAGAGTATCCAGCGAATACGCATGCGACACGATATTACAGACATCTTAGCACCAAAGAGCAACGGGCTCAGCTCGCTGTCACGATCTAAGTAGTGTTGACTGTTTCGGAGACCAAACCGAGCCGCGTTAACTCGGCGCCCACAGACGTACAGACGAAAACTATCTGATAAGATTATGACGACACTGTCCATAGGTTCGAAATCTGAGAAAAAGTGATCGATCGGAATCAAATCTATACTTTCCCGAGTCCTCTCTTACCCCCACTCTCTGCTCACTGCTACCTGCACATCATGCTCGACATCATCTAGGAAAGTCACTAATAACGTCCATTTGCTTCAACAGGGGATCCTCTACATGAGACACAAAGTCATGGGAACCAGTGCCAAACCCTGTCGCCCGCGTTGTAGTAATATGTCCCGTATCCCTCCCGGGTCCAGAAGGCCCATCGGTGGTGAGCATCTGTCCTTGGAGCATACCTCGCGAGCAGCTCGTCTATCTCCACGAAGACGACTTCGTCAGCCGCGCGCGTCGTCGTCGCGGCGGCCCTGCCATAGGGAGTTCGGGCCTCAGCCATCCGCGCGGATCTGGACGCGTGGTGGTGCCGATGGGGTCCGACCTCGGAATTGACACACGAGCTTGTCGATTGGGACGGCGAGAGCCCGCCTCCAACGCCTGGCTGGGGGAACCATGCCGCCGTCGCGTCTTGTGCCATCTTGCCCCAAGCCGGGGGTAGAGGGGCGCCAAGATGGGGTGGGGAGGCGGTGGGTTGCTGGTGGGCAACCTGAACATGAGCTGTGCTGGTGCACAACCCAGTCCAGTTGCAGCCACCTTGGAGCAGCGCTGCTTGCGCTGCTCCGTTGTCTGTAAATCGTTCTGGGTTGTGCACCCACTCCGATCCCGGAAGAGACCGGGATGAGAGCTGGGGCACAGCGTCGCCGACCGCGGATGCAGTCGGCCATGGGACCGTGGGACGGGACATGCCTTGCATGTCCGCGTAGGTCTGACCTAGGGGAGGCCAGCGAGACTGGGCCAGAGGTCCTATCGACTGATATGAGCACCTCCAACATGTCGATAGGCAGCTACCAGTCTTTCTCACCCGTCTGTGGGCCTCTGCCCGCCCTTGTGGCGGCACCGTTGCGGGCGCCGTGGTGGAAGACGCCACCCGGACCGTCCGCCATGCCCGGAACTGTCCAAGATCCTGTGTCTAATTAGTGACCAGATACACTGCCCGACAGAAACACAAGTATTACCTCCCCCCTTCTGCTTTCTCCATCGCTCTTTTTAGATTCACCGGGGGGTCAAAAAAGTTTTGATCCCCCTGAGAATCTAAAAAGAGCGATGGAGTTGTCCGCGGTGCAGGCGTTGTTGCCGGTGCAGGGTTGTTGTGTGCAGTAGTCTGGGAAGTATGTGCCATAGTGACAAGTGAGTGTTCGTGTGTGGGGGGCACGGGGGAGGAAGGACAACGAGATCCACGGCTGTTTTCTGTTGAAATATAAGGAGGCTCTGGCAGCTCCTCGCCCGTGACACATGGAGTCCACGCTTCCACCCTCGCCGAATGTCTGTATGTTCAGAAAATACTCAGAAGCCCGCTAACGTTGTACTAGGGGCAGTCCACCATGGTGCTTCTGGACTATTGCTCGGCGCTGTGCCCCTGCCGCCCATATCCGCCCGCAAAGAAAGCGTTTTCCGCATAACGGCGGCCGCGCTTCGCAAGCTATCCTCGCAGAAGGTCAGCTTTACAGATCAAATATCACCGCACTACCACATATCCTGCAGGCTCTCCGTGTGAGAAGTTGATCCTCGAGGCAGTATGGCTCTGCACCGTGCGAGCCAATTAAGTCGGTATGTGCGTCGTCGCATTGTTGTGAACTCCGCATATTCTGATAGATCAACCAGGACGCACTGGTCTTGAGCCTGGAAGTCTCGCGGAGGCTGGCGGAATGCACAGCCGGGGGCTCGTGTGGGGCTCGTATACAGGCCTCGCGTTCACGGTGGAAGACGATGTCCGACGCGCCTGCTGGGATCGTGCCGCATTCAGCGTGTCGCTTCAAGAGGCTGTGTTTTCTTTCGAACTTCTCCGTGCACTGATGAGTATCCCAGCGCGTTCGAATACACACCCCGGATCATATTATGTGGCGTTGGTGGGGTCACATGTAGTACGTACAACACGGAGAAGACTGTGCAAGATATCAGTGGGCTCTAAGCTGCGAATTCAGAAGAGATCATCGTGCACGTCGTATGTTAAAAACATATTTTGGAGGGGCGACATGAACAGGTCAGCATGAGTGGTACAAGCTGGTATAAGTAGTATAAGTACTTGAAGTCCGTACATCGATGGATCCGGCGGAGTACATTGATATCAGGCGCTGGAGATCTAGATGCGTACCGAATTAATGGCTTGCATGCAAGATCGACGATCTGAGCGGATTGCTGCTGCCAATATTCTGACTCGGGCTCTACCATCTACACAAACGACCGTCAGGCCTCAATATCTTCAGCAACAGACAGCATGGCCGCAGAACCTACGAAACAAAAGCTATGGGGTGGTCGCTTCACCGGAAAGACCGATCCTCTGTAAGTAGTGTGGGATCTATCTGCTTAGGCGGTGGCTGATTCGAGAACTAGTATGCACGAATTCAACCAGTCGCTGCGCTATGACAAGCGCATGTACGCTGCAGACATTTCTGGCTCCATTGCTTATGCCAAGGCTCTTGCCCGTGTCGGTATCTTGACTGAGGAGGAACAGCGCAAAATTGTGGACGGTCTCACTGCAGTTGGCAAGGAATGGGAACAAGGTGTTGTGAGCACGAACCGCGCAAAAGGAGCCTTCGACAATGCCTTTCTCACTTCGAACCTAGTTCCAGATCCAAGCCGATGACGAAGACATCCATACTGCGAATGAGCGACGCCTTACAGAGCTCATTGGCTCCCTAGGCGGGAAGCTTCACACCGGCCGGTCACGAAATGACCAGGTCGCGACGGATATGCGCTTATGGCTCCTTGGAGAGGTCCACGCTGTGGAAAAGGGACTGAAAGACCTCATCCGTGTGATGGTGGAGCGCGCGGACAAGGAAAAGGACATCCTCATGCCCGGCTACACCCACCTGCAGGTAAGAGTTGATGCTTCATGTGTGCGCTCCGCTCCTCATCTGACAATATCAATATATAGCGTGGGCAGCCTATCAGGTGGTCGCACTTCCTCCTCTCGCATGCCTTCTCCTTCCGCTCAGATCTTGAGCGGCTGCAGCAACTTGTCCCTAGGGTCTCAACTCTCCCTCTCGGCTCTGGGGCCCTTGCGGGCAATCCTTTCGGAGTCGATCGTGAGTTCCTCGCAAAGGAGCTGGGCTTCCAGTCCGTTGCCGAGAACAGCATGTACGGCGTGAGCGACCGCGACTTCATCGTCGAGTTCTTGATGTGGGCGAGCCTCGCGATGACGCACATCAGTCGGATGGCGGAGGACCTCATCATATACTCGACGGCTGAGTTCGGCTTCGTCACCCTGAGCGATGCATACAGGTAAACACGACCCTCATTCCGGCTTCTTTTCGGCAACACATTGACAACCATGCCGTTCTCTGCAGCACTGGATCGAGTATCATGCCGCAAAAGAAGAACCCCGATTCGCTGGAGCTGCTCCGGGGCAAGTCTGGCCGTGTGTTCGGAAACGTAAGTAGCTTATGACGATCCTCTGTCGTTCGGTTCCCTGGCCTGATCCTCGTTGTTTGTAGATGTCCGGGTTCTTGATGACTCTGAAAGGCCTGCCTTCGACGTACAACAAGGATCTGCAGGAAGACAAGGAGCCGCTATTTGACGCTGTCGACACTGTGGCGGCCTCGTTCCAGATCGCAGAGGGTGTAGTAGCCACGATGAATGTGCGCGCAGTTCGGCTGTGCTCCCCAGATTGCTCGCTCACTGACGCCCTTCCTTTACCAGGTGCACGGCGAGAAGATGCGGGCTGCGCTGACCATGGACGTCCTCGCCACAGACCTCGCTGAGTATCTTGTGCGGAAAGGGGTGCGTTTTCACATCGGTGCCGATACGCACGCGCCCCTGACCGACGTTCTCCCGCCGCCCGCGCGATACAGATTCCGTTCCGCGAGACCCATCATGTTTCAGGACGCGCGGTGGCACTCGCAGAGGCACGGCGCTGCCAGCTTGACCAGCTCTCGCTGCAAGACTTCCGCGGTCTGCACGACAAATTCGAGGAGGACGTCTTCAAGGTGTTCGACTTTGAGGCGAGTGTCGAGCGTCGGCAATCGATTGGCGGTCCTAGCCGCAAGATGCTCGAAAGACAAATCGCTGTGCTGCGGGCCGCTATTGCCAACTAGGCGACATGGAGCCGCGATGCGAAGAAAAAAAAACCGGGCTCGACGAAAGCCGTATGTAACCGTAGAACACCCGTAGAGTAGCCACAATTGGTTTGGAAGTAACATGCAGTGTACTGCGCGCTGGCGGTGATATACGGGCACGTACCTGCGGCCACCGCCCGCAGCGATGGTTTGACCACAACCGCCGAACCGGGTGTGCGCCGCGATGTCTGGGCCGAGGCGTGGGCGTTAGCGCCTATCAGCTAGCGGCTCTCACACCGCCAACACACCGCCCTTGCCGCCGCCCCCGACCTTGTGCCAGGACCCCTCCAATCCTTAGTCTCATACCCCTTTTCTTGCCTTTTGTCTGACTGTCTCCCTCGGCCTCCCGTCCGAAGCAGCATTGAGTGTTGCTGTCCGCCCGCGTCGCTTTGTTTCCCCCTTGACTACGCCTACTACTACTCTCACTACCACTTAATACCCACCTATCAACATGGCCAGAGACAGACTCGCAGCACTTAGGGTGAGCGATATTGCTGCCCTTCCACGTTCTGATGGGGCGTTTTGTGAATTGCGTGGCTCATGCTACCTCGACATAGGCCCAGCAGCAGGGCGGAGCGGCCAACACCAATACGTGAGTCCAGCAACAACGTCGTCGCCCCGTCCTCGTGTGTACTAACGCGTGCGCCTTATCACAGCGACTCCTACCCGATGCAGTCCAACCTCGACTACCGCTCGCGGGCGCGGGCGGCGAACCCGTACGCGCAGCAGGACGACAACCCGAGCTACGAGTCCGCGGCGAAGGACATGAGCACGACGAATTTGACCGCGGCTGTCGGCGCGGACGGCATGGCCGCGTTCTACAACGAGATTGCGTCGATCCAGGACGACATCCGCACGTTCAACGACAACGTGGCGCGCATCTCGGACATGCACTCGCGCTCGCTGAACACGACGGACGACGCGGCGTCGCAGCGCGTGAACCAGCAGATGGAGGAGCTCGTCGAGGACACGAGCGCGCTCAGCAACGTCCTCCGCCGGCGGATCAAGTCCCTGCAGAAGCAGGGCGGCAGCGGGCGGGATGGCGAGATCCGCAAGCAGCAGGTGCGTCCGGGCTGCTCGGTGCGTGCGGCGTTTGGCGGGCTAATGGGCGTGGCTGCGGATAGACCGGCTTGGTGAAGCAGAAGTTTATGGAGGCGATCCAAAACTACCAGACGGTTGAGCAGCAGTACAGGCAAAAGTACAAGCAGCGTTTGGAGCGCCAGTACAAGATCGGTATGTGGGGTATATGCATTCGAAAAAGTTATGTACTGACGCTCAGTGCAGTCAAGCCCGACGCTACGCCGGATGAAGTGAAGGCGGTGGTCGATGATGACCAGGGTGGCCAGATCTTCAGCCAGGCCTTGATGAACTCGAACCGTTATGGCGAGGCACGCTCCGCATACCGTGAAGTGCAGGAGCGTCATGCCGATATCAAGAAGATTGAGAAGACGCTGACCGAACTGGCCCAACTGTTCAACGATGTGGGTGGTGATCTGAAACTAAACCCGCCAAGGTCTGATCATTCTTGGACCTGCAGATGAGCATATTGGTGGAACAACAAGATGAACAGATCACAGCCATCAACGACACCGTTAAAGAGGTCGAGAAGGATGTTGAGACTGGGTAAGTGCTGCGTCGGCTAGCTGTATGAGTCGCGTGCTAACAATCGTGTTAGCCTCAACTACACGCAGAAAGCGGTCGACTCCGCGCGATCAGCACGCAAGAAACGGTGGATCTGCTTCATTCTGTGCATCGTCATTCTCATCATCATCGCCATTGTCGTCGCCGTCGTCGTGCTTCAGAACAAGAAGTAGACGCGGCTCCTCTGTACCATATCTATGATATCCCGGGACATTACGTAGTTGTCTTCCATCGGACTGAGCTTACGATACAGGAGGAGCACGCATTGCGCGCTGCTGCTATTAGGCGTGGAGACGACGATGTCCTGCTCCCCTCTTTCTCCGGCCCTCGCATCCCACTTATCTATGCCGTTTCTTCGCCTGCTTTTGGTAATGGATCTTCCTCTTCCAGCATTGTTAGGCGAGCTTCGTTTGGTAGCGCGTGTCGCCTCGTTGGTGTCGGCTTGGCCTGGCCTAGATGCCTGTCGCTATCATTGAGTGACCTATCATACACCATCTTTGCGTCCCGACTTCTGCCCGAGACCAGCCCTGACTAGCCACAGTTCTCCAGCAGGGTAAATTTTCACAGAAAAGGCGTGTGGAAGGCGCGGAAGAGCGCACATATGACACGCTGTTCAGGGCAGTCGAACGTATGTTGGACGTCAGCAGGTCGAGCCGCTGCATCTTGGCTCCCGCGGTGGCCACCGGCTGGCCTCACAACGGCGCTGGTTCTGAGTTCGGAAGTCGGAGGTCGGAGGCTGTCCGGACGTGTTGGAATGAAACGCCGGCAGGCGGCAGGGCGGCCAGAGTGGACGAGTGCGGGGATGTCAGAGGATGTCGGGGGCCGCGAGTGGCCCGGAAACGGCGGCGTTGAGGTGTCTGGCAGCAGCGGCGAACTCACCGGGTCGTTGACCGTCTGCCACTCGCACATTGCCACAGGCCTCGCTCCGTGTGCCATCCACATGCGAGCTTGCCAGCACACCGCCCCGGACGCAATCACGTATCCGCATCGGCAGAGCGTCTTCCGTCGCGACGGAGGAACAAGAGACGATTCTGGCGGCCGCTCGCGATGGTCATTGGGCTGGATTTGTCACGCTGAGGAAGAGGATCGTCGGGGGCAGACAAGGCGCGAGGCGACGGTCTGGAGCTGAAGGCGAAAATTGCAGAAAGAGGGGTTGGAGTGAGCCGGGCAATGTCGATATGCGCCTTCGGAGGCGAATCGGGCAGTTGGATCTTTGTAATCTGCTGCAACGCCGCCACGTGCGATCTCAGATCTGCATCTATCTCGAGAGCTGACGCGTCCCCTGCTGCTCGATATATAAGTCATCCTTGCGGGCCACCGCCCCTCCCCCATCCTCTGCCACAACCACCGCGCACACCTCCCGCCCCGTACGTGTCGCCCGCCTACTTTGTCTGTCGGCGACATTGTCTCTGAACGCTACCCGCCTCTACCAGACCACTACCTATCCCCCCTCACACGACCCTCTGCCAATCATGCCTGCCAAGAAGCGTTGCCAATCCCAGGCTGAGCCCCGCTGCAACCAGGCCGTCCTGCGCCTCGTCGGCCAGTGCCCCCACTGTCGCATGGAGTTCTGTGGTACAGTACGTCCTCTCCTTCATGCTTATGTACCACAGGGGGCTGACAGGGCTGTGCAGCACCGTATGCCCGAGCATCATGACTGCCAGAACCTCGAGAGCTGTCGACAGCAGGCATTCGAGAAGAACAAGGCGAAGCTGGAGAGCGAGCGGACCGTTGCGTCCAAGATGGCGATGGCATGACCTGCCTCCCTCTCCCCTTGCCCTGGATTGCCCCACCTCCACCCTCCCCTAGCGCCGTCCCTTGTTGGGCCCGCAGGCCAGGCCACCGCCATCGTTCCATCTCCATCTCCGTCTCATCTTCACGATCTGTATATCGGCGCTATCATGACATTTACGGACGCATTCTATACCACATAGTATTCTCTCTCACCCCGTAACTCCCGATGGGCCCCCAACCCCTTTCCATAGTCGCATACGCTACATCGGTGTATCTCGTGTTTTCATACATCTCGCATCGGGTATTATCATTGTAGATGCTTTGACCCGCATTGGCGTGCTTGCGAGTGAACATGGGGTCATTTTGACTACCACGAAGACACGGTTCTGGCCAATGGGCGAGGCGAGCATGCGCAATTGGCTCCTTGTGCGCTCCTCCGCCTAGGCCGCGGGTACGCTGCTGTCAGGCGACGACGTCTACGCCCGTCCAGGCTGTTCTACCCTCCGCCTTCTGACCTCTAGCAACGCGATCGTTCGTAAATGCACGTAACAAGTCCATGGTCATTGCCCAGCGGAGCCCCGGGTTTTGAGCGGGCGGGGTCGCGGGGGGTACACCCGCAGCCATACGCGGCACCCCGGATGCCTAATCGCGCCTCTCCGGACCGCCGTATAAACCTCGTCCCCCCGAGTCAGATCTCCCCATAATCCGTCCTATCGATTTCGCTCCGCACCCCGCCCTCACCTCGCCACCATCGTCTAGCTACTGCACGACTCTGCTCTGCACACCTCGTTCGTGCGTCCCTTCCGTCCGTTTGCAGCGTGTTCACGCCGTGTGCTTACCGTGAGCGCGCAGGCTCATCCCGGAACAACCGTTTTCACGTGCACGCTCCCCGCACTGCCGACGCCCTGAAGCCATCCAAGCCGCAGGTGAGCCCACTTGCCTTATAGCCCGCGCGCCATGGTCTGCGGCTAGTGCCATACAGCATACACCTCTTCCAAGTTCGCGTTCAACCACGACCATGGCGCGTCGACTGAAGCAGATTGCTGACCACTTCCAGGAAACCAAGAACAAGATGTCCGATACCGTTGCGCCTGGTGCGTGTTGCCCCGCACTCGCGGCGTGCCAATCAACACGCGGCGGTATGTCCGCTCGCTGACGTCGTTATTCTCGGCATACAGAGCGTTTTGAGGCTCTTCCCCTGGCCCCTCCGGACAGGTGCGTGCTGTTGTTGAGCACGCATATATGCGGCCATGCACTAAACTGTATGCTATAGCATTTTCAAGCTGACCGCCGCGTACAAGACCGACACCCACCCCAACAAGATCAACCTCGGCGTCGGAGCGTACCGCGACGACGACAGCAAGCCCTGGGTGCTCCCTGTCGTTAAGAAGGTGCGTACAGCTTTTCGCTATATGCGACTCGGCTCACCCGCCCTGCACCAGGCGACGGAGATCCTCCTGAATGACCCCACCGTGGACCACGAATACCTGCCCATCACCGGCCTGCCGGAGTACACCGCGGCCGCGGCGCGCCTCGTCTTCGGCGCGGACTCGCCCGTGATTGCAGAGGAGCGCGTCGCGAGCGTGCAGACCATCTCTGGGACGGGCGCGAACCACCTCGGCGCGCTCTTCCTGAGCAAGTTCTACGGCTGGAACGAGAAGCGCGTCTATCTCAGTGATCCCACTTGGGGTACGTCATGCATTGTCCCCGCTCGCCCGGCATCCTGCGAGGGGGTGGCACGGCACGGCTTGACAGATGCATTAACTGACGCATACATCGTGTTACAGTCAACCACCACGCGATCTTCCCGCAGGTCGGCATCCCGGCCGCGACTTACCCGTACTACGACCCGCAGACCATCGGGCTTGCGTTCCCCGCATTCATCGCCGCGCTCGAAGCTGCGCCGCCGCGTTCCGTGTTCCTGCTGCATGCATGCGCGCACAACCCGACCGGCGTGGACCCGACACGCGAGCAGTGGGGCGCGATCGCGGACGTGATGCTCAAGCACGGCCACTTCGCCTTCTTCGACAGCGCGTACCAGGGCTTCGCGAGCGGCGACCTGGAGAACGATGCATGGGCCGTGCGCGAATTTGTGCGCCGCGACGTGCCGATGCTTGTCTGCCAGGTGCGTCGGCGTGCGCTGACGGTTGTTGTGATCATTCGTGTCCTGACGCTGATGCGGCGTGCAGAGCTTTGCGAAGAACGCCGGGCTGTATGGCGAGCGCGTCGGCGCGCTGCACGTCGTGGCCCCGTCCAAGGAGGGCGCCGCGCGGATCAAGAGCCAGCTGTCGGTGCTCGCGCGGGCGGAGATTAGCAACCCGCCGGCGCACGGTGCGCGTCTGGTAAGTTTTGTGTGGCATGGATGAGACGTGTCGGCGGCTGACAGATGGACGGCGCGCAGATTTCGCTCATCCTGAACGACGCGACGTTGTTTGAGGAGTGGAAGCGCGACATCCGGACGATGGCGGGGCGCATCATCGACATGCGCAAGGAGCTGCACAGGCTGCTGACGGAGGAGCTGAAGACGCCGGGGAACTGGGATCACATTGTGAACCAGATCGGCATGTTCAGGTGCGTGGAACAAGCAATGGCAGCGGAGCCGGCAGTAGATGCGGCAGGAGCACAGCGGCGGACGCGCTGCAGGCGAGAGGTGGATCAGGTGTTTCATGCGGGAGGAGGACAGGACGGGGAGATGGAGAGATGCCGTGCGTGCTGCCGCCGCAAGAAGGGCCATCATTGGCGCCGGCCGCGGGCCCGGCATGATGAGAGCTCGGAAGGCGGGTGGAAATTAGAGCTGGAGCTGACGCGGAGTGGTTTGCATTGTTCTCGCAGCTTCACAGGGATTAACCCGGCGCAGAGCGCGGCGCTTGTCGAGAAGGCACATGTCTACTTGACGGGGAACGGGCGGATTTCGATGGCGGGGCTGAACAGCCACAACGTGCGGTACTTTGCGTCGCAGCTGGACAAGGCCGTTCGAGGCGAGCTCTAGACGGCGGGCGGGAGCGAGGGCAACGGTTGCGGACGGAGGGTGCGAAAGGAAAGGATACGATTACTAGGATACGGCGGCAGTTGTGTACAGACGCCAGGTACTGTATAGAATAGACATGGCGGGCATGCCCAATATGAACTGGTAACATAAACGTACGGGGTGTTTTCCTATGTTTCAGCTGGACCGTTTATGCAACTGATGCTCGTTTTACCTTTGTGCTCACTATGTCCCAGTTTGTGCGCGGCTTGGTGAGCCGGAAGTAAGTAGTAAGTACTAATGCCCGTTCGGGGCTACTGGCAGGATGTATCTGGTACAAAGGTATGCATTTTGTAACTGTTACATATGCGGGACATTCAAATTAGTTACCGGTACATATGTTCTGATGTCCGCGGCTGCCGCCGTGAGAGGCCGTGGGAAATGACGTGGGTTCCTGAACGCAGAGCCTGGGCCTGAGACGCCGGAAAAGGAAGGATGACATCATGGGGAAGATGGGTGCAAGGATGTTGAGAAGGATCGTTCCGCATCATTTTCATACAGCACCACCCCAGCTGCCCGCCCGCCGCGTCTCCTCCCTCTCTCTCCCTTTCCCCCTCTTCCTCCCGCCCCCCTTCCCCCGACTATTTCTGGCCGCCCGCCCCGCCCCCTCTCCTCGTTCCGCGACTCGTCCCGCGAGCCACGTACGCCCGCCCCCATCCCGCTTCAGTCGCCGCCGCTGCCGCCGAGTGCGTCCGTGAGGGAAGCTCTAGAGACGTGCGTAAGAGGAAGCTGCACTGGCACAGGTCCGTCCGGCCCACACGCCCCCGCATCTCGCTCGCTCCCTGCGCAGGCCCCGGGGACCTCCCGCTCATCCGGCTCCCCAAGCCGCTTGACCACCGCCCTTGCTGACCACCGCCATCGCTGACCACCGCCCCCGCACGCCCTCGCACGACCCTCGCTGATCATCGCACCCCGCACGCCGTCGCCCCCGCCTGCTCTATATGCTGCATCCACCGTCGCCCTCCCCCGCCCCCCAGCCCGCTTGCGTCATATCCACCCTCCCTCCCTGCCGCCCGTTTCCTCGTGCTCGGCCCTGACCTTGCTTCCCTCTTCCGGTCATTCCCAGGCCCCCTTCCCTCTTCTCCTCCTCCTCCCACTACCCTTACCGTGCGTCTGCCCTCCCCGTCGCCGTCCGCGCCGTGCTCACCCTCTTTTCGCAGTAATTACATGGGAATCATCCTCTCGCTAATATTCTCCGGCCAGTTCATGTCCTCCCAGTATTCCCCAACCTCTACTTCCACCCAAGACTCCCGCTCAGCCTCCCCCGAACCCGAATCCCACCCGCTCACCCTCGTATCGCCCCCGGAAGAAGACCACCCAGATCCGTGCTCCCCGCCCGCCAGCCCGAAACACTCCATCATCGCGTCTCCGCCGCTCGAATCGCAGACCTACACGCCCCATGCGCTCGGTCTCGGAATTCTCTCCCCGCAGCCCGTTCTCGGTCGCTTTGCGCCCGTATCGCGTGCCAGTCTCTCCCCCCTACAGGTGACGACTTCCCCAATAGAACAGCGTCCGAACCCGCTGGACACTCTTTCTCCCCGCGATCGCGGCTCGACAAACCCGTTCGACATCCACGCCCTGCACCCGCTTGGCGCCCGGTCGCCCGAGAGCGCGCGTACGTCGCCCCCGCCGCTGCCGTCTCTGCGCTATGTGAGCGACGAGGGCTCTTCCGGCGAGCACGCCTCCGGCGCCGGTACTGGTCCCACTGGCCTGCGTATCGCTATCCCGCCCCCGAACCCGACCGCGTCCACCTCGACGTCGTCTCCGCCGCTCTCGCTGAACGACACTACCGCGACCCCGTTATCGGCTACTGCAGATCAGGCAGCGGCCGATGAGCAGGCTCCGCCGGTGGACTTGCTAGCGCCCCAGGCGGAGCTGAACATCGACTTTACGGAGCTCGACACGGAGGGCTACAGCGCGCTGGAGAAAATCTATCTATTCTCGCGCAGTAGGGCAGGCTTCCACAGGGTGTTCATCGCGCGTGCGCTGCCGCAGTATCTGCTGGGCGCGGAGAATGCGACAAGCGACCTCCCCAGCCAGGAGCAAATCGAACAGATTAGCCCCAGCGAGGCGGTCGACTACGTTCTCCCGCTGCTCAACATCCTGGCTACAGACGAAGGTGCGTGCCCCGTCTTCTGCGCCTCGTTGTAAGGCTCCCGACGCTCACACGCCCTCCCCATAATTTGTTTTTGTGCGACGCCCGCTATTGACGCCGGACGCGCTGTTTGTCATTCGACCAAACACTCAAACGTGCCCCATATTCTCACCGTGCCCAACGCCGCGGGTTTCTTCACCGCTCTGCTCGCGCACTCTGGGCACTGCAGACGAAGCCGTCAAAGAGGCTCTGGCTGCCGAACTCGTCCCGATCATCTGGTGGTTCGTCACGCGCTGCAGGCTCGTCGAGGACGATAACGCACCTTTCCCCCCGTCTGCGTCTGCCGAGGGATCGCCTCAGTCTGGCCTTGCGTCTGCTGCAGACCGCGAACCGCCCCCTCTGGATTTGCCGGAGCGACAGTCCGATGAGCACTATCAAGGGCAGGAAGCGGCGCTGGTCTCCGATATCAACGACCTCAGCGCCGACGAGCACGATGACGACCTGACGTTTATACCTGTGCAGGCTTTCACGCCGCTGCTCGGGACGTTGCTCCTCAATCCGAATCCCGTGGTCGGTGGCTCAGCACGGTATGCCGTAGTCGAGCTGTTGCGGAGGCTTCGACGCGCCGACAGACGGGAAGACGACGAACGTACGGCGGCTGCTGGTATTTCTGACAACATGGCCGTCGACGTCCAGGAACCCCCTCGGTTAAGCAGCCCTACGCCATCGCAAGCGGCAGAAGAGCAGGATGCAGAGGAGCACGCGAACGTGGGGCTGTTCCAGCGTAATGAACGGCGACTGTTCGAACATGAGCTCATCTATTCAGTCGTCATCGGCATGGGCCGCCTCGACATGGACGACGGCAGAGCGGATCAGCAGGACGACCTCTACGAACAAGCACACGGTTCTGGCGTTTCCACGGCTGTCCCGACTCCTCTCGCAGATGTGCAAGCTGCCGGCGCGGACTCCTACTTCCCCGCGACATCTCTGCTCGGACTGCCCCCCGACGTGATGATGGTGACGTCGCCAACACCATCGCCCCCGCCCCCGGCCGCAGAATCCGTGCCGATGAACATCGCTGCCTCGCCTTCGCCAACCGCCTCGCCCTCTCCGCCCGCGTCGTCCGGCTCTTCCATCTCGGACTCGCCTGGTAACTCCTGCTCGTCCACCCCGTCTCTCACGTCTCTGACATCCTGTTCATCTGGCGGGTACTCAGAGCAGGCAGAGTACGGCGGTTCGGACCAGCTCAGCCCCGACCTCCCGAAAGCGGACGAGCTTTCGGTGCCGATGGCGGTCGACGAAGCCGCCGTCGCGGGCGCTGAGGAGGAGGCGCACATGCCGATGACGGAAGACTGGCTGCCGACGAATCCGCTCGCTCGGCACGCGGCGCTTCCCACGACCCCGCCGTTCGAGGTCCCGCCGCCGCCACCGCCAACGGTCGCCGCGCCCGTGCCTGTGTCGGTCGAGGCGCTGCCGACGCATGTCTTGCCCTTGTTTGAAGTGCAGGCGGCGTCGGCCAGCTCGGTCGCGGAGGTAGCACCCCCACCAGCGGCCGCGACGGCGTGGCTGAGTCCCCGGTCGGCAGCGGCGAATCTGATCACGATAGAGGAGCCGCAGGATGACGGGAGCGACGTGAACGAGGAGGCGGCCGTGGGGCGGCTGAGCAGCATGAGTCTGATGGCGGCTGTCACGGCGAGCGGTGAGTTATTTTTTTTCTATGCGCGGGCATGGGGATGCTTACATGCTGCGCAGGGTCGATCAGCGAGGAGACGAAAGCGGCGTTTGTGAGCGAGGTCGAGCGCGTCGGGAGGGACCCGATCTACTGGGTACGGCGCGAGGCTTCCTTCGCCGTCGGCGCGCTCGCGAAGGTCGTGCCTGGCGAAGTGGTGACGTCTTCTCTGGTGAGTCTGTTGCGGTCACACAGACTCCCGTTAGTGCGGTTTATCTGACGGGTGCGGTTGTGTTGCAGCTTCCATTGTTTGAGAGCTTGTGCCACGACCCTACGTGGCACGTTCGGCACTCAGTGCTTTTCGCTCTGCCCGCTATTTTGTCGCGGCTCGCTCCAGAACATCGCCACCGGCTCGCGCTTGAGGTCATGGTGCCCCTCTCGCAAGATGAGGAGCCTACGGTTCGGTCGGCCGTACTGGAGGCACTGGGAGAGGTCATGTTCACCTTTGCCGAAGACGAGGGCGGACCGCCCATTCAGCTACTCAATCTTTTCCTCGGAATTCGAGATACGGAAGTTACGGGCGGAGGCAGCGAACATTCGAGCGTGGACCACGAACGCACCCCAACACCAGAGCCGACAGGACCTCAGCCGCCCTCCGCTACATCGTCGACGGCAATGAGCTCCGCTTGGAGCGACTACGGGACCGAGGCGGGCGGCAGCGCGGATATCTACGAAGACCCGCAACGCCCGCTCGTCTGCGCCTTCAATTACCCCGCCGTCGCACTGACGCTCGGGCGCGCACGCTGGCCCGAGCTGCGGCCGCTCTACCATACCCTCGCGCAGAGCCCTGCGTTCAAGATCCGCCGCACGCTCGCGGCGTCTCTCGGCGAGATGGCGAAGATCATCGGCGAGGAGCACGCACGCGCGGATCTGATGGAGGTCTGGCGGTCAAGCCTGCACGCGGAGGAGAGCGATGTGCGCGTGAAGGTGCTGGACGCGATACAGATGTTCGTGCGCTCTGTCGCGCCGCCGGAGCGCAATGCGGTTGTTCGCGATCTGGAGGAGGCGCTCTCGACGGGGAAGCTGTCGTCGTGGAGGGAGCGAGAGAGGGCGGCGAAGACGCTGGGCGGGCTGGTTGAGGTCGACGGCCTCGACGGGGAGGCGTTAAGAAGGATGCTGGTCAGTGCGCTCGACGACCGCGTGGCGGCCGTCCGAGAAGCAGCGGTGGCAGCGGTGAGTGCATGGTTCCCTCCGCGCGCGCGATTTACCGCTGGAACTGACGTAATTCTTTTTCTGTTTCTGTTTTTGTTTCGCCGCCGCAGATCCCGTCTTTCGTCAGAGAGTGGAAGGAGCGGCCGACGCTGCTGGAAGCCATGCGCACGGACATCACCGCGTTCGCCGCGTCGGACGCGTTCCGCAAGCGCACGACGTTCGTGACGTGCGTGCAGGAGATGCTGCAGTCGGACCAGGGCGACGTCGCGCTGCGGAGCGCGACATTCTGGTCGACGCTCTCACAGCTATGCCGGGACCCAATCGTGGACGTGCGCATACGCGTCGCGCGACTGTTGGGTTTGATTTCCGGTGAGTACATCAGCGTTCCCTGCATCCCTCTCGTCATCCCCCGCCTGCCGTCATATCGTGGTTTCTGATTGGCCGATCCGCCCATTCACAGACAAGTTCAGCCGCGATGATAGCGACATTGCGGCGCGCACGGCTGCCCTCGCGCAGGAGCTCGCGCGGGACGCCTCCCACGAGGTGCGCGCGTTCGCCACCGCGGTCCTCGCCGGCCCCGGCGCCTCGGTGAGCACGCCGACGCGCTCGACCGCGCCGCCGCTCCCGTCGCGCATCGGGAACACGAAGAGCGCCACGACGTTCTCGCGCCCACCGCCGCCCAGCCCGAACAGCTGAGCCCCGTCACTGCCCCGGGTGCGGATGGTTTCCCCTCGCGGCCGCCGCGCAATGCGCATGACCGCCTCCCTCCGCGGACGGGTCGGCCGCTGCACCGTGCGCGCCGTCCACCGAAGCGTGGACGGGCGCGAAGCAGCGGACGTGGGTCGGCTCCCAGCCCGAAGGTCTGGCCCGCGGCGTGTGCACGCGTCGCCGACGTCATATGTCCGGGCGAGCTTCCACGTCGCGCGTTACGGCGCTGCGTGCGTGCGGACGCGAGGCCGCGCTAGGGCCCGTCTCCGTCGGTCAGCAGACCCGCGGCGCACGCTCCCGCTGCCCACTTATCGCGCGTGCTTCCATGCAGCAGTGTCATTATCGCCGCCACCGCCGCGCTGCTGCTGCTACCCCCGCCGTCGTCGTACTGCTTGTCTCTGTTCTCGCCTGCCTGCCTGCCTGCCCGTCCCGACCCAGTCCTGTGTTCTGTCTATCGTATCATATTCCCGGCTCCTCCATCTTCTCTCGCAACGCCCGCCGACTCGTTCATGCTGTATCACTACGTACATACATACACCACACAATACATACACCCGAGCCTTGTTTTTAGCGTAGCATCAGGTATTCTCTCCATTGAAAAATAATTGACGGAAGCACTGTGCGCGGCCGCCGTGTGTCGCGCTATTCAGCGTTCTGCGCTCATGAGGCTCGCGCGCGATCGGGTTCGCACCTTCGCACCCGCAGATCGGGAGCCAATGGCGGTGTGTTGCGTATGTGCGGGCAAGCGTGGTATGGTCACGCTGACCTCACTAAGGAGACCGTCGTTACACGCGGCGGCTCTCTGTTTCGCTCTACCATCTCGCCTCAATGCCCTCCTCGCCTCCTACCTGCTTCACGAAGAACGAAAGTCTCGCATTCTGCGAGCGGCGTGCTTTCCTTCTCGCGAACTTCAAAAGCCCCAACGACGGAGCTGTCAGTCACACCGTGACGCCACTCTAGGGTTAGGGCTTACACGCGCTTTCCTGACACGTGCCCTTATGGGGACAATAGGCAAGTGACGTGAATGGGGAAGCGCCCGCTGACGGAGCGCCGGCGCGCTGATTGTCAGATGGCGGCGGGAGGCCTTTGTTCTGGGTATCGAGCGAGCGTGCATAATGGCACACGCTTTGTACGCGCGCGCGGATGCAGTCCGCACCGTGCATCGTTAGGTGAAGCGTCGGTGGCTTTGAGACAAGGGCGGACGCGCTTGCCTGGTGCTTGACTCTCTGGGTCTCTCTTCCAACTCCCTCCGATCTTCCTTCCTGGATCCCTGGGCCTCTCGGTGCGCACTCGAGCATTCCTCGGCGGCGACTCCTCCTCCTCCATTCTAGGCGTCCTCCTGCGGCGGCGCTGTGCTCTGCGAGCATTCTTGACATTGGGACGATCGCGACGGGTCTGCGGTCGTGACGGTCTCCTGGCGGACCGCCCCCCTCGTTTCTCTTCTCTTCCTCGCATACCTGCGAGCAGCGCATACGGACGCGTGCTATCTTCAAGTCGCTTGCGCTGTCGCCATTTCCTGCTGCTGAACTATCCTGTTACACCCCTTACGAGCGCGAGCCACGGTCGTATGAAGGCATGGAGTTTGGTCGCGCGTTCTTCAAGGTCCGGACGATCTCGTTCCGTGAGTGGTTTTACGCGCGTTTTGGATGCGTCCACTGCTACGGGATGTACTGACCTGCGGCGGCGGCAGTGGTTACGACGCTCATCAGTCTGCTGTGGACGAGCCTGCTCTCGGTGGAGGTGTTTATTCTGTACGACCAGTCGGATTCGTCCCAAAGTACGTCGGAGTTTTTGCTCAAATGAGGCGGTTCGTTGACCGAAGCGTGCTCTTTGCAGGGAATTTCGTCGGGGTGCTTATATTCATCAACGCGCTTACGGCTATACTACTGCCCGCTTTGTGAGTTGCGGCGGATAGGACGCGCGAAAGTGGCGGCGCTGACGGCCTTTGTAGGCTTATTGTACAATTCCGTCCGTGGCTCGACGCCGCGCGACTGCTCTTCCTCTTGCTGGCCAACTTTGGTACGTTCTCGTGTGCGTCATGGTGCCACACTTCCATAACGCGTTGAACCCGTGCAGGCATTGCTGGGCTGTTCTCCGCACAAAACTCGTCCTTCGAGTGTCCCATTCAAGGTAAATACCCATATCATCACCTCCTCTCGCGAGTGAAATGCTGACGCTAGTCGCCACGATAGATGCCGAGAACAAAGTCTGTCGCTCGGTCAACCTTGCGATCATGATATGTAGCTGGGTTGTGCCCGCGCTACGTACGTTTACACTCACATTAACCCCGCGTATCTCCACTCACATACTCTTTCATTAGTTGTCTGGTATTCTACCTTCCTCGCCGCCATGTACTACTGGCGGAGGGACCACCCGCCAATGGACAGCCCGGAGAAGCGGCTGTCGGACCTCCCCATCATGGTGCCTTCGCGGCGCCCCTCGCTCAGGCGTCCATCACTCACCCCCATTACGCCCATCCGACCAGCTCCAACCCGAACCTCCCAGCCTGCCAGCCAAGCGTCACGCCCGTCCTGGCTGGCACAACCTCCCGCGACACCTGTAGCATCGTCTTCACGAACACCGCCACAGCTCACTGTGTCTACCAACCTCTTGTACGACCCTAGTGGCTCCTCTTACTCTTCTCCGAGGTCTTCAGGAAGGCTCTCCAAACCTGCACCGCCTTTGTATTGATGTCCCGATGTGTAATTTGTATTTTGGTCCGTAGATGCTGTATTCGTAGACCCCTGCTGCTTTCTCGTCCAGCCTCGAGCCTTGGGCACATCTCCCATCAATTATCCATGACGCAGATAGATTGCACGAGTCGGATGTCGGGGGTGACAAGCTTGACCAGCCATCAACAGACGGCGATGTCTCGCCCGTCGTGCGGCCTGCCCGTGGTACGGCCGATGGGCGCCACCGCATTATTTATGCACAGTCGTCCGCGCCACGTGCGAATCCGGATTCTTTCTGCTGGCCTTCGCCTTCCACGAACTCTAGCTATAGCTGGCCTGTTCGACGGCTCAACCCACTCCATGTCCTAGCGCCCCGTCTGCTGCTCTGAACTACACTACACTCTGTCGTCCTTCGTGCGCTGGTAATTGAGAATACGACCCCCCGTGATTTCGGAGACACATAGGCGCCATTATGTCTGCTCAATGGGAGGCTACGCGGGTGAAGGTGCGTCATAGTCATTGGCACAATAATCCTCAATGCTAGACGTTTAATGCGTCGCGGTAGGCCCAGCTGCGGCTCACCGCGCAAAGGCTTGGGCAAATGCAAGACCGCATGGAGTCGCAAGCGCAAATTACTCAGCGGGACATCGCTACGCTGCTGCAGCAGGGGAACATCGCACTGGCGCGCGCGAAGGCGCAGAAGCAGATGAGAGAGGACGTCCAGGGCAACCTCATGCAGATGATGGAGATGCACCTCGGTGTCATTCTCGGACACCTGAACGAAATTGAACGAAGGTGCGCGGAGTGTGGCCCCTACGCCAGACGTGCCGCTCACGGCCGTGTGCAGCGACATGCCCAGCCCCATTGTAATCGAGGCGGCGTCAAGTATCATATATGCGGGTCTGAAGATTGAGTCGAAAGGTTGGGGCGGGTCCACCCTGCTGCTCCTGTGCCTGCTAACCCGTGCCGGTGCCGTGCAGACCTCCACCAAATCCGGGACTTCCTCATACGCGCTCTCGGGCCTGACTTCACGCGTTCCGCCGTCGAAAACCGGGACAGCTACGTGTCGTCCAAGGTGCGCTCCTCCCTCGCTTCCGTCCGACGTGCCTGACCAGGGGGATAGGTCCTTCGTGCCGTTGCCGCTCCACCGCCCACGGCTGCGGAGTTGGACATGTACCTGTATAACACAGCGCGGACATATCATGTTCCGTGGCTTCCCGACCTATCACCGCAGCAGAAGTAAGTGCAGACATGTTTCTGACCCAAGAATATGCTAATGTTACTATTCAGGGTGAACATACTGTCGTCTATTCTGGATCCTGAGATTGCTGGTACAGTTGAGCTGCCCCGATTGCGTTCTTTGTCTGCTCATGGTATGTGGCGCGGAGTCTACGACCTGCATAATCCCGTTAACCGACTTTCAGGTCTTCCTTCTCATCCCCCCTGGCTACGCCCCCGGGTATGGAAGTAAGTAGTTTCTTAAGATGGATTCGGCCGCTTATACTAAACGCGGGATAGATTGCTTCTTGGCACGTTGCCGGCCGACAAGTCCAGTTGGAGTAAGGAGTTTCGTCAGCAGAGGGAGAATTACTACGTCAGTTTTTCTTCGTACCTTCGTGCTATGCCTTGGCTAAGACCAGAACCACGTTCTAGGATCTCGTCCGACGATTATTGGAACCTCTCGCCGCTCTCCCCGAAACAACCGAGCCTCTTTCGTCCACAGACCAGGCAATTGTAGATGTCTCAAACGAGCTGTCAACAGTGCCGCGCAGTCTCATGGCGTCATTGGAGGACGAACCCGAGCCTTGTTCACGGTGTCCGTTTGATGACACCGCGCCTGAGGATATTCATATATCCTGCGCCGGCAACATCGAGTCTCGGCTCCGGATTATCCGCTCCAAGGACTCAGGAGCGGATTCCCCGTCTTCTGGTGATGTTCCCGAAATTCGCCTCGATACTTCGGCGGAACTCCTGGATACCACGCCCGAAGTGCGCTTGGAGGAGGCGTCGCCGACGAAGAACAGGGCGAGTGACCAGGGTGACAAGGAGACTCCCGAGATATCCTTGTCCATTCCCGACTCCCCAACGTCGACGCACTCTGGTTTGTCCACCACCCTACTTCCCTCAAGGGCGTACAGTGCTGTTGGTGCACACCCCAAACACTATTCAGCGCTCCTCCGGCTTCTGTACATCCACTCTCGCCTCAACCCCGCCAATCGCTCCCCTCAGATTGCTTCTCTGCTAGTCCCAATCTATGCCGCGCTCGTGGAAGAAGTTGACGACGCGGATGTTCCTCACGTGGAGGCAGACGCGTTCTGGGTCTTCGAGTCCATGGTCGGCGAGTTTGCGGAGCTAGAGGACGAGCAGAACGGCGCAGTCTGGGTTCAGAAGCTGAGCGAGCGTCTGCGGTGGGCGGACGCGGAACTCGCTGACGATATGGTAAGTCACGGCATATATCAATTATTGCCATATCTCAACATTTTCCGCAGGCCACTAAGGGACTCGACCCGGGACTTCCGCACTACTCTTTGTGAGTCCAACATCGTCTAGCCAGCATTCACAATTGCTGATTTCTCCACGCAGCCGATGGTTAATTCCCCTCCTCACCCACACGCTTCCCCTACCTGCTGTGTTGATGGTTTGGGACGCGCTCTTCTCTCAGCCTATGAGAGAGCGCGATGCGAACCCGAAGTTGGACTACCTCATGGACGTATGTACCAGCATGTTATTATGTGCTCGTGCGACGCTGTTACAGTGAGTCGCTGTTTCCTTTTGCCACGACTGCCGACGAGTTACTCAGGCTTCCACTCAGATTGGGTAGAGGACATCGGAAGTCGCAGAACCTTTGGTCAGACGAAGTCGCTGCTATCCCTTCCACGGCTTTCGGGGAACGAGAACTGGAGGAAGCATTCATCGAGGGGATGACGTTCCTCCAGAACTACCCCTTGGACGCTGTTGGCGGCATCGAGAAAGTACTGCAGACCGCGTTCGACCTTGCTGCTCAACGCGAAGCTTCGGCGAACGCAGCCAAAGCCGGATCTACCGTCGGTCTCGGAGCGCGTCTTCGGGATACAGTCTGGAAAGGTATCTCAAGTCTTGAGTCTCACCCGGAAGAGGAGTACACAAGCGAAGAAGATATCTCTGACGAGGAGGAACACGAGAAGCCAGCTCAGGGCAACGGCTCGACTCTGACCTCGCGCTTGGCGAACACCGTATGGCGCGGAATCACGAACCAGAGTGCGATGGATTCTCCCTCCCCTTCGCCAAGTCCGGCTTCGTCCCCTCTCCCGTCGTCCCACCCCTCCCTCATGCAGACTTCCCAGTCTGCGCCTGCCGTCCCGCCGAAAGACACCGTCGTGAACGCTGCCGCTCGTGGCAGGTCTATGCTTTTCGGGTACGCGGAAAAGTTGAAGGAGTCTGATGCCGCGGCTACGCTAGCCAAAGTGAGCACCAACTGGCGGGTGAAAGCCCTCGATGCTTGGACAAGGCGAGGAAACGAGCCGCCTCCAAACACTCTGGCTCCTCCTACTTCACAATCTGCTCCCTCGATGTCCAGCCAAGACCACGGGCGTAGCATTTCGCTCACCGCTATTCAAACGTCTTTCAGGTCTGGAGACGATAACAAACGCGGCTCACTCCCAGTAATCGACAGGTCAGAAGCCTACTCGCCCCCTCCCAGGCCTCCTTTCTTCCGACCTGTGAGGGATAGCATCTTTGTTGCCTCACCCGTCAGCCGCAGCGGAAATGGTTCCCCCGTCTCGGACACGGGCTCAATGACCAAAGAGAGTCTGCGGGCTTCGCTATCGAACTACAAGATGTCGGACTCCACGCCTAACCGCACAAGCACTGGCCCGCGGCCCCTGCTGCTGAGCTCAAATACGCTGATGACCGGCGGGACTGGTCGCTCTCCTATCTCCCCAGTGGCAGATTCCCGTTGGGCAGAGTCGGTGCGCTCGACGCGGTCCTCGGTTGATAATCACCGCGCGTCGCAGTCGTCGATTTCCTCGCTTTCTCCCTCGGAGCCGTTCCGTGCACGAAGGGCAGAAAACCGGTCGGACTGGGAATCTGACACCGGCAGTGTGAGCAGAATCGTCCCGATCCACCGCAAGTCGCCTTCGCCCATGGCGAGGACACCCAGGGTATCAAGGCGTGAGGAGTCCATCTCTTCAGTGAGCCCGCCGACGCCGCCCAACGTTTCTCGTCGGTTTTCGACTGAAGATTCGGCACCGGAGGCGCCGCCGCGGAGTCCCGGCGGTTGGACTCGAGTCGATGTTCCGGACTCACCGACCACCAACTCATCCCCGCCCCCCACCAGTCCGCCTGCGCCTAGCAGCCTGCGGATCAACACCGACTTCCAAGTCGCGCAGCCTGCATCGCACCATCAACAAGGCTCTGTAACACTGAACGACGACGTCACGTTCGGGTCTTCGGCAGCTGAGGGCAAACTCTCGCGGCGAAGTGCGACGATCTCCCGACTCCACCGCGACTCGAACGACTTCTCAGAATCGTCTGCGACCGAGCCCTCCCCTCCGACCCCGCACATCCGCAAGAAACGCATCCCGAACCGGCTTCAGTCTCTGCGCCATTCGAAGCTTTCGATGGACGAGCCCCCGCCACCGCTTCCGACGAACAACAGCCTGTTGGTGATTGACGCGCCTGGAGATCAGGAGGCTGAGCCTGCGAAGACGCCTCGGGCGGGCAGCTTCGACCAGGAGACCACCGCACCCCCCTCTCCGCGCTCTAGACGTACAAGGAAGACCTCCACGGAAGGCCGGACGCGCAAGCTGTCGAACGAGAGCAGGAGGAAGGTCTCCGCTGAGCGCGAGACGAAGCACAAGCGCGAGAGTGCTGCTGTCGAAGGCGACGATGAAGGGTATGGCGAGCTGTTGAGCGCGTACGAGAGCGAGGATGCCGCGTAGGGTGTTTCGTGTCCGCACCTATCATCTTGATGACCATTAATGCAGTAATACGCGTGAACGACTATTTATTGGTCTCTTTTTCGCTATCTGTCGAATCCAATCTACTGCTATGTATCTGGGCACGTTCGCTTTCTCCGCGCATAGCCTCTTGAACACCGCGGTATACTTCCAACAGGATTGGAAAACGGGGAAGAATGTTCTACGGGAGGATCAATAGAAGGCCTCCACCGCAACATTTGAATATTACCAACCTCGAAGGCAACGTCCAACTTCAGTGTGCCCTGGGGATTGCGATTCATCGCTACGAGATAATAACGGACGTCCCAACCCCGTAGACCCTCATTGATGAGGAAGTCTTCCAGCGACGACCAGGGTATGAATCTGCGCGCCGTGAAGAGTGGGAATCTAGCGGGTCCCCGGTGGGTTTCCAACTGGATTCCTAGGGAAGGTAGAACGATGACTGACTCTGAGAGTGACCCGTCAGACGATCCTATCTTGTGAAATGAACCACAATACATACCCCATACAACCTGTGTTGCCCGACTATAAACGTAGAAGAGTAGTAGCATGGCCAAAGCAATACCCCATAGTGATCCGGAAGCTATCTACAGGGTCCTCAGTACATGGATCCGGATAATTTGGCATCTAGACCTACCACACGCCAAAAATATGCTACGCCAAACATCAGGATAACATCAACCCCAAATGCCGGAAACCTCGCCCGATTCTTGGCGGTCTCCACGCGGTACTCTAGCCATCCCGGGTGTTCAAGCAAGGATAATTCAGGCCATTTCTTCAATGGAGCAGTGCGTTGCATGCATTGGATTCCTGGAAGGGTAGATTGTCGTCTTCGAGCTTCCTAGAGATGGTGAACGAATCCAATGAGCAAACCGCCAGAGTCGCTGGCAGAAACACATTGGGCGCTTAATATAACACCGCCACCGTTGATATGTTCTTCTCGAGTGGGAGTGGAGGAGGCTTCCTGTGCTGCTACCACGATACAAATTTGACAGGACTCGTAATATCTGTTGACCCTGCATAATGTCTACCGCTGCCAGTCATCATTGAAAGGTAAACAGGCTTTCTGCCTACAAAGCAATCGTGGCGAGTGCTTATTGATGGTCAGGTGAGCCGCGACGTCAAGTACTAGCGGTTGTGTTTCCAGGCCACAAGCAGCTGAATTCGATATGGCCTAAAGGCATTGGAGCCGCTAATATTCATACAATCAGATGATTCTCTATACCAGCCAAGATGATTCAAGTTCCCGAGTCAGCCACTGACATTCGCGAGGCGTCTACACACAGTCTCGATCGCAACCATGGCCCGAAGCTTAGGCTGACACCAGAAAAATCAGTCGTGGTCAGCCTCATGCCATAGCGCGGTGTCTATATATATGCATGTGGCTTGAGGAACGACACTGCCTACGTCCACCACTGCTAACGGCTGAGCCGCATCTTCCTCGTTGCCAAACTCTTATCTTTGGACCCTCCTCCACTCTCTCAACGCGCAATGGTCTTGACGGCCGTAGGCTTCACTTCAATACTTCATTCTCTGGGTCTCATGCAGGGGACGTTCAAACCTACACCCAGCACACTCCAGCGCAGCCATTCTCATTCCCAGACCAAGGTGACATCCCCTGGCAGCTCGAATCTTGGATCCAACTTCCAGTCGCAAGGGACGGGGAGCCTCTCAGCTACAGCAAATAACCCCGCGGAATGCAGCGCTCAGCCTTACGACGCGCTTGATCTCGGCGAGCAGTTGTTCGCGCCTTTCGATCAGGCTAAGGCGAACGTCTACCGCTATCGCCAACAACAGTCAGTCAACTTGGGATCATGGTCAGTCCAAGCGTGTCTACATAACCTACGCATTCACTGATGAAATGGTGTAGGTTTACGCATGAACAATGGATGACGCCATCTCTATTCACTTGTGCTGCCGGGAACCAGATATCTGAGCTTGACATTGCCAGTGGCTGGGGTTCGACTGATGGCGCTCGCTCTGTACTTGAACGACACTGGGACACCTTCGTCGACGCATCAGACTTCCAGTATCTCGCGAGTATTGGGATCAACACAGTCAGGCTTCCGATAGGCTACTGGACGCTCGGGCCTGCGTTCTGTCAGGGTACTCCTTTCGAGCCGTTCGCGGATGTCTACCAGAACTCTTGGAGCCGCGTCATTCACGCAATCAACTTGGCCTTCAATTCTGGTCTGGGTGTCCTTGTGGATCTACATGGCGCTCCAGGCAGCCAGAATGGCCAGCCGCATTCAGGTATCTCGGACGGCAAGACCGGCCTCTTCGGCGACGATTGGTACATCAACAAGACGATGGCCGTATTGACGCATCTCACGGATCAGCTTGCGAACGTCACCAACGTTGTAGGTATTCAAATCCTGAACGAGCCACAGAATGCACCCAGCCTTCCAGACTTCTGTAAGCACATCGACGAGCAGCAAGGGATGTTTATCTAACAACAACGCACAGACTCGCAAGCTATCTCGACTATGCGACAAGTCAGCCCAGCTGCCCAAGCACTTCCGCTCTATATCCACGATGGATTCAACCTGGAGCAATATAGCGACTTTGTGGCAAACCGATCGGACTTCGTCGTACAAGATCATCACTCCTACTTTGTCTTCACCCCGACCGACGCAGCCGAACCCGCATCTCAACACACAAAAGATATCCAGGGCTCAATGTCCGACTCGCTTGGAGCTGCATCGGACCGCCAACGGAGAAACCTTGTCGTTGACGAGTTCTCTTGCGCACTCACCGAGCAAAGCTTAGCGGATGAATCGGATCCGGACACCGCGCGTAGGACGTTCTGTACGGGACAGATGGAAATCTATCAAAACGAAACGGCAGGGTGGGCATTCTGGGGTATGTCTCCCGCGCAGTGGAATCTCGTTACGGCACTAACGTACTCTGGTAGCGTACAACAAGGAGGACTGTCTTGATGACCCCGGATGGTGCTTCAAAGCGGCAGTGGGCACTAGCCTCCCATCGTCTTTCTTCACTTACGGCAAAGGTCCCCTCGCCGATCCATCCCGCCTTCCCGCTCTTGCCGACATGGTAGCTGACATGAACGCACCGACCCATGAAGACATGGCGGCCACCCGGTACCCTTCCGCAACAAACGGCTATTCGGCGGCCAACACGGGAACCCCGGAAGTCGGCCTGTTCCCGGTCAGCAGGAGAAGCAGGCACCGGTCTCGCCGTAGCCAGAAGGTTTCGAATCGCCCAACAACAGCACCCGGCCGACGGGATACAGCCGAACAACTTCCCTCGGACCCATCTCAACGCGCAATTTCGAAAGGCTACTCGGACGGCTTTCTGACGGCCAAGATCTTTGCCTTGTACGGGATGTCGAAGCTCGGCTTCACGGGCCAGTACATTGCTGACAGCATCTCTCACCTGGGACCAGCAATAATCACTCCTGGAACAGAACATTACTACGGACAGTGGTTCATGGAGGGCCTGACGGATGGGGAAGCTTTGATTACCGCTTCTGTGAATAATTCTCCCACCTCCTGATGTACATACGCGCTTCCTTGTGACACATTTTCTACACGTTTTGTGGACTGAGTCAATACAGCCAACGGCGAGAGCGGCCTGGTTCACGTACCCTTTCACACTGTATCCGATAGACCTCCCACACTTCGTCGGTTAGGACAAGCGACTACCAAGTCCGAATTTACGTGCCCATCGGCAGGCGGGGCCGGATTCTGAAATGAAGGACAGTCAACCTGACAACCTTGCGCGGATAGAAAGACAAGCGCGAGGGAGGGAGGTCCATGTACTCTCATTACAAGGCTTCTGTTCCACGATCTGCGTTGTCCTGAGAAAGTATCAACTCGTGCTGCTCACTTGTCGCATGCCAGTATCTCCTGGATATGTCCCATCCTTTGTCTACCGCATGCCCACTTTAGATACTAATTCAAAACAACATACCTCATCCTCGTGTCCCCGTGTGTTGGGGGTCTTCGCGCATCACTGCAGCTGCGCCGTCAAAGCTCCGTTTGCACTTCTCAATGGAGAAGTGGTACTCAGTAGCCGCCGGCCCCACAGACCGACGGAGTCCGAGCGCCCCGCGGTGGTGCAAAAAGAGATAGATCAAGCTTCGTGTTGCCAGCGCAGAGGAAGCTTGTTGAAGCGAATAAAAGAGCCTTCTGCGAACCTGTCGCCACTATGACCATCAACACCCGGTACGCGGCGCACACGTGGGCGGTTATGTGTCCTCGTTCAACGAAGATCTAGGGTAGAGATGTGGCGCACATCCCGGACAATTCAGAATACCTTCTTCGATGGGCAGTCATTCTTATCCCAAGTCCGGGGGGGGGGGGCATGAGGCACGACACGTAAACCAGTGTCTGACCTCGGAGCTGTGTCGTGTGACACATCGGGGGTCTGGGTAGAGATAGAACTTGTAGGGGTTGTGGTTTACCAGGCGATGAGGCCCATTGACATCAAGTAAACCAACACTCATAGACCCTCCACGCACCTACTCACGGGGTCGAAGATATATTTGAAGTCTGTCTCAAAAGCAAGGAGACGAGAGCTCAAGTCCAGTAGGTCCGAGTCTGGGGGCCCGGGGTCACGGGCGTTGAATGCACGCGTCCGATAGTGTGTTGCTTCGAGATGATGACAGAGGTGGTGCGTTGAGGCGAGCCTGTCGAGGTGGATGAGAACAACATAGTACTCAGGCTACTAGTACTACTACTACTACTTGTGCAGTGTTGGCACCATCGACTCGATGGTTGAAGCCTTTCGCCTAATTAGGATGGCCGGCCAGTGCCGCAAAGCCACGTGCGCGAGGTAATTTCGAGTGAGCAGGCTGTCGCGGAAGGTCGTAGTGCACCCTTGCCTCTGCTCGCTATCGCCGACGGTGCACACTCGGTCTTTATACTCTCTTATCTGCGTTGACCGCCTTGAAGCTTTTACGAATGACCTGCTGAACCTTTGCTATCGCCATTTCCAAGCTGTCTGGTCAACTCGACCACCATGCATCACGCGCACCGCTCTCTCCGGATTGCGCGTTCCAGTATTCGTGCGTCTTCCTCGTCGGCGCAAGCTTTGGTATGTAACCAATGATGTCTGTAAACACGAAGCAACCTCACGACAACATTCAGCAGCCGAAGCTACCGTCTGACGAGCAGCGCGGCCTCAATGTTCCCCGCACCCGAAGCTGGAGTGCCCCTAGTGCAGGTCCATCTAGTGCCAAGAATACGGGTCTTAGTACGCCGCAAAAACGCAGCTGGGCGCGGCCTGCACCACCGCAAAATGCAACACCACCAGGATTGGCTGATGTTCCTGAACCCGTCCGCTCTCGCGCCGACCAAGACCGTGGCATTCGGGATCTCCCACCACATCACAGGGACGGTCAGAATCGACGGAACTCCGCGGCTCAGCAGGGGCAGAGAGGGGGTCAGCGTTCGAACCAGTCATGGTCACGAGGTAGCAAGGTGGACCCCACCCTCCGAGTACTCGACAGCATTCTACGCACAGATCGAATCCAGGAGGCGTCGGACGCGTTGGCGGAAGAACAGAGTCGCAAGGAAGAAGCACAGAATCGGAAAGACGAGGGACAGGGTTCACAGAGTGCTCTCCCCAAAGCGGGGCAAGCTACAGCATCGACCTGGTCAGCTCCTACCATCCCCGACGACGAGAATGATTCACGAGGGTCGAGGCGCGGCGAACGGGGTAAACGCTCTCACTACAAAGAGCGAGGTTCGCTCATGTCTCGTCTGAAAGACGAGGTAGTGGTTTCAAACAAGACCCGCATCTCCAGCTCTCGAACGGCTACCAAGGAGAAAGAGAACAAGAAGGCCTCTAAACCTGCCAAGGCCGTCAACGTTGATGTCTTCATTCCCAGTATTGTCACTGTAGGAAACTTAGCTAAATTGTTGAACGTTCGATTAGGTACGCAGGATAGACGGCTAACAAACATTCTCCTATTGACATTGCTGTAAGATGTTTTGCGACGCACCATGATCAGAACTGGGATGGAGGCTGAGGCCTCGTATGACCATAGTACGTCCCGCTGGGCTAACGGCAAAGAACCTCACTGACACCTTGCGAAGTGCTTACTTCTGAATATGCATCACTCCTTGCCATGGAGTTTAGGCGTAATCCTATCGTCAACGACGAGGCTGCGTTTGATTTATACTCACCGTGAGCTAAAGCTCTTTCTCACAAGTTATATCTACTAAACGCCTAGCTATCAGGGTACCTCACCCCGATCCTGCCAAACTATCCGAACGTCCACCAGTCGTGACGATCATGGGGCACGTCGACCACGGTAAAACAACATTGTTGGATACCCTCCGATCTACTTCTGTCGCCAAGGGCGAAGCCGGTGGAATCACCCAACACATCGGCGCCTTCTCCGTGCCCGTACCCGTCAGCGGCAACTCATCAGAACCTATGCGAACGATCACGTTCTTGGATACGCCTGGCCATGCAGCGTTCTCCGCCATGCGCGCTCGTGGCGCGAGCGTCACGGATGTCGTGGTGTTAGTAGTTGCCGCGGATGACGGCATCATGCCCCAGACTCGGGAAGTTCTCAATCTCGTAAAGAATTCGAAGGTCAGTTTAGTTGTAGCCATCAACAAGTGTGACAAGCCCGGCGTCGATGTTGTGAGTTGCACCAGCACACTATCGCTTAATTTGTGTCACTAAGCAGATCTCATAGTCGCAAGTTGAACATGCTCTTCTCAGCGAGGGTGTTCAGCTGGAAACATTTGGCGGCGACATACCTGTCGTCCACGTTTCAGGTCTCACTGGCCAAGGCTTAGACCAACTCGTCGAGACTATCTCCGTTCTGGCAGAGATGCAGGATCTGCGAGCAGAGCGCGAGGGTACTCTACAAGGTTACGTTTTGGAGTCCAAGGTCGCGAAGGGTCTTGGGTAAGTTGTGCAGTTGTGCCTACGTACGCTTGACAAGCACTTACTTACGTTGTTGTTGGCGACAGGCCCGTCGGCACCGTCCTCGTTCTGCGCGGATGCCTCAGGCCTGGCCAGCACATCATTTGCGGCGTAGCCTCCGCGAAGGTGCGCGTGATGAACGACCACAACGGCAAGCCGGTGAAGGTCGCCTACCCAGGCATGGCCGTCACGGTGTCCGGTTGGAAGGAGCTTCCCAATGCCGGCGACGAAGTGTTAACGGGCGCGGAGGCCGACGTCAAGAAGGCCGTCATTAATCGTGTCCGCAAAGCAGAGATCGAGGCGTCCCTTACCGACCTAGAAGCGATCAACGAGCAGCGCCGCTCGGATCGCGAGCAGCGGGGAGCTGTCGAGGATGGACAGGAGGAGAAGGTGCAGGTGCCTGAGGGACCCAAGGAGCTTCGTCTGATCATCAAGGGCGACGTCAGTGGGTCTGTGGAAGCTGTCCGAGGCGCCATTGAAAGCATCGGCAACGACGTCGCAAAGGTCAAGGTGGTTTCAACCGGCGTTGGAGATGTGGCCGACTCTGACGTTTTGCGGGCGAAAACTGCCGGAGGTAAACCACATCCATACGGCTTGAGGAGTATTCGCTAATCACAGCTAAAGGTACGATCATTGCGTTCAACGTCAAGGTCCCCCGCCCCGTGGAGTCGGAGGCCAACTCGCAGCATGTTCCGATTCTCACATCCTCTATCATCTACAAGCTCATTGACGATGTGACCACGCGGGTAATCGGGCTCCTCCCACCTGTGATCGAGAAACGCGTCTCGGGAGAGGCCACTGTTTTGGCTCTGTTCGACATCCATGTCAAGGGCAAGAAGACGACTCAGGTCGGCGGTTGTCGCGTATCGAACGGCGTCATCGCGAAGAGCAAGCTTGCCCGGGTGGTGCGCAACGGCCAGGTCATTCACGAAGGTAGAGCATGGCACGCACCATTGTGGCGGCTTTGGCTTACGGTTCTCGAGCGTAGGTCGGCTGGACACGCTAAAACAGCACAAGGCCGACGTAATGGAGATCAGCAAGGGCAACGAGTGCGGCCTGAACCTTGCCGACTTCAACGACCTCCGCGTGGGCGACACCATCGAGATGTACGAGGAGATTGAGCTCCCCGGCACCCTCTAATAGTATTCCCGTATAATCCAACTGCATGTGCGCATATGCCTAGACAGTACCACTAGACCACATTTTATTATGCTGTTACTACATACACACTGCTCCCCTACAACACATTCATTCTTAGTCTGCGAGCACGAGCTCATGGACGTGCACGGTTCACATCGTCCAGAACAAGCTCCTTCGCGCCAATCGTACCTGTACGTCCTCCGACACCGAATGTAAAGTTGATGTTCCCCAGGTCCCGATCCGTCTTCTCGAGGAGCGTCCAGCTTCGAGTGTCTTGCTTCTTGAGCCTGAGCTCGAGCTGACAAGGAGCAGGATATTTGTCGGTACGAGCTCAAACGTACTACACGCATGGACGGTGGCACGCTTACCTTCGTGCCGTAGAATTTGTAGGACGACTCTTCGGGGTTGACGGGTGCCCAAAGATTCAGCGTTTTCCGGAATCGTTTCTTCGCGGGGAGATAGAGGTCAAGGAATACCTTCGTCGATGAACGTCAGGAAGCATACAAATGACGCGGGAGCGCGGGGAGCCTACCTGCTCCGCTTCGATCTTCACAGTGCTGGCGCTTGCATCTGCCTGCTTAGCAAACACAGACGCGTGCACCTCCGCGGGTGTCTGGTAGTGGTCTATACGGCATTCTGTGAACTGCTCTTCTTGCTATGGTGGGATCCCGGTGAGACCATGTGCGTCGTGCGTGTGGGCAGTCACACTGACCGGATCGGCTTTCTGCTTGGGCACGAAGACATGCCGCCCGGTTTTGCAACCCTCGATCTTCAGAAACTCATCGAACTCGAGCACGCGGCGTTTGCAGCAGAGATAGCCCTGTGACGGCCGGGTTACCGGACAGGCCGCTCCGAGTCATGCGTCTCGCATACCTTGCTGCCCTCGTGGAAGATCGGCTGTGTGCACACGTCAATTCGTGTAATTCGCGCTCACTTTGGGATGGGGACTCACAGGCTTCGGGTGGTACGTGCACTCGGCCGCCGCACCACCCTCTCGGCGGTGCAGGTCGTCGTTCTCGTACGTCACATTGCAGCCGTTATGACGGCACGTTGTCCCTACAGGCACGGACGCGGCCGGGTCGTCTTCCTCCTCCTCGACCTTTGGTGCAGGGGCAGGTTCCGAGGGTGCCGTGGGGCGCAAGGGGGCCCCTGCAGGCGCGGAGGAGTATGTCTCCGTGCCGGCTGCAGACGATGTCATTTTGAGCTCTACCTGGGGGGCTGGCTGAGGCTTGGGCGCGGTTGCGGGCGCTTCGTCAGTATGCTGGCCCTTGGCACATCCCTAAACGTGCACATGTGGTCAGGGAACTATGGACACGCGGCACCGTAGGAGAGAGCATACCGGAATCTTCATGAAGTCGTCAAAGTCGAGAACAGGCTTGTTCACGTTCGAGCAGCACGACCACGACTTTGATCCTTCGTGAAAGACGGGCGCGCCGGGATGATATGTGCAGCTTTCAGAGCCGTTAGTCTCGGGGCTGAAGTCTTGGCCGCATCCCTTATGTGTGCAGCGGACCATGGCGGGTATACGTCTGACGTCGTTGCTGTGATTCTGTATGTCTTCAAGGCGAAGTGGCGGTGGAAGAGGCGAACGCGCACGATGGCGGTATTTACGGCGAGCGGGGAGATGGAAGAGGCAATCGTGATCGAACTTGCCAGAAATTAAAATGTGAGTTCTATCAAGTAAGCAGTTAACAGTGATATAAGTATAATATGGATTACGTACGTATACTCACAAACCTGACAGGGTCACAAAGAAAGCTACCCGACTCTTGACTCTGAACTAGCAGGTATCAGCACCTTCCATGGCAGTCAGTACTTCAGTAGGGGCTCTTGTAGGCTCTTGCAGGCTCCGATTGCTCACGTAAACACATTGCAGATCCACCCTTGGACGGTGGAAGCCAGCAGGCCTCAAAAGCTTAAGCACCCTGGACGTCGACCGCCCGCCGCCCATACTTCGAAGAAGTTTCAGCACAGCGCCAGCGTCGCACAGACATATCCTTCTGATCGTTTCACCCATGACCTGTACCAGAGCCCTGAGGCGTCGGTGCCTCAAGGCCTCAATATTCAGCCCACGAAGACCTCTTTGCAAGTAAGTCCGAGTCGGCATTCGTTTCCAGGGCCAATGCTGAGCAACGTGAATATGATATCGATTTTGACGAATTGACTGCAGTACATTCCCGCCGGACCAATCGAGTAGAACATGCCGGCAGTCCTGTGATGTATATCTGCAGGGACGCTCATAAGGTTCAAGGCTCTTCGTACTTATAAGGGGATGGAACACTCCCGCCAGTTGCGAGTCGCCTTCCACCCACCCGCTGTCTGAGTTCCACGATGGGACTTGGCCTCACTATCTCCGTCGGGCTGGCCTCCCTGCTTGCTGGCGGCTATTACTCTGGGCACTTGCAGCAACTTCCCCTCTCAGCGTTCACCTTGCGAGGTAACTCGGCGGCGAACAACCGGTGGGACTGTCGCCCTTTCCTCCCGAATCTCTTCGCAGATACAGCGCCGTCCTCGACGCACCCTGCCATCCGTGGCGGAGTAAATGCTGTAGATCAGTATCTGTCGTCTCGCTTCGCTGTAGGAGACATAGACAGCCTCTCGTTCGCGATTGTGACCAAGGATGGGCCGCTGTATGAGAAGAACTTCGGGGTCACGCGCGGAAACGAGACTGGCTCTCCTGCGACTACGAGCCATTCTGCCTACCGCATCGCTTCTACGGCAAAACTCTTTCCTATCATCGAGGGCTTCATCTTGGAACAGAAAGGGATCATCTCATGGTCTGTGGCGTTTCATGCACATCTTTCCTTATTACGAGAATTCATATTTACGGCTCATTCATGTAGGGATGACCCCGTCGACAAGTACCTGAAGGATTTCAAGCTTCGCCTCGATGGCCTCGACCCGAAGGTGGTGTCGGAAAGTTGGTCGGACACACCGCCCATCACCCTCTTCCAGCTTGCCACCCATCTTTCTGGTCTCGGGAGAGATTGGCCCGCGGGGACGGTCTCCAACTGGCCTCACAACATGTTCGGCATGGGTCCGCCACCGACTAACGGGCGCCCATTCCCTACCCAGGAAGACCTTATGGGCGCCATTGCTCTGCATCACCTCACTTCGCCACCTTTGTTCCATCCCGCATACTCGAACACAGGCGTTGCGGCACTGGGTCTTGCATTGGCAGCTGCTAGTAGCGCGGCTGCAGGAGACAAAACAGTCATCAGCTACGCTGATCTCATGAAGCGCGATATATTCGAGCCTATGGGCCTCAACGGGAGCCATTTCCTGGCGACAGAAGAAAATAAGCACCTTGTAGTCGTGCCGTCCCTCGCCCCAGAGGTCGCTGTACGTCTCTCTCGCAGTGCAAGTGATAACGATATGTGTATTGACCTTCACGGATTATCAGGACCAAGACTTCCTTGACGCGATGAACCCCGCCGCCGGCCAATTTTCGTCGCTCTCGGATCTCATCACGGTTACGCAGACGATATTGAACCCGCGCCATCCGAAGAGCCAGATTACATCGTACAGCCGGGACAAGTGGCTAATACCCGCGCATACGTTTGAGGACGACTGGACCGAGCTCGGGCTCATGTGGGAGATCATCAAGGCCGAAGACTCTAATGGACGTGTGCGCAAGATCTACTGGAAGCGTAAGTCCTATCTCCACATCACCGACACTCATTTACTCACAGCGCCACCCGCCACTCTCGCAGTGGGCGCAATGGCGGGGTACCACGCCGCGCTCGCCATTCATCCGGGAACGTCCTATGGTATTGTCGTGCTTATGGCGGGACGCTATCCCGATGCCGCGAAGCTTGCCTACGACGCGTTTGAGCTCATGCAGCCGGCCATCGACCAAGCCCTCGCCGGCATGGCCACAGACCTCTATGCAGGGGACTGGCGCGTCGACGGAGCCGACCTTGGCAACTCCTCTGCGCGTGTCGCAGAGGAGAAAGGAACGCTCTACCTCGAAAGCTATACCCTTGATGGCGTCGACGTGCTTAGCAGATTCGGCGCGCTGGGCCGACTCGCGCTGCGTCCCTCGGGGCGTCGCGACGAGTTCAGGTACGTGATCTCTAGTGGTCTTTAAAACTGCGATGTACTGACAGTACTCTCCTGCTAGACTGGATACCGGTATCCCTGGGTACAACGGTATGAAACATATGGGCTGCTACCCGTACTGGAACGGGCAGGATCTATGGGGTGTGCGTAACAACGCCGCGATCAACGCGCTCTACTTTAGCGGCGAGGGTCAGGATCGCCGCCTGCATGTGCCATCTCTCAGGCTTGTGATGAAGAGAGTGTGAGGTCACCGTTGATTGAGACAGCTGGTCTCCCGCGGGCGAGCAAGTCGCACAAGTCTCCATACTCCTTACAATACATCTTGTCAATAGTATACAGTACAGAACCGCTTCGTGCGCAGCGACGCACATGCCCGTCCACATGCCCTCGCTGTGAGCGCCCATTTCGGCTACAAGCACACGTTTGCACGTACGACGAGTTAAACGACGCTATATAAATACGTGCATAATACGCACATCGTACTCGGAACAGGACTCTACCAGATATCGCAGAGCGACTGGGGCACGTGGGGCGGGTGCGAGGGTGACGAGATGAGACGCGTCGCGCGACTCAGGCGCGACTCGCGACGCGACGCGCGCCCCGGCGCCTGCGAGCCCGCCGAGTGCATCCCCCGATCGCCCCCTCCCGCATGCGCTCCTCATCTCTCGCACGCTGATTCCCATCCCCGCGGCAGACAATTACATCGCACACGGCACCTCACTTACGTCTCCCCGCGCTCTCGATCCGTGTCGATTACACTCGGTCCAATTCAATCCGATACACACCATTTGTTCGGTGACCCTTCGCGGATGCTTCAACTCCGAGATCGCGAGTAGCAATCACCCCTCCACGAGCACCGGGCTACCCGGAAACCACCGTGGTCCGTAGCCCAGCGCCCACACCCTTCTGCACGCCGGGTGCAGTAATGCCCTAATGCCAACCGTCAGCGACTGCCAGCCAGTCGGTGTGTGAGGAAGCACAAATGCCGTCGATAGTACGGCGAGGCAAATCTCACCGGAAGCCGACTACCTTGTGTGCTGGAGATCCAGGCTCGCGTAGGCCTCCCAGCATGCGCAGCCGCTTGAAGGCGTTGCGGGAGGGCCTGGACAGCTTCCCATTGACCATCCAACGGGGGTCGGGCAGAGGGCGGATATGAGCGAGCCCTGCTCGCTCGGGACAGAGTTCAAGGGTCCCCGCAGGCGTGGATCATTCTAGCGGTTCACCGCCGGCTAGAAAAAAGAAGTGGCCCGCCTACTTCTAGAGAGCGGCAGGGCCAACGCGCTGCGTTGTGGGTGAACCATCGGGTTCCTTGCGGACTCAATAGGACATTCAACGGAATGCATGCCACTCAGCTGTCTGCGAGGTTCGCCTTGAGGCCTGCGGGGCGCTGGCCGTTTTCCAGAGCCGTACGAAGCACGCGGTGCCTTCCGACGTCCAGGGAATCACTGCTACGCTGGTGGGCACGTAACGCCCCCAACCGCCCGCGCACATCCTTCCCTGCAACGTCTCTCCACCGGTATGAAGTCGATAAATGGGCGGATGCTGGTGACGGCGTCCAAGTAATTTCTGCGGTGGCCTGCTGGTAACCAGAAGCGGTGTTGAACCCCATCTCTGCGGGAAATCGACGGCGTCAACTTGCTGCCGGTAGACGTCGACTGCTCGAAGCCTTCTCCCGCCTCGAGCGACAGACGACCTTCACCCCGCCACGTCACCTACAACCTGCGGAAAGCAGGACGCCGGTGCTCACAACTGCTCGTGCTCTCTGTGCATACTCTGGATCGAGCGAACGGCACGGGCCTCCGCTCTCTAGGCTCCTGTGCAGATCGTCTTATCAATTTGCGCCCGCAGAGAGAAGATCGACATCGCACTCAACTCCGCGACGCTCTCCCCGTCGTGCCGCCCCCTCTCCGCCCCTCGGCCTCGGAGGGCTCCTAGGTCCTCAAGGCCCTCAAGGCCCCCACTCGCCGCCTGCAGGCCGCGGACGTGCCATCCCAAGGGCGCAATCCATCCACCGCCGACGGTGCTGGTAGAATGCGCAGGGAAATATACCCATAGGTGGTGCGTATTATAGCTCAACTCCATCCCCATCCCGCTCGGATCCGCAGATCTGCAACAGTCCCATGACGGGCTGCGACGGAGAAACTGGGACAGCATGATTCAATATCAGCAGCCGGGTGGGACTGCTGCACCTACTAGTACCCTCACGGCTACGGCATGAGCACACCTCTCGGAGCAGCTATTGGGTAGGCATGGAGCAGCTGTCCATGTCTGACCATGCTTCCGCCGTGGGGGAGCCGCGACGATCAGACTGTGTACCTGCAGATCTAAGTGTGCGCCGCCTCGCACGAAATGAGCAATAAACACCACGAGCGTGAAGTACTGCATGACATACAAATGCGTGTTTCATCCATATCCGCTGCCATGCCCGCGCCCCGCTGGTGCTGGAGACTGACGCATCACCGAAAGCAGAGACGGGCATATAGGATATGAACTCTGATGCTCCTTTCTCCGTTGTCCGACAGCCTGTGCCGGGCGTGGTGCTCGGCTGGAACTCGAGCGCACGTTAGCTACAAGGATATCATCCAGCACGGCCTCCCCCGTCCACATGGGTAAGTTCCTGGCTCTTATGACGCGTCGAGACGGGCTCTGAACGCATTGTGGCTATATCAGAGGTCCGTCTGTCTCCGTATGGTCAACATTCCGAGACAACCGCGACAGACGCACCATGTGCCGTACAACCCGGTCAGCGCGAGCACCACCAGCCCGTACCAGGTGCACACGGGAGGGCAACAGCGCAGCGGCCCGTTGGAGAGTGAGTGCACCCGATTCGCGCCCGCCGAGCCTCGCGGACTGTCGGATTGAATTGATGTGTAGGCTAACCTGTGCCTTCCTCGTTTGTATAGACCGCTATTCCACTGGTTGCGCCGTGCGCTGCACTTGAAATGAGGTGGAGCAATACAGGAATCGCCAAGGGGGTCATGTTGGGGCTGGTACATGGCAGCCGCAGCGCCGCCGCGCGCGACGGAGTATGCAAGTTGGAGACTGAGCGCCGTCATTGAATCAATTGCAGTCCCTGAGGACGCCTCCGAACTTGGGCACTTGGATGGCTCGCGTAACACACCTGCTCTCGTACTGTTGACGTAGTGCGACGGCTCGTCAAACAAAGTGATTCGAATCGCCCTTCTTCGCGCCTCACGCTACGCTCTCTCTCAGCCTGCTTCCCGCCACCAGGTACTCTGAGCACATGCCGCCAGCGTATCCTGCTTCAGGTCGTGCGTCCAGACTTCGTGCCCCCAACTCTTCTAGGGCAATCCCGTTTCCTGATGGTTGCCCTTCCGCGAGCCAACCGCGATCGTCGCCTAGCGCCATACCGGCGCGGGAGACACAGCGGCACCCTTGGGGCAGCTGGGGCGGGCTCGAGGACACACCCTGCGCGAGCAGTGTACGTACTCCTTTCGTCCTCGTTTCCACTTGTGGGCGCCCGCAGCTCCTTTTGGCAAGCTAGTTGTGTGTCCTAGTTGACTTGATTCAGCGGACTCTGGAGCGCAGAACGCATCGGCTTTCCGCTCGCTCGCGGCTGGGCTCCGCAGGCACTCCCGCCCCCTCTACTGGACCCGATATTCGGTATACGGTTATGTCGAATACCAGGTTGACCCGAGCATGACAAAGCCCATTCAAACGAGTATAGTAAGTAGATCCAGCATCGATTGATGTAGCTAAGATATCCCCGGCCCAAACGCTTCCCACACGAGAAAGCCCACACCCCAGGGTCCGACACGTCCCAGCGTCCGCAAGGCAGCGTTCATGCGCCGGCGCATCCGCGATGCCGAGGGGTCGTGAGGAACGTGCGCGGGGTTGCTGAATAGCGACCGCACGCCCTCTTCGCCGATTTTCCGTAGGATGATGGCCGGGATAGAGTGCTGCTCCCGCACAGGGGCGAGCCTGTCGATGTGCACTGCTTTTCGGGCGGCATCCCAGGGACGGCAAGTGAGCTCGTACGCTAGGCCCGCAATGGCCCCGCCCGTTACGAGAGTCGTGGCATGAACTATCCTCGGAGTATGTCTTCGGAACGAGCCCAGCCGCTTGTCCTCCGGCCAATTCCGCTCTACGAGTTCCTGCGAGAACGCCTTCGTCTCAATGGCGCAACGGCGCGTGACATCGAAGATGGCGAAGAACACCGCGAAACCTGCATTACGTGCTCGGGCATGAGTGCACGGACATGGACGGGGACGAGCTCGAGCGCGGCCGTACCGCAGATATCTTTGGCACACCCCCAGCCCCAGCCCTCCCAGCCGCGGCCGGCCATCCCGCCGACCTCTCTCATCCACTCCCTGACCTGGCGCGCTTCCTGCAGCTGTTCTTGGCGTCGCAGGTTCGTCGAGGGTTCCGTGCCCCGAAAGACCTCCTTCCACGCGTCGTGCCATCCCGTCGCGCGCGAAGTGCCCTCGAGCGCGAAGCGCATGTTCTCGGCTGGGGCAGCCAGTAGGGCTTGTGCGCCGCCGGCCGTGGCGCCCGATATAGCAGCGAGGGTGGTGGGATGACAGGCGAGGTAGGGCTCGAGCTGACTCGATGCTTCGGTGTACGTTGACCAGAGGACCAGTCCCAGCAGGCCGTTTACGAGCATCGGAGGTAGGAAGTGTTTCGGAATCACCAGCCACTTCGTGCGGGGATGAGGTGCGGCGGAAGGGGGAACGGATCGGAAGACGTACCCCATGCTCCTTCACCAGCCACGAGATGTAAGTGGGCGATAGTGATTTACCCTGACTATCGGCTAGTCCACGAAGCGAGTGCCATCCGCTGACTTCAGGCATGCTGTAAGTTGACTGGAGCGCACGAGATTGCGCGTGGAGGCGCACCTTTGGACGGTCTGAATAGTCTGACCGGGCGCGAGAAGTAGAGAGCGAGACTGCGCGTCGCTGTTCGCGCAAGCGCAGCGTAGTAGGAGTTGGTTTGTTGTTGCTGTTGCACGCCATCCTCAGCTTTGTGCGACATGCAAAGGCGCGAGCATGAAGTGCCTGGCAGCTCGCGGGAACAGAGTCGGGCAGACCGTGACGGCGGGAGGGGAACAGACGCCGAGAGGAACGCCGACGGCCTACGCGGCACGCGCCTAACGCCACAAAGCATCTCGTTCGGCAGCGCCCGGCATCCGGCACTCCGCGACGATGGCCAAGCGCCCGCGTCCAACAAGATTCGCGATCACGCAGACCTCCTCTTTGAGCAGTGCCGCCACTGTAGTACCTGGTTGGGCGACAGCGTACTCACCTGTGCCTTCTGGGCGTACGGCATGTTCCCCCCTTTTGCCCCCGCGGGTCGCAGGGCGCTGGCCTATGGCTGTCGAGCGCACCTGTTATGGCCTGCCCACTCCCACTCATTTGCCAGACAGTTCAGCAGCGCACGGATGCCACGAGACTTTGCGTTCTACCCGGAGTTCTTCACTGCGCGAGAGCAATCCACGTTGCTGAGAGCGGCACTGCAGAAACTAGACTCTATGGAAGGCAGCCGCTTTCGACGGAGAAGGCGAGAGTTCCTTCGGACGTCTCCGCCCGCGGTTACACAGGACGTCCGGGCACTCTTCTTACCCGATGAACTTTATGACTTCCAGGAGGTGGGTCCATGTGCACGCCCTTCCGTCTGTAAGGGAATGCTCACACACCATTCAGGGCCACTTCGACGGCGTCATCAAGTATTACCGTGAGATGCACGTCACCTCCTGGCCGGAGGATATATCGGAGTTGCCCCCTTTGTTGGAGAGGCTCCGTGAACTCCATCCAGAACAGGATACGCAAACCCATATACTACACTTAGCGTCTAGCGGTGCGATTTTGGTGGGCGTCATTGAACTACTTACGGCGCAATGTGCTCATCCGTCTTCCGACCGCGTAGCCGCATGTTGATAACGTTGAGGCAAGCGGGTGGGTACTCTCGCTTACTACACGCAGCGACTTTTCTTAGAGCAATGCAGTTCCTGGATCTTGGGCGTGTCGCTGGGCGACGAACGCGTCCTTCGACTAGAAAATCCTTCTGCGCCCGAAGAGTGCTACGAGCTCCCACTCCCGTCCGGCAGCGTCTACCTGCAGCGGTAAGTGATCGCAGCGCTCCTAAGGCCGGACTCTCATCCCTCACCCAGTGATTCCATCCGATACAACTATCAACACTCTATCCTCGCGAAGCCGGACGGACGACAGCGCTTGAGCATTATGATTCGGGTGAGCAGGCTGCCTCATGGTACAGCCATATGGCCTCACCGCTTCTTAATTCTCATAGGATCGGAAAACGGGAGGAACAGTTTGAGATACATTCCGGCCTGTGTTATTATAATTTAGTAGTAGTACATTCATGATTCGTCGTGATCGTAAAGTGCATGGACAGGGGTGATGGCAGTGCTGTCAACGATGATAGGATTCCGGGCGAAGACAGAGACGGAGGGCCGCGGGTATTGTGTGGTAAACTTCTTCGAAAATTGCATGGAAACCGACGACGTAACGCTCCCTAGGATACCTGCAAGACCGTCAGCGCGCGAAACCTGCGACGGTCCTCTGTGTGTTCTCACCTCGATCGAATGATGTCGTACACGGTGCACCACACGTCTTCGTACCGAACAAAGAAGGCCCGTACGACCTCCTGTAAGGCGCTCCGCAAGGTCGGTCCGCGGTCTAGCATCTTCGATCACAATCATAGCGAGCGTTGTTAGGCGGAGGCGCTCACCTGCACTTCCACTCGAAGCGAGGGCATCCCCCGGTGGGCTGTTGTACGCGCAAGGGTTGGTAACAAGGTTTGGGCTCGAAGGGCGAAGCCTCACCTCGCGGCATTAGCCATCTGCGCGGCAGGCTTGGACGCCGGGGCGAAGGGCCCAGCCGACACGGTTGCGACTCTGATGCCTAACAGGTCAAAATCCCGGCGAAGATACTGCGCTGCGGACTCGAACGCGCGCAGGTGCGCGGACGGTCTTCCCAGTTGATCGCCGGCTGCATCTGTATTGAGGAACGCGCCGCACCGCAGACGCTGGAAATAACTCACAAGCGAGGAGCAGGACGACCCGTCCAGAGGCCGCCGCGAGCAAATCAGCGTAGCCGTACACCACGGATATAGGATCCACGAGGCACTGGCGGACGATGGCTGCCCAGGCCGCAACGTCCGCGGCGCCGCCCGCGAGTGGCTTGGGAGCTTCGGGAAACCGTGTAAATTAGGGTCGAGCGAGCGCGGAGGTTCTCACATACGGGCGGGGCCACTCGTCTGCAGCACGATCACCGCGACGAGGTGGAGGTTGTGCGTCCCGCAGTACGCATCGACGGTCTCGACTGCGTGCGTGCGCTGCGCCCCTGAGGTCATGTCGAGCACGATGGGCGCGACCAAGCCCCACGGGGCACGGCCGGACCTCTTTATCCTCTTGTGCCACTCCTGGATAAGCTGCGTCGCCGTTCAGCGTCGCGCACCCCAGCAGCGAGCGGCAGGGGGGATCCTCACTGAAGACACGTTCGATGCGTCGCGGACGGCCTCGCTCGAGCCTGAGGCCGGTCTGTCAGGGCACAGTGCGAACACCGTGCACCCTCGCTCTGAGAAGTCGAGCGCGAGATGCCTGCCTACATCTGCAAGGCGCGTTCGCGATTTGCCAGTCAGCGCGGCTGCGATCGCCTCCTATCACCGTCAGGCGCACGCACCGTCGTCTGCGCCGACAATCACCACCGCGCTTTCCCTGGGGCCGTACACTTGGCAGGGTGGCATCGCGAAAAATCTGCAGAGAAGGTCGTGCGCGCGCGCGGCGCCGCGCTCCCATACGGCAAGGCATCTGAGCAGGGGCGGGACGAAGACGACTGACAGCACTCTAACGCAGAGTTCGAGGAGCAGGACGAGCGTGGTGTGCATGGTGCGCGCGCCGCCCGCCGGGACGAAGGAGTGCGCTGTGGGTGCGGGTGACGTCCGTGATGAGTGCATTTCATACGCAGCGTACCCTCGAATGCCAGTCGGCGGAGATTGCGAGATGGGTGTGCTAGGGGTTGACGTGGATGAGCAAGCAGCAAATCACATTCAACTTCTCGAAGGACGCACCGTGCGCGGTCACTGTCAGCAGCTGAGAACAGTGCAGCGGCGGCGCTTAGATTCGGTTCGGCGCTGGCTGGCTGGCCAGGCGGGCTCGGTGCGACACACACACTCCGGCTTTCGGCGCGCGCCCGTCCTGCTCGCGGAAGGGGGTTCGACGCCGAGCTCTATGCAGCGAAGGCACCATACGTCGTCCATCTAGATTCATGGATCATTATCGGAGGCCGGCCGAGGCGCGTCTACCAGCATGATCCTCGCATGGCCGCAAGAAACGTCCGAGAGAAAGCTCATGCAGAATCAATGATGTCGGCGGGAGAAATGGGGTCCAAACACGATCGCGCGATGAATGAGTCGGAACCGCAGTGTGTATATGACAATGTCCCCAAGAAGGTGTATAGAAATAGTGTGTCTAGTGTGTATACTGTTACAGTGCGAGTCCGGGAGAGTGTCTATCAAGCATAGGGAATACAGCGAGGATGCGGGATATCGTGGGAAGGATACATCTATGGAGTCCGTGGAGAATAGGAATGCGCGGGGGATACATCTATGAGTCCGTCGAGCCCGAAGGATAGTACTTTTGTGCAGGGCCAGCGGCCGGTGTCCGTGTGTGTCGGCCAGGCTTAATTGGCCTTCGAGACGCTGTTCACACTGGACAACCTGAACGCAATCAGTCACAGGAAGGGCGAGAAGACGAGGAAGGTACGCACGGGAGCTTCACGGGCCTTGGACTGCCATCGTCAAGCTTGATGATGACAAAGCGAAGACCCTGGGTTCCGGTGAGCAACGCCAACGCGCCGGCAAGATGAAACTCGCGCACCTCGATGGTCTCGGTGTCTTGGACTGTGCCGGTGCGCGACCTTCCGCCCTCGAGGAAAAAGACGCGAGTGCCAATCTGGAGGCGAGTCAGTGAGGGCTGCCCGACCGACGCGGTGAGCGCGACCTACCGGGAAGGGGTCCATGCCTGTCTGTGAGTGTGGTGCGGTGGATAGGTGAGTGGGTGAGTGGATGAGTGGGTGAGTGAGTGGGTGAGCGGGCTGACTTACTACGACCATGGTCGCTCTCTCTTATACTGGTGGCTGAGGGGACAAAGTAGTTGGTAGCACTGGATGACGGAGAGACCGGGCCAGCATTCTGAATGCGTGGCCTATGGAAGGATGCATGAGTGGACCTCCGGTTGTGAAGGGGAGATCTATTTTGGTAGGGAGGGAAGGCCAAAGAGGGTGCACAAGATCGAAGGAGTGCAGAGAAGACCTAAGCGAGAGGAATGGGGACCGAGACGTGCGGCGGGAGGACATGGCGGATCGCCCGGGAGAAGTATAGGAGACGGCGCGTGCTGGAGTCGAGGGGTGGTGGCAGGCCTGGTCCAGAACAAAGGTTGGGAATCCATAGCCCAGAGATAGAGGTGCCTCGCGGGAGTGCGAGCAAAGATACCGGCGTGGTGGGCAGCGCCTGCAACGAGGGTATGCACGACAATGTGCAGAATCAGTGTCTCGAGATGTTCGTTGCCTTATTTGATTGGCACACAGCACGAGGCACCCGGTAAGGCGTATTTCAATGGCCCGAAGGAGATCTCGAGTCTAACCAATAGCTGGGCCCAGATACGAAGCACGACGTCTGTTCAGGGTACCACTGTATTGACTGGCCACACGGCGAGCGTTTGGGGTAACGGCGCGTCACCGCGCAGGAGAAATGTCGTCTTCTTTTCGAGCCGGCGGCACCAGGGCAAGCGTGCAGCAGCACGATGCTAAAGGTAAAACGGGGACATACGCGAGATTCAGCAAGACCAGGTCCAGAATGCATATGACAAGCGGAGGGCGTCCCTCTGCATGATGAGCGTTTTGGGCAAGTCGCACACGCTGCGTACCGCACCGTCTGATGGCGGTGCTGACGTAATATTTGCCCGAGCGAGTAACTCGAGTCCGGGTGCCAGGACCGCCGACTCCAAGCCCAGTACGATCCTCGTCTTCAAGAACTACTACTACGGCTGCTGCTGCACTCGCCTCGACATGTCCGTCATTCTCGTCACCGGGTCGTATGATCACGAAATCCGCTTCTGGGAAGCCTGGAGCGGTATATGCTCGCGTACCATTCCTCGAGTAGGGGAATCCGGGGTAAGGGCATTTACTGCGTGTGTCCGCTGAGACACCTCGTTCACAACTCTCACCTCGTTGCGCCACCCTCGCAGCAAGTGAACCGCCTGGCAATATCGCCCGAGTAAGAATCGAGTCGCCGTCTGGCGTCTTTCTAGCGGCTCACGCCCATAATATGTAGCAAACGCCTGCTCGCCGCCGCCATCCACAAGAAGGCGTACATCTATGAGATTGCAGCCGCCCCGTCCGCAGGGCCGGTACGTGCGCCGTTTTCCGCGTCGTCCGCGTTTACTCAGCCCCGGGGTGCCCGCATGTGCAGGTCGCGATATTCGAGGGCCACAACGGCAACATTACCGCCATCTGCTTCCACAGCGAGGGCAAGTGGCTCGTCACCGGGAGCGAGGACGGGACGATCAAGATTTGGGATCTTCGGTGCGTTATGCGGAAAGTCCGCTCGCCCGATCGCTAAGGACGCAGTCCCGCTACGCAGAAGCAGCCACCTCCACCGAAACTACGACAATGAAGCACCCGGTAAGGCGTTCTCGCCCTGGACCCGACCCGCTCCACTGACGCATACGGCCGCGCAGTGAACGACGTCGTCGTGCACCCCAATCAGGGGGAATTGATCTCCTGCGACCAGGCCGGGAGGATAAAACAGTGGGATTTGTCGGAGAATATCTGCACCCACGAACTGGTGCGTGTTCGCTGCACGCCTACCATATGGCGCTGACCCGCACTATGGGATCAGACACCCGGGGGAGATACTCCGATGCGCTCTATCAGCCTTGCCTCTGACGGTTCCTGCCTCGTCGGGGGGAGCGTGAAGGTCGGGCGCTTTCAAATTCACGAGAGCGCCTTGCTAACTGGTATCGGCGTAGGGCAAGTGCTACGTCTGGAAAATCAACGAGGAACGATCCGATCTGCCTAGATTCCAGGCCGTGACGATGTTCCAAGCGCACAACAAGTACCTCACCCGGCTCCTCTTGAGTCCTGACGTAAAGTCGGTGCCCGCCAAGCTTCTTTACTGCCGCTCAGGACCGTTGACCGACGGGTTCCCAGGTACCTTGCGACCTGCTCTGCCGATACGACGGTCAAAATATGGTCAATAACGCCAAACTACGAGTTCAAGCAGGAGAAGACGCTGCAGGGCCACCAGCGGTGGGTATGGGACTGCGCGTTCAGCGCGGACTCTGCATATCTTGTGACAGGTACGTACGCGCCTAGTTCATTGCCGCGCTCGCGCCTGAGACGTCCGTCGCCCAGCATCGTCGGACCACACGGCACGACTCTGGGACATGTCGACCGGGGAGACCGTACGACAATACAACGGTCATCAGAAAGGTCGGTCGTCTCACATGGTGGTATCATTCACCACACGCGCGCTCACACCCGCCGTTCCCAGCGGCCGTGTGTTGTGCATTGCACGATGGGGCTGGGTAGATTTTTTGCACCCCGGATGCATTCACCTCGTGTACAGTACCGCGCAGGGATTATGCTCGGGGGTCGGTTGCGGGCAGGGCTTCCCTGGAGTTCTTTTGCGAAGCTGGGAGTCGCGCGTCCTGCCATCCGGGTGGCTGCGGCCCTCGGGATGGGAACGTCTTACCGTGGTGGACGGGGGGGTTCTCCAACGGTACGTCACGGCGTGCGCGCCCTGAGACTTCGCCTTCGAAGGAACCTCAGCACGAGTTGTTCTAGGCGGGCCAGTACTCTGAAATTTCCGAGGTAAGGCGCACTGCACTAACGAGTGGGAGCCACGCCTGCCGCGGAGCAGTATGCGGGAACCTGCAGAGCGGCTCGATCTGATGGAATGGCGCCCTGATGGCGATCTGTGGTATGGCAAGTGCTCGTGGCGGAGAAGACGAATACTTAGACTCAATCGCACATCTGCTGGAAAGCTCTCCTCCCCCCTCCGGCCGGGGTGTGGGAGCGCGTGAGCTTGTTGGCCGCTGTCGGGCGAGATCCCGCGGACGGAGGACAGGGGCGGCAGACGGCATTCGCGACGGTGCTGCCGTACCCCACATCGGCCTCGTCGCGTCTACATTCATTGTCATTCAGTCGGCGAGCGGGGGGGTGGGAACGCTGGGGTACATGAGTGGGGAAGGGCCGAGGATTCTGATATGCCAACTGGGTCCGTGTGGAGACGTAGGGAGGGGTGTGTGCGTCGCGTGAAAGGGCACGACGCTGGGAGATTTTCCGCGCACTGCAACGACTCTCGGGCGGACGGACAGGATCGCGCTCTGGGCTCGCAGGGACGTGCGTCCGCTGCGTAAGGCATGCAGGGGTGCGCTGCGCGAATCGCACGGAGGGGACAAAGATGCACCCACGGAAGAGCTTTCGGGGACCGCAGGTCGTCGGGCGGAGAGGGTGCTCGGAAAGAGAGTGGCGGATACGGGTTTGGCTACTAAGGTGAACCAAGGGGCGCGGGGTGGTGCCGCGCTGGGCTGCCCCTTGGTCGTTCCTGGCTGGGGCCGGGGCAGAGGACGATCATGAAGTGCATCCGCCCACCCGCGAGCGAGTGAGATGAAGGGGGTTCTGATTCTCGCATACGACGAAGACAGACGCATGGTGCAGTGAGTTCGGGGGGAGGAGAGCGCGGCGGACTGGGCTGGCCCGCGTCGACGCTGGCGTCGGGGTCGCCCAGGGTCGCCCCCGGACGTGCAGCGCGGGTCTGACGGAGAGGCCAAGGAGCGGGAGAGGGCGCCGAAGGAAATTCGGAGATCGGAGCGCGGGGGTGGCTGCGGCCGCTCCGGGCGGCGTCCCGCGCACCTGCGCTAGATAAGATCAGATGCGGCGCAAATTAGATCTCTGCGCATTCTGATTGGCTGAGGAGGAGATAAGGAGGGCAGAATAGATGGGACGGGTCGTCGGGGGATTGCGATCGGGCGGCTCGAGCTCGGGTGAAGGCGGCGCGCGAGCTCGTCCACTGACTCCAGCCACCTCCTCGCTCGTCTCTGACTCGGCCTCGCCTGTACAAATTTTGTCCGACTCCTTGCTCTTTCCCGTCGTCCGCCCCTGCGCACTCGGTCCTTCTCCTCCATCCACCACCACCACCTGCTGCGCCCGCGTCCGTCTGCGCCCTCCAGGCCGTTCCCATCAATCTCTTACATATCTTCTCTCGTTCTATGGCTATCGCTGATCGCCCCGTCGATCCTCCTGCCCCTTCCTTGTCCGCACCAGAGTTTGATCAGCAAAATGGCTTCAACGCCGTCGAACGCGACCCCGCTTCCTGGGACGCTTCTCTCCCCGCAAGCCAGGGCCTGTACTTGAACGATTTTGAAAAAGACGCTTGCGGTGTCGGTTTCATTTGCCATATCAAAGGCGACCAGAGCCACAAGATCGTCTCCGACGCACGCCAGCTCCTATGCGCCATGACCCATCGCGGCGCCACCGGCGCAGACAGCCGTGACGGTGACGGCGCGGGCGTCATGACGGGCATCCCCCACCTGTTTTTCAAGCGCGAGGCCGAGCGCGACATCGGTGCCGAGCTCCCCGAGCCCGGCCAGTACGCCGTCGGTAACATTTTCTTCAAGGCCAACAACCCCGTCGGCCTCCAGCAGCAGCAGGCTATTTTCTCCAAGGCTGCGAACGACCTCGGCCTTCGCGTGCTCGGCTGGAGAGAAGTCCCGACGGATGGTACCATTCTGGGCCCCGCCGCGGCGAGCAAGGAGCCCGCCATCCTACAGCCTTTCGTAGTCCTCCGCTCCCACTACGGTGACGGTAACACCGCCCGTGGTGGTGTGTTCGATGCGAAGCACTTTGAGTGCCAGCTCTATATCCTGCGCAAGCATGCGACGCACACCATGTTTGTCCCCTTTCGCTGCTCATCCGCTAAGAACGTAAGCTTAAGTTCCCGGCTCTGTTTCGTATGAAGTTCGCTCTCCAAGGGCTTTTACATCTGCTCGCTCTCGTCCAAGAACATCGTCTACAAGGGCCAGCTCTCGCCGCCTCAAGTATACAACTACTACCACGATCTGAATCATGTTTTGTACCGTGCGCACTTCGCGCTCGTACATTCGCGATTCTCGACGAACACTTTCCCTAGCTGGGACCGTGCGCAGCCTATGCGTTGGGCCGCACACAACGGTAAGTTACGACGCCCGAGCACTTTCACTAGGACAGCTCGTTGATTGTGCGCCTAGGTGAGATCAACACCCTGCGCGGGAACAGGAACTGGATGCGTGCGCGTGAGGGCGTGCTGTCCTCATCGCTCTTCGGAGAGCAGCTGGACCTTTTATACCCCATTATCGAGGCCGGCGGTTCCGACTCTGCTGCGTTCGACAACGTGCTCGAGCTTCTGGTGGTCAACGGCGTCTTGACGCTTCCAGAGGCCATCATGATGCTCATCCCCGAAGCGTGGCAAGGGAATGAGACTATGGAGCCTGAGAAGAAGGCGTTCTACAGCTGGGCGGCGTGTCTTCAGGAGCCGTGGGATGGTCCGGCGCTGTTCGCGTTCAGCGACGGCCGCTATTGCGGTGCGAACCTCGACCGCAACGGCCTGCGTCCGTGCCGCTACGTCGTTACCAACGAGGACATCATCGTATGCGCCTCTGAGGTCGGCGCGGTCTACATCTCGCCCGAGAAGGTCATCCAGAAGGGTCGGCTCAAGCCCGGTCGCATGCTGCTTGTCGACACCGAGGAAGGTCGTATCGTCGATGACAAGGAGCTGAAGCGCAACACCGCGCGGAAGCAGAACTTCGCCTCGTGGATCGAGTCGAACATGCTCAACATTCCGACCATCGTCAAGCGTGTGCAGCGCTCGACCTCCGTCGCGCCTACGATCGACAGCTACTCGCTTAGCACGGACCCGAAGCTTCTTGCGTTCGGTTACACCGTCGAGCAGCTGAACCTGCTCATGCTGCCTATGTTCACGGACGGCAAGGAGGCTCTTGGCTCCATGGGTAACGACGCCCCGCTCGCCGCGATGTCGACCCAGCCGCGCCTCATCTACGACTACTTCCGCCAGCTCTTCGCGCAGGTCACGAACCCTCCCATCGACCCGATTCGTGAGAACATCGTCATGTCGCTCGAGTGCTACGTCGGCCCCGAGGGCAATCTCCTCGAGATGAACCCCCAGCAGTGCCACCGTATCGTAATCCCGTCCCCCATTCTCACCATCGAGGAGATGAACGCGATGAAGAACCTGAAGGCCGCGTACGGCTCATGGCCCTCGCGCACCATCGACATTACGTTCCCCAAGGAGTTTGGCCTGCCCGGGTACAAGACTGCACTCGAGCGCGTTTGCAGCGAGGCCACTCAGGCTATCGACGACGGCATCAAGGTCATCATCCTTTCTGACCGTGACATCGGCCCCACGCGCATTCCCCTTTCTGCCCTGGTCGCATGCGGTGGAGTTCATCACCACCTCGTCACGCAGAAGAAGCGTGCGAAGGTCGCGCTCATGGTGGAGACTGCGGAGGCCCGTGAGGTGCACCACCTCTGCGTGCTCCTTGGCTACGGCGCGGACGCGATTTGCCCATGGTTGACGATGGAGTGCATCCACAAGGTCATCCGCGAAGGACTGTAAGTATTTCGATCCGCGCTTCTCTGTGGAAGCTGCCGCTGACCGAATTCTAGGGTGAAGGATGATAAGACGCTAGAGGACCTGATGGACAACTACCGTCACTCCGTCGACGGCGGGATTCTCAAGGTGATGTCCAAGATGGGTATCTCGACGCTGCAGTCGTACAAGGGGGCCCAGATCTTTGAGGCCCTCGGATTACACACGGAGGTCATCGAGAAGTGCTTCGTCGGCACCGCGAGCCGTGTCCAGGGTGCGACGTTCGATCTTCTCGCAATGGATGCCTTCGAGATGCACGAACGTGGTTGGCCGTCGCGTGAGACTGTGCTGCCCCCCGGAATGCCGGAGTCGGGCGAGTACCACTGGCGCTCCGGAGGCGAGGCCCACATCAACGACCCCGCCGGCATCGCGAACCTCCAGGATGCCGTGCGCGAGAAGAACCAGGGCGCATACGACGCGTACGCGAACAACGCGAACGAGCAGACCAAGGCGGTTCATCTCCGCGGCCTGCTCGACTTCCGGTACGAGAACGCGGCGGCGATCCCGATCGAGCAGGTCGAGCCCTGGAACGAGATCGTGCGCCGGTTCGTGACCGGCGCGATGTCGTACGGCTCGATTTCGATGGAGGCGCACTCGACGCTCGCGGTCGCGATGAACCGCCTCGGCGGGAAGTCGAACACGGGCGAGGGCGGCGAGGACGCGGAGCGCTCGCACATCCTCCCGAACGGGGACACGATGCGCTCCGCAATCAAGCAGGTCGCGTCCGGCCGCTTCGGCGTCACGTCGAACTACCTCGCGGACGCGGATGAGCTCCAGATCAAGATGGCGCAGGGCGCGAAGCCCGGCGAGGGCGGTGAGCTGCCCGGGCACAAGGTGTCGACGTCGATCGCGCGCACGCGTCACTCGACCGCGGGCGTCGGTCTCATCTCGCCCCCGCCGCACCACGACATCTACTCGATTGAGGACCTGAAGCAACTCATCTACGACCTCAAGTGCTCGAACCCCCGTGCCCGTGTCTCCGTGAAGCTTGTCTCCGAGGTTGGTGTCGGTATCGTCGCGAGCGGTGTTGCGAAGGCGAAGGCGGACCACATCCTCATCTCCGGCCACGACGGTGGTACTGGTGCCTCCCGCTGGACCGGTATCAAGTACGCTGGCCTCCCGTGGGAGCTTGGTCTCGCGGAGACGCACCAGACGCTTGTCCTCAACGACCTCCGTGGACGTGTTACTGTCCAGACCGATGGTCAGATCCGTACCGGTCGCGACATCGCCATTGCGTGTTTGCTTGGTGCTGAGGAGTGGGGCTTTGCGACCACGCCGCTCATCGCCATGGGCTGTATCATGATGAGGAAGTGTCATTGTAAGCTTCATTCCGTCCATTACCCCGGGTAGTATACTGACGCCCTGTCTCAGTGAACACTTGCCCTGTCGGTATCGCTACGCAGGACCCCCAGCTCCGTGCCAAGTTCGCCGGCCAGCCCGAGCAGGTGATCAACTTCTTCTACTACATCGCGGAGGACCTCCGCCGCTACATGGCGAAGCTCGGCTTCCGCACCATCAACGAGATGGTCGGCCGCGCGGACATGCTCAAGGTCGACGAGAAGCTGCGCACGCCGAAGACCGCGCACCTCGACCTCAGCGCGGTGCTCAAGCCCGCGTGGCAGATGCGCCCCGGCGCGGCGACGTACAAGGTGCGCCCGCAGGACCACAAGCTGTACATCCGCCTCGACAACAAGTTCATCGACGAGGCCGAGCCCGCGCTCACCAAGGGCCTGCCCGTGCACATCGAGTGCGACGTCACGAACACCGACCGTGCCCTCGGCACGTCGCTGTCGCACCGTGTCTCAAAGTTGTACGGCGAGGAGGGTCTCCCGAAGGACACCATCCACATCTGCATGAGTGGTTCCGCCGGCCAGTCGCTCGGCGCGTTCTTGGCGCCTGGTATCACCGTCGAGCTTGAGGGTGACGCCAACGACTACGTCGGCAAGGGTCTGTCTGGTGGACGTCTCATCGTCTACCCGCCCAAGCAGTCGACCTTCAAGGCCGAGGAGAACATCATTATCGGCAATGTCTGCCTGTACGGTGCGACATACGGCGAGGCGTTCATCCGTGGTATCGCCGCGGAGCGGTTCGCCGTCCGTAACTCGGGCGCGAACGCTGTCGTTGAGGGTACCGGTGACCACGGCTGTGAGTACATGACTGGCGGTCGCGTCGTCGTCCTGGGCAGCACCGGTCGCAACTTCGCTGCCGGTATGAGCGGTGGTATCGCATACGTTCTCGACACCGCGCACACCTTCGCCTCCAAGGTCAACATGGAGATGGTCGAGCTCGGCAAGGTCACCGACCCGCGCGAGATCGCAGAGCTGCGCGGGCTCATCGAGGACCACCGCCACTACACCGGCTCCGAGGTCGCCGACCGCGTCCTGCACGACTTCCACCACCTGCTCCCGCTCTTCGTGCGCGTCATGCCGCACGACTACAAGCGCGTCATCGAGGAGCAGGCCGCGAAGGCGAAGGAGGAGAAGATGCGCCAGAGCGTGATCGACCTCGTGCCGTCGCGCACCGCGTCGCAGGTCGACCTCGCGTCCGAGGGCCTCGAGGACATCCTGCTCCCGAAGGAGATCCCGTCGCGCATCAGCCGGGCGCCCTCGCGCGGGCGCATCGAGCCGAACGTGGGCGACATGGAGGACTCGCTCGTGGACGACGCGACGACGAAGAACCGGCTGAACAAGCTCGACAAGACGCGCGGGTTCATGAAGTACAAGCGGCTCACGGAGACGTACCGCCCGCCGCGGAAGCGCGTCAAGGACTGGCGCGAGATCTCGACGCGCCTGACGGACGACGAGCTCAAGTTCCAGGCGGCGCGCTGCATGGACTGCGGCGTGCCGTTCTGCCAGTCGGACACGGGCTGCCCGATCTCGAACATCATCCCGAAGTGGAACGACCTAGTGTTCAAGAACCAGTGGCAGGACGCGCTGAACCGGCTGCTCATGACGAACAACTTCCCCGAGTTCACGGGGCGGGTGTGTCCGGCGCCGTGCGAGGGCGCGTGTGTGCTCGGGATCAACGAGCAGCCTGTTGGTATCAAGAGCATCGAGTGTGCTATCATCGACAAGGTGTGTTTCATCTATGTTCTGCAAAGGTACATTTTGCTGACGTCTATGTGTAGGGCTTTGAGATGGGCTGGATGGCGCCAAAGATCCCCCAGTTCCGTACTGGCAGGAAGATCGCTGTCATCGGTTCAGGTCCCGCGGGTCTCGCTGCTGCCGACCAGCTCAACAAGGCCGGTCACTCGGTCACTGTCTACGACCGCAACGACCGGTTCGGTGGTCTGCTCATGTACGGTATCCCCAAGTATGTGTTTCATCTCTTCGTCAACCAGTGCTCGCCTAACATCACGCTACAGCATGAAGCTCGACAAGAACGTCGTCCAGCGCCGTATTGACCTCATGGCCGCCGAGGGCGTGACCTTCGTCCCCAGCACCTTCGTCGGCAAGGACGTCGACCCGAACGACATCCGCAGCGAGAACGACGCCGTGATCGTCGCGACGGGCGCCACCTGGCCGCGCGACCTCAAGATCCCGAACCGCGAGGTGGACGGGATCCACTTCGCGATGGAGTACCTGCAGATGAACACCAAGTCGCTGCTCGACTCGGAGCTCCAGAACGGCGCGTACATCAGCGCGAAGGGCAAGGACGTGATCGTGATCGGCGGCGGCGACACGGGCAACGACTGCATCGGGACCGCGATGCGGCACGGCGCGCGCTCCGTCGTGAACTTCGAGCTGCTCCCGCGCCCGCCCGCGGGCCGCGGGCGCGACAACCCGTGGCCGCAGTGGCCGCGCATCTTCCGCACCGACTACGGGCACACGGAGGTCGCGGCGCACTTCGGGAACGACCCGCGCGAGTACTGCATCTCGACGAAGGACTTCGTCGTCGACGACCAGGGCGCGCTCCAGGGCCTGAACACGGTCCGCGTCGAGTGGACGAAGGACAGCGGCGGGCGCTGGAAGATGGAGGAGGTGCCCGGCTCGGAGAAGTTCTTCCCCGCGCAGCTCGTGTTCCTCGCGCTCGGCTTCCTGGGCCCCGAGGCGGACCTGCTCAAGTCGCTCGGCGTTAAGCTGGACGCGCGGAGCAACATCCAGACCCCCAAGAACGTACGTGTCTGTGTCTGTTCCAGACTTGAGCGGATTGACTGACGTGTTACCACAGAAATACTCGACGGACGTCGAGGGCGTGTTCGCGGCCGGTGACTGCCGTCGCGGCCAGTCGCTCATCGTCTGGGGCATCCAAGAGGGCCGCCGCTGCGCGGCCGAGGTCGACGCGTTCCTCAGCAAGGGCTCGACGCGTCTGCCGTTCGACGGTGGCATCAAGACGAGGGTGAGCATTTCCCCACATCCTCCCCCATTGATGCACGTGCTCATAACATGTGTTACAGACCTTCATCCCTCCGACGTCGACGCTCACCAGCGGGAAGGCCCTCGCAGTCGAGGCTTGAGGCCGCCCAACGACCTCTGCGCCGCGGCGGCCGGCAAAACGGCCGTCGGCGCCGCAGGAAAGTACACTACTAGTAGTCCGGTATATGCAGTCCAACACAGTCTCTGGCGGGTACGATATCTCACGAACGAACGCAAATTTGTACGGAATACAACGCATATGGGCCCCGTCCTGTTTTCTTCCTGTTTTCTCTCTTCCTTGCTTTCCCCCCGAATTGTATATATCTCGTTCCCATCCACATTCTCTTGCTCTGCGTGTGCGGCGTGCAAGAGTCAAAAAGACTGCTGTCATTGCGCGAAAGCGGACAAGATACATGAGAAGTACATGACGAGTGGGTAAAATAGGTTCGTGCAGGAAGATGGATAGCGGATATCAAGCAACTAGAGTCTCTCGTCTCACATATCCCGTTCCTCCTCGTATATCCGTACGCCACCGCGTCCCCACGCCTCGAGCAAGCCCTTGCCCGCGCCCGTTGGCTGCGTGAACGCGACCTCGCCCTTTGCGGGATCGAGCGGGCACCCGAGGATGAACGTCTGCGCCGCCGCCGCCAGCAGGCGCGAGGCGATCCCGAGGCGGCGGTGCGCAGAAGATACGAAGAGACGCGGGATGCCGAGTGGCGTCGGGAGTGGCGCGGGGTGGACGTACAGGTTCGACGAGGAGTCGACGGGGAGGAGCGCGGTCGAGGGGGACGGGGATACCGGTGAGGACGGGCGGGTGTCGGAGAGTGGGTGTGAGTACGAGGACTGGGAGGATGTGGCGGTGGCGGAGGAGGAGGACGGGGAAAGCTCGGACGGGAGGGCGATGGCCATCGCGGTGGAGATGCGTTGCGCGACGACGCAGCCCACGATCTTCTCGCGCTGCGTGTTCGCGCCCGGGACAGACAGCAGGAAGAGGTAGATCTTGCAGCGCTGGAGGACCGCAGGCGAGAGCGGCGGGGACGAGAGCGCGAGGCGGATCGTCTCGAGCAGAATCGCGAGCTGCACAAACACACGCCACGCCATGCCAAACCGTCAACACTTTCGCTCACTGCACGCCAACATACAGAGCACACCCGCTCACCTTCGCGCCGATCTTCCCGCCCAGGTCCGGGCGGAAACACACAATGCGCCCGCGCGCGCCGTTGCGGAGCTTCACGCGCCCGTCGAGCTCCTCAACGCGCGCGCGCTCGGCCTCGCGCTGCTCCTCCCTGCCCCACTCGAGCCCGCGCTGCACGCGCGCGCAGTGCGCCTTGTGCAGCGCCTCGTCGTCCGGCGCGCCGCGCGTGTACGAGAGGTCGCAGAGCGGGCAGGTGCGCAGCGTCGGGGTGTCGAGCGAGAAGTGCAGCTGCGTGAGCTTGCCCTGCTTCGGCTTCTGCTTCGCGGACGACGCGGATGCGCTGGAGGAGGATGCGCCGCCAACTTTGGCGCCGGCGGTGGACGCGCGGGCTTTCTTGGCGGGCGTGTTGGCCTCTGTGGGCCGGTCTAGTAGTGGTCGTTTACGCTTGAGCGAGGGCGGGGAGGTGAGCTCGGAGGGTGGGGACGAGGGCAGCGAGGGCTTAGAAGCGCGTGTGCCATATGTGCGCTTGATTCCAGTAGACATGGCTAGGATGGGTGCGGGATGGTATCGCGTAGAGGGGAGATGGGGGTAGGGAGAGAGAGGCGGAGATGGGCGGAACACACGAGGCAACGCTCACATCTGTCCTCGGCGCCTGTTGCCACAAACGCTGCAGCGCGTCGCGTTGGTCGTGTTTGGCTTTCTCCCACTAGACGCGTCCGTCACGTGAATTCTTCTCGCGCTTGTGGCGGACGCTCCTCCCTCTCGGCGTCGCAGAGATGAGGTTTGGCAGAAGAGAAACAGAACAGAGTCGAGCGCGAGGTCACTATATATGAGCACTAAGTGACCGCCCAGTTATAGCGGTCCCGGGAGCTGGAACACTCGGATTTACTGCGGCCCATGTGTCATAACAACCGAAACAAGATGAGCTCGGAGAATCGTTACTTAAGCCATAAACCGGATACAGCAATACAATACAAGACGTTTCAAGAATACAGCTGTGCCCATCCACTGCGCACCCGCGCGCCCTCACCGCGTCCACACAGTCGCGGTGTCCGCGAACCCGTTCGGGCCCGCACTCGACGGGATCACCCCCTGCCCGCCGACGCTCAGCGACCACGTCACGCCGACCGTCGACAGGCTGTACACGCTCACGCCCGACGTGGTGTCGATGTCGAACAGCTGGCTCTGGCACGTGTTCGACGGCAGGCACGTCTGCGCGTAGTTCTGGAAGAAGCTGTACAGGCCCGCGCCTGCAGCAACGACACAATTCGCGTGAGCTCAGATCTAGTATTGAAGGGGAGAGGGTGGGAGGATGGGGAGGAGCCGTACCGAAGATGGTGATGTCCTGCGAGTTCGCGATCGACACGGCCCATGCCGATGTCTGACCGCTCGGGAACGACGGGTCGTTAAAGGCGCTGTTGATCGAGAACGGTGCTGGCGGGGCGGGGTCAGGCTGGTAGTACGGCTGTGTGTACCCCGCTCAGTTGACATCGCCCCGGGCTAGATGGGGCGCAACACATACCGTCTCGGTCTGGATGAGGCCCATGTAGTGGTTCGCCGCGTTCGCCAGGCGGTACTGGTACAGCGTGTGATGCTCCGCTACACACACCCATCAGCTTGTGTCCTGCGACAGACATGGAGGGGAATAAGAGGTGTACGTACAAGCAGTGCCAATCATCCACACCGGCCCCTGCGACTCAGACAGAATCCCACGCCCGCTGAAGAGCGTCGTCTGCTGCGAGCCTCCGCTGTCGAGGTCGTGGTCCGCGAGCCACACCCACAAGCCCTGCACCAATGACGCCGCATAAGTTCGGTCCCGGGGTAGTACTGAGGAGAGCGCTGGACACTGACCTCGATGTACGCGTTCGCCTGTTTAGTAATATGCAGCGCGAGGAACGCAGCTGAGCAGGCCGCTGTGTTAATCGACCCAGCGGGGCAGTTCGATGCTAGCATGTTTGTCCCGGCAGCTGGGTGCACATGTCAGTCACACAAGCAATACTTTGTTGAAGTGGCAGAAGGCGTACCACCACCGAGCCTATATGACGAGCGTCAGTGTTTGATACGACATGGGGCGCTCACGAGTGCATACCTGATATGCGTGTCCCACATGCCCGCACCACCCTGCTCGTCCGAGTGCACGTTAAACTCCACGACGATCGCGCCCGGCGCTACGTACCGTACCCATGAGCTTCCACCCCACACCTAACCCAAACCCAATCGAATCAAAATACTCACCAGGCCCGCGCGTGGCGAAGACGATGTCCGTGATCTCGACGGTGCCCTCGTCGCCCGCGTTCCCGACGCGCACGACCACGGCCGGGTTCGCCTGGTCCGCGAACGCCGCGCCGCCGCCCATGATCACGCTCCACGCCTCGCCGACGACCTGCGTGCCCGCGGGGATCGTGAGCGTGCTCGTGACGAGGTACGTGCCCGCGTCGATGAAGATGATCTTGCAGCCCGAGAACTACCAGAGGTGGCCATGCGTTAGTCTGTGGTGTTCGGGGAAAAGTGTGAGGGCGTGTGGAAGTACCTGGTCGAAGACGGCCTGGAGCGCGGCGGTGTCGTCTGTCGTGCCGTCGCCTTTCGCGCCCTGGTCGCGCACGCTCACGAATTGGCTGACCGCATAGTCCGCATATCTGCGCCAAAACATCAGCCCCACTGCACGCTCGCGTAAACCTCCACAACGACAAAAAGAACACGTACTGCGGGTGCGTCTTCCCAAAGATGCGCCCCGCGCTATCCAGCAAGCTCGCAGGCTTCGACGGGGAGGGCACAGAGTCCTGTGTGAAGCGCGCCTGCTGGTTCGCGCCGTTCCCCGAGAACACGTTCCCCTGCGCCCAGGTGTCGATCGTCGTCGTCCCGCCCGCGAGCACCGTCGCGCCGCCGACGACGCCGACGGCGGTGGGCACGTTCGTGAGGTGGATGTTGTTCAGCACGAGCGAGCCCGCGAGTGACCCGGAGGACGGCGTCGAGGAGCGCAGGAAGATGGGGGTGTTGGACACGAAGGCGTCGATGACTGCGACGGCGCCGACAGTCTGTGGATTGAGGGGGCGGGGGGTCAGCTGGCTAGTGGGGGTACGTGGGGGAAGGGGCGCACCTGGGTGTCCTGCGTCGTGCCGCCGGTCATGAGGTCGAAGCCAACCTGGCAGTTGTTGACTGTGCGGAGGAGTCAGGTCTCTGTTTCGAGGCTGGAAGGTCTGTAGTACACACTGGTGACACCCTGGAAGGTCCATCCTGCGCATCGCCGTCAGCTGGAGGAACATCGAGCCAGAGAGAGGGGAGGACTCACCCCAGTTCCAGATCGAGAAGATGGCTGGCGTACGGCGATCTCGTCAGCGAACGCGTCCGCGAGCTTAGATAGTGCGGGGAGCCCGAAAGGACGCACCGGTATCCGCGTTGTTCACCGTGACGTTGCGGACAGTGAACCTACAGTGGCGGGCGGCGCACATTAGCTTCGTCGTCCGAGCGCCCGGGAATAGGGCGAGGAAGGGGCGGGACAGATCCTAGAATGACGGATACGCACTGCTGGTTCCCGACCCACATGCCAAATTTCCCTGTCGACCGGAACGGGACGAACGGTGGCGTGAGCAACATACGCTAACAGACGTTGGCTTGAGTGGGGCGCCGCCTTACCTCCGTTGAACACGAGATCTGAGAACCGAGCGCATGGACATCAGAGCCTGTGCTTAAACTGAACGGGTGGAGCGGAGCACGGTACGTACCGCCCATGAATCCGCCGCTACCGTTTTCCATCCAGATACCTGTAGTACGCAACATGAGCACCCGACGTCATGCTGCACACGCCCAGCACAAGAGCCTCCGTGGAGTGGGACGCGCATGACGCGCGCCCACCCGACGGTGAACTCAAGCTTCAAGGGCGGGCTTGGGGCACGAACCTTGGTGCGCGTTCCCGGCGGCAGTGCTCATCTCGAACACGATGTTCATGAGCGACGTCGCCTGCGAGACCTGCCAGTGGATGCCGGTCGCGGACGCACTCGCGGGCATCTGGCGCAGGTCGATGACGAAGTTGCGCACGCTCCGGAAGAAGTTGTTCTGGTTCACATACCACTGCGCGCCGCTGCCGTTCGGGATGTACGGGTCCGCATCTGTTGCCGAAGAACCACCATCGCGCATCAGCAGTCATGCGTATGTTTGAGATACCCTGAGCACGAGCCCCCGCGGGTTCGCATGCTCGGGGTGGGGTGGGAACGCGGCACGCACCGATGACCGCCATCCCGGTAAAGCTCGCGTCGGCGAGCAGCGTCGGGGGGTTGCGCGCATCTCCGATGAACTGCGTGTAGTAGTAGGCGCTAAACGCACACGCGGGTCAGTCGCGGCAGAATGCGCGGATGTCGGGACGCGTACATGAGGGGCTGCGAGACCTTGTAGGTGCTGCGCGAGATAAATGTGAGATGTGTGCGGCTTCGAACACATGCGCGCGAGGCGTGCGCACCCTGCGGGGAAGAAGACCACGGCGGGCGTGGTGGTGGACGAGTCGCATGCACCCCCGCCGCATCGGTTGCCCGAAGAGATGGCGTTGCTGGAGAGGTGTTTGTTAGCATCATATATTGCGAAACGAGACGCGTGGTGGGAATACATACTTGATGGCAGCAGTGTCATCGGTAACACCGTCGCCCTTGGCACCAAAGTCAGACACGTTTCGGAAGACCTGGTAGGACGCGGGGTTGGGGTTGAAGGCGGCGATGCCTTGGTGCTTGATGCTCTGCATCCAGAAGAGGTCGCCGGGAGCAGCAGTGCCAGGCCCGAGGGCACTGGAGCATGAGGAGCCCAAGGCCGTGACAGGCCCGACAGCAGCAGCCACCGCTGCTAGGAGGGTCAAGGCGAAGGCGTACATGGTAAGCGGGGGGTGCGGCGTGTCCGATGGCAGACACGGACAGGATGCGAGCGGTTTTATACAGCCCATGCGGGGTATGGAAGGAGTGCCGCATGTCAGGCGAACGGCGGCGGCGGAGGGTGACAGGCCAGGCAAGGCACACCGGGCCAGGGGGCGAGAAATAGGGAATCCAGGGAAACATGTATCGAGACCGGTTCCGTAAGACGGTCCTCGGAGCACTTTTGGACAGACGTACGGCGGGTCTGGTGCACGATTGGCTCCCGCTCTGGCTCGGACGGCCGGTCGAACCTGTCCTTGACGCGGTGGACGAGATTCGAGAGCCGCGAGCGGGCAGCTGTCGGGCGCGAAACAGGCTCCGTGCGATCAGCGGGCGCAGATGAAGCCATGCTGGTCTGCGCAAGGTTAGCTATCTGGGTGGCAACAGAACACGGTCTGAGGCAAGGTGCACAAGGCTGCTCTGTCCAGTGATCTCTCCAGATGGAGGTCCGCAGTGGGCAGCAAGGCGCCCACGCTCTCCCGGCGATCCTGTCTACTCCGGCGCCTGCTGTCGCTCGTCGCCTTCTTCCTCCCACATCCCGCCCGCCATGCCCCTGCATATATTCCAAACGTGCATCGAACTTACATGTATAGCGATCGTCGAGGGCCAGGTCGACAACTAGGGACGCGCCCTTGCTCATACTAGTCCCAGCTGCCACATCTGCCACACATCCATCCATTGATCACGCTCATCCAGGCCCGGCTCTCTGGCCGGGAAAAAATAGGCGTATTCGAAGCATCGCAAGCGGCAGAGCGCGTCCCCACCCGGTACACGCGCCACTCCTCCCGCCGCGAACCATGCTGGAGAAGTAGCCGTGCCAGTGGGCTCGGTCCACGCGATCCTCCCGCCTCCGTCCGACAGCAGGCTCGCTGACATGTGTATTTTCGGTTCCGGACCCCAGACCTCATACGCATACGTGGTCACTACTGCTCATTGCATCACAGGGACCCGCGCGTGCGGGGCGGTAGCAAACATTGCTCGACTCGTCGCTCCCGTACCTAAATCCTCGAGCTCGAGCTCCACACGCTGGGCCTGAAAGGCTGACAGCGTCGAACCCCGACGGTTTGAATGCCGGCGGTTGGACCCGTACCTCGCGCATCTGGAATGCCCGGACACGCACGTTCAGTACGTATGCATTGATATCTATCTCTAGATCCACCAACAGCCCAATTGTTCAGCACATTCCAGCGCATCAGAGTATCTCGCGAGGGAACCCCACATGTTTTCAGAGAAGCAACATACGCATACGACCGCTCCACTGCCATACCGACCCCGCCCACCCGTGATAAGCCTCTGCCCTCACATGGGCCGCCCTCTCTCACGTCGTGACGCGCGCCCCTTCGTGCCCCCGTCTGGGTCCTCTCGGCGGCGAGCAAATCGCCCGCCCCGTGAACACAGCGCGTGTCGCGCGGGCGGCGGTTCTGCTCTTCTCTCCGCCGTATGGAGCGCCACCGTTACGTTGATGGAGTGCGCAAGTCAGACCCTGGCTCAGGTAAGTGCGCTCGAGCTTGGCCGCGGGCGGGTTTATTCTGGTTTACTTCCACCGACTGCCGGCGCTCGCCGGGCCAACGTTGTTTTTTGCGTTCATGATCAGTGTTCAGAGAAAGAGCCTGATGCACGGGTTTTGGGGTGAGTGAGCTGGGATCGGTAGCCATGAGAACGATGCGCATTGTTTTAGTCCATGTGTTTGTCCAAGACACGAGGCCTGGAATTTTTGCGCGGCGCTGCTGGGTTGCGGAGGCTAGTCCCGGCGGGCTACGCTAGAATGGGATAATGAAAGGGGCCACTTTAAGCAGGCGGTGTCGAGCTCCAACTTGCGGGCAAACCGTTCAGCAGCAGATCACCGCCACGGCTACGACCGGGACGCGTCCCCAAAAGGCAGGTGTGTATGTACGCAAGTTCGACGGCGCGTCGGAGCTGTACAAAGCTGTGCTTCCATTTCAATGTCGCCCCTTGCCTTACGACGGCGGACTCCTCTGGGGGTGTGTGACTGACAGGCCTAGAACGCGGAGGCCTTGTTGTGAGTAACAAGCTTTTGAGGTGTACGGGAGCAGCGTCTGAATCGCATGTGTGCCCGGAGCTGTGCGGCTGTATCTATGTCAACCCCGCAGGCCTGGCACTCCTCATCCACTCGGGGTCGAGGGTTCAACCTTACGTTCAATACAGTCCAGGCTCAGACGGAGTACACTGCCCTCTCAGACAAATTTCTAGGTCTTCCGTAACGGCATCCACGCATCCACGCACCTCACCGTGGCCGCCGTGGAAGGTGCGGGCTTAAGAGAGTGCGAACATGGCGGCCGCGGCCCACCGCCACGCTTCCGCGCCCTCCTAATCTCCGCTCTTGGGCCGCATGTGCGTGCGCTGGTGGTGCACGGTATGTTGAGCCTGCGGGATGCAACGAGGCAATGCTGCAAAACAACGTTAGGCTTTCGTGTGGGTGCGGAGGTCCGGGGCGGGACTAGCATCGAGGTATTGGTGCATGGCACTCGCCAGAGAAGCGCTGTGCTGGGGCCAAGGGGGGTTGTAGTGGGTTTATATACCTCCGGGTGCATGCGAGTCGTATGAACATCGCGATACGTTAGAAACGCGTTTACGTACTGCAAAGCTTTACACGTTCCTAACAACGACACCAGGGCCACGGTAAAACCACCTTTCGTTGCTATCGGAGGATGCTATACCCCAGGACCGGAGACTTCGTGCGAGTGAATCGGAATATGTCCTACTACGCTCCACACGGACAAGGTCCGCCGTCGGCGTGTGTCCCAATCCCTAAGCGCTGCACGATGGAAACCGCCTAATGTCCTATAGGGAACAGGATAGAATACCGCTCACATTCTCATAGGTCACGCTAGAAAGGCTACGAAAACAGAGGGAGGAATACTGGTGGGCTTCGGATTTATCGCGAGTTGGTACAGTCTCTTTAAAACCTCCGGCTCGGCCGTCCTGAAATAGGCAGTGGCGCATCCAACTGGCCAGGGAGTTTTGGCGCGGACTGTCCTGCTGTGATTCGGAGGGATGCAGATCGACTGATAGCACTGTAGCTGACTGTTCGCGTAGACGGTCCTGATAGAGGCGGCGTTGCCCCTCTTCAAATACCGCCAGTGCTCGCCAGAACATGTGATGTCTTGTACAGAAGCGAAAGTCGTACCGTTGCTTGCGTTCAGTAAATAGGGTCATCTAAGGGGAAGATAGACAACGCGCGCAGACGATCAGTGGACAAGTCCTCCGTATAAGAGAGCGGTGGTATGCGGTGAGTACAACTGCACATCAAGGTACTGACAGCGTGGACGTAGAATATATATCATCGACAACTTTGTCATAGACAGACACTGGGGCGCCTCCTACCTGCACGAACGGCGGTCGCGAAGGACGGTGATGGCCATAATGATATAGCACAGTACCTACCTTTCGCTCAGCACGCGCCCACACAGGATACTTACATACATATGAACGCATCGACGGCGCAAGAGCGCCGCCGACAAGGAACGGGACCGCCCGTTATGTCACTCTGTCCGGGAGCGCATCACCGCGCCCGCGGCCCAAGCCCCCGAGAATCGAAATGGCGTTTGCCGATTGTATTCGAAGGTACGATGCGCGCGGATCCGGGTGCAAATCCATGTACATGGCGCTCTTCGCGCGCCCGACACGAACGCCGGCGAAAAACAGCGGGTGAGTGTCGAGTGTCGAACCGTCTATGCATGGACGAGGATGGTCTGGCAAAAACCGCTCGCTCATGCTGCGCATCGTGAAGTCTCGCCAAGAATAAGTGCGCAGGTGGCGGCCGGGATACGGCAGGCCTCCAGCTGAAGGGAATCGGACCCAGAATAGACGTGTTGAGTTGCCGGAAGCGAACTTTCAGGTGGGCGGTCATCATGTCCGTGCAGCCATTTAATCTGCTTGTGGTTTGCCGAGAGGCTGTAAGTTTCGGCCGAGCGTCAGGACATAGCTGAGTATCTTTGGCCGCCAATGGATGTTTGAGAGATAGGCAGAGAGGGATGGATTCTGTTCATAAGCTCGACCACGTTTTTGGTTTGCGGTCCGAGTCGTATTTGGTGCATGAGGGAAGGCGCTAGCGTGTTGTGGGTTCGTTCCTCCGAGAGACGACAGCACCGACAACATCGCGCGTAGTATTTTGGACGCCCATCAAACAAGGCTATGGATGAAATCATCGAGACCATCGACGGGACTGACAGTGACACGAAACGCGCGCAGTTGTGGAGCTGTGTGAGGCAGTAGCGTCGGCGCGGGTTGAGAGACTTGCTGGCAACGCTGTGGTCGGAAAGGGCGTGTTGTACATAGCACGCGAGGGAGGGATGTGCAGATGCCGCACAAACACACCGGCGCAAAAGCTTCGCCTCATGTGTCTGAGATGGCGATTGGCTGAGGGCAATGAAGAAGGCAGTCACAAGGGCATCCGAGGCCGAAAGAGGGTCAGGCTCGCAGGACCAGCCGCTGATTGTCATCAACGGCGGGCGTGACGGTTCGACGGCGCGTTGCTGCACGTCAAATCCTCGGCCGTTGCGGGCACGGTCCGCCGGATGCAGACGGCGCAGGAGGCTTTTGGGACTGCAGAGGCCAGATCGAGGGAGGAGGAGAGATGGAAGGCGCCACGAAGGAGGAGACAATCGTCGAGGACGGCGAGGAGCGGGCGCTCGGGGTAGCCGAAGGCTCGGCAGGGTCGGCACGGATTATTGTTGGAGGAAATAATATGATTGGAGGAGGGCCGTCAGAGTTGTCCTCTGGTGCTGTTAAGTGAGGCTCCGTCCCTCGACTGCCCGCCTCTTGTACTTTCCTTTCGCCCCCGTCCTCGTCGTCTTGCGAGCCGTGCTCGTCGTTACGCCCGTCTCTCGCCTGCCGACCCCAGTCCGAGACCCACGACTCTGTGTTCCGTCAACTCACGCCCGCCAAGCGCTACCGCTCGCACGACACTAGTCTCTCCGACGTGACAGCCGCCCCGTGAGTGCCGTCGCGTACATATATTCTCCGCCTTCTTTCCCCACCCCCGGCTAACCTCCTTCCTCCCCCCCTTGCTTTCCTTCCCTGTCACTCTTTTGCTCCCTTGCACTCCCCAGTGCGGTCCCCAAGGATGTCCGGCACGCCCTATCAGGCCGTCTCCAACGGCGGATTGAACGCCAATCCCTACCCCGCAAACCGTCATGATGATGCCCGTAATACCCAGTTCTACACCCCTGAGACTGACCACCTCGAACTCCATCCCGATGACCTCCCCGTCGGCGCCGCGCCCCCTCGTTTCATGGCTGCCGCCCAACACGACAACCGCGCATCCTTCGCGTCCTCCCAGAACAGTATTCCCACCGTTGTCGGTGACGACTATGACGGCCAAAAGTCCCGCGGCTTCTACGGCCTCAACTATAACGACTCCGAGTACAACTCTCAGGCCGCATTCGGCGGCGCCGACGGCTCGCCCGACAGCTCTGCCTACGCCAGCGAGAAGCGCGCCCCTTACCCGCCACAGCGATCCAAATCTCGCCGAAAGATCATCATCGGCTCCCTCATTGCCCTCGCCATCGTCGCGGCTGTCGTGGTTGCCGTGTACTTCGCGGTGATCAAGCCGAAGCAGAACCACAGCACGAGCAACGCCGCAAGTGGCGCGAGTTCTGCTAATGCTAACGGTACTTCCAGTGGTGCCTCCTCTACCCCGGCCGCGCGGGTGGCTATCAGCGGTGGGGACGGCAGCACTGTCACCATGTTTGACGGCTCGACTATGACGTACAACAACCCTCACGGAGGAACCTGGTACTATGACCCTGCCAACCCCACTGTCAGCGGCGCTCGCGCACAGTCATGGACGCCCGCACTGAACGAGACCTTCAACTTCGGCGTTGACAACATTCGAGGGTGCGCATGGCCATCAGCTTCTTGGATCAGACTGACGAACCAGAGATTCTCCACAGCGTCAACCTCGGTGGCTGGCTTGTTACCGAACCGGTACGTCATCCCCGCATCCTCTAATTTTGTGGACTGTGCTGATTTTATGTCCAGTTCATGTGAGTAGCGCTTCGTCGGGTGACAGGCGGTGTGATTAACCTCCACAACAGCGTTCCTTCTCTCTACGAGAAGTATGTCAACACCTCCACCCCGGTAGTGGACGAGTGGACCCTCACTCAGCAACTGACGGCTGACAACGCTATCGACGAGCTCGAGAACCACTATAAGACCTTTATTGTGCGTCCGATCAGCGCATTTCCTCAACAGCCATTGACAGACCTTTTGCATAGACCGAGGATGACTTCGCCCAGATTGCTGCTGCAGGATTGAACTTTGTCCGTATTCCGATCGCTTACTGGGCCATCGAAGTCCGTGAGAATGAGCCCTTCCTCCCGAAGCTGTCTTGGACGTATGTGACAGCGTACAACTGTCCGGGTGTGATGACACTGACGTCCTGCTGCACAGGTACTTCCTGAAGGCTGTTCAGTGGGCGCGCAAGTACGGTATCCGCATCAACATCGACCTGCACGCGCTGCCTGGATCTCAGAATGGCTGGAACCACTCCGGCCGTCTCGGTGACATCAACGTGCTCCTCGGTCCCATGGGTATCCCCAACGCGGAACGTGCGCTCGACTACATCCGGATCATCGCCGAGTTCATCTCCCAGCCCGAGTACCGCGACGTGATCACGATGTTCGGCATCACGAACGAGCCCTTCGGGCCCACCATCGGCAAGGATGCCATCCAACGCTAGTAAGTAGTATTCCGCCATGATAACATCGAGCTCCGAGTCTCATTGCTTTGCAGCTACCTGGAGGCGTACAACACCGTCCGCACCGCGAGCGGCACCGGGGAGGGCAACGGCCCCTGGGTTGTCTTCCACGACGCGTTCTTTGGGCTCACGGGCTGGAAGGGCTACCTCCCGAACGCGGACCGCACGCAGCTCGACATCCACCAGTACATCTGCTTCGGCGGCCAGTCCGCGGACGACTACGGCGCGCGCGTGTCCTCCGGGCAGGCGTGCAAGACGTGGGCCGCCGGCCAGAACCAGTCGATGACGGACTTCGGGATGACGCACGTCGGCGAGTGGAGCCTCGCGATCAACGACTGCGGGCAGTGGGTGAACGGCGTGAACCTCGGCGCGCGCTATGACGGCACGTTCACGGGCGGCGGCTCGCCGTTCGTGGGCGACTGCAGCGTGTACACGGACTACACGACGTACGACGACCAGTGGAAGGCGGACATGATGCAGTTCGCACTCCAGAGCATGTCTGCGCTCCAGGTACGTACCCCTTCGCGTGCACTCGCGCAGGAACGCTAACGTGGACCTGCTCACAGAACTGGTTCTTCTGGACATGGAAGATCGGCAACTCGACCGTCACCGGCCGCCCCCCGTCCCCCGCCTGGTCGTACCAGCTCGGCCTCCAAGAAGGCTGGATGCCGACCGACCCGCGCCTCTCCGAGGGCTCCTGCGACAGCAGCGCGCCCTTCGTCCCGCCCCTCCAGCCCTGGCAGACCGGCGGCGCCGGCGCCGGCCAGATCCCCGCGACCGTCCAGGCCGCGTTCTCGTGGCCGCCCGCGACGCTCACGGACGAGGCGAGCCTCGCCGCGCTCCCGCAGTACACGCAGACCGGCGCGCTCGTCACGCTGCCCCCGCCGACGCTCACCGCCGTGAGCGGGACCGCAACATCGACGGTGAGCGCGGGCGCGTGGAACAACCCGACGGACACTGCGAGCATGTGGGTCCCCGTCGCGACGTGCGGGTACCTCGACCCGTGGATGGGCCCGAACGCGACGCCGGACCCGTGCCCCGCGCCGTCGGCGGCTGCACGTCGCGAGTACGCGTACGCACCGCGCGCGCATGCGACGCACGCGCCATAGGACGAGCGTGTTTAACTGGACTTTCTCGGGTTTGTGGTGTGTTTGTTGTGGCGCATACGGATCGGATAATACGTAGGTACTCTTTTAGTTGGCGGATCTCCCTCTCCCTGTTACATACCCTAGTCGGCCGCGCACGGACTCTTGGACAGCTCTCTTGCGCGCGTGTATTTACCTACGGCGCGGCGCGCGTGCACACGCGGGGGAGGTGGGAGCGGCGGCCGCGGTGCTGTGGTATACCTAGTAGTTATAGTGCGAATTTGACGGACTTTTTGGACTGGATCGTTGTTGGAAGTGCTCGCAGATGCGCATATGCAGGTAGGCCCTCAACGTCAACAGTGGGGTAAGATGCTGTATTCGTACACAGGGTAACACTTCGATCATGAGTAGGGATTCGGATGAGTAGGGATACATGGCTTCGTCGATCCGTCCACACACATAACGTACACACAGCGGCGACGATCCTCGCCGGATCAGTGCATCCCGTACGTCGTCGCGTAGCGGTCCTCGAGATCCTCCTGCCCGCCGTACCCGCCCTCGAAGTTCGGCTCCGTGTCCTTGTTCTGCTCCGACGCCGATGTCGAGGTAGCAGCCGGCTCCGAGTCTTTCTTCGCGAGCGAGTCGCGCAGCGTTTGGAGGGCCTCTTGCTCCTATTCACGCGTGGTTGCGATGTTGTCAAGAATATGGAGAGCTCAGCAAAGGGCGAGGGCCATTGGGCTAGCCAGCGTACCTTGGCGCGCGCGTACTGCCCCTCCGAGGCCTGTTCTCTCGACTTCCAGGTGGGATCCTGTGTGGCGTCGTAGGAATAAAGGAAACGGGTTAGGATCGTGCGGGCTTCACTTCAGCAGTCTTTCCGGACATGGTGGTGGTATGAAACAAGAGATGAGCGGGCGAGAACGGGAAGAGCGGGAGTAAATACGGTGCGCACGCCACCGCCGAGCGCATACGTCATGGCAATCGCTTTCGGATTGGGGAACAGCTCCGTCCACGTATGGACTTGTAACAACCTAGTCATACCGCCACGCCAACTCATATTTGAGAACTCATGAGTCCCTCAGCGAACTGTTGTAAATTAGCAACTTGGAGCCCACTGATATTTTGCACAGTCTTCTCCGTGTTGTACGTACGTCGTACTACATGTTCGGACCCCGCCAACGCCACATAGTATGATCCGGGGTGTGTATTCGATCGCGCTGGGATACTCATCAGCACACGGAGAAGTTCGACATAAACCACAGCCTCTTGAAGCGACACGCTGCATGCGGCACGATCCCAGCAGGCGCGTCGGACATCGTCTTCCACCGTGAACGCGAGGCTGGTGCGCGAGTCCACCACGAAGCCACGGCTGTGCGTTCCGCCAGCCGTCCGCTAGAATTCCAGGGTCAAGACCAGTGCACCCTGGTCGATCTATCAGAATACGCGGAGTTCACGACAACGCGACGACGCACATACCGACTTAACTGTCTCGCACGGTGCAGAGCCATATCGCCTCGAGGATCAACTTCTCGCACGGAGAGCCTGCAGGATATGTGGTAGTGCGGTGATATCTGAGGTCCAACGCTCACCTTCTGCGAGGATAGCTTGCGAAGCACAGCTGCTGTTACGTGGAAAACACCTTCTTCGCAGGCGGATATGGGCGGCAGGGGCACAGCGAGCGATAGTCTAGAAGCACCATGACGGACCACCCCTAATACAACGTTAGCAGGCCTCATGTCCACTTCTGAGCATCTTCCGGACATATGGACATTCGGCGAGAGAGGAAGCGTGGACTCCATGTGTTATGGGAAAGAAGCCGCTAGAACCTCTTTATATTTCAACAGAAAGCAGACATGGATCTCGTCGTACTTTCTCCCCCGTGTTCATCTACACAAACACCCACACTTCCCACTCTCTCTACATTCATGGCGCGAATTTCCCGAACTCCTAAACACAAGAAGCTCCCTCTAGCGTCTACCCCGGCGCAGACAGAACCTGGCAAGCCACGCCCCGGTGCCAAGAAAGGGCGACCTCGTACTGAACCCCCTGTGGATCTCGAAAGAGCCATGGGCAAAGACGAGGTGATACTTATGTTTTTGTCAGATACTATCCAGCCGCTGACTAGACGCAGGTTGGTCGACGGTTCCGGGCTTGGCGGGTGCCGAAGGCATCTCCTGCAACAGTGCCCCAGAAAGGGCCAGTAGGGGTGAGGATAACTACCTGACTATCCACATGTCAGAGGTGCTCACATTAGATGATAGGACGTCCGACACCACTTCACGGACCTCACCCGGGGCTACCGCGACACGGACATGCAAGACGTGTCCCGTCGCATGGCACCATGGCCGCCCGCCGATACATCGGGCAACGCTGTGTGCCCACCTTCGCCCTGGCATCTGCCGGGTGCGGAATGGGTGCACAGCCCGACTAATCCTACAGACAACGGAGCAGCGCAAGCAGCGCTGCTCCGACGTGGCTGCGAATTAGCTGGGCGGTGCACTAGCGCCGCTCATGTTTACTTCGCCCCCACCCAGCCTACTACCGTCCGGCCCCATCTTAGCGCCTACCCACCCCCGGTTTGGGGCAAGAGGGCACAAGATGCGACGGCATCGTGGTTCCCCCAGCCACGATGCGGAGGTAGTTTCTCACCGTTCCAACACGGAGGCTCGCGCATTGGGCCCCAGGTCGGACCCCATCGGCACCACCACGCATCCAGATCGGCGCGGATGGCTGGGACGCCCTACGGCAAGGCCGCTGCGACAACGAGACGCGCGGCTGCCAAAGCCGTCGTCGTGGAGGTGGACAATCCGGACTGGCTCGTCTTGAATGACGACTGGTTGATGCCCCAGTATGACCCGAAGATGAGGCATGAGGCCTGAGGATGGACACTCACCGATGGGTCGTCTTGGATGGACAGATGTTGTACCGCCGCTACTAGCTTAGGGGCTTCAGCGCCCAGCGTTCGTGATGTTGTGTATCGCTTATAGTATTCCCAGTTGAAGTCAGCGAACATTATGGGTGTTTCTCCTACACTACTAGACAATGTCGAGCATGGTGAGCACGTAGCAGAGAGTGAGAGCAAGAGAGAACTCGAAGATTTGATTCCAATCGATCAGCTTTTCTCAGATGTTTTCGAAGCTATGGACAATGTCGCCACGATCTTATCAGATAATTCGCGTCCATATACACCGCGTTTATGGGCGTCAAGTTAACGCGTCTTGACTTGGCCCCCTCCGCGAGCCATTGAAACGGTCAACAAGTACTTCAGCGAGCTAAGCTCATTGCTTTCCAGTGCCAAAATGTCCGCGACGTTATGTCGGATGCGTATTCAGCAGATCTTTCTACGGGGTGTGCACTCGCGAAGATCCTTTTCTACACCACCCACGGTGTCCCTGCTCGCAATACCCCACGGAAAACACGTCCAATATGACTTCCGTGGCCATCATAAGCAAGGTCAGGCGTAACCTCTACATGAGTCCCTCTAGGAATTCTCCAAACCCTCACCTCGCACTATCACGACTTCAACTCCATGACGGAGCTCTCGCCCATCGTCACACCCGCCAAAAACTTCGACGACCTGGGCTTCCCTGCCGACCACCTCGGCCGCGCGGCGACAGACAGCTACTACATCAACCGCGACCTGATACTCCGCACGCACACGTCCGCGCACGAAGTCGAGGTCTTCGCGCGCCGCGAGATTCCTGAGGCAGTGGCTTCTCTCCGCGGACGTGTACCGGCGCGACGAGATCGACGCGTCGCACTACCCGGTGTTCCACCAGATGGAGGGCGCGCGCGTTTTTACCTGCGGACACGACCGGGCGGGCGGAGCTGGAGGGGGACAACGCGCGGCTCGCGCACCACCTTGAGTGGTCGAACATCGTCCCGCACATCGCCGCGTCGAATTCGCGGCAGGACATGCGCAACCCCGTGCTGGCTGGAAATCCTCGCCGGGTGCCCCGATTTTGGTTATTTGGGGACAGTAGCAAGTACTCATGTGCGCGGTTAGCTCAAACAAGCACATATTTCCTGCATCGGGGAGCGCAGATTACGGACGCACTGTTTCCGCAAGCAGCGAGTCGTATGCCCGTTCACATGGCGCCGCGCTGTCCACGGCGTTGTTGATGTCTAGTGTGTCGCGCGGATGGCCCGCATATGCCATCACGTTCGCGATGCGTCTGTCTTCGTGATTCCTGGCGAGTGCACGGAGTCGATCATTGTCTTCGCAGTATCTTGTTGCGCATACGGAACAGCGTCGTCAAGCAGGGTGTTTACGCCGTTCACGCCGGCAAGCTGCACACAGGGTTCGTTCGTGAAAGTCTCACCCTTGCTGACGATCCTGGAGACACGTCAGAGTATGAAACGGAGATGCGGAAAGGGGGCGGTACGAACGTGGATGTCTTGCCAGGATCGAGCGGCAGCGGGAAGGTCCTCTTAGGCGATGCGCCTGGACATTGTTATGTTGCTCGCTATATCAGTAAGGACCGTTGTAAAGGCATAGGTAGCCGTTACGCTGATCAACATATTTCCATAGGCAACGATGACGGTCGGTGAACACAGGAACATGAGGGACAGAGGGCCAACGTCGAAGCTGCGGAAATAATGCCCAGAGTTGAGTCACATGATAACGGCGTTGACAAACCGGCGTTGTCTGATGGGCTGCTGAACGTCGATGAGTGAATGAGTTTCGCTCAAGGGCAATGAACACGTACAGGACGAAAATGGAGGGAGTAAAACAGATGAGGGCACTGTACATAAGCAAAGTCGATATTCGGAGGGGAGACGACGGCGTACAAATTGACAAGTATGGCAAGAATCAGATGGGACGATGATTGGCAGATAACAGCAATGGATGCAGAGCCTACATCGCTGGGTTACAGGCGAGCCAGGCAAAAAGTACTTTCACAGGTAGGAGTACGGTACTACAAGCATCACAGAATCATTTATGCAGTGGGTTGAGATGCCCCGAATCACGGGTGGAGGGCGTTCAACGCCACGAAAGAGGTTACTCCGAAGAAGGCCGCAACACAGTAAATGAGAACTCGAGTGGGATGTGGGTTCACCGACAGGAATGGATAAGGGACTGCGGCGAAGGCGGTGAGAATATAAGACGAGCCCAGGAATGCGAGCGGACTCACAGAATCCGTTGTATCGGGCACACCGTTCTACAAACCAGCCGTACCAAGAGCCCGCAAAGCCAACACAGATGATCGAGCCCCACAGGCTTGCGCCCTTCGAGTAGCGTTCTTCGATGAAGTAAAAGTCGATGAACATGGTGATGGCGGGTGCAGCGTGAAGCGCCAGATCAACCGGAAGATATACGACTTCTTGTGAAAGCACTTCGCTGCCAGACTCCTCAACGGGCGTAGTAGTTCCCGGAGTGTCCCACCCAAATAGCATTTCCGGCATGAAAAGTCGCAGATTCCAGTATATCGCAGCTACGACCATGGCGACCTTCCGAACACCATAGTCAGCCTCATGTGCTGCAAAGCCTTCATATGACATACCGGTAAGGCCACCATGATCATAGTTCGTTTAGCTCTTTGGACAAGTCCTGAAGAATTTGATCAACACCGCGAAAGGGCAATGTGCATCATAGCCCACTTACCAATAGCAAACAGGTCGTAGCCAAGGCCGAGCAGCATGGTTATCCATGCAAGAACCAGACTGTGTCATAATCAACGAATCAGTCTTGTTACAATAACATGTACTGTGAAGTCAGAGAGCATACCCTTGCACAGTGAGATATTGAAAATGTCCGCAAGTCGTATCGGCCTTTTCGGCCATCGCGTCTGGGAGGTTCAGATAGCCATAGGTCATGACCGACGCGCCAGCTGCATGCAGGAACAGCGCAGCAGCGTTGACAGGCATGGCTAGTAGAGGACAGGAGAAGCAGAAGACGAGCAGAGTGCGGGTCGAGAGGGGCCGCAGGGCGCCAGCACTGATTGTCGACGCAGTCTCGGAGTGTATATAAATCCCCTCAGGGACGCCAGTCATGGTATAGTGAATGTAATCATTGCTCCACCGTCCCAAAACGGTTTGCCCACGACGCTGCACGAGGCCCTGTATTTGGGCGGCGAAACATGTCGTCAATTGTGACTGTGCGCGTGAATCAGCTTCAGGCTGTTCTTGGGCCACGTTCCTACCCTTCTGGTTAGCGCTGCACTCAGTTGACGATCCGACTACTTACCTGCTACATACTGTGTACTGCACTTGGCTAGACGTCTGTACAGCGAATGCGCAGTCTCGCCCGCAGGAAATAATTAATCAGGCCTCGCAAGAGGAAAGCAAAGGAGAGGAGGAACAGAACAAGGTTCAACGGGCTGGCGATCGCTCACTTCCACGCTCCCACGGTCTTAGTCTAATACTTACACAACCTTCACCTTCTGGCCCAAGGCCATGGCCTCCCAATCCCAGCGCGTCGTGGTCACATATGCTGCCCCCCTCGTCTTCCTCTCGACGGACCATTGGAAACAAATCCATGCCTCCCTAGTCTCGCAGCTACCCCTTCGCAATCTGCACTGGAAGTCACCCTCCAGACCTATACGCACCATCCAGGAGCTAGACGTCAAGCTCGTTCCCCTGGAGACTCTGCGCGACGACCAGACAGCATCCCAAATACCACAAAGTATACTCGGGAAGTCCTTGCTCAACATCTATGTCTTCATATGCGAGGCGAGTCGCGATCCCGCTACCGCCTCAGCACGCCCTTATATGTGAGTGAACAGGACAGTGAGGCATACAAGGCAACGACTCGCAAACAAATCAAGGAGTGGCATGCGTCTGTAAGCCAGCGGAAGAACCAAGAGTGGCTGCTCGTCCATGTCGTCCGTCCGGACCAGAGTGTCGCGCAGGGCAGGCTCTTTCAGATGAAAACGTCCGTACTCGACAAGGTCAAAGCTGACTTCAACTCGGACAAGAAAGACAGGTCAATCAATGCTTGCCTTCCCGCGTTGGACAATTCTAAGTTCAGTTCCCGGTAGATGCGTGCAGCTAGTGTGGTCGGCAGAGCGCGACAATCCGGCCGTATGGGCAGACCTCACGGCCAGAATTAAGGATGGCATCCTTTCGGCTTTCGATGCGGCCCTCACCCAGCGCGAGGAGGAGGTCAAAAGGTCAGAGGGTCAAAGGCAAATGCCAGGATGGAATTTCTGCACGTTCTTCATCTTAAAGGTATGTAAGGGAAGGTAAGACTCGCAATTATGGCGGGTGCTGACAGTCTCACAGGAAAGCTTAGCTAGTTCTTTAGAGGGTATGAACTTGCCCGAGGACGCGCTTGAGCAGTATCATGAACTTGAAGCGACCTTCTTCCAGGTCTTGAGCGAGAAGAATTTGTCCTGGTTCGGCCCGCTTATAACACCCTCATCCTCTGATGACGCTGCACCTCTGCTGTCTGTCGCCAAAAAGCCCTACCGTGACCTCATTCTTGCAAACACCATATCTGTGTTTGACTTCCGCGTCTACCTCTTGGCTAGGCAATGCGCTCTGCTTAGCAAACTTGGCGATCTGGAGGAGATATGTCGGAAGACGGCTAGCTTCCTCACCACTATTGCGCGGACACTGAGGGGCGTCGAGGTAGGACAAAATCACTCATAGGAAACGCATGGGATAACACCGGCCTGAATAGGATACCCTCCCGCCCTTCTTCATCGAAGCCTGGATATACTCGTCGACTCTCAGCGTCGTCGATCAGTGCGACGAATGGGCGCGTCCTCTCGAGCTTAGCAAAAGCGCTATGACTTCTTTCAACGCAGCGAAGGGTGAACTGGTAGAACTCGCTCGCAACCAGGTATGCCCATGCGGCTTCTTGGTGCGCCACCTTACTGATTGCTCTCCTAGTTGGATATCTTCGGAGCAGCTGCTGGTCATCTACCTAACAAGCCTCCATTCTCCCTTGCTCTTCCGGCAAGCTATAACGAGGCCAAGGCGGGGCAGATCAAAGAGGCCTCCCAAACAATCTCGAGGGCCGACCTTGCATCAGTGCTCGTGGACCAGGAGGCGTTCTACGAGCTCTATGTTGCCGTCACAAATCGTGCGATTGAGCTTTACGCAAGCGCGGGTCGCCGCAAATTCGCATTGAAGCTGCACGGCTCTCTGGCCGCGCTGGATGTGTATATTTGCATCTCTAATTCAGGTCTTCCAACAGCTCACGAGTGCTCTTCAGACATCGTGGACGCCTCTCCAGTGCACTGCAGACGTACACATCCCTCCCTGCGCACTACTCGCCGCACGGCTGGACGTCTCTGGAAGCGTTCATGCTCAACCGTGCTCTCGATATTCATGCTTCCGCGGAAAAGGTCAAGGACAGAGAGTGGATCCACATTCTTCTTCACTTCCTGAGAGCATATGTCGATGACATGGGGATGAACCTGCTTCTTACCCATGACGATAGTCAAGCATACGTGGCGCAGCTCGTTTCGGCACTGAAGGATGCAGCACATGCGCTCGATGCTGGTGCGGCTACTGCTGGTCATTATCTTCGGTCCGACTTACAACGGAATGTGACCTACAGACACGCCTTACCCGGACCACCCGGCTTTATCAGTGTCTGTCGCAGAGCATGACGCGCACTTGGCAGAGACCCGGGATGGGTCTTTGCTGAAGGTCATGGTTCACAACCGCTTACCCTGTGTATGTTTTCGCATCATTCTCGATGAAATATGGCTGAACGGTGCTACAGGAACTATCGGTGGACGAGGTTGAAGTGCAACTGGCTGGACGAGAAAATAGCCGGCTATCATTTACTCATGCGGCCTCTCAACTTGCGCCGGGCCGCAATGAGCTCACGCTTTTCTGTCCGGTACGCTGCAATTACATTACATGCTAGTCCATGCGGCTCACTGTGGCCGTAGTCTTCGTTTGGAGGAACCTACACCCTGTTCAGCACACAGATCTCCCTTGCACGGCTGCACTTCCAGTGGAAGCACACGAAGACACCAAAGCAGCTCCGCGCAGGCAACATGCCCGCGCTTGTGCGCATCCCGAAAGACCTCAAGGCACTTGACGTCAAGCTAAAGCAGCCCCCCCGTAGTACGTTATTACCATGTTCATCAAAGTGGCTGGACCCTAACCGCCGGCGTAGTCGAGCTCGGAACCTCCTCAAAGGTCGTGGTCATACTTTCCACTGGGCGAAACGACGTGGCTACTGCGAAAGTGACACTGAGTGCGCCATCCGGCATCCAGTTCAGGTATCAGGAGGTCGAGATGGACGATGACGGTGAGCTTCCGCCTATGCGACTGTACACCTGCAGAATGCTGATGGATAACAGACGCACCGCCAATTAGGAAGGACGACGAGTCGATGACATTCCTGGATTTGAAGCAAGGGCAGACAGTCGTCGCAGCCGTCCCTCATTCCGACGCATCTGCATATCACTTTATGGTAAGTACAACTTACAGAAAGTATAGGACGGGTTTATCATGATGTCCCACAGAGAATCAGCATCGTCGTCGAATACGTCACGACATCAGAGCCAGATATAACCCGAATACTAAGACTGAGCAGGGTCGTTGCGACCTCTCTCCCCGTGGCTATCAACGTCGAAGACTTCTTCCGTGGGACGAGGTATGGAGGCGTACCGTTTCGTAGCGATGTCTGCTCACTCAATGTCCACAGACTATTCACACGATTCACATTGTCGACGACGTCGCACCAGCACGTGCGGATACGCTCAACTCAACTGTTGTTGCCGAACGAGGCAGATGGCGTGAAGGTTACGAGCTGTATGGGGCAGAAGCCATCGGTAGTGGTGAGCATTCTCGGGCATACTCGAAATGAACCACGACATATACTTTCTGCAGACGATTACTCCTGCACAACCCGGGCGGTTCTTGTTTCAGATGGACGCCAGTCGAGGTCAAGGTGAGTTAGTGATCGTACTCTATAGAATAGTAGGTTTATTCTCCGTGCAGTGAGGGACGCGTTGAAGCTGCAGATCTCATATCGCATGCTCCGCGAGGGTGAGTTATCCCTCAATGTTATACCGTTGTGTCACTAACAATCATTGTTTGTGACAGAGGTCGAATCTCTGATCGAGCTCGCCGCTGCCGAAGTAGTGTCCGAGAAACCTTCATTAGAGACGCTACGTCAAGATCTGGTCGACAAGCTCGTGCAAGCGCTAGAGACGAATGCGTCCTGGGTAGGACTGTACGGCGTCACCGGCGAACTCAGCGTTCCGGGAATCACTCCTGGGGATGACGAGATGGGAGCTGCACTGCGGCAAGTTGCCGAGGTATTTAGACATTTTCTTATCTCTGCAAGGAACGTTACTAAGTTGAAAGCAGATCCTCAATAAACGTAGGTCGCCGACATCTTTCGGCGAATGGCGTGAGATCATCATCCCGGTGGATGTACCCCAGATGCATGTACGTGGGCCTTCTCTTGCCCCCCGTGTGTATATTTTCTCACTTTGCAACCAGATCCTCGCGGCGGCGCGTCTGCAGATCCTGGAGAACCCGTTCTCGCTCGAGAAGTCCAGGAAACGTTCTCGACCCCTTTATGCGGGCCAGCCGATATCTGCGCTCCTCACTGTGCACACGTCATTCCACTGGTCGCCTCCGGAGGACACGAAGGTTGACAGCTATCTCATGCGGTACGACATCGAGGACCTCACGCAGGACTGGCTCGTCAGCGGGCGCAAGAGAGGAGACTTCGAGGCGAAGGTCAGTTAACATCCTCGTCTGCATTGTTTCAAACACGGTGAATACTAAGCTTCGCCACTAAGCAGGATGACGAGACGTTCTCAGTTCCTATCACACTCATTGCTCTCCACCATGGCGAGCTTCCCCTGCCCAAGATCGGAGTCACTGCTCTCCCGATTCCTGGAGAACACAGGATGCGGTCGAGTGTCGTCCCAGGGTGCGAGACACACCAGGTGCACGGGGCAGAGAAGGTACTGGTTCTACCAAGAGGTGGACGCAGTACATTCGTGGTGAATATGGGGGCAAATACCAGTGTACAATGATTGATACCTTCCCGGCGTGTCTGTCTATCTTACTCTGATTTATTCATCCTGTACGGCGATACATATACGAAAGGACCTCCTGTTTGACTGCGGCTACTAACATCGACGGGATCAAGCTTGAAGCAGCCGCGTTTTCACGTTCTCGCGTTTTCGCGACTGCAGAACGCCAACAGTCACAAAGCGCTTACAATGTGACATGACGCGCGCCCATTAGTCACGCGTCAGACAACGATCGAGATCCACTGCCCCGGCTCCGAAGAGCTCGTCTTGTCTTGCCACACTTTCCCTCACCCCTGCACATCCGTCCAGCTTCCGGGCTACACTACACACTACACCAGTGGAAAACATCTGAGATATGTCGGATATATCAGACTAGTACGTCTGGGCGCGGATTCGTCGAAAATATTCAAACTCATCGCCATACAGCGAACGCGAGCGCGAGGCGACGATCGCCCGAAACCGCGAACTCCTCTTGCAGCTGGGCCTCGTCGATGCCTCGGAGGCGATCAAGCCCACAAAGGGCGCGAAGTCCGCCGCGAAGCCTGTGCAACCACGCGTCAAGAAGCCAAAAGGGCCTGCTATGCCGACGCGTCAGTCCACACGACTGAGGAGGACGGCGCCAGACCCAAATGAGAGTCCGGCAATGAAGAAGAAGCGGGAGGTACGTTGCAGGTTCTGTGCGTTGAAGTGTGCTAACGGGCCGGCTGCGTAGCGTGAGGAGGAGCAGAGACGGCGCAAGGCAGAGGAGGAGCTTCTCGCCGCAGCGGAGCGAGAGCGTGAAGCGAAGAGGCCGAGGCACAACGATCTTGATTTGCAAGCGCTTACTGAAGAGCTCACACCTGAGGAACTATCGGAGTTGCGGACTCTGTTCGTCGAGATATTAAAGACGCCGCATCCGAGGCAGGCAAGCTCAGACGATGCTTATGTTTTTGCCGACGACGTGAAGGAGGACGCGGAGGTGAAGGAGCTCAAGAAGACGCTGAGCAATCTCAAGGTCGTAGCACGGGCGAAGGTTACGCAAGACCGGATATATAGCGCTGCCTATCACCCCGAACCTACGAAGGACCTAATATTCTTCGGGGGTAAGTTCACGCGTACGGCATCTCTTCCGCTTGTTAATCACCTAGTGCACACCAGACAAACATGGGCAGCTAGGAATATGGGATGCCCGAGCACCCGTGGACGAGGTCGAAGATGAGGACGGAGATGTAACTTCTGTGGAAGATGGCGAGGGCGGCAAATATTACCGCCTACAGATGCACTGGCCTGCAACCTCGAAATCTTCGATATCCACAGTCAAGTTTGACCCAATCGACGCGTTTAGCGTACGTATAACACTATCAGAGTGAGACAAAAGCATGCTCACTCATGCGCCCTCCTCAGGTGTTCACAAGCGCGTACGACTGCACGATTCGGAATCTATCGCTGGCCTCCGGCATGGCTACCGAGGTGTACGCCACAGATGACATTCTCATTACCTCTATCGACCTTCCTCCCCATGGGCACGAGATGTGGATCTCGGACGCCATGGGTGGTGTCACACATCTAGATCTACGCGCTCACCGTTCACATGCGAAGCGATACGAACTATCTCAGCAGAAGATTGGCAGCGTTAGCGTCAATCCGACGCGACCCTACTTTTTGGTCACCGCGTCGAACAGCCGCGAGTTGAAGTAAGTCGTTTGTGAGCCTCACGTTCGACAATTGTTCAATGGTTTTCTTGATAGGATATGGGATACGCGAATGCTCGAAACCCTAAGCGGCCGATCTCTTCGCTCTGCTCCAAACTCCCCCTCCCGTACACCTCCTAAAGGGAAGGATAGCAGCCTGTTGACGCTGCCAAACGAGGTGGATAACGAGGCGATCGAGAAGCTTCTCGCTACGAAGAGGGGGCAATCTACTATGCGCGCGGCGTGGCTGCACAACAAATCAGCAAGCTCGGCCTATTGGGATCCTCGCGGTCGGTCGATTGTGAGCACAAGTTACGACGACGCAATCCGATGTGAGTCTGTGGTCTATATCGAGAGGGCCTTTCTTCGCCTAACAGGTTGCTGTTCTAGTGTGGGACATTAAGCCTTCCTGGTGTGATAAAGAGGCTGTCTTCCCAACCTCTCGGCCATTCAGCCAGATCAAGCACAACTGTCAGACTGTAAGCCCCCTCGAGACAAGATTCATGAAGCATAGCTAAGCCTTTTGCACAGGGGAAATGGCTCACCATTCTGAAGGCGCAATGGACAACAAATCCCGATGTATACCCTCATTTCACGGTACGCAGAGCTGAGAGTGTATAATATCACTGAGTACTAAACTTAGCGTAGATCGGAAATATGGATCACTCGCTCGACATCTACTCCTGCAAGGTCAGCCGCCCCCAGCTCTCCTCTGTACACCGCATAGCTAACCATTTACTTGTCAGGGCGACCACATCGCTAAGCTGTCCGACAAGACTAAGTGTGTGCCCTCCTATGCCGACTCAGGACTATATCTGACGCATCTCTTCCAGGATCTCCGCTGTGCAAGCGGTCACTTGCTCTCACCCGAGTATCGCAGAACGCGTCGTAAGCGGCAACGCCAGCGGACGATGTGTTCTCTGGGCGCCGGAGGATCTATAAGCAACCAAATTGCTGACTACCTTATTATCTTGCATCCTATGTTTTGTTTTCCCTCGGGAGGCCGCTCTGTACATACATATATATACCTGTAATCCGTGCAAGCTCCTTCGGTAGTCGATGTATTTGTTTTTCCCGTTCTCTGTGCTTGTACTTCCACCGGTCGCAGAACGCGGTTTCTATCGTCCGGATCTGGCACACGACGAATTCGAAGGTATCGACAGCAAGTGGGAATGTACAAGGAATGTCTTGGGGAGAGTGTGTGGGGCAAAAAGTCGTCACCTGAGCGATTCGAACACTCGCGGGCAAAGCCCAACCGCTAGCAGCTATGAATAGCAGGCGATCCCGTTAACCACTCCGGCAAAGTGACGTTGGAGGACGACATATCTGGCAGCTGATCATCCCGCTTTTCTCGGAGCGGAGGCATTTCGTTCCGAGTTTCTCGGACTTGTATGTCTGCTTTCTTGTTCTGAACCACCATGGCAAAGAAAACGCGCGCACCCGCTGCGCCCGTAGCTCCTACAGCTCCCGTAAAACCTTCATCAGTCGTGTTTCCCGGTATATCGCCCAAGGAAGGGCTAGAGTGCCGAGCCATACTGGACGACCAGATTCTCCTAATCGACGTAGGTTTCGGCCCTCTTCCGGCCTCTTCGCCAACCCGAAACTATCGGGATCGCCATAACATCCTTCCACTGAATCAGAACACAGGATCTTTTCTCTCCAGAGGAATGCAAGGCTTACGTGAAGTTCATCGACAGCCTACCTTTGGAGCTTACCCCACCAAAGAAACGGGGTGAGGCTGACAGAGTGAACCGTACGTCTGTACAACCGTAGTTGTACAAACCGCCGAGGCTGACCAGTAGCGTTGGGACGCCCAACATATGCGACTGATAGACCGAATGTCGATTCCTTCTACAGACTTCGCGCAGCGTCTACATAAGGTCCTCGCGCCTCACCTCCCGGAATTCCCGTACCCGACTTGGGGGAAGCGACCCGCGGGTGCAGCATCGGATGCTCGGCGCGCAGCGCACTCCCTGAATTCAAACATCCGGGTGTACAAGTATGTCCAGGGACAGTACTTTGGCCCGCACTTCGACGACTCCGTGCGCGATCCGGAAACAGGAGCAAAGTCTGAATGGACGCTGCTCATCTATCTGACGGGTAATCAGGACGGCGTGGAAGGTGGCGAGGTGGGTATACACTATGAACATTGAAGCGCGCTTGGTACAGATTCGAATTTGACCGCGCTTCTGCCAGACGATATTTTATAAAGACCAGAGGGGAAATCCGAAAGAGTCCATCGTCCCTCCTCTCACTCGGGGAACAGCACTCCTGCATCGGTATGTCAGAATACTCGCAAGTTTCCCGATTCACTAACGCAATATACTAGACATGGACAAGATTGTCTCTTACACGAAGGGTCGCCAGTAAGGAAAGGAAACAAGTACGTCTTGCGGTCAGACCTGATGTTCATGAAGTAGCGAAGCAGTGCGAGTCCATGCTCCCTGAGATACCATGTACAACACTATACCAACATATACACCGGCACGTCTACCTCCTACCCTTGCCCCTCTTCTTGTGGCTTGGCATGCCCGCCTCCACAACATCGTCGTCCCGGTCCATATCTCCGCGCCCGCCATCCTCCCCACCACGCTTGCGCTTCTTGTGCCCGCCCCTGATTCCCTGCTCTTTCATCTCATTTGTCGCGAGTCGTGCTGCCTCGTCCACCCGCTCGCGGAGCAGCGCAACCTCTTCCTTGTCCACAGCCCACAGCTCAAGTTTCTTCCCGATCACTTGCTCGATGCGCAATACGAGTTCGACGTCGTACTGTGTGACAAGGGTGATGGACTTCCCCGACCGCCCAGCACGCGCGGTACGACCGACACGATGGATATAGTCTTTCGAGTGCGTGGGGATGTCGTAGTTGATGACAACATCGACCGAGGGAATATCCAGACCACTGGAAAGTCGCAGTCAGTATGCATGGCTGGAATGCGGTGCTCCCAGGAATTCTCACCGGCTGGCGACGTCCGTGGCCACAAGCACTTTCCGGCCCCCACTCTTGAATTTTCCGAGCGATCCTAACCGAGCACTTTGGCTCAGCTGCCCATGCAACGGTATCGCTGGGAAGCCGAGTGTCCGCAGCATAATGGATAGCCTGGAAGACGCCATTCTGTTAGCTGCTGTAGATATTGTAGTAACAGTCCACAAACCTTTGCGCGTCATGCACAGTCCTAGTGAAGATGATAACGGAATTCTGCGCTAGGGTGTTCGCAAGATGAATGAGGTGCACGTCCTTTTGTGGGAGCGGTATCAGAAGGTAGTATTGGAGTAGTGTTGATACTGTCGAGTATCTTAGGCACTCCGTTAGTATATGAGGCGGCTGCGAAGGAACCAAGTGAGGCGTACTTTGAGTTGACCTCCACACGGACGGGATTTGACAAACTCGCGCGCTGGAGCTTTGCGACTTTCGTTGTCATAGTCGCAGAGAAGAGGTAAGTCGTCCGTTCTTTAGGGATGACCTTGAGGATTTTGTCGATAATAGGCCCGAAGTCCATGTCGAGCAGCCGATCGGCCTCATCCAGTACCTATGTGGACGATATATCCCGTCAGTTTTCACTGTCATCTAGATAGCGGGCTGCACGCACAAGGAACTTCAAGCTCCGCAGGCTGAACCCCTTGGTCTCCTCCAAATGGTCGTTCAGCCGTCCCGGAGTTGCAACTACGATGTGCGGCTTCTTCGCAAGCGCAACCTTCTGCGCCATCATATCCACACCACCGATGATCGTCGCGCACCTCACGCCCATCGCGGACCCCAGGCTCTCGAACTGCTGCGCTATTTGCACCGCGAGCTCACGGGTCGGCGCGAGCACGCACGCGAACAGGCCCTTGGGCTCCTCCCAGAGCTTTTGCAGGATGGGCAGTGCGAAGGCCGCTGTCTTTCCGGAGCCAGTGGAGGCAACACCGATGATGTCTCGCCCTTGGAGGGCGTGTGGGAGCGCCTCGACCTGGATCTCTGTGGGGGTCTTGTACTCCATTTGCTTCAGGGCATCGAGCAGAGGGTCTATGAGGCCAAGGGCTTTGAAGCTCGGCACCTCCGCAGGAGGCGGTGTGGATGTGGACGCTTCCTCGGGAGAGGGCATGTTGTAGATGCAGAGACGGGAGCAGTGGTAGGCACAATAGTGTACAGTAGGGGAGAGTACTGAGCGGCGTTCAGTAGAGTGCGGGACAGGCGCTTGCAACTTTTTCGCGAAGATGAGCGCCTAGCTACGAAGCCGATCACCTCGACCCGATCGATCTGCTCTTAAAGTTACAACACTACGTGGATGACCGGCACTCCGTGCGGTAGCAATTTTAATAATGAACGAAATTTTACAACTGCAACACGCAATGAGGAGGCGCATATAGAAGTGTGCATGTTACAGAAAGAGGAATCCCGGTGAGCTCCTACGGACTCCAGGGACTCGATGCCGGAGCACCCACACCTGCGGTGAGATATTGCGCCACGCCTTGTTCGTCCACATAGAAGCAATCTTCTAACCGAACACCGACCTATAACGTGAACGGAGGGTAAGCTTCATCGAATCACGTATCCCGAAAGCGCCAGCCACGGACCTTCCCCTCGATGTAGATTCCGGGCTCGTCTGAGAAAGTGTGCCCAGTCAAGATGACATCGTCTGAACCTCCGACAAGGTACGGGGACTCATGCCCTTCAAGCCCGATACCTGTGAACGAAGCATTGAATCAGAGGCATCTGACATACGCAGACCAACGCGACTTACCGTGACCCAGACGGTGAGTGAAGAATTCCCCATAACCAGCCTCTTTGATGAGCCTCCGCGCTGCCCTATCTACTGACGCCGTGATGGTGCCGTTGGTAGCGGTCAGGAGCGCACGCTGCTGCGCTGCATGTACGACGTGCCACAAGGCCTGGTACCTCAGCGGAATCACTGAATCAGGCAAAGCAAATGTCTATAGAAGCACTTAGCACCACAGCTGGTACGATTCATGACAGTCGAACGGACCCTGGTGACATCGCTGGTGTATCCGTGTAAAGTTCCGCCGCAATCCACAAGAACGTAGTCGTGCTTGCTAAGGACGCGGTCAGTTCCTGACCCGTGGGGAAGAGCAGCGTTCTCTGCGAGAGTTCAGCACGGAAACAAGCACTGCAAGGACGATGAGAATACTAACCTCCAAATAGCGTGAGGCCAGATCCTCCCTTCAACCCTGCAGCCGCGAGTGCGGTACGTACTAGCTGGCCGGCCTCCGATTCTCTCATCCCGATCTTCATATGATCCCGTGCAGCTCGTATAGCGAGCACGGTGGCCTAGAGGCATAGATTTTGAGGACTCAAGACTGATTAGTGGACCCTGTAATAAACACTGACCTCATTAGCGCACTTCAGGATATCAATTTCCTCGGCACTCTTGCGTTCACGAAGGCGCTTCACTTCAATGGGTGCGCTCGAAACCAGGGCCTTCGGCGCGGCCTTCTGGAGGCCGTCCGTGATAAACGTTCTGACATTTCCATCCACGTATATTGCTGCGCCTGACACAGCAGGTAGCAGCGAAAGGGCTCGTTCGAATGGGTTGTGATCCTCTGGCCATGCGACAAAGGTGATCGGTCCATCGCTTGGGATAGGCAGAAGTTTCGCTCTCGTTTCTTCGAATGCTGGTGTGAGCACCGAGACATCCGCCTTGACATTTCCATGTTCATCCGTTTTAGGCTGGACGATCAACATAAGAGGACGTTCTGAGATGTGCCAATGGGAGCTCGAGAGGTTCGCGAAGTAGGCGGCGCTCGCGCCTGGCTCCGCAATGTACGCTGAGGCGTTAATGGAGCGCAGAGTACGCGCCAAGGTGTCTTGGCGTGCGATGAAGGAGCTTGCAGATATCGGCGGAATGTGGTCGCAGTGTCCGGCGATATGAGAGAAGTGGGGACCGGCAGTATCATTGCCTGAGCGGTGGATAACGGTTTGCCAGAGCAGGCAAAGGGTACCAAGACACAGAGCATACGGGACCAGATTGAGAACCTATATGCATAGTATAACTGCGATTAATCAGGGTCTCGCAACGCTGCATGAGAGATTCCGAAACAACTGAGGCTTACCCGTCTCGCCGAGTTCGTACCCCGAATCAACGGGGTTCCTACAATGGCAGGCTGGGTACCTTCGCGCAACCATTGTATAGCATGCTTGTTGTCTGACATGGCGGCTAGTCCAGCAGCCACGCGCACTGAACACGGACGGTAGTGACAGAGAGATGGAGAGGTCGGAATCCCACTCACCGCACGGGAGCAGTGATAAGATATGAGGCCAAAATCACGTGTACGCTCTCGATCGCGTTACGGCGCCTCTCGACGCGCGATCGACGCGTCTTGGTCAAGAACCATAGCTTCTACCCCATAGCTGTAGTATCCAGACAGCCTCCACCATTTGAGGGTATCCTGGCACGCCCAGAACAAACATGGACACCGAAATCATGCTCGCTCTGCTATCAAGTACGCTACACCCCCAGGAGTTCGAGCAGTCGGTCTTGCTCGATGCGCTTGCCAACTCCAACGGTGATATCGAAGCCGCTGCCCAGTCTCTACGGTCACAGCCTCCCAGAAAGCGCCGCAAGCTCGACAACACGAATCTCGAAAGGTGGCTAATAGGCAGCAAACCCCATACTCACAGTGCTCCCAGTATGGCGCTTGAGCGCGAGTACCACAGTATCAGTAGTGGTCCGAGTCGAGCTGCTAGCCAAACTAGATCTGAACTGCGGCCGGCTGCAGTAGAACGATCAGGCCTGCCCTCTGCGCCCGTGTCCAAGGTTGAGATAGAGCCAAAAGACGTCTCGTATTCAAGCTTGAGTGTTTCGGTTCCACGCATGCGACCCCTCACGCTTTCTACCCCCGAACTTGTCGCCAAACATACGCCTTGTACGATCCATTACTCTGTTCTACCACCTGAGCTAGCCTGTCGGTAAGGACCTCGTGTCTTGCGTTGCATGCATCTCCACTAATATATCATCTTTCTAGGCTGTACCACACGCTCCTCTGCTCTAATCCAGACTGGCAGCGCGCCAGCGGGCATGCCTCCTCTTTCTACAGGCGAGCTTCAACCTCTGGGGAGCAATTACATCAAGAGACGGAATATTGGTCAGTACATCACAACTTCGGTTATATGAGGACAAGTCTTATCAGCAAACTCAGGTATCAAGGTCGTCTGAGAGAGCTACCTCCCACTTTCCCTGCACCGGTCGAGGAGGCCTGCCAGATCATTGAACGCATAGTAAACGCTGAGATGTGTAAACGACCGCGTTTTCCGTTGGAGTGGGGCGGATTTCCTTCGAAGGGGAGCAAGGTCGTGCCTGCCTGGCACGCTAATGTTGCAGCATCGAATTGCTATGCCGGGGCGAAGGAGAACATTTGCTTCCACTCTGATCAATTGACCCACCTGGGCCCATATCCCACTATCGCAAGTCTCAGCCTCGGTAATTACTTTGTGCTCTCACTCCGTCATATGAACTCAATCTAACAATCAAAGGTGTGAGTCGTACCTTTCGGCTACGTGAGGTGGTGCCGTCAGATGAGAAGGATAAGCGCACCGCCAGAACGTTTGATATTCCTCTGCGACATAACTCAGTAGGCGATTATTTTTGCCTGAGGCTAGCTGGACGCTGATGTCCCTCAGCTCGTCATCATGCATGCTTCCACGCAAGAGATGTTCAAACACGCGGTACCTCCCCAAAGCAGTATCGACATGTTCCACCCACCGTTTCCCCCATCGCCCTCCCTGACCGACGACAAAGAGCGGCTAGCTCGTCTGCAAGGTGCCTCCAATGCACGGATAAACGTCACGTTCCGATTTTTTCGTCCTGACTTTCTTTCTCGCACAATCCCACGCTGCAAATGTAGTATACCGTGCATCCTACGTCCGGACATGAAGAACCGTTATGAGAACGCATCGCTTGCGCATCCTAGCGGGGAAGATTCTAACGCGTCCAACGGCATAGGAATCACTGGGCGGGCCTCAACTATGGCAGCGGGAAAGAAGATGATAGTCGCGAGGTACTGGTGGGCATGTGCCGTTGGAGGGCGCAATAATGGGAAAGGATGCAAATATTGGAAAGAGATGGACGTGGAGTCCGAAGGGAGGGGACCCTTTGTTAAAGATGTACAATAAACCATGGCTTTTTTCTATGCCCATTTTACGCTTCACCGAGAAATCTCAAGCTTCAAGCTTCCAAGGAAGTGATCACGAAGATGAAACCCGGGTGCATGAGCGTCTATATCACGTGAACGCGTCGCGTCGCGTAAGTACCGCGTTTAATATCGGGTCGCGCGCGCGTTATAGTCAGCCCGAGGCCCCGAGCGGCTTAGTCGTTGACCACCACCATCGCCTGCCCACACAGTTACACTATGGACGGCGGAGACATGGATACGGAAACACTACTTGTCATGCTCTCAAGCCTTCTTCATCCCCAGGAATTTGAAGAGACTGTCCTACTCGAAGCTCTCGTCAATTCTCAAGGCAACATCGAAGCGGCCGCGAGGTCTCTGCAGTCGGGGCCTCCGAAGAAACGGCGCAAAGTGTCAGGCAAAGTCAGCATACACAGCTGGCTAGAGGGAAAGGAGCCTTGTTCCAACTCTGCACCCCTCAAAAGCAAGAGCACAACGGACAGTCCTCATAAGTCATTGGCTTCTGGTTCTGCTGCTCCGCCCGAGGACTCGGACAAGAAGGGTGTGAACAACGTAGCGCCCTCATGTGAAGCGAGAAATTCCCCTAGCAAGAAGCCGACCTCTCAAGTCAAGGCTGTCACCAATTCCGAGTTCATGGCCCTGCTACGACCGCCAAATTCTTCGGATGGCACAAGCTCCAAGCCGCAAGTTTCGCGATTACCACCGCTGACTTTGTCTACACCCGAAATGGTATCCGAGCATACTCCGTGTACTATGCACTACTCTGTGTTACCCCCGGAGCTGGCATGCCGGTAAGTCGGCATGATATAATTTGCGTATTCAGGGGGCAGCGAAACATGCTTACTACGTCTCGGTTGCTAGCCTTTTCTATACTCTGTTACATGCCAGCAAAGACTGGCGCCGTGGCAAATGGTGGCTGGTTGACCGGATAGTGGAGAGCTCCCACAGCACCTCCTTCTTCGTGCGTTCTCCCAAGAATTCGGAATCCGAGGGTGACCTCATCGAGGCGGCTCAATACTGGTAGGCGAAACGGCCTGCTCGACTTTGCATGCGTCTTACGCCCATATCATAACCCAGGTACAATGGAGTGGAGAGTGGCCCCCCTCCGGCGTTCCCTGCCGCCATGGAGGAGGCATGTCAAATTGTTGAGAAGGTCGTCAACGCCGAGATGCGCAAACGCGAGCGGTTTCCACTCGAGTGGGCAGGATATCCCGCAGAGGACGGGGAGGATCGTGTGATATGGCGTGCAAACGTCGCAGCCTCCAACTGCTTCTCTGGCGGGAAGGAGAGCCTCGGCTTCCACTCCGATCAATTGACGTATCTAGGCCCCTATCCCACCATTGCCAGCATGAGTCTAGGTGAGCATATATGCTGTCGTGTGGTTCAGTATGCATGGATATATGATTTTACAGGTGTGGGCCGTATTTTCCGACTTCGGGAAGTGATACCCCTAGATGAGAAGGAAAAACGGGCGGCGAGGACGTACAACATCCCGCTCAGGCACAATTCGGTGGGTGCAACTTCCTGTGGGCCAACGGAGCGCGGAGGTGAATGAGAAACCCTTAGCTTGTCATAATGCATGCATCTACACAAGAAGTATACAAGCATGCTGTTCCGCCCCAGCAAGGGATCGACATGTTCCACCCACCTTTCCCGCCTCCTCCATCCCTGACAGACGACCCGGAGGAGCTTGCGCGACTCGAAGAGGCATCAAACGCCCGGATCAACATCACATTCCGCTTCTACCGCCCCGACTTCGCGGCGAAGTCCACGCCAAAGTGTAAATGCGGTGTCCCTTGCATCCTCCGTCCGGATATGAAGAACAGGTACGAGGACCTCTCGGTAGCACCAAAACCCAGTGCTAGCGACAGCCCGAAGAAAGCAGTGTCTATTTCCGGGGGCGATGCGGGTGCCTCTAGCTCGAAGGCGACGAAGAGGACGCTGGTGGCGAAGTATTGGTGGACCTGCTATGCAGGCGTACAGAACGACGGGAAAGGCTGTGGGTTCTGGAAGGTGATGGATGTGAACGCGGAGGGGCGCGGTCCGTTTGTTGGAGATATAGCTCGGATGGATCACTCTCAATAAATACCACCAAAACATTTTTTCGTACACTGGAGGTGCGGCTCAACGGAGGATACATTGAACGCGTACTAATATGCGGGTGCCCATTCGTCCCGGCTGTGGAGCGCCCGCAAATACACCCCTTTCCCAGAAAGGCAACCCAAGTTTGCAGTGGATGAGAACTTCGCCGCGCACTGACTCACACCGTTATCGTCCCCAAACCCGCCCTCCCAAAAATTAGACAACTTGCTGTAAGCAATCACGAATATGGAAGCACGGACAGCAGTAGTCGAGCGCAAGACGGCGGAGACGCAGATTCGCGTCGCGATCAACCTCGACTGCCAGCCCGGCTCGGGCAACAAGCAGGAGATCAATGTCTCGACTGGGATCGGCTTCCTCGACCACGTACGTCTAAACGCTCATATGGACATCCTTTTAACCGGAGGTGAACTAATTGTGGGCGTTTGGGGTGTAGATGTTCCATGCTTTGGCAAAACACTCGGGCATGTCGCTCCAGCTGACGTGCAAGGGTGATTTGCACATCGACGACCACCACTCTGCAGATAAGTCGGAGCCACACCTCTTGATCTATATGGCAGCCGGACTTACGTGGCATGGTTCTGCACAGGACTCCGCGATAGCATTGGGCACCGCGTTCAAAGAGGCCCTCGGCGAGGTCCGCGGAATCCGCAGGTACGGCACCGGCTTCGCACCGCTCGACGAGGTTTGTACCCCTTTCCCTCCTCCAAGCCTCGTGGGTAACTATATCTGACTTCTTTTCCCCCAAAGGCACTCTCGCGCGCAGTGATCGACATCTGCTCGCGCCCGTACTGTGTGACGGATCTCGGGCTGAAGCGCGAGAAGATCGGGGACCTCTCGACGGAGATGATCCCCCACATCTTCTACTCGTTCGCCATCGCGTCAGGGGTGACCCTCCACGTCGATGTCCTCCGCGGGGAGAATGACCATCACCGGTGCGTACATCCTTCTCATAAGTCGTATCAGAGGCGATAAACTTAACTGGCAACGTGTATTTTCGCAGGGCTGAGTCGGCGTTCAAAGCTCTCGCGCTAGCGATCCGTCAAGCGATCGAACGTACCGGAGGAAACGACGTACCCAGCACCAAAGGTGTACTTTGATGACAGGTCTTGATGGTGAAGTTTTACCTGTACAGTGTACTCTAGCTGCTCAATGCATGCGACAAACTAGCCCAGAACCCGATGCTATGCTGATGGATTACAGTGACCTAGACTAGTGATACATATGCTGCTATCAGAGCAAGTAAACAATTAACAAATGCGACGAGGGGAGAAGAGGGAATAGGGGCGCTGAGGGGTTGCGCGGAACTAAAAACGCTCGCCACCCTCGCACAGCGTCTCCAGGAAGACCTTCAGATCCTCCTTGTTGATCTCGAGCACGCTTGTATCGAACGTGCCGTGCCGTGTTCGCGCGTTGCACCGCTCCTTCGCGTCCAGGAACGCCAGACCGAACTCGCTGTATACATCATCAGCGTCCACACCCCTCATGACTTCAAAACAATAGCACATACTTCTTCCTGACGTTGTCAAAGTCCGGCGCGCCGGTGACACCCACCACGATGAACGTCCCCGTCTTCTCGTTTAGACACGCCACAACGAGCGGGAGCGCCTTGCGGTGGCGACTGCGCGCATACGCTGGCGCAGTCGGCTCGACACGGTCGCGGAGCGCGTCGAGCAACCAGAGCGCGAGGCGCGCGAGAATGCCAGGGTGTACGAACAGTGGCAGGTCTGGGCCTTGCGTGAGCACGACGACGCGGTGCCCACGCAGCGTCTTGATGTCCTGCTTGTCGATGATCGACGCGCCCTGGCGCATGATCGCGCGATGCATGGACATCGAGAGCGAGATTGCGTCGCGCTGACGCTCGATACTGGGAAGAATTGGGTGGAGAGTCAGTGGCTGGTAAGGTGGTAAAGGTGGGAGGGGAAGGGGCGTACTCGCTGAGCGCGTCGTACGCGGACCAGAAGTTCTTCATCCACCACTGCACTTCCACCTTTTCGCCAGTGTCCTTGCCATCTGCGCCTACTTGCGCATTGACGTTCGCGAGCATCCCTGGAGGTACGTTCTCGCGCTCGTCTTCCCGGTATCGGCCTTCGCGCCCGCCATCCCATATTTTCCCGCCACCGAACCACTCTCCGCCGTTGCGAGTGCCTTCGACCTCAACCTCGATGCGCGTTCCCCCAGCGATGTCGAGGAGCGCGGAGAGTGCCTCTACGGCGTCGCCTGCGGAGAGAGGTTGCGAACGGTAGCCGTAACATCGCGCGAAGGAAGGGTAGGAAAGCTCCACGAGCCCATAGTCTGGCGCGAGCTGATCGAGCTTTTGCCGTAGAGAGAGTTTAAGGTCTTTGGCCATGTGCGGGTATGGCTGTTGTGTATCCGTTATTGAGAACCTACGTGATGGTCAGCTTCCTCCGGCTTTAACGGATTGGGTGTGTTTGGTGTTGCGTACCCCATCTTAGCGAGCAGACCCGTGAGCCGTTTCCGGCCACGCTCTTTCCAGATGCCGAGCTTGGTTGCGACATAACTCGAGTGGTACATCGCGTCGTACAGATTCCAGTGGCGGAACATCATGAACCTAAGTTCGTCTGATGCGTAGACAGAGTTGTCGTCTGGATTCTGTGATTTGTACTCGTCGCCGAATCCTGCGGGTGGTGCTGGGTTGAGCCGTGCAACTTCGTCGTGGTATATCCTTTGGTACTTGTCGTAGTCATCTCGTGATATACGGGAGGTGATGTACTGGTAGGTGAGGCCAAGGATGGCCAGCCTAGACAGCCATCAATGAGAATGCAACCCAGTGCACGGAGTGCACGAACGGACTTACCACAGGAGGTCGTTGTCTACGCGTTCGAGTACTGTGGCAAGAATGTACATGGTCCCTGATGCACTCTGGCCGTGCCATGTACCCGACCTGTAGTACTTCATTAGCCTACTCTCATGCTGTGCCCGTTCTTCTCGTGATATTCGGTTAGGTTGCTGTAAATTATGAGAACAGGGATCATCTAGGAAGAATGCGGCACTTACTTCCAATTTCCGCCGTTTCCCCTCTTTCCTCCCGCCCTCCCCTAATGACCGCCGTTTCCTGGAAGGAGACGCGTCGTCCCCTTCATACCCTTCCTCGTCATCTTCCTCATCCTCTTCTGCCGCCTCGTCAGAGTCCTGGTCGGAGTCCTCCTCATCCGAGTCCTCTTCAGGTGCATACTACATATACACACATAAGTTAAGTCTCGGGTGGCGGCACAGTTCAGACACACCGTCAACACCTCCCAAGCCTTGCGTTCCTCCTGCAGGTCCTCCACGCCGCCGTCATCCCAGATAATTATTCTGTCCCCATTCTCCCCCGTGCCAAACACGCTAGCTAAATTCTGCGGTCTTGAAGAGTCGATAACATGCACGGTAAGGCTGGTCGGGAAGTCCCCGAACCAATCCTCGGACGGGAGGTCGATGATGGCTCCCATGTTGAACATGATGAGGGTATGGAGCTGCCCGCCGCCAGTTTGAGATTCGGCATTATATAGTATCTGCACATGCTATAAGAACTCACGTCTCTGTATTTGGTGAGTTCTTCCCGGACGCGCTCGAGCTCAGCGTGTCCAGAAACGGGGATGAGCCTGTGCATGACGTCGTCTTGCTTGAAGAGGTCCGCAAGCATCTTGGATGCACAAAGCGCATCGACGTCCGGGGCGGCGAGGATGATGACCGAGGAGGCGGAGGTCAGGGGGGCGCGGCGGTGGGTCGCCAGGATCTTGGCGTAGGCTTCGCCATAGGATGGGCGGGAGGCAGAGGCGAGCTGGGGTGGTGGAAGCCAGACCATAGAGTGTAGTACACCTCAGTGAGTGTAAGCAGGACCTAGCGACGCGTAAAAGGGAGTACTGATGGCGGTACTACTGGGCAGGAAGGAGCGGAGAAGCAGAGAGCGCGTCTCGTCAACAACGCGTCGTAAGTAGCATCACCGCCGCACGTGACACGCGTCGCGTCGGTGGCTGAGGCGCCTTTCGCCACAACGTCTCTCACTTCGTGGTACACGAACGAGTGGTGGAGGTGTGGTGTATAGATGTAGAAAGTATTATACGTTTGTAGTCTATAGCGGAAGCCAACTCGACTTCTCGCGCACATCGCGCCTCTTGCCCCGGATACCCCAGACACCCCAGTTCGTCTTCACCATCACCCGCGGGTCAAAGTCCGCAACCTCCCACTTCTCGCTCCCAAACGCGTTTGGTCCAGGTGTAATCACCCAGTCAAACTCGCCCGCAACCTCCGGTGCCACCGACAACGATTTCACGTCGCGTTCCACGTCCGCTGGCGAGAATCCGGTTACGAAGATCGGGCACTTGCTCGCTAGCAGCAGCGGGATTACCGGGCCCCACTCCGTCGGAGACGCGATCTGCAGGTACGGCTCCCCCGTATCCTGCACCGATGTTGGTGACGGGAACCCGAACCCGGGCGAGAACAGGAAGAAGCAGTCCGTGTACGGGTCGAACGTCTCCTGGAACTGTGCGTGGACCTCCGAGTAGTTGGCCTGCATGCCCGTGATTGTCAGCTGCGGCGTGTAGGGGACTGTGTAGGATGGAACGCCGAATTCCTGGATTGACTCTCGTGTCCGCTTCAGACGCATGATCGGCGCAGGCGTGGGAGGCTGGTAAACATTGGGCACGTAGACGGGCTTTTCCTCCTCCTCAGGCTGTAGCTCCTGTGCATCCGTCGCGTTCTGAGAGGGTTCCTCCGGCGAGGGCGTAGACGCAGAGGCATCAGCTTCCGAAGCAGTAGCAGTGGCTTCAGGCGAGGGCTTCTTGGATGTGGGTCGCCTGTTGAGTTCACTTGCGGGTTTAGGCAGCGAGACCTGAGGACCGATGAAGTACAAGTGGAACAACGCAGACGGGAACAGCATGCAGAGCTGCTCCCAGACGTGAGGTGGTAGAGCAGACTCTGCACGTGCGCCGAGGATGAATATCCTCATTTGCGGCTTGGTGGCAGCGGCCTCGGCTGTCTCCGGTGCGCCAGGCGGTACGTGCAGGTTTGTACGGAGAGCTATGCGAAGATAGGGAATGAGCCTCCAAATCAGAACTGTAAATGTCGGGAAACTTGCCTGCTAGCGAGCGACTGCCCTCCGGAGTTAGCCTCTGGTTGCTCAGCGTAAGGTTGCTGAACTGGTGCAGCACAGAGCCGACGGTGATAGGGTAGGTCAGAATTTTGCTGGCATGTCTCCGAGACCGCTCGCTGTCCATGGAGGGGAACTCGCGGGTGTACCAGAAAACATCCCAGTTCGAGAAAGAGATCGCAGCCTCGGTGTCTTGGTCACCTATTACAAGAACCCCTCAATCTCGGTTTCTTCATCCAGGCGAGGGAATAAACGCACCTGGCAGCTCAAACTCGCGCATCCGCCTCCCACTCCGCAAGTCATGCTCGTCCTCGTTGACCTCCCTCAGCCGTCCGCAATACTTCTGGTGCTCCTCGTCCTCGTGCCAGTGTTCCTCCGAGCAATGCGTCGGCCACCCACAATCAGGGCACTCAAATGCCACAGCCTTTGGTTGCGCCTTCGTATGCGCGTGGTAGCCACTGTGCTCTGCCGCGCACACGGGACACGGTGCGAGTTTGCGGATGGCCTCACCGCGCGCGCGGATCGCGGGGAAGGGCGACTCCGAGAATACGTGGAAGAGGTTGTCCTCGGTGAGCACGGGCGCGGCATCCTTCGGGGCCCCTGCGGTTCCCGGCTTGGGCTTGCTTTTGAACCAGCTGAAGATGGTGCGGGTGCTGGCGGGGAGCGGGGCGGGCGCGCTGGATCCGCGGGGCAGGAGGAGTAGGCCGCTACGGGGCAAACATGGCACTGCGCGGGAGGCCAAGACACGTGCGCAAGACCGCCGTGGTAGTTGAGAGAGCATGGCCGTGGGCCGTGCTACGCTTTTGTCCGCTCGCAGACGCAGTCGGCGGGTGTGTAGGGAGATGAGATGCGAGAAGGAAGAGAGCTCGAGCGCGCGGACGAGTCGAGGCGCGCCGATTCGCCGCGTCTGCTTTCCGTCCATCCCGGCCATGCCGTGTCTGCCTTTGACCTCATTGCACTTGCACTTGTCCTCGACGTGGACTTCAGCGCCCTTTCAGATGACCCACTAGACCGCACATACCATGTTGTCTTTACGGACAAGCTCACGTCGTATCGCTCACTTAGCACGACCTCCGCGCGCCCCCTCCGTCCCGCTGCAATGCACGCGCACCTACGCTCTCTCCCGTTTCGAGAAACCTCGTCCCGGTGTCGGTCGCGAGCGTCCTAGAGTCGACCCTCGACGACGTGCGGAGGCCCAACCTGGACCTACCCCTGAACCGCCGCCGCAAGAGTCTAGTTTCTGGCCGTTCCAGAATGCCTCCAGCAGCGGGGGGCCGTTCGCGCGCGAGGACAAGCCGTCTGCCGAACAGTCACCCTTGTGGGACGAGAGCATGCGCACCCCAGCGAGTAACCCAGAGGAGGGATTACACAAGCTACTCATGGAAAATGACAAGCTGATTATCACTCGGTGTGTGTGTTTCGCGTGAGGCGTAGATACAGAAAAGGTTGAGCTAAGAGCGGACAGGCAGATCGAAATGCTGAATATCTTCGTGGGGTTCGAGCAAGCCAATCGCTATGCCATAAGTGAGGGCATTCTTTCTGATAAGCTGCACGCGTGCTGAGGAGACGCCACCGTATCAGCGAACGAGCTAGGTGATACTTTGGGATATGTCGTGGAGGAACCAGGAGGCTTTCTCTCGGCTTTCCAGCGGCAGGTATTCCGCACCCATCGGCCGTTCCGCGCACTCGTGATGGACAGCCAAGGATCGCCTATCCTCTGGGTACGTCCAATCCAATATCATAACGTACGTCCCACTGAAGGCCCATGTCATGGTAGTTCCGCAGGCCATTCGCGTTCATCAACTCCCGGATGTATGTGCAACGATTGAAAGACTTTGCTGCCTACACCTCAGAGGGCGAACCCATCTTGGACACTTTCGCAGAGGTGCAGCAGCGATGGCACCCGTGGCGGAGACGATACGACCTCTTTCTGAGGTACACACCGGTTCCTTGTAAACTACCTTGAGCGGCCACTCACATGCAATATCATGAACCAGGGATACTCCGCTCCGAATATTGTCGACTGTCAACGAACCGCAACCTGAACCCGAGCCGGAACTCTTCCGCCAATTCGCGAAGATTGACGGTGGCTTTTGGGCATGGCACTTTACCCTCGCGGACGCACAAGGGCAGGCCTTTGCGAGCGTGAACCGTGCCTTCCGAGGGTTTGGCCGCGAGGTTAGTTCCTATATTATCCTCCGCTGATACCTCTGTTAATTTAATGTTATGCAGCTATTCACGGATACTGGTATGTCCTGTACATGTTGGACTGTGACGGCACGGCTAGATGCAGCTTTATACCCTAGGCCAATATTTCGTGAACTTCGACGGTGCGGCGGTCAGCGAGGAGAATGGACCCCTCGAGAAGCCGTACTTGATACGAAACCTCAGCGTCGAGGAGCGTGCGGTATGCTGTCTAGCCTCGACTTTCCATACGCTTGTGTTCTGACGACCCACTGCTTGTGGTATATGCCAGCTCATTCTAGCTACAGCAGGTAAGATTCACCTCTGTACGCGTCCGAGTGTGTGTAATGCTGACAGGATACTTTAGTAAACATCGACTTCGACTACTTCTCGAGACACTCAGGAGCTGGAGGGTGAGTCTTCTTGTTCTGCATAACATGCACACGAAGTGTTCTGACCAGCAGCAGGGGCGGATTTTTCTTCTTTGACTCCTTTAGCGGCGAATGATATGCTCAATCATAGGCAGAGATCTCGCAATGCATCTCATGATGATAAACCGTGTTTGTTGTCGCGGCTGTCTTCTTGGCTTTTACAGCACTGAACTCCTGAACTACGCATACACCTGCACGATTTTACCAACTACCTCCCACGTATCGCCTTGAACACCCCAGTGCTCACCCACGCCCGTCCCCCACGTCTTATTGCCCCACGCCTCTCCAATCGCAAGCATACTATTCTTCACCGTGGTCGCGTTGTACGCACTCCCCGTGCGCTTCGACTCTGCCAAGTAGTCCACAAACGCCGCCCACCGCGGCTTGTAGTACGTGCCGACGAGGCCCGCCCATGCCTTGGACGCGTAGTCGTTGATCTCTCCGTCCGGGCCCCAGAGCGTGATCTGGTTGCGCGCGTTGTACTCGAGGTACGCGCCGTACGCCTTCGCGTCCGCGCCGTGCGCCCACTTGCGCGCGTCGGCGATCCAGCTGCTCAGGAGGAAGTGCTCGTTCGTGTAGAGCAGCGTGTCGAGGTCGGAGAGGAGCGTGAGGAGCGGCCGGCCGGCGGCCGACACGGCGTGTGCGGTGGAGGTGGAGGAGTTGTAGGTCGTCACGAGGGTGTTGTAGAGGTCGATGAAGCGGTTCGAGAGCAGCTGGCGCGCGACGTCCACCACGTCGTATGCGAACTCGGGGACGGTGGTCAAGGTTGGGTGCTGGGTCTTGGCTTTGAGCAGGAGCTTCAGCGCGGCGAGAATGCTCGTATTTGTGTCGTACGGAACAGAGGTGGGGTGATGTCCCGTGCGGTTCGTCATCCCAGTCAGCGCGGGTGCGAGTTCGTATATGCTCTTAATCGTCGCCTGCGTGTTGGGGTCTTGGTTGTTGTAGACGGTCGTGGACAAGATCTTCCACGCGTCTTGCGCAGCTTGCGGAAGTGGCTTGACTGGGTAGCGTCGTGACACCCAACCGTTAACGTAGCTGGTGATGTCCAATGGGGACGACGACCAAGCTTGATCCAGAAGGATGTCGTAGACAATCTCGTTGCCCTCCTGACCTTCCATGGTGAGACCGATACCCTTCATGCTGCTCCCGGGGCTGCTCAGTGCAGCAAGTGGGCCGTGAGTGAGCTCGTCCAGATTCCCTTCAAGGCCTATGTTGCCGCCATAGTCGTGCAGCTCGCACCACACCCACTGCTTCCCGAAGTAGGACGACGTGCGATTCCACTGCGGGGCTGCTTCCGTGTACAGGTCCAGGACGATCATGCTGTCGTTCTCAGGCACGCCCCCCAGGTACGCCTCGACGCGCTCGTTCGTCCAGAACGTCGCGCTGGAGAAGAACAGCCAGCCCTGCATGAGCCAGACCGCGTCCGGGTCCGCCGCGCGCAGGCTCGCGAATGTGCCGGCTGAGACGCTGCGCAGGTAGTCCGTCGTGCCGCTGAACGGATCGTTCTCATTGTATTGGTCAAGCGTGTACACGTGCGAGACATTCGCGCCGTACGCCGCCTGCTGCTTCGCGATGAACGATTGCTGGAGCGTCGCAAAGAGCGGGTCGAACGGCTCGAGGAACGCGTCCTCCGTGAGCGCCGCGGGAAACCCGGACCACTGGCTGCCCGGGACGATGGACGCGTTCGGGTAGAGCGCGGCGAGCGCGCGGGGCACGAAGCCGGTGAAGGCGGGCAGGGCGGGCGTCATGCCGAGCTCGGTCATGCGCGCGAGGATGCGCTTCTGGAGCGCGAACTGGTCGTCGACCCACGCGGTGGGCAGCGCGCCGCCCCAGCTGCCCTGGATGTTCCCGAAGCGGTTCCAGGCCTGGAAGGCGGGCCCGGAGAGGAAGTCGGAGATGTCGGCGTCGCTGAGCCCGGCGTCGCGGAAGGTGTCGATGAGGACGCGCTCGTAGCCGACCCAGGCGAGTGGGAGGTTGACACCGCGGAGGGCGAGCCAGTCCAGCTCGAGCTCCCACTGCTCGAAGTCCCAGAACGCGGCAGTATAGTCGAATGTCACGGTGTTGAAGTGGTATCTAGAAGCAGGTTGAATAAATGAGATCATGCGTCGCATATGATGAAAGATACATACCTGTAGGGTACGATTGCTTGACCCTTCACCGTTTTGCCTACTTTGGGCAGAATCAGAGGAAGCTCGCTGAGACGTGAGCCAGTCCACCATATGTCGACTCCCCCGTGCTGGGTCAGATACCTGAGGGAAACCGTCAACGCTCATGTCATGCGGTCATATTGCCCATCACATACGTATAGAGCCCCCGAGCACAAGCAGATACCGTGGTACACTCGATATGTATCCCGCCACGCGCGTCGCTGATTTCGAACGCGTCTGGTTGGCCATCAGCAAGAGAGAACGAGAAGGCGTGTGCATGATTCGGCACTTGTCTGCTGGCCAACGCGTAGATGCCTTGCAGCCCTTCGCTCGCTGTAGCAGTACCCAGGCCGAAAGCCAGCAGAGCAAGGAGCCCTTTGCGGAGGTACATGGCGAGCAGGTCCTAAAGAGAAGCGCGCCGACGCACGTTTCCACCTCGGTACGGACTTCAACTTAACGTCACGAGTCCGGATCCATCAGACTCGGTCCACATGGTGTTTGTTGCCCAAGATGCCGGATACCAGATAGAGACGGCCTGAGCGTCGTCCGTCTTGCACGCACGTGGACTAGCAGGCGTGCTATCAACAACTCTCAAGGATAGTCTGCGGTAATCGGAGCGGAGTAAATGTTTGATGATAGTCGGAGCATGGTTCCGTGACCATACTTCTGCTACTGCATTGAACATTGGCAATTGCAAGCATGTTAGCGGTGATAGAGAATCTGAGTCCCCAGACGTGATAACAACACGAGCGGCGCCCGTTCGCCTCTGCGTGATGAAGAGGTAGAGTCATGAGTTGATAGCAAGTAGTGTTGATAGGGATCGAGGTCGACGTCGTGGCTCCGGCATAAGGAGATTCTCTAGACCGAAGGTTGATACAGGGATGAAATAGTCGATAAGCGTAAAGTCCTCGTACAGGGGGTCCGTAGTGTCCTCGGTGAGACTTCGAAGGTGAGCGCAATCTTTCAAGATGATAGTTCTGGACGACATCCGAAACGTCTGTAGTACAGGGCTTAAGGGCTTTGCACGCTATCAGATAAGATTCCAGCCCTCATGCATCCGGATTCCTGCCTCCATCTACTCGACGATGCTCTATCCGGCACCAACATCTAGAGGAAGTCCATTGTCCATCCCTATCGACTCTTTAGATATAGCTGAAGCTAATAGGGCACCCATTCCTAATTGGACAGGCATTTGCTGCCTAGGGACATTGCATGCATCTCTCTATGCTACACGCGGCTCTAGCGTCGGGGGAACGAGGCGACCTTATGCTTGTGAAGCGTATATTGCCGACGTAAGGCGCTGTGGGTGCCGAAGAGGCTTAATAGAATATAGCCCTCAACTCATGGACTGGGTTGAAGGTCACCTTCAAGCTCAAGCCCAGAACGGAGTCGCAAGTTGGAACGGCAGGGGGCACAGCCACTGGAGGGCGACGTCAGGTACTCACGGCCACGTGCACGGTGGCGAATGAGGACGGGCGGTTACGCGCAACGTCCACCGACAACCGTCACTCGTCCGCGCACGCACCGCTCCCTCGCCTGCCGCCCTCAGCATGGCGGACTCCTCCAGAGCGCCGCGACCGTCTACCGACGAGGGTATGTTCCCCCCTTCTCCCCAGCATGTCTTTCCTTATGTCGCCTGATGTCACGTATCCAGAGACGGCCCCGCTTCTGCAGACCGTCTCTCATCCCGACGACGGCCCGCAGTCCCACCCAGACCAACCCTCCTTCTTCCAACGAGTCGCGGCTGTGGTCCAAGAGCCCCTTTCACCCTTGACGCAACTCCTCCTCATTGCGACCCTCATCTTCCTCCTTCTGAGCTCGGTCTTCATCGGCTTGTTCGCCGGTGCTCAACACAAGCTCAACACAGGCAAGGGAGGAGGCACGACCACGGTTGTGGTCACCACCACCACTACCGCAGCGGCTACAACTACTGCAATCTCCACCACCACTGTCTCTGTTCCTGCCCCCGGTCCTACGTCTCCGCCCGCAGAGGTGAGCTCGTAGCCACACATTTGCTCCGCGCACGTAAAGTGGCTTACCATGCCCCCACTAGCCACTTTGTCTCTCTTCGTCCTGTATCAACCTTGCGTCTTCTGTACTCTCGTCTCTCGACGAGACGCAAGATCCGTGCGAGGACTTCTATGATTTCGCCAGTGAGTCTCATCAGAAGTGGCTTCTTGCGTGTGCTGAAGCGATTGCTACCAGATGGCGGCTGGCTCAAGGCCCATCCTATCCCCTCTGACAAAGGCAAATACGGCAACTTTGAGGTTCTGGCGCAGGAGAACAGACGCCTCCTGCAGCAAATTCTGTCCGAGGACTCTTCTTCTCGGTTCGCGGAGGTTTCCACCCTCACGTCTACCGACTATGACGCGCAAGTTCTCAACAAGATTCGCGGTCTTTACAAGTCCTGCATGGACGAGGACAAACTCAACGAAATTGGAGAAACGCCATTGAAGGATGTTGCGAACAAGATTCGCGACACTTTCCGCGGGAAGTCTACAGTCATCGACTCGGTTTCAGATGACAAGGAACGTGCTAGGCTGACTGCCACGGTCGCCTACCTCCATTCAAGAGGTGAGTTCTCGCAACGCGTTTAAACTGACTGTATCTAATATCCGGTGTAGCCATCGACGCCCTCTTTTCATTCGATATTGAAGGTGATGTCGGAAACGACCCTAACCTCATGACACTCTGGATCAGTCAGCCGGAGCTCGGATTGCCTTCCAAAGTGCGCTCCAACGATACTCCATGCCTACGTTCGTCATAGCTGATGTTGTTGTTATTTCAGGAATACTATGAAGAGGAGTCGATTGTGGACCTCTACCAGTCTGTTCTTGAACGCTTGCTGCTCACGCTCGATGAGGAAGAAGAAAGCCTTGAGGCCGCTGCACGTCCTGCTCCTTCGAAGCTGGTTGTTCACGAGGAGCGTCTCAGGGTCTGGCCCCCTTGGCCTTGGCCGCCATGGGGCGATGATGATGACGGCAAGGGCGAACCCGTCAACCGGACAGAACGTGCCCACAAGCTTTCCAAACAGGTTATCGAATTCGAAAGGAAGATTGGGAACATCAGCCTGGACCTGTAAGCTGCTCTCTCGTCGTCTTCGTAAGGCGCCATGTAACAGTTCTGCTTCTTCATAGGGACGTTCTGTTCCAGGACCCCATCGCGACGTACAACCCGGTGTCGTTCAAGAATGTCACCGAGCAGCTTCCCCAATTCGACTTCTCCACGTATCTCTCCACGTTCGCGCCGCGCAACTTCCCGTCGACCGTCATCCTCACGTCCACGACATACTTGTCGTCGCTCTCCTCCATCCTGAACGAGACGGACGCAGACACACTCGAGGCGTACTTTGTTACCCGCGCAGGGCTTGCGTATGCGTCCTACCTCGGTTTGGAGACTGAGGCGTGGAAGGCCACGCGTAGCCTCGAGGAGGTCTTGGGCGGCATCAAGAAGGGCGCAGTAGGCGACCGTGCGGAGTACTGCGTCGCGCGTGTTGAAAGCGCTATGGGCTTCGCGGCAGGCCGGTACTTTGTCAACGAGACGTTCGGTGGCGAATCCAGAGTCAAGGCCACCAAGGTCATCACTGGTGCGTCTTGAGCGTACTGATTGAACCCTGGAGAATTCAGATGCTTATCTCCACTTATAGACATTATCGAGTCCTTCAAGGAGTCGTTGAAACATCTCGAGTGGATGGACGAAGAGAGCGCGAGCGCGGCCGCTGGTAAAGCATCCGCCATCAACGTCAAGGTCGGCTTCCCGCTCTCACCGGACACGCGTGACCCGCGGTCCATTGCGAGTTACTACGCCCGCGTGAAGATCAACGAGGACACGTTCTTTGAGAACATGCTCAGCGCCCGGGTAGCAGACGAAGTCCGGAGGTGGTTCAGCCTCGGAAAGCAGCGTGACACGGAGAAATGGGAAATGTACCCGTCCATGGTCAACGCCTACTTCAACCCTCCCGCGAATGAGGTCGGTATCCCCCCTACATATCCGATGATCTAACCTGACGCTGCGTTGTGCAGATCGTTTTCCCTGCTGGTATCCTGCAGCCGCCCTTCTTCTCGCAAGACTGGTAGGCGTCACAGGCTGAAATTGCATGCATATCACTTACCTGTATACAGGCCTGGTTACATGTCATACGGGTCCTTTGGACAGGTCGCATCGCACGAGCTCACGGTAAATCTGCACCCTCAAGGTCGCGCTTCTTTGACTCACACGCTCGTTCTTAGCATGCGTTCGACTCTGCTGGTCGCCTGTACAACCAAAATGGCAAGCTGGAGCAGTGGTGGACGAACAAGACCAGCGAGGGCTTCAATGTGAGGCAGAAGTGCATTGTCGACCAGTACTCCAGTATGTCCTGTTTGTCCTGTCTGCCGTGACTGCATGGCTGAACAAGTGACTTTAGACTATACTGTCGATGACGGCAAGGGCGGGGTGGTTCATGTTAACGTAAGTAGCTACTACACGTCAGTATGACATTCAGATACTGACATCAGATTTCAGGGTAACCTGTAAGTTACAACAGCGTCCTATCCTATGTCCATGTTACTAACGTCCTTGCCAGTACGTCCGGTGAGAACATCGGGGACAGTGGTATCATTCAGTCATACCGCGCTTGGAAGGCCCAATACGATGAGGGCGTGAAGAATGGCACCGAGTTCCTCCTCCCGGGCTTGAACTACACTCGGTTAGTCTCAAATCGCCTTCATTCGTAGATCTGGTCTGAGCCGCCCCTTTGTAGTGACCAGCTGTTCTTCATCTCCTTCGCCCGCGCTTGGGCTCAGAACATTAAGCCCGAGTCCGCTGTAAGTATTCGAAGCCTTCTCACTTTATCAGTCTTCAGTCGCTCACACGCGTATAGGTTGCTCGCGTTCGCACAGACCCCCACTCCCCGAACCGGTACCGCGTCGAGGGAACGCTGTCCAACCTACCCGAGTTCGCCAAGGCGTTCAAGTGCTCGCCCAACGCCCGGGTATGTTGCATTCTCCCCTGGCCATTGAAGCGACCCTTGCTAATCCCCACTCGCAGCTTAACCCCCCACAGGAGAAGAGGTGTATCTTCTGGTAGTCGGGCGGAAGAGAACGAAAGTAGCCTCGAAACCTGTACCATGTTATCACTACCCGGAGTATTTATTCGTCTGCAATATACCTATGGGTTAGGAATAGACGTCTCGCATGAATCGTACACATTCACCGGCCGGTTTTTAACAATGTCTGAACATAAGTAGTCGACGAAGTACGCAAACCAGGCACGCGGTAGATCTGCGCACGCCCGATCGCGCTAAAAGCCTGGTCATAACCATCATGTCCTCTGCCCCCGTCCGGCTTGTTCACTCGCTATGGTCCTTCGCCCTTCGTCTACTTACCGACCCTACGTACTTCACTGCTCTCGCGGCGTTCGTAATACTGGGTGATGCTGTCCTCACTCAGCTCATCATACGCTTCATACCATGTCAGCAAGCCTTCAAGTACTAGCTTTGAATACATCTTGATGACCTCCTCCTAGACACGGAGATCGACTGGGAGACGTACATTCTCCAACTCGAGCTGTACCTGAATGGCGAGCGGGACTACGCGCGGATTACAGGCCCGACGGGGCCCATCGTGTACGTGGCATTAGCTCGCTGTGCACCTCGTTTGGCTCACCGGGACGGCGTGCGCCCACAGATACCCGGCTGGACACATCTATGTCCATCAGCTCCTATATACCCTCACGAACTCCGGGCTGAGCCTGTGGAAGGCGCAAGAGATCTACGCCGCGCTCTACCTCGCATCGCTCGCGCTCACCGCAGCGATATACAAGCAGGCGGGCGGCGTTCCGAACTGGGTTCTGCTGCTGCTCCCGCTGAGCAAGCGGCTGCACTCGATATACGTGCTGCGCCTGTTCAATGACTGTTGGGCCGTCGTCGCCGCGCAGGCTGCTGTTCTCGCATTCGGACATGGGTGGGACGCTGTCGGGATTGCTCTGCTTGGGTGCGTGTCGGACTTAACGTCACTGCAGCCTGCTGTACTCACGCTTGCTGCAGGTTCGCATTGTCGGTGAAGATGTGTGTGCTGCTATACGTGCCCGGGCTGCTCGTGATTCTCTTCAGGCGGCGAGGTCTCCTCTCTACCGTCCTGCACATGCTCGCTCTGGCGGGCACCCAGCTCCTCATCGGTCTTCCCTTCCTCCTGCACCACCCCTGGTCCTACCTCAAGAACTCGTACGAGTTCTCCCGCGTGTTCCTCTTCAAGTGGACAGTAAACTGGCGGTTCCTGGGGGAAGAGACCTTCCTCAGTCCCACATGGGCCCGAACGCTGCTCGCCGCACACGTCGGCACCCTCGTCCTCTTCGGGCTCTTCAAATGGTGCCGATCCGACGGCGGCGTCTGGCGGGTCCTAGAGCGCGGCCTGCGCAGTCCCGCCCGCGCGCCGTCTGCGGCCCCGCTCACAGCGGACTGTAAGTGCCTGCGGCTCCGCCCACCCACTCTCGCATGACGGGCACTGACGCGAAGTAGACGTGACGACGGTGCTGTGCACCTCGAACCTGATCGGCATCCTCTTCGCGCGATCGCTCCACTACCAGTTCTTCGCCTGGTACGCGCTGCAGCTGCCGTTCCTGGCCTGGAGGACCAGGTACCCGCTCCCCGTCCGGTAAGCACGCGACGCGACGCACGCTTCGCGCCACTGCTTGGCGCATAATGCAAATGCGGAGAGCGAGCTAACGCCGATGGGACGCCAGGTTGGCCCTGCTGCTCGCGATCGAGTACGCGTGGAACGTGTATCCGTCGACGGCGCTGTCCTCGGGCGTGCTGCTTGGCGCGAACGTGGCCCTCGTCATGGGGATTTGGTTCGGATACCCCGAAGGACGGGCACCGCCACAAGCGAAGGCCGCCAAAACGGAGTAGCACTATGTAGAAATGTGTTGAATATCCAAGATGAAGCGCGAGCAGCATACTGCAGTACAAATACACTCTATCCCGATCCCTCCGCGCCTCCTCAGCGGGCTCGGCTCAGATCTCAGACCCGGTGCCTCCACCGCCGCCACAGCACGACCCCCGCGCCGCACGCGAGCAGCGACGTCGCGGCGCCGATCGAGAACGTCGCGCGCCAGCACTGCACGCCCGTGCATGCGGTCTCGCCGGGGGCGACGTGCCGCGCGGCGACGAGGGCGTAGAGGTACGAGAAGACGGGCGTGCCGACGAACGCAGCGTACGAGATAATGCCAAAATTGCGCCCGAGGTTCGGCAGGCCCCAGATCGAGGACATGATGCCCGGGCTGTGGGGAATGAGAAGGTTAGATCGGGACGGGGAAGCATCGATGGGTTAAATGGGCTCACAGGACGGTGAACGTTGCGCCGTATGCGATCCCAGTCCCAACACTGCGCAAAGGCGCGATCAGCAACAGCGGTCATTCAGATGCGCAGCGGGCTTACCTGAGCGGCCAGACGGCCTCCTGCGTGCGCACGGCGAGGACGAGCCACGCGTACGTCGCGGCGAGCACGAGCGCGGTCGCGACGACGAACACGACGCGGCTCGCGTGGCGGCGGCGCGAGAACGCCCAGACGCCGTCGAGGTAGGACGCGACGGGCGCGAGCACGTCCGCGAGCGGGCCGATGAGCAGGCGCGAGGCGGTGTTGAAGAACGAGAGCAGGCGGACCTGCGTCGCGACGTTCGCGCTCGCGCTCGCGGCGGAGGCGGCGGGAAGCGCGAGCACGATAGAGCCGAGGTTCGAGATGACCATCTCGGCCTGCAAGGGGCAAATGTGAGTGAGGATATGGTAGTGGCACTAAACTGGAAGGGGGAGCTTACCGAGCCGGCTACGAGCAGCATCCAGAGGCAGAGGATCCAGAAGTACGGGTCACGGAAGAGGTCGAGCGTGCTTCCGTGCGTTGGCTCCTCTACGGCGACGATATGCACGCTGACCGGGTCCTTCGGCTTCGGCGTCCTATCAGCCAAAAGGGGCTCTTGTTCCTCTTCTGCGCCGAGGGATTCGGCGTCCACGCTTCGACTGTCGGGGGCCGAGTCTGGAGCCTCCTGATGGGGAACCGGGTTTGCGTAGAATATCAATGTACTGATAAAGTGCACGACCCCGGTCAAGGTTGCCATGAACGTAAAGAACCTCGCTGCATCGAGGGTCTCGTCCGGCGCGGTGAAGTACCTCGAAGCTACAAGCGAGAGAAAGAGCGGCGAGAGCCCGAATATCGACATGCTCGTTCCCGAGGCGATCCCGATGTACTGTGGGAACGTCTTGGTGGCCGCGAACACGAGCCCAAAGTAGCTGCGTTACGTTCAGACAGATATTATGGGCAGTACAGGGAAGCAGTTGCTTACGAGCAGACAGTGGCGAGGCCGATCATGCCAAAGTACAGGACGAGCATGTGGAACGTGCCGGCCGATACATGGGCACCGTCCGCAGGCGTCTGGGCGATCTCTCGGGCGAACAAGCCGAATCCTAGCGAATTGAGGACGCAGGCGGCAAGTGCGCACGACCAGGGGCCGTAGCGATCAATGGCTTTGCCCACTATGGCCGCAAAGGGGTATTGAGCGGCCATGCCTCTGAACAATTTCCCAGATGAGAACTTGAGCAATATTTAGAGCACCCATGTCTCTCTTACGCGAGTGCAATAGTGGTGAGTTGGGGCTGGCTCAGCTTCAGCCTCTCGACCAACGCGGGCGCGATGAGCGGGAAGCTGTACACGCCTCCGGCGCATATTCTGCAACAAGACGCACGCTCAGACGTGTAGGAGCCGGAATGCAGGCATGGAAGACACGCACGCGTTTGCAGCCACTGCAGTGCATACGAGTATGTGCCGAATGCGGCTGGTCCTGGCATTGACTCGCATTTCGGTCTGGGGAAGTAGGTCGAATTATGGGGAGCTGTATATGCAGTATACCCTTGGCCTAACGGCCTCGTCCGCAGAGTCGACGCGATGGATCTTAGTTCGCAGTGCGGTGCTCGTGTACTCCAAGCCCGCAAGTGAGCAGATGTTTGCCAAAGATTAGCGTGTGGACAGCTGGGTGGCCGGTTGGAGGGATGGAAAGAGACCTGCGCTAAGTGGACGACGCATGCCGCCGGTCCGGTCTTCAAAGAGGTAGCCGCCCAGTCGTGCGGAGTCCCGACTCGACCGCTCTCGAGGTGGCCTCCTTCCACACTCTTCTCTGCGATGACATCCGCAAGACGTCCTCCACAAGTTCATACAAACATACACACCAACCTACAAAGCTCACTTGATCCCGGCGAGGGCGCAATGATGCTCGTGGGTGATCACGCTGCAGCGGAACTGTGATCACGTTCAGCCACGCCTCCATCATTCTCTCCCCGTGCCTCCGCTGCCAGCCGGGTCGCCCGCGCTCAAAGATGCCGCTAAGAAGCTGGATCAGCTCATTGGCAGTGAGCTGCCTTGATACATGCAATATCGTCTGATGGAGGCAGTTGTAACGGTGAAGACCACAGCTCGTGTTGCGGCTTAAACTCTGTTTGTGATGCTTGTGTTGGAGCTCCATAATGGCCGATGGAAGTCGAGGAAGTCCGCGAAGCCAGTGAGTTATGAAGGCACCCAAGGCACCTGCAGAACGCATCTGCACGTCGGGGCAGACGGCGGGGGCCCGGGAGTCGAGCCGGCCCCGAGCGGGAGGGCAAGGGGCCATAGAAACGGATTGATGGCGTCGGTCGCCATCGAAGGTGTTTCGGGCGCTGTACGTAAGCGCGGCGATGCGGTGGGGGCGGGTCGGTGCTTTATATCGCGGCACGCACTGTTTGGACGCGAGCTCTTCGCCTCGCCCTTCCTTTGTCTCCGCTCTTTTCTTTCCTTTTTTTCTCTTTTCTCTCTCCCCGCGGCCACTTGCTTGACGCATTGTCGGACAGGACTCCGGACACGGAACAGCTGGTACTTAATACTCGTGTTGGCCCACAAACCTGATCAACCTCGCTACCGTCGACCGGTCTCCCCTCCCTCTATCCTACTTTGCGTCTTGCTTGTCTCTGCCATGGCCAACTCTCTCGCAGTATACCGTTACTCGTGTTTCGGTGCGTTCCATATATTTCACGTCGAGCAATGAAATCGGGGGCTTACATTGAGTCCTGCCAGGCCTCTTCATCTTGTGCAATGCTGTCGTATGCTGTGTCTCCGTCTGGAATCTGGCTCTTGCTCAATCAATAGGCTGGGATCGTATGTACCATTCTGTCATATTAAAATAGTTGAAGACAGCTGACAATTTCGCATAGCACTCATCGACGCGTACATGATAGCCATTAGCGCGATGGGCATCCTCTTCATCTTCCCTGTGTACGTTAAAAGCTTGCGCTGGGAGCTTAACTGAAACTGACAATGCCACCACAGGATCTGCATAGACCTGCTACGCAAGAACTCGCTAGTTGGTCGTGTGTGGTTCGAGTGCGTATGGGTCGGTGTGTTTTGGGTGCTACATCTAGGTATGTGACACAGGTCGTTAGTTTCAAGCGACATGACTAATCTTCCATATAGCTGGTGCCGCCGCGATAACCGCTATTTTGCCAAGTACGCTGTGCAGCGTAGTAGGTTAGTGGTTCACGGATGATCACCACTAAACTGTCTAACACACTCGTTAGCGGACGTCCTTGCTCCTTCATCATGTACATCCACCAAAGTACTACAAGCGTTTGCGTGGATAGGAGCCGTCAACTGTGAGTTTCCCTGCCTCTGCTGCATTGTATATATGCTCATGTCGGATGTAGTGCTTGTCTACTTCTGCATATTGATGACCGCAGTCATCTACCACTCAAAGGACGACACGCAGGTCTGGCGAGGGAACACGCGCATGTACCCCTGGTACATGCTGCGCGAAGCTCTCCCCAGCGCCGGCATGAAGCCGTCGCCCGCCCGGACATGGTCGAAGCCCTTCGTCGCCTCAGCCGCTCCGCAGATCCGCGAGCCCGCGGATCTGTCCCGCAAGATGGGCAGCTCGCGCAGCTTCAAGTTCGACAGCGAGAAGCTCTCCGCCGCGCCCAAGCTCTCCGCCGCGCCGAAGAAGACGCCGCTCACGGCGAACAAGAGCGCGAAGATCCTGCAGAGCGCGTGGATATCCGCGACGGTCACGCCCGCGTCGCCGCCCTCGGACGACTCGTACGAGTACGGCTCGTCCTCGTCCGACCTCACGTCGACGCCGACGGGCATCCCGCCCTCCGCGCACTACGTCCCGTACTCGTCCACGATCAAGCCGTCGCCGCTCGGCAGCGGCGCGCCGCGCCCGCCGCGCTCGAGCTCGCTCTCCGCGACGTTCGGGCACGCGCCGGGGAGCGCCGTGCCCAAGTCCGCGCTCCCGCTGCCCGCGCCGTCGCCGCAGCCGCTCGCCGCGCCGCGCCGCTCGAACTCGGGCCCGCGCCCGCCGAAGACGAAGCGCAAGTCGACGCGCCCGCCGCCGCTCGACATGAGCCGCCTGCACAGCACGTACGGCCGCTGAGGCAGCCGCGTCGCCGCGCGACCCGGCTGCGCGGGGTGCGCATGCGCCCCCGGAGCTCGCTGTGAATGGGTCGCCGCGCGACCCGATGCTGTTGCTTGCTTGCGCCTGTGAGGCGCGCTTTTTTTGTTGGTCGGCGCTGATGTTGCTGTGTGATGATGCTGTTGTACGATTACTGCCTCCATGTCATGTCGGTGCACGATTGGAAGGGGCGCTCCGACGCCCAATCGAAACTCTCCATGCCGAGCGACGGTTCGCCGTGCCCGCCGGGCCTGTGTGTAACAGTGTGTTGCACGCTCGGGCGTGAATCAGGCCTTAATCAGGACTGAGGCGCGAGGGTGGAAGATTTGTGCGGCGCATGCGTGTGCCTCGCGTAGAGTGATGCAGGACACTACAGAATAACGCCCGTGCACATGGTGCACGGTTGTCACTATTGATAACGGGGAGCACGAGATTGATACACAAGATGACGTCGCTAATTGGTATATCGCGGGGGAAGCAAAGGAGTGACAATACGTATGTGCTACTATCCAAGGGAGCGCAGCGGCCAGGGGACATGCTGGTGCCCCTTAGCATCGTTCCAGATACCGAGAAGGCGCTCCGGGGGGAGCGTGTGGGCCGCTAAGTGCGGCCATTCGTTCGTTGGGTGGGTGGGTGGGAAAGCGGCCGGTCGCTGCGCGCGGGGGGTGTCAAGAGGGGGTCTGCGTCGGGGGCGCATGCCACTCACGTTAATACTCGGGGCCGTTTCCGCCGCCGGGCCTCCCACGCGCGAGCTGCAGAGAGCGTTGAGCGAGCGGGACAACGGGCACGCGATGCGGGGGGCACTCACGATCTCAGCACGTTTCCAATCTACCCCGTGCGCGCCGTTGGGGAGGCTGCGCTCGAGCTGTACAGAATGTGCGTTCAGCGAGACGGATGCGCGGACATGCGTTCGAGAGGACTGACGATGTCGGCGCGCCGGATGTCGGACGATTGCCTGCCACCGGGGGTTTCGCGGGAGAGCTAGCAGGGGGGAGAAGGGGGCTGAGGACGGCGATCGCGCGTACGGAGAGATCAGACGAGGAGACATACGAGTTCTGCCGAGTCGATCTGAGGGGAGATTAGTCAGGGGACAGGGCGTCGAGGGGCAGGGGACGTACGGGGCTGGCGACGGCAAGGCCGGCAAGGGCAGCGAGGGCGAAGGCGGCGAGGGAGAAACGCATGGCTCGGGGAGGGTGGTTGCTGGCGAGGGGAGGGGAGCGGGGTGCTGGCGGGGATATGTCGTGGTGAGATGGGGATATAGGGATATATTATATGCTGGGCTCTGGTGTGCCTGAAAAGGACCATGTCAGACCGCAGGCCGTGTTCGCACGTGAGCGCCTCCCAAGTTCCAGACCGGCGGGGCGCAATCTTAGCGCATTAAGGAACAGTATCTCCCCGCGGAAGATGTCATTCCCGGCCGCTGCCCGCCCCTCCGTCCCCGCAAGACGCCCCTCCGACTGCCCAGGGCCCTGCTCGGCGCGGGCGCAGCACCTCCTGCAGATCGCGCGGGACGCCCGACGCCGCCTCGCGCGGCGGCATTCCCTTTTCCAGCATCCATCAGCCGCCAGCGCCACTGTGTCGGAGTGATCGCCAGGCACCGAGAGAGACGCGCCCCAGTGCGCACTCGCCGTCCTCACCGACTCAGCCTGCTCGGACACACTCCCGGTATTCAAACCTTCAAGACACCCACAGTGCACCACCGCAGCCGAGTAACTAGTGACACGCCAGTTACAATGGCCCGCATCAGCGCTGGGGAATACAACGAACAAGCGCCCGCGTCCCCCGCTAAGTGGCCTCTATTGTTCTCTCCCGAGCCATTGTCCTCGTCGCCCGCTCCCCTCTGTTTAAAGACCATGCACGGCCTGCGCCTCTTGCCCCATGGCCCCGGCGGTCCATCGACTGCTTTAGACTGCCCTTGCTTTGCATTTCACGCTCCGTAGACCAACGCTTTGCTCCGTGCCTTCATATCCTTCAGCTGCCCGGGCCTCCCACCATCCTTGGTCTCCTTCCCCGTCTCGCCTCTTCTGCATCTTTGGGCACTCGTTTCCAGTTCGCTCCTTGCTGCCTACGTGTCTCCTGTCGTTCTCTACGTCTGCTACGACATTCGACGCGCTCACCGCACGTGCGATCACCACTACTATCGTTTACCCCGCATAATGTTTGGACAAATGCCCGAGACCCAGTACGTTGCGCGCAACCCGTTCATCGTCCTGCGGTTTGTCCTCTTCGGTGAGTCTTCGTCGCGCCGAGGAACCGAGTCAGCGTGTTGACGCATTCCGCTAGCTATTCTAGTCTACGTTAATCTCCTCACGATCGGCTTCGCCGTATGGAACCTGACAGTGTTGAAGTCCTTGAGTGGTCAAGGTGTGCATAGCTTCATTCTATTCCGGGTCGAATGCTCACCAATCGCCCCAGCTCTCGGCGCGCCCTCGTTTGTGCTCTTCAACTCATGCATCCTTCTGGCTCTCCTGGCAGCGTGAGTGTGGTCTGCATGCGTTCTCCGACGCTTTCTGACCAATTACTTTTCCAGTTGCCTGGTTTCAGCGTGGTATTCCGTCAGCGTGCTTGACAAGGTCCGCAACGAATGTGGCTGGACCGGGTTGCTCTCGGTGCTGCAGCTCGCAAGCTCGATTGATGTCACTGTCAATGGACCGCCCACGCTCTGCCAAGGTGTCAGCATCCTCGCGTGCGCGTCGTCTTCCCTCACTGTTGCGCTCTCGTGGGTTTCCAGCACCATCCGTACGTCGCATCTGCTACAGCCGTCCATTCGCCCATTTACTAACATGTTCTGCAGTGCTGCTCTACTCCTTCTCCCTACTCACGACCGCCATCACGCATATGAACATGACCCCGGACGTCTGGGTCTCCTCCGTGCGCTCGGTCCCATGGTTCGCGGTCCCCTCCGACTGCATCGAGTCTCTGCCCGCGAAGAAGGAGAAGCCGCGACCGCGCTACTCCGACGTCATCGACGTCAAGCGGCCCTCCCTCCACTTCTCGACGCCCATCTTCGAGCAGCACGCCAAAGCGCTCCCTCCCTCGCCCCAGTCCACCCCGACGACGCCCTCGATCTGGCAAGCCCACCGCACCTCCGTCGCGCCCAAGCCCGTCCCCGCCGCGCCACTGCCGTCCCCGCCGCCGAAGCGCACGACGTGGACGAACCACATCCTCGGCAGCGCGTCCGTGATCTCGCACAAGTGCAGCATGGAGAGCGTGCGCCCCGGCTGGGCGAAGCGCGAGGCGACCGGCCGCCGCGGCGTCGCGCAGCCCTTCGCCGCGCCGCGCCACGCCCCATCTGGGGCCCCGCGCCCGCTCGTCCTCCCCACGATCCGCCCGCTGCGCACCATGAAGCTCAAGTCGTGCTGGAGCCAGTCCACGGCCGGCTCCGCGCGCTCGCCCACGTCCTTCTCCGCGCTCGGCTCGCCTGCCCCGCCCGCGAAGGCGCGCGTCGCGCCGCGCCTGCCGAGCACGTCCCTCTCCCCGACGAGCACGTTCTACATCGACCTCGAACGCGACGCGGGCGCGGTCGTCGTGCCGCTCCCGCCCGTGCCGGGGCGCATCGTGTCGTACGGGATGTTCCCCGAGGACGTCGTGGACCCGGACGCGCCGATCACGCGCGCGCGCCGCGAGGAATGGGTGCGCGCGGACACGGCGAGCCCGGCGTCGTCGCGGCGCAGCTCGCGCTGACTCCCCAGCGGCTGCTGCTGCTGCTTTTTTAGCTTTTTGCCTTGCGGCTTTTTGAAAATGTTCTGGGCCTGGGCCTGCGAGGGCGGACGCCTGTCGTGCCGTTGAGACGCTGTGCCGCGCACCCCTTCCCCCCGCTTTGCTGTCGCATCGCTAGTCGAGTTCTACTTCTCCACGCCCCTGGTTTCTTGGGTCTCTTTTCTGTTTTCCTTTCTTGTTGTACACTGAACTTGGCTGCTGGACTGTAGTATAGAGCACACACTGTATCAAGTAGTGGTATTCCGACCACGGTCACGCTGTATCGTCGACACTGTAAATAGCGCGTATAATTGTATCCTGGACCCCTGATTGGTATATACAAAGTGCTGGTATTGTGGCGACAAACAGACAAATCAACAACCCAACAAACAACATGTGAGCAGAGCAAAGCGAATGACAGACTCAGGTGACGGAGGAAAGCTAATTTTTAGTACGCGCAGCCCCGCCGCGAGTCGGCATCGGCATCCTCCTCGGGCTCAGGCTCGGGCTCGAGCTCCCACTCGCTCTCCCCATCGCCATCGCCGGCGCCGTACGTCCCCCGGAACGAGAGCGTGCGCGCGCCGTCCGCGCTCGCGCTCACGGTCTGCAGGGCCATCGCGCCAGCCTGCGTCGGGTGCGTGAGCGTCCACCGGCCCATGTGCAGGCGGCTGCGGTGCAGGTTTGGGTCCCGGAGGTTCAGGATCATGCGCGAGGTGAGCGTCGTCGATAGGCTGTCCGAGTCCATGCAGGTCCATGCCGGGCGGCGATGTCATCGATTCAGCATCAAGCGTGAATGCAAGCGGATCAGCGCGAGCGCGGGCAGAGGGCACGGCCCCGGGGCTCGGACGGGAGCGGGGGAGCGGGTGGGGACTTACACGTTCGTCAGTGTGGTCGCGATCCCGCGGTCGTTGTCGTTGATCTGTGGCGATAGCAGGGGGTCTCAGCAGGTGGTCTCGCGGACGAATGGGAGCTGATCATCATCACCCCGGGCGCCTGAATAACAACAGGGCCCGGTGGTCAGAAGGAATTTGGGGGGCTGATTCTGGTGGTGCGGGGCGTACCAGAAACGTGAGGATGTTCGCGACCCCGGCGAGGACCAGCACTCTGGAAGGGTGTCATTGTCAATTCTCGGGCCCTGGGCCGCAGCGCAGCGCGCGCCGGCGGAAGAGGGACGACCGACCCGTAGTATATCGCGCCTGGAATAGAGTGCGGTTCACGTCGCCCTTGGTCAGTGACTCGGGCGATGATGACATCGATACAGGGATGCTGACCGTCGCGAAAGAGGACCCCGATCGTGCCGTGGCGGAGGCTGGTCCGCATGCGGACTGCTTTGACGAGGGTGAGACCAAAGATGGTCGTCTCGACACAGAGCATGGCGATCCAACCCACGACGGAGCCTACAATGACCGATGAGGTACGCCGTCCCGGTGCCCGAAGGGCAATTGAGATGCACTCACGGTAGCCTCTGTTGGAAAGGCGTTCATCAGGACGTGATGCATGAGCGGTATGGCGCGAGAGACGCACTGCGTGACAGTCAACGAGAGGTCGCAATAGCCCATATAATCGCCCGCGGGCGTATCCGCCACGGTGGCGGCATCAGGCGTCAGGTTGACCACTTTGGAGATGACCAGCACGGTGAGCTTGATTAACAGCGTTGAGCATCAGATGGCCCGAGATACGCATGGCGTCCGGCGTACCAATCCCACCGAGAAACACACGACGACCAAGACCCACAGGATGCGCTTGTTCCCCTCGTATAGCGCCATAGTCCGCACTAACAATATCGCTGGGTAGACAGATTGCCGGTCATGAACCGTGCCCGGACGCTGGCTGGATGTGGGCTGGCTTACATGCAACGATGACCTGCATGGCGATAGAGTAATATTGATGATAGCTCTGAAGTTGTCGACATCTGCACCAAAATTAGGACCGGACACAGCGGCACAGGGGCGCGAAGATGCTAACCGCTAATGACGGTATATATGTCAGAGTAACATTTGACTTTACGGCAGGAAGGCTTACTTGTGGCGGAAAGTGTCCGAAATACTCCAGCATTACAGGGACGATGCCCAGGAGGCCCAGGTAGCGGTTCAGGACAAAAAGAGTGGACGCGGCGGAGAGCCTCGCCTTCCCCCAGAAGCGGTCGATCTCAGTCCCCACCGTTAAGCTATAGTCAAAGTATAGAATAGCTTGCGGCGGACTCATATCAGCCGTCGGTGGTCCACGGAACGAGACACATAGGCTCACTAATCGAAGCTGCCGCCATGTAATTGTTCAACAGGACGCCCTTGCCTCTGTACCCCGCACACAACCGTCAGATCCATGAAATTCGCGTCGCAGAAAATCACTCACAGTTCAGCCGAGGATGAGTATGCGGTTGCCATGAGGGGCAGGACGACGAAAGGGCGGGCTCGCCCCAGCAATAGTACCGCTCGTATGTTCGCCACGGTCGTCTTCATATGACAGTCCTGCGCATAGCCCACAGCCTGATAGCGCAGCGGACCCTTTGCCACCGGACTGATGCTCGTGGTGCGCGGGGAGAACGGCGCGGCGCATAAGACTGACAAGTTGCCCACTCCGGCTCCGACAGAACTTGAACTGGACGTGATCGACCAATTTGGTCAAACACGGCCGAGGGGCGGCGGCTTGTGGCGGCGTAGCGCTCGGGCCTGGGCAGCGGGAGGGCGGCATGGGACCGGGTGGGGGTGAGCGCCCGGACGCGAACGCGGTTATAGTGGGGCAGCCAGGCACTTACGGGACAGGTTTCCGTGGCTGCTGGGCCTTGGGCTGATCGCAGGAGGTACGTTGGCAGGCACTCCGCCGCGCTCGGTATATAAGTGCCATGAATTTATCGAGCGAGTCTCAGTCGGCCTGCGGTCTGCGGCCGATTCGGTCTATATTGCCGCCGCGCGTTCTAGCGCAGTTGCGCAAGCGGCCAGCGTGCGATCAGTCAAGTGATGCGAGTGGATTCTTGTACAATGTGATACAGCTTCGTGCTACTAGGTAACTGGAGAGGGCGCGATAAAGGTGAGTAAGGTACAGGGCGGGGGGGTGGGCAACGTTGCCGCGCGTAGTCAACGCACCTATTACGTATGTTCGGGATTCTATGTTCTCATGAGTCCGAGGTACACGAAGTGCCAAGATCGTCTAGCGTCCGGCTCTCGATATCGGTTGTCGGGAATCGGAAGGACATCATCCTGGAGGTGAATTGGCCCATGGACCACCCCTCGTTTCGACTCGTCTCTGCGTGCCGGCCACGTCTTTGTAGGTCTGGGTCTCGCAAGTTGAGCATCAGGCGAGACGTGAGGGTCACCGCGAGCCTGGTGCGGAGATTAACGAGTGCACGTTTGTCGTTATCGTTCATGGGAACCTACACGTTCGTCATCGTGGTCGCCATGCCCTTCATAGGCGTGTTTGGCTGGCGGGGGGTCTGCGTGGGACATTGACTCGAGGGTTGAGGGCAACTGAACTTACCGGCGTTTCCTGTAGAAGATTCGTCAGGGAGAGCGGATGTATACATAGATAGTACTTACTAAGAAAGTGACGATATTGACCATGTTCACGGCCACCAGGATACTGGGTCAAGGTGAGCCCAAGGCACTCCGTTCGCTGCCGTCATGTACCTACCCATAGTATATAGTCCCTGGGGAGAAAGACGTTGAGCAAACATGTCACGTAACGGGAAAGCAGACAGCTCACCATCCCGAAATAATATCGCTAACAGCCCTCCCGACATCTCTCTCCGCATTTGCACTGCCTTATACAGTGTTAAGAGGAATATTATCGTGTCGAACCACAACATGGCGCTCCATGCCAACGCGAGATCTAGGATTGGTCAGTCAACGCAATCTTGACGGTGGCTCTAACTTACGGACGCCTCTAATTGTGATAGAACCTGTCAGCTCTTAACGTCCAACGCGCAGCACTAGCGTGGCATACTCACTGGTCGTCTGTGAGTGATAGATTGCAGAGGGAATAACGGAATCCAAGCGGGACTTCGGTGGTCAAAGGACTCTTGCTTGTTAACACTGCAGTCTGAGGTAACGGGGTAAGCCTTGCGCACTTTGGAGGGAAGGAAGAACAGTGACGTACTAGACAGTGTATGGCGCCCCCGAGATGCATGCTAATAAGCAGTGCAAGCATCCGTTTACTGCAGTTGTACAACGCATACGTTCGTAGGATGAGTAGAACTACAGGAGGCATGAACAGCTAGGACAATGCAGAGCTATGGCAAGACGGACGTACTCGCAACGACTGCTTGGCTCAACATCGCGAAAATCTGATGGTACAGTTGGAGCTGCCGACATCTACAGGTGAGCAAGCTTCAGTATGTAGCAGGTGCCTCAGGCTGGTCGTGACTGACCGCTGCAGACTCGTTAGTAGGGGGTAGTATGCAAGCAAGGCCCGAAGCACTCACATGTTCGGACACCTCGGAGAAATATTCGAAAAACACGGGGATAGGTCCGAGAATACCAATATACCGGTTCACCACAAACAAGAGGAAGGAGAGTGAGGGCGACGCAGGGATCCAGTAGTACTCGATCTCGTTAAACAGCGTCATCACGTAGTCGTAGTACAGGATGGCTGTTGGGCTGTCAACGGTGTCTGGCGGGGCGGTCGGACCCGAACTTACTGAGAGCGGACAGTGTTAGCGACGTATCCCATCGTACGGAGTACACACTAAAAAGGAAAGAAGGTTCGGTAAGCGACGTCGCCGCTTCGCTACGCCGTCGACGGGGACTCACAAGTACGACGCTACAGAGTCTACGGAGGACATGTTGCGCTGCACACTCCTCAGGAAGACGGTATGGATTCACAAGGGCGTAGGAGATCTGCGGGGAGTTCCCGTCAGCCTTTTGAGAACCCCCGTCGAGCGCGCAGAAAGAAAGGGAGGGCGGCAGGACGGCCATGGAAGGAGGCCTCGGCCATCGCAAATCAGTCAAGCTGCTCTTTGAACATCTATGGAAGATTTTTCCGCCGGCGCTCAGGACGCGAACAAGAACAAGTAGGGGGGTTGCGCGGTGGCGGCGGAAGCCTGCCGCAGTGTCCAGCGCAACGAACTCTAAGTCTCCGGCACTTGCGCTTGCCGTAACAGCTCTTCCAAAGGCCGCTCTAGCACAGCGGCGGTGTGCACGCCGAAACCTCCGCGATCCCACACCCAGAATACGCGCGCAGAAGCGCACCCGGACCTGAGAACAGAGGCGGCGTACCATACAATACTCAGTTTTGCATCTCCAGGCCCGCTACCGTCCGTCGATCAGGGCGAGCGGTTGGACGACACCTCTTGAGCGCTAAGTGTCGTCGACAGGGTCCTGTGTAAGCCTATGTGGCTATCGCACAGGGCGAGGGGGGTTTGGGTCGGCTCGACCTGCAGGTGTAGAATGGATCGTCGACGGGACCGTCCCGCCTAAGATCTGATCAAATCTGGGCTGGGCGACCCACGTCGAATAACCGTACCTGACAGTGTCAGACTAGACGCGCCACCTCGAGGGACGTGTCAAGCTGATGTAGGAACCGGACGTCTTGCGATGTGTTTCGGCAAGTGCCTCCGCCAGGTTTCTGCGGTTACCGCGATGGTGGTGAGAGCGAAGATGCTTATATGCCACCCCAGCACCCCGAGCTGACTCCACGAGTGAGGCAGGGCCTGTCAATGGGTCCAGGAAACCACCGGCCGGCGGCTTGGCAGTGCAAGCGCGGCCGAAGTTGCCGCATATAGTGTGTGGCACTCATCCTAGAAGGAAAAACAATCTATCCTGTAGAACGTGTGCGTTAGTACTGTTGTTCCGCGTTCACTACGAAACGAAACTTACGTATATAGTAATGTGGGGTAGTGTACATGTTCACTGGATACATCGCTACTACATACTTGAGAATTCGTACAGTATCGTTCGCACGGGTCGCATACCTCGAGATCCATAAACTCGCTGGTGCGACGCTCGGAATCAGCCGCGTGGAAGACACCGGTCATACTCTATCAACCTCGCTGATTTGCGTCTCCGCCGGGAGCGTATCGGCATCTGTCAATGCGCAGCCGTACGTGGTGGTGTTGGTGGTGGTGGTAGCAGTTGTGACCGGCGCAGCTGTCGTGGTATACCAGATACTCGTGAGATCGTCCCCCTGACTCTGTCGAGGTTTTTGGAGCTCGGGATTGCGCAAGTTGAGGATGATCCGCGAGGTGAGCGTTGTCGACAGTCTATGAATACGCTCAAATTCGCCATGCCAGAAAGGGGATCATGAAACCCACGCACACGTTGGTGAGTGTAGTGTCCATTCCCTTCAGGGGTGAGTTGGTCTGCAATGTCGGGGTTAGAGAATATCTGTTGGGTCTGTTCAACGTACGCACTCGAGTGATCTATTCAATGCAACATATCAGTATATTCTGATCATCGCGGGCAATGTGAGGGAAGACATTACCAGGAACGTAATGATGTTTGATACATTGGACGCCACCATGAATCTGTCACCGGAAGGTCAGAACGCCTGCGCTATCACCGCGTCCTCCGCGATGCACTGACCCATAGTACACGGTCCCTGGAACAGAAAGAGTTCGCGAAGGAGGACCGTGTCAGAATCTGTCCTATCATGTAGAAATTGGAAGCATAAGGGAATACTGACCATCCCGAAACATGACCTCGAGAAGCCCGCCTGGGAAATGGCGGCGCATCCGCAGCGCTTGCACCAGGGTCAGTGTGAAGATTGTAGTGTCGAACCAGAGCATAGCGCTCCACGCAATGACCAAATCTGTTTTAATCACCCGTGAGTGCCGAAGAATATTACTCATCTCTGGGAAGAGAAGAGCGTACGGTTAGCTCTGTGGATGTGGTCTGTTCAATCGTATGCACCCGAAAGAGTAGGCCAAGCACGTACTGGTTGTTCGTGAGAGACAGATCGCAGGCAGCGTATGTGAAGGGCAAGGGTGTGATTGTGTTTACAGGGCTAACACTCAAGAGGACAGCGACCTATCCCGGTGTTCGTCATACGGCGGTAGTGAATACTTTTGACGCTACTTACGAGGCATACGAGGGCGCCAGAGACATGTGTTCCGACGAGGAGATAGAGAATACGCCGACTTCGATTGTACAACGCGTATGTGCGAATTACGAGCATCACTGCTCTGGTGGTGAATATAGCCACCGGGCCAACAACAATATCACTCACCAGCCACGATCCCCTGGCTAGCCAAAGCATACGCCTGGTGATACGTCTGGAGCACTCGACATCTATGCGTATCCCGTTGCCATCAGAGGGTTGCAGGAACCGGACATGGTGGACGTCCACATACGTCTATCAAACCAAGTCCGCGTCAGTGAAAGTCGTGCGCAGGCTCATGCTAACCAGCGACGCACATGTTCCGGGAGATTAGCAAAGTACTCTGTTAAGAGGGGTAATGGTCCGAGGAGGCCAAGGTATCGATTCACAACAAAGAGAACGGATATGATCGACAGGCTGGCTGACTTCCAGAAGTACTCAACCTCGTCCGAGAACGTGAGCAGGTAATCGTAGTACAGGGTCGCTGGTGACAGACTCGATCAGCTCGATGATCTCCGGCGGTAAATGGCATGGTGGCGCGCAAGCGACGTACTGTATGCCACAAGGACCAGGGCGTTATTGAATCGTACGGCGTATACCCTGAGAGGTAAGTATGTTTGTAAGCGAGACAACGCGTATATGCAAACGGGACCCACCAGTACTCGGCCGACGCCAGTGCGACTTCCAGAGGCGTTGACATATCTGGGATGAGCCACACAGGGAAGGGGACCAGAAGGGAAGACGGAACCGTAGAGACACGCTATGACCTGTATATGACGGCTAGCACATCGGGCACTGCCCTGCCAGGGGAGCGGCAGCGTGAGGGAGGTGCAGGCCGCTTGCCGTATCTCCACCGATCACGCAGAGGGGAGCGAAAAATTGAGGCAGTAGTAACCGCTGTCGCTGGGCGCATCGGGCGGTCCGTGTTGGCGTACGTCAGCTGTCAGGCCCTTCAGAAAGCTCACTGTTGCGCTGTAACGATCATGTACTACTCCCGGAAGCTATCTGCTCATCCTGTCGTCCGCCTGCGGGAAGGACAGCGAACCACACGATCTGCGCTGCTTCTGCACTGTCTGAGCTCAATGCGCAGAAGGAATCCGTCCACGGACGACGTGCTGGGCGCACAGGGCGGCGTAATATCTTGTCTCGCATTCATAGCTTGCAGCGCAGCCCTGAGATACAATATATCTACATTCAGCAACAGCTGCGCTAATTAGCTCATGATCGCTTGTAGAACTACTCGTGAGCTTACCTCGAGATCCGTCATGCACGCGTCGGCCTTTGAAGAGCCACTCAGATATCTAAGAGATGCGACGGGGCCTTTATAGGCTCGGAATCCCCACGAAGACCTGTCAAACGGAGGAGATCCATCAGGAAGAAGGGTCGGTCATTCCCTTCTCATGAGTAGCCTGTGGATACAGGGTGTGTTTGCGAGGCAGACACGAGGTCGAATGGCAAGGACATTCCCATGGCCTCCTCGTGGTTGCAGTGGACAGGATGCTGTCAATTGTCAATGCCGCCATGGGTCCCGGTGAGCATGGGTGAGAAGTACATAGTGATGGCGGCGAGCTCGAAGAGCGCTCCGTGATTTTAGCGCCACGATGAACGGCATATGTTTCGGCGCTTCTTAGTCAGAACAGCCTACTCATCTTCGTCCGGGATGTCAAAAGCACACAGACTAGCTCAACCGGCTTGCATCCTTCGTGTATGACCGACTACGTATACGTATACAACACCCACCTCAAGTTAGAGGTATGTGTCGACAATAGTCCATACGACATGATACAGCTCGGAACATTGCGATGAACGGCTCGCGCCAAGAACCTGCGTGCATATGACGACAACCTCGATAAGTCCACCGGCCGGGTTCCTGCTCGGAACGATGACCACATGTACATGCTCCCTGCGCACAAGCCCGGTCCATACCTAAGGTAACCGCCATCCTTCACTTCGCTGTTGTTTCAACACCTCTTTCACGGACCACCACCATCTGCCGTACGGCCACCGTCCTGCATTACTCAGTACTTACACTTTCAAAGTTCAATTCTGCCAAACTGGCATCCGGACCGCCCAAAACACTCTTCATCGCGCTCGCTGCGCTCCTCGGCACGTACCTCCTCTTCTTCCGCAGCGCGCCGCTCCCACACACAACAACGATCCGCGCCGGGAACAACAGTGTCATGGCCACCACATCTGCCAAAGGCTGGCACGCCCGCGCCATTCCGCATCCCTCCCGCGCCGACTTCGTCCCTGCGCGCGACACGTTCGTCCTTGCCGAGCTCCTGAACGCACCCGCAGATCCGGAGGGCTTCACCGCCGCACTCTTCCGCCCGGACGTCGCGGTGGACGCCCGCGGGCGGGTCTTGCAGCTCGAGTCCGCGGACTTCGCAGCGCTCGCGGGCCTCGCGGAGCAGGCCACCCATCTGCCTGATACCGGATCGTTCATGAATGCATGGCGCGTCGCGCACGACCGGACCTCGCAGCCGATCGACAGGCTGTTCGTGCACACGTCGGAGGGGGGGATCAAGGAGACGAGCGTGCAGGGATGGGATCCCGAGAAGAAACAGCTGAAGCAGGCTGTGGCTGAGCACCAAGAACTGCCGGCTGTGCTGCATGAGCTGTTTGGGTATCTCAAGGAGGGCCGTGAGGGCCACCAGCGGGGGCAAGAAGAGGACAAGGAGCTGATCGCGCGGATCAAGGCTCTCGTCGGGAACTGAGAACCATACATGTGGTAAGCATTGGTATCACGAATGTCGGTATGTTTTGTATTGAACATATACACAGGGCAAGCGAAGTACAGAAACGTGAATAAATATGTACAGGAACTAAAGGAGGGAATTGTAATATAATACATGGAACCGTCCTTGCTCTTCTATGCTGCTGCACCATAGCTCAGCCGATCCGCAAGCCAAGCCCAAAGCCCGCGACGAACGAGGCTCTTTGCTGGAAGTCGGCGGTAAGGAAGTCGATGATCCAGCGGAAGAGCGAGCCGACGTTCGGAGGCTTCCTCGCGCCCGAGGCATCTTTTGTGTAGAACAGATTCTCGAAGCGGGTGGCCGTGCGACTCCAGTCAACACGCACCAGCGACAGCGAACCGAGGTACTGTGCGATGCGAGTGTGTCAGATCTCGTCCCTCCGGAGGACATCGGAACCGAGCATGGCTCACCTGGAGGAGCACGAACACGCCGCCCATAACGAAAGCGACCGCTTTCGCACCTTTCTTTACGAAGACGCCCGCGCAGACACCGCAAACAGTGCCAAACGTGAGCTCGAGGTAGCTGATGCTCGAGGAGGGGGGCGGAGGGGGCGGCGCTGACGGCTGGACAGATGCAGCCTTCGCTTGACTAGCTGGGGGCACAACGGTCGGAGACGCAGCTTTGGACGTCACCGCTGCAAAGATATGTTTTAGCCGGCGGAGACGGTATGCGACGTAGACATTACTACACGTACGGTCACAGTAAATTATCGGGGCTGCGAGGAAGGTCATCCCGAGACCTAGACCTAAGATACCGATCTTCAAGAGATGCCTGGGTAGGGACGGCCTTTTCATCGCATGTGCGGCCCACATAATCTTGCATGTTTCTGCATGTTGATTGTGGAGATTATGTTGGTAGCGAGCAGCGCCCCGCGCCGCTGAGGGGACAAAATATCGCCCGCTGGAGGGTGCGAGGCGGCCATTATGCACGGCACCGAAGATTGGGCGAGAGAGAAGGGGTGAGAGGGGGAAGAGGCCCATATTGGTTAGCGAGCGGACACCGGCTGGCGATGTTGGTCGAGGCGCAAGGTCTAGAGACTGCGCAGGGTCGTCGACTCAGTCGAGTTGAAGGTTGTGGACGCCCGGGGTTTGCTCGACGTTGATGTCATTAAGCATAACACCGAGGGTTAGGGCTCCGTTTTTGGGCGGAAATACAGCCACACGTGCTCGATCGTACTTGCCATCTTTGGATCTACACTGGGCGCTCGAAATTTCTGTCTTTGCAGCTCGCCCTCTGCATATCGTACTCCTCTAGTCTCGCCTGTACACCTATCCACCGACATGGGACGCCGCGCAAAGAACAAGCAGGGAGACCCTTCGCCGCTGGGCGACGCGCGGGAAAACGCCGGTCGTCCGTCTCAGAAGAAACTCGGGAAGCGCAAGGCAGACGATGTCGAGGCTCCGAGCAAGCGTCCCGCCAAAAAGGCTCGCGAGAGCGAGAGCAAGCCCGTAAAGTCTGCATTGGCGAAACCGAAAGCCGCTGCAAAGGGTGAGGCGAAGGCGAAGTCCGACAAGCCGAAACCCACAAAATCCAAACAAGCCCGGTTTGAAGACCAGGACGAGGGCGCGGGAAGCAGCGAAGGATGGGAGGACGTCGAGGAAGACGAGGATATTCAAGCACATGCGAAGTACGTTTCGCGCGCTAGTCATGGGGTCGTGTATCGATATTGACACTATTGCAGGTCTCTTTTCCATGGCAGCGACGACGAAGAGGTCGTTGGCTTCGAGGGCGACCTCAATGACCTTGAAATCGAGGAGTGTGTAAAACATGCGACATTGATTCTCTCCCTTTTGCTAACATATATCTCAGTGATGACATGTTCAATGCTCCTGCGCAAGAACTTGACCTCGGTTCGGACGAAGAGGATGAGCCAGAGCTTCCCACCAAGGGCAGGAAGTCGAAACAGCGCGATAGGCCTCTCAAAATTATTCCCACTGGCTCGGATGCATCTTCGGACGACAGTGATGAAGAAGATGAGGACGGCCCTATCACCATGAAAAACATGGAGGCACGCTCGCGCGCGTTGGATGCCACAGCAGCACGAGAGGCCAAGCTTAACGCCGAGGAAATTAGGCAGGCAGAGCTCGACGGAGAGATGAGCGATGACGACCTGGCGGACGCGGACGATATTGACATGGACGAAGAGGGTGAGGGTGGCGAAGAAGGCGAGGAGGGCTCCCCATTACCTACCGCGGAGGAGCTGGAAGAAGAGAAGAAGAGGGGAGGTCCGGACGTGCAAACCGTCCAGCGGCGGATGCGCGAGTGCGTACGAGTGCTGGGCAATTTCAAGAAATATGCAGCGAAGGGCCGGTAAGCTTGCTTTCTTGATCGAGCGTCGGACCGTTCTGACATGTCGTTCTCCAGGGCAAGATCGGAATATGTGCATACGCTCATCTCCGACGTCTCAAGCTATTATGGCTACAACGACTTCCTTGCTGAGAAGCTCTTCCAGTTGTTCCCTGTCGCGGAGGTATGACTGATATCTACACGGAAGCGCACTGCCTTACTCACTTCTCGTCAGGCAATCGAGTTCTATGAAGCGAACGAGATCCCGCGGCCTGTGACGATCCGTACGAACACGTTACGCACTCGCCGACGCGACCTCGCGCAGGCGTTGATCAACCGCGGCGTGAATCTCGAACCCATCGGCAAGTGGACGAACGTCGGACTGCAGGTATTCGAGAGTAGCGTCCCAATTGGCGCGACGCCCGAATACCTCGCTGGGCATTACATGTTGCAGGCCGCGTCCTCGTTCCTGCCCGTAATCGCCCTCGCGCCGCAGCCAGGCGAGCGCGTGCTCGACATGGCTTCTGCCCCAGGCGGCAAGACCACGCATATGGCCGCACTCATGCAAAACACCGGTGTCGTATTCGCGAACGACGCGAACAAGGCGCGGACGAAGAGTCTGACGGCGAACGTGCACAGGCTGGGCTGCAAGAATGTCGTGGTGTGCTCGTACGACGGCCGGGAGTTCCCCAAGGTCATCGGCGGCTTCGACAGGGTCCTGCTGGACGCGCCGTGCAGCGGCACGGGTGTAATAAGCAAGGACGCGAGCGTAAAGACTAACAAGGTGCGCGCCCCGCCCATGCATACATCGAACCCTGACGCTAATCTATCATGTGGATTCCCTCGTGCCCGACCCGCAGTCCGAGCGCGACTTCGCGCTCCTCTCGCACCTCCAAAAACAGCTCATCCTCTGCGCGATCGACAGCGTGCAGGCGGACTCGAAGACGGGCGGCTTCCTCGTCTACTCGACGTGCTCGGTGACGGTCGACGAGAACGAGGCGGTCGTGGACTACGCGCTGCGCAAGCGGCCGCACGTCAAGCTCGTCGACACCGGGCTCGAGTTCGGGCGCCCGGGCTTCACGAGCTTCCGCGGGAAGACGTTCAGCGACAAGCTGAGCCTCACGCGCCGCTTCTACCCGCACGTGCACAACATGGACGGCTTCTACGTCGCCAAGTTCAAGGTCGAGCGCCGCGCGAAGGTCAAGCCCGCGCAGGCCGCCGCGGAGGCGGACGGCGCGGATATGGACGTGGAGGCCGTCGCGGTCGCGTTCGACGAGAGCGAGGACCAGCCGTATCTCGAAGGTGAGCAGCTGCGCCGTTGCCGTTCGGGCTCTCACTATCTGGGCGCGTGCTAATATCGGCTTCCGCAGAGACGAAGCGCAAGCGGATGAAGCAGAAGGGCCTGAGGGTCCCGCCACGGTCCAAGGTTGCTCCAGTAGCAGCAGCACCGGCGGAGGCCGCCGCAGCGTGACCGTGTGCTTCCCGCCCGCGGGCTATCCTCGACCTATCTCGCCCCTCATTTGCGCCTACGCGTGGGTGTCGAGCGAGCATGGGTTTAGAGCATACGAGCGCGTCGGGTTCGCGTCCCCACGCCGGGGCGTCCTTCGGGCCTTCTCGTGGCCCGCCGGGCCTCACGCGCTATGTAGCGTGCACACATGGATAGCGTACGTGCTTGCGCCCCTGCTGCGTGCGCGCGCGGGGCTTGTATCTCGGGTAGTGGGCTTTCGTCATCTCGCGATCTATTGTGTGCGAACGGTGTGCGCTCGCATGTGAAGCTAGCGTGCGCGGATGTGACTTGCCACCGTGCCTTCGGGCCGATGTTCGAGAGAGAAGGACGGCACTCGCTGTGAGATCGCCGCGCGGGGTGGAGGCTTCAGTCACAGTGCACAGTGCGGGCTGCTGCGGTATTTGCGTTCTGTCAGGCCAAGAGGCTTGCATGGCCGTAACTTGGCACGAGCACAACCACATCCGGATCCTAACAGTACTGTTATGCATGAACCGTGCACGACAGATGTAGTGAAGCCTACATGACGTCCCGCCCACCAATTCGTCCTGTCCAGTGGCAGAAGCCAAGGAACATTTTGGTCTGGACACGCCGCGTACATTGCCAGCCACCCCCGCAAGTAATCACGATGCCGGGGACCGGGCAGGCTTATCGCGAACGCAGTCACTATGTGCTGCGCTGCTCTTGTGACTATGGTCGGCATACATCGATGCATTGGCGGCGCAAGGGCGTGGAACATTCCGAGTCGATCTGTGGCCGAGCCCAGACATCGGCGGACAAGATATATGAACAGTACGTCAGAGGGAAGTACAGCACGGTGGCCGAGGTATACAAGAAGAGTACAAGAAGAGAGCGTTAATGTTGAAGGTATACAGATATAGGCTACACCAGTCTGCGGACAAGGGCAATGTCTCCGTGAAACATAGGAAGACGGAAAGGCGGAATAATGTTCTGTCGCAGGAACGAGAGGCACGAAGCACGAGAGTCAAAGATGAAGCAGTCGGAGCTCCGCATCGTCGCGCGCGCGGGCTCCGGCTGACAGCTCCAAGAGAGGGCGGAGGGGAAAACACACCATGTGGCGCCCATCAGCCGGGTATCACGTTCCGCCTGAGAATCAGACTCGATTCGGCGGCGGCGGCGGCGACGAAGACCTGTCAGACGTCTTCCGCCGAACATTCAGTATCTTCCCTCGACGCGTTTGCTGCAGACGCGCGCGTTAGCACACGACCGACGCGTTCGCGAGCACACCGGACGCGCGACGCACCTGCCGTATCGGCGGCCAACACCGCACAGGCCCATGCTGCTGCCCACGACAGAGCCCCATAGGGCAATCGTGGCTCCGAGCGTCATCCACACCTGCTCGGACATGAAGGGCGATCATCAGTACCTCGTGATTGAATCAGTCGCGCGATGAGGGGAACGTCGAAACATACCGCGTTTCCCCAACCGAGGCCCAGGACGCCATGGGATTCATCATTGATCTTGTGTCGAACGACGGCGACGAAGATGACGTCCAGGAGAAAGATGACGGTCGCAATCACCGCCGCAAGAAGACCGACGAGCAGCGTGGTGAGCGCGGCAGGGCGGGAGACGGTGTGCGGAGAGCGCCGACGGGTGATGAACAGAGATGCGACCAGAGCCAAGAACGCTAGGGCGCAGGCTGGAGCACAGGGGATTGAGCGGATGATGGGGGTGGGAAGCCGTTGGAGCGACATACCAATGGGATGGAGCACCAGCACCGCGCTCAAGGTCCGAGAGATGGTGTCCGAAAAGCCACTCACGTGGAGCGCATTGGCCACGTTGGAGTCGAACTGGTAGCCCAGACGAGTGCTTGAGCACTGGCCGGCCGTTTCATGGTTTATGCCGACGACTCTGTGGGATCACAGGGCGGAGAGACAGGGCAGACAGGAGGAAATGATACCGTCAGTTGACGGAACAGTGACATCAGACAGGCCGCGGTACTCACTCAACCGTGATTGCAGAAGTGCAGTAACCCCACACGCCGAAACGAACTTGACCGGAAGCGGAGGAGTCTAGGAGCGATGCGGAGGAGTTGGCGGTCAGCTGGAAGAGGAAGATGCTCTTGATGATGGGCAGAGAGAGCGAGACCAGGAGCAAGAGGAGGAACGCGACGAAGAGAAAGAAGGGCGTGATTGCTGCGAGCATGGCGGGTCGTACGGAGTCGTGCAGATTCGTGAGCAGGCGCGGAGTGCGGTCAGGTTATCGAGCGTCGGGCAGTAAAGGGGCGCAAGAGGGTGCCTGCAGCCGAGGAGACGTCTTAAGCCTGACGCGAGAGTGGAGTAAGTGCAGCGTGTAGCCATAGTGGAGACCTCGTGCGGCGCTAGCGTAGTGTGCATGGGGCAGAAAAGAGCAAGCCCAGCTAGCGTTGTCTCGGAAGCGTAGAACAAAGAGCAGGAGCGCGTCGCAAAGCGGGCCTCGAGGAGGAGGCGAGAGGGTCGGCAGCGGCCGCGAGACGGCGGAGGATAAGTGTTTTACGTGGGAAGCGGGCGCCCCGTATGTTTCCTTATCCGGCGGTTACGTAGAAACGGCGCGTTTTCGAGAATTCCACGGCTCGGGCCCACGTGCGGGAAAGGGCCAATTTGCATATGTGAAACGCACCCTTCACGCCGAGTCACGCAGCCCAGAACGCACCGACGCTTACCCGCAATAGAATCGAAGCCTACTACAGCCGAGCCCTGCAGCGCGCCAGTTCGGCCTCCTCCACGGCTCTCTCCTCGCTCGTCCATGACACAGACCGCGCCCGCTCGCCCCAGCATCGCTGTGCCAGCGTCCACTCGGCCCCGGGGGACAGCAGGCAGGCAGGCGGGCGGCGGGATACGCCCTGTGAGACTGCACCACGTCGCAGAACGACATGATTCCCGATCGTCGCTAGCCCGCCGGAACGCGAACTGGACGCTTCCTTCTTTCGGCTCGCGCCCAAATCAATACATTTTGTTGTCACCTTGTGAACCGCTTTCCCACGTCGCCCGCCCAGTTTGCCCGCCGAGCCTGCTGCCCACGCCGAGCGCCGCTGCGTGCAGAGGCCACCGCGCCCCAGCGAGCTCGCTGAGGATATTTGTGTGCGTGTTTGAGGCGGGCGAGCCAAGATCCGGGTCAACGAATACGAATGATCGAACTGTTGCAGCAGAACGAGACGCGTGGCCGGATTAGGCAGGGGTGGACATGGGCTGGCCAAATTTAGTTTAGCCTTGTTTGTTCGGACTGTTTAAGGATAAGAAGGGCGCCGTGACCAGAGCTTATTCTCGCCCTATCTCTCTTTCTCTCGTTCTCTCTCCTTGTCGCCAGGCCACAGAGCCCTCGCTCTCTTCCATATACCACTATTGTAAGTCCTTTGAGCCCCTCAGTGCCCACAGCCTTGTCGCATCCTCGCGTCGAGCTCGTCACAACGCCTTTCGCTTTGTTTTCGGCTCTTTTAAGTCGCGTCGTCTGACCAACCGCCATTTTCAACCTCCAGCTCACGACCCCTAAGTCTTCCATAATGTCTGACACCGTCGCTGCCCCCGTCGTCCCCGTCGAGGAGACCAAGCCTGTCGAGACTCCCGCCGTCGAGCCCACCCCTGCGCCCGAGGCTGCCACCGAAGCGCCTGCTGCTGTAAGTCCAATCAACGACCGTGTGCTCGGGCGCTCAATCTCAACTCCCGTTTAGGAGGCTCCCAAGGAGGAGGCCAAGGTCGAGGTTCGTTGCATCCTGTTCGCATCGGGTTGACGATGATTGATTGTCGTTCTTCAGGCTACCCCCGCGACTGAGGCTGAGGCCCCTGCTGCCGACGCTGCCCCTACCGCTGAGGCGCCCGCTGCTGACGCTCCTGCCACCGAGGAGGCCAAGCCCGTGCGTTGACTGCAGTCTTAATTCAATGTTCTAGCTGACCCTCGTCTAGGCCGAGACTGCCCCTGAGGCCAAGAAGGAGGAGCGCCCCAAGAGCCCCTCTCTCCTCGCCAAGCTCCTTGCCCCCTTCAAGGGCGACAAGAAGGAGAAGGCTGAGAAGAAGCCCAAGGAGAAGGCCGCTAAGAAGACTGAGAAGAAGGAAGAGGTATGTCCATCATCATCGTTCTTTGACATGTCATCACCGTCTAACGATGCGATAAGGTCCCCGCCCCCGCTGCCGAGGAGGCTCCCAAGGAGCCCGCGGCCGAGGCTGCCGTCGAGGCACCCAAGACTGAAGAGACTCCTGCCGCCGAGCCCGTGAAGGAGACGTAAGTTGTTCGAGACATTGTGTTCAAATATCGGTGCTGACGATATCGCAGCGAGACTCCCGCCGCCGCTGAGGCCCCCGCTGCTGAGACTGCTCCTGCTGAGCCCGCTGCGGAGACCGAGGCTCCGAAGGAGGAGAAGGTTTGTCGATATTGTCAACATGGTAACATTTTGGAGACTGATTGTATATATTAGAAGGAGGAGAAGAAAGAGGAGAAGAAGTCTCCCAAGGTCAGCCGTCGCTTGTCGGCTCGCGTTGGCGAGTTCTTCAAGTCGAAGCCCAAGACCGAGCACAACACCCCTCCCAAGGTCGAGGAGAACCCCCCGAAGATTGAGGAGCCCACCCCCGTTGCTCCTCTGGAGAACCCCGCTGCGGAGGCTGAGGCCGCGGAGCCCGCACCTGCTGCCCCCGCAGTGGAGGAGCCCAAGGTCGAGGCACCGCCCGCCGCACCCGTCGTCGCGGCGGCTGCGTGAGCGTCGTTTTCTCGTTCTCTTCATACATTATTACGACCATGACGAGCTGTGCAACTTCTAATGTCTCTTCCCTCTCACTACGCCCCCACCGGGTTACCCCCTCCTCCCTTTCACATCCATGTTAATGGATTTCGTTCCATCCTCTTTTCGCTCATTCTTTGGGTAATGTACGACGCGGATCTGGTCCTTTGCTTTTTGTTTCCCTCACGAGTTACGCCCCATACCTACATCGTCTTGATCCGCTGTTACTCAGCCTAATGTCGATCTGGATAGGTGATATCCCCATACCCACTTTCTTTCTCACTGGATCGTGCTCGCGTGTGTCCATGGCTTTGTGTAATCCTGAACTGTTCCTTGGTATATGGTAACAGAACACGATGCATCGATGAGCTAGTACTACCCATGTTGTCCTATATGAGCTGCGACTGTCCCCTCCTTTTCCAATACACATGCTTTAGCTCGTCGTGCAGATGCTGTTGAGTGTGTGTGACGTCTCGACTATCCTGAGGTGTTCGATGAGCTACATTCCGCCAATTGGTGCATGACAATATTGACAATGATCATATTGGGGCGATCGAGTCATACTTTCATACTTCGGCAACAAGGCGAAGTTTGAGTAGCGCCCGTCATAACACTTCTTACATCTGCTCGCCATGCCTCCGAAATCATCGTCTGGAAAAGACAAGGACATCGCGGAGGAGGACGAGGTCCTCCAGGCTGTCATCCTCGCAGACAGCTTCAACAAACGCTTCAAGCCGCTCACAGTGGGCAAGCCGAGGGTGCGTGATCCGTCTTCCGGCGTCCGCGCAGATGCTGAGGCGGATTTCGGACAGTGCTTGCTGCCTATATGCAACGCCACACTGCTCGACTGGACGTTCGAGAGCCTCGCGCTCGCGGGCGTGCAGGAGATCTTCGTCATTTGCAGGTCGTACGCCGACCAGGTGAAGGCCGCCATACGGTACGCCCGCGCTCCTCCCCTCCGCCGCTCACACTTCTAACCACAACCCTTTCTCCCCCTTCCAACGATCTTCCCTCGCTTCCCCATCCGCGCTATCGTACTCGCCCTCGCCTTCGTGGCCGCGCGCGCGGACACAGGGACTCGAAATGGTCAAAGCCGAGCACGGGCCTGAAGATCGTGCCGATCGTGACCGCGAAGGAGACGTTCTCGCCGGGGGACGCGATGCGCGACATCTACACGCACGGGATCATCACGAGCGACTTCGTGCTCGTCACGGGCGACCTCGTGAGCAACGTGCGCATCGACGAGGTCGTGCGCGCGCACAAGGAGCGCCGCCGCACGAACAAGGACGCGATCATGACCATGGTCGTGAAGGAGAGCGGCGCGCAGCACCGTACAAGGTGCGTCTGGTCGCGTTTTTTGTGCGGGAGGGGTGGTGTGCTGATACGGATGTGGGTGTGGTTGTTTGCAGGTCGAGAGGGGAGACGGGCGTGTTTGTCCTGGACCCGGATACTTCGGAATGCTTGCACTACGAGTCGGCCGTGGGCTATCCCGCAACACCGCTCATCCAGATCCCGCGCGAGGTGCTGGTCGAACACCCGGAAGTGGAGATTCGATATGACCTCATCGACTGTGCGATCGACGTCTGCTCTGTGGAGGTACATTCTATTCATCGTTCTGCGCTGCTCATGTTCTGACAATCGCTTCGTGCGCAGGTCCCATCGCTGTTCCAGGACAACTTCGACTACCTGGACATCCGGCGAGACTTTGTACACGGGGTGCTGACATCGGATTTACTGATGAAGAATATCTATTGTTACGTCGCAAAAGACGGTTACGCCGCACGAGTGGCGGACACACGGAGCTACGACGCTGTCAGGTACAGTCGCGGTCATCCCGGTGTAGTACACTCATTGCTGATAATGTACGGTATACAGCAAGGACATCCTCGCAAGGTGGACGTTCCCGCTTGTACCGGATGACAACCACCCCGGCGGCCACTCATATGAGCACCTCCGGGGAAACAAATACATCGCGAAAGACAACTCCGTAGTCTTGTCGCGGTATGTGCACTATTTATCCGTCTCCCAGCCACTGATTCTCAATCCTCACTCAGGACTTGCAAAATTGGGAACAACACGCTCATCGGCTCACATACCATCATCGAAGCTGGCGCATCCGTGCATGCCTCCGTCATCGGACAGCGCTGTACGATCGGCCCCGGCGCCGTCCTACGCGACGCGTACATATTCGACGACACGCACGTCGGCGCGGGCTGCGTCGTCGAGGGCAGCATCGTCGGCGAGCGTGTCCGGCTCGGGGACCGCTGTCGTGTGCCGCGGGGGTGCGTCATCGCTGAGGGCGTCACCATCGGCGAGGACGCGAAGCTCCGCAATTTTGAGCGCGTGTCGCGGAAGCGCACGGCGCAGGAGAAGAAGGACGCTGAGGATGCGGACGACGAGGACGAGGAGCCAGATTCGGACCTGGAGGAGGTCGAAGCGCGTACGTACATCCGCGTTTGGGCTGTATCGTGACGTTCTATGCTGACAGGTTGGTGCAGACCAAGAGGAGGCCGAGGAGGTCCTCGGCAAGGGCGCAAATGCGCTAGTCTGGCCGCAGGGTCCTACCGAGGAGGACGAGAGCATGGACGTCCGCGATCAATTCAGCAACCTACGACTCATGCGGATCGGTACGTCCTTCCATATGCTCCTCAGCCGACTGATACTGACCAGAACCCTCCCAGGCGACCCCGCGTCCGACCTAGAGCTCTCCGACGAAGGCTCGACGACAGACGACTACAGCGACACAGACACCTCCTACTCCACGCGCTCCCGCGCCTCCTCCATGACCTCCGCCTCCGGGCCCCCGCTCACGCTCGGCCTGGGCGACCCCTCCGCGCAGACCTCCGCGATCCACACGCTGCACACCGCGGCCGCCGAGACCGAGTTCCGCTCCGAAGTCGCGCAGTCGCTCGAGCGCGCGTTCGCGGAGGGCCACTCGGTCGAGAACGCGGCCGTCGAGCTCAAGACGCTGCGCATGGCGTCGAACGTGCCGCTCCGGCGCGTGCGCGAGGCCGTCGTCGGCGCGCTCGTCGACCGCGTCCCGCTCATCCCTGCGAACCCCGCCGCGCAGCGCGCAGAGATCGGCGCGGTCGTGCGCAGATGGGGCGCGCTCGTCGACAAGATCGGCGGTGTAGACAAGGTCGAGACCGTCGAGGTGCTGCAACACCACTGCGCGGCGGCGGGCGGGGCGCGCCAGGCGTTGTTCGCGCAGGTGCTCGCGGCGTTTTATCAGCAGGACCTGGTGGACGAGGATGATATCCGGGCGTGGCACGCGTCGCCGGCGGCGCGCGGGGAGGGCGTGAAGGAGGGCTCGGCGCTCGCGGAGGGCTTGAAGCGCTGCTGGGCGGTCGGCGCGAAGATGATCGAGCAGTTTGACGCGGAGAGCGAGAGCGAGGAGGAGAGCAGTGAGGAGGAGAGTGAGGAGGAGGCTCCTGCGCCGAAGAAGGCAGCTCCGGCCCCGGCGAAGCCGCCCGCGAAGGAGGAGAGCTCGAGCGAGGAGGAGAGCGGGAGTGAAGAAGAGAGCGAGGAGGAGGCCCCCGCACCGCCGAAGGCTTCTGCTACGGCTCCGACCCCTGCTAAGGCACCCACAAAGGAGGAGAGCTCGAGCGAGGAAGAAAGCGACGAGGAGAGCGAGGAGGAAGAGGAGGCCCCGGTGCCGCCGAAAGCGCAGCCAACGCCCGTCGCTCCAGCTCCAGTCCCGGCTCCAGCCAAGGCACCCGCGAAGGAGCAAAGCTCGAGCGAGGAGGAGAGCGAGGAGGAAGACGAGGCTCCGGTGCCGCCAAAAGCGCAGGCAAAACCCGCCGCACCAGGACCAGCTCCAGCAAAGACACCTGCGAAGGAGGAGACCTCAAGCGAAGAAGAGGAGAGCGAGGAGGAGGAGAGCAGCGAGGAGGAGAGCGCGCCGGTGAATCCTCCCGCGAAGGCCCCCGCCCCTCAGGCTGCGCCCTCGCGTCCAGCAGCAACGCCAGCGACACCAACAGCGGCAACATCGGCGGCAGCACCAGCACCAGCACCGGCAGCACCAGCATCAGCACTGGCAGCACCACCACCCTCCAAGGCGCCTCAACAGCAAGCGGAGTCAGAAAGCGAAGAAGAGAGCGAAGAGTTCGACAGTGCTAGCGAGAACGACGAGGCACCGGCGGGGAAGACGGGCGCTCCTGCGGTATGACATTGGTTGTGGCACCGACTGTTCCTGCGGTTCTGGAGGGTCTTGCGGCTCCTCTGGACGCGTGCCTATGCCGCCTTGGGCTGGAGGGGATGACGCGCAGTCCTCAGGAACATGGACGGTGACGTGGGTGTAGATTTTGCGAGAAGTTAGAATATTGAACACATGTTGTACTACACCGACTCACGAGATCAGATTGTACTAGATTGCAGATCCCTTGCTCGTCAGAGCAACGCTCTCCACCCTCATCAGCGTGGTGGCAAGTTGCCTTAATACTGTCTCGGAGCGTGGACGACGTAGGTCGTTTGACCGATGTTCCGTGTGATATACTCACTATCAGTCTCGGAGCACCTGACGTTACCTTCATGCAACCTTCAACTTCAATGCTTCAAGTCGAAGATACTTCGCCGAAGGCAAGCCTTTGCGTGCGCGTTTTTATTGCTACGAGTGCCCATTAATCTGGCATAGAGCAGGGGGCCCAATACACAACAGGATCCAGACTGCTCAACTGCAGCCTGGAAGATGAACAAGAAAGCGCGCCACCGCAGGCGCCATTCGGATTTTCAATTTCGCGTCTGTTGAAGTGTCGCGTTCGTCACACACGTTCGAAGTTTGTACGAAGCGCAACGGAAGGGTATCATTACACACACAAGCGCACGGAGAACAACATCTACTACTGCGCCGCTAGATAGTACGAGAATTATAGGATCCTCATGTACAGGGTCCGTCAATAACAATCATGTCGGAGTCGTGAGCGGCGTGGAGATGGCGAGGGCCGGATAGCAATGGGGGATGGCCCGGGTGCGCCTAATATTTGAGGATGATGTAGAGCGCATGGATGATACCGGGACTAGAAGAGGATAAGTCAGCAATGGGGAATGCCGGAAGTAGCATTTTCGATCCCAGACGCACATGTAACCCAGAACCGTCTAAGAGGGAAAGTCAGCGTTGTGAGGGGGATATGGGGAACTTGTTGGCTCACCAAGAGGATGTTGATGAGGAGGTCGGCACCGCAGCCACGCTCAAGGAATACACCGAGAGGGGGAGGAGGATGGCGAAGCTGTGGAGTTATGCAGCGTGAGCGACTGTGGCTATTACGCAGTAAGGACGTGGAGCAACATACATGATCTGCGGAGAGGAGTTAGGACGACATTGGGAAGGAAGAGAGGAGCAGAAAAGCGCACCTTGCAAATGTCTGAGCCTGTGAATGCCATTGTGGAAGTGGATGAGGGGGTGAAGGAGGGAGAGGAGGGGCCGAAAGGGGGTTTATAAGGCGCGCCAGGAGGGATGACGTCAGGAACGCCTGAACGGCTGTGCGTCCAACCGTCATGAGCTCGGAGCCTTCCTCGGTCCTGGGCCTCTCCTACGGGCCCCTCCCTGCCCACGCCTTCGACTATCACTCGCCCCCGGGTGCGCTGCCGCTGCGGCCCCTCCTTGTCTTCGTCCACGGCGGTGCATGGCGTTCGTCAGTAGTGTCCCCTCCGTCCGCTGCGCGTACCGCCCCGCTCACTAGCCTACTGCGCCCACAGCGAGGACAGGGCCCGCCATGCCGAGCTCGCGCGCACCCTCGCCGCGCTCACCGCCTGCCCTGTCGCCGTCCCCGACTACCGGCTGACCACCGCGGCTGATCCCATCCAGCACCCCTCTCACGCCCAGGACATCCTCCTCTTTCTCCACTTCCTCCTCACATGGCCCGGTCCGTCGCCCGCCAGCCCGCAGCCCCCGGCAGCCAAGCTCTTCCTGCTCGGCCACAGCTGCTCCGCGCACATGCTCGCCTCCGTCTTCCTCGCCTCGCCCTACGCCGAGCTCGCGCCGTCCCCGGATCTCCTTGCTGTCACTAGCGGCATCATCTTCTCCGAGGGCATTTACGACATCGACGCGCTCCTCCGCTCCTTCCCCGACTACAAGGAGTGGTTCATCGCGGCCGCGTTTGGAGAGCATGACGCGTACCCGGACGTAAACATTGCGTCGTACGCTACACGTCCCGGTGGCGAGCATATTCGCTGGCTCATCATCCACTCCAAGGGCGACACCCTCGTCGACGTCCTGCAGAGCGAGATCATGTACGCCCACCTCTCCGGCCTGGTGGGCGGGCAACCTGGGCCGCCCCGCCTGGAGAAGACGTTCGACCGGCTCCAGGAGGAGCACAACGACCTCCTGCGCGGGACCGTCTACCCGCGCATCGTGGCCGACTTCGTCGCCCAGGACACCCCCGCCGCTTGAGAAACGAAATCGGCTGCGATCGACGTCATCGCCATACGCGAGTACGACTTTTCGCCCTACGTCACGGCGGCGGCTCTAACAACTCAATCACCCACTGGATCGGTGGCGCGGTTCTTGCTCCTCCCGCTCCACTACTCCTGTAGAAACAGCTCGGCGCCTGACTGCGTAGGTGTGGGTTCGGTGCCGAGCTTGTATGTTTAGGAATATCCCGGAAAGAAGAGATCAGTTTAGTGTTGTATTGATATATATGCGCCAGACGATATACAGTGATGATGTACGCATTCCACCGCTTCGATTGAATATATTTAGTGGTTGCAAATACGCCAACAGAGGCTGGTTTAGTTGCAAGATGCGCTTGAAGAGACCCATCAGACATAACCTGTCGCATGCTGAGGCCTGAACATGACTACCGAACTAAGTACTGACGGCGAGAGTGCACTGACAGACAGATACATTGACGTCTTATTGGCAAAACCTTTACAACATACACAGTTTACATCCTTCTACCTTTTAGCCTCCTAGAACGACCCCCAATCGTTAACCCAATCCCTAAACACCCTCCTTCTCCACCTCCGCCAACACCTCCTCCAACACCGTCACCGCCCGCTCCACGTCCTCAAACGTATTATACAGCGCGACCGGCGCGAGCCGAATCACGTCCGGCTTCCTCGAGTCCCCAATGACCCCGCGCTCCTCCAGCCCCCTCAGCACGCGCGGCATCACGCCCCGCCCCGTCGGGAGGAACACCAGCGAGAGCTGCGCGCCCCGCTGCGCCGCGTCCTCCGGCGTGATCACCGTCACCGCCAGCTTCCCCTTGCCTCCCTCTCTCTTTCCCCCCTCTTGCTCGTTACCCGCCGCATCCTGGAAAACGCGCTCCGGAGGCACATAAAAGCGGCTCTTATGCAAGAGCGCCTCGAGGTACCCCGTGAGGCGCAGCGCGCGCGCGCGCACGGGCGCGATCCCGCCCGCGGCGGCGAACACCTCGAGCGCGCCGAGCAGCGCGGCGACCGCGAGCACGGACGGGTTCGACTGCTGCAGGCCCTGCGCGCCGCGGATCGGCCGGAAGTCGGGCGGCATGTCGAACCGCGTCGCGCGGTCGTGGCCCCACCAGCCTGCCTCGCTGTGGGGTGAGCAGCGTGCGCGTCAGCCACTGAGCGCGAGGGGGAGGAGGGGTGGGGAGAGAGGAGGGGAGGGAGGGAAGGGGAGGGGAAGGACGTACCGGACGGGGAGGTCGGCCCAGCGTTCGTGCAGGAAGAGCCCGCCGATGCCGCCGGGCCCGGAGTTGAGGTACTTGTACGTGCACCACACCGCGAAGTCGACGTTCCAGTCGTGCAGCGCCAGCGGGACGTTGCCCACCGCGTGCGCGAGGTCCCAGCCGACCACGCAGCCCTACCGCCCCCCAACATTCAGCGTCTCCTCCAAATTCTCCGTGCACCCCACGCGAGAGTGAGGACGGGGGAAGGACGTACCTGCGCCTTCGCGGCGGCGGTGATCTCGGGGATCGCGAAGAACTGGCCGGTGTAGAACTGCACGCCCGGGAAGAGCACGAGCGCGATGCGCGCGCCCTCGCGCGCGATCGTCGCGAGGATGTCCTCCGTGCGGAGCGTGTGCTCGCCTGCGCGCGGCGAGAGCGCGATTATCGCGTCGTCCGGCTTGTACCCGCGCGCGGCGACCTGCGTCGCGAACGCGTACTGTTTACGAATGATTGTGTGAGCAGGCGGACGCGGGGCGGAGAGGGAGGAAAGGGAGGAAGAGCAAGGGGGAGGGAATAGAACGGACCTGGTCAGAGGGGAACGCCTTCGTCTCGCAGAGGATCTTGTAGCGCTCCGTGGTGGGCTTGTAGAACAGGTTCAGCATCAGGTGGAGGTTCGTCGTGAGCGTGTTCATGCACGCGACCTCCTCCTCCTGCGCTCCTACGAACCAAGCACGCCCCGCTCAGCCGCCGTCTGTACCCAGTACACCAACAACTCCACTTACCTACGAGCTGCGCAAAGTACGGGTTGATCTTGTCCGCGATGCCCACCCAGTTCCGCTTGAGCGGGTGGTCAAAGTGGCCCTCGACGCCCCTGCGCATGCGCGACTCTCATGATCAGCACTCACGCCCCGCACACACATACACACGGACGGCAGGAGACCCGCGCACCTCGTCGCCCACACGTTGAGCTCCTCCTCGACGAGCTCCTTCGAGCGCTTTGCGCGCAGCCCGAGCGAATTTCCGCAGAGGTACGTGCACGGCTCGTCCGCTGCCGGAGGGATTAGCATCAGCGACACTGCGGCGGGAGAGAAGAGAGGACGCACCGAGCTCGGCGGCGACTGCGCCCGCCTTCATCTGGCGGAACGTCGGGATCGCGAACTCGGCTCTGAGCTTGAGCAGCGCGTCCTCCTCCGGCGCGATCTTGAATTGGTTAGCCATCGTCGCTATTGCGTTCCTCAAGTTGCGGCGCGTGTAGGAGCTACGATGCTAGTTTCTGGGTGGGTGGGTCTGTCGGAGTGGGGTCAATCGTCCTGGCGTACAGACAGCGGCGAGGCCCAAGATCCGGAAGCAATGAGTCCTGCAGCCCAGTGACTGGGTGGTGGCAGCGGGGGATGGGAGTGGGACCGGGGAAGCGCGAGGGTGGGGAAACGGGTCCGACGCGGGCAATGGCTTCGACGCTTCAGGTGGTTTTATCCCGCTGCGCGAGGCCTTGCGCGACAGGTGCCGCCGTGGCCAACGGAAGATGACAGGACGAGTATCGCACTCGTGGTCGGCGTCGTAGTCATCGCGGCGCTGTTCGAGAGACGGTCGATGGAGCTCCGGGCCAGTACTGGGATAACGGCGAGTTGTTTGTTGCCCGCGTACGTTACGCGGGCGAAGCTGCGTTGTCTGTTCCCAGAGTCCGCCGTAGCGCGAGGTAGTATGTAATGGGTATATTCAAATTGGACTCGGAGTACAAGTGTGATCATATTAGGGGCATGCCATGGCGGGAACGAACATACAGCCGGTGGTATATTAGACGAAAACATGTAGTAGTAGATTCGTTGTGCCGTCGTCCAGAAACGTCCCCATGGCGCGTTAGCCGGAGGTGCAGTAGTAGCCGTAAATCAATCGTTCGCATGATATCGTCCCAACTCGTGACAACGCCCGGCGAGCCGGGCTGGTGAGAGTGGCAACAAGGCTGCTAGTTGCTGCTCTTGGTGCGCAGGCCGAAGACGAGGCCGAGGACGAGCGCGAGAATGGCGATGATGGCGAGCGTGAGGAAGAAGCATATCCACCGCTTGCGCCGGGCTGACCGAGCGTGCTTCACCGCGATATCGGTCTCTTTCAAGCTGTAGCAATGACGTTAGGCCCACCAAAGCGCAGCCGAGAGGGAGGGACTTACCCCGCAGCTGTGTCATTCTCCACACGTACGGCCGTATCATTGATCGCGTCGATGCCCTCGTCTTGTTGCGAAACAAGGACGGCCATCTACAGGACCACGGTGAGCAAGCCGTGATTCGACAGGGACATCTTATATTACTCACGTCGTTGAATAGCTGCGCGAGCTCCTCGAGCGTGCGCTCGATCTTCTGGATATCGTTGTGGCGATCCTGCACCTCCCGGTACGCCGTCCGCGATTCGCCATAGCGAGTTGACGACGAAAGCTACATAGTCGAGTCAGACGAGAGCCGCGTGTGTGAAGTGTGGCAATATGTACCGCTTGGGTGAAAATCTGAGCACCAGTACCGCTGGTATCATCGACCACAGCAGCAACCTCTTCTGGTGTGGCATCGGGCTTGACTGAATGAGCAACAGAAGGTCAATTTCCACTCTAATAAGGGGCCGAAGGACGATGCTGCGTACCAATCTTGAACTGCCGCTCTACCCGCTGCCTGTACTTTGCACGGTAATCCCTCTCCACCTGCTGGTAGTTCTGGAGGACATCAACGAATTTTTGGCGCAACAATCCGGTCTATAAAGGATCTCCGGTATCAGAAGGTGCGTAAGATGCTACAAGCGCAGCTAATGCTCACCTGGTTTTTGCGGACGACCTGGTCCTGCGCGCGAGAGACGGGATACGAAGACAAAGTCTGGATCTTCTCTTTGATCTCGTTGCTCAGCTGCCGCGTCTGCCCCACGAGCTCGTCAAGCAAGGCCTCGTTCTGGCGGCTCGCGCCGTCGTCGGCGCTGTTGAGCGTGCGCGAGTGGAGGTCAGATATCCGCGAGACGTTGCTGCTGAACTGCGCAATGCCGTCTTGCACCGACGAGACCTATCCGTCCCACGACAGCGGTCAGCACTAGTATTCAGCAGCCGGTACACACGCGCGTCCGCCTGTGGACGGGCGGTAACACTAACTCGTCGAACGCACCTGGGTGTAGAAGTTCGACATCGTGTCCGAGCTCCCGTTCCCCGCACCGTTCAGCGGCGACGCCGGCTCGGGCTCTGCGCCCCCGCCAACCTGCGTCATCTCATGTGCCTGTCCGCCCGGCTGCTGCTGCTGCTGGCGAGCCTGTGTGTTCCAAGAATGCCGTCAGCCGCGGTGGCGGAGACGCTGGGACTCGGCGCAACGCACCCTGTACGCTGCGAGCTTGTCACTTTGCATCGCGTTAACCCGAGTGTATCACCGTTAGAAAGAGCAAGAGTGGACACAGGCGGGGCCTGGGGAGGTGGAGGGGATGAGACGGGCTGGGGCGGGTGGTGGCCACTGCGAGGAGGGAGTCGCCGCCCGCGGGAGGACCGCCTTTCAGGAACGGCGGGGGACGCCCACGTGGGCTCAATTTGGTATGTATGCTCGTTCGCGGCCCGAATCCAATATATATGTCAGACACGCAGTCCATGCTACATCTGGAACTTGCGCCGCGTTGGTGTATGGATGTATTTGAACGTTCAACGGCGGCTGCAGACGTATATATGTGCAGGCTGTATGAACGTCGTGCAACCAGCTGGCGTTGGGTATTTGTTGTTCTAAGTTACAACTCGTCCGGCTGCAGCTGTCCTCCTGCTTTGTGTACCGCCCGTCCATATACATCTCACACCCTCCTCAGCTCTGCCAAACCCATCAAAAAATCATCCCGCTAAGTAGTAAGCACAACATCACCAAGTCCATCATGATCCTACCCTCGCCCCGCCGACGCGGCTTTCAATACCGCCTCCCTCCACCGCCCATCCTCCGCCGGAGCCGCAGCCGTCAGTCCTCCCATGCAACCACTAGTGACACTGTCAACATACGCCCCCGTACTGCGTACATGCGGCACGCTCCCATACCTCCTAATCTCCGCGCCCGCGGCATACGGATTCGGGAGCATGACATCCCCGTCCCCGCGCCCGCCCACACGCGGGTCCGCGCTGTACGTCCGCACCACGGGGTCGCTCGCGCTGCGCAGGTGCACCGCGGGCGGCGCGCGCGTCTCGTTCGCCGGGTGTGCGGGTGTGAGCGATGCGGGGTGCGCTGGGGCAGGGCCGGTCGGGTGGAAGTGGATGCTCGGCGACATGGAGTGGATGGAGGACGCGCTGGGCGTGGCGGCGTGCGTGCGCGTGGGCGCGCCGGCGTAGTGCACGGCGTAGGGCGCGAGGTACGCGTAGCCCGGGGGGCCGGGGAGGACCTGTGCGGGGCCTGTCACAGTGTAGATGGTCTGCGGGGTGGAGGAGCGGTCGAATTGCGGCGCGGAGTAGAGCGACGGAGAGGCGTATGGCGAGAGGTAGCTGCCGTATGCTGCAGGCCCTTGTCCGTAGGGGCCGGGGAAAGGTGGGGGGACGGCGTAACCTCCAACGTTCATGTTCGCGGGGGCGGATGTGTAGCTATATCCGGAGAATGCGGTCTCGGGGGTACCGTGGCGCGAAAGCGGATCACTGAACGGGTTGAGTAATAGAGGTCGCGGGGGTATACGCTGGGGCATCTTCTCCACAGGTGGGCGAGGTACGGAGGGGGCCGCGGGGGCGGACGGACGCCGGAAAAGATGTTCGGAGTGTGGCACTCGCAGCGAGAACAGACTCCTGGGCAGGGCGGGGGCAACGGAGTGCGTGCTTCCCATAGTCGAAGTCGAGAAGCGGGAATGCAAGATTGACGGCTCAATTTCGCGAGTCTCCGTGCCCGTCGCTCCGTAAGAAGGAGCTCGCTGTAGTTCCTCGGTACGAGAGACTGTTGTCTGTGTGCTTGAGCGCGGGGTGCTGTTCGCAACGAAGAGTCTCTTGGGTACCGTCCTTGGGCGAGTTGATTCTTGAGAATACATGGATGCGGGGCTCGCTGGACGTGCTAATGTTGACTGAGCCGATTGGGAGAGTAAACGAGTGGCAGAGTGTGCAGAAACCACAGAGGTAGCCCTGCTAACGGGTGGGGTGTCTAGCAGGTCATTCAGAGTGACCAGGGGAGCGGGGTGAGGGACACGAGACATTATGCAGAGATATACAGTATACCCAAGAACTACAGGTTGGGTGTGTTTAGAAGAGTGCCATGACAAATATTTCGATCACCTACGAAGTCCTGTAATAGACCAAGCGCTTGAGAGGAATGTGAGGTTGACGATTTTGCATGTTGCTCCGGGGTCTATAGCCGAGTATACCGGTCAGATGCTTCGCAGTGAGTGCAATGTACGACGACTAACTGAAGATGGCACAGGAGAATGAGAAACCGAAGAGTGTGAACGGTACTGCAGCACCTACAGTCAAGGTCAGAATATATACAGTGCATACTGGGAGGAAGAATAAGACGCCTACCGATGTGGATGGCGAGGAGGAAAAGGACTCGGAGGAGCTCTTTCCACATGCGAAAAACTACAACAGCCCTGTAGTTGCCAGGTGTCAGTACATGATTAAGGGTGAGCATAGATTTACCAACATGAGATACAACAGTAGAGACGTCAGTGTGTTGACGCCTATCATGGCCAGGACGATGGCACCTGTGCGGGCTCAACGGTTAAACGACAAGACAGAATAATGAACCGTATGTGCACATACGTTGCAAGGTGGAGAAGTGAATCCATTCCTTGGACAAGTATACAGACAAAATGGCGGCAAAAGCGATGCTAACAATGGAAATGAACGCTGCGCCGGCAGGTGAGCGTCGTCGAAGCGAGTGGTTGTGCAGATGCTCACCGAAGATGATAATCCTGATCCTTCTGAAGAGAGTCCACCACTCCATAGTACAAAAAATAAAGAAAGACGAAGAGAAGGAGTGGGATAATACAAGAAAAAACGAAAGCCCACCAGGGAGCTGAGAGAGTCGAAAGAGGCGGGACTGACTCAGTCAATGCCCTGTGAACGGAGGCCGGCGGGAGTCGTCAGTCAGTATGAGCATCGCGGTATATAAGTGGACCTAGTGGAAGCATGGCTGGGGAAAGTGTCAGTAACCTGGCATCCGCTATCAGGCAGACGATGACAGGGAAGGACAGTCGTGACTGGGTCTTGCCCAGCCTCCACTGAACATGCAGCATGGGCGTTGACGTTCTTGAGCGGGCGTGACGTGCATCCTAGCCAGATATTGATAATATTGCGTGCAATCTGGCAGCGGAGGGCAGCATCGACGGGTCCGGGCTGCAAACGTCCGGTTTCTCTCCAACGACCGCTGCTACACACAGACGCCCACTATCGCGACAAACGCGGACCGTCACACGCCCCACGCGTCCTGTCACGACCCATCACCGCTCGAGCGCCCACCCATCGCGGGACAGTGACGTCGAGGCTGGAGGTTTGCCTCGAGCCAAATATTGCTCGCGCGTAGTTACTGCTACCACGCCGGATCGACATGTCTGAACAAGATCCACTTCTGCCATCCACTTCTAACTACGACACACATGATGCGATTGAAGCACAGGATCACAGCTCGAAAAGTACCTACCGACACTGTCAGATTCGCGCCGCCGAATTTCTCGAGTCGAGACCACTCCACTACACCGTGATCACCCTCGTCCGTATCATCACCTTTCCCTTGGCATACATATCTTGCCACTAAACAACTCACACCTTGTGCACAGGTTCTCATCGACTCGGCGTGCGTACTCGCCGACCTCGGCTACACCTTCCTCTCCAACGACTGCACACCCATCGAAGGACCTGACACCCCGCTTTGGCTCAACATCCTCGCCAACATCTCCCTCGTCATCACCACCCTTTTCCTTGCCGAAATACCCGTCTCATTATGGGCACTGGGCGCCCGCTACTATAACCCCGCTGGGCCTGTCGCCCACGCCGTGCTACACTTGTTTGATGCGCTTGTCATCCTCACCACCTTCATCCTCGAAATTGTTCTCCGTGGCCGCGAACGAGAACTCGCCTCCCTTCTCGTTATTCTTCGATTGTGGCGCTTAGTCAAATTAGTACAAGGTAGGTGACAGACGAGTTGTATAACGCAGTCCGGTCACAGGTTTGCGCCTTAACGTTTCTCGCAGGGATCGCCGTTAGCGCAGGAGAACTCGACGAGCAGCAAGCTGAGGAGCTCATCGAGACGCGCCAGCAACTGAAGGTCGCACACGCGTCGCTAGAAGCCATTCGGCAGGAGAACCAGGAGCTTCGTGCCCGCATCACGTCCTTGCAGAGTGCCCAAGTCGTGCGTGATGAACCGTAGGTCGATGCAGTGGTTCCCCTTGTATGGTAACGTCCGGGGATATACCTGTTCCGTAGTCTTGTTTTTTTGCTTTGCTTACGCAGTTCTATACCGCCCCTGGACTTCTTGGATACAGCCACTGTGTACGTACGTCACTATGTAGTCGTTATGATCCCCGACACGTTTACATTCAGACCAACTCGTGGGCATGACTGGATTAACACCACTGCCATTGCAGTGCTAGGTGGGTCGGTTGACGTGGCTACGCATGCGTACACCACTTTCGAGATTCTGTTCTGACCCGGAGATCCCTCCAAATATTCGGCTACCTGCTATCTGCGACGGTGAGTGGCGATGTTCTTCCCACCCTCGCCGTTGCATGCGCTCATTGCACGTATTCAGGTTGCCTTGTTTCTATCCATAATTCCGCACCTCCACGGAAACAACCTGGTCGTGCTTCCCGAATTTCTGAGAGTGTGCTATTCTCGTGCGCGAGAGTCAAACCAATATCGTCTGCAGAACGGTTGTTGCGTTAGAGCCCAGAACCAGTACAGATCAGCATGGGTTCACAAAACACATGCTTTGGCGTTCCACAACCAAATGATCGTGCCGAGAGGCAACGCGTCCGACTGGAAGTCGTGAGGGGACCGCCGGTACCACCACGGTCCACGGGGATAATTTTGCCGTCGATGTACACCTTCTCTTGCCGGCCGCATCTGCCAAGCGCGTACGCGTCCCACTAGTGGCAGTCCCGTGTACAGCAGCGCGGGAGCGTAAGTCATGACGTGAACGGGGTTTGTAGCTACAGTCAGCCATCCCGCTTCGGTGGATACGCATACAGCTCAGGCTTGATCGCGGACTGCCAGCATATTCATCGCAAGCGTACGTAGTGCTGCGCCTGGGCCCAGCATCTGTATAAATACAAAGGCTGCGATATCGCCCTATCCCCACCAAACACTGCTAAACGTTCTCACTCACATAGCAAACCCCTCAACTTCGTCAGATTGAATACCATGTCTATCGTCTCTACTACCAAGCTCGGCGGCTCAGCCTCAGACATTACTATTGGAAGAATCGGCGTAAGTGTGGAAGCCTTTGCATGTACTTATTCTGACCATTGACTGTCCATCCTCAACAGCATGGATTGATGATGATGACGTTCGCATTCACTGCGATATCTACGATCCTCGTATATGCTAACATCGCACACGCACAGATGGCGGGACCCGAACTTCCCCCTCCCCGAGGAGGAGGCCTTCGAGTGCATCAAGGCGGGCATCGACGCGCTGCCCGCCGGCGTGAAAATGTTCATTAACAGCGGTAGGTGCCACACTACTGAGGTTATCTATTTCAGCCGGGTATGGATCTTACTGATACCCTCACCCCAGGCGAGTTTTACGGCCCGAACTGGTCCACGGCCAACCTCTTGATGCTCTCGCGGTTCTTCGCCAAGTACCCCGAGTACGCGGACCGCACCTTCCTGTCCGTGAAGGTAAGTATCTGTTCGCACAATAAACCAACGAGCCGCGCATGCTGATTGGGAAACATTCCACAGGGCGGCGTTGGGCAAGGTGGCCCTGATGCTTCGTATGTCGCCTCTGGCGTCCCAAACAAATCGCACTCTAGTTTCTGACCATCCCTACTAGCCCGGAGAACCTCCGTCGCAGCGTGGACAACATCAACGCCTGCCTGGGCGGCATCAAGCGCATGGACCTCTTCGAGTCCGCGCGCGTGGACCACCGGGTGCCGATCGAAGACGCGGTCCGAACGCTCGTGCAGCTGAAGGAGGAGGGCAAGATCGGGCACATCGGCCTGTCGGAGTGCAGCGCTGAGACTCTCAAGAGGGCGCATGCAGTGCACCCGATTGCTGCCGTGGAGATCGAGGTTAGCCTCTGGTCTTACGAGGAGGAGGCCAAGAAGGGTGGGTGTAACGGGCAGCTAGAATGGATAGACCTTATGCTGAAGGTTCTCTAGTCATCGAAACCGCGAAGGAGCTTGGTGTCACCGTCGTCGCCTACTCGTGAGTTAACTCCTCGTATCCGTAATGTTCATATTTAATGGCATACACCAACAGTCCTTTGGGACGAGGCTTCCTCACCGGTACTATCAAAGACCCGAAGAAGGATCTTGCCCGTAAGTGCGCCTCCATACAAGGGCGAGATGGATACTTACTAATGTCGCACAGCCGGGGACATGCGCCTGACATTCACGCGTTTCGAGGAGGAGGTCCGTCTTTCTCGCCCTGAGAACATAGTCCCCCAAATGTCTAACACCATGTGCTCATTTCGCAGAACTTCAAGCACAACATGGCGATCGTCGACGCGATCAAAGTCATCGCCGAGAAGAAGGGCGTCACGCCCGCGCAGCTCAGCATCGCCTGGGTGGCCTCTCTCGGCCCGCACGTCCTCCCTCTCCCCGGCTCGTGGTGAGTACAGCATTAGCATTCTCTGCCGTGATAGTAGTACAGCCTGTTGACGCCCGGAACTCAGCAACAAGAAGCGCAACCTGGAGAACCTCGCCGCTGGCGAGATCGTGCTGACGGAGGCGGAGAAAGCAGAGATCGCGGAGGTCCTGGCCACGCACACCGTCAAGGGCGGACGGTACAGGGACAATGTCGACCCGAAGGCTTTGCACCTGTGGGGATGAACGCCGCGGGGATGTATGAGGTGCCCGGTAAGAATCGATGTATAACTATGTTCGATGAACCGGAAATGTATATCGGATTTTTGTGACACAAGTACTGGCATTCCGGTTTGAAGTGCTCGTGCGCTTCGGCTGACCGCTTGTCCACTTCGCTCATGCTGTATTTCGAGCACCGGCTTATTGGCATTGATTGGATATACAACGCAGTACAGTAATATGAAGTGGGCCGCGCACAACGACTGCTCGCCGCTGTTCGAACTCAGAATCAAGGTGTCGCCGAACTCAGGATGGTCGCGCTCACAGGACCACAACGCCGGCGCGAACTCTCTTCAGGTCCGCTATTTTTCCTAAGCAAGGACCACAGTCATGCCACGTACTATGATCAGGGCACACCCGAGTCACTAGATGTCTTGCGTAAGTTTGTCGGAAGAAGAGGAAGGGAGGATGACCATGGTTCGGAGGCGGAGACGGAGGCTCGGAAAGAAGCGAAGACCGTTCCGCTCGTCCAGATCGCACCTCGATCGGCGGACAATATGTATATCACGCGTTATCTAATCTGCACTCGTCGAAAGGATGGAAATTGAAAGGTTGATAAGTAACTGCACTGTCCGAGTCACTACCCCGCGAGTCACCTCCCTACTATTTCAGCCAGTCGACGTTTTGAGCGCGTCCATCTTTCGCCCGTTCTCCCATCCCACCCACCCCCAACTAGTCCCGCAGCTCACATTCAGACGCGCGACATGTGTGGCATCGTGATCGCACATGGCATCGACAACCCCGCGGCAGAGCGGCCGCGTCTCATCGCGTGCTCGAAGAAAATTCGCCACCGCGGTCCTGACTGGTCCGGCTGCTACAGCGGCAAGCAGACCATCCTCGCGCACGAGCGTCTTGCCATCGTAGGTGTCGGTGAGTTCTCCGAAACCATTGCACCGCATAGCGGGGGCCGACAAGTTCGCGCACGCAGACACTGGCGCGCAGCCGCTCGTGAGCACCGATGGAAAGATCATCCTCGCCGTCAACGGCGAGATCTACAACCACCACAAGCTGCGTGCGCAGCTGAAGAGCAAGTACCAGTTCAAGACCCACTCCGACTGCGAAGTTATCATCCCCCTCGTGCGTCCCCCACCGCCGCACGCGCCCCAGCGCCACCCGTACTAATTTTTTCCGCGCTCTAGTACCAAGAGAAGGACACGGGCCTATGCGACCTCCTCGATGGCATGTTCTCCTTCGTGCTCCTCGACGAGTCCGTCACGCCCTCGCGCATCATCGCCGCGCGCGACCCCATCGGCATCACCACGCTCTACCAGGGCTGGAGCTCAAAACGGCCCGGGGCGACCTTCTTCGCGTCCGAGCTCAAGGCGCTCACCGACCTGTGCGACAAGATCATCGCGTTCCCGCCCGGGCACGTCTACGATAGCCGCGACCAGTCCACGACGCGCTACTTCAAGCCCTCGTGGTGGAACGGCGACGTCGACGGCCCCGAGGCGACCATCCCTACCACGCCCGCGGACCTCACGCTCCTGCGCGAGTCGCTCGAGGAGGCGGTCCGGAAGCGGCTGATGTCCGAGGTTCCGTACGGGGTGCTGCTTAGCGGAGGTCTGGATAGCAGTCTGATCGCGGCCATTGCGGCGCGTGAGACGGAGAAGGTGGCCCAGGCCCAGGTGGAAGCCAGGAAACGGAAGCTCGCCGAGGCGAGGAGCGGCCCACCTACCCCCGGTGAGGCATACACGGATGAAGTTGGTGGGTGCTGGAGCGAGCTTCGTGCATGCTATGCGTTCTTACTTCTTTTGCAGCTACAATTACGTCTTGGCCCCAGCTGCACTCGTTCTCTGTTGGACTGGAAAACTCGCCCGACTTGCTCGCCGCCCGGAAGGCAGCGCATTATCTTGGGACTGTGCACCATGAGTACACATTCACCGTGCAGGAAGGCCTGGACGCGATTCCGGACGTCATCTACCACCTCGAGACCTTCGATGTCACGACAGTGCGCGCGAGCACGCCCATGTACCTCCTCAGCAGGAAGATCAAGGCGATGGGTGTGAAGATGGTCCTCAGCGGGGAGGGCAGCGATGAGATTTTCGGCGGTCAGTGTTCCTTGTGCTCGCGTGCCTCGTAATATCCTCCTGACAACCGCGCGATGCAGGGTACCTATACTTCCACGCCGCGCCTGATCCGAAGTCACTCCACCAGGAGTGCGTGAAGCGGGTCAAGAACCTGCACACGTCGGACTGTCTCCGCGCCAACAAGTAAGTCCACCCGCTCTGTCGTTGAAAGTACCCCTCGCTGAGCGAACGCAGGTCGACAATGGCGTGGGGCCTCGAGGCGCGCGTCCCCTTCCTGGACAAGGCCTTCCTCGAGGTGGCGATGAACGTCGACCCGAAGGAGAAGATGTTCAGCAAGGGCTCCAGCCAGGAGGTCGACGCGGACGGCTGCCCGAAGATGGAGAAGGTGCGCACGCGTCCCTGCCCTGGTCTCGTCCCCCATCGCTGATCTCGCGTGTGTGCAGTACATCATCCGGAAAGCGTTCGACTGCTCGCCGGACGGCAAGGTATGCGAGGGCCTCGCTTGCGCTCGTCCACGCGTCGACGACTGACACCGCTGCGCTAGCCGTATCTCCCTCGGTCTATCCTCTGGCGCCAGAAGGAGCAATTCTCCGACGGCGTAGGCTACTCCTGGATCGACGGGTGCGTGTCCCCTCCCTCATACGTGTCGCGTGCCCCCAATCTAAATCCTAATTTTTCGCCCGCAGGATAAAGGACCACGCCGCGTCCGTTGTGTCCGACGAGGCGTTCGAAAAGCGCGCCGAGCGCTGGCCGGACAACACCCCAGACACGAAGGAGGGGTACTTCATCCGCGACATCTTTGACGGTAAGCGGCCTGCTGTTTATCGCTCCGTTTATCGCCCCGTGCTCATATGACCTCTTGCAGGCTTGTATCCTCCTGCTGCAGCCGCGACAGTTGTCAGGTGCGTTCTCCATCTACCGCCCGCATTCGTGCTGCACGATGCTCATCTCATCTTGCTTTTTTCAGGTGGCTACCGCGCGCGGACTGGGGCTGCGCGTCCGACCCCAGTGGCCGGAGCGTCAGCATACACCAGGCCGCATATTCCGAGCAGAGCTAGAGGGTCGACGGGGGTCGAGACGAGCACACGCACAGTACTAGTACAGTAGAAGATCCAAGAGAGCGCGAAGTTGTACCATTGATGCATGTTGAATCCACATCCGTGCCTAGGTGATTCAAATACCTAGTGGAGGAGGCAGGCAGGCAGAGGAAAACCGGGCGTGCACGATACGGTGTCCCGTTCGTGATGGGTTTGAATCTTTGATGCCATATATCAGAGGATCACAGCTACGCAGGGCTACATGGTGCCAGTATGGCCAGTACCCGAGCGGGAGTTCGGACGGGGGGCCGGAGCCACGGGGCAGCGTCGTGTGTCGCACCGCGCCTCTCCAAGATTACGCTTGGGCCACAGCTTTAGGTGGAAGGGGAGGGGGGAGCGGACAAGAGAAGAAGAGGAAGAACAAGCCAAATGTTACGTACGGGGGTTGGCAGGGGCTGCGTAAGGAGGGGATGGCTGTGACGTGAGCGAGCGGCGGGCGGCGGGACGGTGATGACGAGACGACGACGGTGAAAATGGTGATAAATGGACAGCACAACGGATGAGCGAGTGTGTGAGCGCGTGCAGTGATAATTAGCGGCCGGGAACGCATGCATGAATAAAGAAAATAAGGAGTGATACGGTATCATCAGCTATGGGTACTCGGTGACAATGGACAGGCGGGGCAGAAGGGGGACTCCGGGCAGGGTGCGCGGGGGAGGCTGTGGGAGTGAGCGCGAGCGAGGGTGGGAGAAAAGAACAGGGGACGGCGTGGAAAAACAGCAGCAGCGGGAGCAGCATATCAGCGCGATGGAAACCGGTAGAAACGGGGCCTGTGGTGCGCATGCGGGATGATGATGATTCGGTCATATAGAGATGGAACAGAGTTGGTCGTAAAGTATCCCCGTAGAAGAAGCGTGAACAAACGTAAAATGCATGAACAAAGAGATGAGATGGTGGAGCGGGCGCGCGCGGCGGTGGAGGCGGAGACGGGCGCGGACAGGACGAGCATGGGAGCGTGCAGACTGTCTATGGGATCAGGCGGTTCAGAGACGGGTCCTGGATGACCATGTTGCGGACGAAGCCGACGCCCGAGTCCTCCGAGGGCGCGGGCGACCCTAGCGTCTTACTCGTGGTGGCGGGTGTCGTGGTGACGCGCGCGGCTGCGCTGGTCTGGGAGGTGTTGCGCGTGCGCGGCGCAGAGCCTTTGGGCACCGCTGCAGCGGGCGCGCGGGTGCTGCTATCCCATCCTGGCCGGTGCTCCCGCGTGATCGTCACCTTCATGGAGTGGCCCTCGTCCGAATGCGGGGTGACTTTACGGTTTGTGGGAGTCGCCTGCGTCCTGCGGCTCGCAGGGCGCGGTGCGTTCGTCACCTCGGTTGACACGAGGCGCGTGCCAAACTTGGCGTTCGCGGACGATTCGCGCGCGTAGGCGGTGGTGGCGCTTGCGCCTTGGGGCTGGCGGCGGGCGCCGTTCGAAGGGGGTGCCTTGGGCTTGACAACCACGGGCTTCTGGAGAGTGACCTTGTCCGCGCCCCAGTACGAGAAGCTCATTTTGCTCTTGCGGTCCGAGTCGTCGGACTCGGCGCCCTCTTCGTCATCGTCGGGCATGGGCACGAGGCGCGGTTGGACGCCGGAGTGCACCTGCTGCCGCGAGCGCACGACGCTGAACACACACGAACACTGCGTCAGGAGATAGCTGCGGCGGGAAGGGGGCGAAGACACTTACTCTTCCATGGAGACCACGCCTTCCCGAGGCTGCACGACGTCGCCGATGGCCCATGTCTCGATCTGTTGGAGTAAAAGCACGGGGTATTAGATTCTAATCCCACTACGAAGCCGCACTCGCACCGACCTTGATAAACTTGTACATGTTCCGTGGCTTCGTGTGGGAGCTTCTCCGGCCCGTGGTCGCGTACTTCGCTTTCCCCTGCAGCTCGGGAAGCGAGTTCGTTCGCGAGTTGGTCGCAGATACCAATGGCAGCGACGTCGTGCCTGTCCTCTGACACCGTAGGACGACGTCGTTAAACACGACCAGCCACAGATCCTTCTTCCCCCCGATGCCATTGTTGTTCGACTGCAGCACGTCACTTAGCCGCTTGAACGACGTCTTGCCCTTCACGTTCTTCGGGTTCCCCGATGTTGGTGGCGGCGACGTGGACGGTTTGTACGCGCTTGAGGTGGGATCCGTTAGCGGATTCACCCCAGTCAATGGCCGCTCCTCCACGAGTACGCGTGATGGCTTCGGGACCATGAGCTGCTTGACCTTGTCAAGACCCTCTATGCGCGCAAATACGTCGCGGGTCTTGTCGCGCTCCTCCTTCTGGATCTTCTCGTCCTCAATGCTCCGGACGATCGTCTCCACCTCCGCAACCATCTGAAGCGTACTCTCGTACTCGAACGTGCTCGGGTCCGTGTGATAGAGCAGGTTCTGGAAGAGCAGCGGGTACTTGAGCAGCCGCTGGAATGGCTTTGAAAGCGAGATCGCGAGTCCCGTTTCCCCCTTCTCTGATGCGTTGATCTCCAGTTTTTGAAGGTACTGGCAGATCTTCATCCACTGGTCCGCGTCCTGCTTCTTGGGCTTCTTACTAGCTCTCGAATCCGAAAGCGCGTTATCGACCTGCTCTAGTGCGCGCTCTAGGTGCAAAACATACGTCGCGTACCCGTGCAGGATGTGCGCCTGCAGTACATTAGTTTGTGAAAGCGTACAACTTACCTGTCTGCAGGACTCACATTGGATACGAACACATCCGCAAGTGACCTAACCAGGGGGTATTGCTCCTCGTACCGCTTCCGAAGACCCTCGCTGAGACGGATGTGGCCGTCCAGGATACCCTCCTCGATGACCTCCAAGCATTTTCGGAGATCCTCGGGCAGCTGCGCCGGGGGCACTGCACCGTGTACCATGGCGTCAGTACCCGGGTTGCTCTTCTTGAACTTGCGCAGCACCCGGGTCGTGCTGGTGCCTGTAGTCCGTGTCGAAGGCGCGTGGTCGCGCTCCCGCTGCGCGTCAGCAATGAACGACTGGCGGCCGAGCGACTGTGTGGACGACGTCAGCCCGTTCGCCCGCGGGGGTGGCGGAAGTGACTGGTGCGACCGGGAGGGGAAAGGCACGGAAATCCCAAACTTGCTTGGCCCCGACCGAGCGGCAGACGTGCCGTACGGCGACCGTGGGTGATTGTGCTTTGCAGCAAGGGACATGGCAACGGTTTTCTGGCGCGAGGACTGGTAGGTCGCACCCATCCTGTCGTCCGCTTCGTCCTCCTCCGCGGAGTCCATAGACTCGCCGTCGATATTAGGATGGTTATCTTCTTTTCGAGGTGGTGCGTTCGGCTGGGGCGATTCTGAGCGCTCACCAGTAGGCGATGCTAGGAAACGGGCGGCAATGGGGAGGTAATCGAGGGATTCTCGGGGGGTATCGGCGCGCGAAAAGTCGTCAAAGTCTAAGGGTGTCGGGGAAGATATCGGAGAGGTTGCAACAAAAGGATGCAGAAGCGGTTCAATGAAGGTCTCCTTCATCTTCAGCAGCTCGTTCACATATCTGCAGGCCGTTTAGTACGTCAACCACGGCCCTGGAGCAATCGATGGCCACGAACCGTTCTTCACTAGCCACAATTTCCCACAGGACCTCTTGTCGTGTGCGCTCGCGTTGGCCGAGATTGGAGACGAGATCCTCCTCCGCGCCTTCGCTCCACGACTGCGCAGCAAGAATACGGCTACCGGTGTTGCTCATCGAGGAATATGGTGTGCCAGAGCGTAACGACTGGTGGAGAGAGGCGGTCTCACCACCGTAGCTCTTACCTGGGAACGGGGATGTTGCAGTCCGCGTGGAAGCCGCCTTGTTCGACTTGAGGGTGGAGGACACATCTGTGCGCGAGGAAGCTGCTGTAGATGTGGATCCACGCGTCTCCTTGCCATGAGCGGCGTGGAAACGCGATACGGTAGACTTTACAGCTACGTTAGGCGGTGTAGGTGTCTCCGCGGCAGGAAGGCCGCGATCTTGGGCAGGACCAGGTGTGGGCGGGGGGGATATAAAGGCAACTTTCTTCTGCGCGTCTGCGTTGTGACCTGACCCGTTCGCGTTCTTGCGCGAGCTACGCCCTGTGGAGTCGGGCTCGGAGCGCGTGGTCTGTGGTATTGGGGCAGGATCAGCGACGGGGACGTTTTCCTTCGCGTCCGTCGCAGGCAGAGGGGGATTAGAGGCGATTGGGGTGGTGGTTACGGACGAGTCTGTGGATGACGACGAGGGCTCCTCGATTGGAGGCAAGGGGCGCGCGTTGATCTCTGGGAGGGGCTTGAAGGAATTTACAGAGTTCGGGGTTGAGGTCACACGCGAGGGTGGCCAGTCGGGCAGGGGAGGGAGCTGGGGTATCTTTTCCTTCTGAGCAGGCGGTTCCTTGTCTCTCTCTTTCTCTTTGCCGCCGGCGAGGCCGCGGTTGAGCCTATTGAGAAACGCCTTCATGATCGGAGACTAGGCGGCAGAGGGGACAGCAGCGCCAGCGTGGCGAGAGGGGGACGGGGGACGCAGCTCGCGCAGGGACGGCGACGGCGGGCGGAGGAGAGAAGAGGGAGGGCGAAGCGAATCGCAGCGACAAGTCCGCAAGCGCAACAGCAACACTCTCCGCAAAGGCGCCCGTCCGGCCCTTCGCCTCGTGGCGCACGCGTCTATCCCGTCCTCTCCTCCTCCCTCGCCCATGATGCCGCCCCTGCGTCCCGCGCACGAGACAAAGCATGTCCCCGTCCTGGCCTGCCCCTTCCGCGCCCACCTCTTCCACCTCGCCCAGCTCGACGACGGCCACACAAACGGCAGCGCGCTCTGGCTCGGCGCGCAGTGTCTCTCCCTCTTCTTCTCCGATAGCCTGAGTCTCAAGCACAGGCCACCGCCCGCACAGCTCCGTCCCCGAGCGATTGAGCTGGGAAGCGGCATCGGCCTCTCCGCGTGCGTACCACCCTCGGCGTACTTGTCCGCAGTGTCTCTCTTACCGCCTCCGTCCGGTGCCGCCTTGTCTTTGCTTTTGTTCTCCCTCTTTGTCCCCGCTCTAGTCTCGCGCTCGCCTCTATGGGATGGGACGTGATAGCAACGGATCTCAATGACGTCGTATCGTCCGTCCTTGCCTCCAACATTGCCCGCAACCTTGCCCAGCTTCCACCGGACGCTGGAAACGTGCAAGTGCGCGTCCTCGACTGGACCGTCCCGCCTGACCACTGGGTGTGGGACGACGCACAGACTATCGCCTCCGCACAGGTCGAGAAGCCGCACCCTGCAGGCCAGCCCGGCCCTCTCCTCGGGCCTCCGTTCGACCTCATCCTCACTTCCGATACCATCTACTCAGCAGACCTGGTCACACCGCTCCTGCGCGCCTTGCACGCTCTTTGCCATGTGTCCGCGTCCGAGCTCCGTACTCCCCCCGTCTATCTCTGTCTCGAACGCAGGGACCCTGCCCTTACCGACTATGCTCTATCTCAGGCGAAGGATCCTTGGAACTTCAAGGTAGAGCGCATTCCCCATAAGAAGCTCGCCAAGGCCATCGAGAAGGCCGGAGCTCACTGGGAGAAGGGCGATTGGGAGGGTGTCGAAATCTGGAAGCTCTCCCTCCGCTCGTGACAGGGTAGGCGGACGATGCAAGGTATACATATATAACTGCAGGACTCGTGCTGCGGTACATGTCTGGGGGTAACATGAACGTCGTAAATCTCGTGGTGTCGTTCGTGAATGAATCGAGTGTTCTCTGTTGTAGCATCAGCTTGCTCCGCGGTCGTCGCAGCTGTACGTCCAATATGCGGGGAGGTGCTGGCGTGGGATGTAACCGCGGTTCTTCGACGTTCCCCGTCGAATGTGTGGAGGTACATGTTGGATTACGTTGTTGATAACATGGTGTACGATATTTTCAGGCTTCGAGTTTGACGCTATGATTATGACCTGCTTGGCATGAGGGCATCTGTGAGCAACACCTCCACCTGATCAAGCCTCAGCACACTGAGTGACTTACGCCGATTGGGAGGTAAGCCGGGGATCCACATCCGAGTCCTCCCGTCTCGCAGCCACGAGCCGCAGTGTTCGGTCGAACCCATGCGCAGCCTGCATCCAAGATTACGACAATGTTAAACCAGCACTGAGAAGGACTAAACGGAACTACGTACAAGATCCCGCCAGGTCTCTTCCTCGTCGTTCTCCGTCTGCAGCTGGTAGACTTGCAAAAAGCCTTTAAACCTGCATCCCATAGTCAGGCCCCCAACCACACACATATGTGCACCATTATAACTCGGCTAACTCACGTCAGGCCTCCGTCCTCGGTCACGTCCATAAACTCGAGGATCTCCTCCTTCGTGTCCGCATCGAACGGCGCGCCGTTCGTGTCCCGCGCCCACGCGTCCAGGCCCTCCGCGCTGAAGAACGCGCCCTCAGGCGGCTCGAGCAGCTCGCCCCGCTTCTGCGCCGCCGTCGCCGGTCGTGGCGTGCAGTACTTTGCGAAGACGTGCTTCAGACAGGATTCTAGCTGCACCACACGCCGCCGTCAGCCATTTGCTCGCACACTCTTAGATTTCCCGTGTGGAAGAAAGGAAACAAGGTGGTGGGATGACCAGTCAAATGCGCACCTGCATGGAGACAGCGCCGTCGTCGTCGAGCAGCTGCACGCCCGCCTCGCGCGGGTTGCGCCTGCCCTGCCGCGAGTCCGGCTCAGGCGTCTCGGGGCGCGGGGACTGCGTGCGGAGCTCCTCGATATCGCGGTGCATTTTCGGCATAGGGCCCCTGGGGAGCGTGTGGGTGCGGTGGCGCGCTGGGTGTGTCGGGGACGATGCAGACCAGCCGGGATGGCTTGAGACTCGCGAGACTCGAGTGGCGAAAGTGGGCGGGCTTGGATAAACGGGACGTCGGTTTTCCGGAAATGGGTGGCGATCAGTGTGGCACGTGGCTGGAGTGCAGGCGCGCTTGCGTTGTGGTCGCGCGTTCTAGCTGCCAGGCTCGCTCAGGCTGCTACCGCCGTGTACGTCCAAGACTGAGGGCTGAATATCGTCGAAATGGCTGCAAGAACGGAGCCGCTTTCCATTGAGTCTCTGCTGCAGAAGCAGAAGGAGGAGAAAGAGGCGGCTGCGAAGGTACGTGCGTTACTTTGAAGGCTTGTTACAGTTTAGCTGAATGCACCCCGCACTGCAGCCCAGGTTCCTCACCAAGGAGCAGCGCGCGCAAATAGCTATACAGAAACGCGCGCAGGAGATCAAGGAGCAGAAGGCGAAGGAGGACCACGCTAAGCAGGACCGGGAGGCCCTTGAGCGTGAGGCGGAGGAGATCCGGCAACGGGACAGGGAGCGCGAGCGTTCCTCGCGGTATGGCCACGACGGAGGCGGTCGCAGTATGTCTCTTGATTGTCTTTCCATTCATTTTTGACTCATCGCTCTGCCTGCAGATGATGACCGGTACGGTAGGGATAACAGGGACCGGGATAGAGACCGTTATAGCAGGCGTGGCGGAGGAGACCGACGCGGCAATGACCGCGACCGCGACCGAAGGCAACATGATGACAATCGGGGCGGGGGCGGTGGTGGTGGAGGAGGCGGAGGATCCAACTACCAAGGTGTCCCGACAGGACCCCGCGCAGACCGAGGAAAAGGTCTGCCCTATGGACCGGCCGCCTCATCCACACACCCCTCCTCTTCCATGCCCCCGCCTCCTGTTCCTGCAAGCGCATCCAATGCAGGGGTCCAAAGCTCTACCATTATTGAAGACGGCGAGACATATGCGCCCCCGATGAACGAGGACGACCTCACGGCGATTCGCTCGCGGTACCTCGGTGTGGACAAAAAGAAGCGCAGGATACGCAAGATGAACGACCGCAAGTTCGTCTTCGACTGGGACGCACAAGACGACACATACAACGCCGAGACCCCGGGGGCCATTGGGAGCCAACGCCAAGGCGGCGGGGTCATGTTCGGACGCGGACATATTGCTGGGATGGACGACGGCGGAGGTGCTATTGTGCCCGGACGTAAAGGTGGAGACGGGATGGTCCTTGCGGACCCGCTCGAGAGGCGGCGCGCGGCGAAGACTGGCATTGATGAGCGGCATTGGTCGGAGAAGTCGCTGGACGAGATGAAGGAGCGCGACTGGCGTATCTTCCGCGAGGACTTCAGCATCGCTGCGAGAGGTATGTGTTGTCATTTTGCTTTGGTGAGTTGCACACTTATGCATGGCAATAGGTGGTCAGATTCCTCACCCTCTTCGTTCATGGAGAGAGTCTATCATCCCGCCCCAGATTCTCGACATCGTGGACCAGATTGGATACAAAGAGCCATCGCCTATCCAGCGGCAGGCCATTCCAATTGGTCTTCAAAACCGAGATATTATTGGTATCGCAGAAACTGGTGAGTCATCTCAACTTTGTCGTACAACTGTTTACTCAAACGTCGCTTCCAGGTTCCGGTAAGACGGCTGCCTTCGTCATCCCGATGTTGGCATTCATCTCGAAGCTGCCGCTGTTCACCGACGACAACAGACATCTCGGCCCATATGCGCTCATCATGGCGCCCACACGTGAATTGGCACAACAGATCGAGTCGGAAACCAAGAAGTTCGCAGGTCCACTAGGCTTCACCTGTGTTTCCATCGTCGGAGGTGTAAGTGCCTTCAGCGGGTTTCCTAAGTCTATTTCCATACTCACGCCTCTACCCTACAGCGCTCAGTAGAAGAACAACAGTTCAACCTGCGATCCGGTGCCGAAATCATCATCGCAACGCCCGGTCGTCTGAAAGATGTCATCGAGCGGCACGTCATCGTGCTCTCGCAGTGCCGCTACATCGTCATGGACGAGGCCGACCGAATGGTCAACCTCGGGTTCGAGGTGGACCTGACCTTCATCCTCGACAAGCTCCCCCTGGACACGATGGAGGGCGAGGACAAGGGCATGCAGATGGACGTCGACGGCGAGACGCTGATCAGGAAGGGCCGCACGCGCGTCACGACGCTGTTCTCCGCGACGATGCCCCCGCCGGTGGAGCGCCTCGCGAAGAAGTACCTCAAGAAACCGGCTATTATCACTATCGGTGAGGCGGGTCGGGCTGTGGACACTGTTGAGCAGAAGGTCGAGTTCGTCAGTGGAGACGAAAAGAAGAAGTGCGTAGTTTGCGTATGCATGCGCGGGCGTGGTATTGACAGTTGCGATGCAGGCACCGTCTGGTGGAGATCCTCAACAGCAACCAGTACCCGTCCCCCATTATCGTGTTCGTCAACCAGAAGAAGATGGCGGACATGGTGGCGAAGGATCTTCATCGTGCAGGCGTGAGTGCATTCATGCATAATGTAGTTTGTGTCAAATTGCTGAGGAGTGGTTGGTAGTGGAGCGCCGCGACCCTGCACTCGGGCAAGACGCAGGAACAGCGAGAAGCCGCACTACAATCCCTGCGCACGGGCGACTCGGACATCCTCGTCGCCACCGATCTTGCAGGTCGTGGTATCGACGTGCAGGATGTCGGCTTGGTCGTGAACTACCAGATGGCCAACACCATCGAGGCATATGTCCATCGTATCGGTCGTACCGGTCGTGCAGGAAAGCAGGGAACTGCGATTACGTTCCTCTCAAACGACGACGACGAAGTCATGTACGTGCTATTCCTTCTAGTATTCATCTATCACCAGGGCGGGTGCACTAGTACGATGCCCATATGGTCGTGCGACCGACACCCGCCCCCATATCAATATCATGTTCGTCCACCTTCTCGAACATACGCTAATGACATTCTTCTCGACCGAGCAGGTACGATCTCAAACAAGGTACGTCTCTTTACAGTATCGCGTATTCGGGCGTTGATGATCTAATTGACATTGCTTCCGATGCACCATTCAGAGATTTCCAAGAGCCCGGTGTCGAAGGTTCCTCCCGAGCTTGCTCGGCACGAGTCGGCGCAGCACAAGGTGTCAAGAGAGATGAAGAGGAAGAGGGACGCGGACGACCAGGGTTGAGGTTCTCGCTGCATAGTTCACGCGACACTCGGCCTGTGCTTGGTGCGTCTTGGGTGCGTCTTGTCATCGGAGTTTTAGAGTGGATGTACGATAACTATACTCGACGCATTGCGAGCGAACGTGCGTTCATGAACATAAGCTCGTTTTACGTGCTCGTGTTCTATGCTCACCAGTGCCCTCCAAATGACTTACTCCTGGAGCTTCTTCGCCCAGCACGCCGGTCGATCATAATCACCGTTCAAGCACTTGGCAGCCCGCGAAATTGAATGCATGCGTGCCTCATTCAGTGAGTTACCTTTTACGCTGCAGGTTCCTTGGCTCGCCGTCCCTTCTCCCCCCGCCCCCATTGGACGCCCCAGCCCGAAATGAATCCCGAAGTTCTCCCCCGGTCTAGCACTTACGTCGAGGCTACCCCACACCGCGGATCCCCCTGCTCGTCCAGTAGCCTCGAGGTCGCCACCTTCCTTGCCTGTTTCACGTGCGCCGCCACTACCCATACTGCCAAACACCTCCCGCGCCGCCCACGACCTTGTAGCGCTGTCGCACAACGTTGAGGCCAGTGCGCAAACAGCATGCGTGTCCCGGCATGCTCGCATCTCGTTCGCGGCGCTCTGGTCCGAGCAGGTCGGGGCGGCCGGGTCGGACCGCGAGCGCCGGGTGCCTTGGCAGGTGGCGTTAATGACGCGACGCGTACGATCGCGATCGGACCCGAAGCCCAGCAGGGAGGCGCCGGCCGGAGGGCCCAGGAACGAGCGAGTGCCCCGGCACCTCCGTTTCGGGCTGCCAGTCGCCGGCCGGGCTGGCTGAACAGTGCGCGTCCAACGGTGGCGCAATGGGCTGACACCTCGGCGGCGGGTGCGCAGCTTGGCTGGCTTCGGATTCTGAACCTCATCATGAACCAGCCAGCGCAGGGCAACATTTCCGAATTCAGTTCGCCGCCGTCAGCCGCAGTATATTCTGGGACCCATCTGGATCCGGATGCTGACTGCACTCGGCGCAGGTGAAACGCGTACGAATGAAACACGCTCCAAACAGCGAGCGGCGTGAGTTCGACTTCTCGGGATGGTCTACGACCTGCGACTTCAAGCAAGCTTCACGCAGAAGCCGGCCGCATGCGCAGTGGCGGCTTCGAGTGGCCACCTCGCTGATGCTGAGACTCAGAGAAGGGAGAAGGCCTGCGCCCGACACGGGAGTATTGCGCAATATACGCGCGGCGCTGCTACGTAACCGGCCGGGGTCAGAGAATGGAGAGGGCTGCAGCGCTGATCTGCGGCAGCGCGGCGGCCTGTTTCCTGCTGTTTCCCCGAGTGCGACGCCGTCGTATCGATGTTGTGGCGCCCGCGCTGTGCTGTGCTGCTGCACGATGCGCTCAGGCACTCGCGTTGGGCCTGCGGCGAATTTGAGCATCGTCACCGTGCATGGCGCCGCGTCGTGTGTGTCGTTGTATGTAAGTATGGGAAGCACAGATGTTCACGTTCATAGGTCGGTGCATACGTGCGCTCGCAGATCCTCGGGATCTTCGCGCTGCTGCTCACAGCTTTGCGACATTGCAGTACACTGTGTCCCAGAACGCCGACATCCGCACTGCTGCAGCCCCCCACCGAGAACACCGACTCCAGGCTCGAGCGCAAGCAACCGGTGCCTCCCATGTCAGCCCATGCCCGATCGAGCCCGTTAGCCACAGGCGGGTGCCTCGACCGCCTGTACGCTCGCGATGGCGTCGTCCTCGTACGCGCGTGCTTCCGTTTGCATCCGCGCTGTCCCGCTCATTATGTACTAGCCACCGCCGGTGGGGCGCGATAGCGGTACCAAACACCTCAGCGGATCCTGAGTCCTGACGTCCGCGCGTGCCTGGACGTATACAGAGTACGACAACTACGCGTAGTGGACACCCAAGGATCACTGTGGAGCGGCTCTAACGTACGCGGCGGCGTTGGCTCGCCGGACCCACTTACCTAGGTTTGCCCGTGTACGAACGGTGAGTCAGGTCCGTCACGGCCTATACCTCCGCATTTGACTCCAGTGGACGTCCGGACGCTCCAGGATGCAGATAGCCCTAAAACCTATGGCCGCCATGCCCCACGCCCTGGCCGACACCTGTAATAATTGCATCATAAGCTGAGGCTACTCGTCCACAACGCCCTATGGTGCCCACACACGTACGTATACGCATCGCAGGTAGTGCTATTCTTAGCACCGTCTGGAAGGAGCATAACAAGCTCGCGCGACGTCGATGATGGTGCCGAGGATCTCCGTATACGCTACGGGGCCGCTGGATGAATCATGGCATAACGCGCATTGATATCACTGGCATCATGTGCCCAAGGTGCGTTACGTTCGCTTGTCATTACGTGCGTACCTGCAGACGGGTGCCGAGACGGACACCCAGCGGCGTGCTGCCGTGTCGTAACGGCCGCACCAGAACGCGAGCCGGGGGAGGCGGCGCTCTTCGTTCCTGTTGGCGAGGAATAGGAAGGAGGCTGACGGAGGAGGCACGGATAGAAGGTCGAGGCAGCCGCCTTCGGCACCCCGGTGTCCTAACCCGGAGGAAGCGGCTGACTGGCTGGCTCAGGGCTGGCCAGGCAGAACAGAATTCGAATGGTGCATGCTATACAGAAGGGTGCTATACAGAAGCCTGGCACTGAGGCGGGCGGGCGTGCTTCGCACCGCGCGTGCGCCGCGAGGATCAGAAAGCCTATACGCGAGTTCTTCTGGATGAGGTTCGCGCTCGCGCTTTTGTCAGCGCGGTATCGCAGACGCACGATTCTGGTACCGGCAAAGCGAGCTCGAGAGTCGAGGGCAGAGGGGGACGACGAACCGGTGCTCGCTGCTTAGACAGCTTCGAGCCTTGTGAGACTCGAGGCTCGCGAGCTGCCCGCCTCAAGTCCATGTCTATTTCAGACCGCCGCGGCTTCTAGCCTGTGATATGATATGAGTTCGACGGAGCGTTAGTGCGCGGCACACCGTACATAAACGGCGGGCGGGTCGCGAGTGCACATCATGCACCGCGTGATGCACTTCGAGCGGTCCGAATGGTCGTAGTCCATGTTAGCAAGCTTCAGGTGTAGGCCTCAGGGCTCTGCGCTGCGGACATCCGCCCACCGTAAAGCCAGTCCGAAGTTCCTGATCCGCGCCGCAGCGGCAAGGGCTGGCACAGGTCTATCCTGCCTCCGTGGTTTGCACTGGCAGTCCTCGCAGGTGCGTGGAGATGGTCAGCCTGCGGCCCAGTCCCCTATCGACCGCTGGCACGAGCGAACGCGCACCTTGGACGTTAAGCGTTGCACGCCCATTGGGACGTCGAGAGTCGAGACGGCGACTGACAACTGTTCACGGGTCAGTGATGCCCAAACTCTCACCAGCATGATCCGCCGGACCCCCGGAGTGCTGTCGCAGTGTCGCAATGGCCCTGGGAGGCTGGAGCCAGCGAGAGGTCGCGAAACGCACCCCAACGCGTGTATCACTATCACTCCTCGCAGAACCGAGGTCCGCGATGTCGTGGGCCGGCTAGCGCGTACCCCGCTGGCGGCTGGGCACACGACTGTCTGGATGGCAGACATCGCGCAGTATCGTTGCTGTACGCCCGACCCTTCACATACGCGCACATCAGCCTGAGCTAGGAATTGGGCATCACACGACCACGAACGCGCGCACCTGTACTGTGCAGCCCCGGTGCTCGTGCTGGTGAGTGTGTTGGAATATCGTGGGCTGTGGACGCTAAAGCACACCCCATGACCGCTTGATTTCGTCGTCGACGCGGGGTCGGACCCACGGACGCTGGCTGCCAGCCTTCCTCGAAGCGCGCCTTGGGCCGTGGCCCGATTTCGGTTGGGACCGTTGCGGGGGCGTTCTGGACCGAGAAGCCTCCTGGCTGATGGGACGCGACGTCCGACGCCGAGTCGTCCGGCGCGAACTCGCCTGCCTGGCTGGTCTCCCGCGCGCGCCGACATGTCCAATCATAGCGGCTGCCGGTATGGTATGGTATGTCGCGGGTCGTACGGGGAGAAACGGGGCGAATGCATGTCGGAATAGCCTGGGATCGTATGACTCCGGACTGCGAACGGCCCAGCTACTACACAATAACATATTGCAAAAAGCATATGTCGCCGGCTCGCCACCACCACCCTAACACTGCTGCGCACGCCCGGAGATGGCCCGAGAGCAGCCCAAAGCCGCGCGTGTGTCCTCGGTCGTCAGAGCCAAGGCGGTCTCGGAAGCAGCGTGCGACGGCGTCGCCACCGTCGTGTGTCCCCGCCTCGGCGCGGCGCTGCGGCTTCTGCGTGGGCACACTCACATCCGGATCCGTTCCGTCCACGGTCCACGGCGCAGCAGCAAATAGGAATAGGAATGGCACTGGCGCGATCCCTATTTCCTAAAGATGATAAAATGCAACGGCCAGTGGAAGTGGTTGAGATCCCGGGGGTATACCGATATCTAGATGCCCGACGCGACGCCGCCTGGCCACTCGCGTTATCCGCTGAGCACGCTGAGCGCCGCGGTGTAATGGCCATTGGCATGGACAGCGTCCACAGGTGCACAGAACCTGTCTGTCGCTAGGCACGCCGTCGCACGGCGTCGACGTCGGAGGATGTCGTGATCGAGCGGTGCACCCACAACGCCGACGAGAATAGCACGACGTCAGCGGCGGCGGCGCTGTGTGGCCTTCCGCTTTCCATAAGTATAATACCAGCGCCATCTGTCCGGTGGTCACTGGCAGGATGTGGATATGCGGAGATGATTCACTGCGGGCGCCGGGCGCGATAGATGCGCAGTGCACAGTGTGGCACGGCTGGGCAGCCGCGTCGGTCGGAGCGGACCCACTGAGGCTGGAGGCGGCCAGAGTGTAACCCTTGACTGTGCGCGCACAACTTTGCTCGCGCGCGCGCGTACGTGCAGGGGTCCTGCGGAGACCCGCTCAAAGCCCGCGCGCAGGCGTCGACCAACGGGGCGGCGCGGATGGGGAACGCGGACTCGCCGCGACAGGGCGTGGGAGCCGTGATAGGCTGTGGGCCTGGTGCACATGCCGCGCTGCAGCGTCGGAGGACCGCGCGCGCGCGCGGTGGGAAGTCTTGAGCTTGGACCCTTGGGAAGGGCGGACGGATCGGGCGCGGGGGCGATCGCGGGGGTCTCACGGGTGCGCGGCGGACGCGTCTGTATGGCAAAATGGGGAGCGTGTCGCCGAGTCGGGCGCGGAAGCGGCGGAGGTTCAGTTGGACGTGGACGTGCGCGCGCGCGGGGTGGACGTGGTGAAACCTTGGCGGGGAGGCGCTGGGCGGGCCATGGAAGCGCGTCGGGTGGAGGTGATCGCAGCAGGCCGAGTGAGTTGTGTACCGAAGCTGGCGCGAGCTGAGAACGAACGTGTAGCAGTGTTGTGGAATGCTAAGATGGACGAGGGCGCAGAGAGAGGATGCCGAGACGGGCTTGGGTGTGGGCGCCTGCGGGCGAGCGTAGATGGACGGGCGCTGGGCCGGGGGATGGAATCGAGGATCGGACGATAGGGCGGCGGAGGGATGATCAGAGGAAGCCGATTGGAGAGCGGGGCGGCAGGGGGAGGATTGGCTGTAGATAAATGGGCTGGGGCGGGGAAAGGTTCGCGCTGCTGCATGCGCAGATCGGAGCGGCCTGTTCTCGTGAGGGGATGACGAAGCGGCCTGAGCTGCTCTGCCGGGTCCGTCGCATCCACAGCGCACGAATGCAGCAAAGGGCTCGAAAATAAGGGGACGCGCTTCGGCAGTGGCTGCCGAGTGACAATACGGGGCGGTGGGTGCGATGACGTAGGGTGGCCAAAGCGCGCGGCGCACTAGCGGGCGTCGGCCTGCGTGCGGGACGGCGCGGGAGGTCGGAGGGTGCGGAAGGAGGGCGAGGGCGCGAGAGCAGGCCGGGAGGGCTCCGGGCGTCGGTGTCGGCTTCGGCTTTGGTTGAGAGGATTCGGACGGAGGAGGGGGCGGGAGGCATCGGCTGGCCAAGAGAGGAAAAGAGCCGGACCGGGGAGATCTGAGATGGAAGCCGAGATGATGCGCGCCGCAGAGGGGGACTCCCGTCAGCGCGTAGGCGCCCGACGGTCAGCGGTCGGTGTCGCCCTCCGATCCTCTGCTCACTCCTCCACCCTCTCTCTCCCAGCCAGCTACTCCCGCCTCCCAGCCGCCGCCTCTCCTTCCCTCTCGCCACCACCCGCCCCCATGCTGTCCGCAAAGCCCATCCAGCCCCTCGACCTCACCCTTCCAAACTCCCACCCCGCATCCTCCCCCATCTCCGACCCTGCCCCATCATCATCCCTTGCTCCCCCGTCTCCTGCAATAGCCGTCCAGTCGCCCTCCCCGAACCCCGACGAAGTCGCCTTTCCGACTTCTGCCTCGACCGTGCGCGCCTCACAGCACCCACCCAACAAGGAGCAGGTCCGTATCGCTTATTCCCTTTACGTCCCCTTCCCTTATCCCCTACCACCCGTTCCTTCTTAATCCCTTTGCTGCCCTCTGCCTTCACCTGCTTACCCCTCCTCGCGCCCCCCCTCCAGGTCCCCACTCCCTCCAGGCGTCCTTCCAGATTCCTGTCAACCTCCTTCGGCAGGCGCAGATCCCCGTCCCCCTCGGGTTCCCCCACCTCCACCAGCCCTACCTCGGACAGCATGGGCACCGCCAACAATCACCCCCCACCGTCCTCGTCCAGCCGCTCGATCTTTTCCAGCCGCAAGTCGAGCACCCCATTACCCTCGTCGCTCCCCAGCCCCACGAGCACCCCTTCGCGCACATCCCCCGACCGCGAGCTGCCACCAGCTGTCCCGCCATCCGCGACCCTTGCGCATCCGCCAGCCACTCCCGCGACCCCGGTCACGCCGGTCCCCAAGAGCGCCAAGCACTCGCATAACCCCCTCCATGACTTGAAGCGGTTTCTCAACCACCATATACCCCACTCTCATGGAGGCTCCCCCGTGTCCACCGCGTTCGCCACGCCGGCTGACCACAGCGCGTTGGACCTCCGTCGTAACGCCATCCTCGAAGCGAGCGGCCACCTAGATGTTCCACCAGGTGCCCTCACGCCCTCGTCGATGCCTCCCGGTACCCCCGGGACGGCCTCCGGCTCGGCTTCCGCCAACGGCTCCACCGACATGCTGTCAAACGCTGGCGAGGGTAAGCACAAGGACGGGCGGTTCTCCACGCTCTTGCGCGGACACAAGGACAAGGACAGAGGGAAGCACGATGACGACAAGGTCAACGGGTCTGGTAAGGAGCGTGTAGCGAAGACGCCTTCCCCAGGTGCCGCCTCAGCGAACAGCAAAACCAGCTCTGGCTCCCCGCCTCGCTCCGTGCACTCGGGACACAGCAACACTCAGTCACACCTGGAACCGCCATCCACGGTCCCTTCGACATCCTCGACAAAAGTCGATGATCACCATAATCACCATGATCATCACGGCCGTCATCACAAGAAGGACTCGACAGGGAACGCATATAGCGTACCCTCGCTATCGTCGGCCACGCATGTGCAGATGTCGAAGAAGTACGGGAAGTGGGGTCGGGTACTCGGTTCAGGTGCGGGCGGTACTGTGCGTCTGATCAAGGCGCCGACCAAGAGCGGGGGCACGACGTTCGCCGTCAAGGAGTTTAGGCCGAAACGCCAAGGCGAGTCGGAGCGGGAGTACCAGAAGAAGGTGACTGCGGAGTTCTGTGTCGGGAGCACGCTCAAGCACCCGAACATCATCGAGACCGTCGACATCGTCACCGACCACGGGCACTTCTACGAGGTATGCCCACAATCGTCTCAGTCCCGCCGGGACAAGTCATCTGATCGTGGCGCACGCGCCGCATTGCTCAGGTCATGGAATACGCGCCGTACGACCTGTTCAGCGTGGTCATGTCAGGCAACATGACGCGCCCAGAGATCTACTGCGTGTTCCGCCAGATCTGCGACGGTGTCGAGTACCTGCATTCGCTCGGGCTTGCGCACCGCGACCTGAAGCTGGATAACTGCGTGATGACGAAGGACAACGTCGTGAAGTTGATCGACTTTGGCACCGCGACCGTCTTCCACTACCCAGGAAAGAAGACGACGCTCGCGTCGGGCATCGTCGGTAGCGACCCATACCTGGCCCCAGAGGTGCTTGCGCAGGATAATTACGACCCACGGAAGACGGACGTGTGGAGCGTGGCCATCATCTTCATGTGCATGGTCCTCCGCCGTTTCCCTTGGAAGATCCCCGATCCGAAGAGCGATCCGAGCTTCCGCGCGTTCGTGCATGCGCACCCTGACCTCTCCGTCAAGCCACCACCACGGAAGGAGATCGAGCCCAAGAAGGAGGACGGGAAGCCTGCCGAGGGTGCCAAGTCATCAGAACCTGCCCCGTCAAATGCGTCAGTCCTGACGGCGACCAACTCGCATGCACCTTCTACGCAAGTAGAGAGCTCCGCTGCCTCATCCATTTTCGACGCAGACCCGTCGGAGCGTGCTTCCCTCGCTGAGTCATCCAGCTCTGACAGCACCGCGCTCACCGCGCCCTCGATGCATGCTGGACTTACCTCCGACGAGCTGGAGGAGCGAGATCGTATTCTGCGCCGTAACCGCGTACGCGCGTCCCTCCACGCTGGTGCACTGTCTCAGTCCACCGCGACACTCCCCGCGCTGTTTAGCGGCATGGAGCCCATCGCGCACGCGGAAAGCCCGCAAGACATGGACCCGTCCGTGCTCACCTACCCGCGGCCCGGTTCGTCCACAGAGTCCCTTCCTGTCTCCCCCACCCTTGCCTCCGCAGAGCTCATGAAGCGCCCGCACATGGGGCCCTCGCACCGCTCTAACACCATGCACGCACTATCGCCCATCGTGAAGCCGACGGAGGGCCTCCGTCTGGAGCTGGTGAGCGAGCCCGCGCCGTCAGAAGTGCCAGAAGTGCTCTCCGGGAGTCCGATCAAGACGCGCGACTTCGCGGTCGAGGACAAGGCGAAGGCGCTCGCCACCGTCGGAGTCGCGCAGGAGATGGTCACGAACGCGGAGCACAGCAAGTCCGAGCCGGAGACGCTGCCCGCCGCGGCGTCCTCCACGAGCACCGTCACCTCCTCTACCAGCACCGCGACGCCGCCGTCCGCCGAGACCGCGTCGTCCTCCAGCACCGCCGTCTCCGGCGCCCCCGCGACGCCGTCCCGCCCGAAGGCGGAGCCGAAGGAGTCGTCAGCCACCGTGCGCCGGCGCGCGCGCACGAACAGCGTCGCGTCCGTCGCGACGTTCTCGACGGGCGGCGCGGAGTCGATCTTCCGGCTGCTCCCGCGCGAGTCGCGCCCCGCGATCCGGCGGATGCTGTTCGTCGAGCCGTCCGCGCGCTGCACGCTCTCGGACCTGCTGCGCGGGCGGGGCAAGTCGAACGACCTGCTGTGCGGGTGCAACAGCCACGACCGCGACAGCCCGCGCTGCGCGGACCACTGCCACGCGCCGGAGGACGAGGACGAGGGCGACGAGTGGCTGCGGGGCATCGTGCCGTGCTCGAAGGAGGGCGCCGCGCCCGCGCACCAGCACATCAAGGTCGACGTGGACGAAAAGCACTCGAAGCGGCGGTTCTTCTAGCGTGGGCCTGTGTCTGCGTGCGCGCGCTGCTGCTGCTGCTGCTGCTGGCCTTATGGGGCGCGGGCGGGGGGTCGAGGCGCGTCTGGGTGCGCGGACGCGCCGTCGCGATGGCACCCGCGCGACGAGGACCGTTCTTTCGCGGTCTGCCTTCTCGGCTTCCCCGCTCCCCGCCCCCTTCCCATCCCCTTGTGTCTGCCCTTCCCACACCTACGCACGCCCATCATCGCCCGCATCATCATCATCCTCGTCATCATCAGCTTCGAACGGACCCGCCGCCGCCGCCGCCCTGCCCTGCCATGCTTTATATATCTATTATTCCCCTTCGCCGCGCCTAATCTGCGCTCTATTATCTTAGCTATGTGTATAGAGTCCGCCTCGAGACAGACAGACAGACAGACAGCCAACACAGACAGACCGACGACGACGACGACGACGACCATGCCCGCGCGCGAGTGCTATATCTCCCATGTTCCATGTTCCATGTTCTGCTTCATATTCCATCCTTTTTTCCGTTTTCTTCGACATCCGACGTTGGCGTGTGTGGGGGGCTTCGTGCTTCGTGCATCACGTCCGTGCCCTCTCCACCACCCGCCCACATGCCCATCCACCCCCGCACACATTCGCTTTCTCTCTCAGTCCCGCCCATGGTATCTGGACGCTGCTCCCCGGCTTGCTTTTCTTGCTTGCTTCTGTGCGCCGTTCCCGCCGTTGCCCACCTTCACTACGCCCACGCCCGTTCGCCTTCTTGCTCTTCTTTCTTCTCCCTTTTCTTTCTTTTTCTCCTTTTCCTTGCCCATCTTCATCTTCATGCACATATTTCCTCCTTGCCTTGCCCCTTCCTGTTTTATGTTATGACCGCCGCACGCACGAGCGGGCACGAGACCCCGCCCCCTCCCCGAGCCAGCACCCGAACCCGAACGCCGAACCCGAACCCAAAACCAAAGAGTCTTTCGCTGTACAGTCGTCTACGATAGAAAGCGTGCTCGTGTAATTGTACGCGTACAGCTCACAGCAATACAGTCCCTCCTTCCGTCTCTCCTCTTGTTGTGATGAGCTGAGTTTTGAGGGTCGTTCTTGTGTGTGCTGTCTGACAGAGCTGCTATGGCAGGATCAGAACGCCGACCGGGGCCTGGCACTCACCTTAGACGTCCACTAGGAGTAGGACTTGGTTAACTGGTTCTTCGGGTGTGCCGCAGACACTCGCGCTCGGCCGTACGTGCGTCTGCGTCTGCACATCTCCGCGGACAACAACGCGTTACACCACCGGCATGCGCTAACGAACGGACATCGCCCGCGGCCGTGCATGCACCCGCTTCGCGAACTCGGCCCAAGTCTGATATATGATAAGTAGACCGCTACCAAAAACGTCCCGCGCCTTGTACTTAGCTTCGAGCAGCTTCGTGTGCGTCTCGCCCGCGCCGAACGTCTTCTAGCGGCGGGGAGAGCCCGCTAGCGTGCGTCGTGGCAGCCCGGAAATTGTCGACACTAGCCTGAGTGCAGTGACTCCACTGACAGCTGTGCAGTGCGCGCGCGGGAGCGACCCTGCACGCTCCACTAGTCTAGAGCCCGTCTTTGTGCATTCCGGAATCCAGCAGCGATGGAATGCTTATATGTTGGACGTTGGACGCTGGACAGCGGGAGAAGCACGCAGGGGGACGAGGCGAAGTGAATGGGGTCGCTAAGTGCAGTCTAGGTATAAGCATTGTCACCGTCCACAACCAAAGCGTAAGCATCGCGGGGCTGCAGCAGATTAGTGTTACAGTTACAGCTCGTCGCGCTGCTTCTTCGCCGCCGAACCTTCCTCCTCCTCGCCCCGAGCCCGCCCGTCCGCGTCCCCCTGCACCCCCTCCTTCTCCTTCTCCTTCTCGCCGTCCGCCGCCGCCTCCATGATGTCCGCAACATCATACCCCGCCATCCGCAGAATCTCATGCAGCCGCGCCCCAAGGTCGCCCTCCTCCTCCCCAAGCACGATGTCCGCATACTGGCCCTCCCCGTCCTCGCCCACGTCGATGTCCACAAAGCCGAACACGACCTCGCCGTCCGCGCCGACGCCGCGCACGTCGCCCGGCGCGATCCCCTGGTGCGCAAGCAGCTGCTCGATCGCGCGCCGCAGCAGCTCCGCGTGCGCGTCCTTTTGCGCACCCGGGCCCTCGCCCTTCGCGCTCTCCGTCCCGGGAGCGGCGGGGGGCGCGAGCACCTTCTTCGGCGGGGGCGGGCGGCGGAACGGGTGCGGGGCGGGGCGGACGTCGCGGTCGGCGGCGGCGTGCGCGGGGCCGTCGAGCACCTCGCGGCAGCGGATGTAGTGCTCCTCGGCGGCGTCGACGCGCGAGCGGAAGCCGGGCTCGCCGCAGAGGCGCGGCGTCGCGATGTGCACCACGTAGTGGCACGTCTGTGTTTCTTTCACGAAGAGGATCGTGTCCGTCATCGTCATCGAGCAGTGGAACTGCGTACCAGTGTGCCGGGGCGGAGCGTGGAAGCGTGGGTTAGAGGAAGGCGAGGGAAGGAGCGAGAAACGAGAGGGAAATGGGCAAAAAACACGGGGTTAGCGTGTGCGGTGCGTGTGGGATGGCGGGCGGCGGGGGACTTGCCTGGACCTCGACGTCGCGCTTGCGGTTCATCTTGTCGCAGTAGGTGCCCTCGCCCCAGCGCTGGACGAGGTAGCGGGAGCCGGCGCCGCGGGCGAGCTCGAGGTTGGCGGCGGCGGCGGCCTCAGCGGTGGTGAGCTCGGCTCCGGCCTCGAGCGTGGGCGGCGCCCTTCCCAGCGTGTACGCTTCCCACTAGAGACATGGGACGTCACTCTAGATAGCGGGGTGCACCGGTCACGGGGCTGCGCTTACCTCCGGATCCTCTTCTGGCTTGTACTCGCCTGGACGGAGCGGCGCGGTCGGTTAGCAAAATTCGCAGGCGGGCGGGGGGGGCGCGTCACCTGTGCTGGGGATGTGCTGGTGGTGCAGCTCGTGGAACTGGCGCACATGCGAATTATGGCAGTACGAGTATGTGAACCAGCCTTGCCTGTGCTGTGCGGGTGTTATCGGCGGTGCGCGCGGACGGATGCCGGGCGGGGCTGCTCACGTAGAGGCATTTTCCGGAGAGCGGCTGGAGCAGCGACCAGCTGTGCACGGGCGTGGCGACGTCTGTCGGCGCGTCGTCCACCACGGCGGGGGGCTCTGTGGGCGGCGGGGGGATGAGGCAGACGAAGGACGACTTGGGGCCGAACTTCATGCGCTGGAGCGTGTAGTTGGCCTCCTGGGCCTGGGCTGCCTGCGCGGGGAAACGGTCAGCGTGCGGGCGTGGGGGGGGCAGGGGGCACGTTGGACAGACATCGGGCGGGGCGAGGTCGTCGGAGGCTTCGATGCTCTTTAGCGGGCTGGCAAGGGAGTGCGACTCCTCCCAGGGCTGGTCGAGGAACTCGAGCTCTCCTCCGCGGAGGCCCTCGCGGAGCCAGCGCTCGGCGGTGTCGTTGAGGACGGGAAGGCCGTGGAGGAAGGAGACGCGGTACTTGGGGAACGCGTACGGGTCCTCGGGGACGCGCGAGTGGTGGATGCGGGCGTCGACGGCGAGGGCGAGGGCGGCGAGGGTGGCGAGTGCGGGGGTGTGGGTGCGCATGATAGTAGCCTAGGCGGCTGTGGCGGACATGCAGCGCGCGGGGAGGAGGACGGGAGAGTGTGACGGTGCAGGCGCGTCCGGATCGGGCAGAACACGTTGCAGTAATTGAATAGGCGCGCGTGTGGCGGGAATTAGGGCGGAGTTGGGGCGTCTTCCGCGACGGTGGGTTGCCGACTCGGGCGAGGGCAGCCAGGTACCTGTGTCCATCACCGGCTCTCCCAGCTCTGCCCGGCGAAAGCTGAGGACAACAACCGCGCGCGCCGTTCGAGAACCAGGCCTGATCGCTCCGCACACGCTCCTCCCACCGGCTGGGCATGGCCACAGTCCGCCAGGTTTTCATGTGAGCCGCGTTATCTGATTTTTGGATTGGACGAACATCAGCCGTCTCACATGTACCGACGGACGCTTTAGTCCTCTCCCCTTCGCGCGCGATCCCCCGCCACGCCTCCTCTCGGCCGCGTTCGCACCCAGCTCCGCCAGCTGTTTAGTGTGCGCGCCCACACCTGCCCCGCGCCCCCGCGGCCCGGCGGGGACGGTCGGCGGGGCGAGCGAGTCCAGCGCCCGACCTCCCTTTTCCATCCTGACAGTGAGACGTAAATTACGTACAGCGAAAGAATTCGTGCATGATCATTCCTTCTGGACGTTCTCTGGGAGATATAATAAACCCCGCTTTTGGGCGTTCTGCACGCGAGAATTCCTTGAGCCCATTTCCTCGTTAAAACGCGGCCGGCTCGCGTTTTCCTTCTTCCCCTCATCCGACCAGCCCTCCCCTTCCCGCTACCGCCGCGCGCGACCATGTCTGACTCGCCCGAGGCCAGGGCCCACAGCGACAACGACAACGTCGACGAGATCGCCGACAACTCCGGCGAGCCAGAGTCGGGTCCGTCCGCCTCTTTCCAGCTCCGTTCACCCACCCCAAGCGCCGTACTCACCCTAGTCCCCTGATCTTGCGATCTTAGCTCCCCAGGCAGACCCCTCGCCCCCAAAGCGCAAGCGGGGCCGTCCGCCAGGCAGCAAGAACAAGAAGACGCTCGCCGCAGAGGCCGCGCTCGCCGCGACGGGCTCGTCCACCGAGTCGCCCCGCCGCCCGAGGGGAAGGCCCCCGAAGGTGGTATGTCCCGTAGCCGTTCGCACACTCTGCCATCCGCTGACCTCCTATTTCTACGCCTCCCTACCGCTCCCAGAAGAAGCCCGAGGAAGAGAAGAAGACACACGACGAAGGGGAGTCCTCCGAGCCTCCCCCCAAACGCAAGAGAGGCCGCCCGCGCAAAAATCCCCTCCCGGAGCAGTCTGCAGGCGAGGAGCCCGAGACCAGCGCCGCGGCGGAGACTCCTGCGAAGAAGAAGCGGGGCCGGCCTCCCAAGATTGCCAGTTGAACGGCCGCCGCCGTCGCATCTGTCCATACTTACCTTCGCCCACGCCGTCTTTCCCCATCTATACCGCATCCGCTCGCCCGATACCTTCTCTGTACTGTATATTTATTCCCTACAGTCATGACGCTGCATGATCTTGCCTATGAACGTCCGTTCTCGCTCTCCCCCCGTCAGCATCTCCCTATTGGTCGAACTATGCTACGAATACCCCGTTACTGCTCTCGCTGTCCCCCATGCTTTCCTCTCTCCCACCCTCCCCCCTGTGAAGCACACAAGTAGCCGTCATAATGTGACGAACACCGTGATTTCACAAGCACCCGCACAGGCTGCCGCTGTGTGGGCTGCCCAACTGGCCCCGCACCGTGGGCGCACGCTACAGGGGTATGTGCCCACTCTGCTCCCGCCAATGCCCCCCTTTGCCCTCCCGCGTCGGCCCGCTCAGCAGCACGCCGCACGGGGGGCGTACCGCACACCCCGCCGACGCTAAAAATTCACCGAAAATCCCACCAAATGTCGCACCAGACGTGCAGACGAGCCCCGCCGCGCGGGCCCCCCGCAGGAGATCGCCCATCGCCGCGACGGGGGCGATTTTCCCGCGGTCGCGACGATTACGACATTTCATTAACACAGGGGGAACAAGGGACGCGTCGCCCGGGAGAACGACGACCACGCACGCCGGGACGTATCGCGGTCTTGATCAACATCAACAGTAAATTCACGGCCGGCTGCAGAGCCGTCGCAAGAGCGTTACACACGTGATGCCCACCGCGCCCGCCGCCACGCCCGCGCCCGCCCAGCCCGCGAGCTCGAGCACCCGCGTCTGCCGCTGCGCCTTGCGCCGGAGCGTCGAGTAGCTGATGTCGGGCCGGAAGGACACCATCGTGTACAGCGGGAGCCACCCGCTCGGGGCGGCGGCGTACGTGGTGCGCGCGAGCGCGGGGGCGACGTCCTGTGCGGCAACGCGCCTGCGGTTTAGGGAATAAAGCAGATTGTCGAGCGTCTTGCGGAAGCGGTACGCGACCGTCGTGACCGCGTGCCGCATCTCGACACTGTATAGCGCAATGTTGTCAGGGCGCGGACACAATAGCGCGCGCGTGAATGATGTGCTGGGCAGCCCGACGCACTAGTTGTCCATGGCGAGGTCGCATATTGCGACGAGGTCCTCGTGGCGGGTGTCAGAGTACCGCGCGAGCGCGGCCGCGAGCCGGGCGTCCTCCCCGCCGTCCGGGACCTGGGTGGTTGTGTCCACCTGCGCCTCGCGAAGCAGGATATCCAGCACCCGCACGTCTTCTAGCCCGCAATTGAGGCCCTGGCCGTAGAATGGAACCATGGCGTGGGCGGCGTCCCCCAGTATGACGGCACGGTCCCTGTAGTGATACGGCCGTGCCTACCGGTCGTCAGGACGGGTGGTGGGGCATGTTAGCAACCTACGGGCACATAACACGGAAAAAGGGGCGGAAAGACCCGCACCTTGATTGACATAAGCGCACTGCGCGGGTTCCGATGGAAATCGTCGAGCAGCGCCTGTTCGCCGATGAGGGGCAGCGCGTCGGGGAAATTATCCTGGAACCATTGCAGGATGGCCGCGTCCGAGTCGAGGCGGTCGAAGTCGGCGGTGGGCGCGAAGAGCGTGCAGGTGAAGGTCGCGTCCTGAGATGCGCCGTGTGTGAGTCCACCGTGGGGAGGGAAGGAGGAGGCACGAGCGTGTTAACCTTATTCGGAAGCGCAATAAGCATAAAGGTGTGCCGCGGCCAGATGTGCAGGTGGTTGGGGTCGAGCAAAAAGGAGGGATCGCCGCCGGGTTCCTTCGGAGGGCCAGCCGGCATCTTCAGCTCCATATAATCGTGCGGAATATACCACTGCTGATAGTCCATTCTGTGGGAGCGCGAGTGAGCGCGGCGGGCCACAGAACGCACGGGCGGAAGCCAGGGAAATTGCGAATGATAGGACGGACGCACCGGACGACCCTCATCAGCTGACGCCGGACGATCGAGTAGCTCCCGTCCGCGCCGACGCAAAAATCGAACGCGACGGGCACGTCCCTGCCCGCCGCGACGTCGTGCACCGTCATGGTCCGCAGGTCGAAGTCGATCGAGGCGACCTTGTGCTCGAAAAACACACGGATGGCCGGCGCGGCGAGGGCTTCGCGCAACAGATCCTCGTTGAGGAAAGCGCGGCCGATGGAGTTGATGGACTGCATGGCCACGCGCGGCGAGGGCCCGGGGGGCGGCGAGCGGAAATGGCGTGAATATCGCAGGCTGGACGGCTTCCGAAGCGAGCACAGAGCTCACCTGCCCGTCCCGATCATAGGGCTGGCTCTCGAGACGTCCTTGCGCATCGTGTATCATTCGGCCGCGCATGGGAATGACAGTACTCAAAAAACGGTCCGCTGCACCTGGGTCTATCGCCTGTATCGCAGCGAGCCCGCGGGCAGATATGGCTAGATTAATAGAACGCTGCTGGGCGGCAGCCTTGGACGAGGGAAGACGCATGTCTTCGTGGATGCGCATTCAATATTAATTCATTCGCGCGGCCACCTGGGAAAAACCGGGGATTGGGCATACCTGGGCGACCTTCGTAGATATCCACGGACCAGCCCATCTTGGCGAGGGACATGGCCGCGAGACATCCCACCGGGCCTGCGCCTACAACGACCGCCTTGCGAGGATTGGATCCGGCCGCAGTCATCACGAAGAATGGGGTTCCCGCCCGCGGCTGTCACGGATAATCGCTGTGGAGAGTCTGCTTGCGTGTTTCAGTGCGACACACCCTGTGATGGTGCTGTGAGAGATGATAGAGCTAGCTTGCGCCCGTGCTGCACCCAATGCCGCGAAACAGACGAGAGGCTGACTCTGCGGCGCAGAAAATAGGCCGAAAGCTGAATGGGCGCGTAGTTTGTCAGACTCCAGGATTCCGCCGGATTTGAGTCGAGACGCGGCGCAGATCGGCTTTTTGTCGGCAAGTCCATGTGGGTCCATCGCCCGATCGAGACTGCGTCATGGCCAGGGGCCGCAGGGCGCCTGTGTCTGCGCACACCGTCCACCGCGTCCTGGCCGTCGCGGTGCTCGTCCGCGCAGAGCCCGTGTCGCGCCGTGTCCATCGCGGGGAGTCTGGGAGAAGGTGCCCGGGAGAATCTGCGCAATGAGGCAGCGAGCACGCGCAGGCACGCGAGCAGCTCAGCGGCTCTCAGCCTTCGCTGCTTCTTGTTTACGTCAGGCCAGAGGCAAGATTGGCCAGCACCAGCACAGCGGCAATCCGCGCGTCCACCATTCCTTCTCTTCGTGGCGCAATATCCCCGCCCCCGGCAACAGTTCTTCCTTCGTATTTAGACCGCGATATTCTGCAGACATGTGCAAATAGTACACAAATCACACAGGCGCCCTCACACAGCACACACAGGGTCGGCGGGTACATCATGCCCCGACGGGACGTGCGTCAGTAAGCAGGGCTAGTCCGATGACTTTAGACAGCGTCTGAGAGTCTCTTCTGGAGACATGCTGTTCTCTAACTGGGAAGGGTATTCACATGGCACCCGGCCTTACAGGGGCAGGGCTAGGAGTGCCACCATATATAAGGAGAAACGACCTCGCAGGGTGTAAATATAACGCACCCCGTGTCCGGATTACCTCCCACGCTGTGGACAGTGGTACCGGTGCCCACCGCGTCTTATCCTCGAGCGTCATTTAAAACTCGATAGCGGACATATAGCTGCTGAGTATGCTTCTGTTGCCTGGCGTCACCCGACCGCATTCACGCCTGTCATGGCTCCAGGGATGGATTCATGACGGACAAGCTGTGTGTCGTTTCTGGGATGCAGGATGGCTAGATGGGTGAACAGCTTCTCATATGGCACTTCGTGTCCCACGGAGTGGTCTGTGGTTGGAGCATCAAGCATCTGTCGTTTGCATCAGCGTCTACGGTGGGACACTCTTCTAAAAGCTAATAAACATACGGTAGTATACATACGATACAGCGCGACAACAACCACAGGCAATCCACTCACCTTATATGCACATATCCGGATTCTGTATGGGCCGGTCAGTATGATGGCCCATGTGGCTGAGATGGATGCTTGCGATAATGTTGCTGACGATGCGCAGCGAATGTTGCCGAGAGGCGACGCGCACATTTCTCCGAGACCTAAGGCCTAAGCCACTCGACTGCCTATTTCACTAGGCCTCGGCTTAGCCGTGGTATTCTCAGTGTCACTTGCGCGTGTATTTTGTGAAGCAAGGGTCGAAAACCAGGAGTGCGTCGTCGTCGCCGTCGGTGGACTCGCCGAGAGGCACTGCTCGAGTTGTCTGGGCGTGATGTGAAGGAGCGTGACGGTACGCGTGACAAGCGTGTTCTTGCCGTGAGTAAGCGCCGTAAAGGCCGTGCCGGGCGGCGCGAGCATACAAATCCTACTTACTACGTGGGCCGCCCGCTCTCCTCAACGCTCATCATGTCCAACGGTCCTGCAATCTTGACGCGGCGGAGGGGCTCTATCGATATCGTCGACGCCAAGGTCGCTGTCGATCTCGCGACTGCACAAACTTACTCAGAGAATGTCTTCCTTTTCGTGCCCAACCTTATCGGTAAGCAAACACCCTCCTCCCCTTGCGTTTGCGCACTTACACGTCTCTTTGCACCCAGGGTATGCGCGAATCATTCTCGCGGCGCTCTCTCTACACTATATGAACTATCATCCAAAGTACTGCACTGTGTTGTACTGTATTTCTTGCCTACTGGACGCGTTCGACGGACATGCTGCAAGAGCACTGGGTCAGGCGTCGAAGTTTGGAGCAGTCCTGGACATGGTCACCGATCGGTGAGTACGCCTCTTGTGCGTGTTTTGTGCGTTTTCCTGACCCTCCTCCCGAAAAGCTGTACAACAACATCCCTCCTCTGTTACCTTACATCTGCATATCCCGAATATGCCCTCGGGTTCCAATTCCTCATTGCCCTGGACTTTAGCAGTCACTACATGCACATGAACAGGTGTGTCTTCTTTCTGCGCTCTCTCCTGCAGGTCTCTAACGCGTCATATACTAGTTCCCTTGTCACCGGTTCGAAAAGTCACAAGCAAGTAGACAGTGACGTCAGCCGCCTCCTGCGTGCCTATTATAATCCGGTAAGCCAAATGCCGTATGCTGGAGGGTTGGCATATTTATGCGCATTTCTAGACGACGCTCTTCCTCGTGTGCGCCGGCAACGAACTCTTCTACATCGCGCTCTATCTGATGAAGTGGGTGCACACCCCGCTTTCGGAGTCCCTCGGTGTCACCGGCTTCTTTGGTGGTTTCACCTGGCCGGAGTTGATGGCCTGGGTCAGCGGACCCATCTGCTTCTACAAAAACGTCGTGAACCTCGTTCAGCTCTGGAAGGCGTCCAAGATCCTCGTCGGTGTTGACCTTGCGGAGCGGGCGAAGGCCAGGGAAGAGGAGGCGCTCCGCGCAAAGCAGGACTAACTGGGCTCGCACCCTTCTGCTGCTACGATTTCATTATTACACTACGTATGGAACGTCTTCATAGACACTCATACGCCTCATGCCGTAGTATATACTGGCCTCTAATGTCATAGTCTCTTCCTCGTTTTAACACACCGCCCACCGACGCTGTGCCACCTGTGGGCGCTTGCAAAATCTTGTGTGCGATCGCGTGGGCGGCTACAGGGCGGAGGTGCTTGTTCGTCTGCAGCTGTCTCTGGGTCTGTCCGTACCACTTCTTTCATTTCCTGGGCTTCGTATACGCCTCGTGCTTGGCGTTTTATCTGGTCTGCTTGGATGCGGTCTCATCTTCTAGCTCGCAGAACACGGTTGCTGGTCAAGACCCTTACCAAATATCCTCGCGCACAACTGTCCTCCACTCACGCCGTGCGCTATCCTCGGAAGGACCATTCATCGTCCCAGCTTTCGCCCCACTTTGCTAGGCGTGCAATCTCGTCGGAAACATCCGCACATGATCACCTCGAAAGCTCTGACCCACCACCCCTTGCAACCCCGAGTTCCGATGCTCCAGACACGCCTTCGCCCGACGATGTCGAGGACAAGCCAAAACGCCGGACTCGCGCCTCCACGGTCACCTTGAAGGATGCGGACTCAGTCCCCCTTCCACCAGACTTGAATATCTTGTGGACGCCGGAAGATGACCCCGTTGACCCGTCATCGTCCGTTACACAAAGCACGACGCTCCCGCCGCCAGAGATATTCAATGAGGTACTGCACAACCTTCACATTGTTCTACACCCACAAACCCAGCACCGTGCCGCATACGCCTCGGGGGGAGCTCCGCCATCTGAGCCGACGCTAGCGCTGTATTGTCCGATCGAAGGCGGCGACTATATCCTCGATGCGACCGTACGTGAGATGGCGCGTCGGACGGGCGCGGACGTCGTGGTGCTGGATGCGGTTCAATTGGCGGCGGGTGAATGCGGGCACTTTGGCAAAGGTATGGCACCTCAAACCTCTCTGACCGTGGTTGTATGCTAAACCACGGCTTTCCAAAGCTGCCTCCGCATTACAGCTGCCGAATAACCCGCTGCAACTCCAGTCATCTTCCAGGGAAGCCCTCCGTCAGGCTGTATCTCAGCGGGAGAACGACGAGGAAGATGAGCAGCCGCCTTCGTCATTCTCCGTGTCTCCGATGACCGTTCATGTCATGGCGACGGCGATGCCGCGGCGTACGATTCGCCCCCTTGTTGAGCCCTCGAGAAGCACTCCCGCCGTAAAGCTGAAGGGGTTCTTTGACGAGCTCATCAACGCTCGCGCCGCACCTACGCCCTCTAGCGACGGCGAGGAGCCGTCCACCACTCCGCCAAGACGTCCTCGCATTATATATGTCAGGGACTACCCGACGCTTGCGGCGTCCTCGTCAGGATGGTACCCCGCGCTCCTGGCTGCCGTTAGACAGCGCCGGCAGGGTCCAATCTCTCGCCCCAGTTCTCCGGTCATCAACCCGACCGCAATCGTCTTCGGTATCACGCCCCCGTTTTTGGTACCTGAGCACTCTGCTTCTGGGTCTTTCCCCGGCCTGCAGGGCCTCAACCTTGTGTCCTCGAGGCCATCGGACGGCCAGCAAAGCGCGTCTTCTGTGAAGCCCCAGAAGTCCGAGTATGGGGAGGATAGCGGCAGCGAAAAAGCCCGGGAGAAACGCGTGCAGCGGCGACTGAGACGGTGGGCGCGGGGCAACGCCGAAGACGTACCACGCCTGCATTCGGTGCATGAGGACAGTCATGACAGTGATGGTTCTAGGGGCCGTTCGAATGTCGTTGTGCTGGGTCAGGAGGGCTTCTCGGGCCTGTCTCCGTTCCTGGGCCCGTCGCTCTCCCGCGCGCTCGCAGCACGGAGTCAAGGGACCCCAGAAGGAGACAACCGCCCTGGCTTCTTCCGGACCTCCCTGGTCTTCCCGACCCTGCGGTCTCTGCCCCGGGAGCGGGACAGCCGCATTAACAGGCGAAGAGAAGTCAACCAGCTTACCATGCGCATGGCGGTCGCCCAAGTCGGCGGCACGCTTGGCGAGCTGGAGGACGTTCCTGAGGCCGAGCAGTCCGCTTTGGACGGCGATGATCACGACCGGGCGAAGGCGCAGCTGTGGGAGCACTGGGGGCGGACGGTGGAAGTGTGGCCAAACGTGCAGCGTATCGCAGACCGGGCGGTCGGCAGCGTCGTGGCCGCCCAGCAAGCGTACCTACCCTCCAACCGCTCCCTCGAACCCACGCCTGTCCCGTGGTCTGCGGTTTTCGACGCCTGGGCCGCCGATAGGTCGTCGCAGGACATGTGGAAGACCCTGTTTTCTACGCCCCCGTCCGGGAAACTTCCCCGCGAGAATGAGGAGGAAGAACGGGCCGAAGTCGAGGACGAGGCGGACGTCGACGAAATCATCGAGAAGCTCAGACGAAACCCTGATTTGGACGAGCACGAGCAAAGGCTATTGGGCTGTATTGTTGATACGGGTGCGCCTTGTTTTCCGACCCAATTGCGACGTGCAACTGACCGCTAATTTCCCGTATAGCGTCTATCACGACCACCTTCAACCAGGTGCACTTGCCGCCGCATACAATCGACTCAATACGAACGATGGTTTCTTTGCCACTGCTCCACCCCGGAGCATTCCAGCAGGGCATCCTCAAAGAACACAGCATGACAGGCTGCCTTCTCTTCGGGCCTCCGGGAACCGGTAAGACGCTAGTGGTTCGCGCTCTGGCCAAGGAGGCCGGCTGCAGGATGCTCGTCGTCTCTCCCTCGGACATTATGGACATGGTGCGCCCGGCCACTCAACACGCTGTCCCTTGACTAACTCCGCCGTTTGCCAGTACGTCGGCGAAGGCGAGAAGCTCGTGCGGGCTGTCTTTTCACTCGCACGCCGCCTGTCACCCTGCGTAGTCTTCATTGACGAGCTTGATGCCTTGTTCGGGGCGCGCCTGTCCAGGGAATCCGGCAACTCGCTTGCACATCGCGGGGTGATCACAGAATTCATGCAGGAAATGGACGGCCTCAAGTCCTCCAAGGAGAGCAACGTGATCGTCATCGGCGCGACGAACCGCCCGTTCGACCTCGACGACGCCGTGCTCCGCCGCCTGCCCCGCCGGCTCCTCGTGGACCTCCCCGGGGAGAAGGAGCGCGAAGGTTCGTGCCCCGCCCCCTTCGCAGCCCTATTGCCCGCGCCCTTATCGCTTCCCCCGCTGCTCGCGCGTACCCGCTCGTTCGCTCACCGTGCATCCCACAGAGATTCTCAAGATCCTCCTTCGCGACGAGACGCTCGCGGATGACGTCGACCTCAGGCAGCTCGCGAAGAAGACCGAGAGTTTCTCCGGCTCGGACCTGAAGCGTGCGTGCTCTCTCCCCCCCATTTTAACCATCCGATACTCGCCCCCGCTGACGCGTTCGACCCATAGATTTGTGTGTGAGCGCCGCGCTCGATGCGGTCAAAGAGCGGGTCGTCGTCCCCTGGCGGCAGCAGCCGTCCCAGCCCGTGGTCATCGAGCTGGAAGAAGCGGCCTCCACCTCGGATGCACCCGCGGACGCTACAGCGTCCGAGCCACTGGCTTCCGCCGCCCCAGAGGCGACCGCTGCTGAGGCTGTTGCGAGCGAGACGGAGCCGGAGTCTCCTGAGACTCTCCCACATGCCCGATCGCTCTACTGGCGCAACTTCGAGCAGGCCCTCAAGGAGATCACGCCGTCCGCGTCGGAGGCCCTCGGCAGCCTCGCGGAGCTGCGCAAGTGGAACGACGAGTTCGGCGAGGGCCGCAGGGCGAAGAAGAGGCAAGTGTGGGGCAAGGACCGCTTTGGCTTTTCGGTGCCGGTCGTGGAAGCGCAGCCGTTGCAGGTGAAGCTGGACCCGGCCACTGTTTCGCCTGCCCAACCTAGTCCAGCCTCGCCGGATACGGCGGCAACGAGCGGGTGATATACTAGAAGGGACATATATGCTTGAGTTACGACATAACGTAGATACAATATAATAACGGTGCATGGTGTATGGTAGTGGGAGTCTGAAGCACGAACGACCACGTCGGCAGCGAAGATGGGTCTCCGGCGCTCAGCGTCGAGACGACTTGCGCCTCTGCGTCCGGGGCGGAGGCGAGGCCTTCTCCACCTTGGCTTCTACACTCTCCTCACGAGCAGCGGCCGCCTTTCTCTTTGGCCTTCCGTTCGTCTGGTTCTGCGAGGGACCAGCCTGGCTCTGAGACGGCTCGGGCTCGGCATCGTCGCCCTCGTAGTTTTCCTCTCCGTCAGCGTCAGCGTCCGCGTCTTCATCTTCGTCGTCGTCATCCTCCGTGGACCTCCGCATGCGGCGCCGGTTGTGGTCCTGCCCCTCTCTGTATGCGGCCTCGCCGACGGGCCGGAGCTTGTTCAGGTTGCCCTCGGACCAGCTCTGGTTGCACGTGGGGCATTTTTGGTGCCGCCGCTTGTAATTGTTGAAGCAGTGTGTGTGCATCCGTGTCTTGCATTGGTTCGTGTAACACGCGATGCCGCGCGTAACGAGCTGTTTTACGATGTCGACGTCAAGGCGAGATGGTCAGGGTGGGACGGCGGGGAGACATACCTCCATGCAGATGGTGCAGTCTAGCACCTCGCCCTCGTAGGTATTACGGAGGTACGTCTGGAGCTCCAGCACGGTCCGCGTAGCCAAAGAATAACGCCCCAGCCTGCAATCCGTTGTTATAATCATATATCAGGCAGGGGTGGAAGGATAAAATACGCACTTGCTCTTGAGGAGCCAGCCTCTCGCGACGAAGCTTCCTAGCGTGGTCTCGGCTTGTGACTTTGTCATGTTCGTCTTCAGCGAGTTCACCTCGCGCAATGCAGCGAGCGAGGATACACAAAATGACTCGCTCGGCGCGAGCATGATCTGTTCGAGCTGCAGGGCAGAAGAAGCAGTGAGCACTGAGAAACAGCACAAGAGACATACAACAAAGGCACGTACCACTGCTTTAAAGTACGCGATCTCAGTGGCCGAGTACTCAGTCGCCATCTGCGCGATCTCGTCGCCTTTTCGGTTGACCTGGTGCATACAACGTCGTACGGAGGAACGCGAGTATGTATGCCGAATAACGCACCACCGCATACATCTCCTTCCCGCTGACTTCATCGTGCAGGTGCGCGAATTCCAGGTCGAGCGGGTTCAGGGCCTCATTCACGCTCGTTACAAAATCGTCCCATGAGTTCCTGTCCGCGCGGTACGCGATCTCTAGCGTATCATTGGCCTCTGCGTGTGTTCAGACGCGAGTTAACGCAGTGCGGCGCGAGAGGGGCGAGGAGACCGCGCGCCGGCGCGAAAGTGGTGTGGCGAGGCGGGGACGCACCTTTCACGGCGTCGATGCACTTCTCCCAGATCTTCGCAGCGAGCTTTTGAGATAGAATGCGACGCGATAGGATGGCTTGGAGAAAGAGGCGTTGGACGTCGGCGGAGGAGACCATTGTACTTTGAGAGTGGGCGGAGGCGGAGCGCGTAGTGGTCGCGGTGCAAGCGTCAAAGAGAAGACGCGACAAGACGCGCCCATATATGAGTATATGATATACGCGCGACGCCACCTTAATAGACTCTACAGCTTGACCGGTACATAGACCACGACCGTCCTACCCAATTACATCGCCATGAAACTTGCACGCGCGGTGGGCATACTCGCACCCTTCCGCAAACTAGCACTTGTTCACGATCGAAGGGCATGCGATCCCATGTCTACAATATTCTGGCAGCCACTTGAAGTTACAACCTTAAGTACGCCGGAAGACTCCAGAGGTTCGAGCTGCCGAGGGTTCGTAGAGCCCACTCCTCCTACCTCTAGCTAGGCAGGTTGGGGGGACAAGCGCGACGCGGCAGCATTACTATTAGTACGCGCTCCTGTTCTTCCCGTACTCCCAGGACCCACGTGCACAACAAATGCGCTACAAAGTCTAAACCTGCGGCCGAGCTTGTATTCACTGTCTAGCGTATTCCATTCGGACTAGAGTAGGGGTTCGTCCACAGAGTCGTAACAAATGTTCGTAAACAAAGCATGCCGCTATCCCACACACCTTCCGCCCCTTGCCCAGCGGCGCGCGCGGCGTCTCAGGCCCAAGGCACGCGCACCTAGATCTTCGGGACGCGCAGCGTTTTGCTCACCATCGCGGCCGCCCACAGCCCAAAGACGATGCTGAAGACGTGCAGTTCGCCGTCCCCGCCGGCCTTGCCCCAGAGCGTGAGCGTGCCCCACGGGATGCCGTGCTTGCCCTCGATCCAGCCCTGCTTTGTCCAGTAGGACAGGATGGCGACGAGCCCGAGCGAGGACGGGATGGGGAGACCCTCGAAGTAGTGCGCCTTGCCCTTCGCGTCCTTCGGGATCGACGCGACCGTGGCGTTGAACCGCGCGAGGCGGGCGAGGCCGCAGCAGATGAAGCCGGTGAGCACCACGGTGTCGAGGTATGTGCGGAAGCCGACGACGAATGCTAGCAGCGCGGGCGCGACACCAAATGAGATCTACGGGGACAATATTTCGGTTTGTTAATGAGCGTGCATTCAATCACATGCTGGAGGACGGCAGAACGTACGAGGTCCGCGAGACTGTCCAGCTCCTGCCCTATCATGCTGGACTCGTTGCGCCAGCGCGCGACCTTCCCGTCAAGGAAGTCGAAGAAGAGGCCCGCGAGCGGGAACGCGAGCGCAGACCACAAGTAGTCCTCGTCATTGGAGACGAGGTACTTTGCGGACATGAATATCGAGAACGAGCCGCATATTCCGTTGGCGATAGTGACAAGGTCTGCCAGGCGGAAGTTCCTGCAAGCACAAGGAAATAGCGTACGGATGAGCTTTGACTGCCGGAGATGTGATGCGGTGTCGTAACATACCTGACGAGTGAGAAATGGCCCTCGGTCATCTCGTACTTTGCTACGCTCTCTTGCTGGAGCTTCTCCTCGGCAGTCTCGTGGCCGTTTGTAGTCGTGGCAGAGGGTTTCCGTAAGCTCATAATCTGCGTGTGGCGTTGCCCGGGAAATGGAGACAAGAGGGATGGGAGCAAGACGAGAAAAGCTGCGGCGGACGGCGGACGACTGAAGTGGATCTGCTCCCCCTTGCAGTCCGCCATGCGCTCACCGCGTCACGCGACACGCGCCTCCATGCTATTTGGGGGTTAGGGTTTTACGTTTACCCACCAGCGCCCTAGGCCTGGGTCGTGTGCCCATGTCCCCTACGCACGTCCGAGAGAATAACAATACATATGCGAGAGCACAGCTGTAAATTACACAGAGATACACAGCGAGAGAGGATCATCCAACAACAAACCGCAGGGCCGCGCGCATCCTACGCGCCTTGCATCACCACATCACCGTCCCCGTCTTTGCTCTCCGCCTTCTTCTCCAGTTCTCTACTCCGCGCCGCGTACTGGTTTGGATGCGTCACGCTCTCGCCGTCCCCAACGCCGTCCCCCTTCTTCACCCCCTGCCGCGCGTGCGTGAGCTCGAACACGCGCGTGCACGCGACGTGGTAGTGCCCCGCCTTCACCGTCGACATAATTTCGGGCATATCTGTTGATGTGAGCCCATGCTCGCCATACATCGTCAGCAACGCCGACTGGAGGTTGTCTGGCGAAAAGTGCCGGTACGGGCAGCCGTGGGAGTCCCCCGGGCCAGGCTGGTCCGACATGAGGATCTGCTGACAGCTGGGGGACGTCATAAGCACGTCAAAGAATTGCGTATATTGGACGGGACGGACCTCTTGGCCGCATAATTTGCGCGCTTGCCCTCCAAGCCGTAAGAGTGACGGATGTTGTACCTGTACTCCTTGTTGAACTTGTCGTCCTGGAGCTTGCTGAACGACTTCCGCCAGAAGACGAGCGCCTCCTCGATCGACAGCCCGAGTATCTGTCCGGGACGTCAGAAAAGCGTCGGGCGCGCATGCTTTGAGCTAGCGTACCTTGAGGAACAGGCCGTACTGTAGGCGACCGAAGTGCTTCAAGTGCTTGTCTCGCCTCAGGCATGTGTGGAGGTTGCGCATGCATGCCGGGAAGTGCTTGTACGCCATTTCGTCAACCATGTCCGCCGTTAAGGCGTCGGCAGACGCAGCAGACGCGTTGCTCCATTCTGACGAGACGCCTGCAAGGAAACCCTTGGAAAGGTTGTCTAGGAGAGGGACGATACGGGTGTCCTCGTCGAGCCGTGGAAGCGCTTTGGCAGTCATCTGAGCGAAATAGCGGTGAGAATCCGGACGGGGTGGCCGACGTCTGATAGACACACCTCTAGATCCCTCTCAAGGTGTGACTGGAACTCTTGTAGTACGATGCTCATTTGCTCCGTCGAAGGCACATACGCCATACCGCCTTTCAATACAACTCGCCGCTTCTCCACCAAGTCTGGTACCCGTGTCCATTTCACCTGACTGGAGTTCAAGCATGCTGACCATGTAACACCGAAGGACCCGCACTCACTTTGTAGTACTTGCCGGGGGGATCAAACCCCTGCACTTCTTCGGCGGTAGCCTAGTAAATATGTTGAGTCAGTGGGGGAGGTGGGGGTCATGTACCTGCACAACTGTACCAGCGTCCAGTCGAAGTTTCTTGATCCTAAGAATGCCTCTTTCGTAGTATCCTCATCGAATCGGATCTTAAACAGCGTTGTCTCTGCCTTTATGAAACGACGGCGGAGCTCCTCGCTGTGATCGTTCGGCCGCTGAATAAACACCAGGCGTTGGAAGAAAGGTGAAGACTTACGACCGACAGAACGCGAGCCTGAGCACGAAGTGTCCAATGTGGTCTTTCCTTCGCTGCTCGTCCAGTACATAATCATCGCCATCGCGGCCGCTGACATGGAGTTGGAGGTATTTATCGCAGATAACCTTCATGACCGTTTTCAGCTCCTCAAACGTTCGGTTGCGCGCATACGAGGCCTCGATTTCGGCGAGAACACGAAGACGGTTGAGGGCACACGTCTCAAACTCTTCAATCGTAATATCGTCTATTGGTGGCTTGTCGTAGCTGCAGGCATGATGAGAACGAGATATACGGAGCGCATGGAGCGGGACACACAAGTTGAGTCGGAATGGGTACTTCAGGTTGGAATGTGTCTGCACTATCCCAACTTTGACATCTTGTCTCGGGCGTCTCAACTCGGTCTTGCTCTGCATGACGAAAACAAGTTGGTGGAAAACAGATAGGAAAGAGACTGAGATAGGAGGATGGTCGGTGGGAGTCCAATATTGCGAGACGCGTCTCAGCCACCGGATATCTCTCCAACGCGTGTCGTCACGCGTGACTATCGCGCCTGTCACACAATATCACCAGCGCCCAGAAATTCGCCCAGGCAGACAGTAGAGGCGTCGATGTGAGTGCATAAGCACGTACATATTGACAGGATGGGGAGTAAACTACGGGTGGCAACATGTACTGTATCGGAGAGAACATAGACCAGTTATCGGACGAGACCTGACAAACATACGACGATCCGTGGACAGAACAGCCGCGGCAGCGCGATTGTGGAGACAGACGAGATCGGGACGGAAGGCGGTCGCACAGAAGGAAAGGGCGAACAGACGGACGGATGGATATAAATCGCGGGCCGGGAGCTCCACGGTCAACGGCACAGAGGGAATGTGGCGACTACAGAAGCAGCAACGGTATGAAGGCGTGTGGGGGTGACGGGGTGTATGTATGCGTGCATATGGGGGGTGCGCGAAGTGGAAGAGGGGGAGGATTGCAAAACAACAACGTCCGGCGTGGCGGGATCAAGCACTGCTGCCCTGTTCGAATATGTATGGATATCGCGTCTCGCCGTCTGGCATGGGGTTTCACGAAGGGGCTCCTCCCCGTGGCGCGACGGTGTCGTCGAGACTTCTGTGCGCCTGGAGGTCTCGTAGGACTGTAGGGTCCACTACGAGGAGCGCGAGCATCGCATATAAGCATGCGTCGCGTTAATTGGACATGCTTGGGCCACCCACCAGGTAATGCGCTCTTTCGTCTCGAGTGTAGGCCACCCGGCGAGTGGTCGAGACCAACTTCCGGGAACGGATGCTACATGTAGTCGATCGTGATTGGAGAATGGGAACCCTTCGTCAATAATGCAATCCTCGGATCACGCATCATATCCTAAAGGCAGCCATACGCACATCCATCCCTGGGTCCGCCATCGGCACACGCTCAATGCCCGATTCGTCTAGCTCGTTCAGCGGCGCCTCTGCGTCTATGGAGACGGCCTTCAGATCCATAGACAAGTCCATGATGTCCAGGTCATCCACTGGCGGTGGTGGAGGCGTCGGCTCCTGGTCAACATAACCCTCAGGCAGTTTCCCGTTGCAGTTGTCGCGAACTTTCTCGCGTAGTTTTTGCCACTCCTCATAGCGCTGGACGGCATGGTCTCGCTCCCTATATGCTGGTCAATGACTGGGTAAGCATTGATCTGGAATTACTTACGCAATTTTCCGCTGCTTATACTGCACCATGACTTCGCCGAAAAGATCTGGGTTGATCTCCATGAACAACTTCAAGGCGTTGTATACCAGCGCATGGATAGTTCTGCAACAATTTAGCAAACCTATCGCAGATGCCGAATAGGAGACCCACCGATTCCAGTGTGACCTTGAGTTGGTGTACAAAGCCGGGAAGACGATAGGGAGGATGACGGCGAGGTTGTCGCTCATGAGATTGACGATGTACTCGTTGTTCCAGTACATTAACGCCCGTTCCGCGACCTGGAAGTGTTGGCTGTTGATGCACCGCGCGAGCTGCTGGAAAAGCGGTTCCTGGATCTTCTGGAACTCGGCAGGATCGATGACATCGAGCACCTCCTCCATCTCGCTCAGGTACATGACCTCCTTTGGCGAGTTGACCTTTGGCCAGAACCTCAGTAGTCCGCGCACAACTTCCTCAGCCAACGACGCGTCCTTCTCCAGGAACTGTACGACGCAGTATGCGAGTTGCGGGTGATACATCGAGAGGCTCTTGACTTTGTGCAGAGGGAGAAGCACCCGCATGAGGAACGTCTTGTGCTCCTTCTTGAGCGGTAGCGCGAACCCATTGATGATAGAACCGAGTATTTCGAGTAGTTCGGCAATCCCGTTGTGGCGCTCGGTTTCGTAGATGAAGTGGAAGAACACATTGTTGATGCTCCTACGAATGGGGGCGCGTAGATTGAGGAACTTGCCGTATATCCTATGCAGCGTCGTCTTCAGGAAGTCACGTTCGCGCGGATCTTCTGAATCAAAGAGCTCGAGCAGGTTAAGGACGAAATTCTGGTCGATATAGCGCTTGGCAACGTTGGTGTCGAAATCGGGGCTCTCCACAAACCGCAAGAAAAATTCGTAGACGATTTGGAGGTGAGGCCATGCAAGCTCGAGCACGGGTTCGTCTTCTTCGGGATCAAAGGCGTCTCCGGTGGGGTTCACAGGCGGGGGTATAGAGCGGAAGAGGTTGGTAGCGAACTGCGTCATTTGAGTCACCGGCCTGTGCAGAAGAAAGACGCCTCAGGACATACCATCTTGACCACCTCAGGGTATACATTCTCGGTGATAACACCGCGCTTGGTCATGATGTACTCGAGGAGCTCGTGTAGGGTTTGCGTCTTGATCTGCTTACCCTTGAGTTCTGAGTTGGCGTCGTTAAAATCGAAGACAACGGCGCATTGATGCAGCTTCCTGAGGAAGAGGTGCGGGCGGTCATTGGCGGGTGTTTCTGCAGTGACTGGATAAGGCGGGCATCCCTCTACGAGGAGAAAGGCGAGGCTAACCGTCGAATGTAGGCAGCCTCTCGATCTCCACTTTCTCATTGACGACAAACCGACTGCTGCGCTGCTTGCGGGGTGGTTTTCCCGAGATCGGAATGGTATCCTTGGGGGCCGGCCGCAGTCCCCGGGTGGTAAGCGAGACGGCCCTCGGAGGTGTGACGGGTCCTCCGTTCTCTGAAAGACTCTGGTGCCTGTCCTGGTCGTTCACGTCCGGGCTTACCACGACAATGGGCGGAGCAATGCCGGCCCTGTCTGGATTGGCAAACCTGCGATCGGCAGCAGCGGACGCCACGCTGAGGCGGCTTGTGGGGGCAGAGGCTGAGGATCCGTTAGCGTTCGGGAGAGCGTGACTGCTGGTGTTTGGGAGATGGCTACCCGGAACGCCTGGCTGGGGAAGTGGTTTGGCGGTATTTGGAGGCGGAGGAGGGGGCGCGGCCGCGGCCGCGGCGGTTGCAGCAGCGGCCTTTGGATCCTTGCTCTTGGAGGAGGTGGAATCGGTGGAATTCTTCCGACCGAGCTTGTTGTGCGCAAGAGCTAAGCGTGAGGAGGGGCGCGATAGCGGACAGGACGGACCTCTCTGACCTTCATCTTAAAGCCCTTCATGACTGCAAGGAGGAGGGGGACAGCGAGAGAGAAGAAGGAGCGTTGTGTGCGGCAGCGTTGTGGACTTTGTGAGGAGGACGGTGGAGGGCGCAGGGAAGGCGGAGGAGTCGCTGCCACTGGCTGAGGCTGAATCGATGAGCAGCGAACACGCCGTGACCGTGATCTGTGATGCTCTGTGACGCGACCGTGATCACGCGCAGCGACGCGGCGGCTGTCACGCGTTCTGATCCTCCTCGTCCTCTTAAGGCCTGCGTCCAGTTCCCGCCCGTTCCATTCTCTCCCCGTCCCCGCCATCTCCCGCCCGGTTCCCCTCCGCCTCCGTCTGCATGGCTGGTACGTGCTCTCGCGCTCGCCGTCCGCACCGTGCCCCCCGCTTACCCGCCCGACACAGCAATTTACACCGTCTACACCTCCCCAACTCATCCGCCTATACCCAATCACCTCCCAACCCTCATAGTTACCCCTCATGGTGCGTCCCCCCGCCCCCGGGAACATCTGTTTTGCTCACGCGCCCCCAGGACAACCCACAAATATCCTCTACTCGTTCTTGCACACCAATTTCGTACGTGATCTACACATCAACCCAGATGCCGTACTCATCCGCTGCCAGAATGCAGAGAACTACCTCTTGACGCCCTCTCCCCAGGGTGACCTCTGTGTCGCCAAACTCTTTCCCCCAAGGCAGAATGCTGCGAACGGCAAGTCTACCGCGTCCGATCCCGGACATGCCTCCTCCTCTTCGTCCAAGGTTGTCCGCTGCGAAGCCTCTCGCAACCTGAAATGGACCATCACCAATACCGGCGTTCTGTCCCCTATCTACAAACTCGCGCTTCCCTCCCCGACCAAGGCGATCTTCCCCTCTTCCAAATCTCCAAGCCCAATCCGAACGCCCAGTTCTGGTCTATGTTCTACTTCGCCTACGCAGGACATAACATCCCGCCCAAGCGGATCGAATTCGGAAAAATCCAGAAGAACCCTCCAGGACCGAACGGTGGAGGAACCAGGATAAGCATTACAGGGAAGAGCCCCGAAGAGAAGGCGGTCTGGCAGACACTCGGGGAGGGGAACGAGGACTGCGTGGAATGGGTCGTCCTTTGTGCGGCTCTCAACCTGTTAGAGTGCGTCCATATCAGACCTCGCTACCTTTCCTGCACTCAGCCTGATAATACTCACCATTCTACCTGCGCATAGTGATGAGATTATCAAGGCCGCAGAAAAGAACCCTCCCACTCCGGGCAGTGCCCCCGCTCCCAATACCGGCGCCCGCCCCGGTCCGACGCCTGTCAGTCTCCGCGATCCCGGCGTGGCATCGCCAGGTCCTGGCCCTAATGGACCGCAGCGCTCAGTGACCGCGCCCATTCCTCAAATCCCCCCTCAACAGCGCGGTCCACCGCCGCCCGGTATGGGCCCTCCCCCTATGGGAGGTAACCCCAGGGGACCGCCTCAGATGCAGCAGGGTTACCCTCCCCCCGGCATGCCGCCTCAAGGGATGCAGCAGGGGATGCCTCCTCAAGGAATGCCGCAAGGAATGCCACAGGGGATGCCACAAGGAATGCCGCCCCAGGGAATGCCACCGCAAGGTATGCCCCGCGGTCCTGGCGGCCCCGGGTACGGCGGTCCTCCGCCGCCGCAGGGTTACGGCCCTCCAGGTCAAGGGTTCCCACCCGGTCCCCCTGGTCCCGGGCAGCCTCGTCCAGGAATGCCGCCAGCGAACGTATACCCACCGGGAGCCTATCCTCCACCGGGTCCGGGACGTCAGGGTCCCCCACCGCAGGCTCAAGCACCCCGTCGGTTCTAGTTACGGCCTGCTCTGCTATCCGGGGGCAACATGACGGCATCTGTTTATATTTTCCAGAACGTTATGTCTTTTACGTATGACTGGGCTTCCTGGGACACCTGTACATGTGCGTTGTCTGCGATTCTTCCGTCTGGTCTCTTCTGTCCCCTTTCACATATCACGGGTCTCCCGAATCCGCCATCTGTATCATAGGCTAGTCCCCCAGGCCTACCGGTAGGTTCCTTGGGCCGTGCCGCACTCTGTTGTCTCCATGAGTACACCCTCCCGCCTTCGTGTATATACCACACTGCGTCGATCCTCACCAGACTTTCCATAGTCAACATCCCTCCGCCTCTCCTATGTATCGGTCTACTTCCTCGGACGTTCGCGCGTTTCGCAGCACCAGCAGTAGTTTGAAGTTTATCAATTATGTACAATCAATGCGACGAGATATCCCCAAATACGAGACGTACAAACCTATTAGAGACGGCAAATACAGGTCTTTAGAGGTATTTCCTATAATACCTCCCTTTACTAACGTCCTGGGCCTTACATGAACCACATTGCAGGTGTGGAGGCGGACATCGCTACACGGGAAGCTCCTTCATCGCCTGCAAGGGTCGAATCATACGCTACACAGCGGCCACCGCACGGGCTCACCCCGCCAAATAGCATCCAAAATAGAAATACAAAAGCATGGTAATAGTATGGCACCAATCGCATCCGTTCCAAGCGACGCACGAACTCCGACGCGCGTCGTCGTCCTTCACGACGAATCCGGAGATCGAGCTTCGACGCGGGGCACGCATGGCCGTCGACGCGGGCGAGAACCGTTTCCACGCACCGCGCTGCGATCATCGTTGCTGGGCCCCGGGGCCGCACGCAGCTCACTGCTGGATCAGCTTCTCGATGGCATCCATGGACAGCGCTGGGGATCGCGACAGATAGACAGAGCATGTCAGCGTTCTGCGTTCCCTCGCGCGTCTCGGTGCGAAGGGGACTTACATTTCGGACGCTCGATGGGGAGGCCGAGCGCTGCATGGAAAGGGGATATGATTAGAAACAGGGTCGCACAGATGACGGCGCGGAGGATGGAGAAGGGGGAAGCGGGCGGTGGGCGGCGACCGCCTCCGCTGCACGCTGCACGTACCTCTGGACCACACGTATTGTGTCAGACAGCCTAGGGCTGGGGACGACGGCGTCAGCTATCACTGCGGGATTTGGGCGCACAAGACGGCGGTGAGTTGACGTACCTCTCGAAACGCCGAAGATGACAGTGTAGTACTGTTTTAGTTGGCGGGGATTGTTAGGAACAGTTGTGGCGGGCGCGCGGCGCGCAGGTATATACATACCTTGAACTGCGTGAGACCATAGTGGTACAGAACGCAGCCTGCGGAGGTGTTCATCAGCAAGATGAACAACTGACAGGGCGGTAAACGACTGACCAGATGCTGCGTCGACGTTCGGGTAGGGGTTCTTCGTCTATATATGCAAAGTCAACGTGTTGAAGATCAAGGGGATCGCCGAATTACGCTCACCTTCCCATGTTCCTTGAGAACAGCGGGCGCAACTTCGTACGTCTAGGTGACAGATTAGTACTTGGTCACCTCCCAAACACGTACGACAATCTCTGACCTTCTTGACCAGTTGAACAATCGGATCCGCGAGTAGGCTCGGCCTGGTGTCGCAGAATTGCTGCAGGGCCATGAAACGCGGATCCGGGTTTCTCAACACACCGTGGCCGTAGCTGAGAATCTAGGGTCAGAAGAGTGGCCCATCGCTGCTGCGTGCGTGCCTTACCCCGGTACGACCTGCCCACTCTTCAAGGTCTTCCAAAGAGACTCCTTGATCGACTCGTGAGTGATGTTGTCGCCTAGCTCCTTCTGCATGTTCATCTGCCATCTCAGCACCTCCTGGTTCGCCAAACTGTCCAAGCTCACGTCAGAGTGTGCTTAGATGGAAATAGAAATGTTACCTACCCATGGAGCGGTCCAGCGAGCGCATACAAACCAGCCGCATACGAGAGGTATGGGTCGGCTAGTGTAGACCCAACAAGATCTATGGACAGGTTAGCCTACAAGTGACGCTATTCATGAGACAAGAACTTACGGGAGGTATGGGCGGACGCATTTCCGCCTTCATGATCGCCATGAATAGCGATGTAAAGTCGTAAGTACTCGGTAAGGTCGTGGTTGTCTCCGAAGCCAAGCATGTTCACGTAGTTTCCTGCACATTGCATCAGATGTCAGGTCGACTGTGGCCAGTGAACGGCTTCCTTACCAACGAGGTCGAGATCCTTGTTAATGGTCGGGATAGGTTGCCCTGGGTTGTACACATTCCGGTAAATGCGAGCCGCGAGCGCCGGCAGCCGCGCGAGAAGGTTCAAGGAGTCCTCAAGTGCGAACTTCCAATACTCGTTCTTCTTGATGCCACGCTCGTATGCAGCCTGGAACTGACTCTCGTGGTTCAAGGCGGCGACACCCATACCCAATTGGGTCATGGGGTGGAGGGTCGGAGGAAGTCTACGAAGGTGCGACCCGCTCAATTTTGCGCAACATTGAGCAGACATAATAGGAACGTACGAGTCAATGAGTTTCTCGATATACTCTGGAAGGTCTCCCTTCTCAGCAAGTTCGCGGGACAACTGTCGCGTCTCCGCTTCCGTAGGGACCTTGCCTGTCATGAGAAGCCAGAGCATGCTCTCCGCAATGACCTCTTTGCCTCCCGGAGCAGCTGGGAGCACCTTCTGGCAGTCGGCAATGCTGAGGCCGTGGAAGCGGATGCCCTGTGATATTGTTAGCGCCCCGAGAAGGCAGGAATGAGTGGTGGTAGACGAATTATACCTCAAGGGGATCCAAGACGGAGGCCTCCCACAGCATAGACTTCAGGCCTCTCATACCACCGACGACATGTTCCACCTGTACAGTAGTTAACCCAAGCATATCACGCTCTAGAGCATACACACCTTCACTTCGCCGAGAACAGCCTGTCCATGCTCGGTTTTCTGACACATGTGTGAACATCAAATGTAAAACCAGTGCAAGGGGGAGTAGGCATACAAGCTGCTTGAGCTGAAGTTGTTTCTTGGGGATAACTTCCTCGAGAACGTCTCGTACGGTCTGTGGGGACGATGAGTTTCACTGGACCGGTGTTTCGTGAAAGGCTCAAGACCTTGGTCGACGCGAGGCGGCGCTGCTGGCATGCCCTGGAGACAAGGCGAGCGGTGGATGAGCTGCTCCTGAACATGGTGAGAGTGGATGCGGGGTAGAATGTGGGGTAGGAGGCGGACGAGGTTTATACTTCCCCGCACCCCGCACTTTCATGTGCAGCCCGCTGGTGCCCGACGCGCTTGGCGCCCACCGGACGGTCCCCGTGACCGCTCGCATCCGATCCGGGATTCGAGCGGAACGCGCGCAGCTGAGCGGGTTCAGTCCCGTCGCGCACCGGCCGCTTCCGTCGCGAGCCAATTTATGTAAGGCGCGCATTGCCGGATCGGGCATGTGCCACGCGACCGAGGCTGCGTGTCAGGTTTGCCAGCAGATCGCGCTCACCGCAACTCACTCTCGGTCTCTCCGTCGTCCGCCGCGATGGCGTCCGTCCTCATCCCCGTTCTCTACGTCTTCATCGTCTTCGGCAGTCTTCTCGTCTTCAGCTACTTTTACAGGCGGCGGAACGCGCGTTAGTACACGCACCCCGGTCTCGCGTTACCTAGCTGATTAACCGGTCGCGTCATACAGGCAAGGTATACGAAGCATACTTCCCCCCGCACCACGAACGCGATGTCTACTTCTCTCTCATGCAAATGTCCGACCCACCCGCTCCGGAATCTCTCTTGAAAGCCGCTCTCGTCCGCCGTGCCATGACCGATGTTACACGTATTATCCGGCTTCGGGAAGACAAGCCTGCTCTCCAGAATCTCCTTCAGAAGGGCTCTATTGGCGACGATCTCTGGAACAGCTTGCTCGCCGCCGAGAAGGAGATGGAGGCCGAAATCTTGGAGGTGGCGGCGGAAGCGAATGCCTATGTCGAAGGCTGGGGCACCGTCATTTTCCAGACCGCCACAGAAATGATGCACAACGAGAAAATGCGTTCTCTCGTCGAGCAAATCCCGTCCATTCGTGCAGAAGCTGGTGAGTACGCGTGGGTGCGAGAATACTGGGTGCTTACTGTGGCGCAGAGCGCAAGTACGGTCGATCTGCCCTGCCGAAGATGGCAGTCGAACCCGCGCCCCAAGCTCCCTCAACGCCTCAGCCCCCTGCGGCTGCAACGCTCGCTCCCTCAACCCCTTCCACGCCATCCACGCCGTCGCGTCCGGTGACGCCCTCTTCTGCCAAATCGCCAAACGGACTCGCGCCACCCAGCGCTGGCGCTGACAGCGGTACCTTCAGCGACAGCGATCGTTCGGTCTCGACGCCCTCGTCGCCACGATCCCCGTCGAAATCCGTGAGCCAATCGTGATCTGGTGCCGATCATGAAGCTTACACAGCGCACCCAGTCTTCGTCGAAGAAGTCGAAGAAGCGAAAGTAGCTATACATGGTCGTTATTATTTCCTTGTTCGATGTTCATATCGTGGGCAATACGATCGGGAATGGTGTACACTCCCAGTCTCTGTGGATGGTGTGCCGTTGTACAGTGAGAAACGCTAGGAAATCGACAGAAGTACATGTGGATGGAGACCGGATGCAACTATTGAAGAACACGACAAACTCTCCAGAACGCGACGGACAAGCAAGGGCGTGGCCATCATCCGCGGATGACGATCGCCTTCTCTCCCGCACCTGTGCGAGTCTTGCCTGACTTGTCTACGTGATCTAGGCCAAGCACGTCCTCGGGCGCGAATTTGTGATCGTAGATCGTGTCCTCTGCTTCGAAGATGAGCGACATCCTCTTGCTAGATAGCATGACTGCCGACGTACCGTCCTCGATGTATGTGGGCTGCTTGAAGGTCGCGACTTGGATCAGTGCAAAGCGGTACTTCGCGAAATCCTTGTCGTTGACACCTATCCGCGCCTGGAGACGCTTCTTCGTCTCCGCGAACTTCTCGCCCTGCACAACCAACCGACTATTAACGACGAGATCGGAGTATATAGAATGGGAGGTAACACACCGGCTTGACCACAAAGCGGAACGGTACGCCGTGCGTCCGCGACACCTCCTTCGAGAAGTGGAAGACGCTGATCACCTTGTCCGCGTCGTCTGCACTGAGCTCTTCCTGCGGGATTTCCTACACGGCCACGCCGTCAACACCATGACCGCTACAAACGCGCGCACACTCAGAGCGGAACACCAACCTCCGCATACAGCTCCACCGGGTCCGGAATGTTGCCGATCATCTCCGAACCCGTGAACTCCTTCTGCGTCTTCCCGTCCTTCGACACTTCGAACACCCGGATCTTGCCCGTCCCGGTGGGGGTGAGCTTGATGTGCTTGGTGAGCTCGACCGCGAGGTCGTGCACGGAGTTCGTCTTGGGCAGCAAGAAGGGGTGCGTTGACTCCTCTTTGTTGTGGATGCCGGTCCAGATGACCTTCAGGGAGCGCTTCGTCTCGAGCTCGACGATGCTGACGTCGAGCTTCTCGTACAGGATGACCGTCGTCTGTGGGCTGACGTACGCAGGGGACATGATCTCCTGTATACTCTGGTTCAGCGAGCGCTTCAGCACAGCCTTTGCGTTGCTGTTTGAATGTGTCGTCGTGAAGCGGAGCTTGATGGGGTCCCAGTTCAGCCTCTCGCCCACTTTCGCGGACATCTGGGGACGTTGTATAGATCAGGACATCAGAGAATTTAAAAAAACGGCCTACGATGTCGTAGTTGTGCTTCTTGCTCAAGGTGAGGTGGAATTCAGGGTGCTCCATATCCGTCTCCTCGAACTTGGGCTTGAAGAGAATCATGACGCGATTCTGGAGGAAGTCGTAGTACTGGACGGGGTTGGAGTAGAGGCCCTGAGCCTCGTAATCATGCAGCCTGGTTTAGCAGTGAGTATGATGGTTTCACGACATAAACATATGAGGGTACTTACTCCTTCTCGTTCATGTCGACCTGGAAGCAGATGATGTCGCCGTCCTGGATCTCGCTCTGCGTGAACGTCAGCTTGGGCTTCATCTGCTCGATCATGCCCGGCTTGATTTCCTGTAATAAGTATTAGTCACTGTATATATGCAGATATATCATAGGCCTTGCCTCATAGAGCTTCAAGGGCGTGTTCGCTGTCCACCGCATACGCTCGTTGATGATAGGGATGAGGTCCGAAACCTTGTTTGCGCGGGGGACGTAGACCTTGCCAACGCCGCTGAGCTTCTGGTTCGCGATGTCAAAGTGCTTCAGGAAGATCATGATCGACCCTGCCGGGATCTCGGGCTGGAAAGCTTCGTCAGCCGCCAAGCTCGATGCTGCTGCTAGATATTATAGAAACACATACGTGGGCAGGATCAGAGACAATGTCGAGATACAAGCGAAGGTCGTTCTGTTGCCTTACGGCCATGTTGTTCCGGATCACCTCGACGGCTGTGAAAAGTTCAGACGCGGCAGAATATCGAGTTCGCTGCACCTACTGAGTTGAGGCTCGTTCTCCGGGATGTGAGTGTCTGGCCGGACCGTCTTATTCTGTCGGTTGACGAGAACCCACAGGCGGATCTGGTTCTCGGGGGTGCTGAAGTGCTGCGCGATGCGAGCCTTGAACGTGCTGTAAGGCTCGTTCTTCAGGACACGGAAGCTTGGAAGTTCGGTCGCGGGCCAGTTCCTCTCATCAAAGGACGCCAGGTCAAACCCTTCGTGGTCCGAGAAGGTCTGATCGGTGATGACCTTGGCGGTGAGGTATAGGTGCTGCTCCTCTCGCTCCCGTTTCTTGGCCTCCATCTGCAGGCGCTCCTCCTCGAGACGACGCTCTGTAGAAGGTTGTGGGTGACAATAGACATATAGAACGAATATACACTTACTGAGATGAGCAGGCGTGTCCTCGTCCTTCCATGGTGCAAGGACTTCGTCGATTGCACTCTCACGGACGTACACCAGCATGTATGCGTTCGTGAAACGCTTCATCGCACGAACCTGAGTGCGTTGCATCGGTGGGACCGTGCCGCCGTTCATGACCTCGCCACCATAGTTCTCTTCGAGAACTTCCCGATCAGTGACGGGGGTGACGCGGTCGTCGTCGAACTTCAGCCACCTTGTCTCGCGGTCAGGCTTGATGAGAGCAAAGTAATGGCCGCCGTGGAGATCACCGGAGTGCACGAGCACACCGTGCAACTTGTACACCCATGGGTGTGTACGGTCTGCACTCTCTTCGAGGAACTCGCCCAGGTCAATCTCGTAGGGGAATTCATGCCGATCGTTTATCTGGGAAGCGAATAAGCTTCTAATCTCATATTAGTGCCTGACTGCGCACCTTGACCATGGCATCACGCTGAATGTCGTACTCGAAACGCTTCAGCTGAAGGTGTAGGACAGGGGGGAATGACTGGAAGATGATCCCCTTCTTGGCCTCTTGCAGGCCATAGCCCTCAGCCATGTACTTGTTCTCGCCATCCAGGGTCTCGACAGCTACGTAGTCCTTGAACGACTCGTACAAATTCTTCATCCCTTTGACGTTCAGCTGGATGTCTTGGATGCTCTTATCAATACCGCGAGAATTCCAGAGAAGGCAAACCCGCTTACCGTTGAAGTCCTCGATTCTTGAGGACTCAAAATCGACATTCACGCACTTGATGTAACTCTTCATCTTCCCTACGAAGAGCTGCTGGATAGCACCTTCGGCTTTCGTACCCTATCGATATGTTAGCCATTGCACTCCGCGGATATCCGCTTCGTGCTGTCTACCTTCATCTTGGATTCCAGCTTGTCCTGGAGCACACGGTTGAACTCCTGTACGTCATGCTGAAGGAAAGAGTCGAGGGACTTCCAGCCAAACGACTTTGTCAGCTCCGTGGTACCTGAAGACAGCACCATATACATATCAACTAAATGTGGGTGAGGTGCATTGCGCTACTTACCAACGGGCTGGTCCGATGTTTGCAGGTGATAGAATACGCGTTGTAACGCTAGGGATACGCTTTCCGTCGGATGATCGTCTTCCGTGGGAATTTGGTAGACAGCCTTTCGGAGAGCTAAGCGGTGCGAAACAAACAAACATCACGTCATAACACACCTTCCTGAAGTACCGCGTGCAGTACAACGACTGCAACAAAGAGTTCATGTAACATGTGGCGCCCTGGTTCTTCAGCCCCACATATCCCGTCTCCTTCTTGGAGTCGTAGCTGCGGTAATTGTCCTTCAATATTGAATCATACACACAGCCAAGATAAACTTACTTGACAAAGTTATGCCAGAGAACGCCGGTCGGATCCTCCAACACACGCACAAAGACGCTCACGTCCGCAGACTCGTCCTCGATCGTCGGACGCGTGTGGCCATCCTGCACACTGAACAGCTTGCGGAGTTCACTGAAACGCGTAAAACCCCAGTCGCACTCCTCGGCAATGAAGCGATGGTGCGCATCTACAAGGGAGCATGAGCGTACCCCCAAGGAGACAAGGGATTATCACGCACGGCTAACGGTGTAGATTGTGGGGTCGTGAATATTCGAGATTACCAATGCAAACTGGGCACACGCGTGCCAGCCCTCTGGTGCTCGTTTGGGGTCGGCATAGTCCAGATATACCGAGACGGTGTCGTTTGGTGGTGCGTTGGAGTTGCCGAAGGGAAACAGGAGGATGCGCCTGTGCGGCACAATGGACTGAGAACAAGAGCGTAGACCAACCTGTACGCGCAACCTACCATTTGTGTCCACCGCATTCGAAGTCTGGACCGGTGATCTTCTTCTCCAGTTTCTTCCAGTTGTTGAGTCTCCAAGAAAACACCTTGAAGTCCTTGACTTCATGACCCAAGTCGGGCATGTGCTTGGCTGCGAAAGCATCGTCTGGAACGAGGTGCAATCAAGAGAATGAGACAAATATCTGGAGGAGCGTATGAATCATACGCACGATCATGGACAGAGACAATTTCTTCAACTTCCATCGGCGGACCTCCATTCGCCTTCTCGTCGAGGGCATCCATCGTATCGCTCTGGAGCGCGGAAGGTTAACTGGGGAACGGAGCAAGCGTGTGTGCCACCCACCATGGCAGACTAAGACGCAGAGGCGACTTTGTGTAGTGTAGAGGGATGCGCTGCTGCACGAGAACGAGTACGGGAACAGATGGCAGGAGTAGGGACGCAGGCGATACGCAATGGGAGATGCACTCCGCGTCGCCGTGAGGGTCAGATTCTGGCCGGGTACACCGTGGGAATCTCTTCCCCTTCTTAGTCATCCCGTATAAAGGCGCTTGGGCCGTCTCGATTTTTTGTCGCACCTTCCCTCACACCCTCAAACTCGTCTCACTGGCCCACTGCACGGCGAGCGGGCTGAAAGCATGCAAGAAGCCTCCCCTCTGCAGAGTCTCCTCGTCTGTTTTCTGCCCGCTGGATCTGATGAAGCCTGTCTCGAGAGCGCGGCTGCGCGTACCACACGATCCTTAAATTGTCTCGACAGGGAGGTCTTCTTGACCTCCACCAGCCTTTCCGCTGTCTACTGTCGTGTAATGAGTCAAAATCGTGTAAGAGAAAACCGCTTGGGCAATGGTTGCTGGCTGGCTCTGTTTTTGAGCCGGTTGGTTGGGGTCTCCCCGCATTCCCTGCGGCATCGCTGGAGCTACTCATTGACCGCGCCGCTTGACAACGGCGCGGTCGTGTTGTACGCTCTGCATACATATCCGTAAAGATCGCGTATATACTACCTGTGCAGTAGACAGTTGTGCTGTGCAAATGTACTTTCTGTTGTTCCACACACGGTCGGTTCGCCCAACTGCACGCCTCGTTGTGATTAGCCCCGTCTAAGCTGTTCTTGGCGGTACAGTATCTCGCCCGAGAGTGGCGCGCTCTGGGGTCTATCGTCCACGGACGTGTACATGCCCAGAGGACATCGGAGGGGTTGCTGAGCGACAAGGACGCTGATCGCGCAGCCAGGACGCGCAGAGGAGATGAGACGGGAGGAGACTCATGAGAGACCGCCGTCCGGCGTTTTGGACAATACGCAGTGGCGGTACGTAACCGACCGCAAGTGGAATTCTGGATTGGACAAGGCGGATGCCTCTCCCGCCTCATGGCCGCACGCCTTGCCTTCCCTCCCCATTATCCTCCGACCACACCTCCCGTATTAAAACCCGCTCTGGACCCGTCTCGCGTTCTTTCTCCTCCGCCCTCTCCTATGCTCCCGCATGTCCACCCGTCACCGTACCGTGTCCGCTTCCCGTCAGGACGCCTACGGGCTCTGGAGACCCAGCGACTCTGACTCTGATCGGCCCCGCCAGACAATGGCTACCACTCAGCGCCACAACGTAGACCACCCTGCCGCCACAGAGAGTGCCAGGAAACACCGCAGCTCTCGACGAGCTGATCCCCTAGATCCTGCGCATTCTCACCACAAGTCATCTAGCAAAGACAGAACATCTGCAACCCCACAGTCATACCATACCGTCCCGCAATCACCGCAGCCCTCGACGACGTCCCGAACGCACGACGTCTACTCGGACGCGTACGGGCTTCGCGCGTACCTCAAGAAGAAGACTGACAAACGTAGCCCCCGGTCCTCGAACGAGAAGGTTCCTGCCCCCGACGACACGCAGACATCCCGCGCCGTGTACCCTTCTCGCGCTGAATACACTACTCCAGCAACATATGCTCAACCAACCGCAGCCGCATATGCCCAACCACCCACATCCACAAGTTATTACACGGCCCCACCAGACCAAACCACTCGCGATCCTGAAACGTCCTCTCGCCACCACCGCGACCGCGACCGAGATAGAGAGAAGTCGAACAGACGCGACGCAGAGAAGGTCAGCATGCGTGATTACGCATCAGAAAGAAGTGAGGACCGGGAGAGGAGACGGCGCAGGGAGAAAGAGGCTGGGAAGGAGAGGGAGCGTAGCTCCAAAGACCGAGACAGGCATAAGGAGAAAGATAGGTCCAGACACAGGGAACGCACGGCACCCGACGCGACTAGCCTCAACCAAGCGTACACCCAAGCACCAGCACCTGCTCAACGATCTTCAGACAGGCTACCCGCTGGATACTCAGTACGTATGTCTGATTTTCCGGGCATGCGAAGAGTCTGACGTCCGCTAGGATCAGAGTCGTTTGCAGCAAGCACAAGCAGTGCAAGTGGCGGCTCCTACCACCGCTACTGTCCTTCCGTGGTCTGGTCTCACCGCGACTGGACGAGCAGCGCCCCCCTCTAACCATGTGGTCGACGCCGGATATCCCTCCGCTTCTGACAGGGAGGATCCTCCGCTCCCTATTCCTCCCCCTGGACATAGACGCGAAAGGTCCTCATCGAAGGCTCGTGGAAGCCAGCGACACCAAGTCCTCGCGCAGCAAGCCGCTCAGGATTCCGGCATTTCTAGTAGCGAGCAGGAGCATTCCATCATGGAACGAGTGAGTGCGCTGACGCGCTTAATTTGGGATGCATGACTAAATTGGTCCCTTTACATAGACTAGAATGACCGATAGGCGCATCCTCAGTCGAGAGCAGGCCAGCACTTTGGGACGTGGGCAATCCTCGGGGCCGTCCGGGAGCGAGAATGAGAAGCCTTCTACCTTCCAGAAAGAGCGCGTAAGTGTGAACCACATTGACAACTGTCTTTGATGCTGATTTACCGACAATAGCGAAAGCATAAGGAATCTTCCCGCCACAAGTCAAAGACTGCTGCTATCGAAGGCGAACCTCCCGGACCTACCACAAGTCAAGAGATTGCTACGGCATGGTATCAAAGGGTAAGCCCTCTAACTTAGACGTTCACCGCAGCGGGACTAAACTGCTACACAGCTTCGAGAGACCACAGGCGCAAAACAATCTGCCGCTGTAGCTGATTCGCCGCAGCGTGCGCCGACCATGTTTCCTAACGATATCACGTCCACGCAGCCTGGTGTGCCTTATGCAGGCAAGCCCACCTCTCACGTAGGTCAAGTTATATCTCAACGTCCTACGCCTCAAATAGTCAGCATTCGAGCTGCGCAGGGCCCCTCTGAGCCACACGCGGGCACCTTGCTACCGAAGAATCATAGCGCGACATCTGTACACCGCCAGGTGGACGGACAAGCGTTGGATCGCGCACACGACACCGCCTCCCGTTCGCAACCCTCGGCGCAGTACTATCAGCAGTCAGCTGGCCGATACCAGGACACCACGCCGCAGACGGCCGCTGGGCAGGCGTACACCTCCACGCACGTAGACGGTTCTCGGGCCTACCAACATTCCTCTGTCAATCCGGGCGTCAACGGTTCATATCAGCAGTCAGGGCAAGGCTATCTCAACCCAGTATCGCACACACGACATGCGGAGTCCAACGGGGTGCCTTCTTCAGCAGCTCATGGAGGTCAGCAGGCTGCACTACCGGACGTAGTGGTGCGGCCTCCATCCGCTGCTCCCACGCAGCAGGATCCGTACTCTTCACGGACTACTGTGGGTACCTCTCTGCATCACTCTGGCGCGGTTTCTGGACAGCGTTTGCAGGCACCATCACACGAGTCGCGAGCACGACCGACTCCAGCACCCCCAAACGTCACCAATCACCCGCACTCCAGCTTTCCCGCTACTCAGCAGACGTCACATTCACACTCACATCCCTCCGCGCAGCACCCTGATTCGGATCCCTACCGCTCCGCCGCGGGGAACGCAAACGGGTCTCAGCAGTACGGTGCCTCGGACCCCACTCGCAATGCTGGTTCCACGCCTTATGCCTCCGCTCACCCGAGAGACCCGTCTTCCAGGTTCTCAGTGTACGAAGATGCCGCGAGTAACCCTGCACCTGTGGGATATGGCAGCCAGCACACCGCAGTAGCGTACAACACGCCTGGGCAAAGCGCTACCCCGAGAACCATCGCGTCGACAATACAGGCGTACCCGTCCGCGTCGCCGAAGCGGAATTTGACCTATCCGGGTGCCTCAGCACCTCCGCCAGCACCCTCTGTCCACGTCAACCCTTCGAACTACCATGATGCCCGTTCGCCGAAGCCCCCGTCAGTCGCCACGATTACGCCCGATACGGCGGGAAGTCGACCTCAAGGCCACGGCAGGGAAGCGTCCGGTCAGGGCGCACACCATCAGCCTTCCCCGCGCTATGACCAGTCAGCAGCCCAACTTGCCGCAGATGCTGGCCATGCATATGCGGCTGGGTCTAACTCTGGTCACTCACCTTCCAGACACTACCTCGCGGATCCTGGCCGTTCTCCTGCGGGTGGCCACGCTGGTTTCGCCGGTTCTGCGGCGGGAACACCGAAACATTCCCCATCTAGTCGCCTCCACTCGCATCGCAACGGCTCGAACGACACGATTACTCACGCTGCCCCTACGAAACCCTCTCCCGCTAGTACTTTCCAGCAACAGCTCCCGCATCGTAACAGTGTAATCAACTTGCAAACTCACGCCGCATCACGACCCGATAACGCCTCTGCTACTCGTCAGCCTAACGCCGCGTCTGGATACCCTGAGCCTGCTAGATACCGTTCGCCTGCCCCGCCAGGATACCCGAGTACTCAGCCTCAATCTGCCCCTAATGGAAACGCTACCAACTATTCTCAATCGTACAACCTACAGAATTCGACAGCTTACGACTATCAGTACGGCCGCAACACCGCTACCCAGCCCCGTTCCGCTCAGCCCGCCGACTACGCGCAGCGCTCTCAAGAGCCCCCTCATTCGGCTCCCCCCACTACCACCACAATGCCAATCCCCAGTCAGCGCATCCCGCCGCGCGCGGCTCCGTCGCCCGCACCGACCGTGAAGCCCCAGCGACTTGCGGCCGTCTCGTCGCCCACCGGGAAGGCTCCTGTTCCTTTGCAGTCCGCTCCTCCACAGCCCACTCGGCACCAGACGTACCCTGCCCCCGCCCCGAATCATACTACGGCTCCCTTCCCGCCGGCCCACTCGCGCACCGTGTCTGACCCGCAGTATCCGGGTAAGGCCGGAGTTCCAGCGTACGCCTCTGCCACATTGCCTTCAAGAGGGCACGCCGCATCGAGGAGCGCCTCGCTCCAGCCTCCGGATGTACTCTTGACGCCGTCATCGCTAGCTCCCTCTATGCTTCCGCAAGTCTCTCCGCAGGTCCCTCTGGAGCGCACGACCTCCAAGTCGTCGACGAAGGACCCGAAGAAGAAGGGCCTGCTGGTCCGTGGGCTGAGCCTCTTCCGTTCGCGATCGTCGCCACCCAAGCAGCGGGAAGTCGAACCCCCTCCCTCCGCCGCGATCAGAGAGAAGCGCCAGCGCAACGTCTCGCAGCCGACTCAGCCCATGGCGCACATGCAGGCTTCTCAAATGCCCATGAAGCCTACGTCTGGGGCGCCCCCTCCTCAGATGGCGGTCGCCGCTGTGTCGATCCCTGCGCCCCCTGCGGATCCTCGCCGGGACAACGGCGCGGCCCGTGTCCCCGTCGCCGCGCCGACGCCTGTGCATGCAGCGGGAAGACGCAGCCCGACCGGGAAAATGTTCACGCCTTTCCGACTTCTGTCGCGACGCCATCACACCGTGTCCACTGCTTCCGTGGATGCAGTTGACGGCACCGTGGTATGTCACCCACGCTATTGCTCCCTTGTGTACAGAGACTGATGGGCGATTTCAGATTACCGCGATGCTGACGGGCGGAGAGTCGACGCGAAGCTCGACGGCAGGCCGTCCCTCACCTCCCCTCCGCGACCCCATGACTGCAGCGCAGGAGTGGCGCAACAAGGAAGAGTACGAGCAGCAGGGGCGTGGTCAGCAGCGCCGCCGCCGACCGGGGGTGACGTTCGATGTTGGAGACCAGGTGCCGGAGGACCGGACCCCGGTGCAGAAGTCGATGAAGGCGAACATCGCCGCCATGCAGGCCGCGGCTGCTGCGACGCCGCCGACGCCTGCGAGACAAGCAACTGCGTGAGCAACATCTGGCGAGAAGTACGAACTTCAGGGACCCGCGTTGGCGGGACTGGAAGGCGGGGAGACACTCTTCGTTATGATCATGACCCTAATATGCCTGGGATAGAGTCGCCGTGTTATCTATGCATGCACCTGCTATGTAAATGTATCTCTATATCGTCGTTACAGTTGTCGCTAGTGCAGGATGTAATGTATTGGTAGTGTATAATGTTCAATCCAGTTACTGAGTCTTCCAGCCCCTTGAAACCTTATTACTAGGTTTTGTTACTGTACAGAAAGTGACTTACTGCCAAAACCTGAAATGGTGGTGGAGCCAAAACAATATGGTTCGATGGTGTAGTTGGTTATCACGTCTGTCTCACACGTGAATGCTTAGTCAGTAGTGATCACAGGAGGTCTCCGGTTCGAGCCCGGGTCGAACCAGTTTTTGGTTATTTATTTATTCTCATTTAGCTCATTAACCAGCCCGCTCAAAAGTCCTGCACGCAGGTTAGAGTTAGTCCTCTATGTATCAGCCTGTACCGCCTGCCCAATGTCGGACTCCATACAAGACTGTACACCTCCGAAAATTTCCAGAAGGTGCTGTTGACTCTGTAGTCATATATCGCGGAGTTCTACAATATTTTATGAGGTTGTTGAAGCATAATAAAGGGGCCGGCGGGACCTCGGCGCTACCAAATCAAATCTCGCTGATATTCTCCCCTGTGCTGGTGAGAGGACAGCTAAGTTCAAAAAGCACCTGAAGCCCTCTTGACGTTCGGTCTTTCAACGGGGATTCTCGTGAAAGTTTGACATGGCTTGCAAGGCCCAGTATTAGTCTTGTCCATCGAACGAGTTTTCAAAAGATATGGTGCCCATAGCGTGGTTCAGAGAGCTACACTAGTACTCACTGCGTAAAGTGCAAAATTGCACGCACCAATTACCTCGAGGTAATACAGGATTGCCCCAAATAACCCCGGGTCTACCTGGAGTAGCACACGCATAACAAGGAGGTGATGCAGAATAGCCCGAGCGCTGTAATCTTTGCATTACCTCCTCATTAGCCAGTGTGTAATATCAGATAACCAGGCGATAATCCCACATTACGCGCATCCCGGATTACGCGCGCGTCAGACGTCGTGTTTCCCTTGTACACGGACATTTCCTTTGACATTACATTATCGTTCTCCTTGGGTAATGGAATGCGATGATCGCAAAGCTCTGGCTGAGGGTCTCCTGATTCACCGCATAAATACCAGGCGTACATGAGCACCCTCCTTCTCGTACTCTCATCTCCAAGTCTTCCGAGCCGCCTGTGTCCTCCCCCCTATGGGCCCTACCTGAGAATTTGGCGCATTGAGTTCCTTCTCAATGATGACTGTGAGTTAGACCATCTCTCTCTCTCTCTCTCTCTCTCTCTCTCTCTCTCTCTCTCTCTCTCTCTCTCTCTCTCTCCGGGTTCTGGATCTCATACCTCTGCGGACAGGTGGGTCGGTCTTCACATATGTGTACGGTCCCACTGGCAGCCGTGCCTGCGCCCGTGCCGTAGTGCATCATCGCTGCTCATACATACATATGCTTGGGTGAGTACTGTGTGCTCTAGTGTGAATGAGTAAGTGATTCAAGCTGTAGTACAGATCCGCTGACCAACTTAGTACATGTTACCTGAACTCCTTACTGATGCACGCCCCCCCGGCTCTCCCAGTATACCTACTACGTCTCCATTCCGGCGTGCAATTGTCTGTCCAAGTACATAATATATATCGACCACATATGTAGTGCCGCTTCAATATATCTCTGGCCAGCAGTATATTCTAGTATATCCATATGAAGGAGCGCCTGCCACCACCGCATGTCGACGGTTTACACCCAATGTACACATGCATGAAATGGCGGATTTCCGAGGGACTATCACGGATAATCGCAACGTTACCTGTCTGTAATCTGACGAAGACTCGAACATTGCTGCAGTGGTTATTATCAAGTGACACCGGGGCAATGGGGTAGGCAATTCGACGTGATTACCACCGTGATTACTACTGCGAATACCCAACGGAATTTCACGTTGCCTCGGGGGCTTACGCGGGATTTCGATCCGTGGCTATGGAGCGTGCAATCCAACATAACCGGGGTAATTTCACGCAATGGAAACTTGGCCGTTTACGCAGTGACTGGCGCTCAAAAGTCTTGCACGGGAGCATCAATCATGAATGCATGAATGATGAAAGGCCCGAGAGCGTGTGTAGAGTCACTGTTCCACGCCGTTGTAGAATGCGACCGCTGGTGAACGTTAACGTTTGAACGTCGAACCAAAATTAGGACAGTTCCCGCGGCCTCCTACTATATGACGCGATATCTCCGTAGCCGGAGACGTTCGCACAGTGCGAAAGCGACCCGTGTCTAAATTGGATAACCCACAGAGATCACCAGCACAAGCCCCTTGACCGGACGGCCGGACGACCGTAGCAATGAACTTGAGAAACATTGGTGATCATGTCCAGCGAGAAACTTGCACGGGCTTTAGTACCACAAATAGCATCTCGGATACGAAAGCGCTGCGCGGCGGTACATGTTATGTCAAAAACAAGCCTGCTCAAGACCGCTTAGAGAATGTGACGAGCTTAAAGCCGTAGAGGACAGGGCAAGCCGCAACGCTGGATGATGGTGTAAATATATGTCTGATAGTATGAAACGGAATGCTGCGCTGTACTAGGCGCCCAGCGGGCAGAGGTACTGCGGCGCCGTGTCCGGAGATCGCGCCCCAGCTTCTCTCTTCTGTCCGTTCCCTCCTCTCTCCCATCCGCTCTCTCCTTGCCCCAGCACCTTACTGAGCGTAGCCTTTGGGGCTCGACACCGTCTCACAAGATGATGACGCCTATGCGTTACGTGGTATTGGTGCTGGGCATCATTGTAAACGAGTCCATACAGCTTTCCTACAACCTCTCTGACTCTGGCCACGTAGATCAGCTTGCATTTCCTCCTAAGCTTTTCGCACGAGGAGTACGGTCGCGCAACCTCCCTGTCTAGTATATCCGAACACCTCGTCGGCACGAAGCCTCACCCTCCATACCAGGACGGCGTTCCGGAGGAATACTACAACGACCCTACGGTGGCTTCGCCCAAGGGCAGGCGGGCGAACGCTACCTTCGTTTTCTTGGCTCGCAATGGCGATCTCAACGGAGTAGTTATGAGTATGAAGCAAGTCGGTGAGTGCACTCTGGCTTCTTGGCCTGGTCGCGTCTCATGTATACCCCTGCCCAGAGGACCGGTTCAACAAGGAGTTCCAATATCCTTACGTGTTCTTGAACGAGGAGCCCTTCTCAGATGAATTCAAGGAGTGCGTTACCGTTGCTTTTTTCCCATCGACCCCGGCCTAATAAATGACGTATGTAGCCGCGTCCAAACGCTCACCGACTCAAAGATAGAGTTCGGCCTTATTCCTAAGGAAGATTGGATCCAGCCAACCTGGATAGACGAGGAACGCGCGACTGCTGCACGGAAGGATATGGTCCAAAACAACGTCATCTACGGTGGCAGCGTCCCATACCGCAACATGTGTCGCTTCAACTCCGGTGTAAGCGAAAGCTCTTGCCTGACTTGGTAGGTGCAAAGTGCTAACATATGCGCAGTTCTTCTACAGGCATGAGCTGCTTGCGAAGTACAAGTACTACTGGCGTGTAGAGTAAGTTGAAATTCCGTCGTTGCACGATATATTGCTGACATGGACGCAGGCCTGACGTTAACTTCTTTTGCGACTTGCACTACGATGTATGCGTGTCTCTGATTGGTCCTTCGAAAACATTAGAGCTGACGCTCTCTGTTCCATAGCCTCTTCTTCTGATGCAAGACCAGAAGAAGGTTTACGGTTAGTAACACGACAACGAAAGAAGACACCCCGTTGACAATCATTCATTGCCGTAGGTTTCACCGTCTCGCTGTACGAGTACCCCGCCACAATCCCTACACTCTGGGATGCAGTGAAAGGTCAGGCTTCTCGACCTAGACCACGTCCGCGGCTCCTTACAAATCTCTGTAGAATTCGTCGACACCAACCCCGATCTCGTTGCGCATGACAACGCGATGAGCTTCGTGTCTGATGACGGCGGCAAAAGCTACAACAACTGTCATTGTATGTTTTCGCAGCAGCGCGAGGTGGCCATGTCTCTGACAGATTCGCCTCGATAGTCTGGAGCAACTTTGAAATTGGCGACCTCGACTTCTGGCGTGGTGAGGCCTACACGAAGTTCTTTGACTTCCTCGACAAGAAGGGCGGTTTCTACTACGAGGTACAGGAACATCGCTCTAACACATAGCCCGATCAAATTTGACTGTTCCATATAGCGTTGGGGAGATGCGCCAGTACATAGCATCGGTGCCGCATTGTTTGCGAAGAAGGACCAGATCCACTTCTTCAACGACATCGGTACGTATTTCCGCCCCATTGGCTGTCACCCTACCGTCACTCACTGGTCGCCCACCCACAGGATACCGGCACAACCCCTTCCAGCACTGCCCTCAGGGCGAAGCACACAAGAAGGGCAAGTGCTGGTGCAATCCCCAGGATAACTTCGGTGAGCATCGCCGTCGATGCGTTTGTTCCATCCGGCGCTGACATTACGCTATTACTACAGATTATGAGTGGTACAGTTGCCTCAAGCGCTACGACGCGCTGTTTGCATGAGCTATCCGTCTCCGCCCTCCTGTATCCCTTCCCCATGCATTATTTATACCGTATTCCCCGCCACCGTTACTGCAGTGTGCGCAATAAGGTATAGTCATTCCTGGTGCCACGCTGGCCAGGTTGCCTCAAAGTCCTGCTTGTACGTGCTGAGATAACATAATGGTACTTGTGGGCACATCATAAAATGGACTGCGAATAATACTGGAACTGTTTTGGGACATGATGATGTTAACGATATGTCAACGAGGAACACTGTAGACAGAAACTTACCGAGTCATACAGCCTCGTCCAGTTGGACCCGAGAGATGCGTCAATGAGCCTCTGGACATGCTCCTCAACCGCGGCCTGGGTGAGCCCTTGCTGGAACCGATCCCGCAGGAGCGACGCCGTCTGCTCGCCAAACGCCGTAAAGCACGGCAACCCCGAGTCTTTCTGCATAAGCTCCACGAGCGCTGTATACCCGCACACATCAGACATCCTAGGTCCAGACTGAACGACGTGTATAAAGTACTCACTGACGATGCGGTCGCAATGTTTGCGCGCGGCGTCGAAGCCCTCGCGGAAGAGCTTGCGGAACTCGCGGTACGCGGGGCTGTCGAGCCCGCCGAGGACCTCGATGTACTCCAGCGGGAGCTTGAACGGCGCGGCCTCGAAGCCAATGTTGCCCGGCGAGTTCGCGAGCATGAACCCGAAGTCGATGTGAATGAGGTGCCCGTCGCGGTCGAGCAGGATGTTCCCGTTGTGCCGGTCCTTGATCTGCAGCAGGTATGTCACGAGCGAGTAGCCCGCGAGCGACTTCGCAAAATTGCGCTGGGCGCGCGCGAACTTCGCGGAGGACGGGTCGCCGTAGGTCTGGGTACGTGGGGAGTGAGCGGGTGTGCGTCGGGTCATGGGGAGCGGTCTCACCGTTTTGAAGTGATCGAGCAGAGTGACGTGCCCGAAACGTCCCTCTGCTAGCCTTCGCGCGTACTCAGCTTTCTTGATGGAGTGTATTGAGACAGCATCGGTAATCGTCTCCACGAGGCCAGACGAGTTGCCTGTGATGAGTATACGGAAACTAGTGGTTGTGATATGATTCAGTGGGGCTCTCAAAATACACAGGAAGAGGAACTCACTATCGCACCCAACATGAGCAGTTCTCATCCTTCCAGATGTGTTCAAACTCCTGAATGAGCTGTACTGCTAGTTGTTCTTGCCGCAAGTCTCCGCCAGTCTTCACAATGACAGACACGCAATCCCAAGTCGCTACATAGGGCGCGTCAGATGGCCTCCTTGCATTCAAACAAATCCCAAGAAAGCTTACCAAGATGTCCATATGGCGATGCTTGCCGTACTCGCGCCTAGAATAAAAGCACACTCAGAATGTACCCCCTAATGATTATTTTGACCACCCTTGCACTAACCTTCTTCGCCGCCCACGACTCGCTGAACACCACGGCTGACGGGTCCGCCTTGCTCAACTCGCGCCGAATGATGCCCTCATCCTCCGCCGTCTTCATGTCCCCGTTCATAGTGCTCATCTGGAGCGAGCTCTCGTTAATGCCGTTCTCCCGCATGCGCGCCATCCGCTCCTCCTCCAGCGCCAGCATCTCCTCCATAATCCGGTCTCGTATCGCCGCCGCTTCCGACAGCTGCAGCTTCATCCGCATCGGCACAGGCGCCCCAAGCGCGCCAGCCTCTCCTGACGGCCCAGACATGGGTGTCTGCGGAGTGCCGTTGGCCGGGGTTCCTGTGAGCCAGCTCGTCCCGGGGAGCCACCGCAACGGTGCAACAAGCACCGAGGGCTCTGGCGGCGGCGGCGGCGGCATCCCAGGGCCGGTCACAGCGGTAACGGGCTCGCGGACGAGACTGGCGTTCAGCTGGGCGAGCATGACTGCAGCGGTGCGCATCCGCTCTGAGTACTCGTCCAAGGATAAGACGCGCGCTGTCGAGATCGGTCCCTGGCTTTGCTGACGCGAGAGTGTAGTCGGGGTGTTCGGGCCGGGCTGTGAGGGCGGGGGTATGTTAAGGCTGAGGGAAGGGGTATGCGGTGCGCCGAACGGGTCATGTTTGTCGAGGAACGGGGTGTCGGGATTGGAGGAGGTCCGAGACCATGTCGCCATGTCGAGCTCCTTGTTCTTCGGGGGAGGGGGCAGTACGATCGAGTCTGAGAGATCCATTTCGTTGGCGCGTAATGAGCTTTCCGTGCCGTAGAGCTGTTCTACAAGATCAATCTCCTCTTCTTCAACGGGTGAGGGTGAGATGACTGAGGGGGAAACAGCTAGAACCTCAGAGGAAGGTTCTTCAGTGCTGTCTCCGTCAGTCCCGAGAGCAACTTCCGAGCCATTGACGTGGTCAGGGATGATCAGCGTGGGTTTGGGATGTGATTCGGTCCTCGTAAACGAGACGAGGTCTCTGGACGTGCCCTTCGACTCGTTCTCCTTGGTCACGATTTTCTTGAGAATCTCCTTGTTACTTCGCTTAGCTGGATCGAAGTCCAGGTCGTTATGTAGAATCTCAACGAGTAGCAAGTACGGAGCTCGTTCAGCAGAGTTGAGTACGACACTTTCACCGGGAGGTATTCGGACAATGCGGTGGTGGGCCTGAGGGATATCATGTGGTGGCTGGGGAGTATCCGACGATGTGCACCACATCGGCATGCAAACCTGACAAATATAGCGTTAACACCCATATCGAATCTAGCGGTTCACGGTGGACGAAACCGACCTCGGCTGGTAGCATATGGTTGAGACCAGTAAGCTCTGCTCGTAGAGCACTGATACGAGCGGGCTTGGGAACAACCAGAAGTTTGTTGCAGATATTCTCCAACGTCAGGATAAATTGGACCTGGGCACATACTCACTACATTGTTCTGTAGCATGTCTGCACATCCGACGTACCTCAGAGCTACAGTAGTGGGAACGAAGCATCTGCATCTGAGACCCGGGATCGTATTTCTGTAGCAACAGTTCCGCTGTAGGCAGGCTGCTCGGTCGGTAAGGGTGTCGGGAAGGGAACGACGGCGTGGACTGGAATGGAGAAGCAGCAGACGATGATGGTACAGGAGGCGCGTCCTCTTGACCAAACGGGTCTTCTGACAATCGTGACCGCTTAACGTCGCGTAAATGAAGAGGTAGTGCCGGACTTGTCTGAGCAGCTATGGTTTGTCTTCGCGACATGCGTGAGGGCACAGCAGATAATTTCGTCGCGTCGCGTCGTCTTGAGCTCTCCCCGGACGGCCCCTCACCGCTGGAATCAGGAGAGTCGAGGGAGTCATCGTCTTCCCCTAAACTGTCCGCGGTCGACTGGATTGAGACTGTCCGCACCATACTGTCTCCGTCGGCACGCTCTATACTTTTGATGTCCTGGCCCTGGTCGTCGATACGTCCTTGCTCAAGCGCGACCGGGCCCATGATCCCAGTGAGTTGAGGCATACCGGGGACGCCCGCTAGAACCATGCCAATACCAACTAGGGCAGGATCTAAATGTGGCCTGACCTTTCTCCGGAAATGCCGAATTTGTGACGGAAGGCTGAGCGAGGAGTAGGGCGTGGAATGGCCAGGGATGTCTCCAAAGATGATTTCATGGCACTCATGAAGGACTCGCTGGCATATGAGGAAGGAGACGGGATTCGAGCGTGGTTGTGAGAGGTCCTTCAGGTACGCTTGCATGTACCACAATGTCTGATACGCTCAGTGGGATTACGGGCGCATTAGTTAGCATGTACGCACTAGCATGGCAATGTGGGTGGACTTGTGGGAGATCTCGATCACAAAGCTTTCTAGTGCCTTAGACCGGGAAGGTCTGGTCACAAGCAAATGACTAGAGTGGCAGTATGTCAGGTTAGAAGTGCTCAGGATGTCAAACAGCGGCTTACCATATGAAGCCCCATACTTCGCGGAGATCCTGAGTGTCGAGTTCTCTGAGGCGTCTGGTGAGGTAGTAGGTGATCCCGATGTTGTCCACATAGATCCTGAGATATTGGAGCGCAACATGCACAGAAAAGAACGACGGCGACAGGAAGAGACGGAGGAGGAGGGCGTGCGACATGAGGGGGGAAGGGAGGCCGAGGGAGGAGGCGTGCAGAGGCTCGGAGTGACGCGACGGTACACTTAGATCCGTCGCCCGATCCCAGATTCCCCAGACCGCCGTCCTCCTCCCGGCGTCTCTTCCGCTCTCCCTCTCCCGACCGACACACCGGGCGCACTTCTCCGCCTCAACCACCTGTGGTGTTCTGTATGAATCTGGAGGTCTTGCTGCGCTAGCTTATTCTAACTAACTTGTGAAACGTCCGCTGCTGGTGCTGGGGAACTGGTTCTACTGACCTTCACTCATCGCGGCCGCGCACTGCATGGACCCTTTCACATATGCGTCTCTTGCGCAAATCCGTGTTCTTCTCTTGCCTGTGGGCAGCATCCGCCGCTCGTCATATGACAAGTGGGCCCAGGATATCAGAAGCATTGATAATGTCCAGCTCGCGGACATAACAACAGACGTCAAGGACGAAAGGTGTACGTCCTCAGGACGCTCTGTTGATCACACCCTGAATTAACATCCCTTCAGCCCGGTTCATGCCTAATCACCAACTGGCTAGTGGCTACTTACACTTGGCGTATCCAACACACCCTCCGCCGGAATCTCACACACCTCTTTCCCTCTTCCGGACCTCCGACTTCCCCCTGGTGGTCATAGGCATTGCATCATGTGGCGAGAACGATTCACTGGCGACCATTCTCACCCAGTTTCAAACCTCATTACATGAGATATTCCCTCACGAATCAATGTTCCCCCTTGCCAGCAATTGCTTCGTATTCGAGGAGAGCGACAGCAGCACTAATATCAACCTCGGAGACAGCTTCCCTGGATTGGTCGTAATACCCAACGCTATGGGTCACAAGAAGACATATGTTGGCACCTTAATTGCTGACTTATGCTCCAAAGTCCTTGTGGAACTGGCGACAGTGGTTTGTCTTTCCGATCTCCGATGTTGAATTACATCAATTTTGAAGTTATGTTACAGATGCAGACTCTGGAAAGTCCCCTCGGGAACGAGTACTTGAATGCGACGCTTTTTCCTATGCTGCCCCCCGCATCCGAGCTTCCACGATCACTCGACGACGAACCCCGTCGAGATTCCCTGCCCTTACTACCTTCTCATAGCCAACCAGATTTGGTCTCCCCGGCTTTGAGATCCAAGAGCCCTTTAGGCATGAAAAGGACTTCAACCATTGGCCCGGGACTACTGCAGACGCACCGTCATTCCAGCTTGCCCACAAGTCCTGCGCCTACAAAGAAGAGACCCACGACCATCGGTGCTGCATCCTCTCACGGACGTCTCTTCAAGGTCTTAGCAGATTTCTTTCTTTTGGCTGGCCGATTAGAGGAAGCCACGATTTGGTAAGCCGTCGCCAGCAATTGCACTCCGCAATGTTTGCTTAAACAATGACGTCCAGGTATACCGAGTCCATCGTGTTGTTCAAAAATCTTCAAGACGCACCATGGCATGCTTCAGCTTTAGAGGGTCTTGCCACCATCCCGGTCGTGGAAGCGTGGTCCTCAACACACGGTGTTGTGCGTGTCATGTGTTCGATTTGTGCTAGTGATGTTATAGAACTAATATTTCGTTAGAACGGCACGCACGGCGACAAAGACCCATGGGCAGACCTTGCGGACAAGCTCGCTCAAGCCCTCGCTCTGTATCAGAAGGCAACTCCCACCACTGAACCCGAGGCCACTCTTTCCCTTCTTGCGTATCTTTATTGCTCTTCAGTCTTGCGTCACAGTACCCTCCTCTATTCGATCTGGTCATCAAAAGGCTGGGGTCCTCTAGCTTTCACTTCCATGATCCAACCTGGTCCGTCACTCTTCCTTCCGGCGACACTATCGAACAACGCCAGCCCGACCTCGGCATCCAGCGCGCGAAATACTTACGCCGCGCTGGAACGCCTCACCTCCATCACAGGCATCACCCGCGCGCAAATATCTGCTTCTCTCTCGCAAGCACACGGGCCCTGGCTGTTGCATCTGGACGCAAGGGAGCGAGTGCGTACGCTGCAATTCATTGCAGCAATGTTCGGTTCTCTGGGTCACGTGCGTAAAGAGGCATACGTACTACGCGAAGTACTTGGGTGCATCCTGGACCTCATCGTGTGCGGACGAGATGAGCGGGGTACGGGGAGCGCGCGTGTACTCAGTGCCGGTCTCACCTCGCGGACTGCCTCCCTGGGCGGCGCTGCGCAAGGTACCGTAGGCATCAGGGAGAATGAGCGGACCGAAGGCAACGAAAGCATCTTGCGTCTGGTGAAGCATGTATGCCGGGTGCACGGCATCGACCTCGAGGCGGTGAAGCTGCTGGATATCACCTCTCCAAAACGTGATAGCCAACAATCAGAGTCGTCTGAGGATGCGGACCTCGCCGAAGAACTCATGGCTTCGACGCGGGAACCTTTCGGGTGGCCCGAGCTGCAGATCGGTATCATTCGTGAAGCGATCGCTGTTGCAGAAGCACTTCCAGGTATGCGATCACCTCCATGCGGCTTGTGACGGATGCTCAGCTTGTACAGACTATCCCGCGGTGGCCCAATTCTCATTGTCCTCGCTCAAGTTGCTGCATCCTGTGATGAGTCCTGGCGACCAGCATCATCTGTACAGCACTGCGTCTAGGGCACTCCTGACGGCCAAGCGGAGAGGGGAACGGCGAGCCGTAGACTATTGGTCCGGGCAGCCGGTGATCAGTATGGAGGTTCTTCCGTAAGAACAACACCTATAGTACTGTGTGCCCTTATTGATTGATACTTTTTCCAGGCTACCTCTCGTGCGCCTCCCCATCGAAAAGCCACTCTCAATATTGTCCCATTCAGCAACCGCAGCAACTGCAGTACTTACAGGCGTCAAAGATCCGTTCCTGTACAACCCACGGAAGCTAATGTCAGGACAGGTCGCGCGGTTTCGATCATCTACTACCAGGGAATATAACTGACACTTGCATCCCAGGCTAAGACCGTCCTCGTGCAGAACGAACCATTTGAGCTGGTCGTCACGCTCCAGAACCCATATGTATTCGACCTAGATTTGCAAAGCCTTCAACTAAGGTACGTATTGCTCTTATTCAGTTTGTTGAATAGGTAGATTGCTCACACACATGCACAGCACATCTGGCGTGCCATTCATATCGAAGGCTTCCCCTGTGGTTGTTCCCGCAAACTCATTCCACCCGGTCACCATATCAGGCAGAGCGTTGGAACCCGGGACGCTCGTAGTCCGCGGGTGCATCGTACAAGCCCCCGGTGGTGTCTCTCGGGAGTTCGTTCTACCGCTCTCTACGGATGAAGAGGAGGAGCGGCGGTCGGGGCGGCGCAGTGCGATCGAGTGCGAAGCCGGGCGGTCGAAGCACGCAGGACTGGACTCTAGACCATGGGAGAAGTTGAGCAAGAGGGCGAGCACACAGCCAGCGACGACATCCTCCACGACGGCGAAGAAGGTAATTCGATTCCTGGAATGCAAGGTGGTCCCCGAACAGCCACTACTGCGAATCCGGAGAACGTCGCTTACACATGGAGCAGTCATGCTGTACAATGGCGAGATGTAAGTCTTCCCATGGGAGCAGTCGAAGCCGTGTGACTAACATTTGGTAGGTCGACAATCCGCATAACGCTTGAGAACGTGTCTTCGATGGCGGTCGACCTGCTCCGACTCACATTTGACGACTCTACTATTGCCCCCGCGCAGCAAGCCCTCGCCGATGGAGATCTCTCGGTCTTCGACACCTACGAAACTGAGTACGACCTCGTCCACCGACCGGTCTTCACCTGGGACAGCGAGCGAGAACCCCACAAGATCGAGCCGGGGCACAAGCGCGTGATCACCGTTAACTGTTTCGGGAAGGTCGGATGGTAAGTACCTCGTGTGTCTGTCATTATTCTGTTGGTGCTGATATATCCATAGCACAAGTGGCGCTATCCATGTATCATACGCGCTCGTGCATCGATCTCCAGAGAGCCCGTCAGACTCGTCAGAGGTTTTCTACACCCGCCAGCTGTCTTACCCGGTCCTGGTCACCGTCTACCACATGCTGGAATGCCAAGCGATGGACATCTTGTCGTATACCGGCGCTACCACGACGAAATCCCCAGACGACACTGACGACGGGTCGCCGGATGACCACACACGCACGTCTCTTCTGCATGTGGGCGAGATCGCAGACTGGTGCATATTCTCCATAGAGGTGCGGAACACCTACGGACGGCCTTTCGAGGTGACATTCGAGCGCAACCAAGAAGGTCAGTGCCTAAGGCGGTCTCCGCCATAATCTGCATACGTGACAGCTCTAATACACATATGGTCTTCAGGGGAGGATTCCGCGTCTGTTACTTCGCTGGTAGCTCCTGGGTCGACTTCACGGTATGTCGTGCAGGATAGCTTAACTGGACATCGACTGATCCAACTGTTATGTGGGTGTAGGGTTGTGTTACCAGTGAAGAAGATATCCTTATCCGAGGAGCACGTATCGCGTCCAATACCAATGTTGTCAGATCGGCAATACGTCGTCACGTCATCCAACCTCACTGCAGCAGAGGAGCGAGCTCAGCGCGAACTTTTCTGGTACAGGGAGGAGCTCTTCAAGGTGGTTCACGGACGCTGGCGCGAGGTAGGCCCTATGCGTTCGTTCGCCTACGTATATATCCTAATCCACATGGACAGAACGGTGGTACGCGGGCGGGTGACCTTTCGCTGCGGCAACAGCGGATGACTCTGCCCATGCTGGAGTCGTTGCGGGTGGAGACCGCCCGAGTACGGATGGCCCTGGTTCGATACGATGACGAGGGAAACGTGCAAAATGTTCCACTCAATCCTGCCGGAACGAAATATCTCCCGCAACCGAACGAGTTCGTCTACTTGCAGACAACCATCACCAATCTCTCCCGTAAGTCTTCTAGCATGCCGCTGTAGACCTTGATCTGAGGAGTTTTATGCGCCGTAGCTTCGGAGCTCGTCCTAACACTGAACCTCACCATGGAGCCGTCCGACCACGTTGTATACCAGGGCGAGCTTCGGGACATACCTATCGGCCGGCTCGGGAAGGGCGAGTCGTACGAAGTCGAAACCCCAGTGGCGTTCGTCGCCTGCGGACGCTTCGACTTCGCCGCAGAGGTCCGCTCTCTCGGCGACGCTCGGGAGTCCACTCTTGTGGGCTATGGCAAGATGCTCATAGCGGTGAACGACTCATAGCACTAGACGGGCCGAATCCTTGGGCGGTCCCTCTCACGATGTGCGTTTGGGCTACATCCCGTAGGGTATCAGACACATAGATATCGCCGCGGACTGATAATAGTACGATAGTGTACAACGGCCTCTGCGAGGTGTAGCGTAGTAATTGTCCAGTCGTCCCTCGGTCGGATGTATATACCACTAGTCGAATTCCGAGCTTGCCTCCTTGAACGTCGCGCTGTACGCCATGATCGTCCCATATACAAGACTGCGCGCTGCTGGTTAGGAGAAGAAGGGAGTGGGTAGCGGGTGAAGGGACGTACGCTCCGCCTGCGATAGACATTGCGCATGCACCTGGCGCAATGACCTCCGAATGCGCAAGTACGAGGGGAAGCGCGAACCCCGTTACGACAATGAACGACGTGATGAACCTGCCAAGGTCCACTGGTCCTGAGCCGTCGTACTCCGTTGAGAAGTCGTCGCCTCCGCAGCGAGAGAAGAGCGCGTTCGGGAGAGGTGCCACAACGAAGGTCAAAGCTTCACAACCGCATTTCAGGTCGGCACTCGAGTCGGGATAATAACTTTACTCACCAACAAGCAACGGCAGCCAGTTACCCCATAATGCACACGAGAGAATGACGAGCAGGAACCCGACGGCCAGCACGAAGGAGAGCAGGATGACCGCTGGGATACGCGTTTGAGTACACGCCTGGAGGCAGTCCCAAATAGAGTTATACCGACTTTTGATGCCTGCGTGAGCCATGGTGGGGGCGTTCCGATGGGGCGAGAATATACACGTAGGACGTTGTGGACGATGAGCACTGTGCGTTTGAACGCCCGCCTCGCCGACTCTGGGCGCAGTTGGCGGCACAGCGATGCTGACGTAAGCGCCCACTGACTATCCTCGGAGTCGGAGAACGGAAGCTTCTTTAAACATAGTACTCTGGTTCTACAAGTGTACATATGCATAAATCAAAAATAGCTGGATGTTATCCATCTCCGTGGTATACAGTACTATGCGATAAACGAACACGAATAGCAGATGGGCACACAGCGACGACGAGCAGAACTACACAGTAACGGGAAATCAGTGGGAGAAAGACGAAGTATCATTATGGGCGCGTTCGTGGCCGGCCTTAACGTGGAACGGTGCGGCGGGTACGCTGAGGTCTCCGTAGGACGTTGGTCGAGCGCTCGGTGAGGGTACCCGCAGCGCTTGTCGCGGCTTTCGACGGCGGCTTTACTACGGGTACCGAGCGTATCTCTGGGACCGCTTCGGAGGAGGATGCCGAAGACGCGAGTGACTTGACGAGGCTCGGGGGTGAGTTGAAGGGGGTTGGCTCGTTCTCTCGGTCACTGGGAACGACCTCGACGGGCGACTCCACTGCCATGAGCTCGGGCGACCCAGTTGGAGAGTTGGCATCTTCCTCAGGCAGAGGGAGGTGCTCGGCCAGGAACGTCTCGCTTCCTACCGAAGACATTCCACGCTGCCGCCACTTCTTCACGAGGACATCCCTTGGTTCTGTGTGCGGTAGGTCCTCCACAACCCTTCGGCTGCGCTTGCGCGGCGTGAGGCCGCTGGGTATGTCCTCCCTGGTCGCTTCGTTCATGAGATCCTGAGTGGCCTGACGGATAGCGCCCAGAGAGCTAGTGGCCGCTTCGCCCAAGTCACCGACGGCCATAGACATGCCTGACGTTTCGCTAAGGACGTGAGTTGAAGTCGACTCGATCGCCCGTGACACTGAGGAGATCCCGCGTTGCATGTAGCGATAGCCCGACTGTGCCTCGACCACCAAGTTGTCGGTAGCTTCGGTACGCGCTTTCTTTGCTCGGCGCTCCCCGTCGAACGCTGATGCAAGCGACATGAGTACACATCTTACAGAGTGTGAAGTCAGAAATCGTACCTTGATTCAGGACGGTGCTCGAGGCGTCTATGGTGTTTTGTAGCTCCTGGTCGAAGCTAGCAGTTGATGACGAAACGGCTTCCTGCACGTCCACCATGCTGTCGAGTACTGAGCTCCTCGCCGAGTTCAAAGCCTGATAGCTGTGTAAGCTCCCAGCAACAGAGGGCCGTCATGCTCGGGCTTACCTTGATACCGCCGTCACGTAACCTCTTACCCTCGACACCACGCTTAGCCAACTGTTCGCTCCATGTGCCGCCCCGAACGACAGCTGCCTCGAGCTGCTGACCTTGCTTCTGGCCAAGGTCGTGCATGTCGTGTTCCGCCGCAGTGTTACTCTCCGTCATCTCCGAGAACGTTTGCCGAAGGCTACGATCTCGTTCGTTCGTGTAGTCTCCAAGAAGGCCGGCTATACGCTCGAGCAGCGCGTCTGCGGAACGCTTGGCTTCTACGCGCTCGGTCTCGAGTAGACGGGTCAAGAGGTCGTTCTGCTGCCTGAGTCGGATGATCTCGGTGTTGGTGGTGTTGTCGGCGAGCGCCTTGGCTGCTTGGAGGGTCTTGCGCTCAGTCGCGACAAAATCTAGAGCTTCTTGTTTGATCGTCTCGGCTAGACCACCAAGGTCCTGGAACGCCTTCTCCACCTGCGCCAAAAGTTTAATCATCGGGCGACGGCCGGCGAATTGATGGTACGTACCACGGTGCAACTAGCAAGACTAGAAGCCTGTGCTTCTTCACAGATCGTTTCGCAGTGCTTGCGAAGCCCCTCGGCGTAGGCCGCGAATTCGTTCTTCATATTGTCGTGCGCTTCGTTGATGGTCGTGAAGATCGTGTCGACGGCCTCCTTAGACGTATCCTCTTTGGCGTGGATGAGCTCCAGCGCCTCCTGCACCTTCTCTAGCTGATCCTTCAGGCGGTTCGAGATGGTTGAGAGCGCTTCCAACTCCTTCGTCTGGAATTGCTCCGTCTCCGCCTTGACCTTGCTCAGGTGCTGCGCCGCGAGTTTCATGAACCCGTCCATCCTCGTTGTCATGTTCTGCGACTCGGAGGAGAGAATCTTGCTCTGCGTATTGACGGCTTTCACATTCGAGCCGAATGCGGTTGTCTTGCGGTCTATGGAGCTTCGTCAATCGAGGATCACTTTCGTGGTGCATATACATACCAAGCTTGTTGAAGAGCCCGTTCACTTCGCCTTCATATTCCCTCGAGACTTGCTTCCACTCCTGGACAACGCCATGGAGGGCGTCTTCGCTCTTCTGATGGGCTTGTCGTACCACCACCTCTTCCTCCAGCGCACCCTCAACAGCGACTAGCTGTCGCTTCGTGTCAATGAGGTCCGCTGTCGTGTCTTCCAGAATGGTCTTTGTCTGGTTAAGCTCCTCGTCAGTCCGAGCGAGCAACGCCATAGCCTCTTCAAACTCCTCGCGCACGGCCTTGATCTGGCTCTGCAGGATTTCGACCTGCTTCATCGCTTCGATGAGCTCCGTCTCGCGCAGCTCTTGCTCCGCGGTCATCTTAGCCCACGACTCCTCCGAGACAATGATACCGCTCTTCTCGCGAACCGCACGCAAGTCAGCGTGAAGGCGCGTGATTTCTGCGACATAGTCCTTGATGAGGGAGTTGCGCGTCATCTGCTGGTTGACCTCTGGCCGGTTCTTGATTGACTTGGCGCGGATGGCATAGTCCAGCGTCGAAAGCGTCTCCTCGAGGTTAGAGCGCGCTGGAGAGATAGTGGCGATGATGCAGGTCTTCGTGCGCCCACCGAGCGAGTCTTGTAAGATACGCGTGAGCTTCGACTCGCTGCAACGCTGTCAGTATTGAGAGATTCTATTGGTGGCGGTAGACAACTCACCGGTAAGGGACGTGGGAGGAATTATCGACGAGAGCGTTGATCACCCGTCCCAGGGTCAACAAACTTTGGTTGATCATGCCTGCCTCCCTGGCGCGCTTGTTTTCGGCACCCGAGCGACCGATGTTCTCAGAGCCCGCGAGGTCGACAAGATTAAGTTTGCCAACCCGTAAGAGGCCATCTCCGGTCGCGGATGCGGCGGTAGAATGGACGGTGATGGAGAAGACCGAATGGGAACGACTGGAGTGATCGTTGAACTTCGTCGCCGCGATTTGCCTCCGTTGGCTGCCCTTGGTGAGCAACGCGAGAGCTTCGGCGGAATTCCTCACTGGAGTCTCCTCCAGGCCTTGAATGATGATTCCTTTCTTCCCGGTCTCGTCGAAAAGTTTGAGGCTGGCTTGGGGAGCTGCATCTTTGTGACCCCCCATACCCATGGGTTGCCCAGATCCTGTGGGAGCGGGGAGGTCTGGGGCAAGGAGGTCGCGTAGCTCTTCGTTGTACAGTTCAAGATAGGATATCTTGACACTGTAGTCTGTCGCAGTGGCTTCGAGATGCTGGAACATCTTGAACAGAGCGCGGGGAATCATTCCCGCTTGCGAACAGGGATTGCCCATCGGCGTAGTAGCGAGTTCACCCTGCATAGTATGGCTGTTCCGCTATCGTGAGAATTGGCATACAGGGAACTGTATGAGCACGCTCACGTCTTTCCCGTTCCTGTTTGGCCATAAGCAAACAGCGTGCAGTTGTAACCCATTAAGACCTCCTCCAGCATTGGATGGACGACGTTGTTGTACACGGCGGTCTGGTCGGCCTCCGGACCAAAAACCATGTCAAACGGGTATGTTCGCGTCGTGGGGAGTGCGACGACGCCGAAATTCGATGTCGGGGCTGAGGTTTCGATCATGACATCCTCGCCTTTGGGACCGTTGATGTTGACAATTATGGGGGAGTTGTCCTGAATTTCACGCTCCGAGCGACGACGACACCGGATGACGACCTTAATATTGGTCTCGACATCGCCGGATTGCGGGTGTTTCATTTGGGACTCTCGTCCGCTCTTCGCTGCGTTGGCAGGACCGGCATCTGAAGCGCGGTCGGCGGATGTGGCGGAGCTCGCGGCAGCGCGCTGAGAGGAATCAGACTTTGCGAGAACAGAGCGAGGACGAATGCTGGTTGTTGTCGGGGGAGGCATGGCAGATGCGCCGTTCGCCCGCACGCGCGAGGGGGGACGACGAGAGGCCATGGGGGGCGGAGACAAGTTGGAGCTGGTAGCGGTGATGAACAATTGCGGACTCTTCCCGCGCGCGAACTCCGAATATCTTCAACCACGCGCGTCGCGTCCACCACGTGACCGCATCGTGGGAACTTGGGCCGGCTTAACTTGCTTCGGCGCTTGCGACTTGCGCACACGCCCTCAGAGTACTCCTGGCTGTAGCACTCGACCAGCAACCATGGGCAAACGCAAAAAGTCCTCTCGCAAGCCAACTGGACCGAGACGGAAGGATCCGCTTGGTGCGCGTACCATGTTGTCTCTTTGCGGCCATCTGTTGACTGCTAGATCCAGAAACAAACTTCACATGTCTCTTCTGCCACCATGACAGATCCGTGTCCGTTCGTATAGACAGGAAGGAGGGAGTGGCGCAACTCTTCTGCAAAATTTGTGACCAGCGGTACCAGAGCAAGGCGAATCGTGCGTATACACATCCCTCACATTGACACCCCGCTAACCGGAATGCAGACCTGACAGAGCCTATCGACATATACTCCGAGTGGATCGATGCCGCAGACGCCGCTGAAAGAGATGCCACGACGACTCGCAGACCCGTTGCATCTTCTAGTAGACCCGTCCGCCCGCCCTCGGTTGGTAGCGACGACGATTGATTCTCACCGCGTTCTCCAGCCCCGATCTACTACGAGCTCCTAGTGTATGCCCAGTGCCCACGCCGTCTTCCCGGATTGTTCTCGAAGCCTCTTGTACGACCACCACCGTGTATCATAATACATTACGGATCTCCACGCGTATCCTTGTCATTTTTGTGTGCCTATGAGTGTGTGCCATCGAGATTTGGTTCTGAGGCTGGAGAACGCGCCGCTTTGGCTCGATATGGGGCGCTTAGGACGCGTGCGCGTAGCTGGCGCGTGCTTGACAACAGCCGTAAATAGGCAGCACTTGCATGTCCCTCGACCATCCTGGCTTGTCCTTTGACCACAGGGCCTCGAGTCTTGTCTCCATCTCGCGTTACTGTCCTTCATCCAATCTCGTTCTCCCATAGAGGGCACGCTTCAACTGGACGCGTGCCGTATACCTCGGCGATCGATTCCGCACCGCATACCGCTGAACTCCGACTCTCATTTCCACCAATCTTCAGCAACGCATACTTACGATGTCAACATCCACGAATATCAAGGTCGTCTGTCGGTAAGTATTTGCAGACAGTTCTATATGGCTTTCGTGTTACCAACCCTCGGACATCTCTCAGGTTCCGTCCTACCAATGCCATTGAGCAGAGGGAGGGCGGAGAGATCGTAGTGGCCTTCGATGAGAACCTCCAGACAGTCCAACTACGATCCACGCAAGTTGGATCAGGACCGGAGAAGGATGGTTTCACCTTCGATAGGGTGTTCCCACCTGGGACCAAGCAGCACGAGGTCTTCGACTATGGAGTGAAAGAGTAAGTACTACTACCATTCCTCGATCTGCTGTGGCTGACCCTTGTACAGTATCGTCAAGGGTGAGTCATTGGATACCACATATATGCTGTTGGGCCACTAGGAATGTGGGAGAAATCCCTCAGAACTTGCCAGCGTTCTTTTCGCGCATGTACGTTTACTTAGTACTCAACTTGCTCTGTAGATGTCTTGGACGGTTACAACGGCACTATCTTCGCGTACGGTCAAACTGGAAGTGGCAAGACATTCACGATGATGGTCAGTCTGCTTCACTTAGCCACATACTGCGCGTTGACGCGCGCCACTTTAGGGCGCCGATATAGATTCTCCCGACCTCAAAGGTCTTATACCCCGAATCACAGAACAAATCTTCCAGTCGATCGTAGAATCGGATGCCCACCTGGAATATCTTGTGAAGGTTTCGTACATGGAAATATACCTCGAGAGGATTAGGGATCTGCTCGCCCGTAAGGAAGAACCGAATCTGAAGCTTGGCAGTCCCCGAAACTGATAATTGCGTACCCTCACAGCCCAGAATGATAACCTACAAGTACATGAGGAGAAATCGAAGGGCGTCTACGTCAAGAACCTATCCGACTACTACGTTAGCAGTGCCCGAGAAGTCTACGAGATCATGAGACAGGGTGGTGCTGCCCGGGTTGTTTCTTCCACTAGTACGTAGTGTCAACAACACATTGCGTGTTTGTACTGACTTCTTCGAACTCGTAGACATGAACGCTGAAAGTTCGCGTTCACACTCGATCTTCCTCATCACCATCCAGCAACGAAATACGGAGACAGGTGCCCAGAAGAACGGTAACTTGTATCTTGTCGATCTGGCTGGTTCCGAGAAAGTCGGTAAGACCGGAGCATCTGGTCAGACGCTTGAAGAGGCCAAGAAGATCAACAAGTCTCTGTCTGCACTGGGTATGGTCATCAATGCACTTACTGACGGGAAGGTACGCCCAATGTAACGGTCAGTAAAGCGCTGCGTTGTTGACTCAAGTGCATGTATTCAGGCGAAACATGTGCCCTATCGTGATTCAAAGCTCACCCGTATCTTGCAAGAGTCGCTCGGCGGTAACTCGCGGACGACTCTGATCATCAACTGTTCTCCGTCTTCATACAACGAAGCAGAAACGCTGTCTACGATGCGTTTCGGTATCCGAGCGAAGTCGATCAAGAACTCTGCCCGCGTCAACGCAGAGCTCTCCCCACTGGAGCTCAAGGGGCTTTTGGCGAAGGCGAATGCAGCAAACTCATCTTACCAGAAGTACATCGCTGCTCTCGAAGCAGAGTTGGCCATCTGGCGAGCTGGCGGCCATGTCGAGGAGTCCGAATGGGCAACCTCCGGCAAGGCCGGCGCACCCGCTTCTGCTGCCCCAAGAAGGCTGCTGCATCCCCTACGCCCTCGTCCACTCGCAGCCAGACACCCGTCAACCCCCTTCTGCAAGACCTCCGCCAGGACTTGGACAGCCGACCACAGACACCTACTGTCGTTGGTCTCGAGAAGGACGAGCGCGAGGAGTTCTTGAAGCGCGAGAACGAATTGAGCGATCAACTCGCAGAAAGGGAGTCTTCCCTCCGGGCCGCGGAGAAACTCGTCTCCGAGCTGAAGGAGGAATTGACGTTCCTGAAGGAGCAAGAGTCCTCCCTTTCCGAGGAGAACAAGTCGATGTCCGGCCAGCTCAACGAGCTGCGCCTGCAAGTGGAGCGGCTCAACTACGACAACAAGGAGAGCATCATCACCATCGACATCCTCAAGGAGCAGAACCAGGATGCGAAGGGCGAGCTCGAGGAGCTCAAGAAGACGATCGCGGATCTCAAGGTCGCCCAGAAGGACGCGTCCGCGGAGGACAAGGAGAAGCGCAAGCAGGAGAAGATGGCGCTGATGATGGCGAAATTCGATGCCGTACGTGTTGTCCGCCTCCGTCGGCGCCCACGGACTGACTAGCAGCTGTATACAGCAAGGAACCTTCTCCGAGAAGGACGACCAGCTGCGCCAGATTCTTGCGAAGCTCGACGCCATCGACTCCGATGCCGGGGTGTCCACCCTCTCACACGACGACATCGTGTCGCTCCGCCGCCGCATTGCCGACTCGCAGGCGCTCATCCGCGAGACCGTCGACCGCCTCAGGCAGGTGCAGGAGGAGAATGAGATGCACCAGCGCCGTCGGGACGAGCTCGAGTCTCGCATCTCTGCTCTCGAGACAGAGTATGAGGAGCTTCTCGGTCAGTTACTACTGCGGCCCTCCGACCGATTTGACAGTGACACTGACTCCGAATCGTTCGCTTCTACAGAGAAGACCATCCACGACGAGGAGGTCAGCAATGTGGACATCGTGGAGAGCATGTCCGAGCTGAAGGTAGGTTTGATCGGACGTCTACTCCGTGGAGATACGCGTGTGCTAATATGACATAGACCAAGCTTGAGGCGCAGTACGCGGCGAAGCGCGACGCCCACGCGGGCGAGGTGCTCGACCTCAAGCAGCAGTTGGAGATCAAGGGCAACGAGATTCGTGCTCTCAACGCCACGATTGACAGCCTCAAGAGCGTCAACGAGGAGCTGAAGGTATGAAAGCTTCCCGTATGGTCTCGGCAAAACGCTGACCCGAATTTTTCAGCGGGCATTTGCCGTGACATCTGCCGGAATCGAGGGCGGCAAGAACCTCGCGGAGAGTGCACAGGACCTCGAGCGCACCCGCAAGGCTATCAGCGTGCAGCTTGCGGAGTTCGATGGAGTTAAGAAGTCTCTCATGCGGGATCTTCAGAACCGGTGTGAGAAGGTGCGTAGTCATCGGGTGATTGCGAATGCTCGTAATGATTCTCATCGCGTGTAGGTTGTCGAGCTCGAGATCCAGCTAGACGAGATCAAGGAGCAGTACAACAATGTTATCCGCAACAGCAACAGCAAGGCGCAGCAGAAGAAGATGGCGTTCTTGGAGCGCAACTTGGAGCAGCTCACCGTCGTCCAGAAGCAGGTGCGCTAGAAATAACTAGGGTTGCGCTAGATGCCCCCGGCTTATAGTGCGGCGCGCAATTTTTCAGCTCGTAGACCAGAACTCTGCCCTCAAGAAGGAGGCGGGCATCGCGGAGCGGAAACTCCTGGCACGCAACGAGCGGATACAGAACCTCGAGGCGCTCCTGCAAGAGGCCGACAGGCGACTGACGGTGCAGAACCAGAAGTTCGAGGTGCAGCTCCAGGCGGTGAAGGAGCGGCTCGATCAGGCGCGCGGTAAGGATCATAATTGTGTACTACCGGTCTGTCGGGCTGAAAATTTGCCTCCGTTAGCGCAAAAGGCCGCCTCATCCTCTCCATTAAGCTTTGGCCGAATTGCCAAGCCGCTCCGTGGAGGCGGAGGCAATGCCGCCGCCATCACGAGCACCGGACCGTCGCCGACCGCTGGCAGCGCAAGCCCTTTGGCACGGCTGCAGAACGAGGACTCTGGGTACGTCTTTGGCCGTGCACACGTTGAATGTCCATGCCGTATACTTACGTCCGGATGCGCCTGCTTTGTGCACGTACACCAGAACTGGTACGTGCCTATCTCCGGCGGTCGGGGACCGTGCGCGCGCATCAGAGGCTAATACGTTTATTTCCAGCCAAGCGGCAATCGTGGTTCAACTTCAACTCGCGATAGGCTTTTCACTCGTCTCACCTGCTCTCGTCACGCTTAGCCGTACCGCACTGGTTGTATGTTACGCATCACATCTACTCGATTATTTCCTCGGTAATACACAACGGAACTCCAGTTGCCCGCGGGGTGTGCGCCCGGACCGACGGAGCGGGTGACGGGGGAGAAAATTGCGCTGTGCTATCGGGGCGAGCGGCGAGCGAACCGATGACGCATACGGCAGGGTGCGCAGCCGGTGTCACGGCGATGATGAGGCGTCCGCGAAGGCTCCGAGGGAGGAAGCGGGAGCGGCGGTGCAGGAAGCGGGCTCGATCAGCGGGGACTCACGCGGACCTACAAGCTGGGCTCGGACGCGTTGGGGACGCTGGGGGACGCGTTGGCGGAGTCGGCAGCTGGGCGACGGCGCGGGACGCGCAGAGGCCGCGGCGGGCAGCGCGCGGAGAGGCGGTGGGGGCGTGGGAGGGCGCAGGCGCGCGACTGGGTCCGTCAGGGTCGGGCGAGCGCCCATTGATGGAAGCATATCGGGGGCGGCGCATGGCAACTCGCCTGGCGGCATCTGTTACATAAGCGTCCGGATAAGGCAAGCGAGGTTGTTCGGCAGGGCCTCCAGTGGGCGGGCGGGCTGTTGCGGGGAGCGTTACACGTGTCAAGTCGCCCGACGACCACCAGCCGCCGCCAGTTTCACTGTAATCATTTTGCGCTACATGCCAACACAATTATTTACCCTTTTTTACCCTTTCCGACGCGTCCGCCGTCGTGCTCGCGCCCCTCCCCTCCCCCCACGAGGTTAGCGTGCTGCCTGCCTCCCCGCCCCCTCCCGTCCTCCCCAGTCCGACGCCAGATATTCGCGCGTACCATACTGGTCAGTCTCCGTATTTCTCTCGTTCCTGGCCGTGACGTCTTCCCTTCGATCGAACGCGTCTTTCGACGCGTCTCTTCCTTTCTTCGCTCGGCGCGCCCACAGTACATGTCCCGCCCTGTGCAGCCCGCTCCTCCCTCCTTGTCCTTTCCCTGCTCTCTTGTCCGCGCTCTCTTTGCTGACCGCTCTCCAGCTTTATAACAAACGTGTTTTCCGTTTCGCGTAGAGCTCGTATATTGTAGCTTTCGTAGGTGAGTCACCGCTTCGCTAAACGCTGCTCCTTATAAACCCGCCACGTCCCAGACTTGACCTCATATGTCGACCACTAATCACGAAACTACCCGCAAACCATCTGGCTCATCCTCTCACTCCCGTGGTCATTCCCCTACAAGCTCACCCAACACTGTCAGTGGCGGTCTCACCTCTTGCGCAATATCCCCCTCATTTATACCCGCTCGCAGATTCACCCTCACCGCAAAGGCTCTGCAAACATGTTCGGTGTCGCTATGGCCCCTTCAAACGGATTGAAGACTCTGAACTCTGGATGGCAGGTCCGCAACCGCTACTTTGCTATATATGGGGTCCTGTGCGCTAACACCCCCATAGGTATGGGGAGGTGTCAACACCTCGCGGCACCCGTCCAATTCTTCCACTACGAGCGCGCAGGAGAGCTCTGCGTCCCATGGCGATGCGCACTATCGCTCGAACGCGAACGACGGCTGGGGCCCAAGGTCCGCCAGCGGCGCGTGGGACGAAGTAGCAGACGCTCAGCAGAAAGAATTGGCGAACTTGGTGCGTCTACGCCTTGGCGACTGATGGCCCGAACTAGCCGCTCACACGCATCGCCTTTACAGGTGAGGCACAGGCAGGTTTCGGCAGGCGGTCTCCCAGCACCAGCAGGAGGCATGTCGAAGCAGGGCCAAATCTCGCCTCAGCGATACAACGCGGTCCTCGGTGAGCACCGCGCGGTGTGGGTTGTACAGCCATGCTGACACAACATTGATACAGGCCAACAACACATGCCTGGCTCGAGCCCAGTTGGAGGCTACGAATCTCTCCAGTCCACATCGTCAATGGTGGATAACGAGTTGACCGTCGCGTTGCGCGGGATGGCGGTAGAAGAGGACTACGGCAGTTCTCCACAGAACAGCATGTACCGTCAAGGCTCCAGTGGGGGCCCTCCCTCAGGGCTTCCAGGACTTCGTGGCCCTCAACAGCCCCTCCGCGGCCCCTACGGCGGGTATGCGCAGACTGAGTACGCGGCGTACTACACTAACCCATCGTACGCGTACGATGCATATCGGACAGCAGGGGACCCGTCGATGTACGCTGCATCGCCCGCACTCACCCCTGCAACCGCCGCCCCAAATGTATATCCTGGGTTGGGACCCCAGACATTACCTCCCCATGCCATGGCTGACCTCCGTCTTCAGCAATTTTATGATTACGCCGGCTCCCCGCGCCCTATCGGCTCTCAGTACTTTTATCCCACACAAGCGATAGTCTACCATGCACCCCCTTCCCACTCACCTATGCTTGCCACACACCCCTTGGCTGGTATGCCCGATAAGCGGCAGGACCAGGTGCGTATTCACTTCCTAGACGACAGCCGAAGGTACTCACCACAGGTTCCCTCCTCAGAGTATGCTGTATGCCAGCTTGCGCTCGTCCCCCCTACAACATTCACAGCCCTATGGGATGCCCGTTGACTACAGTCCACCACTCCACCCAGGAGCGCGAGGTGGAGCCTTCCCCAGCGGCGGGAGTCAAGCCGGACACGGGGGTCGCCACGCACGGCGGGCAGGGGACAGCACAATGCGGAGTGCTCAGCTGGACGAGTTCCGAGCGAACAAGTCCCGGAAGTGGGAGCTCAGGGTAAGTTACAGTTTGCGCAGCCTCAGCGACTTTGCTCCTCGTGCTGATGACGCCGCCGCTGGACTAGGACATCTTTGGGTATATTGTAGAGTTCAGTGGGGACCAACACGGATCCCGGTTTATTCAGCAGAAGCTCGAGTCCGCCACCAGCGAGGAAATGGAGATTATCTTCGACGAGATCGTTCCGCAGTACGCTATCCAGCTGATGCAGGACGTCTTTGGCAACTATGTGCGTCTCCAAGTTCCATGCCTGACGCTCGGGCGGTACTAACGGGTGCTGTAACTGCAGGTCGTCCAGAAGATGTTCGAGTACGGGACGTCGACACAGAAGGGACGTCTGGTGGCAACGATGGAAGGCCAGATCGTGGGGCTTTCTTTGCAGATGTACGGCTGCCGCGTTGTGCAGAAGGTATGTACATTCCCTTGGTAGAGGGCGTCTCATCACTAACATTCGAGAACATTAGGCCATCGAGCACATTCTCCCTGAGCAACAGATCATGTTCGTGCAGGAGCTCGGTCCTAATGTCCTGAAGTGCGTGAAGGACGCCAACGGCAATCACGTATGTCCGCCTCACACTCTAACGCCGTTCTGTACTGATGGTAGATAACAGGTGATCCAGAAGCTCATTGAACATGTCGCGCCGGAGCGCCTTGCATTCGTCAGCGCGTTCCGCGGCAGCGTATACGAGCTGTCGACACATCCATACGGGTGTCGCGTGCTCCAACGCTGCTTCGAGTACATGCCCGAGGAGCAGACACGGCCGATGCTGGACGAGCTGCACAAGTACGTGCCGAACCTCATGGTCGATCAGTTCGGGGTAAGCTGCTCTCCGAGGATTCGTGCGGATCCATTATTGACGGCTTCTGCCAGAACTATGTCGTGCAATTCGTTCTCGAGCACGGCAAGCCCCAGGACCGTGCGATGATCATCTCGAAGCTTAACGGCCAGATGTACAACATGGCGAAGCACAAGTTCGCGTCGAACGTATGCGAGAAGGCCCTGGTCTGCGCAGATTCCGATAGCCGTCGCCTGTTGATCGACGAGATCATGACTCCGAAGCAGGACGGCCTCAGCCCGATCATGGGGCTCATGAAGGACTCATTCGGCAGTGAGTTACTTCACTCTGCTGTCCCGTCTTCGCTGTAACTAAGCCGTCGCAGATTACGTCCTGCAGCGGGCTCTGACCGTGGCGGACGCTGACCAGAAGGAGCTCCTGATCAGTAAGGTGCGGCCGCATCTAGTCAACATGCGGCGGTACTCGAGTGCGTACAGCAAGCACCTCTCAGCCAGTACGTACATTCGTGCTCTTGTACCGCTTGGTTGACTAATGCCTGTGTCTTAGTTGAGCGCCTCCTCGAGAAGTGCTCACCGACAGAGGGTGTCGCTGAGGGCGCGGCTGAGTCGTCGTCCTAAGCCCCCGACTATTCACATCATACCCTACTGTTGCTCCTTGCATCCCCATCCATCTAGTCTTGCATCTCACTCGATCGCTTGTTTCGCCCGCGCATCTTCGCATCTCCTCTATCGTACCTGCATCTTGTCTACTCGCATATCTCCCTCTCGCCGCTGCAACCTGCTCTCCCACACTCGTATAATACTCCACTCATTTCGCCTGTCGCATATTGCTTTCGGACCATGTTCATATTCAGGAGTTAGTCGATACCATACCTTGCATATCATTTAGTTACCCACGCAGCACGCACTCTACCAATCGTTTTTACATTGCCCTCATTCCCTAGTACCCCGTACACGCCGGCGTCGCTCGACATACAGCTGATATAATGTGCAATACATACTGCACCGTGCTGACCACAACTGCGTGATGTCGTGTGCGGTCGTGGTCTGTCGTGGTGCCCAGAGCGAGCGAAATGCGTGGCACGGACTGAGCTGCGATCGGAGCGCGCGTGTGTGCGCGTCGCCATTTCGTACGCCGATATACGTGGTCGCGCGCAAACTGGACCAAATACGTCTCCAAGCCTCTGTCTCGCGCACTCCTCGTCACGCAGACGCACCAAGCCCGCTCCTGCTTTTCTCACCCCTCGTCCTCGTCTCCCAAGCACTGACTGGCTGGGCCACCTTGCACGATGACCACCGCTGGCGAGGCCGCCTCTCTTTTTGGGTCCCCGGACCCCGCGCTGGACCCGTTCGCCGCCGCGCTTGGTGGAGACGATACCCGCGAGGAGCCCCACAGCAACGCCGTGGCCTCTGACGCCGTCGCCGACCTCTTTGGATCAGCTACAGACCCGTTTCCGGTGGATGGAGGGGATACCGTGGGCGCGCCCGCGACAGAGCCGCAACAGGCGTGGTATGATCCTGCTGGGCAGCAAAGCTACGCCTACGGCGCCCCCGCCGCGAATGCGTACGCACCCACATACCCAGAACAGCCGACATACCAGCAGAACGGCGCGTACGCAGCGTATGCCCAGCCCCAGTATGCGCCAGCTCCTGCAGCGATAGCGTCTGGTGAGATACCCGCTGCTGGAATGTTGCATTCGTTGCTCACGCTGCTAATACAGCGTACGAGCCCACTTACGCTCCTCAGCAAAGTTATGCGCCTCAAACATACTCGGCTTACAGTCAGACGGCCCCCTCCTACGCACCGCAAACCACGGTACACCCGGCACCAGCCGCGCAGGCGAACACATACGTCCCCTCTGCGTACGACCCGTATAAGCCGGCGCAGACTCAATCGAGCTACGAACTTCCAGCGCAACCCGCAGCCCCTGCAACTCGGTCTGCGTACGACCCATACCAGCCGGCATACCCTGTGGCACCCTCGACGTATGAGCCTAGCACGCAACACTCCTCGTATGCTCCTTATGGCGCGAGTTCGCACGCTGCACCACATGTGAACCCGGTTGTAGCTGTTCCACCACCCCCGGCACCCATTGTGGACACCCCGCCACCCGCACCGGCTGTATCAGCTGCAGAAGCTGTAACTGCGTATCGGCCCAAGAAGGCCAACGCGTTCGACCCGCCATTGCCTCCAATCAAGGCGTCAAAACATATCCGCATCCCCCCACGGCAGACGTATGCTTCTCCACCGCCCGTGTCTCCTCCAGCGTCAATACCTGTCACCCAACCTCTGCAGCCCCCTCCTCGCGGTCCCCCCAGAACCCCGGATCTGTACGCCCCACCTACTGCCGTTCGACGTGATGCCTACCCCAGTCATACGGAGGTATCTCCTCAGAAGCACGACGCATATGCACCGTCGCTTCCTAATGGATCTAGCCAACCGTCGGCCTATGCACCATCGTACAATTCAATGAGTAATGGCGCCGCGTACGGCCCGACAAGCCATAGCGTGTCCGGGCCGCCCGCTGGAAGCCACGCTTATGGAAGTGTAGCAGCCCCACCAACCCAGCCTCCCCAACCCAGCCATGCTTCTGGATTCTCGCAACCAGTGAACGGCCATGTCACAGGGTATGCGGGTGTGTCGCCGCGCGCTGAACAGGACCATATAGACTCTGTCTTCGGTTCTGGTCGGGTTGCGTCTCCGCCTCACGCGCAGTTGGATTCCGAGGATGTCACTCCGCAGGCTGATCAGTTCGGCTTCGTCAAGCAGGAACCGGCACGCTCGCCACCACCTGCATCTCCCCCACGGTCGATTCGGTCGCCTACTTCTCCTAGGTCTGGACACGCATCTCCCACATACCACGGGCCTTCCTCGCCAGAGAGATCGAGGTCACCTCGGAAGCCCTCCAGCATAACTAGCGCCTCACCCCCTTCTGGTCGGGCTTTCTCCCCTCCCAGTGACCCGTATGCTTTACCTCCTAAGCCTGAGGTCAACGATCGTGCCAAATCCCCGACGTCCTCCATCCGCTCGGCTCAGGGAAGTGTGGGTCAATCATATGAGCCGCCTCCGCGGAGGGGCTCCGGCTCGGCTGCCGCGCCTCCATCCTACGCCAGACCGCTCTCAAGCCTGTCACGTCGGTCCACCTTGTCGAACCAGTATGATCCTCAGCAGGCAGCGGATCCGAAACGCACTGCTTCTCCCGCGGGGTCTGTTCGCTCTGTCACTGCGCCCAAGCAGGCCGTGTACGACCCCTACAACCCACAGGATAAGTCGGGCGCGTCACCGCCTGCCCACGTTCGCAGCACCTCCAACGGCTCGGCATATTCAAATACGTCGGTTGCTGATCCATATGCACCCTCGAGGTTCCCTACGCGGTCGTCCAACGAGCAGACGTACAGTAGTTTTGCGCTACCTACACAGGGTAATGCCTACGTCCCCAGTGCAGCGAGCTACGATCGCCTAGGCGGCCAGGTCGTGACGCTCGCAGCGCCGGTTCATTCGACCTACGCGCCTTCACCCTCACTGCTGGGCACGAATGACCCTCTCGGCCGCACTGCGGCGCGGGTGCCTGTAGTGAGCTTCGGCTTTGGAGGCAAGCTGGTGACGTGCTTCCATGGCGCTTCGATGAACACCGGCTTCGACGTCGCGCTCTCTGCGCGTCAGTCGACGGACATCAAGATCCACTCGCTGAAGCAGCTCATTCCGGAGAGCGCGGTAGACACCTCTGCGGCGTCTTATCCCGGCCCTCTGTTCTCCGACCCGGGGTCGCCCACGACGAGCTTGGTGCGCACAGGCGCAACGCAGCTGAAGACGAAGAAGGCGCGTGTGGTGAAGTACTTGGAGGAGCGGGCGGAGGAGATTAAGAGTGGTCTGGGGTATCATCGTGCGGGCAGCGTCGATCGGAGTCGTGCCGAGGCGAAACGCATCCTGGTGTTGTTGCTCAAGGCCATGGTCGAAAATGACGGGCGCCTGAGCGGCAGGTGGGTTACACTCGCATTCTACGCTTCTGCGTCGATAGACTGAACGCTCTTCTAGCGCCGAAGTCGATGCGGCGGTCCGTACTGCTTTGCTTCCTGACCTCGAAGGACCCATCACCACGTCGGAATCATCTGGGATCATCCCTGCGTCTTCCTCCGATCTCTTAATTGGGTCTCAATTTGGACTTCCCTCTGCCCTTCCTAACACCCACGATTACACGGTCGCCACCAATGTCGTTCGATCATCACAGCTCGACAAGATCCAGGATCTTCTGGCCAAAGGCGATCGTCGCGGCGCATGTCACTATGCGGCTGACGAGAAGCTGTGGCCTCACGCCCTCGTGATTGCGAGCAGCATAGGTAAGGATACTTGGAAGGAGGTCGTGACCGAGTGGGTCCGCGCAGAGCTGGCGAAAGGCAGCAGCCAGACCCAAGGGGACGTGACAGAAGGGCGAGAAGGACTGCGTGTGGCGTATAGCTTGTACGGTGGCAACGGCGCCGCTTCGGGTGGGTTCAGTCCTTCAATTATTTAGTATATGTCATCTGACGGGCCTTTTAGTCCAAGAGCTTGTGGCCCCCAGCACTCTCATTCAACACCCTCAGACGCTGCAAATCCCTCAGCCGCCTCAACCGTCCATCACGCCGATCACGCCAAGTTTCCCCATTGTCCAGCCATTGAATGTGCCCGCGGAAGTGCTTGCAAACTGGTCGAAGACTACAGCGATGATGCTGTCGAACCCGTCCACGCCTGACTCCTCTTCCGCGCTCACAGCTTTCGGCGACCAGCTATCGATGCACCAGTGGATTGAGGCTTCTCATGTTTGGTAAGCCCGTACTCAATTATCCTTTGCAATGTTGCTGAAGGTGTGTGCAGCTACATGCTGTCCCCGCAGACGTCGCCTATGAGTGTCATGGGCAGCCACCCTCGCCTCACATTACTCGGAAGCCCGTCCGCGGCCGTCTCTCCCACGTACTACAAGGACTCGGATCCCATAATCTTCTCCGAGATTGCAGAGTTTGCCATGTCCTTGGCTACCCCCGCGAAGGGGCAAGAGGCATTCATCGGCTTCCCCCACCTGCAGCCATATAAGCTGTTCCGCGCGATGTGTTTGGCGGAGATGGGCCATGTTCAGCAGGCTAATCGGTCAGTGGTTGCTCTATGATTTTGACCCCTTATGCTGACTACCATACAGCTACTGTGAGGCTATCTCGAACAGTCTCAATCGTGGTACTCCCTGCATCAACATGTCATTCATCGAGCAACTCAAGACCCTCAGCGACCGCCTAACGGCAGCACCACAGCTGGACAAATCCGGCTCGTGGATCCCTGGGAAGATGTCAAAGCCCAGCTTGGACAGCATAGGGAACTGGCTGGAGGGCCGTTTCACAAAGTTCATTGCCGGCGACGGAGAGTCTCCCAGGCCCGAAGAGGCACAGGGCATGGCACAACAGCAGCAGTCACATGGACCCTTTGCGAACTTCAGCTCTATCTCTTCCGCGACGACGTCCGCCTACCCATCCCCACATCAGTCGGTGACAGATCTCACAGAGATGTCAAATCCGCCGCCGCCGTTCCGCGCCGGGTCCGCCATGGGCGCCCGTCCGCCGTCCAGGTCGATGATGCCCATCAACAGAGCTTCGTCTGCGATGGACCATGTACGTCCCTTCCAGCGCACAGGATCGCCCATAGCCCGAGTCGCGTCTGCGAGCGCCGCGACCTTCGCTGACGCTGCGTCCTACGGACAGCCGCGCTCGTCGCCGTACGCGTATGGGAACGGGAACGGCTACGCCCCATCGCACGCCTCTGATCACCTCCGACCTGAGGGCAGTTCCCACGACGACGTGTCAGCCTACGGCGGCCACTCAAAACCCCCCAACACGGGCTCGTGGTGGGGCGCATCGGACTCGGACGCCGCGACCCCCACCGCGTCGAGCTTTGGCGAGATGCACGACCAGCCCGCGTCGGACGCCTCGAACTCGGGCTTCATCTCGTTGATGGACGACCCTATGCTGTCTATGACGCCGACTGCGACGAAGCAGCAGGGCAGTCCGCTCCCGCGCCCGTCGCATACCGCGCTAGCCGAGGAGGAAGACGATGACGATCTGGGTCTCGGCAATTCTGCGTTCCGTGCTAGGAAGGCGGAGCAGTCGGAGGGGGGCGAGGCAGCGGAAGGTGCAAAAGAAGAGAAGCCTAAAGGAGCAGAACCCCAGAGGCCCGGTATGTGCAGATCTGAATCATATCCTACCCTTCGAACAATGCTAACCTCCATCCAGAAGTCAAACAGGCACCGTCGAGCGGTTGGCTGAGCAGGCTTTGGAAGCGGAACGAACCAATGCCGACTGCCGCTGCGCCCGTGAAGGCCAACCTCGGCGAGGAATCATCCTTCTACTACGACAAGGAGCTCAAGCGTTGGGTGAACAAGAATGTTAGTACTGCTCCTTTATATGCGTCAACGGTTGCTCACGCCTCATTCGATCAGGCTTCGGGAGAAACTGCGAAGCCTGCAGCCCCGGCACCTCCGCCGCGCTCGCAGACGGCTTCTCCAGGACGTTCTTTCGGCGCAGCGCCGCCTCCGTCGCCTCTCGGACCCCCACCCGCGCGTCCTGCGACAGCTCATCCCATCGACTTGACCGCCGAGCCCCCGAGGAGGGCGCCGCCACCACGCGTCCGCTCAAATCTTGTTCCGAGCGACGCCGAAGGGCTTTCAGCTCCTCCTTCGCCCATGCCTCCGTCGTCGGGCACCCCTACACCGCCCCCCGGCGGAGGCCCGCCACGCACTGGCTCTGCCAGGCCCGGCGCGAAGCGCAACGTCCGCAGTCGCTATGTCGACGTCTTCTCACAGGAGGCGGGTGGGGCGTAGTAGATATACAATCTTTCATCTCACTGCTTGCGAGGTATCTGCAACTTCTTTTGTGTGGCCCCCTCAGCATTGCTTCTAGTCCTAGCTCTCGGCTGCGATATCTCTCTGAATGCTTTCTCTTGCACGGGCCCATGCATCATCACGCATCGACGATAGATAGTAGATAGTCGGAACACTCTTATTACATGCCCCGCTCCCTCGCTCACAGCAGAAGCTTGAACGGATATCCTGACAACACGATAATAAACACGGCCATTCTTTTCTCATGCGGTGGACGGAGGACTCACCCCGGTTCTTGACGCGGAACAGCGAGATGAGCACGGAAAACATGACGAGGATGACCCCCGACCAGAGGTAGACCTGCAGGCGCTGCCGTGCCGCGTTCGTCTGGTACGGCGTGACGACCGTGAGCATGAGGAATGCCGCCGCGAGCAGGCCGTCTGTCGCACAGTCAGCGCTCCACCCTCACTGCACTGCCCAAATGCACACTCACAGACGAGGGAGACGACCTGGACCTCCTGCCCGAACTGGTTCTGGTACCCGGGCGCGATCCACTGGCCGTTGCCGCCGCTCTGCGGCATGCCGCGGATGCGCACGAACATGAAGCCGGAGGTCATGACGAGCGACGTGACTACGGTCCCGGCCGCCCAGAGCCAGCGCGAGCGCAGGATGGGGAGGAACGCGCGCACGCCGGAGGCGATCACGAGCAGTACGCCCGCGGCGGTCGCGATGCGTGCGTAGTCGAAGGGGGCCTTGTACGGGATCGGGATGGGCGTGAACTGCGAGAGCTGCTCGGCGAGCGGGCCGGCGTCGAAGCCACTGGGAGTGAGGTGAGTCCGCGGCGCTTTGGAAAGGAGGGGGTAGGGAGAGACGTGTGTACGTACTTGCCGAAGTCGTAGACGATGGGCGATGTCCTGCCGTTTGCAGGCTTGCGGGGGCCTTCGATTGCGGGGTAGTTCTGCACTATGGGGGCGCTTTGGAGCCCGAGCTATGATACGGATTATCACTCCGAATCTCACTTCCGTTAGCAAGGCGAGCTTAACACACCTTTTGGAACACCGCCATGGTGTTGTCAAAGTCTGCGGTGGCAAAGAAGTGGGCATTCCGATGCTCAGCGGGTACTTTTGACCACGCTTTCCCAACCGTGTTGAAGGACGGGTCAAACTCCCTGCGCAGTACTTCGTAAGGCCCGCATCTTACGTTCAGAGTCCGGGATTGCTTACTTGCAAGGCCCGCATTTCCTCCTGGGGTCAAGAGCAGTGAAATGGATGCTCGCGGACCAGTCGCGGTTGGGGGTAAGCAGGAGATTGAAGGTGCTCTCGTCTAGCTTGATGACGCCATTGTTCGAGGCCGCTAGTTTTATGAGCTTCTCATGGGCGGCGTCTGCAGATCCAGCAATGCAGAATGGGATAGATAAAAGAGCGAGAAAGGGCAGAAGCAGCATGGCCGGGAGGAGGAGGGGGAAGAGACGGGCTGGGAGGAGGTGCAGCCACGATGCTGCGCGCGACGCGACGTGTCGATGTCGGCGCTTCCGGCGCGTCAATGGGCGCCTGCCGTTATTAGACGTCTATTCATAGCCACTCGCTGCTCTGTCCCCGACGCTCACCATCTTGCTCTCATCGGAATGTCCAGCTGCAGAGGCAGTGACTGACAAGATGGTAAGCTTCAAGGCCCTTGCGAGAGTTCTTCTGTAACCCGTTCTCCACACCGGCTACTAGAGCATCAGCGACAAGGCGTGCGGCAGCTCGATGCTCCTGTTCGGTGCCATCGCTTTTTTATACTACACCATTTGGACGCTGCTACTGGTATGCAACTACATCTCAATGTGTATCCGCCCTTACCACTGTATGGTAGCCGATCCTGGATAGCTCTAGTCCTGTGCATGCGTGGTTCCCATCCCGTGAATGGGCCTTGCGCATACCTGCGTTCATCGTTGTCTTAGGCATTTCGGCCATTGGGCTGTTCCTCGGGGTCCGTATTATCCAGGATGAACGCGCGGAGAAGCACCAGGCTCAGAGTAGGAAGAAGCAATAACATTATACAATACCAACACATATACTGTAGCACAGATTCCATCGCCCCAAGTCCGAACACTACCAAACACCGTGAACCATAATATACAAGTAACACACTCCATTCGTCTAGCTGACGACCCTGCGGCCTCTCTCTATGTTGATCTGGCGCTTCGCAGCTTGCAGCTTCTCTTCTGCAGCGATCTCCGTGATGACCTGGTTCACGAAGTAGTCTAACGATTCTTCCGTGGGTGACTCCTTCAGGCTGCGCGCCACCCTCATTATCTACAACGGAATATCCATCCTGTCAGACAGAAGAATGACTGTACAAGGAAGAAAACTGACCTTCGCCTCGCTCCGAACCACATCCTTGAGCCTCGTGAGGATTAGTTGGGAAAACACGGTGTCAAGAGCGACGTAAGAACGCGACTGGCGCAGGAACAGGAACAGGTCCCCGACAGACGTCCATATGCTCGAGGCCAACGGCTATGCAGAGTGATATTAGCCAAACCGCCACATCTCTATATTTTACCGGCTTACCGAGTTGTTCCCAGCACGAACGTCCGCCTCGAACGCGCTAACGACATGCTCGAATGGTGGCCATAGTTCATTCCACACCCATTTGGCTGCGTAGGCCTCCCCATCCTGCTGCTCTTCCGACGAGTTGGGTGGGGGCTCCTCAGCTGCCAGCTTGCGCGCAAGAAGGAGCCACAGCTTGATGGACGCGTACGCGTAGCTGATGTCCCCGTGTGCACGGTCCTGGGCATCGGCGCTCGCGATCGCGGCGGGCGATTGGTAGAGGTTGAGCGAGGTGTTGTATGCGAGCGTGAACGACGGAAAGTGGTCGAACATGAGCTTCGCGGCGGCGCTGGACGGCATGGAGAGTGCGCCGATGATGAGGGTATTCCAGACACGGACCGTCATCGAGTTTGTCTATAGCAGCAAATATGATGGATGAGCTACATGTGCGTTTTAAGGCGATAGTATATTGAGCACTCACGTCCAAGCTTCCTAGAAGGGTCGATTGAAGCTCAGCGCCACGCATGATCATCTTCGCGATGGTCTGCGCTGCGCCAAAGTCGCTCTGCACAGGACTGTCGGGGGAGCTTTCGTGGTAGAGGAAGAAGAGACCGTCATCTGCGAGGCGAATCTGCGAGTCCAGTGGGATGAACATGACCCTCGCATGGATCGTGGTCAAAGCCTATCCGTGCTACGTCAAGCAAACGCGATAGCGAGAACCACCACCAAGACTGACCTCAATCAGAGCTGTCTGTGTTGCCGGTGAGACCCGAGCTTTCATATGAAGGAAGTCCTTGGTGACTTCGAGCATAGCACCGGCAACGGGATTAACGAGAGCGTTATTCGCGTTGGTACCAGAAGCCTTGGCTGCCCTGCGGTAGAGCGTAGTCGTGACGTGCAATACTCGTCTCAAACTCCTCACCGAGACATTGAACCGGACGAGCGATGAGCGGAGCAGCGTCTCCAGATACAGCAAAAGATCCTAAAGATCGTGGTAAGCCATACTGGTAACTGCTAATAACTGCGCAACTGCTTACCCGACTGTGAGCCTTATTGTGCTGAATGAGCGTACACGCAAGCAGGAGAAGGGAGCTGGGATCGAAACGCGCGAAATGCAGGTCGGCCGTTTTCCGAGTCAGGCTTGCAAGGCACAGTCCGACAACTGCCAACGCGGTGAGCCAGCATCCCACGAGTTACACCAAGCGTACTCACATTGCATAAGGGCAGGACTGTAGTCTGTATGGTGCACCATCTCGACATACGAGTTGACGTTGTCTAAGATAGCCTGTAGGAACTCGTCTTCGCCTTCGAGGGCACGCGTCAAAGTGTCGCGCAGGAGGGCGTCCCTCAGGCTCTCGAGGGGGTTGGGATTCCGTTCTGCCTTCACATGCGGACCGATGACATGTTTAATGATAGCGAAGAACTCGGGCGAACGTGGGCGCTGTAAGTTAACACCTGCATAAGGGTTCGGTGTCACTCGTTGGGGCGTATATGTTCACACACCTTGCACAGAGTGCTGAAAACGCCACTGAATGCGTACCTGCAGGCCATGGTTAGTGGTTTCAATGTATGCAAAGGTGGGTACGAACAGGCCCAGGGTGATGCGTAGGAAGCCTCTTGTCTGGTCAATGAGAACATCATCGCCGTTCTGAAGGTAGTTCAGCTTCTCCATCAGTGACACCGCGGCCTCGATGACCTCGCTGAGTGGTTATAAGGGTCAAGGTGAGTGTCGAGCACGACCTTGAGCAGCATAGTACACACCAGACGAAACTACCGGTCAAGACGGGCCACCTCTTGATAAACGCATGACACGCCGTAAGGACCAGTTGTCGTATATCGTAGCTGAGGTCCATCAGGAGGAGCTCCTGCGCGCGCTTGACAGCCTTCCGTAGCTGTGGCTGGAAGATCTTCAGCGTCCTGCTATCGAAGTCATGCTTGTATATGACAATAATCAGGGTCTTCAGCATGTTCTTGAGCGTGATCGCGGGCAGGTTCTCCAACTCGTCGCATTGGATGAACGTCTCCAGGAAGACATCCACGAACACCGAGCCGATGAGCAGAGTTGACGGGACCTCGTCGTCCACGAATCGCCCGCCCATGTATGAGGGCATGAGATCGAAGGGCACCGCGGAGTCGAGGGTGAGCATGAGCTCGTTGAGGCATGGGTGTGCGGCCTCTGGGATGGTGTCAAGGCCGCTAAAGCGCACAAAGAACGCAGTGCCTGTTCCTGCAGTGACCATGGCTACTTCTGAGAACCCGAGCGCCCGGGCCAGATGGCCTTTGAGCTTGAGAAGGCTACTGACATCGATCGAGATGCCGTCGGACAACATTCTCAAAGCTAGGGACATCAAAGAGTGCTGCAGCCCATGTTAGAGAGATGTGGGTGGATGGTTTCGCTGGCCCTTACCTGGAGCGATTGCAAATCTGGGTCGACGTGCTTGGTATTGCGACTCGAAGGCAGGCCATACATAGACTACACATGCACTGAGTAGCGGAGAGGTGGGCATGGAAGGAGACACGCACCCAATGCGCTGACATCGGGCCGTCTTCTTCATCGCCATTCTGTTGTATGAACTCGCTCTCCAAAAGGGACTCGAGAACGACGTCCCATGAAAGCACTGCAACAAAACACAAGTGTGAGATGGCGACCAATAATGTGCGTACGTTCCACGTACGTCGCCAATGGGGGAAATGGGGTCGAAGCTGGTTCAAGAACGAAACCAGCTTTGCGCGATCTGAGATGGGAGACTTCACAAGTGCCTCGCTCCAGCAAAGCGTGATTGTATCAAAGTGCGCAGCGAGCAGTGTCTGCGTCCAAGTATCGACCGCGAGTCTGATCTCTTCCTATAGGGGAGTCAGTAAGCTTCCGCCACGTCGTAAGACCGACGTACACGCTCGTCCTCCCAGAGGGCCGCGAAGAAGTAGCGGAAAACATCTATAACGCTCGAGCGCCACTGCCTATCTTCGACGACAAACGCGGGACTTGTTGCATCTTCTATAATTCGGAATAACCGAACAACAGCTTCGAGGCTAAACTCCCCAGGTTAGAAAGTGCTGGCAGATGAACCGAGTGCACTTGCCGAGCTGTCCAGTTGCTACCCTCCTTGAAAAGGCTCCGCATGAGGTATTGGAAGGGCTGGGGATCCACGACGAGAGACCGTAACAGTAGCCCTGTTCGGATCGTTGAGATTCGCGCATCTTGAACGGCGTAGAATTGCCACACGCTGTATACTAGCATTAAGCCAAGGCCCCTCTGACTATGACAAATGCTTACCAGCTGCATATCGACGCGCCATTGCGCAGAATGAAGTTGTCCACTTCATAGGACTCGACGAACGGTGCGTGATACATAAACGCGTCCAGGAACTTAGCTACAACGCATGTGACTTCGTCCATGCCGGTCTCGACGTAGCTTCGAAGTGCGTCTATAAGGCCTGAACTCACGATGATGGGGTCGGTGATGGTATCATTTCGGGCGTGCAGTTTTCTCCTGGCTTGAAGCATGAGCAACGATTTCATCACAACAAAGACAACGCACCTTGACGGGAGGCCGCGAATCTCGCTTTCCTCGATGAGCCTGGCAGCTTTCAGAAAATCTCGTTCGCATCCGTACAGCAGCAAGCACGCTGCCAGAGACTGGCGGATAAATTGCAGCCTGCAAGTATGGTCAACATTCGTCGTAGAACGCTCTTTATAATGTACTTACACTCCGTCGACCTTCTCTCTAGACTTCAAGTAGGAGACAAGTTGCGGCGCGATACCCTCGTGGATGGCCGCAATTACACCCTGCATGTCTTGGCGGCCCATGGATTTCAGCCAACACGACCATAGAGCTGCCTTGACGATGAGCGAGCTCTCCTCCAACGAGGTCCCAAACTTCCTCCCAAGCATGACCAGCTGGGTGAACGTGGGCACCGAGATCTCGACTCCGGAGCGGACGAAGAGACAAAGCCAATGAAGGGTACTATCGAAGCCATCCTTGCTCTTGGTGGCAATGTCGATGATAACCCTGAGAGGATTCACGTTCAGAAGGCTTGAGTTGTCTGTCATGGTGAGCCGAGGGTCGGCAACGGTGCTAAACCTCTGGGTCGCAGAGTCGAGCTCCCTGCTGAATAGCCGGGACAAAGACGCCAGTGGCTGGATTCAAGTTAATCTCGGTTTCGCCTGCCAAGGCACTGGGGACACTCACTATCTGCTCGTCTATTTCTAGAGAGGATGCACGGGCCAGCCACTTTTGGAAGAGATCGTCGAACGTCGTGAAGACCACGGACGCCTGGTTGAGCTTGAGGATGAGATGCAACAGCTTTTCCGTAACGACTACCTCCCTCTATGGAACGCAGTCAGTGTACATTCATAATACAAACTTGGAGGGTCATACCTTGGCGACAGGGTCACGTCCCTTGCCCAAGAAGAAATCGTCGGCAATAGGAAGGTCTTGCGCATGCTCAACCAGCAAGTCGAACACCACCGTAGCATACTCATCGAGACCCTGGTCGTGCAGTGCGAGCAGCCATCTGGCGGCATATCGATTCGACAAAGCCCTCCGGCCCGCAACATAGTCGCCGCCATTATTTGCCGAAGTCGCTGCTGTTGGTCGCGACTGATTCGCGGAGGGCCAGGGTTGTAGATCGGCCCCCGATCGAACACCTGGCAGACTCAGCCCTCGGGCGACGTAGTCGCGTAGCATCGTAGCCAGATCGTCATCCTGATTTGCTGACAGTCAGCAGCAATCAATATAAGCTGCAGTTCATCTTACGGACCTCAGATAGAATCCATGTCAGGACCGCCTTCGACAGTCTGCGCAGCGCGTAATCTGTCAACATGCCGTCCGGCCAGAATTTCCGTACCAGAAGCAGGAGGCCTGCCTCGTTGACGGACAGGTCGATGTCGGATAGACAGCCCTCGATGGCTGATACCAGCGTCTCGACCTCTACCGAGACTTCGAGGCCCAAGGGGATCGGGAAGGAACACTGTAAGCGTTCTATATGGGGTCCCCCGTCGAATAGGCGACTCTGCGAATCAACGCGCTGGAAGAACCCTAGATGGAATAGGTGCGACAGGAGGTATCGCGCCGCCGCTTCCGAGTTCAGGTTTAGTTGGTCGCCGAGCTGGTCCCTGAGATGGGCGAGGGTGACTACCTCGTATGGATATAGATCCCCGTCCAAAGAAGAATCCTGTGCAGGGCCCGGCCGACCAGGCGCAAGAAGATCTGTAGACAGCCCATCCGCAGATTCGCCACCATTCGCAGCGGGCATCTTGATCACGCTCGAGATGAATGATAGGATGTTCCAGTTGAAGAAGACGTGAGTATCGGATGCCCGCAGCCTGTTCTCCGCGAAGTGGTCCGACAGGGTGACGGAGACGGTGGGGTTGCGCGAGGAAAGGTAGACCTCATAGAGGTTGACGAGGTAGTGTATCTCGAACTCGTCCATCTGACCTTCCTCGAACGTGGGGCTTTCCTGTGTCACGGCAATCGATCCGAGAGCCAAGCCATTCGTCAGGATCTGGAGTTGCGTCCACAGCACGGTGAAGAAGACGGAGATTTCCTCGTACGTTCGGCGTGGCAGGTCTGCTTCCGTGAGGAAGACCTCGCGATAGTAGTCAACGAAAGTCTGTCGCAGGAGAGCCCATGTGATAGTCATATGCGTTTCGTTGATGGCGACCGAAGGACATCGTGGTAGATCCGCGGAGGATGCACGAGTCAAGCACGCCGAGTGGACGAACTGTCTGCACGTCCCACACTTCAATGCTTGCATGACGGGGCCCCACAAAGGTTCCCTACAAATAAAGCATAGCGTCAAGCTAAATAAGTTGACCGGCCGGAACGCATGCTGGGCTTTGTGCACGACTTCGGGAGCGACGGAATGACGTTGGGGAAGGATATGGCAGAAACGGTACACCGCGACCTTGATCTTGCTGGTGTCCGTGGTTACTTTGTACTGCGAGAAGAAACTGCCGTCGGGATAGTCATAGCAGTCAAAGTGAACCATACCCATGCATAAGGGGCAAAGGAGGCCGAACCCCACAATCGGTTGGTTGCATGTATGACAATCGTTCTGTGACATGCCCGCAAAGAGGTCGGGAGCCGCGGGTCGCGCAAATCGCCACGGGACGAATTGATGTGCGTATGGGTGGGCGCGATGGACACGGGTGACGGAGGTTCCTTGAGTTTCGCGGGCAATCGCTTCATGGTAGTTTATGGCGGGGAATGTCTTGCTGACCGTGAGGTGACCAATCGCGTGCGGCCAGTAGGACAACAGAAGACTGATGGCAGAGTATCGTGCTCGAGGATTGTGGTAGGCCACCACGGCCAGGGTGTCAAGATATGTGTCGGGTTTGCTTTCGGCTATTCGACTCAGCAAGCGATGAAATCTGTGCAAAGTGGACGACTTTGCCGTTGTTAGGTCGATGCTCTCAAGGATTGCGGCCAGCAGTGGGGGTATGAGTGATGCAAGGTGGTATACGGAGAGGTCTTGGAGGGGCGCGGACGTGGCCCGCAGGGCTACATCGTCCGGCGACAGAGACTGAGTCCATCGGCGCCAGGTAGCTCCCGTGTGAGGTGCGGTCGAATCATCCTGAACCTCGTCAACGAGGATAGACACCATTGGTGGCTCGGGGTTGGATATGGAATCCTGGTACGATAGATCTACTCGACACTCAGTTGTGCGGCTCTTACTATATTACAAGGCAAAACGCCGCACCTGCTGAAGGAGAGGTTATTTGGCGGGTGCCTTGTAAACTCCTCAGATCTGCAAGGATATTCCCAAGCACACCATCGTCAAAGAAGGACAGAAGCCTTGTGTGCATCTCAGGACTGAAGGTTAAGAAAGCGGGAAGCAACGCAAAACCAATCTGTGAGATGACCCGCGGGTCATGGCGATGCGCATGCAGCAAGAACTGCGCCACGTCTAGGGTGATGGCCTGGAGAGAGTTGGGAGGGCGAGAAGGTCGGGGCGATGATGTTTTGAAGCGACAGTCTTCGGAGATTACAGAGGCAAGGAGGGAGATACATTGGGATAGAAGTTGTGGGGCGCGGACAGCGCCAGGTTCGGACTCCCTGCCAACGGAGGGAGAACGAGACCTCGATCCACGAGTCACGGACAGGCTCCTGCGACGCATGAAGGACTCCCTGATCCTTTCGCTATTGCTCCGCTGGCTCTGAGGAGCATTGCTACTATAGTATCAGTATGGAGAGACATCCGGGTAGCAAATTACGACAGACCTGTCGTAGAAAATATCCCATTTATGCGCAATGGAGAGAACAAGAACATCCTTGAGCTGGTTCATGAGGTCGAACGTCAGGTCTGTGATGAATCCCTCGTCCTGTTCATCACCCGAGTCGGTGTCATCCTGAGGTACGGGTTGATGTGTTCGACGCTCCCGGAGAGTACCAGTATATTTGACTGCGCCCTTGACCGATTTCATTACCGAGCCAATTCCCTTCTCGGATCGAATTTGCCCATTGACAAGACTGTTAAGCAGGGAGGGAGGGACGGGCCTATTCTGGAGTTGCGATAGAATGTGTGCCAAGAGCTTGCGCGACTCGTTGCGTGCCCTGTTGAGACCGTGCGAAGCGGCCTGGTTGGAAGAGACTGGCTTGAAGTCGTTTTGCTTGTCCGCGTTTCCAACACTGGATATTCGGAAAGAGGGAAGGACAGACTGTGAGATGCTCCGAGCGCGATCCCTCGCAGAAGTGAATGCTGGTGAACGAGGAGAGGTGGGAGATGCAGGAGCAGAGCCGCCGTCCACTACAAACTGCCCCCCAGTGAGACCGGTGTCCACACGCAACGTCGGTTGACCAGATGACATTCCTGTCTATCAAAGCCCAGGAGTTTGAATGACTAGCGCAATTCGACACTACTATGGACTAGCTGGTCCACCAGAGCGTGTTCAGAGTAGCATATAAGCAGCTAGGTATTGCTCGCGAAGACAAGGCCTAGTGTATGATGTCAGTGGTCGTCCGTTGAAGCGAAGACCTCGAGGTGGACACGGTGCAAAGACGGCGAGGTACACTCACTCAGTCTGAGTTAAGCGCTGGAAATGCACCGCGTAGGGGGAAGCGCACGTGCTCGAGACATGGCACAGCCACAGACGCGTCGTGCCTGCGGCAACTCGGGATCCCTAGCCGATCGCCGCTTTACATTGGCACCTTCCACTACACAGGGTACCAACTGCGCTATTCTGTGTTTGCTTTATCTGCTTGAAGTATGCCCAGAAAGTCCAAACCGGCTGCGCCCACCAAGAGACCCACACAAAAGAAGATCGACGCGTTCTTTGGCAGCTCTCCAGCTCGCAGCGCGAGCGCCGCAACTCAACACTCGTCTCCCACTCGCCCTGCCCCTGCGCGGAAACGAAGGAGGGCGAAGCAGGATGTATCTGACGACGACAGTATTCCGGAACCTGTGAGGGACCCCGATGAGGACGAGGGGAGTCAGAGCAGTGATGCAGGTGCAATTCGCTTCGAGGCCCCAGTCCTCGAAATCAGCAGCGAGAGCGACAAGGATGTGGCTCCTCGCCCATCATTTGCGAACAGGGGCAAGAAGCGACTGAGGAGAGCACATAGTGAGGAATCCGCCTCTCCAGTTCCTTCAGACACAGAGGAGAAGGATGTGTATGTGCGCAAGGGAAAGAGAGCTGCCAAGAAGACAGTTGCTGCGGTAGTCGATTCAGACGACGAAGAAGAACCACAACCTCGAAGACGCAAACTGATCAAAGGGGAGAGGCCATCTTCACCTATCCATGAAGAAAACGATTTAATGGAAGAGGTCGACGAACATAGTAGGTCTCGACCCGCTCTCTCTGAGTACTTACGCTAACTTCCCGGTTCCAGGGATTCTCGAATCTCGCTTACGGACGCGAGACAAACGTTCCGCGTTTCAGAAGAACCTGGAGAAGCTTAAACGTATGTTCACAGCTCTAAAACGTCAACCCTATCATAACCAAATTCGCCACGACAGGAAAGAAACGCGGAGAAGCTGTCCGCTCAGACTCTTCTGCGTCAGAGTCGGAAGAAGAGGACACAGTTGCAGAGCCGTTCGCCCATGCAAAGCCAGATGCGGGGTCCAACGACGAATCCGGAGGTTCTGAGAACGACGACGTGGAGGAGGATACCTTCATCATCGAAGACGACTCGGCTGCCGCCATTGAGCTTCCTGCTGAGTTCAGCATGAACACATATCAGGACCTCCTGCACCACTTCAAGATAGTCTGCCAACTGTTTGTACATATGGCCGTCCATGATGCGGACGACCGTGACGATGTCGCAACGCGTCTGCAGCAAAGTACGCATGCCCCTCACAGCTCATATCTTCCCGTGTCCTGATGCCCGATTCTATCAGACCAGTACTTCTGTGTACCCTTGAAGATCACCCGGCGAAAGCTGGGCGGTATGCGCGATTCGTTGGTAGCGGGGTCGACATGGCGCCCAAATTTCCGCAAAGCACTCGACACATACCCCGACCTTGAGGTACACGGCCTCGAATTCACAACCCTTGGATGCGCTGCGTGCAATCTTGGTGGGCGCAAATCGACGTTGCAAGGACGCTTAAGCGGGGAGCCCTACGATAAGCTGACTTATGAAGTAAGATCTATTGTATGAGGATACACGCGAGAGTGCTAAGCTTTTCGCCACAGTCCCTTGCTGAGGAACCGAGTAGTGACGAAGACGAAGATGAGTCCAACGTTTTACCGAAACAATTCGACCTGGGTCGCTTCTGTGCGAAGCGGACGCGCACGTATCACAAGTTCACTCACTGGGAGGTACGGCGGGTTCTACGAATTGGCATACTCGCGACTGACGATCACGACAGTATCACCTCTTTCACGCACTCAGAGAAGAAGTGGAGGGTTTGAAGGCCAACGCAGAGGGGCGAAGTTTTGTACGCGTCGCCTACGCCGCGGGCAAGCAGCCTCCCAAGGACCTCTCCGACGCGGACGCCATCATGGATTGGTTGGACGAGCGACAGGTTATCAACTTGCAGTGGCACGAAATCAAGACCATGATGGACGATGCGCGACACCTGGAGGTCAGAGGCGGTAGAGGCGGAGACATGGATTCGGATTGAGGGGAAAGGACACTTCTACTTGGAGAATCACCATGCTGGTGTTTTGATGCTCGGCGGTACTTGCACAACGTGTATTCGTATGGCGATGGATGCGGTGACGGAGCGTATACGAGTTCAATATCATTGCCGTATGCCTACACCAAGACTCGCAACGAGGTTCTCTCCCAGCTCGTCCACTAACAAGTCTTTCACATTGCTCTCCTGCTCGACCACCCACTCGTACGCCTCCAACAATATGACGTCCGTCAGTGGGACGAAATGCGCTGCGAGAACCTTGATGATGTTGCTAACTCGGGCGATGGCTATTCTTGTGGCGTCGTCGATTGCCTGTGTATTCACTGTCAGCCTAGCGGGAAAGCAAAACGTAACAATGATAGCTTACATCGTTTTTGTTCGAATACACTGCTTCGGCGTCGAAGCCTTCTTCACCCTCTTGTTCACTCGCCTTGACGTGCTTGCTGACCCAGATGTAGCCGTTCAGCCCGAGAATGAGGTCAACGCCACAAGGAAGTGCGACAAAGTGCGATTTCAGGCGTCGGATGAGGATGGGGGGAACAGCCACCAGCTGTCCGTTACGCAGCTAGAAGTGCGGTGAGAGCAGCACTTGCCGGTATAAATATATGCAACATACCTTGCCGTATCGCAGAGAGCGTGTGTGGAGCGACATGGCGCCGTCGGAGAAGAACGCTTGCACTTCTGCGACCAGTAGGTCGCCTTCTTCGAAGAATATCCGCATTTGCAGCTCATCGCTCTCCAGTTTTCGACGCTAATATGAAATATAACTCACTGTGTCATGTAGTAGCATGACGTTTTGCGCACCTGTACGCCACCTGGAAGGTTCACAGAGGAGAGCATGAGGACCGCATCCTGTCGCGAGTTCGCGTCTACCTTCCACCTCCGCGGTTGTACCTAAAGAGACATTAAATGCGGAGTTCTCCATTGGGAGTCGTGTGCACACACCTCCGTGATACGTCCCACGACGAGGTCACCGACCTCTGGATTATATCTAGTAGAGAGACGGGGTCAAGGCCCGACCCAGAGAACATACATACTGCGTACCTGCTCCGCACCGCACGCACCGTGATGAGCTTGTTCACGCGTTCAACAGTTCCCGCAACTGAGGCAATAACTTCATCGTCGTGAACAAATGTTCCGTGTCCTCTGAGGATGGTATGAGCATCTTGCACGCTCTGACCATGAATGATTTGGGTCCGCGTACCGCATGAACGCATGGGAAGATGTTATGGACTCTCCGGGCACTGTGAGCCTTTGCACATTTTCCTCAAAGTCATCCTCGTCTAGATCCATCCCAATGTCGTCTTCTACTTCAGGATGATGCCTTGTGCTTGCAGAAGCCTCGGAGGTGGAAGGGAAGGACGCGAAGGATATCATGGTGATACGGGGACTCGCGTAGTGTTTTCAGAGAAGCCGTGTTATCCTAACAGTCTATCTTGTCCCAAGCGGTCCTAGCGCGTTCTGAATGCGTGATATGGTGGAGGAGGTGAGGGTATGCAGCAGCCTTACTAGCTTTGCCGCATTCTACTGAGCAGATCTGGATCTGAGATCTCGCGTGGTCTTGACGTTGATCAGGGCGCCTATGCGCGTAACGCTTACCTCCAGCCACAACATCCACCTCCAGATCCTCGCCAGTGCGCAGACTTCGTCACCTTATCCCTCGCGTGCAGAGAATCCGCAATGTCGCACTACCCACCACACTCGAATGCCGGCACCTCCTATCCGTACGCAAGCTATCATCCACAAACACCGGGCACGTATGCATACCCCCAAACACCTGGAGCGTACCCGACCACGCCCTACCAGCCATACGCACCTCCAACGGCGGTAACGAGCTATGGGACTGCGTGGCCATACCATCATGGCTACAGCTACTATCCCCAGCAACATCAGCAGACACCCGCTGTTGCTCCGAAGCCTGCTGGAACGACAACGGCGCAGACGTCGTCAACAGCTACACCCGCACCCATAACCGCCACTCCTGCTTCCTCAAGCGCAGCCGCACCACGTCCCCCTGTTCCGTCGACATACACATTCACTACGTACAACCGGGACTCCGTCGCGTATAGCAGGAGCGGGCGGAAAGGCTCGAGTTACAGGGGAATGTTCACCAAAGAACGTGAGTGCAGCGCGGTGATATCGTTTAGGACGCGTGTTGACTTTCTGCCCTTAGTGCGCAACCTCATGTATGGCTTTGGAGATGACCGCAATCCCGCGAATGACACGGTGAACGTCATGGAGGAGATACTCATTGAGTACATTGTGGACATAGTAAGCCTCCGCATCTTCTACTAGCCCCAGATCGAGATATACTTACTTCGGACGTTATTCAGTGTCAAACCGCATCCGTGGGTGGAAAGAAGTCGCGTCTCTCGATCGAAGACCTCCGGAGGGCACTGTCGCGGCCCGCAGACGCCAAGAAGCTGGCGCGTATGGAGGAACTCTTGTTCATGCAAGAGGACATCAAACGCGCACGCGCTCAATTTGAGGAGTCGGAGATGAACCCCTCGGGCTCGTATCAGGCTTGATGAGGCTTTCTATGCTTGTACTTGTAGTGTAGTGTACGACCAGACTGCTGGACCTTGACGTGAGCATATAATACACAATATACGAGGAAACGTCTGCGAGTGCCGCTCGCGACCTATGTACATGAGACTAGAGACGAGTAAAGCGTTCACTCTTCCATAGCATTTTCGTCACCGTCATGCCCCTCACCCTCCTCGTCTTCAGGAGCATCGCCGGCCCCTGTGCCACGCAGGGCAGCACCTACAGAGCGGTTCAGTAAAAGCAGATAGCACCGATATAAGTTAGTGACGAACCTCCACTTTGTGCAAGTGGCTTGGCGTATTTCTGGAGCCATTCTTCCGACTCCCAGACTAAGGAACGGGGGTAAGTGTCGTCGGGAGAACCATGGAGGATGTCTGGACATACTGGCTCTGTTGCCTTGGGGCTGAAGTGATCCCTTCAATGGCCGCGCGAGGTTTACCCTGAGCACGCGTCCATTGAGCTCGTTCAGGTCCATGTTGTCGATAGCATCCTGGGCATCTGCTGACGAGGAGTACGTCACGAAGGCGAACCCGCGATGTTTCGCTTCTGTGGGCACATGTATAGGTCAGCTATATATACGCTCGACATGCCAGCGCAGCAGAATGCACGCACCGTTTGAATGCGACGCATTGGTCGGTGCGGGCGGAATCTGTACTTCAAGAACGTCACCTGCCGGCGGGTCGTAAATAACGCGGATGACACGAATAAACGGGTAGCGCGTACCGAAGGTGGCGAAGTTTTCGAGGATGGTGGCCTCGTCGACGTCGTCGCCGATACCACCGATAAAGACGGTTTTTTTGGACTTGGTGCCTTCCTCCATGGTGCTCGACACGGCAGGCAGAAGGTGGCCGAGGTTCCCACGTGAGTGCGCTGTGGACGAGCGTTTGGTGCTGTGCAGCACGCGTCACCGCCTTCAGTGGACGGCGCTGGTTTGAATGCTCTCCGGCTCGTCCGCCGCGACGAGATCAGGCTGTCCACGGCCTGCCCTGGGCTCTCCTCGTCCCTGGGAACATCTGCCCGGTTTCTGCAAGTGCTTATTTGTTGCTCATGTTTTCTCCGTGCCCAAGCACTGCTCGTCCGCGCGCCTTAGCCCGAATAGGCATAGAACTCTCTCGGTACGCACCCTCGGCGCACTCATCCCGGCCAACATGCATGCTGGCTGTGTGACCATCCGTTCTCCTTCTGGCTTTTACCTCCTGGTCGCGATGCCTGGAGGCGCAGAAGTTGACGACAGTCTGCCACACCCAGCCCATCCGGCGACGGCCATCAGCCTGGCCTTTCGCGTGACCGTGGCTCAGTGCCAATACCAGGCCGTCCTCCCCACCTTATCCGGCCTCTCGTTCGTATGATGGACGGATGTGCTGGACCTCGCCGCACCTAATGCAGCAACAGCGCCCGGGCCCTGCGATGGTCGCGCTACTGGCTGTCATCCCGATGACTTCTCCGACATCTTTACCTCCGGACGTACCCTCCTCATTCCCTTTCCTTGGGCTCCCGTCTCCACGAGTTCTCACCGCTTTCCGCTTAGCCCAGTCACTTGTTATCGCCGCCATCGCTCCATTTACAGCATATATTTCTCTGTGCTTCCGACCCGCCATGGCCTCATAAGAGCGTCCTAGCAGGCCCGTTGTCCCCCAACCGAGCGCTAACCATGGCCGGAAAGGCCCCCCCTTGTTCCCGCCGTCGCCCTTCGCAGAGCTCCTCCGGCAGCTCGGGCAGCGGCTATGCCTCATCGTCCACCTCGTCCTCGTCCCAGACCTCATTGGACGAGGACGACGCCAATGTGCGCGTGACGCCTTACTGGTGCTCGTATCGTTCCCTCATCCAGACCAGAGGCTTCCGACTGGATACTTATAAGGACGTGAAGGACTGGTATCACGACTACTGGGCCAGCCTGGGCTCCGAAGGCCACGCCGTGTCCAAGGACCTCCCGGGCTACATTCGGGCGTGCCGCGGCAAGGACGAGAATGAGCTATGTAGGGACGACGGGCTGGTATGTGCATCTTCACGCCTCTCTTATGTGGTCCATGATGCTTATTCATTCAGCCCGAGCGATTGTTTCGTGGGACACAGTGTTCGACCGGTACCAAGGTTGTCATCAAGGCCGTGCACCTCCATAGTCGTGAGTACGACGTCATCCGGCATCTTTCCAGTCCACCGTTGCGAAGCCATCCCATGAACCATTGTATCCGTGAGTACTACACATGTTCTCGATTTAGGTGCCCGCTCATGCCAAATATAGCGGTGCTGGATCTCATCGAGGTGCCAAGAGACAATCTCGCCTTCATCGTGATGGAAGAGTGGTCTTCTCAACTGGTCGCGGAGACGCCTTGCGACCTGGGCCACTTCCTCAGCGCGTTACGCCAATGTATAGAGGTTTGTCTTCCTCAGCATGGAATCACACGGTATTTTAAACTTACACGCTGTCATATAGCACATCGTTTTCATGCACGCACATCGCATCGCACATCTAGACGTCTCATTACGCAACATCCTCACGAACTATAAGGGCCATTATGCTTGCATCGACTACGAAACCAGCACCCGATACGACGGATCTACAGCCGCACGTACTTCCATCTGCAAAGGCACGGAAATACCTCCCGAACTCGAGCGAGGTGAATGGAGCGACCCCTACAAGGTCGACGTTTACGCATTAGGTGTCCTCCTATTACGTGCCATGGATGTGAGCAATTCTTATTACTACTCCGCTTACGTCGCACCGGTATTGACCACATTGAAGCTCACGGGCTACGACGTTCCGGAACTCCATGTACTGGTGAAACCAATGCTCAGCAGTCGCTTCGAGCAGCGGCCCACCGCGCAACAAGTACTAGTATCTTTCAACGCCATGGTCTCCCAGTTCCCTTCCCGAAGACTACGGATGACCTGCCCAAATCAGCCTTGACACCCGCTTGTACTCCAACTTACTAATAGTCATGTTTCCATTATTTACAAACCCCCTCTGCTCTCTTCGCTGCCTCTAGGACATGCTAGACTACAACTGTATATACGTCAGGATACCAGGATACACTACAATCAATGGGCATGCGTGAATCCGGGACTGGTCATGAATCTGGTTGTCCGCCTTCCGTGTCGCCTTTCGCCGCCTCCTCCAGCCGTCGCCGTTTGCGCTCCAGGTATCGCTCCTTCGCACTCTTCACTGACTCCTCGTCGTTCCGCTTGGCGACCGTCCGACTGATGCTCTCCTCTTCTCGTTTCCGTTTCTCCGCCCTCATACGCTCCTGCTCTTCTTCCAGCTGCCGCTGTACCTCCCGAGCCCGCCGCTCATTGATCTCCTTCTTGCTCGCCGCGGTACCGACGGCTGTGTGTGCGTCCACGGGTGCATCCGAGGCAGACTTGTTCTTGCCCGACGCGTGCAGGCCAAGTCGACGGGTATTTGGCGCGGACAGGTTGAGACCAGCGGAGAGAAGTTCGCGCTTGTCGACAATTTGGTTGTCGTCGTTCAGCTCGACGTCCTTGCCCTGCTCTCGCGCTATTCGTGCGAGCTCTACGTCGGATTTGGGGGCAATTTCGGGGGGCTTCGAGATCGTGAGGTTCTGGGACGGGCCTTGCGGGCCTATGATGGGTTGAGCGGTCGCCGCTACTGTCTTCTCGTGCTGTTGCTCCGACTCCTCTAGCAACTTGCGGTAGAAGTGGGCCATGCCCGTCCCGACGCCTTTCTTCTTCTTCTTTTCGTCCTCTGATGATTGCGTGAGGACCTGAGCGAATCAGGATATCACCGTCCGCCTACTCACCTTCCCGTTGTCGTTCTTCCTCCTCAGCTTTCCGGAGTTCTACCATCTGATCCTTATACGCCTGTGTGACGAAGGACTCCTTGTCCGCAAACTCGTCGCCCTCAAGCTCGCGCTCGCGCTGGATCATCTTCTCCTCGGCCCTCAAGTGGTCAAGCCGCCGCGTCGCGGCAGACGTCAGCAGGCCGCTAATGTACTTGGGCTGCAAACGCCTTCAGCATATCAGCGCTCGGAAGAACGGGTGCGCGGACGTGTGCGGACGGGGCACCCACCTTGCGCTCCTTCGCGTCCGCCTCCTTCACTTCCTTCTGCTTCTGCTTCGCCTCCTGCATCTTGTCCCACACCGCGTCGTACTCGAACACCGTCGCGTCGACCTGCTTCTCCTGCTCGAGCTTCTTCTTCATCGCCTTGGACATCTCGACGCTCTGCGCGATGAACTGCTTGTTCGCAGCCACCTTCTTCTTGTCCCCGGTCGCCGTCGGGGCCGCGTCCATGGGCTCATCGTCGTCTAAGGATGCGAAAGCAGCGGTCCGTTTGAGTGATGGTGCCTCCCCGGCAGGCTTGGCTGGGGCCTTGCCCTTGAGCGAGAAGGAGACCTTCATGACGTGACCGGAGAACGGAGGGTTGTAGTAGCGCGTAAGCGCTCATTGTGGCGGGGACACATTCGGCAGGCGCTTGGCATGGCTGCAAACCTCTTGCTGCTTTCCTCGTCGCGAGATACTTCGTACCACTATGGCACAGATCAACTTTGACCGGCGGCGGATAAACGGGCCAGAAGAGAGCTACCAGCCCATATTTGAGGCTGTCGACGAGCGGGAAACGCGGCGGATGGCTGGCGACCCCCGGAAAGGACGGGCGGCGCGCGACATCCGGCCAATATGTAAGGTCTCGTCTTCATGAACTAGAACACGAGCTCATGGCGAGAGGTGTAGTTTTGACGGCCGGGCTGATAAACCAAGCCAATGGGTCCGCGTATATCGAGACAGAGAGGACAAAAATCGCGTGTGCAGTGTGAGTGCGTGCGTTTCGCCAGCTCCGTGACGGTACATGAACCGAAACCGCTATAGCTATGGGCCTCGACAGTCCAAAAATATGACATACAGCGAGAAGGGCCGGCTGAATGTTGAAGTCAAGTTTGCGCCTTTCTCGTGCACGAAACGGAGGGTGCCCATCAGGGTGCGTACAATGCAAGGTCCGCAGGGAGGTATACTAACATACGATATAGGATGCGGAGGACCGTTCGATCGCGGTGCAAATTCAACAAGCACTGACTCCTGCAGTCAGGCTGGAGCTCTTGCCAAAATCAACGCTAGATATATTCCTGACCGTCATCGAAAACGACGGGTCAGAAGGGTGCATCGCGGCCGGCTCTGTGGCCGCTAGTGTGGCGCTCGCGGACGCTGGTATTGAGATGCTTGGGCTGGTCGCAGCATGTTCCGCCGTAAGCTCACTTTTGTGCATCCGTTATGGTATGCTCTAACGACATTATCAGGCTGTCGTTGGGGAAGAAATCTGGATGGACCCAACAGAAGAGGAGGGCAAGGCAGCGTCCGGAAGCTTGGTGCTTGCCGGCCTACCTGCACTCGGAACGATAACCAGCGTCTGGCAATCTGGGTCTATGGCTCCAGATGAAGCGATTAAAGTGAGCCCCCCTGCCCCATACAGTGATGTCATTTAACGAGTTTTCAGTGCATGGAGGCATGTCAGGAAACGTGCGAGGAAATACATACAGTGATGGCCCAATCTCTACTTGAAAAGGCCCAGAATACATGATGCTCGTGTGTCCGTTCTACCTTCAGACGACGTCTGTGACACCTTGTCATGAAACTATGTAAGTGTAATAGCACACGACCGCTGTTTGTCGAGGTATAGTTGACCCCCATGGTCTGATCGCATCCAAGTTCCAGAGGGTTATTCATAGTTTACATGCACCAGTCTATATCCGTAGCGATGACTGCACTGAAGGAAACGTAATGGTTTTAAGAACCTTGTGTGCGGCCTGTATGCGCGTTCAGAAGTTCTTCAAGTTCGATTCTGGGCCTTAATACGAGTATGTTTCATACTAAGCGCCCATATCGGTGCATGCATGCTCGCGGCTCCATCGCGGGTATGCATTGGTTGTGACGAACTTGTATCCTCCTCCAAGTACGGAAGCAGTTACTTCGACCTCTTGCATCTCAAGAACGACACACTCCTGTTATCTTGAGACCCCCTGACTAGTGCGCACTCTCCGCCCACTAGACGAACCCGTATGACATCGCCTACGCCCAACGCTACACTACTAGACACCTTGAAATCCCCTCGCAGTGCTGCCTCACCAATATACTCACCCTCTATCCGCTCTACACGTCTCTCCGAGGACTCTGATGACTCTCTACGCGACTTGGAACTGTCTGACGGACCTCTGCTAGCGGAAACGCCTCGCTCGCTCCGTCCGAGGTCATACTCCGTTTCCGGTTTCGACTTCCAGCATGACCTGCTCCCGCTAAGCTCAAGCCTGAGTGAACCCAACGAGATTCATCCGGAGTCCCATGAAAAGCGGTTGAGCTTGGTCAACGGTACGTACATCTCATGTCTCCTTGAACAGACCTTCAACGGAGGTGAAATTCGGCAGGCATTGCCCTGATTGTCGGGCTGCAGATTGGTTCAGGCATCTTGTGGGTGCCTTGAATCTCTCACTTTTGCATTGTGCTAAACGTAACGAATAGCTCATCACCCGGCGTGGTGGTGGCTAATACCCAAAGCGTCGGGGCGAGTCTGCTGGTCTGGTTCGCCGCCGGGGTACTGGGATGGACTGGAGCCAGCAGTTTCGCAGAGCTGGGGTCCTCTATACCCGTGAACGGAGGAGCACAGGCGTACCTCCACTATTCCTATGGACCCCTCGTATCATACCTTTTCGCCTGGACAGCAATATCCGCCCTTAAACCAGGTGAGCCACACCCACACCTCTGAATACTGGCGCTGATTGAGACGCGTCGCAGGGGGCAATGCTGTTATCAGCCTAATATTTGCAGAATACCTTAATCGACTCTTCTGGCATAGTACACGCGCGGACGCACCGCCAGATGCAATTCCGGAGTGGGCTACGAAAGTGACCGCCGTCGCGGCGGTCGTGATCGTGTCGGCCATTTGTGTGGCTACGCCTACACTAGGCACACGAGCAGCTGTCGTCTTCACGACTGTAAAGGTGAGCATATCTGCAAACACCGACTACGCCGGATTTATTGCTTATAGTTATAGATTATCGCACTGGTACGTTTCGAATCTTGTTAGGTTGCGGAACTCCGAAACCGACAGCGCCTAGGTTTCTATCACAGTACTGGGACTGGTGCAACTTGCAAGGGGACGCGCTTCGACATCATTTACAGAGCCTCTGTTCGAACATTCCAGTACAAGTCCATCTGCCTATGCACTAGCGCTGTACTCGGGTCTCTGGGCGTTCGACGGATGGGATCAGGCAAACTACGTAGGCGGTGAGATGAAGAACCCCGAGAAGAATATCCCACGCGCTATCCATAGCAGTATGGTTATAGTAATGGTGCGTTGTGTCGTGAAGGCTCGTGATATCGAGACCCGAAGTTGAGGTATGCGTAGATCCTGTTCATCCTCGCGAATGTGGCGTACTTCACGGTATTAGACAAGGTACAGCATATCATCCTTTCAGTTGAGCCTGATTCTAACATTGTGCGCAGAACACGGTCGGGCTCAGCAACACGGTTGCATTAGACTTCGGGCGAGCATTGTTTGGGCCCGTGGGTGGGATTGTTTTCGCTGCGATGGTAGCGTTTTCTTGCTTCGGCGCATTGAATGGTAGATACCTCGAAAGCCTAACAGAAAACCTCAGCTGATAATATTTCTGGTGCAGGGTCTTTCTTCACCTCCTCGCGATTGATTTACGTCGCTGGGAAAGAAGGGTACCTCCCTGCGCTTTTTGGACGCCACAACACCTTCCTCAAGACACCCTTGAACGCCATGTGCCTGAACGCAGCGTTGACTATAATGTTCATCCTCATTGGCGGTGGGTTCCGGTCGTTGATCAACTTTGCGGTGGTCGCGTCATGGGCGTTCTACTTCCTGACGGTGGGTACCCCGCATTCTGCGCAGTTTGAGGCGGGGGAGACTAAACTAAAGGGACATAGGTTCTGGGCCTCGTAATACTACGCGTCAAGGAGCCAACGTTGCACCGACCGTACAAGACGTGGATCATAACGCCGCTGGTCTTCTGCGCAGTAAGTTCAGCATTTTCGAGATCACTGGCGGGCCCGCAAACTGCGCAACCGTGGCTAATCCCATCACTCCGTAGGTTTGCATATTTTTGCTGTGCATGCCCGTTATTGCCGCGCCTCTAGAAGCCATCGCAGTCCTGGGTAGGTTGCATCCGTCCCCCAACTTGGTACGTACGCTGATCGTTTCGCAGGCTTTGTCCTCGCTGGCATCCCGCTGTATTACATCACGCACCGGCACGAGGGCCAGCCCACGCGGGCGCAAGGTAAGCACTGCGTTGAATTCTTCAGCAGAAGATGTGCCGACGTTCTGCCTCAACACAGTGCTCCTCTCGAATATCGCCGCGCGATTCAAGGGCAGACCCGCGCCTGGGGCGGGGTGGCAGGCGGTGGCGACGGAAGGGGACGAGAACGTCGAGATGGAGGAGTCGCGGGCATTCGCTCGATGACACGCGTACTACAGTGTATACGCTCTGCGCAGCGCGGTAGGATGTTTGAGACGTGCTGGACCTTGATAGACACCTTCCACACAGGTATGAGTACACCACCCCCTATTCCGGTTTTCTGCGGTCCCGCGAGGTGCTGCCGCCGCCGCCTTACGCGTACCTTCAACACACATCCGAGCGTGAGTCTGACGAAGCTCATGCATTGTAGTCAGTGTTAGATCCGGGAGGACAGGATTGCACGCGATGCTGACTGATGAGGCGGGTCGAGTATAACTACCGCCGGCACTCTCCGCGCGCAACCGTATCTTGGATGTGTGAGCTTGTTGCGCCATTGATCACGATGGCGCAGCCGCCACCGGGATAAATACGACGCTCCGGGGCCGTTCCTCCTGCTCACATCCGTACCTGTACCCCCTCCGTCATCACCTGCTGCTGTCCATTAAGTGCGTAGCGGCTCCCCGCAGCGTCGAGGTCGTGCGCCGTCTGTTGTTTGTTGACGATCGTCTCGCCACCGCAGCCGCGAATACCACATACGAGAACCCGATCATCATGGTACGTCCGCCCGCTTCTGGGGTGCGGCGAGGGCGCATGCTAATTGCGGGAATCCTGATGGCAGTCCGAGCACACTTACAAGTTCAATGTGAAGGTCAGTATTGGCCATGATGCGCAGGCATCTTCAGTACCACCCTGAGCGCGGCTGCCGAACGGATGACTGAGCGCGCGCCCGCAGATGACCTGCACCGGCTGCTCAGGCGCGGTTGACCGCGTGCTGAAGAAGACGGAAGGTGCGTAGCTGTTCTCGGTCGTATAGGACAGGGATGAGTGATGGACGCTGAACGCGCGGGGATGTAGGCGTGAGCGAGTACGACATCAGCCTCGAGAAGCAGGAGGTGCTCGTCAAGGGCACGATCCCGTACGACGACCTGCATGCGAAGATCGCGAAGACTGGCAAGCAGGTGCGTTTTGCTGGACTGTCCTTTGGGGAGCGGATGCTTATGCAGGCGTTTTTAGATCATCTCTGGGGAGACCGTTGTATGATCGTGTGCCACAATGCAGTCGCGACCCGGATGTCTTGCTTGATAGGGTGGTGCACACATGTTTGGCTTAGTGCTTTCGGATGACGTAGATCATGAAGGAAATAAATTGTACCATGTTTCGAAAGGACACTAGAGAGCGAGTGTGATCATAAACTGGCATATTGTCCCATGAATAAGACGCTAGGTTGATGAGTCTCGCAGTGCTGACCATGGGCGTAGTCCCACTCGTAGTCTGCAGGCCGAATCACGTTATGTATTCGTCAAAGTCGTCACAGTCAGCAGGTACAGTATCCCGCTCGTATTTTACAAGGCAAAGACGTATGTCTCATGTCTCATGAGGGTATCTGTCTCTCCAGCCTACGTGCCCGCCAGACACCTCAGAAGGATATCAACACCGCCTCAGTCGAGCGCAAGTCAATCCCCTTCTGCAGCGACACGCTCTCAAACTTCAGCGGCCCCGTCGGATGCGCGTCCGCCGTCTCATAACTCTGCCCCGCCCACGTCAGCCCCGCCACATCGTCCGCATGCTGAATAACCACCCTGCGCGCGACCGCCGGCCTGCCCCAGAACGCGTCCGCCTCGCTCTGCGCCTGCGCCGCGCCCGCCGTCGCGAAGTCGAGGTCGATGTGCACGGCCGGGCGGGCCCCAGTGCTGCTGAGCAGCCACGCGTGCAGGTTGACGAACACCGCGCGCGCGAGGCGGCCGTGCTCGAACGCGGCGTACCCGGACACGTCCGTGTCGTTCACGGCGAGCTCGACGATCTGCGCGCTGCCCGTGCTCCCGATGAGCGTGTTGATCACGAGCCCGGCGTAGTAGCTGGGCTGGATGTGTGGGGGCGAGGGCGGGTCGAGCGGGGATCCGTCGATGGTCGAGCGGTTGAGCGTGACGGGTTGGATCTGGGGTGCTGGTGAGTGAAGGCTCTTACTAGGGAGATCAGAGCCACAAAAAGCTACTCACAAAGTTGTACTTGTAGCCCACTCCCTCGTGGAAATACGCTTCGCTGATGCCCAGAGTGGCGGCCTGCAGGGTGTAGTCGATCGCCCACAGCGCAGCGCCGGCCGTGTTGCTCACGCCGGGTGCACCGTGGCAAGCAATGCTGTTCGTTTCACTGAAAGTGGCATGCCGTGAATAATGCATTCAAGGCCTAGACCGAGTGATCGAGACGTGCCCGAGGATGTAGGTGAGCCCCTGCGCGTGCGACGCGGCGATGTCGGCCTCGAAATGCGTCAGATTTCCGCGGACCGCCGCTTTGCTCATGAACGAGGTCAGCGGGAAGTCGCCGCCGTTGCAGAACGCGGCTGAGTACTGGTGCTGCGAGATGCTGTTGAGAATCATGGCGACATTAGCACACGATATGCGTGAGCGACGGGTATGTACGACTTACACCGTGATGCCCTTGCCAGGCGCACTGTCCAGGATCCCGAGGCTGAATATCTGACGCGGGGTGAAGCCCTGTCCGGCGAACGCGGCGCCTTGGAACGTGATAGGGCTTGTGCGCGAGGTAATTCCTGCAGCCTCCGCGACCGGACCGGCGACGGAGATCCAGTCGGGAACATACTGGTTCACCGTCCAGTTACTGGGCCGCAGGCCGTTGTTCTTGAAGAGGTCGGCCTCGTTACCGACCTCAAGACGCTGCAGGATAACTCCCGACGCCTTGACGGCGCTAGTGCGGAATGCCCCCACGATGGCTTTCGCCATGTTAACTGCGTTCGTGACATTGTCCGCACCGAGGTTGACTCCCCACGTCATGCGGGTACCTCGGGGAAGGAAACGCGAGAGGGAGTAATACGCATTCCCGACGGTGATGCTCGTAGCTTCCGGGTAGGGCGTGATGGAGTTGGCAGGCGGGAAAGAGCTATCCTCGATGGTGACCGTGGGAGACCAGAAGGTGTGGTCTTCCGAGTCGGCGCCTACGCGGATGTTGGGCGGCTGTCCCGTAAGCGCGGCGTAGTTGAGGAGCGCGTTATGCGTGAACTCGTTGCGCGAGTCAACACCAGACCAGTCGGGCCAACGATCCTGCTCGATGGAGAATGACAGCAGGGTAGATGATAGAGCCTGCGAGTTATCGGGGGCAGAGATTGGTAGGGAGACATTTACGGCTAGCACCGAGCAGACTGAGACCGAGAGCGCGAGCGCGGCGGCGGCAAGGCGGCGATGTGAGTGACCCATGGCGAACGAGGGCGGTCAGGCAGCTGGCGAGGTCGCTGTGTGGCGGGCGCGGGCTTTATACGGCGGTCGCGGTGGAGAGCGAGGGAGCTTGCTCCGTGTCAGGGACGAAGAAGTCATCTGCCACCATGGATTCTCGATATGCGCGCGGCAAGACGTCACGAAGTGAGACAGCTGGCGAACGGCGGGAGGGCAACCCGGGGTGTGCTCGATGGCGCGGCTGGCGTGACGGCGGCAGGCCGCGTCTCGTGCAAGGGCATCGCGGTTCGAGAAACGGGAAGTGTATGCGCGCCGAACGCTCTGACGGAGAACGCGTGCTCTAGACCCTAGCTGAGCCGGAAATAGGGCGCGTGGCATGTGCTGCCGCTGGTCAGAGACGTCGAAAGCTGGATGAGAAAAAGTAGGCTCACATCGTTCGCAGTGTTCGTCTGGTCATCGTCGTTGTCAGTTGACCTCCCTCCATCAGATCCCGGGCTCCAGTCGGCGCGTTGAGCGCTCAGCAGGACTACAAGGCAGTCAGAGTAGATATCACGCCTGTACTTATTGGTGGCAGCCTTTATTATGATCAGACACGCACAAGCTCTGTCTGGTGTCACTTGCTGATGCCGGCGTGCCAAGAGCACTTGAGGGTGCAGTAGCACTTGAGTCGCGGCAAGAGGCGTCGGTGTGGGGAAGGTCGGGCTTCGCTACGTCTTCACAGCAAATTTAGGTGAGAGTCGGTATAAAAAGCTTCGGCGCAGCTGAGAGATATATAGTTGGGGACCTGCCGTCGTCGGCCTGTCTGCGGCTTTGCCGAGCGTTACGTATGTATGTTGTGCTAGTCAGTGCCACACTTCACTTGATGGTATATGCCGTATGCTAACAGCAGGGTTCGGAAACCCCACAACATATATCGCTGCTGGAGTGTTCACGTTCGTAAATATTGGCCACCTCTGATTTTTCTTGCGTAATGGGATATGAGTGATTTGACGATGAAGATGTACGGCTTTTGCAACCAGACTCACAAGCAGCGCTCTCGCCCGCCCTGCTATCTATATGTTAATTAAGGTCGGGACATAAAACTGATGCGTCTCATTGCGCGTGCTTACCGTGTTTCTTCGTCTTACAACTTTGCCCACGGGAGTCTTACGGTAAGGCAGAGATAAGTGAGAGCGAGACACCCAGTTTTCCGATGCTCAGTCATCGAGGAGGAGCTCCAATGTCGGGTTGGATCTAGATGTTATCTGGATGTGCTTATGTAAGACGGTGCGAGACACACTACAAGAAATCGTTACAACTTCTTGACGTTCGCTGAATCTGTCTATAGCAGCCCGGCGTGCGAGTAGTACTAGCCTGCCCTGTGTGCCATCATGTTGCACTAATAAAAGAGAAAGTCCAACGCTCACGGGTGAGTGCCAGTTTGCGAGGGGCGTCTAACCTTCACGTTAAGGGAACCTTCAACGTCCCACCTAGTACTGTGGGCTAGGTCCAGGAGAGGACGACGCTCCTGCGTGCGTATCTGGGACTTTGACGAAGTATGCGTCGAGGCCAACAGATCTCGGAGGACTCGGAGGAGTCATATCTTACGGGTGCGTCTTAGTACGCCCACGGTAAACTTACGCCCCACCCTCTCTATGTACTGTACCGTTAAGCCAGATTTTTTCTGGTGGTCGTATATGTAGGAGGAGTGCATGGGCCAAGCTTGCCTCTTGGAGGTAGCGGAAATTCAGGGGGAGCTTACGTTTCACGGGGTCTCACATTCACAACAGAGCTCACGAAATCGTTGCTTCAAGTACAGCAAAGTCACAGCTCTTAGCCTCCAAGGCTCAAAGTATGATATTGTGTCTTCAACAGCCCACGGGCGGACCGATACCATTACCGATCTCAGTACCCTTCAGACACGCCGCCCGTGCGTGGCACGGGTCTACTGTCTAGTATACCGTAAAGTGAGGATTGTGAACTCCAAGTGGTGCATGCCAAATGGAGCTGGAAGGTCCTGCACTGAATAACCGGCCGCGGCTGGTGAAGGATGCCGGGTATTGACCGCAAATCAAGAGGGACCATCAACGTCCACGACCCGTGCAGGGTCGAAGTGGTTATACGCGTGAGGTGCCTTGTGAAACGGTGTGCCGGCGACGAGCTGGAGCTCGAGCCAGAACCGAAGTAATTATTGGAGGGAACAAAGCGGATAACAGGTAGCGAAGGCACAGCACGGCAGGTGCGGCAGAGATAGGCGAGAGGAAGGGGGACGAGGAGGAGCTGTGGCCAAATTGACTGACGGCTGCGCGCGTGGCCGGAGCGCGCGCGCCCGATGGCGGATCTCGGAAGGGGGGAGATGACGATGCCGCAGCCGAGCGACGGACGCCGAGCCGGCGACCGCACAGAAACAGCCGTCGCATTTGCAACTTGGCCTCTTCCCAGTCTCGCTCGCGAGTCTCGCCCGCCCACCGCACCCTCTTCCCACCCCCGCCGCGCTGGCTGCGCGCGATGTCATCTCCCTCCACCGCTCACGTCCCCCAATAAGTATACCCTCCGCAGGCCCTGCGCGCCCCAATTTGACGACGCCGTGCCCATCCCCCGCCCTCTCGATCATCGACCGCCCCGGGCCAAGACTCCCCGTTCCTGCATCTAGATCCCCCTCCTCGCTCTGCGGCTGCTCCTTTTAAACATACAGAGGCGTCCAGGTCTGTATCCGCTTCCCGTAACGCTCTTCCCGCTCTCCCTGCACCCACTCACTCCTTTCTCGGTCCCGCAGGGCACACACCCTCGCATGGCAGCAAACGCGACCGCTTCCGCACGGCCTGCTTACCCTGCCTCTCCTGCCTTCTCCGATGACCTTGAGTTCGTGACAGCCTATCTCACTGTCCATGTCCTTAGCGACGCGAGCCGCATCTACTCCTACATATTCTGGGTCGCCCTCGTCGTCGTCCTCATCTCATGCTCCGTTCTGCACCACCTCAACATACGCGGCGGATACATTGGTGCACTATGGAACAAATGGGCCATCCGCCGTCGGACATGGAGGAAGAAACACAGCTTGGCACTCGCCAAAGCCAAGGGTCAACCGCACAGACAGCCCTTCTCTCTTCCCGCTAACGCGCAGATCTTTACGCTCGCGGTCATTGTCGTCGCCGCTCTTCTTGTGTCCTTCCTTGGTCCCGACTATCTCGCCCCGGGCTCTACCCTATGGACGCTGCAAGACTTCCCCTCCGCCACTACGTCTCTGGCCAAGCGCGCCTACGAGATGTCCGACTTCTACCAGTACCAGCCCCAGTACACCATCCCAAAGGCTTGGTGGACGACCGGTAACCGCACCGGACTCATCGCCTTCACCCTCTTCCCTCTCTGTATTCTCTTTGCCCTCAAGTCTCCTCCATTCGCCATCTTCTCTCTCCCGTTCCTTGTCCAGTTCTACTGCGACAAACTACTCTGGCTTCACAAGTGGACCGCGCGTCTCATCTACTTCCTCACTGTGCTCCATGTAGCCTTTTGGAGTGTGCAGCTGGTGATAGAGCGTCGCGCGAGTACGGGGAAGATTGCCTATGTTTACGCATGGCAGTATGAGAAATTCCTGTTCGCTTGGACGGTGCGCATCTATTCCATTCTTCCGCTCATGCTCGCAGAGATACTCAGCTATCTGGTCAGGCATTTGGCTGCATGACCCTGCTCTTTGCGCTGTCTATCCCTATCGTCCGACGGGCTCACTATGAGGCATTCTACTTCCTTCACATCCTGCTTGTCCCGCTCACGCTGATCATGTCTGCGCTTCACCATCCCCCTGTCTGGTGGTGGTGCTGGGCTGCTCTCGGCCTTTGGTTTGGCGAGCGAACATGGCGTTTCACCTGGTGGTTGTACACGAACGGCTTCCTGGGCAGCTCGACCTCTTCTTCGCGCAACACGTTGCGCAAGAAACCTTCGCGTCTTGGCGGAAACGATCAGAAGATCGAAACTCCCTACCGGCCCAATATGTCTCAACCGTCGGGCCCCGGCATGCCGAGGTCTGGCTCGACTGTTGGTCTCATGCATTATCCACCGATTCCTCCCCCGGATATCACGCATGGCGTGAGGCTGACTTTGCCGACGGACTATGTACCTCCACCTGGCTTCGCGCACGCCGAGCTCCTTCCAGGGCGTACGGTGCGCCTACGCATTATCACACCTGGTTACCTGGCCTGGGCACCTGGCCAGCACTTCCTCATCTCGGTCCCCTCAATCACCCGCTTCACCTCCCATCCGTTTACCGCGGCGTCTATCTGTGATGAACAGACTCCGGGCGCCGACGGTCGCGTACTCGTCTTTCTCATCCGTGCTAAGAATGGATGGACGAAGGATCTCTGGGACGCGGTAGCGCTGATGACGAGCCGCAACGAACAGTTTCGGCGAGGGGAGTCCCTTCCTCGTTGTGAGATGCCGTTCCGTGGCGTCCTCCTGCGCGCGTGTGTGGACGGGCCATACGGTTCATCTGTTCGCGCGGCTTGGATGGACTACCCAAGCGTCCTCATAGTCGCCGGTGGCTCAGGAGTCAGTTACGCGCTCTCGATCCTGCAGTTCATGACCCTTTGCTTGGCTGGGCGGAACGGGCGGTTCCTTGGCGGCAAATCTGGCGGCTACGGGCAGCCTGGATTCAAGACCACTCGCGTGCGGTTTGTCTGGCTTGTTCGGGAATTTGGTAAGTACTCTTTGATGGTTACAGTATTCCAAATCTCATGTCGTCATACAGCTCATGTGCAATGGTGCGCGTCCGTGCTACGACGATGTATGGACATCGTACCCAACACGGAACTTCAAGTCGATATATTCGTCACCAACGTCAAGCCCGCTGCCGTACCGAGAGGTCCTCCTCCACCCGCGCGTGTGAAGTTCGCGCCTGTGCAGATCCCCAAGGAGAAGGGCTCGGAACTCGATCCTCCATCACCAAAGTTCGCGCAAGAGGTGAACCCCCGCTTCTCGGTGTCGTCGGATGACAGCGCAGAGAGCGACGTCGATCTGAGCTACTACACCAGCATCGCGCCCGATGAAGGCGAGCTCGGGCACGAGGAGGACCCCCTCGACCTCACGAACTTCGAGGGCGACGACGACACGGAGATGCCCGGCGAGGCGCAGTTCAACCTCTCCGTGCGGCAGGAGGGCAGGATGCGTCGGCGGAAGACCCGCAGGCTAACGATGGCGGCGGTCGCGAAGCAGGAGCTCATGTATCGCGCCTCCGAGCAGAACTTCGACGGTCCCGGCCAGTCCTCCGTCCAGCTCGTCACCAAACCGACGCAGCTCCCGCGCATCGACACCAACCCGAGCAGCTCGAGCCGCTCCGGGGCTGACCTCGCGGATCTCGCCGCCACGCCCTCCCCCGAGCTCCTCCCCCCGCCGCTCACCGCGTCCTCGATGGCGTCCACGCCGAACAGCGCGCACCCGCTCATCGACCCCTCCCGCGACCCCGGGCGCGCGTCCCCGCGGCACTCCGCGCTCGGCCCCCCGGGGCGCGCGCGTCGAAGCGCTTCTCGCAGGCGCTCTCGGAGCGCAGCCTCGAGCCGCCGACGCCCGCGTCGCAGTTCCGCTCGCACTCGCGGCTGAGCGTGTGGACGGACACGGACAGCTTCGCGGCGCTCGTGCCGGGGGGCGACGTGCACCGCGCGCGCGAGCAGCTGCGCCTCGATCTGGACGACGGGGAGGTCGAGGATGTGGGCATCGTCGCGGAGCATGCGCGGCCGGGGAAGCCGAAGCTGGATAGGATCTTGGCGGACGAGGTCGAGCGGTCGAAGGGCGCGCTCGCTGTTGCTTGTGAGTCTCCTACTTATCCGTGCGTTGCGTTTCGCGGAGAGCTGACGAATGGGGTGTTTGATAGGTTGTGGGCCGACGTCGCTGGACGCGATGATGCGGAAGATCATCGCGGCGCAGATCAACCCTGCACGAATACGGCGGGGCGACATGCGCGGGTCGATCACGCTCTTCTCGGAGGAGTTCTCGTACTGAGTACCGAGCTCCATCTCCGCCCCCTCCCGCCCGCCTCCTTCTCCTTCCCCCCCGCTCGGACGCTCGGTTTCCCGTGCCCGTTTCTTGGTTTCTTGGGGCCAGCCGGTACCCCATACGCTCGTTGACAATGACTGGACATTCGGACGCTGCCCGCCCCCCATTAACGGACTCTTGCCCCCGCGATCGTCAGTAGATAGACAGACAGACAGACACATCGCGCCCACTCGCCTGACGTTGGTTGCATACACACAGCACTGTATCTCTACGCATTCGGTTGTTCATCAGTAATAACACACAAGTCATAATACGCACACTCAGACCCGCGTGCTCGGGGCATGCTTGTCGTAATACTCGTAACACGCGTCGGCTCACAGACGGCGAATCGGGCTGCAGGATCGGTGCTATGGCCAGTTGACGTACGGGCGTCTATCTCCTTAGACTTGGATTGAAAGATTCTACTGAACGCCTGTTGCTAAAGCTTTTGAGGTACCGCAAAACTGCTCGCACTCAAGCACCTCCGCTTCATACACCCCCGTTCCCCGGCCCTGCGCCGCCCCGTGCACATCACCACCACTCCCTTGCCATTCCTGACACGAGCACGGACACGGACGATGAGCACGCCGCCAACGCCCGCGAGCGTGACGGTGCCGGCGGGCTTCACGCTGCACACGGAGAACACGAGCGCGGTGCTGCTGCCCGCGGCGGGGAACGACGCGTTCCTGAACCCGGTGCAGGAGTTCAACCGCGACCTGAGCGTGGCGTGCATCCGCGCGTGGGGCGCGCGCGCGGGGCGGGAGAAGGAGCGCAAGTGGCGGGCGGCGGCGGAGCGCCGCGCGAGGCGGGCGGAGGCGGGGGAGGGGCCTAGGGCGAAGAAGGTTAAGAGTGAGTGGTTTGGATTTAGTTTGTGTGTGGGCGGGGGAGGGCGTGCTGATGGTTGAGGGGTGTAGCGGAGGATGAGGGCGCGGTTGTGCAGCCTGTGGAGGAGGCGGGTAAGGCTCCCGCGCAGGAGGTGAGTTAAGATTGTTCGTAGTGTGTGCGTTCACTGAACTATGCTCGCAGTTCAAGCCCCACCAGTTTGTGATTCTGGAAGCCTTGTCCGCGACTGGCCTGCGTTCAATACGCTACGCGCACGAGATCCCCTCCGTAAAGTCTGCCTAGACTCTATATTACTCTGTTGCATCGTACTGACTATATTTAACGTTATAGATACGTCATAGCGAATGATCTATCCCCCGCTGCAGTCGAAGCCATGCGCAGGAACATCGAACTGAACGACCTGCATGAAAAGGAAGAGCCCGTAGCGGAGGGCAGCGCCGGGAAGCCAAAAGTCCGCCCCGCAAAGGTCCGCGTCAACGAGGGTGATGCATGGTGAGCATTGAATATCAGTCGCAAGTCATGAGCAAGATGCTGACAACACGCGGAAGTGCGCTAATGTACAACCACCGGAGTGAACGCAACCGTGTGGACGTAGTCGACCTGGACCCATACGGCACCGCAGCGCCGTTCATTGATGGTGCCGTGCAATGTGTGAACGATGGAGGTTTGTCATTGCGGGGATACACGGAGCCATGACTGACGGAATTGTATAGGTCTTCTATGTGTTACTTGCACGGATATGTCGGTTCTTGCGACAACGAACTATCCTGAGAAATGGTACGTTTGCATTTCAGCATCCCGCTGGTGCAAAAGAGCTAAAATAATGTAGCTTCTCAAATTACGGAGGTGCACCGGTTAAGGCGGAATACTGTCATGAAGCGGTATGTACCAAACGGAAAGCTTGTACGCGTAACTCATGTATTCCGACAGGCCCTGCGTCTCGTTCTCCACACTCTGTCAACCTCCGCGGCGAGGTATGGGCGTTACGTCCAGCCGCTGCTGTCACTATCCATCGACTTCTACGTCCGCCTCTTCGTGCGGGTACATACCTCCCCAATCGAGGTCAAGAAAGCGTTCAGGTATGTCCAGCAGCGCCCTCGCCTGGAGACGAACCGCCCCACAACTGACGGCACAGCAAGACCGCTTTGTATCACGTCTGCAGCGGTTGCCAGTCCTTCTACGAGCAGCCTCTTGGCCGGGTAACGGAACAGACTAGCGCCAAAGGAAACGTCACCCTGAACTTCAAGGTGCACCAGGGCCCGCCGGTTTCTGAGCGGTGTCCGGAGTGCAACTCCGCCCTCCATGTTAGTCAAAACCGTGTTAGTTGTTCAAATGCCGTGTGGTCTCACACCCTTCTTATAGGTGGCTGGCCCTATGTGGTCAGGACCGATTCACGACAGGGAGTTCATATCGGATGTCCTCAGTCATGTGGAGGAAAACGAGGACAAGTACGGCACATCGGCGAGGATGAAGGGCATGCTTACAGTCGCAAAGGAGGTATGTACGAAGTATGTTCAGCCGGATGTCTATTCACCCCGACGCCAGGAATTGGACATACCTTTCTACTTCACGCCGTCCAAGATCGCAAGTCACTTCCATTGTATATGTCCGAGCTTGGACGAGACTGCGTACGTTTTTCTTGCAGTGAGACATACCTAACGGGAAGCTGATGCCTATTATACAGCTCAGCGTTGCTGCATGCCGGCCACAAAGTATCGCGGTCCCATGCGTGTGCAGGCTCCCTCAAAACCAGCGCCAAGTACGCCGATATACACGACATATTCCGCTCGTGGGTCAAAACACATCCGGTGAAGATGGAAAAGGTGGCCGAGAACTCGCCCACACGCCAGCTACTCAGCAAAGAGGCCAAGTTCGTTCTCCTACGTTGGCTACAGTTACCAAACCGTGCTGACCACCTTACAGGACCGAAGCGAACTTCAAGCGGCACCCAGAATCAGTCACCGCATCCTCGCAGGTCAAGCTCGTCCGATACCAGCAAAACCCAACGCCAAACTGGGGACCCGGGGCGAAACCAGGCGCAAAGCGCAAGCGGGAGCAGGACGGCGACGAGTGAACAACATGCTGAACATTCCAGAGCTCGACGATCCTATTACAAAGCATGACTCCGAGTGGGGAAAAGAAGTACTGAAACACACCCGACCTGCGTGACTAGATATGCTGCTAGATATAAAATAGGAAGAAAGGCCCCATGTGCTGCCCCGCGAGAGAGAGAGAGGTTGAGGTGGGAAAACGAATGGCGCAACGATAGAACGAAGAGAGGCGGGTCTATGGGCCGCCGAAGGGCACCTGCAGGTTGGCGACCCACGGGTGCTTGAGGAGGTCGGCGGCTGAGGGACGGAGCTCGTGGTCGAGCTCGAAGGTCTTCTCGAGGAAATCGACGGCCTCCGCCGAGATGTCCGGGGGGATGGTGGGCTTCGCCTTCGCCGACCCGACCTGAAGCACACATCGTTAGTCCAGAATTGCATGCGTTTCGAGCATGAAACATACTTTGAAGATGGCTTGCATCTGCGAGAGTTGCGGCCACGGGTGATCGCCCGTGAGCATCTCGACGACGAGGCAGCCGACGCTCCAGATGTCGGCCTTGAAGGTGTACGCTGTCTGCTTCACGACCTCGGGTGCCATCCAGAACACGGAGCCTTGCAGGGAAGGCCGGTGCGCCCGATGTCCCGGGAGGAGATCTAACGCCACCGCGTCAGAACAGGTTTGTGCGGGAGGAATGGAATGGAAGGGCCGGGCGCGGCGCGGCCGCAGGCACTGTCACTTACTGTCATCAATCTTCTTCGAGATACCAAAGTCTGAGATCTTGATGCCGCCTTTGTTGTCGACGAGCATGTTCGCGCCCTTGATGTCGCGGTGGATGATGTCGCGCTCGTGCAGGTAGTTGAGGCCGAGCAGGATCTGCCGCACCCAGTTCCGGACAAGCGGCTCCTCGAACGCGCCGTAGTTTCTCAACAACGAAGTAACAGACCCGCCCGGCACGTACTCCAAGAAAATGTTCAAGTGGTCGTCGTCGATGCAAGATGCTATGATCGCGGTCAGCCACCGTCGGGGATACTGTTCGGAAGTAGGCACGTACAGTGGTACTGCACGATGTTCTCGTGTTGCAGGTCCTGCAGAAGCTCGATCTCCCGCTCAAGCGCGCTTAGCATGGACTTCTTGCGTTCCTCGTTCGGTGCCGAGCCCGTGGGCAACTCGACTTGTTTGACAGCCATGAGCAGACCGGTGGCAGCGTCCATGCCAAGGTAGACTTTCCCGAAGGAACCCGCGCCGATGAGGGCGCCCTTGATCCACTTGATTGTGCGTTCGCCTGGGAGCGTGTTAGATCTGGTAAATATTCTCTGCCACGAAGTACACTCACTGTTCTGTGACGTGATGGCCTTGCCAGGCTCGCCCTCGTCGTCCGTGGCCGTCTCGTCGCCCTCCTCTTCCTCCTCCTCTTCCTCATCGCTCGATTCCTCCTCCTCATCTTCGATCTCCTTGATGCTCTCCCGATCCGCGTTGTCCGGCATATCGACCTTCGTCCACTCGTCTGAGTCCCCAGACTTGGTGGCGGCCTCCTGGCGGCTCTCGACCACCGCAGTGATCTCATCGACTGTGACAAGACTGGCGGTGTCCGAGCGGTCTCGTTTGCTACGTAGTTCAGTAATGTAGCTCAGCCTTCTTGACGCGGTGGACATGCGCCTGTTCGAAGATATAGAGCCTTGACTGTCGGACAAATTGAGCGACTCGGACAACGAGTCCGAGGGGAAGACCACCGGTGGAAGGAGGTGTGGACTTGTAGCCTGCGCCGACGGCGACATGTTTGGCCCGCTGAGGTCGATGGTATGGTCATCGTCGGTCTGTAGCGACAACCGAGGTGGCTCCTCGATCTTTGGGGGCTCGCCCTCGTACTCATGAGTAGAATACGGCGACGACGCCCTGTCCACCGCCGTAATAGACGATGCCGACATCGACACGCGGGGGGACGCCGTCCGCTGCGAGCCGAGCGTGCTCACGCTGAAGCGCGACTGCGACGGCACGTTGAACGAGAGGATGCTGTCCCGCCGACCAGGGACGCCGCTCTGGCGCATCATGCTCTGGCGGCGCGTACGCTCGAGCACCTTCTTCTCCGTGAAGGGGAAGTACTCCGCCAGGTGGGTCGTGATGAGCTCGCTCGGCGGGCGCTGGCCGAAGAAGTTGCGCAGCTTCGACGGGCCCTTGAGGCTCTTCGTCGGGCTCGCCGAGTTCTGCGCCTCGGGCTCCGCCGCGCCGTCCTTGGGCGGCGGCAGCGGCACGCCGAGTCCGCTGAGGATGCTCACGGAGCTCGCGCGCTTCATGGCCTTGGTGTAGACCGGCGGCTCCGCTGCGAGTGCCTTGTCGAGCGCATCCTCGTCGTCCGACGTCGTGATGGTGAGGGTCGGAGACGTGTGCCCGCGCCTTGGCCGCACCACTCTGCGGAGGGTGAGCCCGAATTCGCGCGCAGGGTCGTCGGGGGACTTGTGGCACAAGTCCATGATCTCCGCCTCGCTGAGCGCGCCCCCTGCGGTGATAAATTAGCTCACACACGATGCGCCACACTGCGAGAAACTCACTCTGCATGTCGACGGGCCCCCACTCGGAGAACGCGCCCCAACCATCGACGGTGAGGCCACCGTCGTCGGAGTCGATGTTGTCGGAGCCGTCCGGGCCGAGCTTGATGAACTTCTTGAGCGCCTTAATGAGGACCTCCACGCCGCCGGAGCAGTCGGCCACGTTGAGCGTGGTGGTCTTGCCTTCCTCGGGGAGAGTGAACTTTATCAGCTTCCGGCGGAGGTCGTCAAGAGAGGGATTGCTACGGGACGGCGTGCCTGGCCGCATGTCCGGCACCGCAAGCCCCCTGTACGCGCCTCCTCGCCCGGACGTGAACGACTCCGCGATAGGCGACAGCCCGTGCTGTAGCTGCGAGCTTGCGTACGGGTGTGCCCCGTTCGCCCCACGTGGCCGTGGAAGCGGCTTGTTCGAGGTCTCCGCCGTCGGCGTCGAGCCCGAGTACGAGTTCGTCCGAGAGTGTTCAGAGGCTGTGCGACTAGCGTTGCGCACCGGCGGTTGGGTCGGGGGAAAGGGTAGTGGCGAGGTCGAACGACTCGGGCCGCGGTTCCCTTGCCTCGGATCGGAGGGCAGGCCGTACCCCTGCCAACTGGGCCCCTGCGTCTGAGACGAGGGCGTGAGCAGCCCAGCCTGTGGCAACGCGAGCGGCGCATCCGGGAGAGTGGGTGTGCGTCTGCCCGATGTACTCGGCGTGCCCGGGGTGTGGTGGAGATTTCGGGGGGTTCGCGCGATCGGAGGAAGCGGAGGCTGCCCACGCGGCGGAGGGGGCAGGGGAGGCAGGTTCGTGCGACTGTGTGCGGTCGTGGGCGTACCGTGCGTGGTCGATGCGCTGTTCGGTTGTAATGGTAACGGCCTCATGGACGCATTGAGGCGAGCTGAGTCCTGGCCATCTCGAACAAGACGAGGCAGGTCTGGCGAGCCCCCGTTCGGAGGCAGGTGCAGCGGGGCAGGTCGGCCGGACTCCAACCGTCGCGCGCCCGTACGACCTGAAGCTCCGTGATCGCTGGACACGCTGGACGTCCGACTGTGGTCAGTGACGCGTGGGCGATTGAGTATCGATGTGAGAGCGGTGCTTGAGCACCTTTGCCGGAGGTGTTTCACGCCGTTCAAAATGCGGACTCTATCTCCGACGCTTTTCATCCCCATGTCCTTCAAAATCATCTGGTCCAGTTCGAGAAGGACATCACCTCTGATGTCGTTTGCCTTGAACGTCGTAGCATGGTGTCCGCATTTGATTTCGGACAGCCATAGCGAGACGTGCGCGTCCGTCCAGGAGCGCAAGAACTCCGAGTACGATATGCCGTACGGCGGTTCGAGCGCATGGTTGGGGTGGGCAGACGTCGGTGTGTTCGTCAGGGAGCCATTCAGGTTGACATTTACGCGAGAGAGCTGGGGCTGAAGGGAGATGGGAGTGGCGGGGGAGGATGGCGAGGAGGCCCTGGAGGTCGGCAGAGACGCATCCTCAAGCGCCTGGAGATTGCTCGAGCTGGCCACTGCCACAGACATCTGTGATGGTATTGAGGTGGGGGAGAGGCTTTCGGGAACACTGTCGTTCGTTGAGGGTCGTTATGAGGAACGGAGACGGTTGAAGACGGATTGACCAAGCTCTTCGTCCAGCGCGTTTAAGATCTCATAGACCTGTATGAGGAGTGGCAGCTCGAGCCCAGTGGCTCCGTCGAGCAAGAGCAGGCTGAAGCTGACGGCGAAGATAAAGAAGAGAGCAGATATGAACACCGGGGAGAGGAAAGGCGGGGTAGGCGTGGGCTGGAAGGTGAGAACAACGATGAGCTCGGAGACCGCAACGACCAGTACTTACTCCTCCAATCGGGGCCGCCCTGGAAGCGCCCATCGCGATCACCTGGATTCGCGCCGTGCCTTGACCTTGAGCCTCTTCGACTTGTATCTTCCCTCTGCGCAGAGCACTCCTTGTGTCTGCCGCGTTCCCTCACCGCAACGTGCTGGCCGACATGGCTTCGTAGCTCGTGTCTTTCTATCCGCGGCAATGCGTTCGCTTGCTCTGAGTCCGGCCGGCGTCATGCACTCTATCTGGCGGCATGAAACCGCGCGTGCCTGGCGCGTCATAGTAAGCTTTGCCCCGATATATATGCCGTTGAGACATATGCCATTAAGACATGGACAGCTGTGTCTGATATCAGCAGTCAAAGGCTTCAGATCCTGGCGGTCGCCCCCCTACCTCCCGCCAAGTTTCTGGACGATTCCAATCGTCGCTATCATCGTACTACTACAAGACGATGGCCATGTATAGCCTGTCCCGGAAATAACCCAACCGCGTACTTATAGGCTCCCGGCCCAATGTCACCCCTGTGTGAGTTTTGCGAAGTCGGATTGCTCGCTTAACAGCGTTCCATACATTTTTTGCCTGCGTGATGAGGTGAGCATGATAGCATGGGAGTAATGCGCCGGTAGACACTGTCAAACCAGATGTCCTCCGTATCTCAGCGCAGGGTACGTAGCTACGTCGGTATATGTACTATGGCGCACCAGACCATGTTGATCAATCACCTCGCACGTACATCACGGATGTCCGTCACGAAGTCTAGCTCTGTGAACGACGAACGCTTGTGGTGACACAGATAGCGGAATGCTTCACCCCGACGTGTGCCGTGCATGTCGGAGGTTCTTCGAAGCGAGGAGTCGCTCGCTGGGACCGGGCCACTGGTCAGTGCGTTATGTCCACGCCTGTATACATCGTCATGGAGGTGAGGACGTTATGACGGCCCACAAGTTAGTCCCAATCAAAAGCAACTGCCCAACATCTCGGCCGTGATTGGCATGATACTGCGCCGACAATGCTTTCAAGGCTGGATTGTTGCTGGAGGGGTATCCTGTGGCATCGGCTGGCCAAGCCGCCAAACGTCTGAATTTGCGGCGTGCAGGGCAAGATGCCGACGCGTTCCTGGCGGTGCAGCGTGCAACCTGCGCCAGTGTGGCGATCAGCTCGAATGTTGAGCCGTATCGGACGCGACAATCTCTGGAGTACTTAGTGCGAGCGCCGGCGGGGCGATTGCACCGCTCATTCCACCATGCACACGCGTTGTAGCCTGCCGTGGACGCCGGTGGCATGCAGGACTCGCGGGCGCGGTAGGAGCACGCAACGAACTGCCAGGCGGGACGGGCGACATTAATATTGGATGGGCGAGGACACGGCGCAGACAGTGAGCGGCACGCGTATTTGTTGACCGCGTGCGATCGCGTTGTATATGGCACTAACCGGCGAAAAGGCAGTTAGTAGCGGACGGCAATGCCGCGAAGGGACAGGATAAGGGCTAATGTAGGCGTGTTAGTTATAGTATAATAATGATGAGTGCTTGACGCCGAAGGCGCGGCATCTGGACCCCGAGACGGAGCCAACTAAATAAAACGAGGGTTTTGCCGGAGGGCTTGGCCCGCCTCTCCTTCCAGCTCTCCTCCTCCCGTTCGACCCAACGGTCGCCGTCTTCCTTCCCTCCTCCCTCCATATCTTGTTTGCGGATTCCCCGGCAGGATATTCGTCCCTTCCTCTCCTTTCTCCCCGCCACCGGTTGTCCCTCTCTTGAGGTCGGACTTGTATCTTCCCCCATCCCTCCTTCACCCGCCGCATCAACGACGACTCCCTCGTAACCCCCTCCTCTCACCCCGCCATGTGGGTGCGGACAGCCCTACTCCCTCTGCTGGCGCTCGCCCAGTGGGGCAATGCCTCTCCATATCGAGAGGACCTCGTCGACTACAACATTAACACCAACCAAAACGCCCAGTCCCCTCTTGACTACACCACGCCCCAGCGTGCCAACTATACCGGCTCCCCAGACAACTGGCGCACAGTTTCGTTTTATACCATCCTCTTGGACAAGTTCGCCGATGGCGACCCATCCAACAATGACTATTTCGAGTCGATGTACGAGTGGGACTGGCGGGAGACACAGCTTCGGTTTGGTGGTGATCTCAAGGGTTTGGTTTCGAAGCTCGACTACATTCAAGGGATGGGCATGAACGGTATCTTTATTTCGGGAACACCTTTCATCAACATGCTATGGCAAGCGGACAGTGCGTGCATCGTCGCCCTCTCGACGCTTTCCGTTGCTAATGCGCGCGCCATGCAGGTTATTCGCCTCTGGACTTCACTGTTCTTGACCCTCACTGGGGCACCTTGACTGATTGGCAAAACACCATTGATGAAATCCATGCTCGTGGCATGTTCTTCATGGCGGATTTCACGGTCGGTACCATGGCAGATCTCGTCGGGTTCCAAGGGTATGTGTGCTCTTCCTATGCACTTGACACATGTATGCAACATGCTAACGCGGCTTCAGGCATTTGAATGAGTCTACTCCTTTCGATCTCAATGAGTACGACGGCGTCTGGAAGGACCCTACTCTCTTTCCCTGGGATTTCAACGAGTACAAGGATTTCAACGTGCGCCCACTTGACAGCCGTCACTCTGCCTTTCTGATTTTGTGGCGTTTTAACAGATCGACAACACTTACAACGACTCCTGTGTACTTCCTACCTTCTGGTCCGACGACGGTATCATCCAAGACATTGGGCATCCCACCGGTTGCCGACAGTCTGACTTCGACCAGTATGGTGACATGGAGGCGTTCGGTGTCCATCCCGACTGGCAACGTCAGCTCGCAAAATTCGCATCCGTTCAGGATCGTTTGCGTGAATGGAAACCGGAAGTAATGTCGAAACTGAAGGTCTTCTCATGCATGGCAATCACCGCTCTCGACATAGACGCCATCCGTATCGACAAGTCTACCCAGGTCACCGTCGACGCTCTCGCGGAGTGGGCGTCCAGTACACGTGCATGTGCTACGAAACTTGGCAAGAAGAATTTCTATATCCCTGGCGAAGTCACAGGTGGTGATACCTTCGGTGCCCTCTACTTGTATGTGGGACTTTCTTTGACCTCGCACTCCCTCTGACATCCATTGCAGCGGCCGTGGTCGTACCCCCACCCAGCGGCCTCTGGGATTCCTTCAGGCTGCCAACGTTTCCTCGACCCAGGATCAGTATTTCCTTCGCGATGCGCCGCTCAATGCCCTGGACGGCGCTGCCTTCCACTACTCGACGTACCGCTCCCTTACGCGCTTCCTCGGTATGGACGGAAATCTGCAGGTGGCCTTCGATGTGGACACCAACTTCATCACCGCATGGAACGAGATGTTCGTGAACGACGACTTCATCAACCCGCACTCCAACGACGTGGATCCCAGGCATATGTACGGCACGAGTAACTTCGATGTCTTCCGTTGGCCTAGTTTGGAGAACGGCACTCAACGCAGTGTCCTTGGAACGTTCATCACGAATCTCATCATGCCTGGCATGCCTTTGGTGAGTCGGTATGTATCTTGTCTCCACATCCCTGTTTGCTAACAACACTTGCAGTACTTCTATGGCGAGGAGCAGAACTTCTATCTCTACGATACCGGCGCTTCCAACTACCTCTACGGGTGTGTAGAACTTGCCCCCTTTATCATCCCCTTTTGCTGATGATTTCATCAGTCGTCAAGCCATGATCAGCAACAAGGCTTGGCAACGTCATGGTTGTTACTCTCTGGGCTCCGACCAGTACTTCAACATGCCCATGGGCAAGGCTCTTCTTGGCTGCCACGATGATTGGAATTCGCTCGATCATTTCGATCCTACCACGGACACGCGCCGGATCTTCGCGCAGTTCTTAGCCTTGCGGCGTACCTTCAGCTCGCTGCAGGATGGTTTCAATCTGGTACAGCGTGGTAACTGGACCTATTACATCTCGCGACCTGGTTCCAACGGCACCCTCACCGAGATGGGGCTCTGGTCCGCTTCTCGCGCTCCTATTGATGGCGTCCAGAAGCTCTCCGGCAACACCGATCAGGTCTGGTTGCTTTACACCAACGAGAACTCTACGCAGACTTGGTCTTACGACTGCAAGGATAAGTTGTGGATCTCTTCGCCATACCAGAGCGGGCAGGTCGTCCGTAATCTGTTCTATCCCTACGAGAACTACACGCTGCAGGACTCCGGCTCCTCCTTCTTCAACAACGGCACGGCTCCGTGGTATGGCTGCTTGAACTCGGTCACGATGGACCCATACGGATTCAAGGCCCTCGTTCCGCAGGAGCAGTGGGTCGCCCCTCCGCCGATGCTCACCCAGTTCCTCCCAGGTCACGATGCGCGTATTCCTGCTGAGAGCGGCGACGCCAACGCGACCACGCACGACATCTCCCTGGAGTTCAACACGCTGATGAATTGTGATTCTATCACGAAAGCAATCTCGTTAACCATGGTTGGCAGCGGCCCAGCACCCACGATTACGAACGCCAAGTGTCAGGCACTCACAAATGTCGCAGCTCCGCGCATCCCTGGCGCCTCGGTCTCGCAGTTCCAGTGGGCCGCCACGCTGACGAACTTCCCGGACGGTATCCTGCAGATCACTCTCACGAGTCCCCTGACGCAGGCCGGAGTGGCTACCAACGTACGTCCACACACATCTCATGAGGTTATCTCGGCTACCCTGACGTATGTCATATTTATTTAGATCACGGATCACTTGCTGCTCCGTAAGGGATCGGCGGACAATGTCATGGTCTTCCCTGAATCGGACTACGACTCTTCCGCGTTCACCGTCTCCGGCAGCACGTACACTTTCACGCACAAGGCGTACGGTGCTGACAAGTTCCGCTACTCCGGGAACTTTGGGAAGAACTGGACCACGTGGCAGGACTACGAGAACACTACGACCATGGATGCTTCGGTCTTCACGGACTCGGGCAACTTCTGGGACGGCGACCATGTCATGGTGCAGTGTGAGTAGCATTGAGACCTCTTTACAGTGCCTCGTTGCTGACCCCATTTATAGACTGGAGTGATCTTGCGAAGGCGGCAACGGTCATGGTGCACGCGGATCATGGGTACGACACTCCTCGCCGTGTTCCCCAGCTTCTCGCTCGTGGCCCCTTCAACCAGTGGGGTTTCGACAAGGGTATCACTGCCGACATGACGCACGCTGGTGACGGACGATGGGAACTCGAGATCATGGCGAGCTGGCCGACCTACCTGCAGCTGAACGTGTTTGGGTACGACAACTACTACTACGGAGATGTCGACGGCGATGGTGTCCTCGACCGTCTCCCTCCCAACACCGCTGCACCGAACTACCTGAACCTGTCCGCGCCTCCCAAGCCGCATTTGGCGTGGGCTCTCGTGGTTGACGATGCGACGTTGAGTTGGCATCTTGAGCCCCGTGGCGAGTCTATCATCGGTGCTATCACGTACGCGCTCCTGCTGTCCATTCCCCTCATCACTGGTGCTCTCGCTGTCGTCATCTTCATGTGGTCGTTCTATGGCATCAAGTACAACAAGTGGGGTGCCAAGCCGACCAAGGACCACAGCAACTACTTCCCGATCTTGGGCAGTCTGGGCAACAAGTCGAGCACGAACGTCAAGGATGCGACTCCGTTCTCGGAGAAGGTCTTTGGGCATCACAAGCACCAGGACATCATCGGTTGGCCGGAAGACAAGGAGAAGCGTCGCTGTGTACTCATCGCCACGCTTGAGTACGAGATCATCGATTGGAAGCTCAAGGTCAAGATCGGTGGTCTGGGTGTCATGTCCAGTCTCATGGGCAAGGCCATGACGGACGTCGACCTCATCTGGGTCATTCCCAAGGTCAAGGATCTCGAGTACCCCCCTGGCGAACCCGCGGACCCCATCGAGGTCATCATCTTCGGCGAGCCGTACCTCATCGAGGTCGAGACGCACGTCTTGGACAACATCACCTACGTCATCCTCGACAGCCCCGTCTTCCGCGCTCAGACCAAGTCGGACCCGTACCCCGCTCGCATGGACGATCTCAGTTCGGCCATCTTCTACTCGACATGGAACCAGGCTATCGCGGCGACCGTCCGTCGCTTCCCGCACATCGACATCTACCACATCAACGACTACCACGGCGCCCTCGCCGCCATCTACCTGCTCCCCAAGGTTCTGCCCGTCTGTCTCTCGCTCCACAACGCCGAGTTCCAGGGTCTCTGGCCGCTCCGCACCAAGGAGGAGATGAAGGAGGTCTGCTCGGCGTTCAACATCAGCAAGGAGCACTGCACGAAGTACGTCCAGTTTGGTAACACGTTCAACTTGCTCCACGCTGCGGCATCCTTTATCTCGGTGCACCAAAAGAGTATCGGTGTCGCGGGTGTGTCGGACAAGTACGGCAAGCGTTCGTGGGCTCGGTACCCCGCCCTGTGGACCCTCAAGCACGTCGACTCTCTGCCCAACCCGGATCCCACGGATATCGCGGCACTGGACGAGAAACCGGTCGCCGTTCGGGACATCGAGATCGACCAGGTCGCGGAAGCCGAACGTCCGGAGCACAAGCGTCAGGCGCAGGAGTGGGCTGGTATCAAGCAGGACCCGGACGCGGATCTGTTCGTGTTCGTCGGTCGTTGGTCTAAGCAGAAGGGTGTCGACTTGATTGCGGATGTCATGCCATCGCTGTGAGTTTATTTTCCCTACGGACGTTCGTATGATTACTAACATTCGGTACAGTCTCGAGAAGCGTCCTTCCATTCAGCTCATCACCGTCGGTCCCGTCATTGATCTTTACGGTCGTTTCGCCGCCGAGAAGCTCGCGCGTCTCATGGAGCTGTACCCCGACCGTGTCTACTCGAAGCCCGAGTTCACAGCGCTGCCGCCGTACCTGTTCAGTGGTGCCGATTTCGCTCTGATCCCCTCGCGTGATGAGCCTTTCGGTCTCGTTGCCGTCGAGTTCGGTCGTAAGGGTGCGCTCGGTGTTGGTAGTCGTCTCGGTGGTCTTGGTTTGATGCCTGGTTGGGTACGTATCGTTATCTTTCATTGCGACAGGTCGATATGCTAACGCGTCATGTTGCAGTGGTTCCCGGTCGAGTCCATGTCAACGGAACATATGATGTCTCAGCTCACGAAGACCATCAAGATGGCGCTGAAGTCTACTGAGGAGGAGCGTGCCATGCTGCGCGCCCGGTCCGCGGTCCAGCGTTTCCCCGTCGTCGAGTGGCGCCAGCGTATGGAGGACTTCCACAAGCGTAGTATCAACACGAGTCGCACCCTTGCGGCGGCGAACGCGTGGCGACCTTCGGATGCGGGTTTCAACCCTATGGGCCACAACGTGCACGAGAACACGGACTGGAACCCCGAGTTCCAAGCGTACCCGTCGCAGCCTGACTGGGACAGCCGCAGCATGGTCGAGAGCCCGCGCATCAGCACCCCTGGCTCACCTGGACAGTGGAGTGTGGACACGTACACGCCAAACACCCCCGGCGAACCTCATCTGGCGGCACCTCGTCTGCTCGCTGACGGGCGGAGAACCTCTGTCAGCACGGATGTCTCTGACAACGAGGGCGACTACTTCTCTAGCCAAGCCAGCCCCGGTGAGACCCGTCAGGACTTCGGCAACTTCTTGGAGCGCGCCAACAAGACCATCGCTCGCGACCAGAAGCATGCGCCCGATCCGTTCTTGGACCCTGCGCCCTCACGGCCGTTTGGTGCTCACTCGCGTGTCTCGTCGGTGGAGTCTATCGCGTCTATCGTCGATGAGAAGCAGAACTCGCCCCTCAACAAGGCTATCGCTTCGGTACGTTGTCTGAGATTTGAGCTTCATGAGTATTGCTGACTTGTCATGTAGTTCACGGACTCGGATGGAGGTGTCGCTCAGGACTTCGTGCAACGGCTGCAAATGCTCAACGCGCACAACTCCAAGCATGAGCTCTCGATCGAAAAGTTCCTGATGAAGAGTGAAGAGGCGTTCTTCGACAAGGTCAAGAAGGACAAGCTCTCCAGCGCTGCCAGTGTCCGCTCATCACAACGTGACTCCGTATGGGGTACACCCGCACCGTCCACTTTCGACCACTCGCGCCCCTCGTCTCCGAGCACCTTCAGCCCCAGTGTAGGTATCAACGGCGAGTACAGCGGCCCACTACCGAATGGCCAGGACGTCGTCATCATGTCTGGCTTGCAAATCGCACTCTCACGCGAGATCTTCGGGTGGCCATTGTACACTATCATCATCGCCATTGGACAGGTACGTCGCGACGATCTATGCATGGAAGTTCAACCGCTGACTCTTGCTTCTACAGATGCTGGCTGCGACGAGTTTCCAGATCACCCTTCTGGGCGGTCAGGCTTCTCAGACCAACCTGCAACTCTATGTTCTCGGCGGCGTGTTCCTGGCTTCGTCCATCATCTGGTATCTCCTCTTCCGCATGAAGCCGTCGGTCTACGTCCTCTCTGCCCCATGGATCTTCTTCGCTATCGCGTTCTTCCTCATCGGTCTCCCCTCTGTGATCAGCAAACTGCACTCTGCGCACGTCGCGCTCTCCAGTGCCGCCACCTGGTCGTACGCCATTGCCTCGGCTGCGGCGTTCTGCTTCTTCGGTCTGAACTTTGGTGAGGAAGCCGGTGCCGCGACAGAGGTCTGGATGATGCGCGCCTGCATCGTGCAAGGGTCTCAACAAGTCTGGGTCGCCGCTCTGTGGTATTGGGGCTACAACCTCGACACTGTCTCTGCGGACAACGTCTCGCCCTGGTGGATCGTTCTCATCGTGTGGCCCCTGGCTGTGATGAGTCTCCTCTTCGCGTACCTCATGCTTTACGGCCTGCCAGGTGAGCATACAGCGTACCCAATCAAGCTTTAGCTCAGATACTAATCACTGCTACACAGACTACTACCGCCAGACCCCACCAAAGGTGCCCAACTTCTTTAAGACCCTCTTCCGCAGGAAGATCGTGTTGTGGTTCCTCGGCTCCGAGATTCTGCGCGACTACTGGCTGAGCGGACCCTACGGCCGTAACTGGAGTTTCCTGTGGAACGTGCCGATTGCGAAGTGGCAGATCGCGCTGCTCGTCGTCGCTTTCTTCATCGGCGTGTGGGCCCTCATGATGGGTGTCCTCACCTGGCTCAGCAAGACGCACACCTGGCTCCTGCCCGTCTTCGCCGTCGGCCTCGGCGCACCACGATGGTGCCAGATGCTCTGGGGCACGTCCTCGCTCGCGCTCTACATCCCCTGGGCGGGCCACGCGGGCCCGTACCTCGGCATCTGCCTCTGGCTGTGGCTCGGCGTGCTCGACGCGGTGCAGGGCGTCGGGCTGGGCATGATCCTGCTGCAGACGCTCTCGCGGCTGCACGTGTGCGCGACGCTCGCGCTCGCGCAGATCATCGGCTCGATCTGCGTCATGGTCGCGCGCGCGACGGCGCCGAACCGGATCGGGCCCGAGAGCGTGTTCCCGGACGCGGCGCAGTGGGACTTCGAGGACGGGCTCAAGGGCAGCCCGCTCGCGTCCGCGCCGTTCTGGGTCGCGCTCATCTGCCAGATCATCATCGTGATCGGCTACTTCTGGTTCTACCGCAAGGAGCAGCTTGGTGAGTGCCCTCTCCTACTCGCAATGCAGCTAGGTGTGCTAACCGCGTCGCTTTCTTTCCAGCGCGTCCATGATCACGACCCCCTAGACACTGCACATACGCACGCGGACAGTTTCGTTACTACTCTACACGGTCACACATACATAGGCTCAGCGCACGGACGTTTTGGGAGTTTAGACATCGGCGGACCTTGTACTCGCGAGCGCGCGCGCCGCCCCCGCCGGCGCGGCCGCTGCTACTACACATATATACACAGACACACAGACACACAGACACACAGACACACAGCACAACCGACACCAGACAGACAGACCGCCCGCCCCGGGCCCACGCTCCCTACTACCACCCACCCCCTGTGTCATAGGCTAGATATATCTTGCATAATGCTGCGACCGCGCGGCGGCAATCTCTTTTTTCCGTTCCCTCTCTCTCTCCTTCGCGCTCTCTCCCTCTGTGGTGGTGGATGTGACGCCAGAGCGAAATGAGGTCAAATGAGGGTAGGTGAGTATGGACAGGTGGGTACATGAGCGTGAGTGACAGGTGCTAGTGATACGAATCGTGAGGGGTCGTGAAAATGTGGTATGTAAACATGTAAACAGCGAAGGGTCCTTGCGCAAAAACACCGGTACAAGAGGAACTACAACAACAACAGCAGCAGCAGCGTCGCGTCTGCACAACATCCAAACCTCAAATCATCCTATCCTCCTCCTGAGCTATCGAGAACGCGCCAACGCTATGGCCGCGCCCGATCCTTCCCGCCCCGTCCGCCCCCGCCCCCGTGCGCGTCGAAGTCGAGCTGGTACGCGCCGTACATGCTGAGCAGCGTGCCGAGGCGCGCGTGCACCTCGACCTGGAACGGCGCGAGCGGGAACGCCTCGCCGTCGACGCTGAGCCAGCCCTTGGCGCTCGAGGCGAGCGGCTCGACGCGGTACGCGTGCGCTTTGTAGTAGTGTTGCTGGGCGCGGGGTGGGGTGGGTTAGTTAGGGCGGGAGGGAAAGGGGGAGGGGAGAGGGGGAGGGGAGAGGGGGAAGGGGGGGAGAGAGGAGGGGCGGAGGGAAGCTTACAGTGTCCTGCCAGAAGTGCTCCCCGCGCTGGGAGCCGTCGATCGCTTTGAACATCGCCGTGCGCGTCGTCTACACACACCCGACCACACCGCGTCAGCAACACACCCACGGCGAGCGCGAGAGCGAAAGAGAAAGAGCACCGCACGCACCCGTTCCTGGATCGTGACATCAATAAGCCCGTCCGTCGGGAGCGACATCGGGAACTGCAGCACGTCGCTCGAGACATACGGCCCCTTCCCCGCGAACAGATACACGAGCGGCCGGTCGAACGTGATCCACCCCTCGCCGTCCTCCCTGTCCTTCCCCCCTTCCCCTCCCTCCCCATCCCCATCCTCGCTCCCACTCCCGCTCTCACTACTGCTCTCAGAAATGGAAACGTCGGCGTGCTGCAGCGGGGGCAGGCCGCTCCCCGCGGGGGCGTCGGGCAGCGTGAGCGCGCTGGGCGCGTACGCGTGCGCGTCCTCGGCCGCGGCGCGCGCCGCGTGCGTGTCGCGCACCATCTTGTGCTTGTCGGCGTGCGCGACTTTGATGGAGACTTTGACGGGGCAGGAGCGGTGGCGGATGACTGTGGTGCGGATGTGTGAGCGGGTGTGCGTATCACGCGGAGCGCGTGGGGGTGGGCGCGCGTGGGGCGTGGGGCATGGGGCATGAGGAGAGAGGGTACTTACGTCCGTAGATGAACCCGACGAGGAACCGTCTGCACGCGGTCATCGGTCAGCGTTCATCGTACACAGCAAGAAAGGGAGAGGAAGGAGACGCACTGGCCGCCCATGAAGCGCAGATGTTCGGTGCCGAGGTCGAGGTCCGCGATGAGCCCGAGCGACTGGGACATGAACGAGATGTGCCGCTCCCCGCCCTGCGTAAGCGAGAAGAGATCGACGGGCATCGGCTGGCCTGCGTCAGGGTCGAGCAGCAGTCAGTCAGTCAGGGTTCTACGACGCGTGCAGCACCGCCACGCGCGCGCGCGCAGAGTCTGAGGAGCGGTGTGCTGCCTACCTTTGATCGCGTTCAGGGCCGCGACGCAGATGTCTTTTGCGTCCTGCAGCGGCCCCCGTCAGTCGCGGAAGGATGAGGGGGAGAAAGGGACGCACCTCAAGGCCGAGGAGGTTGATGGCGAGGGCGTTGCCCGAGCCGGTGGGAATGGGTGTGACGGGGGTGCGGAAGGCCTTCGCGGGCTCCGCGTGGGCAGCGAAGCCGTTGAAGACCTCGTGGATGAGGCCGTCCCCGGACATGACCACGACCGCGTCGAACTCGTCGAGCGGGAGCGTCTCGATGATCTCCTGCGCCTGCTTCCCGCGGCAGGTGACTGCGCGGAGGGAGCATGTGTGAGCATGTGTTAATGCACGCGGGGCGGGCGGGGGTGATGCGCGATGATGTCAATCATCATTCGGATGCGCGTGGGTACTCACAGGTGAGGTCGACATCGCAGCGGGCGGCGCGGAAGATGGGCTCGATGCGCTTCCGGTACAGGCTTGCGGCCTTGCCCTGTCGCCGGGGTGAGCGGGGGCGAATAACGAATTGTAAGGGGGGAGGTGGGGGCACGTACTGGACCGCTCTTCGGGTTGACGAAGACCTTGAGCCGGCGCTGTCTCTTGAGGACTGGGGGCGGTCAGCTTGGGGCGGGGGACTGAATGAGTAACGGGGGCTTACCAGGGTAGGCGGCGGTCATAAGGGTGTCGGCGAAGGCGGCGGCCGCGGCGTGGTCGGCGTCGGAGACGGCGCCAGTGATGTGGAGGAGGCTGTAGGGCGACGTGCGTTTGCGCCGGGCGAGCATCGAGAGCTCAAAGAGGCCGTCCTCGACGCCCGCCCAGAGGACGTCCCGGACGGGGACGCGCACCTTGGGCCATTTCGCTGCGGGCTGGGTGAGTGGGTGGGGTTCGACGCGCTCAAAGGTGTGGGGGGCGTACTGTCTGCGGCGCGGTGCACGAGGAGGGCGCCGTCGTGGAGGGTGAGGGTGGACGCGCTGGGGCCGCGTCCGAGGGTGAGGGAGGAGGAGGACATGGCTGCGGACAGGGGCAGAGCGGACGATATGGCGTGTTTATAGAGAGGCGAGGGTCTCACGGCGAGCGGCGCATCCTCGCGGGTGTCAATCAGAGCACACAGCGCGGAAGCGGCCAGCTTTATCGGAATCGCACTTGCAGCCGAGCAGCCGTCGTCCGAATCCCTCCCTTTCGTCCTCTGCCCCGCCGGCCATGCGTCCGGTCTCTGCCGCCCGTGTCCCGCGCAGTCTTCCTTTGCGGCTCTCCCACGATCTGTATCACGCTCTCGAATTCGATCACGGTTCTTGTCCTTTTTCAGGGCCCATTCCTGCGGATTCTGGGGAATCATGGGAATTCCCCGCCGTTGGGCCCCGAACGCACCTCTCTTGGCACAGAAATCAACCGAACCTTCCCGCGGACAAAAGTATTCGTGATGACGTGGTCCGTTCTTCAGTTTGACGGCCCTCATTTCCACATCCGGAACCCGCGCGCCTCCCATTAAGCCACCTTCGTACACCCAGCCACGGAGTCCTGCAGGAGTTTGCCCCGAGTCGCACACCGAGAGCACATACGTACGACGTACTACTATCAAAGACTGGCGTTTTAGGCTGACTCTGTGCATATGACGTCATATCGCTCGTCCTCAGCGGTGAGCGCTGCGCGCTGGCCGCCGGATATCCGGGCTGTTCATCAAATCATAGTGTACAAATGTACGAGCTACGAGCCCGGATGCAGATCTACGGCCATGGTGTTGACTTGTGCTTATAAACAGAGTACTAATTCATGCTTACTGCGCTCATCATATGCACATATACGTCACTACTGGACGCGAGCGAAAAGTCTTCAAAAGAACCTGGAAATATGAGCGCATGCTTCTCGTGGTATCGTATCGGTCACTGATGGTACCGGCCGATGCAGCCAACCTTGCTCTCAACAGAAACCCGGCCGACTTACCGGCTGGTGGTACTACTGCAGCGACGCGGGAGTCGGAACCCAGGCTTATAAAAGCCCGTCTCTGATTCTCTCGAGCCTCCGCCCCAGGCACGGCCCGCGTCTGTTTCCCACCACTGCGGCTTAGCGCCGACATCGCCACCTCCGCTGCCTCCCGCTCGCCAGCGCTTGCACACTGCCTTCCCGTCGTCGAGTCTCTTGTCTGCAAGTCGCTCGCGACGTCCGCGCATCATAGGGCGCGCGCGATGGGTATTATATTCAGCTATAGTAGTAGCCTTTTGTGTATTCCAAGTGACGGAAACTCACGGAAAGTACACTACATGCCACTCACGAGGACCTCGGTGAGGACTAATCTTGTCGAGTGCCGTATGTTCCATGCGAAAGCGTACACCATTCGACCATAGGAACCCTAGTAGCCTACACCTAACCTACACCAGCCAGGAGAACAAGGATATGAGGGGGCGTGGCAGCGTGACAGCGCGCAGAGGGGGGACGGTCACGGCGGGTCACGGCGGCCGGGGGCGCGTTACTTGCAGAGGGCGAGCGAGCGTCGTCCGTGCTCGCCTCGCCCCAAGACGCCCGACGCGTCTCTCCCTCTCCCACCACCAGCCCGCCCTCCCATGTCCGCCCCCCTGCCCTTCCACTCTGCCGCGTCTGCCGCGCACCCCGCTCACAGCCTCGTCGCACTCGGTACTCCTCGCGAGCACGACTCCAGCGCGCCCTCTTTCGACGCTCTCCTCCGCCATCTCCGCCAGGAGGTCGCTCGCGTCCTCGACCTCCCCCCCGACGCCCGCTCCAAGGAGGAGCCCGCTCTCCTCTCCCTCGCAGTAAGTCTCCCGTCTCACGCGCCCCACCTCTCCCATTCTTAGTGCTCGCGCTCTCCCCAGAACCGCGCCCTCGCACGCTACACCTCCACCGACAAGTCCGCCATTCCACCGCCTCTCCTCCAGATAGACGCCTACCAACGGGCCCACAGCCGCTCCGAGCCCCTCACAAAATACCTCCACGCCCGTCGCGCCACCCTCGCGCTCGACCCCGACGACCCCATGGACGGCGGTGACAAAGACGCCATCGGCGAGCCCGCGCACGACTCCTTAGACGCCGGCAGGGACTCTGACGAGGACGCGATCGGCTCAGAGCATCCCAGGAGCCCCAGCCTGCGCCCCTCCGAGAGTCCTCTCGCCGCTCACCGCAACCTCGAGCCTCGCCTCCCGACCCCCACCCCCTCCTCTCCCCGTCCCACCTCCGGCACCGCAGGGAACACCACTGGTGAGCTCCTTGCGTTCCTGCCTTATCGATTCCGCACCCGCACCAACGCACCCTTCGCCAAAGCCGTGTCCAGCCCTGAGCCCCGCAGCACCGTCAGCGCACCCCCGCGCGGTCAACAGGCGGCAGACTACAACAAGCCCAGTGCGCCCCCGGATTCGGTGGTACGTGCCCCTCTTCCGTTTTCCCCCGCATCACCCATCAACTCGATGCTTCTTTAAGGACCACACCTTCAAGGGCGACGAGCGGTGCACCAACTGCATCGCGCGCAACAACCCCACCTGCGTCGTCAACAGCAGCCGCCAGCGCTGCGACTCCTGCTTCGTCAAACGGCACCGCTGCTCGAAAGTTCTCACGCCCCCTGCTCGCCCCCCTCGGGAGAACAACACCAGCAGCAGCGCCAACACGAGCAAGGCCTCCACGACCTCCAAGGGCAAAGCTGCCGGAGGTGAGCATCCCCCCGGCACCACGGGCGCTAGCTCATCCCGTGCGCTCCCCTCCCCCTCCTCATCCGCAGATGTGCCGATCGCCGCCACCAACGGGGACAGCGCCAGCGCGCGCGCCCCCAAGCGCAAGCGCACCCTCGGCGAGGCGGAGGAGGACACGAAGCGCCCCGAGCCCGCCAAACGCGCGGTGCGCCCCCCGCGCCCCGCCCCCGCGGCGCCCGTCGCCAGCACCTCCGCGTCGGCCTCTGCGCCGCCCGCCCGCGCCCCCGCCGTGAAGCGCGAGAAGCCGCCGGTACCGAACGGCGTCGCGCCCCCAGCGCCGAGTGCGTCCGCGGGCCCGAACGCCCTGGCGGCGCTCGCGGCGTCCGCGTCGCGCGCGCCGCGCGCGCCGGTGAACGCGGCGGCGCCGACGGGCTCGCGGCAGCAGCAGTACCTCGACAAGCTGCAGGTCATCGCGGGCATCCTCGAGATGGTCCAGAACTCGGTGAAGGACCTCCAGGACCAGATCAAGGGGGACGGCGCGATCCGGCGCTGAGCCGCGCGGGCTGAGACCACGGACCTGCAGCGCCACGCTACCCCACGCCGCTGCCTGCTCTGCGCTGCGGCAGCGCTCCTCGTGTCGGGTTGTGTCGTGCGCGACCTCGAGGCGTGCGGCGGTAGGGCCCCTCCCGCGCCGCCTGCCTGCACGGTCCCATGGTGTGTGTGCCTCCTGCGGACGGACAAAACCGCGCGGCGGACGCGCTGAATGGCTCTCGTTGTGTTGTTTTCGTCGCTTTCCATCCCGTCATCCTCATCCTCCTCATCATCATCGTCATCCACGACCCGGTCGGTGTATAGTGTACTGTAGTAACCCCGTTAGGTTCGGCTCCTCTTTCCCGTTCCCCTTCGCCCTCTGACTTTGCCTCTTTTACCTACCTACCCTTTCCCCTCCCTACCTCCCCCCTCGCCTTACCCCCGCCTCTTACCTCTCACCCGACCTCACCCCGCCCCCGCCGTCCCGCCCCCGAATTCTGACCCCGTTCGCCGTCCCGGACCCGCCGTCGTCGTCTCGTGCGTGTTCTCTGTGCCCCTCCTCGTCCCCCGAACCCGACCCCATAAATAGGCGTGTGTGCGCGTGCTTGTGCTCCCCCGCGCGCCGCGCGCGTGTGTCCATATTGTATAGCTTGAATTATTGCTCATAAGTCGCGTGTGTGCGCGTGTGTCGTGTGCTTTGGGTACTGTGTGTGCTCGCGCGGGATGATTGTGCGCCACAGCGGTGATGGGTGCATGAGTTCGTCGGCGGCCATGGGTTGTGGCGTCCGGTTGGTGAACGGAGTGAGACAAACATGACGTACACTGTATTCGCATCTGTTACACACTATAGTACAACAAATGAACCCGGCTACAGGAGTACACAATACTGGCACAGGGACGAGATGTGAACGTATCTACTCTGCCCTCGAGCTCCAAGCCTGAAGCTGGACCAGCAGCCTGACGCCTATCGTACAGTCTACGTAGCTACACTGAACCAGCAGCCTCATACCTATCGTACACTCTACACTCTACACTATATAATTTACATACCTCCGCGCGATCCCTAGCCAGCAGGCGCGTTGGATCTAGGACGTTCTACGGGGCAGGAGCAGCAGCACTACAAGTACAACAGAGATCAATAGATATACAGAATCTTGCTCTCGCGAGCGGGGCCGGGCGACCAAGGAAGCCTGTCCTTGAGGAGGGGCGGCGGCGGGGTACCGATGGGCATGGTGGCGTCCTCGTCGCCGTAGCCGTAGGCGGAGTCGTAGCTGCGGGTATCATCCTGCGGGGAAGGTAAATGTGGTGAGTAGGTAGGCGCGAAGTAGTGGGAGACTGCCCAGGGAGAATGGAACAGAGAGGGGTATCACTTACGAAGCTGTCGACGCTCTGCACCGTCGCGAAGCGGAGCGTCGTGTGGCGCGCGGAGGGCAGCGTGGTCATCCATTCCTGCGCCTGCAGCTCGTCCAGGTCGAAGTAGAAGCGCGAGATGAGGATGGGGGTGAGCCTGTCGGGAACGGCGCGTGGGTGAGCTACAGCAACGAGTGTGAGTGTGAGTGTCGCACGGAAGACGTACACGTTGGTGAACTGCAGGAGGATGGAGAAGTCGTCGCTCTCGACGAAGGTGAAGATGATCTGCGTGATGTTCAGCGCGAGCAGGACGCTGCAGCGCGCGGAGCCGTTCAGCAAACATCGGAACGCCGCGGAGGACGACGTACGAGAAGTAGACGATGCCCTCGCGGAGCACGAGCCCCATGAAGGACGTCCGCGTGTTCATCTGGAGGGTCGCGCGGTCCTTGTGCCAGGTGTTCATCCATGTGACGACGATCACTATGCCTTCGGAGGCTGTCAAGCATCCCCGCGTGATGACGGTGACTGTGCGGCCTATTAGTGGAGGTTTGGCAGCGGGGATGTTCGTGTCACATACAGCTGTGTGGTCGAGTCAGCATGCATGCGGGATGACGGGAAGGGGGTCTACCCACATTGTATAGGCGTCCATGGAGAGGTTTACACCCGCATAACAGTTGCTATCATAGTACGCTACAGTTTCAGTCTCCAGGTACTAGCAGGGGGACAGAGTTAGCTGTGAGTCAAAAACGCCGCTGCATTTAACGCATGCGCACTATGTTGGTGCCGACGGGGACCAAGGCGAGTAATACGACAACGAGGGTGACGAGCCGACTCTGATTACTGATTGCGTATATCCGTAGGCCGGAAAAGCCTGTGGTGAGTGAGCACGGGTATCCCTGAGCACCATCTGCAGGGAGACACTGACCGGCCCAGATGGCGTATAGCACCGCTGTGAGTGTCATCAACATGAATTGAACAGCTCTGCAGCTACAGCAAGACAGCGTCAGGATCGAGATACGCGTCCAGGTGGAAGGAAAACTTGATACCCCTGCAGCTTGCATCAGTATCCCGTTCCATCAAAAGAGGGTTATGATGCTCACGATTATATTGACCGTAGGAAGAAGGGGGTCCAGTGACAAGAGAAATTGGAGCAGGGAGAGGTAACGGTTGAGGAGGCATACAGCTTTAGCCCACGAGATTTTGCGGCCCCAGACTAGCCGAACTTCGCAGTCAAAAGTGATCATATAGTCAAACAGAAGGACAGCTGTAAGAGGAGGCCGCGTCAGGACTACATGCGGGAAGAACTTACACTAGAATTAACTCACTGAAGGCAGCCAAGTCGATATAATTCACGGCCCGGCTGGTCCAGGGAGTCTATATCAGGGCTCACGTAAAGGTCGTGTGAGCCGTAGCGTACTCACTCATGGACCAGGTTTTGGATATACTCCTCCACCAGCTCCCACTGGGAGTCGGAGCCGTCCGTTGTCGCGTTCATGCCGCGCTGCGGGAGAAAGGGGAGAGACCAACGAGCCTGCGGGGAGAGAGACGAAAGCTCGAGGAGTCATGGGGACTCAGCATGCCTCGCGTAGCTGCTTTATCTGTCTTGGTGCAGTGCCGCTGCTGCTGTTGGTTCCCTGGAGGTGTACACCGGCCGACTGGTATGGCACATCACGGTGATATTCCATGTCATGGCGCCGCGGTAATTGTGGACTTTGCTCTCCCACGCGGTTGGCAACTTGAAGAATGCGATCGCCCTATAGACTGTCCAGGAGGCCTGCTCCCCGCCCACAGCGACCGACAAGATCGTCTATGCGCGGGCGCATCTCGCCCGAAATATTCTGGCGACGAGGGCTCTCCTTGGGTGTTACGAACGCAAGGCCAGAATCTGACCCCAGCAACTGATGGATCTGTACAAGGCGGTCAGCTATGCACGACAGCGGGCGATTTCAGTGCATCAGCTCGCAGTCAAAACTACACACCAACCATCAGTGGGTCAGCGCCGGGATCCGATGCAGAGAGAAATCCTCTCTCACTCTCCTGGTTGGCTCACAGGCCTGTGCAGGCGGCAGCCAATGGAATTTATGGATGCAGATCCACGGTAGCAGGCAACGCTTCAATCCAGTTGTCGACTGCGGCGTTCAGCATAATCCGGCCGCCGTACTACTGTCTGACAGTCTGCCAAATATACGGTGAGAGCGTAGTGGTTGCTATCGTCTGTTTAAGCTATGTTGATCGACATTCGATGACGCAGAACGGGGAGATTCACACGTACAATATATATACTGGGATGACACTTCTTGGAGCTTGACATAAGTATTCGACATGGCCATTCGCTCATGATCGTAGACGGCGACAAGCCGAGGTGAGTTCTGGATGCGAGGATGTGTCGCTACATTTGTTAGTGACACGATAATGTTACAAATGTGAGTAGCTCACAGACACTATGGCCGAGTGGTTAAGGCGACAGATTCGAATTTGTTCGATTATCTGTTTCGGTCTCCGAGCGCAGGTTCAAATCCTGCTGGTGTCGTTTTGGTAAAACCAGGTCGGTATATGATACTTCCTCGTCTATCTAATATACTCTCGAGCTTTAGCCTGCTCTATGTCCTAGCTAGTAGCTTCACTACGAACTCTTTATGATTACAACCATGTCTTACAAGTTCATACGTACGCGACCCATCTAGTATTCTACTTTGCCATCATGATCACCCTCCTCCGCTCGCTCCAAGGTAGGCACCGGCGTGATGGCTAAAGGTCGAGGGGAGTGACCTCGGGGGTAGGTTCGTTCGCCCGTGGCTTAATGGGTGTTGTGACGGCTAGGACCTCTGTCCCCGCTGGCTCTACTGTGAGGACCAGCTAATTAAGGCGACGAATGAGCTCTTGGATGAAGAGATCCTCCGCGGGGGCGGGCACGGCCGTTTGGGACGCGCAGGTATGCATAGCGAATGGGGGAACCAAGGTCGGTGTTCCTCAACGCGTACTCCACGCCCTCGCTACAGTCCTTCCGGACGCCGACGACTGGGCCTAAGATGGGGAGGTCGGAGATGTGCTGGTAGACGATGACGGCGTGCTCTTTGGCGTTTGCAGCTTGGAATGCTTGCTCGAAGCGGCGCAGCCGGAGGACGCGTCCGACGCCGATGTCCCCGCGCTGGTAGGATGGGACGACGAAGATGGCGTGGTGGGCATTAAGGGAGGCACGGGATGTGAGCTGACCGCCTCGCGCACATAGATGAGAGTGGCGTCCTGAGTAGAAGAAATGGTCCTGCACTGAGTGATCGGTGGGAGGGCGAGAAAACCGTTTAAAGAGGCGGGGATGGTGTGTTACTGTACGCCGGGCGCATGGAGTGCTTCCACGATCGCTTCTCTAAGTATTTGCAAGGCTCTCAGCAAACGTTAGCTGTTACGTTACCGATGGAGTTGTGAGTCAGTTGGCAAAGACAGGTTGGCATGAACCATGTGCAACGTAGAAAGAAGTGGCTGTATGGAGACGTACCGGTTCACTTGGAGTAACTTCTTAACAGGCTCTTGAGTCGCACGGAGGGTTCGAACCATGTCAACGTAAGCCTCAGGATCCGGCCCCGTCACGTAACCTCTACAGCTCACCGCTCAATACATTATTGAAGCCGGAGCGCGGTCAAGCATGATAATAGGGTCGACTCTGCTCACCTCCGTGTTTGTGACGCCAAGGATTTCTACTACGAGTCAGCTACCTAGCAAGTCCAACCGCAATTGCGCGGTGTATATGCGAGATCTCTTGAACTGCAATGTATCTGTAGAATCTAGATCGCGAAAAGTTCAAGTTCATCTACAGCTGCGGCATCTGTTCTGAGATGCTATGGTTCACTACACTATATTGTGTCGGCTCCGCTCCGGTCAGCTCACACAGCCTTCCACCAGTCACGGACCCGTCGGACTTACCTCATGTATGCGGGTGGTTGGACAGGTCGGTCTTCGCAGTCTAACCTTGGATCCGACTTACCTGGAGCGCTGAAGCTTAGAGGTTCTCTCCCCAGAGTGTTGAACGGCTTCTCTATCGAAGCACCGCTACAGACTCGAGTCACTTGCGCTCACAATACCGTATCGTTCGACGTTGTGTACGATCATTGGCCTGCTGGTGAGCTTGTCTATATATGATCCAAACCCGATCACAGGGCACACCTGAGCGTAGGCGTGAGAAAGTTTGGTATGATGGTGGTGAGTGGAAGAGCCGTCTCTTGACTCACTGGCGCAATTCTTGCACAACGCGTGTACCCGGATGGTGGGATTAGCGGCGATGTATACTGCCCGTCGGCCGATAGTGGGTGGTATATATAGGAGCCTGCGCCCCAATGTTCGAGTCTCCCCATCACTTACACCTCCAAGGTGTAGGACATTCCTTGTAGGCACCACCGTGACAAACCGTCCCCCTGCAGTACGAATTGTGCAGCGAGCCATGTCGCAGACGAACGTGCACGTAATCGCGAAGGAGGGCTTTGGCACCGGCACGAACGAACTCTACGATCGGTAGGATCCCTTCTTAATCGGGAGAACTGGGAGACAGGTTCGAGCCTTTTATGACCGCAGGGCGCGTCCTTCGTACCAGGCCAACGCCCTCGCGCATATCCGCAAGTCCGTGCGGGCATCGCCCCCGCTCAATGTAGTCGAGTAAGCCGCGCGTGCCGACATTCTTTGTGTGAGGGATTACGATGCTAATACACCCACCCTTCATCGTAGAATTGGTGCGGGCACTGGGATCTTCACCCGCGCCCTGCTCGCGCACCCCGATTGGACGGACGCCATCAAGGAGCTGCGCGCCATCGAGCCCAGCGAGGGGATGCGCAAGGTCTTCACAGAGACTGTCCCCGACCCGCGCGTCTCCGCCAGAGAGGGCACCTTCGACACCACCGGTATCGAGGACGGGTGGGCGGACCTGGTCGTCATCGCTCAGGTAGAGTACCCCTCGCCACCGCCGCCACATTGTCCGCCACGCATTTGTCTGAATATGCTTCTGTCTTTGTCTGATGCAGGCGTTCCACTGGTGCCCGGACTACGACACGGCGTCCGCCGAGTTCGCGCGCATCCTCAAGCCCGAGGGCATCGTCGCCTTCATCTGGAACCTCGAGGACCGGTGAGCAGCGCACACGCCCCGGCTGCTACGGCGCGGAGAGCTGACCACAGTGTTCTTGCCATCAGCAACCGTTCCCCGTGGGTCGCCCAGCTGCGCGACCGCATCGAGCAGCACGAGAGCGGCACGCCGCAGTTCCGCCTCGGGCTCTGGCGCGCGACCTTCAGCACGCCGTCGTACGAGGCGAACTTCGCGCCGCCCGAGGAGAACGTGTGGGACTACGTGCTCGACGGCACGCGCGACATCGTCGTGAACCGCGCGTGCAGCAAGAGCTACATCACGCTCCTCGCGCCGGACGACAAGAAGAAGGTCGTAGACGACATCGACGCGATCTTGGCGCGCAAGGAGCTGCTGACGTGGGTTGACGAGGAGAAGGGCGTGTTTGAGTATCCGTACCAGACCTTCCTCGTCATCGCGAAGAAGACATAGATTGTAGGGGGAATACCGTTGCTAGACGCGTAGCATAGAAGCCCAGCTTCAGATAACTCCCAGAAGTGTACCACCATTTTGTTCAATATACTATGACCCCCACAACACATCTTTAAATTGAGCAGAGCCTTCACACATCCGGTTCCACCAGTCACTCCAGTCTAAATAGTCCAAGTGAGAGATGCAAAGAATTGATTCGATGCTATGGTACTAAGATACGCATGAGTGATCGTGAAAGATGCAACAAAGACAGCAATGCCCGACGTGAAGCTATGATACAGAGTACAGGTGACAGAACGACTTCTCAGATCTACGCGCTGCGAGCCCCAGAGACGACCGTGAACCCTCTAGTCGATCTCCTCCATCGCCGAGGTCGACGCGGCCTCGGCGACGGGTGCCTCGGTGCTTGTCGACGCGACGGGCGCGGACTCCTCGTCCTCGTCAACGTCGAGGCCGAGCGCGATCATGCGGTGGATGCGCTTCGCGAACGACGTGGGGTCGTCGAGCGAGAAGCCGGAGGTGAGGAGCGCGGTCTCGAAGAGCAGGTACGTGAGGTCGCGGACGGACTTGTCCGCCTTGTCCTCCGACACCTTGCGCTTGAGCTCCTTGATGATGGGGTTCGTGGGGTTCAGCTCGAGCGTCTTCTTCGACGCCATGTACGACGACATCGAAGAATCACGGAGCGCCTGCGCCTTCATGATACGTTCCTGTGGACGACGCGGTTAGCGACTTAGCCATGACGAAAACACGCGAGCGAACGCACCATGTTCGACGACCAACCGAACTGGCCGGTGACGAGGACACAAGGGGAGTCGGTGATACGGTTCGAGACGACGACCTTCTCAACCTTGTCGCCGAGCGCCTCCTTGACAGCCTTGCACAGGTCCTCGAACTGCTTGGCCTCCTCCTCGCGTGCCTTCTTCTCCTCGTCGGTCTCCTCGAGCTCGAGGCCCTCCTTCGAGACGCAGACAAGCTTGTGGCCGTCGAACTCCTTGAGCTGCGTGATGGCGTATTCGTCGATGGGGTCGACAAGGAGAAGAGTCTCGAAGCCCTTCTTCTTGAGGACCTCCAGGAACGGAGAGTCCTTCACAGCAGAGAGCGACTCGCCGGTGAGGTAGTAGATGTTCTTCTGGACCTCAGGCATGCGGGTGATGTAGTCTAAGAGAAGCAGTCAGCAAAAGAAGTATAACAACAAGAGCAACAAGCACTCACCCTTGAGGGAGGTCATCTCCTCAGTCGACTTCGTCGAGTAGAAGCGCAGGAACTCAGCGAGCTTGCTGCGGTTCTGGGCGTCCTCGTGGATACCGAGCTTGATGTTCTTGCCGAACGACTCGTAGAACTTGTTGAAGTTGTCCTTGTCCTCCGAGATCTCGGTGAACAGGTCGAGGCACTTCTTGACAAGGTTCTTGCGGATGACCTTGAGGATCTTGTTCTGCTGGAGGGTCTCACGGGAGATGTTGAGAGGAAGATCCTCGGAGTCGACGATACCCTTGATGAAGTTGAGGTACTCGGGGATGATGTCCTCGCAGTCGTCCATGATGAACACACGGCGGACGTAGAGCTTGATGTTGTTGCGCTTCTTCTTCGACTCGAAGAGATCGAAGGGCGCACTAAGAGCTAGGATCAGCGGGATGCTCACACCCAACTGTATACGGCACATGCTTACCGCTTGGGCGCGTAGAGGATGGCCTTGAACTCAAGCTGACCCTCGACCGAGAAGTGCTTGACCGCGAGGTGCTCCTCCCAGTCGTTCGTCAAGCTCTTGTAGAAGGCAGCGTACTCCTCGGGAGTGATCTCCGCAGGGTTACGCGTCCAGAGGGGCTTAGTCTTGTTGAGCTCCTCGTTTGTGACCTGCTTCTCCTTGATCGTCTTGGTCTTCTTCTCCTTCGCCTTGTCCTCGTCCTCGACTTCCTCGACCTTGGACTCCTCCTTGTCCTCGGCGACCTCCTCCTCGTCCTCGACCTCCTGTGAAATCAGTCAGCAACGGATACGAAAGAACATGTCGTGTGAATACTTGCCTTCTCAACCTCCTTGGTGACCGCCAATTGAATGGGGTAGGAGATGAACTCGGAGTGCTTCTTCACGATCTCCTTGATCCGCTTCTCCTCAAGGTACTCGAGCTGGTCCTCCTTGAGGTAGAGACGGATCTCGGAACCGCGGCCAAGGGGAGGGTTGACGGTGTCGGTGGTGATGGTGAAGGTGCCACCAGCGGCCGACTCCCAGATGTACTGCTCGTCGTCGTTGTGCTTCGAAATGACCTGCACACGCTCGGCGACGAGGTACGCTGAGTAGAAACCGACACCGAACTGGCCAATCATGGAAATGTCGGCACCGGACTGGAGCGCCTCCATGAAGCCCTATAAACGCACGCGAGTTAGAAACTACAAAGAACCGCCACAGTGCGCGGTGTTCTTACCTTCGTGCCGGACTTCGCGATCGTACCAAGGTTGTTGACGAGGTCAGCCTTGGTCATACCGATACCGGTATCCCGGATGGTGAGGATCTTGTTCTCCTTGTCGGGGGTGATGCGGATGAAGAGGTCCTTGCCCGAGTCAAGGACGGAGGGGTCCGTGAGGGACGCATACCGGATCTTGTCGATGGCGTCGGACGCGTTGGAGATCAGCTCACGCAGGAAGATCTCCTTGTTGGAGTAGAAGGTGTCTGCGCAAAAACATGTGAGATCGACGCGCGTACAAAGACGCGGTGAGCGCGGGCCACTCACTGATGATGAGGTCGAGGAGCTGGCTGATCTCAGCCTGGAAGCCAAAGCTTTCAGTTGCCATTTTTGAGCGTGAAGATCGTAATGGAGGGGGGTAAAGATGGGGATGGGTGCGACGATAGAGAAAGCTGGGGACGAGGAAGGAGGAGGGGGGTTTATGTATCCTGCGCGACTGTCCGTTCGAGAACCTTCCATCTTGCAGCAAATGCGGACAGACGCCCGTGTCCTGGGCTCGTTCGGTGCGCGAAGCTTCGGACAGCTTCCACCGCGTTCTGCAGCACCTTCCGCTTCCGGCTCTCATTCTACTCGCGTACGTACATGTTTCACGGCGGAGGCGAGGACACCAGCCCCTGCCGCCCGCTTACCTGCGCCTTCAGCACCTCCACCATCGCCTTTACCTCCTCAATCTCCTCACGCAGGTCCTCGTTCTCCTCACGCAGTCGCTCGTTCGCCTTCTCCACCAGCCGGTACTCGTCTGTGCTCGTGCTTGCTTTCTGTGCCAGCGCTGCTTTCCGCGCCGCTTCCAGTTCCTTCTGGGATTGTTTGATGCGGTTCTCCAGCTCGAGAATCCTATGCCTCTGTGCACTGCTTCTCATGTGTTAGATCACATCTTCCAGAATACTTGCGAACTACCCACCCTGCGCTCTGGTCGGTCTCTGATTGGCAGTTCTCGTATGCGTCCAGCCGTAGCTCCATCTTCCTGTACTTGCTCGCGAAGGCAGCGAGGTACTCCTTGCTGTCGTTGATCTTGTGTACATCCGCCTCCCTGCTCCACGTTCAGCAGCTGTCTGGTTGCAGAATAGACGGATTCTCGCACCATAATCGTTGCAACTTGATTAGCTGGCTAATCTGTGTTTCATAGTCGTGCAACCTGTCCACTTTGTGGGCGTTCTCCTTCATCTTCGTTTCCAATCGGAACACGAGCTGGTTCGCTTCGGCAAGGAGCTTGCCTTGGGCGGCAAACGTATCCTAAACCAGACGGCGTGAGCGCACATTTCCCAGGGATCTGAGTTACTGCTGACCTTTGCTTCTTGCTCTGCAGCACGCATTGCCGCAGCTTCACGCGTCCAGGCTTTCTTCTCTGTGCCCAGTTTGACCATGCGGTCCTGCAGCTGCCCGTTCCAGTCCAGGTACCGAGCACGCGCACGCATAGCCTCATCTTTGGTCTGCTTGAGCTCGTCTCGCAGGCTTGCCACCTTGCGCTTGTACTCCTTCAGTTTGTCGCGCTGAAGAAAACGTGAGATCCATGTGGTGTCTGCCAGAAACGATAGCTTGCCTACCATGCTCTGCCGTTCATCCTCCTCGGTCCGCGAAAGGACACGCTCCTTGTACAGCCGTCCGATATGCTTCACATTCTCGCGCGTAGTCCACAGCTCAAGGTTTAGATCATTCTTCAGGAGAAGAACTTCCCTCTGCAGTGACGATATCGCCTGCGCGACGTGCCGCGGCAAAGACCCATTCTCGTAGCTGTCGTGTTCTGACTGTGAGGGTGTCGCGGGAGCCTCTGCCTGGTCCTCGGGTGACTGCGATGAGTCCCGCTCCGCCCGGGACGAGGAACGCGTGCGCGACTGCAGCGGGAACAGGACTGCGGACCACGCAGGGGAGGGGTCGACGATCTCGACGTCAAGACCAGATTTGAGCGCGACGGAGGTCGCGACCATTTGCGTGAGCGATATCTTCGGCACCGCGGAGGCGTAGGAAGGGCCCGCCTCTGTCTCCACATGGACGGTCTCCAATGACGAGGACAACGGGGCCGTATCCGCTGCTTCGGTCTGCGACTCATTGGATTCCATAACGGATGGGGGGCGGGGAGGCGCTTCGGGAGATGGAGACCTGGGGGCGGGAGCTGCACTGTTTGGACGCTGCTGGCGCTGCCCCAGCGCTGCGTTCCGGACTTCGAGCATCGTCGCGCTGCCGATTATCTTCGGTATGTCGTACTGCTCCCAGAAGTCGGGTTGTTCCAGCTCCTCCGTCGCCTCGCGCCAGATGAGCAGAGGATGCAAGACATGCCGTCGTAACAGCGGCTACATTAAATTTTGAGTCCGGCTGGGATTGGACTGTAAAGCGGTGGACACTCACCTCGCACTTACTCCTGATCTTGGCTTCGTCAAGGGCCTCCCTCCAGTCCACAGTATACAGACTGTCTACTCCGTTATCCGTGAGGTACCGGACGGGGTCTCGTAAGAACCGGATCGTATTGCACGGGAACAGATAATACAGGAACGTAAAGTAGCGGTCGGCTGATGGCGCCTTCGATGGGGGTCCGTCAAAGGTGAGCTCCAGCCGTTCCCAGCCAATGTCTTCGCGGATTTGTAGGGAACGGCTGCCCTCCCGCGCGTCGTCTTCGTCGTCGTCAGACACAGACCCATCTTCCGCGTCTGAGTCCTCGGGATCCGGGAGTACTTGGACAATGCGTGATGAAGACTGGCGCTCTTTCCAGCAAAGGATGCGCGCTAGGACCACTAGTAGGAGGGGCAGGAGATGCTTGAGCTGCTGGCACGCCTTCACGGCAAAGATAGGGAGAAGCTTGATGAGTACAGTCAGAGCAATAGTGCAGACTGTGGAAGAGTTGTCGAAGATGAGTGAGTGGAGCAGGCTGGTCATGAGCGGGTGTGAGGCGAGGACGTGAGCATGGTCGGGGAACGATGTTTGGGATGTGTAGGCATTCAGGAGTATGAGGAGTTGCAGACGTGATGTCGGAGAGATATAGCAGTGGTAAAGCTCAGTGAGGAAGTCCTGTACAAATGAAACAATAAAATGAGTAGCGGACGGATGGTGCCTCGATCTTCGGCTAACTTACCTGAGGTCGCTCGAGCGCGACCTTGACCAGAACGTCTTCAAGATTTGCCTTCCAGCACGCTTTCTTCTCTCTTTGTACCTCATCCAGCTCGGCCCATTCCAGGACGTCATCGCCAGAGCTCTCGTTATAGGCGTCCAGGAGGTACAAATCCATGAGCCGTCTGCGGAAGTCACCTACCCGCTCCTTCTGCTTTTCGACCTCCGCAGAGTCCTCTTCTGCAGCGGAGAAGTTGCTCCCGGGATCCAAAGCGGAGATGATCAGTTCCTTCGCATAATTCACCGCGGGCAGGGGGAGCTTCGGCTCGCGGAGTGTCGGTCGAAGGACTAAGTCAAACCAGGTGGAGATGATTGAGCTCGATGGGAGGACCGGCCGTAGGCGGTACAGAAAGGCTAGGAACATCTCGGCCTGGGGGACGAGAGCATGGCCGACGACATCGTCGTAGATGGTCTGGAGCTCGTCTTCAAGCTGGTGCAGCAGTGCTCCAGCCTCAGGGGACGCAGAACATGTCAGGACGAAGGCATCGACTTCGGCGTGTAGTTCGTTGGTGGAGAGTGCGTCGGGCGAGGCTTCGAGCAGGAGCCTGAGCTGCGAGCAGAGCTCCCCGATGGTTGCGGAAGACATGGTATGGTGACCGCGGAGGTCTGAGTTTCTCAGATCCATGTTATCTTTTGGTGCTCCACCACACACAGTAAGCGCCCGCATCTAGTACTGAGCCGCATTGATCACAGCTCCGGAGTGCATTACCTCTTACCGCTGTATAGCAGCGCACGAGTAAGTTCTGTTGTGCCTGTGCCGCCATCGTCCGAGGCATACCGGGGCTCCTCTGGCTGTAACAAACACAAACACACGCGGACAAGTATCCTAGGCAAACTCAAGCCATTCACGGTTGCGCATGCGCAACATATAAGCCTGAGCCTACCACAGGTGAATATGCCGATTCCCCCTTCGACCCGGCTAATTGCATGGTAAGAAACGAGTAAAGCGTGAATGGAAGGTAGTGTACAGATGGACGGAATCTCGCATGCGCATCCTTTGACGATTGTCAGTGAGCTGTATGTAACAATTGAATACTTCGATTCACCAGGGCGTTCGGTTTGATATATAGTCATAAACATCCTACTCGTCCAACCACTTGCAAACCCTCTTCAGCGCATTCGTCCGCTCCGGCTCGTGCCACGTGAAGACCATGAAATCGTGCACGGCATCCGGGACGACGTCGACCGTCACCGGAACCCCGTCCGCCTTCAGCCTCTCCGCCGCGACCAGCGAATCGTCGAGTATCTTCTCCGCGCCGCCCGCGGAGACAAAGGTAGGCGGGAAGCCTTTGAATAGACCCTCCGTGGGGTTAATGTGAGGGGAGCAGGGCGAAAGATACCGATTGGTCTTCAACTCCTCGCGGTCCAGCGCCCCCAAGTACGAATTTGTCCCGTATCCACCAAACTGGTTCTTGAGGTCCGTGGAGAAGATGTCGCTGAAGAAGTTCTTCCTCAAGGATGCATCTTGCCCCATGCGGGACGACGACAGATCCAGCCAGCTGGACAGCGACAGCAGGCGGCCGGGCGGCGGCAGCTCCGGGATGGCGCTCTCGACGAGATGGCGGACAAGCGCGTACGCGATGTTGCCTCCCGCAGAGTCTCCCGCTATTATGATGTTCTGCGGCTCGAACCCCAGATCTTTGACGAGATACTGGTAGGCCGCGAGGCTGTCTAGGACTGCGGCGGGGAATGGGTTCGCCGGGGGATCCGGCGCCGTCGCTGAGAGACGGTAGTCCACTGCGAGGACTCTTTCCAGCTTCTTGCTGTGGTGGAGCAAGCCATGCGTAAGGCTAGAGATCGTTGAGTCCGGGTGTGCGCTTCCCAGCTACAGTCATGAATGGTGAGCAAGAGGGTTCTCATTTACCTTATTCTCGGGCGGGATGCACTTACGTGAAAGGCGCCCCCGTGGACATGGAGAAGGGTCACTTCGCCGGACTTCGCCTTCAAGTCCTGCGAGACCGCGCTGCCCGGCTTGATGAACCAGTACGCGGGGACGCGGGCTGACTTCACGCCCGTGATGGCCGCGAGCCTGCGGACCTCCCCAGTGAATATCTTCGCGTCCTCCGGGAGCGCCTCGAGCCAAACGACCCTCGCGTTCTTGAGCTCGTCGTCCGACTTCGGGACGCTGTAGCGGGAGCTGAGGCCCACTTTCCCCGGGAGGCCGGTGAGCTGACGCAGTAACATAACGCGGATGCATCGCGAGATGGGCCACGAAGACTTGGGGCGGTTGCTACGCGGCAGGAACCATAAAGTCCACAGGGGTACGCGGACCAGGAATATCGACGCAGCTAGATAAGCAAGGTAGAGACCTTTGAAAGGCTGACGCCTCAGAAGTGGTTGAGACATAAGACTAGAGGGGTTCAATTCGTCAACGGAAGCTCGTGCAATGACGATGAGCTATCACTTACTGAGGACTGCGCGTGGCAGAGGGATACGGCGAGAGGGGTATACGTACTACGGGGGTCAGCGTCCGCAGTTCACGTAGCTTGCATCCGTCGCCTATATAACTGGGGAAATGTCACACGTGAATCGCGCACACACATGATGCATGGGCATGGAAGGGGAGCACGGAAGGGGTAGACGGCTTTCACGGACACCGGATGAGCTTAAGTGGGAATCACACTTCCAAATTCTGTAACTAGAGAGCGTGAGCTAACGGCAACGCCGTCAATGATTGACGCATCGCGTGCGGCGCCTTCGCACACCTCTCGAGCCATCCAATGCTACGAACGGATGTGGAGCTTTACACTGATGGTGGCAAGCTGCTGCGCAGGAAGCCTAGTACAATGGTGGTGTACGCAGGACGCCTACGGCCTCCACCGCAGGCTTAAGTTCACATAGCTATTGCAGAGCGACTTCTTCCACGGTGAAAATCACCCCGCGCCCGGTCTTCTCCCATTCATCAGCACCGTCGGCCTTCTGATATGGCGGCAGGTATCCCGTCCGGGTCTGCCTCTTGACTGTGGTGTCTTGACCCCACTGTGCATCGCGTGCCTTGATCAACGCTTCGGGCGGGCCTTGGCCATCAGCCGTGTAAGCCATCATGAGTTGCGGCGGGCCGAGAGGAAGCTCGGGCGAAGTGTCAATCGCCCAAGTGTGAATCGTCTTCCCATAGGTCTTCTGCAGCTCCAACATGGCTGGCTGTTCCGCTACGTCCGTCGCTAAGGCTGTAGACGGGATGAGAGGAATTCGGCCTGCCGCGACGCCATAGGCAAGATGTACTCACCGGGCACCAAGGATTTCGTCGCTATTTGGAGCAAACCACTCTCAACCTGAGGGATGCGTGGGCTCCCCGGTGAGTGTGCGAGTCGTGCGCGCTGGCTTACCTCGTACTTGTGAGAATGCCAATACTTCTTCTCTTCTTGGGGAAGAGACGTGAACACCTAGTGGTGTTTGGTCGGGATGCCCAATCATACCTCACGGGCGTAGCAGACCTACCTTTTCCGTCACGATATATTCGATGCCAATCAACCTGGCGTCGGCCTTGTCGGAGTCGTATATGATGCATTGATGAAGGTCGGGTGAGAGGTGTTGGCAGTAATGATGTGCTTCCACATGTCGCGAGCGGTCCTGACTGTATACATGTTAAGTTATGTCCAGAAGGAACTCGCGGGATGCTCGCGAACGCACGAGTAAACGTGAAATGCGCATAGGTGCTGGTGAATTGCATTGATGGGCTCGAAGCTCATCATAGCCGTGCCTGCCGCATGGTAGGCAGTAGAGTGATATGCGGCTTGTTTAGTTTCTGGCTGCATAGTGAGATAGTGGGAAATGTCTGTAGAGGAGTAAGTGTACGCGAAGGATGCGTTTCCCTCTGGACCTATGGTTATATGCAGCAGAGCAGCCCCGGATGACGTCGTTCAGACATCACATATAAGAAGCCATTGGAGTCGCCTGCCAGTAGGTTCACTTGGGGACATATCATCCACCAAAGTGTCAAGAGAAGCTTCCAGCTGAGCGTGACTAGGGCGAGCACACTAGAGGCCAAACAAAACAGAGGCTACCTGAGCTGGGCCAAAAGCGCAAGTACTAGTACTGTAGGTCTCCAGACGCGGAGTCACGGGTTATGAACAGCTAATCAGCGCGTTGACAACAACGAGTACCATAGGGTGGCCATGAACTTGCAATGAGCTCGAGTGTCTTCGTGGAGGATTAAGCTTAAGACGAAAGTCACCATGGCTCGCTGCCAGTACTACTAACTCGGAGTGACGGGAGTGAGGCGAAGTGAGTGAAGCGCCCATATAGACGTCTGAATCGGTCAATGTCGCCCTAGGTTAGGGTTACGCGCGTTTGCCTCTTCGTCACCGTCGTCCACAGCGAGCACCCTCACCACCCCCTACCCCCGCCAAAACTTAAGGTGAGCGCGTCATCCAGGCCAAATAACGCATCCATCCCGTCGTCCCGTCCGTCAGGCCTCGCGAATGGGATGGATGGCTGCGCGGACGCCTGGATGTAGCAGCGGAACGAGACGCTGACAGCGAGGCCCGCGACAGATGTCCGCGACCATCGAGGAAGTGCACTCGGACCACTCCGAGCACGAGCACGACCATGAGCACGACCATGAGCACGACCACGACCACGACCACGACGAGGACCCGACATCGCAGGCGGCGCTCGAGAAGATCCAGTCGCGCTCGGAGCGCAAGGCCCGCAAGGCCCTCATCAGCCTCGGGCTGAAGCCCGTGCCGAACATCACCCGCGTCACCCTCCGGAGGCCCAAGAACGTACGTGCACGCGCTTGTGCTTCTGTGGGGGTGGTCGGGTCAGGGTGCAGCGACTGAACGCGTGTGTACGGTGTAGGTCCTGTTCGTGATCGCGAGCCCCGATGTGTACAAGTCGCCCAACAGCGACTGCTACATCGTCTTCGGCGAGGCCAAGGTACGTGTCCTAAAATGTGCCTGCGCGTGGATAGAGCGTTGAAGGAGATTCACGAACATCAGATCGAGGACATGAACTCGCAGGCGCAGCTCTCCGCTGCCCAGCAGCTCGCGAGCGGCGGCGGCGGCGGTGGTGTGCCCAACCTCGAGAGCTCGGGCGCGGGCGGCGAGCCTGCGGATGACGACGACATCCCCGAGCTCGAGGCGGTCGAGGAGGACGGGAACGTTGACGAGACCGGTGTTGACCCGAAGGACATCGAGCTCGTCATCCAGCAAGTCGGGTGCTCGCGTGCGAAGGCAGTACGGGTACTGAAGGAGAGCGGGGTGACCTGATCAACGCGAGTGCGTGTTGTCGTTATTCTTTCGCCGGCGATGTGGATGCTGACCTTGCCTTGCTCTAGTCATGGCCGCAAGCGAGTGATCTGTTGCATCGGGTTTCGCTGTATACTACTCTTTGCTTTGCCTTCGCGTCCAAAACATACCCCTGGGTGTGCCGATGAACTCTCACCAATTGTCTGATGCGTGTTCGCTCTTCTTCGACGCTGAAAGCGAGATCACTCCGTTCAACGCCCATGTCTCGTTGCACAACTCATTTTTTCCATCTACGCAGCTCTACATAGAAGTTAGACCTCTCCCAGCCATCCTGGACGATCTCTACGCCATGTACCAATCCACCCGCCATCTCCTGCTCTCCAAGGCTGCAAGCACCAACCTGCAACCCCATCTCTGTCGCCGCCTCAGTCACCAGCTCCCTCAGCTCCCCTTCAGCGAACATATGGTAATACCGCTCAAAGATCTTCGGTGCTTCCTGAGAGGCCTCCTCTTTCCTCGGTATCCCCTTATCCTCCGGAGGTACTTCCAGCTTGCTCTTGCCTTTTCGACGGCCCTTCGGCTTAGGTTCAGCAGGTTTCGACATCACCCACGGGACGAAGACGTCCTGTCCCTTCCCTGCAAACACGTGCTTGCTCTCCATCTCGGGCACACCGCCAGCATCGTCCCCCGAGCCCGGGACGGAGGTAGCTGGGATGCTGCGTTTCGAGAGCTCGTCCTGCTCGATCGCCCAGACATATATCAGCGCGCGCCCATGGGCTGGTGCGATGCTTTCAATGAGCCGCTGCAAGCGAACCGCGCGTGTAAGCTCGGACGATTGCATCAGACCGACCCCGAAGGGGTGGGCTCGGCGTACCCTGACTGCAACCTTGCGCCGTTCCGATGTGGCGAGATGGTGTATCGTCGCTATTGAGATGGCGTAGTCCTGCGGACGTCCGAGTGAAAGAGCAGGGGTGCTCCCGGTCAATGGACATCGCACACTGGACAGAAGGGCCGCAGGAAAACACATACGAACGCGCCTGTCCGCCATGGTCCGTCGAGCACGTCCCCCCAAACAACCTCGCGCTCACTTCCACCCGCGTGCTTCGCGATCTCGAGGAGGTTTCTGCTTCGGTCGAGCCCTACCGTCCACACACTCCCGGGGCGCTCGGCGGGCAGGGGGAGGTACTTGCCGTTGCCTGTGCCGAGGTCGACGCCTACCCAGCCGGTGGGGAGTGAGGCAAGGAAGGTCGCGATGATTGGCCAGGGCTAGCTTATAGAGATATATGGAGGCGTGAGGTCGTACTCGGGGAAGCGACCCACCTTGTAGCGTGTAGAAGAGAAATGCGGGGCGATCTCATCGTACACGGCGTGTACGTGCTGGTCCTCATAGTTCTGCGGGTCATGCGCCGCCACAGTGGTCGCCTTCACGGTAGGCATTTTCAGTGTTCACCGGAGCGGAGTGCGCACTAGTCTCCTTCAAGTTTTGAACTTTTGAGAACGCTGCGATCAGATGCGAACGGCGCCTGTCCGATTTTGATACTGAATGCTACAATTGTGGGGTATCCGACAGTGATAGTGGTGCATGCGAAGCCAACAGTGATACAGAGAGCACAGGACCGCAAGCGTACGAGGATGTGGGGGAGGAGAGGAGAGAGAGACAAGGTCAGCGTCCCGCGCCGTTCTTGCCACTTGGGTGATCGTGATCGGCGTAGCCCATCTCCTCGTCGAGCAGCTCGCGGAACCTGCTGCCGTCGAACTGCGGGAAGGGGACGAGCTGTGCAGAGTCTAGCTTCTCTATGGCCTGTGGCAGGCCGCTGTATTGCGTCATCCAGCAGTTAAGAGTGTGAATAGGGAAGCGGGCGGATCAGACTCACGCGACCGTCGAGGAGCGCAGGTGGCCGAGGTGCGCGAGCGCGTCGGAGAGCTCCTCCTGGTGGTTGTCGAGCAGGGTGGGATTTGGGACGACGATGAGGGGCTTGCCGAGGCGGAGGACGTCTATGATCGTGCCGGAACCTGGGGAGCGGGTCGGGGGATGCGAGGAGTGCGGGGAAAGAGAGCGTTAAATACCTGCGTGGCTGATGATCAAGTCAGCGCGCTCGTAGTCGTCTTTGAGAGAAGGCTTGAAGCGCCATACGTTGATGTCGAGGGCGCCGTCTGTGCGCTGCCAGTGGTCGGGTGCGTGCTGGGTAAATGGCGCGGTGTCGAAGTCGGAGTTGCCGCACTGGACGTCGAGGGAGCGGTAGCCGAGTGCGCGGAGGACGTCGAGGACGGGCGGGGCGAGGGCGGCGTGGACGAGGGCGTCGAAGCGGGTGGAGCCGACGGTGAGGAAGACGTGCATGCGGGGCGAGGGGGCGGCGCGGGAGACGGGGCGTGACTCGGACATGGCTTGAGTCGCAGCAGCGGAAGACGGTGTGTCGCCTCGCAGGGTGTCGCTCTCGCTGCAGACGCCTCCTCCGCTCATATTATTATACGCTCGTCCACCGCCCTCGCCTCCTCCTCCCGGCGATCATACATCACCCAGGTCCCACCGCGCAGCCCCCCATCGCTCACCTGACGCCGCCATGGGCTACACTCTCTGCGTTTTAGGTCTCCCTTTCTCCCCTCCCTTCCGCACCGCACCCCCCCTCATTCATCTCTCTAGGATGCGGCACCATGGGCGTCGCCGTCCTCTCCGGCGTCCTCGCTAGCCTGGATGCCAGATCGTCTTCCGCGGACCACCCAAAGTGGGAGTCCCACACCTCGGGCACCGTCACGCCCCAGTCCATCGAGGACGAGTCTCTTCCCTCCCGCTTCATCGCCTGCGTTAGTCGCGAGGAGTCCGCGAAGAAACTCGCCACGGTCTTCCTCGAAGCCTGCACGCGCGGGCGCAGCGTCGAGATCTCCTGTGCGCACAATGTAGATGCCGCGAGGGAGTCGAATGTGGTCCTGCTATGGTGAGCCCTGCTGCCGCATCCGCCCCACTACCGCCCACACATCGCGGGCTCTAGCTGCAAGCCCCAGCTGGCCACCACGATCCTCAGCGAGCCCGGGATGAAGGAGGCCCTCGAGGGCAAGCTCCTCCTCAGCATCCTCGCCGGCGTGACCATCCCGCAGCTCCAAGCCATGGTCGGGCCCACCACCCGAGTCGTGCGCGCGATGCCGAACACGCCCTGCAAAGTGCGTCTCCCTCCCCTTCCTCTCCTCCTCCCCCTTCCCCGCGCTCCGCGCCCAGGCTGACCGTGCGCGCGCAGATCCGCGAGGGCATGACCGTCGTGAGCACGCTCCCGCCCTCGGACGCGCTCGAGCTCGAGCGGTCGATCATCCTCAACATCTTCTCCTCCATCGGCCGCTGCCGCTTCCTCGAGGAGAAGCACTTCGACGCGTGCACCGCGCTCTCCGGCTCCGGCCCCGCCTTCGCCTGCATCTTCCTCGAGGCCATGGCCGACGGCGGCGTCATGATGGGCCTCCCCCGCGCCGAGGCCCTCGAGCTCGCCGCGCAGAGTGCGTCTGCGTCCCGCCTCGTGTGCCCTCCTGGCGTGGTCGGCGTTGCTGATTCCCCGGCTCGCAGCACTCCAAGGCGCGGCGCGCATGACCCTGCGAGGCACCCATCCCGCCCAGCTCAAGGACGCCGTGACGAGTACGTGCTCCCACACCGTGATCGCCGTGGACCTGTGCCTGACCGTCTGTCCCCCTCCTTTGTCCCCCTCGCCCTCGCTCGCGGCCCGCCAGCCCCTGGCGGTTGCACGATCGCCGGGCTGCTCGCGATGGAGGACGGCCGGGTGCGCTCGACGATCGCGCGTGCGATCCAGGTCGCGACGGAGCGCGCGAGCGAGCTCGGGCAGCCTGCGAAAAAGTAGCGTGTGGCGGACGGGCTCGCCAGTACCCCAGGCTCTGCAGGGGACGCGCAGGGGGAGAACAAAACAGCGCAGACGAGAAGAATGTAAGTCGTGTATGGCATTGGATAGAAAGCCTGTACGTGTATACATGCGCGTGCACTGTGCGGAATGGCATATGTAGGTGTCGCCGTTTATTTTATTCGGCAGCCTCCAACGGTGGGGGGCGCCGCCAAGGAAACGGCAGGTGCTGCTCTTGCTCGTTGATAGAGGACGGACGCTTGGGAGGGGCGCCGTCCAGAGGTACCCGGAGCTGTGGTATACTGCGTGGTGAAACCCACCGTTGCTCTGTCGTTATATATATGCCCCCGCATCCCCACCCCGTAAGCACCGGATGATGAGCTCAAGTGGTCAGCTGGAAGCTTGCTTCTCACACAAGTGTATAGCGAACATTGATGAACGACATCACTGGTCACGTTGGAAGTCATGCGAATATATTGTGTAGCGTAGGTAGGGCAACATGCGTATTTCGAAACAGAATATGATGATGTCACCGCCGACACCAGTCGACGACCTTCACTGGTCTGAAGGCAATCGCTAGAGTGGCGGGTCGCGAGATTCTTCTCGCTCCCATAAAATGAGGATGGTCGTGTGAGATAGAAACGCCACCCAGAGTGTTGAGGAGCATAGGTTCACAAGTTCGAAAAACGGAATGGAAGATATATTGCGGACGAAATCTGAGAGGATCAAATGAGTACACTGGACACGCAAGAGAAGTGGCCACGGAACGCACCTCGTATAAACATGTGTTGAGATATCGATCAGGGAATGTACGTATAGGGATGTCTCCCGTGTGTGAACCACCCCCTCCACGAAAACGCGTGAACGCAATCTGCCAGGCCACAAGGCCGGCGAAGGGAGAGGCAAAAAAAGCACGGGAAAATAAACATATCAATCTTGCTCCCTGAATGAGTGCTCCGCCGGGCGGTGATAACGGCAGAGCACTAAAGTGATAGAGCGGGGTCCGACAACAGAAACGCACGCTAGTCCGGCTCGAGATGCAGGGAATATATTGTCCAGTAGAGTACATGCGTGACCTGAAGGAGGGCCGTTAGAATGAAGCAGGAACGACACGTCGCAGACGACTCACCAAGACACCAAACGACACCCATCACCGGTCTGTAGGAAACAGCAGAAGTCAGAACAGGGCGTAGACGAAGGATGGGGGAGATCGTACAGAAGTCCAACGTCTCGTCTGCGCGTTTGACGTTTTGCTGGTCGAAGGGAAGAGGTGAGTTTTTATAATTCGAACGCGTTGATGGGCCAAACACGCCCAAACACCTACTTTCCACGCCTCCTCGAAGTCCGCGGGGAGCACAACATACCGATTCTTACGCACCGCTAAAGTACGCAGGGTCAGTCAGGAACAAATACGCATAGATATGTGCAACCTGCCTTGCAGGCCTGCGCCTTGCACGATAGAGGTGATTTCCGCGGATGATAGTCGCTCAGGACGCGAAACGTCTGGGCGCCAATAAGAGAGTTATTCTGCGGCGCGTCATAGAGGTACTCACAATCCTCCAGGTCTACATCTGGGCTGAGGTTCATCTTGTTGGTGACGGCCTGGAAGATTAGACGCTTTTCACGCCTGTTGGGCAAGGGGAACTCGATTTTCCGGTCAAGACGACCCGGACGCAGCAGCGCAGGGTCCAAGGTATCCGCCCGATTCGTAGCCATGATGACCTGGAACAGGCGGATGTGAGCAATTCGTTGTCATCGAAAAGAAAGACGGTATGCTCGATTTACCTTCACATTGCTCCCCTGGTCGAAGCCGTCCATCTGGTTCAGCAGTTCCAGAAGAATACGCTGCACCTCACGGTCGGCACCGGTTTGTGCGTCGAAACGCTTTGTCGCAATGGCGTCGATTTCGTCAATGAAAATGATAGCGGGGGCGTTCTCTCGGGCGAGCCTGAAAACGTCGCGGACCATACGGGGACCTTCTCCAAGGTACTTCTGGACGAACTCGCTACCGACGACGCGGATGAAGGATGCGGTTGTGTGGTGCGCCACCGCCTTGACAAGCATGGTCTTACCAGTACCTATACGAACGCGCGGTAAGAGTCTGGAAGGGACAAATAGGTGTACACACGTACCTGGAGGCCCGTAGAGCAAAACGCCACGAGGGGGGTCGATACCAATCTTCTTGTACAAGTCGAAGTGGGTGAGCGGTAGCTCAACCGCCTCCCGAATTTCCTGCTTCTGCGCGTCCATGCCACCAATATCTTGGTATGACACGTCCGGCCTCTCCTCCTTGCCGAGCATCGCAATAGACGAGTCCGCTTCTGGGGGAAGAATGTCGACGAGCGCATTTGAGTGTCGGTGGAGGGCAACAGAAGAGGAGGGCTTGAGGAGTTCGCGGTCAAGGGTAGAGAGGATGCGGACGACATAGTTTGAGCCCGTTGTTGAGCCGACGATTGCGGTGTGTTGGTCGATGGGCTCGAGGAACTGGCCAATGACCAGCGGCACGGACTGGATGCGCTTCACTTCCTCTTGCGCGCGGATGAGTTCGCGTTTGAGGTTCGCTTGCTCGTCCTTGATGTAGCTTTCTTGGATATCGAGCATCTCTAGATGCCGCGCGAGCTTCTTGTACTTCAGGTAGAGATCCTCTTCCTGCTCGAGCTCTAGTAGGAGCGAGGCCTTGTCCTCGACCACCGCCTCGAAGGTAGGTTCCTAATTGCACTTCTTTAGCACCGCTCCACAAAGAGTTTTCGGCTCGCTCGAACCTGCTTCTGAATTTCTACGCCAATTTCATCCATATTGGCGAGTTGTTGGTGTTCAAGGGGGGCGGGAGATGGCGAGAGGGAGTCGTGCAGAGCGTAGAGCTGACGCGGCCACTGAGGACGACGCGTCGAGTGCTGCACGTGAGCCCAATAGACTCGCACAGTGGGCGTCTATTCCGCTTAGCGTTCTGCTCCAGACGTTCACCCAGCTCTCCGAATTGCATGCACTTTTCGACATAGCCTGTGGTCATGGCGCATATCATCACACCCCTCGACCAGCCATCGAACTACAAGGACTCTCAGGCGCGAGTTGATCGTCATACTCAGAATGAACTGCTTGGGAGGTCGACTACACTCTACGTGCGCAATATTTCGAGGTTTTGCCTGCTTCCGCGCTCACTGTTCATGTCTAGGTTGGAAATCTGAGTTTCTACACAACGGAAGAGCAAATATATGAGCTGTTCTCAAAATGCACTACCCCTGAGGATGGTGGTGGAATCAAACGTATCATCATGGGTCTTGACCGCAACACTAGGTGTGTATTATGAAGTATCGCTCCGGAAACTGCGAACTAACATTCTTCCCATAGGACGCCGTGTGGGTTCTGTTTTGTTGAATACTACACTCACTCGGAGGCATTAGCTTGCCTGCGTTACATCAGCGGCACTAAGCTGGACGAGCGTATCATTCGCTGTGACATCGACTTGGGCTACAGGGACGGTAGGCAGTTCGGCAGGGGTAAAAGTGGCGGCCAGGTACGTTGAACCATATTTCTATCGACCACCGCTTATCGAAGTGCTCTATTAGGTCAGGGACGAGCACAGGCAAGACTATGACCCAGGTAGAGGAGGATGGGGTGCGCAAGCACAGCGCATGGAGGCGGAGCGCAGGAGAGAGGTTGAAGAACGGTACAACGACGCACAGGACGTCCCCGGCGCTGTTGCTGGCGGTGGCGGAGATTGGAAGGCCGAACACAACCAGGAGGCTACGCTCAAGCGTGCAAGATCCCCCGAAGACGAAGGCGAAAGCGGACGAGGAGTGAGTATGGCCAACAGAATGCCCCCTGTGCTTACTGACATTCATGCCAGGAACCTCGCGCACGGGTGGACGATTCAGAGCCCGGGGCAGACCGTATGTGAAGCTTCTCGGTTTCACATGAACTCCCTTTCCGCTACAATGGCTTCTGCTTTCGTGCTCTGTACAGTTCTCGCGACTATCATTATGAACTCTTTCCCATCACCCTGTCTAGCCACGAGTCCCAATCCATTAATGTGCTCTATGGCCATAAGTGATGGTAATAGGGTATTGGAGAGTCGTACAGCTAGGTGGCAGACTACCAGACAACAAACGCCCTTGCAATGCATTTGTTACTGTGAATGTCCGGTCGCCAGGGGCTCATGTGCAGCTTGCGCACTAGACGATACGCTTCGGACACCGAAGCCATGCGAACGAGGAAGCGAGATGATGACGCAAGTCGTTCACTGCATGAATGTGCAGTATGAGTGTATGCACAAACGTTGGAAAGTCGCACTCACGATGGAAGCTTGACCACAACCTCTGTTCCATGCTCTACGCCAGCCAACTTGAACTCCTGCAGGCTGTCGATCAGAGCTCCGGGCACGAGCTTGCCGGGCAGGCCATAGAGGACGACATTGCGTCCACCGCCAGTGATGCTGCCACCAGGTCCGTCGCCAGATATTACGCCTCTTCGCGCTGCTTCAACCCTGCCCTTCACTCCCCGCGTCCTGGGGAGCTCAGGTACGTCTGCTACCAACCGTGTCTCCAATGACTTCCCCCACGCATGAACACCATTGAGAGCCTTGTAAGCAGCTCTGGCATGATCTGCGCGCGTGAAGCTAAGCAGTCCGCTTCCAGTTGGCCTGAAGCGTCTGTATTCGATATTCGCTGTACGGAGCAATGCGTTAATATATGGTACATACGACCGAAGTAATTGGCACACCTTGATCGACGTTTCCCACTTTGGACTTCCCACATAGTCTCCTCAAGTCAATTGGCAGAGCGGTGCGAGGAAGACCAAACAGCTGGACATGCAGTTTGGAGGATGTTTCTGATTATATATCGTTAGCTGCAAGTATGACAGATGAAAGGTTGAGCGTAACCTGCGAAAAGGTCCTTGGGCAATCCCCTCGCTGCTGTACGGGTGGCGGCCATAGTGAAACTCACGGCTGGATGAAGCGCCCGAAGCGCGGCAGACGTGACGCCGACCGTGGGACTTTCATGCGCACTCGCGTGGCTTGCAAGTTGCCTGACATACTCCAACCTCTTGCAGCCTCCATATGCATGCCTGAGCTTTGCCTCCTTGTACTGATATATCATGCGTTGCGGTAGTGCGCACCTTTCCAAGTCAACAAGGTGACTTTACGGGGAACTTTGTTGTCTGCCAATTTGTTGAAATGCAGACTTCGTCCCGTTTGCTTTGCGCCGAGGACGTCCTGACCGGGACCGCCAATGACACCGAGATCCTCCGAAGCCCCCTGTTCTTGTGCAGACCCTGTTTTCTGAGTTTGTTCTAGGCCGTCCCCTCTAGTACGAACTTCTCATCTCTGGCCCGGTTCCATAAGGCCATCTGGGCGGTCTATGTACGTCATGGGACAAGAATTAAAGTTGAATATCTCACGACTCCCGAAGTTGTATCCAGCGGGAGTCGCGACTCTGCGCGTCATTCTGGCTCTGGTCTATGTCGGAAAGGTGGCTTCCGCCATTGAGAAGTACTAAGCCGATATGCTTTGTACGGAACTCGTCGGACGATGGACAAATCCCTCTCATGATCATGTCCGACGTCGTATTCTCGTCAAGTGTCGGGACTGTGTCGGGCCAGTCGGACGTCCCATGACGCAATGCTCGGGATGGCCTGTTCGCTCGGGTTCGCTCTAGGCTGACTAAAGCAGCAGAACATTCACGAAGTGCTCGCGGAACGCATTGCGACGCATGGGACCCGCAGGGGTCTTGCAACATGAGTAATCTCAATTCCGATTATTCACGACGCCGATCGGTCTGCCATGGCTTTCGACCGTCTTCGACTCAACAGCGTCTGCTATAAATGTAGGCCCATGAGGCCAACGGGTCCTCGCCATCCAGCCTCACATCCCTCCCGGGTTCCAAACTCACACCTTTCTTTGAACTAACCCACTGCTACCACTTCCCTACTTTCGCAATGGGCAACGAAGCGCTTGACCTCAATCCCCCCAACGCTACCTACCACCTCACGACCCATGGCTCCGACTGGTTATGGGCAGCGTTCTCTTTGTTCGGCCTATCTCTGCTTACTGTAGTCGCATGGACCTTTACGGTAAGCACGCCGCTATGTTATGTTGACCGACGCTCATCACCCTCTCTATCCAGAGGCCTCGAGGCGCCCGTCTATTCCACCAAATAGCCATCGTGGTTCTCACCACAGCATCCCTTTCTTACTTTTCGATGGCGTCTGACCTTGGTGCAACCCCAATCCCCGTTGAGTTCAGGGGGGACGGCACCCGGCAGATTTGGGTAGGTTCATCCTTCTTGTAGTCTCACCTAACTTTACTGATTTGCCCCGTTCCGTAGTTCGTTCGGTACATTCAGTGGTTCATCACATTCCCGCTCTTGCTTCTCGAGCTCCTTCTCGCCACCGGGTTGTCCCTGTCCGACATATTCACGACGCTTTTCATGGGCGTCGTGCTTGTCGTCACTGGCCTTGTCGCTGCCCTTGTGCCTAGCACGTACAAGTGGGGTTACTACACTTTCGGTGTCGCCGCTCTCTTCTACATCTGGTAAGTTCTATCATGTCTGTTAGTTGAAGCCAGAATGTGTGCTCATGATTTACCCGTAGGTACATCCTCCTTTGGCACGGCCCACATACGACCTTCGCCGCAGGAGGGGTGCTCCGTCGGGGTTACCTCTTCGCTGCCGGATACCTATCTTTCCTGCTATTGCTCTACCCCATCGCATGGGCCTGTGCGGAGGGCGGCAACGTCATCTCCGTCACTTCGGAAATGATCTGGTACGGCATCCTCGACCTGCTCACCGGCCCTGTCTTCCTGTTCTTTTTCCTTTGGGAGTTGCGCGGTGTCGACTACGCGACCTTCGGCCTCCACTCCGGCAAGTACACCGACAAATCTGCTTATGTGCCAAACACGACCCAACCCGCTGGGGCTTTCCCCGCGACCGCCACAACTGGTGCTGCCGGCAACGTCTAACGACCCAACCGCACACCCCCACCTCGCTCAACGACCAGGCAATGAAAATCGACGACCCTTTCATCACGATCGCCATCATGTCCTCCACGCCCTTCATGCCCTCATTTCTCTAGAGCGTTTTTAATTACGACTAATATTGTTGCAGTTTTCCATAGTGTTGTACCAACATCTAGCCCTCCACTAGCCCTCCACTTTTCATGGCACAAATAATCACACGTGTTGTACTTTTTGTACATGTACAAATAGTAACCTACTATCGATTTCACGAACATGCGAGCGGATAAATGCCTTCTGGATGAACCTGACCGATCGCATACAGCATTCGCGCCATCGCGTGCAATCCTCGTCTCACGCGCGCGCGCGCGGGCTTCACTGTCGCGAATTCCCGATCGTTCTGAGTACGATCGTGCTCTGTAATCAGCTACGTCCGTCCCAAGATGACCGCGGCGCTGCTCTCTCCCTTAGCTTCTTACCGCGACCGCCATGGCAAGCTCATCTCCTCCCCAGTGGCCGCCTGAGGTCACCGACGAGCAGCGCGAAGCCCTAACGTTGCTCGCGACCACCTACGCGCTCTCGCATGGCTTAGTCTACCTGCCCCCAGCAGACGTTCAGCCCCCCGTGCCGACCTCCGCCATCCATGCGCCCCTCGCGCTATTCCCGTCGCCGTTCCCCCGAGCGCAATTTGAGCTCGCGCGGAGCTTGCAGCATCAATACAACGAACTGTATGCGCGCATCGCGCTTGACGAATCCTTCCTCGACACCGTCATGGGCGCGGAGGTAGGCGTCGGGCGTGTGGACGAGTTCACTGGACAGCTATGGCGGATCTGGAAGCGGCTACGCGAGGAGGGCATCTCGCAGGTTCGTACCCCCGGAAGTGTGTGCATGATGACGACTAAATTGCAGGGCAGCCTCGCCATCTAGGACTCTTCAGATCGGACTATCTGCTGCATACGCCCGCGGACGGAGGACCGCTTGAGCTGAAGCAGGTCGAGTTCAACACGATCTCCTCGTCTTTCGGGTCGCTATCGCAGAACGTCGCGAACCTGCATAGGTCAGTAGTTCGACGGTGTACGTCTGTCATTTTGGAAGCTTATAAAATTACAGGCATCTCCTAGCAGCGACCGAGTACTTCAATAGCTCTCCACTACTCCGACCTGAAAACCTGCCGCCCAACGATACTATCGCCGGTCTTGCAGAGGGACTGGCAGCAGCGCATAAAGCGTATGGCTCACCATCGTATGTCTTTTCGCCCCTGCACCCTATGCCCGCTAACCACCGTATAGTGCATCTATTTTGTTTGTCGTGCAAAATGGAGAGAGGAATGTATTCGACCAGCGGTGGTTGGAGTACGAGCTACTTGATAAGTGTGTGCTATCTCGTACGGTATCATCCTCAGTCACTCACAGCTCGGAAGGCATTCGATACGGGTCGTGCGGCAGACTTTCGAGCAGTTAGCCGTATCCGCACAAGTTGTTCCGAGGTCACGCATTCTCCGCCTCAAGCTGTCCGGATTGCTTCCCCGCGGAGCAGAGTCGGTGGAGATCTCGACAGTATACTTCCGCGCGGGGTACACGCCGACCGACTACCCAACGCCTGCCCACTATGAAACTCGATCCTTGCTGGAAAGCTCTGTCGCCATCAAATGTCCCTCTATCCAGCTCCAGCTTGCAGGCGGAAAGAAGGTCCAACAGGTGCTCACCGAAGATGGACACTTGAATCGCTTCATGAAGGAGGCTCAGGCTCACCGAATACGCGCAAGTTGGATGGGTATGTGGGGCTTGGACGCGAACCTCGATAAGGGTGTCGAGAAGGCGCGGCGGGAGGCCTATAACCTCGTTCTCAAGCCACAGCGGGAAGGAGGCGGCAACAATGTGTACAAGTCCGACATACCCGCGTTCTTGGACAAGTTACCATCGGGAGAGACGAAGGCCTGGATAGCGATGGAGCTCATCCGAACACCTGAGGGCCTCGGAAACTACTTGGTGCGTGCGGGAGGCGGGACTGCTGGGGCAGTGAAGACTGAGGTGATCAGCGAGCTGGGAATATTCGGCTGGGCGCTGTTTGGGGGTCCCAAAGATGAGATTGAGCAGAAGCAAGTAGGATGGTTGCTGCGGACAAAGGGCAAGGACAGCAACGAGGGTGGGATCGCTGCTGGGTTTTCCGTGCTAGATTCGGTGGTGTTGTACGATTGACATGTGCCATAGAGGCTAGCTCGAGGTGGCCGTTGGGAGAAGTTACTCAATTGGTGTATAATATCTGACTTCATCTAGCAATGCAAGGCCTTGAGACACTTGTAAGCTAGTTAGCGGCCACCATGGTGGCGGGCGGGATCGAAGTGCGAGGGACCTGCACGGCGGACGCGTCGGCACGCAGGAATCCCGATCGTGTACGACGCGTTGTGATCACGTGAACTGTCCTTGTCGCCTCGCGTCTGCGTTGCGGGAGCCGTTTGCCACAGCTACTAGTGCTACCACCATCTCCTCAGGACCATTGTCTTCAGAATGTCCTCACGAGACGATTACCGACGGCGGGAACGGAGTCGGGATAGGAACGACCGGGGCGGAGGCAGGGACCGCTACCCTCCCCGCGGAGCACCCCGCAGGAGCCGTTCGCGGAGTCCTCCCCGCCGAGGCGAAAGAGCCTGGCGAGGGTCAGGTGCGCCACCCTATAGTCCTCTAGGCATCCTATTTTGTTATTGACCTAATAAACATTGCAGACAGAAATGACCATCATGGTCGGGACAGAGAGGACGATCGTCGCGACCGAGACAGACGGGACGACCGCCGGGACGACCGACGAGACGACAAGCGAGACGACAGAAGGCGAGACGAGCGGGACAGGCGAGACAACGGCCGCGACGCAAGACGCGAGCCTCTTCCACCTCCCAGGCCTGACGGCGACAAGGAGCGCGATCGGCATGACAGGGAAAGGGACGGTAGGCCTGCAGAGCGTGATACGAAGCATGATCCCAAACCCCCACTCCCTAGCGAGCATGAGAGGCCAAAGTCTGTGACAGGTACGAACATACCCTCCTCCGGCGCAGGCTTGCGACTGATGCTATGGCTCAGGTACTCCCGAAGTTGAGCCCTCTAGCTCGCGCGCGCGACCAGACTCGGAAGCTCCTGCGGAAGGCACAGAGGAGGGCGAAACTATGGACGCAACGAACGACGACGATGCAGCTATGATGGCTATGATGGGTATGTCCGGTTTCGGGACCACGAAGGTCAGTTTGCATTCGACATATCTCCGCCGTTCGCTCTAACCGAACGTGGTATGCAGGGCAAGCACGTAGAAGGCAATCAGGAAGGTTCGGCGGACGTCAAGAAGATGCGAACGTGGCGTCAGTATATGAATCGGTACGTCCCTTTACAGGCCCACGGTGATCCTTCAGCTGATATTGGATGCATTTGTCTTTTGCAGGCGTGGAGGATTCAACAGGTCAATATTACGCCTCTCGAATCGTGCTCTACTATGCATATCTGACGGGTTTTTGCAGGCCTTTGGACAAAATCAAGTAACTGTTGAATGTGTCTACGGGACCTTGTCTTTCTGCCGCCACTGCTAGTTGAGTACTGTTTGTTGTATATATGCACCGATGATATGCTATCTCCTTGGGATCAGAATTCATACGGTCGGAGATCACGTCTCTTCTCTATCAAAGCCAGTTGGCGGCGTGGTGTGATACCGGAAGTTATGCCAGAGACTCGGAGGCTTCGCGACATTCTCAATGGTGTTTCAACGTATATAGCGATGGAAGTCCGCTGTATCATCACAGTAGAGGGTACAAACATGTAACTATAGGACACAATATACGGAGTGCGGAACGGCAACATGCGGCGCGAGAGGTAGAGAATGGAAGAGGTCCGGGTCTGAACCAGTGCTCTGACTTCTGCCTAAGCACACGACTGCTCAGAAACCGTGGATCTTGATCGTGGTCTTGGGAATGCCCTCGTCGACGAGGAACGTAGAGATCTTCAACCGTTGATCACCCTGGAGTTGGATGACTTGTCCAGACTCCTCATCATCAACGAGTGTACCGTTACAGGCAAACTCCTGCAATAGTAGCAGTCAGCGACAGGCACTTAAGGGATAGGCACGGGAGCACTCGACGCCACCCAGGATAAACCTGTAGTGCGCAGTCTACTTGCCTTCTTGAACGCCTTCAAGAGCTTCTTGAGGTCATACTCTGGAAAAGCACAGGTATTAGGATAACTGATCGCACGACAGTGGAGTATGCGGCGACATGCCTTTGGGCAGGCCCTGCAAAGTCGTCAGGGTCTTCCGTCCGTTCCGCTGTTGGATACGGATGTGGATGTAGTTCTGCTGCGAGCCAACGTCCTGAGTGTTGTTGAGCGGGTCTCCCTCGTCTGCGAAGGGGTCTGTCGGACGAAGTTAGCAACGCGATCGATAAGCCGCGCGCCGCCACAGCAGACGAACAGACTCACCGAAAGTGTTGAGGTTCTGCACGCTCATGCGACGAGTTGATTGGAGACAGAAAGAGGTGGAAGAGGGGACTGAGTGGGGGTTTGACGGAGGGCGGAGGCGGGGTGGAGAGTTGGGTTGGGCGTCGGGGCCGCTATATATCAATCCGCGCCGTTATGTAATCCTCACAGGCTCTTCTCCGCGTCCCATTTAGCCTCATCCTCTTGCCCAGGCTCGCCGCCCTTGTCATATTTTGCCATCGCTTCCGTTCGCATCGCCTTCATAACTAAAACTTCCGTGCCCTTCATCCTCGCGAACGCAACACAGGCGATGCCACCGCCGCAGAACCAGGATCAGCGCGGCGTGAAGAGGAAAAAGCCGCCTACCTTCCAGCACCTTCCCATCGACCGCGGTACGTATCTTGACACACGAATCGGTGGCGCACAAGTACTCAAGTACGTCAATAATAGCCAAGAAGCTTAAGCAGTCCTGGGTCGAGGTGCAGAAGATCAAGAGCAAATGGAAAGCACAAAAGCGCAAAGAAGGGCTCGTCGGCTCTCGGCCGCAGTTGGAACAGATGTTGGACGCACAAGAAGACCCCGTAGATGAGTCGGATGAAGACAAGGACGATGCCGCGACCTCGCGCTCCTCGAGCGCGGATTCTGCGAGTGAAGACGACGAAGACGGCGAATCAGAGGAAGAATCCGCCGATGAACACCCTACACCCTCCTCTTCCAAGCCTCCCGCAGTACCTGCGCGCCAACTCAATCACCAGCAACGGAGGCGTGCCAAAAAAGAACAACCTGAAGCTGAACTTTCGCTACGAGAGCTACAGAATAAGGCGTACTCGAAGGCGTCGCTACATACCCATAAGTCACATCCGCTCAATCGACACAAGGCACCCGCCGTCTCCCGAGGACGCGGAGGACGTGGTGGCGGCAGGGGTAGTAGCAGTCGTGGTGCTCCGAGGGGCCAAGGGCGGGGGCAGCCAGACATGGGTCTACGGATGAAAGCGATGCTCGAGAAGATCAAACACGGCCTCAGTTAACGGTCATTATGTCCGTCCTCGAGGCGTTACTGAGCAAAATCACCTCTATAAGCAGGGAAATACTAGCACACAGGGTCATTACACCGCCTTGTTCTCCTTCCCTTCGTCTTCATCCTGTACCATCGGCACCTCCCCGGACCCGCCAGTGATCCCACTCTCGCTCGTCGCGCCTCCTTCTGTCGTCGACTTGACGAATCGCTCCTCCAGACTAGCTTGAATTGGCCGGGTCGTCACCGTGGTGGTAGACGATATCGGCTCTATGTGGTCGCTTAGATGCCCTGGGCTCGGATCATCCAGCTCGTCGACGAGACCAATTCCTTTCGGCCCTGCACCTCCCTCGGCTGCGCTAATCCCCCCGACAATCGTCTCCGGGAGCACAAGCGGGCTTGGCGGCGGGCTTCTTGATTTCGAACGTCTGGCGTCTTCGTGCAGGAAGGGTATAGGGGAGAATATGGGGGTGTTGGGGGCAGATACAGCCGAGGTGCTGATGGAGGGGTGGCCATTTGCACAGTATGTGCGATCGACCTCGCTAAGTGGTGGGAAGGTATCCCAGGAGGACGTGACGAGGAGGCATTTCTCCACCGCCCGAAGGTACTTCCCCACATACTTGTAGTGCTGCCGCGGCGTTACACAGAGCTCGCTTATACGTTGTATTGTGAATGGTGTGCTATCGTAAGGCGTGATCAGAAACCGGGACACCGAGCACGACGACTAGACATACCCATCGAACTCGTCGAGTTGCGAGTATATAGAGGACTTCATCTCCTCGGCTTCCTTCTCCTGTAGGTTGATCTTGGGTGGTGGCGGGTTTGGGTTAATAGGATTGTGCACCCGAGGCAGGAATGGTGGCAGCCTCAGCCCGCCATTAGCTAACAGTTGGGGTGCAGCAATCATCAGTGGGGGTCGCTCTTCCCACCGGGGGCCCTCCGTCAAGTAAGCTGCGACGTTCTACTACCCATGAGCATATAGCCTTTGCATAAAAATATATAATTTCATACCTTGCTTAGTTGATGTTTGATTATGGTCCGTAACAACGGCCATTCTGTCCTGCATACCGCGTGGTTGGAACGCGCACTGTTATGGAGGCTGCGGCGAGACGTACTCTACAACGTCTGTGGACGCGATCCTCTCAAGGATGTCGCCGTATTCTGGTAACTCACCGCGAAGGGTTAGTTTGGACACGCAATGGAGAACAGATAAGCCACCTTGTTTCCATTCAAAGGGTGCTTCAGCCGACATCTTATGGCGCAGACGCGTGGTTTGAAACAAGATGTCGCGACACGCGCAACCCAATCCTTGACGCGCCACCTTCGGCGCTAGAGCGGCAGGCCCGGGCCCGGGTCCGCATACATATAATATTCTAGTATGCATAGTTGAGCTCGTAAACTTGCGATTGCAGCTTTGCACTATTCGATTACATTTGCGCACTGAACGCTTCAAGAAACAGATACACACATGCGTGACGCTATACTAAGACCAGTAGGTAGTTTCGAGTCATCGATCAAAAACGCTAGGGCTCTTCAGCCTTCCTACTCTTACAACAGCGGGTGCACAAGAACGGAACGCAGTCATAGACGATATATCTGCAGAGACAAGAGGATTACATACGCGACACAGATGCGATAGGCACGTTCAACTTGACGTCCTTTTCGACGCCGACCTCGGGCGCGAAGGTGACCTTCACCTGCGGCCGGAAGACGAGGCAGTGGGTCGAGCCGCCGAAGTGGAAACTCCCGAGCTCGTCGCCTTTATTCACCGTATCGCCAGCTTTGACTGTCGCCTGACATGTCGAGACCTCCGCCATGCCCACAGCTACGAACACCATCATGCCGATTCTTGGATTGTTCGCCTGGATGAAGATGAGCGTGCGGGCAGCGACGGACGTGATGAACGCCTGGGAGAGGTTGGGTCCGGCGGCGTCTGGGTCAGGGAAGCCCTCGCAGGGGGATTCAGCGTAGTACGTCCCGGGGATAGTGACGATGCGCGCGATACGGCCGTTAACGGGAGAGTGCCAGCGGTGGTACTTCGTCGCAGAGAGGAACGCTTGGTACACCGTCCCGCCGGAGAACTGCTCGGCGTATTGGTCGTGGTCGAGCATGTGGAGAAGCGAGTACGCCTGACCCTTGAGCCAGAAGCGATCCGTATCCTTGGCGCCGTGGGCGATGCGGTAGACAGTGCTCTCGCATGCGCTGTTAATGACATCGTCGTTGTCGCCCAACAAGACCGGGCGGACGCCTGGGCGGAACTGACGAGTGAAGAAGTCGTCCCAAGACTTGAAGCCATAGGAGGGCGCGTCAGGATCACAGATGTAGGTCGCCGTGAAGTGTGGGATTGCCGCAGTCGCAGCGGGCCCGAACCATCCGTCGGCGGCGTCTGTGAGCACACCGCACGAGGCTTCAGATGTGAGGAAAGACGTCCAGACGTCGAACATCTTCTTGAAGTGGCCGTTCACGACGGGGTGCGAGAACATGGCCATACCTGCCGGAGTGCCCATGGGCCAGTCAAGGATCGCGTTGATGGGGAACCCAACAAGGTCATCGTTTTCGTACGACGGGGCCGTCTCAATGATGTGGTTGAACAGCTTCAGCATGAGAATATAGTCGCGGACCTACATATTAAAATGTAACCCTGTCAGTGACAGTAACACGCTGACGATAAATACCCATACCTGAGGTTTTCCCGTCGGATCCTTGTTGTACGGCGGTTTGGTGGGCACCTGCTCGAACATCTGGTGGAATCCCATATACACGATAGGGTCCGTTTCGATGTAATGCTGAAAGTCACGAATGACGGGGTGGAGAGAGCAACCTCGTTGCGAGGGATGCTCTACGAAAGCAATCTTCTTGTCGAGCCAGCTCTTCAGATTATCATGGTTACGGGGTAGCCATCCACCGACACGATGCTTGATGAGTCGATAGCTGCCATGATCCAAGCGACTCTCAATATTGGCATGATCCAAGCGACTCGCAATAGCGCCATGATCCAAGCGACCGATATAGTACTGCGCATGGCCAACGGTGTATTAGAGAAAGGTGAGGTCATGTCAATTAGTGTAATGAGCCACTGACCATGACTGCGAGGAGACGCGTATAGAAGGAGGCGAGAGGAAGGTTTGGTGTAGATGTTGACAGTAGCGCAGCTCATTTATATGCCTAGAGGACTTAGTGACATAGTTCACCGGTCGATGCCAGACTTTTGGCCGGTCAATTGGCAGTCACCTGCCAGGAGTCATGACGGCGTGCACCTGGGTTCGCAGCGGTAGTATCCACAAGACGCTCGATGGGAAGATGTCTATCTGCCGTAACTTATCGTACTAGCTATGGGTTGAGTAGTGTCTCTGTCTTGGAAGTGATTTGAGGGTCTCGCAAGAACCTCCACAAGGCGCTGTCAGTACAACGTGCATCGGCGTGTTTCGTAAAGGGACGTACGCAAGATGCTGGGACATGACCTCATGGTGTTCACGGGGTTGCTTCTATTACATTCAAGTTAAAGAATGGTACCATGGTTGCTGAACAACAAAGCGATGTCGGGCGAATCGCGGTGAGGCTCGCGCACCGCTCATGGCCGTGCCGGCCAAGACGCCGGAGAAACCTGCCGGGGACACCGCGCTGGGCACCGCCCGTCTTGCTTCTTAATCCCACCTGCGCCCCCAGAGGGCTCACACATTCCCTCTCCCGAACGTGCTTGACGTTGATGTCCTACCAACGACTGCACGACCCCGAACAACCAGAGGCGTACTTACTCCAGCCCCTTCATTCGACCCCGGATTCTCACAGCTACCCGCCACAAGTCTCTTCCGCCGCTCACGCGACCCGAACTGCTGTGGACACACCTCAGGGTACCTCGAACGTCATGTCGAACGGGAAGCGTGTTTGGGTGTTGGTGCGCTCGTACGCACCGGACTGGTGAGTTTGATGGAGGATGTGGTCCAACAGGCGCCTTCGGGACTTACGCAGCGTGGCCGTCCAGGATCGTTTGTATTGTACTAGCGTAAGTGTGGCCAAATGCCACGCGAATGCCACGCTAATCCTGCACTAGTGCTGCTTTCTTTGGGCTGGACTTTGTCAAGGGGTTCAAGAGAGAATTCTCGTTGACAGATACATCGTAAGTTCGCGGTTCTATAATCTAGACCTGTTATAACTCAATCATCTTCTTGCAGACTACTCCATACGTGAGCTCTAATTTAATCTTCCCTTGAGTGGTTTCTCAAACCACTGGCCATGCCCAGGTTCGCTGTACACGAGCGCGTACCAGTGAGTTGCAATTTAATGGGCTTTCTATCATGATCTCTTATGGTTTTCTAGCCCATCGCGCTGTATATGATATGCGGTGTTGCGCCGCTTGTACTACAACCAATAATCAACGTACTTACTATCCGCTCCTGGTGGGACCTTCACAGCAGTTGGCTGGGTTGTAAGTGCATTAGTTTGGGGGACAGGGAAGAATCACTGACCGCCAAAAGTGCTCCTATCCTTGTCTCTAACTGGCAGCATAACCCAGTTCGTGAAGATTACTGTCGGACGCCCTCGTCCCGGTACATAATCTCTTACGTCGACGTGTCCTCAACGCTGACAACGTCCTAGACCTGATTGCACGATGCATACCTACACCCGGGGCGGTCGACCCTCCGCTTGGACTGTCCACAGTGGCTATATGCACCCAAACGGATAACCATATACTCCAAGATGGCTGGAAGAGTTTCTTCAGCGGTCATTCAAGCTGTAGGTTCAATGGAAGACTCTTGTTAACGGTTCTAAACGGCACTCGTCATAGTGTCATTCGCGGGCCTCGGCTTCCTCGCGTTTTATCTTGCAGGGAAGTTACACCTATTTGACAGGAAAGGGCACACCGTACGTTCCCGTCCCACTCCCTTGCATAAAGCACACCCCACTTACGTATCTTGCACTCCAGGTGAAGGCCTGGCTCGCTCTCGCACCCCTGTCTGGTGCTGCTTTGGTTGCCATATCGCGCACGATGGACTACCGGCACCACTGGCAGGACGTCCTCACCGGATCCATCGTGGGGGTCGTCATCGCGTACTTCTCATATCGGCAATACTACCCTCCGCTGCAGTCCGAGGCGTCACACAAGCCGTACTCTCCACGCATCAAACGGGGGGGCCATATGCTCCCTACGCACACACGAGACGATACCGAGACTTCGGCGATAGTGTTACCAAACATCTCACCGGCTAACGGCGCAACGCGTCCTCGACAGGAGAGACGCTATTCCGACCGGCCGAGCATAGGGGACGAAGAAACGTTTGCGGCAGCGACTACGCGTCTGGCAGCTCCTCCTGTAGGCGGGGATTCGAGGAAGGAGACATGGCATGAGTAGCTGTACCATGTAGCAGAGTGTTACTTTATATGACTAAATAGCTTATAGCCTCGCTAGCTAGGTATTCAACATTGCTTAGGGTGGTTCGCCGTTGCTAGTTCACATGGCCTCGTTCGATACTTGTTTCCGTGGGCCTACTGGTGCCGACTTGAGTGTCACTGAATTGCTCGGGCTTACCAGAAGGTTCAATATGGGATCATCCACCGATTGGACAGTTCTTGGACGAGGCGGGTCGAGCACCATAATATGTTGCCTCTTTTACAGGTAGCTGGCGTGCCAGCGGCGCGAGATGATGATAGAAGGACAGATACAATGACGAGAGCAACTCCAAAACAGCGAATTACTTCTGGTACGACCATACGTTCCGGAGCACTGCGGGTTTGCATGCTGATTAGTTAACGAGGCATAGGGCATCATAGACTGTACTCACAGCCGGCCTTCGTCGCAAGGCGGTTCAGGGAGTCGTCGCTCTCGCCCATAGCCCGGACCGCACCGCTAAGCGCGAAAGTGGTGGAGGTGGACAATGCCTTGCCGTCCGCGTCGACATCCACGACGCTGATTTGTACGGACGCGTGGTCCTTGGAGGTGATGAGACGGTCTGCAAAGAATGGAGCGGTCAGCATCTCCTTGTCTGTTGCGTCGAATCTTTCTAGGCTACGCACTGGTCGCCGCGCACTTGCGGGGGACGTAAAGGTCGACAAGAATACCCTAGAAATGACAGAAATCGCTCAGAATTTCGTTCGTGTATCGCTGTACATCGCAGAAACACACCTGATCGTTCTCCATGGCTAGAAAGTGGACTTTTGGTGCGGCGAGGCGGCGGCGGGCGTTGGCGGCGGTATGCAGAAAGCGTAAGGTTAGAAACTGTACAGTTGCAGGATTCTGCTTGGCCTTGTTTGTTCTCCCTCCGAAAGCGGACAGCTTCGAGAAACCGCGCCGGGCACGTGACGCGAGGAATGACGCGCCGGGCTACGCGCACAAGCGCCCGCGGCGCAGCGGGGAAACGCCTGCGCACTCCGAGCCCAGGTCCGCACTTGGACCACAGACGCAGCAGCCCGGCCGCGATTTATACACCCATGCCGCTCTGATGCGCGGATCGCCACAACCACCAGCTTTCGACGGTACTCTCTCCACTATATCTGTGAGTAGCTAGCAGGCGTGCCACAGCGAAAGCTCATGGGAATACGCGCAGGTGGACGACATGGTCGAGATCAAGCGCAGTGACCTTAGCTCCCAGGATGTTCTCGCGGCGTCCGGATCCTCAGAAGGCAGCTCAGATGATTATAGGCATCGGCTTCTTTATAGCAAGTCCAAGGTGTACGTCAACCCAACCGCTTACGCCCGCGACAACATCCCGGGCTTCGTGGCTTTGGTCAAGAAGGTGAGCCGATTGCCACAGCGTAACGGAGCGCGCAATGACGTCCGCGGCAGGAGTCACCGCAACCGACATACCTACTAGCATGGATTCCAGAGTCGCTCTTGAACGAGAAAGGGCCCACAGAGTGGGATAAGTTTGTCAGGGTTGAAGAACATGCGGTAACGGATGATGAGGATGAAGGTCGGTGGGTGTTCAATGTTCGCCTGACAGAGACTCACCGCGCAGCAGATGCCGTTCTCATCGACCTTCCGGTCCAAAGACCCGAGTCGTATGCATTCTCTGTGCCTCTGACTTCGATATACTCCCTGATTGTCAACCCGCCATCCCTGTCCTCCTGGTGTAAGTACCCTCGCAACATGTGATTACCCAACCTGACTATATTATGACTGAGACAGACGGATCCATTGCCATAAACCTCATTAGTGGCTCGACTCTGCCCACACTGCACTTCCACGACGATGAGTCTCGCTCATTCACCATGCCCGTCAAGTCTCCTGTCGAAACGCGCCCCATGTCTTACCCACCACCGCCGTCGGAGACGGCACCCAAGGGCAGCACATGGGGTGGCGAAGACCTCCTAGCCAAGGTTCGGTCGTACTGTCACATCCTGCGCTCCTGCTTGCAGTCCAACCTGTACTTGATTGATCCATCTCGAGACGACATCGAGACACACTCAACACCCCTGTTCTCTGACGACGCTGTAGACGACATTCTGGCGCAGTCGTCGTACGCGAACTCGCACTCCCCTATCCCTGCTCACCGGCGTCCTAGACCGTTGTCAACCATAACTAATCCCTACTCCGAGCGCTCCTCCATCCTGCACAAGTCCCTCTCGCCCGTGTCGACCTCGTCGGCATCAGCCTCACCCGCGCGAATGGCCCTCCTCCAGTCATTCTCGCAGATCACCCGACATGCCGCACATGCGGCGCAACATATCCTTTCGCACCCGCTCGCGAAGCCCATCGTACCCCACCTTCCGGACCCCGTAAGAAGCCTCGTGAACGCAAACGGGGATCTGGAATGGGGCAGCTGGGTCGAGAAGGGCGGTGTCGGTGAGTTCGAGAGCGCACGGGTGTACCTGGCTCGCTGGGCGCGGATTGTCGCCGAAGAGGGTGAGCGGGCACGCCTGCGCGAGGCTCAGGCGCTTCCGGCGGGGACCTCTGACCTCGCAGAGGAGGATTCGTCGTTGGGAATATTCGAGCTGCTGCAGTCTACGACGACGTTGCCAAGACCGAAGTCCGCGAGAGACCCCCAACACCCGGTGACCGAGAAGATGTGGAGAAGTTGGTTCGATTCTGCGGGGGTGCCGAAGATTCGCAAAGAGGAGATGCGTAGAGAGGTCTTTCGAAGAGGCATTGAGCACGACATGCGGAAGGAAATCTGGCCGTATCTATTGGGTGTTAAAGACTGGAGCGGTGATGCCGCGCAAAGAGCTCATGACTGGGAGGAGAAGCGGTATGTCTCACATGGCCTTCCTTTCCTCCAACAACGTATTGACGTTCTTCCCAGTGAGAAGTATCGTGCGCTGAAGGATGAATGGTGGGGTGTCCCCGAGGTGTTCGACCGTCAGGACGTAATCGAGGTGCGCTCCTAAGTCTCAATCAGCTTGTCGTGTAATCGCTGAAGTTCTGCTACAGGAACGACATCGCATTGATGTCGATTGCCGCAGGACCGATCGTACTCAACCCCTATTCGCGCAGACAACACCGACAGTAGAAGAGAGCGAGAACGAGAAAGGCATGCACATGCGCTATTCCACGATATCGCCACAGCTCGGGGATATTGGCGCACAAGCTCCCACCAACGAGCATATCGAGCGGCTTGCTAGCATCCTTCTGACGTATAACTTCTACGAGAAAGAGCTCGGTGAGTCTGATATGTGGCTGCCAGTGATAAAGAGGCTGATTCGTGGCGTGTAGGTTATGTTCAAGGAATGTCTGACCTTTGCGCTCCGGTCTATGTCGTTATGGGCGGGGACGAAGAGATGACTTTCTGGTGTTTTGTCCAAATCATGGAGCGCATGGTAAACACCGTTTCATACTGCATCGAGATACAGCCACTAATGCGTCTCATCAGAAACACAACTTCCTGAGAGATCAAAGCGGGATGAAGAAGCAGCTATCCACCCTGCAGCAGTTGATTTCGGTCATGGATCCCGAGCTATACCGTCACTTTGGTAAGACTTTATTTTGAGACAAGCGTCGCACGTCTCACCGCCTGCTTCCTGCTTCACAGAGAAAACTGACGGCCTCAATCTGTTCTTCTGTTTCCGGTACGTCAAGAGACGCCATAAAAAATGTGTGGCAACATGCTCAATCAGGCTATTCCAGATGGATTCTGATATCCTTCAAACGAGAATTCCCCTTCGACGACGTGCTGAGGTTATGGGAAGTGCTCTGGACAGACTACTACAGCACTCAGTTCGTGCTCTTTGTGGCGCTGGCGGTGCTCGAGTCGCACCGGGACGTAATCCTCCGCTATCTCGTTGAGGTATGTTCCAGCACTCTCCCCCAAAACGCGCAACTAATCATTACCGCGCCGTTTGTCTCCGCTTCTATCGCCAGTTCGATGAAATCCTCAAGGTATGACGTCCGACATTCAGCCGCTAGATGACCATCTAACCATACTCGGCCGTAGTACTGCAACGAGCTGAGCATGTCGATCGAGCTGGACAGCACGCTCGCGCAGGCGGAGGTGCTCTTCCTCTCCTTCTCCCAGCTGGTCGCCGACGTCGATCGCAAGGAGGCCGAGAACGCCTCCTCGGCGAACACCCTCCGGCGGCGGAGGGCCGGCAGCGCCAGCATTACCGCGGCGGACGCCCCCTCGCCGAGCAAGCGGGCGATCATCAGCGACGATCTGCGCGAGCTCCTGAAGGCAGGACAGTGATTATTGGATCCTTGTATCATATACTGTACACGTTGACTTGTTAGACCAGGATGTACTATATATACGGGTGTACGCCACTATTAGGGTGCGAATGGACTTCCCGCGAGAGGTTGTGACACCGTTCCTTCGCCACATCCGACGAGGTGCGATATTAATTGGCATGTTATATTCCACAGCTTACAAGTGTGTCCTCCGGCAATCCGTTCTAGTTTTAATCCGTTCATTAATGTCATGACCCATACGGCAGTGGCGCGAATGTCCTCACTTGTCATGACATAGCAAATTCCTTCGACCGTGGCCCCTGCCAAGGACGGGGGGTGGCGGCGGCGGTCAGTACTTGCGGCACGGACGGGCAGACGGAGTCGCGGCTGGCGATCGATTCCACGAGCATGATGGGGCTCGCATCGTATGTCTGTCTACGTGCACGAAGCGGAGGCGGCGTGATGAAGGCGGCGAGAATGGAGAACATGTCTCCGGACAAGTGAGACGTTTTCAGGCAAAAAGAGCGTCACCTGAGCGATTCGAACACTCGCGGGCAAAGCCCAACCGCTAGCAGCTATGAATAGCAGGCGATCCCGTTAACCACTCCGGCAAAGTGACATAGAGGTGTAGTGCTACATGACTTTTTTGATCGTTGTGCTGTAAGATACATGTTATACTACAGTACAATTGCTTTGTTCTTGTTTCTTTAACGTTCCCTACGCCGATGCCTCCGACACAGACTCCGCCAGGAATTGAGCCATGTATGCTAGAAGCTTGTCGACCTCTTTTTCCGTGATCGCGTTGTATAACGAGACTCGTATGCCTGCAAGGTTTGAGGTGAGCCAGAGAGTAGATAGTCAATGAAACTTGAGTCCCACCTCCAACGGATCTATGGCCTTTCAGGCCCTTCATGCCCTCCTTTTCCGCGCCTTCCAGGAACTTCTTTTCCGCGCCCTCCCCGAGGACTTCGAAGACGGCGTTCATCCAGCTCTCCGAGCCTTGCTGCACCTTCCTCCTGAACACGCCCTTCTGCTCGCCCTCGTGGATAGCAGCGTACAATTTTTGCGCCTTGCGCTTGTTGACCTCCTCGTAATACAGCAGGCCGCCGTTCTCCTTCATGCGCTTCACTACCAGGCCCGCGAGGTAGATCGCGAGCACCGACGGGGTGTTGTACAAGCTGCCCGAGTCCGCGATGCGCTTATACGACAGGATGATAGGCACGGGCGTCGCGCCGAGCTGCGCCGCCGCGTCGACGTCCACGATGCAGTCCTCGCGCACGATGAGCACCGTGAGGCCCGCGGGGCCGATGTTCTTCTGTGCGCCGGCGTAGATGACGGCGTGGTCCGCGAGGCGCGGGATCGGGCGGCACATGAACGACGACGAGTAGTCCGCCACGAGCGGCACGAGCGTGTCCTGCGGGAGGAGGTGGAACGGGAACGCGGCCGCGCTCTGCGCGTCGTGCGCGAACTCGACGCCGTCCACCGTCTCGTTCTCGCAGTAGTAGATCAGCGCGGGCGCGGGCGAGAACGCGAACTCGGCGTGCGGCGGTATGTTGTCGAACGACTTGCCGTCCTTGGAGTACACGCGCGCGTCGACGACCGTGCGCACCGTCGCGCCCGCGCGCAGCCGCTGCGCCTCGGCGGCGGCCTGCTTGCTCCAGGAGCCGGTGATTACGTAGTCGAGCACGGTCTCGGCGGACGTGGCCTCTGGATGCAGGAGCTTGTAGCGTGCGAGGAGGTTGAGCACGACGGCGGAGAACTGCGCCGTGCCGCCGCCCTGGGTGAAGAGGATGCGGTGCGTGGGCGGGACCTCGAGCTGCGTGCGGATGTCGCGCTCGAACTCGTCGATGAACGCTTGGAACTCCTTCGAGCGGTGGGAGATCTCGGCGATGCCGATGCCAGTGCCCCGGAAATTCAGCAGCCCTTGCTGGGCCTCCTCGAGGACGGAGAGTGGGAGCGCGGAGGGGCCCGCGCCGAAGTTGAGCACTCTGCCGTGGTCGGTACTCATCGTCGTCAAGGTCGGGGCGGGAAGGAGGGAGGGAAGGATCGTCGTGGTGCGAACGAGAGAGGAAGGGGGGACAGCGGATCGCGTCGCCATCTATATGGCGACTTTGACTCGGTGTCTACCACCTCCACGATCGAGCCCGGTACTGTGTACTAGTAATGACTCATGGGATGAGAAACAGAGGTCCCTTCTAAGCCCGAAATGTGTCCGCGAAAGACTCGCGTCTTAGTTCGTGTGTATGAGAGTGGAGAGAACGCATGCGGAGAGTTCCCCATGGAGCATATAGGCTGCGGCGTGCGCGCGGTCGGGCTAAATGCATGCGGCGCATGCACAAGGCGAGTAGCTGTAAGTACTGAGATCCAGCTCCTGGCATTTTATATCATGAGGTTTCCGAGTTTCGACAGCTCTATAGGTGTATTACTTGGCAGGTCGGTGCTTTCTGTCCAAATTGTAGTACTCAGACTGGTATCTGCCGTGGTGATATGGTGGTAGTACATTTAGTACCTCATTAATTGTGGCGTTGGATTGAAGTGCATGAGCCCAATGTTTGCTGTCCAATGCTTCGCCCATCGGGACGAGGCTCGCAGAGGACTTATAAAGTGTTGAATCTACATGAGATTGTGATGTTCGTTCAGAGACATCGGAATACAGGCGTACATCGTGAAGTAGCACATTATACGTAAAGCTCGTAAGAATCAGCGGCGGTGAACAGCGATATCGACAGTAACAACGTAGCGACATAGTTCGAGAGCGTGGAATACGAGAACAGAGGAGGGGATGGAAGAAGGGAAATAGGTGCGAAGGGGGAGTGCCGGTGTATATTGGGCATGGGTTTAGCTGTAAGGAGGAGGGAAATCAAAGTAGATGAAACGCCGACTGAAAGTCAATTCAGCGGCGGCGATATATACGACGCCACGACGGTGGCGAATGAAGATATTAAACGAATCGGGCAGTCATGTCCATCAGTACGATAGCAAGGAAACATCAGCAGTTGAAAGAGGTTCGGGATCTTGCAGATGGAGATGGAGATGGGAGATGGAACAATGATGGCACAGATTGAAAGCTCGTGGCGTCATGGCCGTACACATTGGGCGGACGATCCGTAGGGGCTCCTGTGGCCCATAAAGAGGTATGCAGCAGAACCTGGGAAGATGGGATAGATGGATGCAATGCAGTGATGTTCGGATGCGATGTGAATGCGGGCGAGAGATTCCAAAGATGGAAGGCAGGGGATGTATGGCAAGGCGGGATCAAGGTGATGGCTGTATGTCCACCGGTCGCGGAGGATAGTCGATGTCTGCCGGGAAGATCGGACGCAACCCTTGGAAGACAACCTCCGACGGATCGGCGTAAAATCGAGGGGCCGGTGTGTGAGGCACCCCCGTCAGCGACACGAAGGGAAAGGGAACCGGGGAGGGAGAATTGTTGCGGGCGGGTGTAGACCGAGAAAGGGGGTCCGTGCGGAGGGAAGTCTTCCGACGGCGTATGGGTCCTGCGCCATCCTCCATGCCCTGCCAGTCTGCGTTGAGAAGAGAGAGGTCGGCGATGTCCCAGGGATCGGTGAGATCAGACTCGATTGTCAATGCGGATATCCACGGGAGATCGTCGAATGAAGTGATGGGTCGGGGGAAAGTATTGATACAGCACTCTGAGCGCGGGTTGTGGCGGCGACGCGCAGAGCGGGATAGATTAGAGGAGACGCCTCGTCGCCTCTTGCTAGGGCTACAGGGAACAGGCTTGGATAACTGCGGATCTGTCAGCGCGGGTGCACCGGAGCGCGCATATAGTGAGCGCACCTTAGGGCGTCCTGCATCTTCCGGCAACCGGAATGGGGAAAGCAGCTGCGGAGAGGCCTTTAGGGCCTGAGGACCGGGAACGACCTGTAGGAAGGGGTGAGATGCCTGTGGTAGGCGAGGTGGGCGGCACTCACGTAGAAAGGGTCCTCCGTGGGATCTGCGGGCTGCGATGGAAGGGTCCTCGAGTTGGTGCGGTGTGCGAGCTTTGCGGGCGCGGTGCGCGGCTTGGGGGCGATGATGGGCACCATTGGGAGGGGGCGGGATGGGGGGCTGCGGGCGATGCTGGGAGGAAATAAAGATAGAGAAAGCGAAGGGGGCGAGGAGGCTTTAAAGGGCAGACTGGAATTGGGAGGTCAGAGCGAAGGACGGGACATGGCGGGGTGACACCGGGAAGAACAATGGGGAACGGAAGAGAGAGCGAAGACGCGCACCGACCCGTCCTCGCGTTATTTACTGCCCCTGCGTCACGTCTACAGCCGCCCCCGCTCCCCCGGGCTGCCCTTCCCTTTTCCGTCCGTCCCTCTCCCGCCCGCCCTCTCCGTCCCACCGCTCCGTCCATTGCGCTCGCACGCGCCGACCACCCCGCGCACACGCCAGACGCGCCGTCCGTGCTCGGGCCAGTCCGTCTCCCACAATTCCACGCCCGCGGGCCCACGCACGGAGGCGCAGGCGTTCTGTCATCGTCGCGCTTGTCACGCGCCGGTCACGCGTCTCCGGTCACGCGCAATGTACGCACCGGGCGTCGGCGCGTTTAAGGTCGCGAAGCCTTGATGCCAGCCGTATGAGTACGCGTATATCTCATACAGAACGTCGACGTACCGCGTCGTTCCCATGTACACCTGGGCGCAATCCATTGTCCGCCTCCTTGGGGAAGCCGTACAAAAGAGGACGTTGCCAGGATCAGTCTCTAGATCGCGATGCGGCAGGCGCATGTGGCCTTGCCGCCTTCGCCTTCGCGCCTCGTACTCAGCCGCGAGATCTGATGGCCTGTGCCTCAGATTTGCGGGGAGATAATTGGTCTGCCGAACGATCACCCGCGCACTTGCGTCACAAATGTAACATCCGAACGCCCGGATGGCCAGCGCCCGGCGAACCTGCTCGAAGCGCGTCGCAAATGCGCCTGCATCACTCTGGAAACACCCGACAGACAATCGTACTCACCACCGTCCACCTTGCCAACGGCCAAGGCTATTATCCTCTATCTGAGTCTCTCGGTCAGCCGGCAGCCTTGCTTTCTTCATGTCGTGGTCTCATCTCGCGTCGCAGGCTGCTAGGCACAGGTCTGTCAGCGCCAGACGTATTCCTTGTCATCGTGTCCACCTGCCATTTCCAAACACGCGTCAGTACGACTCATTCCGCGGAATACTTCACACACATACCAGACTTGCAACTGCCGCAACCAGTTGACTCGGATAGACTCGGACGGCGTACAGGTGTTGCTAAATTCGTTCAGTGCGCCGCAGCCAAGCTCGGCGGACCTCGGCGTCGTCTAGGACCGGTCTCGCAGGGTTCCCAGAGTCCACTAGCTCGCAGTCTGCGCCCCGACGGTACCCGTATACCCACTAGGACGTTGTCATATTCGTATCCGGATGCTGCCACGGCCCCTCCTTCTCCGCGCAGCGAACGGTGCGTCCTTATTCCTGTAACTTCACCCTATCCGACTCCTTGCATTCCCTCTGGCCGCGAAGCATGCGCATGCACTGACGTCGGCCATCGCCAGCTGCCCAGCGCCGCGCTCCCACCGTCTACGCGCCATCGTGCCGTCGTGGCGCTGTGCAGTGCATTCCTGCCGGCCGTCACTACTCGTCTCCACCGCCATCGCCACCGCCGCCCGCACTCGATGTCGCTGCGCTGGATCGCTGGATCGCGGCCGACAAGCGCCTGACGCTGCACGACACCATCCGGCCAGAGCACCTCGCCGACCTCTACATCACCCTTCCCACGCGCGACGGGTCGGTGCGTCCGTTCGCGCCGCCGCAGGACGGCGCACCCCTGTGCTATGGCCACCATCTCGCGTTCTTCCATCCGCGGAACCTTGAGGGCGCGCTACGATCAGACGGGACGGACACCGATTTCTGCCCGCCCGAGCCGTTCACGCGGCGGATGTGGGCGGGCGGGCGGATGGAATGGAAGCGGCCGTTGTGCGTAGGCGACAGGGCGACCGCCCGCGCGACAATTGGCGCAGTGGCCAAGAAAGGGTTCGAGAAGGGGACGCCGATGGTGTTCGTGTCCCAGAAGATCGAGTACAGCAAGCCGGATAGTGGAGAGGTATGCATCGAAGAGGAGCGCGCTCACGTATACCTCGCCGTATCCGGGAATAAGAGGGGCGCGAGAGAGGGTGAGCCCGTCCGTCTCTTCCGGAGGTGCAGCCCGGGGAGCATGGAACGAGCTAGGGCTTGCTGACCATCGCATGGCATAGTGAACGACTTGCCTAACCCGGATTTCACGTTCGAGTACCTCCCTTCCCCGACGACTCTGTTCCGGTTCTCTGCACTCACCTTCAACGGGCACTACATCCACCTTGATAAGGACTACGCGCAGAAGTCGGAGGGATACCCTGGTGCGTCATCGCCCCCCGGGCTGCTTGGTCACTAACACGCTCCTCGTGATGCAGAGAGGCTTGTCCACGGCCCTTTGACTGCCTTGATGCTCCTGGATGTTTCGGCGCTGCAGTTTCCTGGATCAGCGTTCCAGTCTTTCGAGTATCGCGCTGTGAACCCAGTTGTGGTTAACCGACCAGTGAAGATATGCGGTGCACAAACAGACAAGGAGACAGTAGTCGTGTGGGCAGAAGAGACGTCGAGCAAGGTGGTAGGCATGACGGGAAAGATCAAGTTAGCCAAAGCATGAGCCCCCCGTATATGTACCATTGTGGACAATGGCAAACATGACAGTTTACCTCTATGTACCGTGCGTTTTGGGCAGTTCAGAGGAAGTGGTGTACCATTGTGTACAATCGGTGGAGCTCCCCGGCGTGCAGACAAAGGAAACGGGCGCAGGCTGCGGCCTGCCGTCGATCCCGATCGTGATGCGTCCATGCGCGGGCGCCTACGCGTGAACGCGAGTGTGGCTGCAAGCGACGCGTTTACACGTGACCTTGTTGAATCCCTTATAGTCTTCGACGCGAGCAGAATGGACCTCACACACTCTTTCCTTCGCCCACCACCTCCCCACTTCACTCCAACCTCATCTCAGGTGAGTCAGATGGTGTATGAACCGTCTCGTGTTGCTTGTATACTGATCAGATTAAGTAGATCGTCTCCAATGGCACCTAAGGTACTTACCATGCTTGCCAGCCACAAGATGGCATCCAAACTAAATATCACACGCAGCCCGCTTCATCTGCATCTAAGGCGCCTGCCTCAACGGCGCAGAAGGCCCCCGTGAAGGCGGAGGCAAAGGCAAAGGCGAAGAAGACCGCCGCCAAGTCCACGTCTGCCGCTGGTGCAGACGGTGAGAAGAAGAAGCGCAAGAAGTCGCGTAAGGAGACGTGGAGCAGCTACGTCTACAAGGGTACGTATCTGCATTCGGAACTTTATGGATAGTCGCTGAAGTTTGGTATGGTGCAGTCCTCAAGCAGGTCCACCCCGACACGGGTATTTCCAACAAGGCTATGGCCATCCTCAACTCTTTCGTGAACGACATCTTCGAGCGTATTGCGACTGAGGCTTCCAGTACGTCGTTCCTCACTTTGCAACTCGAATGTCTACTCACCGGTTCACAACAGAGCTCTCAACGTACTCGAAGAAGTCGACCATCTCCTCGCGCGAGATCCAGACCGCTGTACGGCTCATCCTCCCCGGTGAGCTGGCTAAGCACGCCATCTCTGAGGGGACGAAGTCCGTCACCAGTACGTTGGTAACCTTCAATATTGAGTTCATCGGCTGACACATCCTCCACAGAGTTCTCGTCAAGCCAGAAGTGAGACGCTGCTGCCCAGTCCCCCTGTTGTCCGTCGCGTATTCTACACTTGTATTACATAGGAATTGTCATAATATGTCCGCATGCTGTTTGGAATATATGGCTTGGGATCAAACAAGGAGGTGCATAGCAAAAGCGGGTTACAGGTGGCCACGACCTCAGAATCCTACATGACGGCGTGAGACCCATGCCACTTGAAACCAACACTGAACTCACCGTATTTGTTCCCCGCCTCCTTCCGATTCCGCCTCCCCATTGCAATCTGTTCCTCCAAAGCCTCGCGGTTCTGGTACGCCTCCGTGAGCAGCGTGGACAGCTGATGCCTTGTGCGCGCCCTGCCTCCAAGAGCAGCACCCTATACAACCGTCAGCCGAGCCCCGCAAGACAACTACACAGGTCCATACCTTGATGTTCATCTTGGGAGCCTCTGGCACGGCGTCCGGAGCAGTCGTCAACGCCTTCCGCTCCTCGCGCTCCTGGATCTCCACCTTCGCCTTCTCCATCTCCTTGAGCGCGTTCACCTCCTCCGCGCCGTCCGCGCCCTCGAACCCCTTGATCTTGCCCTTCTCCAACGCCCGCACGTGTGCGTCGTACTCGCGCTTCCACTTGTCGTAGTGTTTCTTGTAGTATGCGGGGTCGTGCGCGGCCCATTGGCCGGATGGTAGGAGGTAGTACCCCGGGTACGGGTCCTCGGGGGTTGGTTCTGGCGGGGTGAAGTCTTGCACTTGTGGGGCAGCGGAAGGGACATGAATGGCAGGCTGGGCAGCGATGGGTGGTGCAGCCGATAGGGATGGTAGTACAGAGGACAGTCGGGATGAGGTTGAGGATGCCGTACCTGAACCTACGTCAGTACAACCTGACCAGGTGGTACATAGACGGCGTATCACTCACTCAATGAGAAGAAATCGACCGCGGGCGCGGAGGACACCTTTGGCCGTGACAATGGTACGGAGTGCTTCTCTTCGACGGATATATTGGCCTTGCCCCGTTTTACGGACGTGGGCATGAAGGGTATCGCCGCTTTCTTCTCCACCTTCTCTTCGAGGATAGCTGTATGCGACGAATCGAGTGTCTCGCGCGGTTCCGTATCATCCTCGTCCTCCGCATCTTCGACCATTGCTGTCCTACTTGGCGCGGTACTAGGAGCAGACTTGAACACCAGCCCCGGACCTCGACCTCCTCCAAGCACTCTCTCCGGTGCAGGAGCCACAGGCACCTTGTTCTTGGGGGCAGGCAGCATGGATAACAATCCAGAGGCACCCGCACCTGATTCTAGCCGTGCCTTCTTTGCGGGAGGTCGGTCGTCCGTGTCAGAGCCATCATCTCCTCCACCCTTTGTTAGGCTAGGGAGGCCTATCGCGATCTTCTTCGGCCCCTTCTTGGACTTGGGAGCTGGTAGAGAAAGCCCCGAAGATGATTTGGAAGATGACGCCGGAGGCGGTAGAGAGAAAGTAGACTTCTTCGCCGGCGCAGGGAGTTTAGCTGCTAGAGACGAGCCCGATGCATTAGAGGGGGTCGGCTGAGTCGTCTCGTCGTCGCTAGCATTGTCGCTGTCGCTGCCGTAGCTTTCGACGCCGAGCATGATGATGAGGGCAGCGGAAGGGGTGGTTCGGCAGTTTCCGAGCGCGGTTCAGCGCGTCACGTTGTGGGTTGGACCGTGGACGCGCCTCACCGATCTCTTCGCCTTCTGCACCCTGCAGCTCTCCTGACCGCTCTCTGCTCTTCGGTGGCGTATTCGCTCTCGTCGACCATGGCGACCTTCTCTCCCCAACCGCGCCGCACGGCGCGTTACTCATCTATTGGCATGTCTCCCTCGCCTCCGAGACAGGGCCCCGCAAGACGAACCCGCGCGGGGAGCACGCAGCCACAGTCGCGCTTCTCGACCCCCGCGCGAGGTGGTGCAAAATTGGGGACAGTCAGAGACGATGAATCCATCATGTCGGGCTCCGGAATGGATGTGGACGACAACTCCTCGGAAGTGTTCGAGCGCGGTCTACGGGCGGACGCAGTGTTCTCCAAATCAAAAGAAATGACCGTCATGTTCTACGCGCAGCTGCCTGTGGAGGTCAAGCAGGCATTGCGCAGTGCTGGTATGTCTCCGAAAACTCTGCCTTTGGAAGTTCCTCATGCGTTTGTGTGTATTGTGTGTAGACTTCTACAGGGATGCATATACCGGTGATGTCGATACCTTGACCGGCTTCGCGGTAGTCGCGTCATTGCGCACCTGCTTCGTATGGAAATATAGTCAGGTAAGTGACAGTGCTTTAGACAGAATACTGAACTGTTCATATTCACTCCACTATATAGGCCTTGACTGGCACCCCTACGTGCTATATCTTCGGATGTCCCAAGGAGCCTTACCCGCCACCCATGGCTACCCCGTTTCATGCGCTCGTTCCCTTCGGCGCACAACGAGAACCGGGTCTCATCGTATGCTCGAACATAGGTCAGATACGCTTCTGGGATAGTATAGGTATGGGTCTTGCCGGAGGCGACAACTTCTCGTTCTCTCTCTTGGAGCTGGTGGAAGGCGAGAATGTCACGAACCTCGTCAGAGCAGATGTAAGACATGACCATACCCCAAAACCTATTCTTACTGATTGTACTGACCACAATTCAATAGTCACAAACTTTCATCGCGTCAACGACTGCCGGCAGATTATTCCGGCTGGTGGTAACTTCTTCAGGCGGCAAATACCACTTGTCATTCCACACGTTCGGCCGTCCACAATCATCACTGTCGCGACTATTACCCAGCTTTTGGTCTGGTCCTGAACTGCAGCCGCAACCCGGGTTCATAAGCGCAGTTGCAGCCGAAGAACTGGCTCGCGGAGCTACTGGCAGGCTAGTCTGGGCTTTGGTCGACCTGCGACTACAACAATGGAACATGTCTATCGAAGGCTGGGAAACACTTGAAGCCGAGGAGGACATTGGCGAGCAAACCCGCACGGCGGTGCGAGAGCACTTCCCCGGTGCGCCAGAAAGTGATGTAGAACTGGACCTCGAATTGTTGGACCTCAAGCTACAAGGGTTTGTCACTTTTCATTATATCGAAGCATGCCACTAAACCAAGGCACTGCACAACCTAGATCTGACGATATGGTGATATTGGTCTCCTGGGCCGGACAAGACGAAGAGAGCACGTCGACCGACTTCGCAACGCATCCTCGGCGTGTATACGCGGTTGTCTACCTGAGACACCTTCCCGGTGCTTTCACTGTGACAAAAGTCCAAACAGTGCCATACCAAAGTGTCAGCGACAAGTCATAGCTCTTTCTACGTGCGCGTGTCCTAACGAAGTTCATCGTACTAGACCTCCAGTTCAGGCGCACCTATGCACCCAAGGTTGCAAGTCATTGTTCCGCAGAAGCTGATTGCTATCCAGTTCGGCGACGCTGTGACTATATGTGCACAAGGTACGAACATCACGATAGGAAATATGCACACGCTCATAGGCGACCCCAATGCACAGAAAATGAGTATATGGACCGTCTGGAGCTCAAATCTGCTATGGACCGTACTCTGGGAGTCGGTGTTGTGCAGGGCGAAAGTGAATTCCTGGTCCTGACCGCGGCAACAATGATGAAGACGGCCATTGACCTGGACGAGGTCGCTAAATTCCATCCAGAGTACGTCTCGTTAGGCATTTCTGGACTCTGTATCTGACTTCTTTGCAGGACCGGCCGAGCGAACCTCATCAAGTCTACAATGACCAAAGCGATCTTGTATGGCTCTGTGTCAGAGGTAAAATGGGTGCCGCGATACATGCCTAACTGTTAACTGATGCTATAACAGAACCCGCTGCACTTTAGCTTCCCTCCTGAGGTTGACGAAGAAGCATTGATGTCCGGTGCAGAGCAACTCAGTGATGCCATTCTCGAGTCTGGTAGTCAACACCTCCATGCCGTGGCCCATAAAATGGAAAACTGATAGCTTTGCCAGATACCGAAGTCGTCCGTGCGCATCACGACCTACATACTCAAATGAGTGGACGAAAGGATAGACTGAGCTTCCTCATCAAGTTCATCAACGACAACTCTGCTTTGACGAAGGTAATTTTTATCACTCTTGCGTTGTACAAGCCTGGCTCAGGATCATTCGACATAGATGTCCCAAAGAAGCAGGCAAACACTGGCGGCAGATGCTGAGAAGCTATACTCTGCAGATCAGCTATGGTTGCGCCATAACGATTCTCTTCGGTATGAGTTCACTGCCTTCAACGCGGCCATATGTTGACTCCTGCGCAGCTCAGGAAACACAGACGACGTACTGCACGAAGCTGTGTACCGGTACATGAATGCGCTCGGTGAAGGTCATCACGAGGATTGCCTGCGTGCATTCCTGAGGCTGCGCGTGCGAGACCTTGGAGGACTCCTTCCGCAGGCGGTAGAACTTGTTCGCCGCTCATCATCCCAAATGGGAGGCAAGTCCACCGAGACCATACCTCAAGCAAACCAGATCGTTTTGGTAGGCAATCCGAAACGCCTGTGTAGGTCATGTGTTGAATGATTGGCCCGTAACAGACGATCCTCCAATCCGCACATAGCTACCGCGAGTACAACAAAGGTGTCTACGGCATCGTCCTCCCTATGCTGGATCCTTGGACTAGCCGGCCAGAGGTGATCGACATCGTGAATGAGTTGTTCAACCTGACGGCGCAGCTGGTGGAAGCGCCATCGGGCGACTCGCACGCAGCGGACACCAAGAAAGTGCCAAGACAGCAGCTACCTGAGCTTGCAGCATGTCTATTCCGGTGCATCCAAGAACGTCTCGATTGGCTGGGAAGGTCTGCCCGACTCCTACAGCATATACTTGAAGCGCTAGCTGACGGTGATGTAGCCCTACCGCGGCAGAGGACTCGGGCACCGAGAGGGACCGATCTCAGCTAGAGGATAGGTTCCGTCAGCTTCGACCGGAGGTGCTGGAGGTGCTGAGTGAGTCTGCTCAGTGAACATATCCAAATTGCTCTTGTTAACCTCCGCAGGGCGTAATGGATTCGCGAACGAGGCTTTCAAGCTCGCGGAAGACTACCATGACTTCCGGAGCCTAGCCTCGCTCTGTCACAAGGGCAAAGTGTACCCTCCTGAAGAGAACCCTAACGCGGCACGCATCGAGGCTTACGTCGAGAAGTTCAGGGAGGCATTCACGACAGAGCTCTACCAGTGGTACATCGAGCATGGTAGGGTACAAATTCCTTGCTCGTTTGACTGGTACCCTTACATGTGCTTCGTACAGGCGAGCTCCGTACAATGTTCGCCCAGGACCATCAGGAATACCTCGACGCGTTTTTCGCCGAACATCCTCATCCCGGCATCTCATGGATACACGATCTTGGACGGAGCCGCTATGCACAGGCTTCGCAAGCGTTACTTACCGAGGCCGAGCATGCGCCAGAACTAGTTTCAAAACATGTAGGCGTTCCGAGCATCACTCTCCTACGCACACTCATGCCTGCTCTTCTAGCTCATGCTCAGTATGGGGAAGCTATCACACCTTGCACAGCTGCATGACGGCACACGGGCGATCAATCAAGATGTCATAGATGGTACGCCTAAATTTCGACTGGTGCAGGCCTCACGCCAACGTTTCCGACCATATCACTACAGCGTTCCATGACGGGCTGGACTTTGTGAGCGTGCACGACACGTTGATCGAGGATCTCAAGTCTGCGTTGGCGTCAGTCCGTACACGACAGTCGCTCGAGATGCAGGTCGAGACGATTACACTGAAAAAGGCTGGCAACCTCAGCAACCGCAGGGCGCTCTACAATGTACGTCCCTCAACACACAGAGCGATGTGTGGAGGCTGATAGCCCCCGCAGGTCTTCAAGTTCTTGGTCCGGCAGCTACTTCAAGGAAAAGCGCTTTCCGTGGAAGACATGGCGGAGATCTTGAGCCTGAAGGACAACTACGGGAAGGTCGAAGATTATGTCACCTCCTTGCACCTCCTCGCCCGTGCTGAGGTACGACGGCCCCTTCTGCGTCCCTCCCGAGATCGGTAGCTGATCATATACGCAGAACATCCCGAGCTCAAGAAGACTGAGCGTCTTCAAGAACGTCTGGCGCAGGATCTACATCCACGACGAGTAAGCACCCTCCCCTCTCCACCCCGCCCGCTCCTCACCCCCGCTTCATCGCAGCTGGAACCTCATCCGCCAAACGACGGGCGTGTCCGACGAGGAGCTCAACCAGCGCCTGCGCAGCACCGCGCTGTACGCCGCGCTCCAGGCCGTCGCGCACAAGCGGGCGCGGCCGGAGGGCTACCGGCTCACGCCCACGGAGGCGCTCGACGTGCCGGCGGAGGACGAGCTCGCGCTGCGCTGGCCGAGCATGTCGCCCGAGGAGGCGGCGGCGATCGCGCGCGACTACGAGCGCGACAGCCGCGCGCTGCGCGACCTCGACCTCGAAGGCATATACCTGAGCTTGGAGGAGCTCGTGAACGCGGACGAGGGCCTGCCGCGGGGCTCGTGAGTAGCGTGTCACTGTGTCCCGGCCCTCCTGTCGCTGCGCGCCAAATGTACATGTCGAGCCGTGTTGTATTGTCGCCATTCGTGTTAATAATCCTATTTGCTTCGCACTCGTTCCCGCAGAAAACGGCCAGGGATCAAAGCTGCGACCTCCTGAGCATATCGTACACTACCAGGCTAACACAAGCTCAGTCCCTCAATCCTCCTGCCGTCGTCGGAAGGGGTGCATGACCCGGGACATCATCTCCTGGTACCGCACGCGCGCCCCGAGCAGGATCGTCGACCAGTTCCGCTTGCGCCACTCGGCGTTGTACGCGTCCAGCCGCGTGCGCTCCTGCGCGACCCAGCGGGCGTAGAACGCAGAGAGCGCGTGCTCGCGCTGCTCCGCGCTCGCGCTCTCCGGCAGGCTCTGCAGCACCCCGTCTTTCGCTGCGTAGAACCTGGTATTGCTCTGCAAATTGCGTCAGCAGGTAGCTTTACGTTGAAGTGCAGGACTGCGTGGGGCATCGAACGGGGAAAACGGGGCTAGGCCGCTGGAGGGTAAGGGCCAGGGAGGGGGAGTGGACTCACGTCGAGCCAGAAGGAGTGGTTGAACGCGTCGAGCTCCTGCCGCTGCATCTTCCACTGGTACTCGCGCGTGTTCCCCGTGAACTCCCCTAGCGAGTACGGGTGCCGCACGCGCGGCGCCGCGGGCGGGGGCGCATCGTCGTACACGACAGGACGGAGGTGCGAGATTGGGTCGGGTGGGCCTACGAGATGATTCCTGGAGGCGGAGACATGTAAAGTACGGAAGTTACGGGCGCATGGCATCGCTCTCTTGGCCAGAGCGGAGGGAGGGACGGAGAGCGGGAGCTTGACCATGGCGGTCCCCGGTAGAGCTGTAGAGCGCTTGTCACGTGCATGGAGGCAGCGATTTGTGACGAGCGGGAACTGAGCGGGATCGCAGGCTCGACTTGTAACTGTCCGTCGATTGAGAGGCATACGACCGAAGAAGAATATTCCGCAAGGCATATTATAGACAAAACGACTCAGAAACATTATAGATAGCTATGTGGTACGAAATATCTAAATGTCTAGTCCGCCGCGCCGCGCGCCGACCGCAGCTAGTGCTTTTTACCCGCGACCTTGTCCTTAACGTCGTGGGCCTTCTCCTCCGCCTTGTGAGCCCACTCCGACACGGGCGCGAAGTACCCCGCGGCAATCCATGAGCTCGCAAAGAGGCCAAGGAGCACCCAAACGCCCGTCTTTTCGTCCTGGTCGAGTGTCCGGGAGTAGGTCTTGCCCTGCCCGCCAGACGTCTCCGTCTTCTGCGCAATATCGTACTCAGAGATAGAGAGCGTGGGGAGCTTGAAGGACGTGGGAAGGCTCAGGTCGTTTGCCCAAGACGCGGCGAGCTGGCCGACGAGGGAGGTCGGCACTTTTGCCGGGGTCGTGGAGGACGAAGAGGGCTCCAATGACTCGCTGGGGGAGTAGAGGTTGTGCGAGGGGCCGCCGCCGTGGTGCGTAGTCTCGCCCGCGACAGTAATGACCTTCGGCTTGAGGGAAGGCTCGGGCTCGGCAGGCGCGGATGCGCGCTTCACCTTGGAAGAATCCCAGAAATCGGGCAAGAACGGCTAAGGAGCATGGACCAGTCAGCGGGTGCGCATCGAGAGAGGAGGCTGTGCCGTACGATGGGAGTGGGAGCCTGGGGCTCGGGGATGGCAACATTGGGCAACTGGACGTTCATGTCGTATCTGGGGTGAACCGGTTCGGCGGAAGAAGGCAGACCGGGTACTTCTGTCGGTGTGTCGACGGTGGAGGCGTGGCGGACCCGTGGTGCGACAGAGACGGGCTCTGACGACAGGATGCTCTTCCTGTCGTCGGTCTGAAGGCGCGTGATCAAAGTGGCCTTGTTCCCGCCGCTAAAGCAAACATGGATGAGCGCAGGGCACAAATGCGGGGAAGGACAAGTACTGACGCGGGGAGACCGCGTTTGCGGGCCTCTTTGCGGAGCTCATTGACAGTCTCGTTCTCCCATGCCTTGGTGAGAAGCACGGTGGACACAAACGAGCGTGTGGTGTGAGGCGCGACGGCGGGCCTGAGCTGGGCGGCGAGGGCAGAGCGGAGCATGTTGGCGAAGGAGAGAAAGCACGTTGGGCCGGAACGGGTTCGGACGTAGCAGCAGACGCCCGACGCGCTATGAGATCATGTCCACGTGGTCGCGACCACAGCCGGCGCCTAGATCTCGCGACCCTCTGGACGCGCTCGTCCATTGCAAGATCTGTGAATCGATATTGATTGTGGGCGGGTTGGTAGAGAGAACTGGGCGGAGGGCATAACCGTACTATTAGTACAGCTGGAGAAAAACATACGGCCCCGGGCAATCCATCACCATCGCCGACTTATCTGACTTCATCGCTGCTCTACCTCGTACAATCTTCCGCTGCCTCGTGTTCCGGATCCTTGCCTCGTGTTCCTCCGCCTCGTGTTCTGTCCTCGCCCTCCTTTTCAAGTCTTCCCTTGACTCCCTCAGCGCCATACTCCTTCTCACCTCCGTCATTCTCTCCCTTCTCCCCACCCCCTCCGCTCGCCTTCACCATGCTGCTCTCGCCAGCGTACGTGCCCCACTACTGGAGCACATATGAGATCTAATCATTCCTCTGATAGCGCCTCGAACGCGAGCCTCCCCCAAGGTTTCTGGGGCCGCTTCAAGAGCCCAAAGGGCAACAAGGATGCCGACATGCTGCGCGATAGACAGGCTCAGCTAGCCCTCACCCGTCAACGTCTCCTCACGCTCGCATTCGAGGACATGGAAACCGTCCGGATGGTCAGTGGCGTCTGCAATCTCGCTCTGGCTGCCCTCTGACAGCATATACCGCAGCTTCCGCCATCGTTTGCAGTACGTTCTATTAAACCGCTGCCTGCGCACTCAGTCTCATCCTGATCCGTGCAGGAACTCGAGTCTCTCGCGCGAGAGTGGATCAAGCCGCCACCAGACATACCGATCAGTCTGCGTGTCCCCATAGAATATGCATCTCTCGCTGCAGCGGTAGGTGTCTTCCGAGCATCGCGAGCCCTCATTATACCCATGCCAAATGCTACAGCGTCTTGTGGCGGGATCCCATATATATGTGCGTATTCCGTTGTTATCGGAGACGTCCTGCTAACGCCATCTGCACAGTTGACGAGCGAGGACTCGTATCAAATCGCTATCATGGGAGTGCAGGGCCTGCGGGTGGAGGTGGTCTGCGATAGCCCGCCGCCCCCGGATGAACCTCCGTAAGTCATCTGGTCTACGCGCAGTTACGGCCCGTCTGATCACTCCGTGTTTCCAGGCCGCCTCCGTGGGTATCCTTCGCTGCTGGGCACCCGATAGTAACGCTGACAACCCGATAGACCGCCGCCCGTGCTGGAAATGCCAGCCGTGTTCGACCTGGAGCTCGCGCCCGGGCACCATGTCGCGCTGGACACGACTATCTCGTCCGACGAGCTGGATATGGCGCGCATGGACGACGGCACGACCGTAGACGGCTCGTTCTGGGGCAAGCTCGATATCGTGCACGACGGGGACGTCCACAAGATGGACTTCTCGGGCACGCGCCTGCAGAACACAGAGAACATCCCTACGGACCTCATGGTCGACTCCCGCGTCCTCAACAAACTCGCCGTCGCGGCCAAGCCCGCCACGGCACGCTGCCATCTGGGCATCCTTGCGCCCCAGCAGCAGTACCTGGACGTGTACCTCACATTCTCCCCATACTGGCGAATGGGCGTCAGCTGGCCGCCCGCTGAGCATGTCAATGAGAACAAGGTCAAGTACTTTTTGCGCGTGCATCCAGGCGGTGCGGTCGAGCATTTCGAGACGCAGATGAACGCGACGTCGCTATACTATGAGGCGATGTAGGTTCATTCACGAATCCGCATGTCACGGAGAGCTCACCCTGGCACACAGACCCGACGCAGGCATGTTGGATCCGCAGGACTTCATTTCGCCTCGTAACGGCTTTGCGATGTCGTACCAAGACTTCGTGCCTCATCTCATGCGTGTCCTCGACCAGCTTGGGATGTCGCTGCTGGCGCGGACCACCTTCATCAAGTAAGCCTTCACTCATATATTCACCGCATACTCTTTGCTAATGTGTTTCTTCTAGCAACAACATATCGTCGTTCGCCGCACATCGCAACATCGCGTACCGCTTCCTTCCACCGCAGAAGATCGCAGCTGCCATCGATATCTCGGTCACGGTCGAGGACTGCTTGTTCACGCGGCTGTTCTTGATGTTCCGTGGCCTGACGGACGACGAGCTCGGTCTGTTCGCGGGTGCCGGCGAGAAGGAGGCCAACCAGTGCAACTGGCGTGACCGCGTCGGGTGGTCCGAGCTGAGCAAGGACATGACGCGGTTCCGTGTCCTCGAGACCTCTGTGCTCGAGGTCACGTAGGGAGGAATGGCCTCGCTCGTTTCCCCGCTTTCCCCTCGCTTTCATGTTCTCTTCCCTGTGATATCCTTCGCCCCCCTTCTATACCTTCCGATCCGCGTTTCCCTCCTCATCCCCATTCGTCGACGCCAGCCGCACGCGCCATTTCCCCCGGGTTCCCGTTTCCGTTCCCAGCCCCGCCCCGGTCTTCTGTAGTCTTATCACTCACTTAGTGTTGTAGTCCGCGCGCAGGTGCGCCGCCACCCCCCTTGCTTCGTTCCGTCTGTAGCAGAATACCTTACTCCCACATATCCCACCTACCCCCGCCCGGCTCCCGGCTCCCTAGTGTACCACACCCTCCCGACGGACAGTCCGCCCGCCCCTGCTCGCCGCTCTGTTACGCTGTCGCTGTACCCAGTACCTCCATGACCGATCATGCCCCACCATGTAGCCGTGCACGTCTCTCTCTCTCCCACATCTTCCGCTGAATGTCTTTCTGCCCATATCTCGTGCTCTGCTACTTACTTATTACACGTCTCTTGCGCCCTCTTCCACGTTTTCTGCCCGCGCCTGGCACGGTGCCCTATTGACAAAGTACTGCGTACATAATGGATTATTTTGCCTTGGACCTGCCCACCGCCCCGATCGCGCGTGTCGATCACAGTGTATATGTTAACGTTACACACCCTAGGCGGTTGCGATGCCAGGTTTCACGCATACACCGTTTTGGTGCATGGTCCGAGGATTTACTAAAGAGCACGTTGCGTAGGCATTGTCGCGGGATACGTACAATTGAACGGAGCTCGGCCGGCCGGTGGAGGGATGTGATTCGGGTTCGATTCCATGACAGCCTTGGTTGATCAGTAGTTCATCGCGTCCTCCATCCAACTCACTGGTCCCGTCAAGCTTCCACTCAGCCCCGTAGCACCGCCCGCCCGTGCCACTTCAATTCTATCGCCCACCACCACGCGTCTTGTCCTGCTCGCTCTCTACGACTGCCACGCGACTGGCCTGACTGCACCTGCACGAGCACCCTTGGACTAGCTATAGTACCAGTACTGTATACCCCACCACCAGTGGCCACCACGATGAGCAGCATCCCCCGGCACCTCGACCCGCGGAACCCCCAGCCCCAGTAAGTGCCCCGCCCTCGCGCCACTTAAGCCTCCGAGCTCCAAGCACTGTACCCGACTGACCAGCGCCCCCGTCCGCGCACAGGAACCTGAAGCAGCCGTCGCGCGACTCGCTGCGCTCGCTCGCGCACTCGCACATGAGCCAGGCGTCCTCCGGCGGGGGCGGCGACGAGTCGGACGGCGCGCCGGACGCGTTCCAGATCCCGCGCCTGCCGGCGGAGCCGGTGCGCCTCGACGTCGAGCTGCCCGAGGCGGACCTCGATCTCACCATCGACTTCAACTCGATCCTCGCGGAGGCGGCGCCGGAGGCGGGTCCTGAGTGAGTGCTTGTTGGTTTGGTTTGCGCTGCGGGTGAGGTGGGGCGGGCGGGGCGAGGCGTGTTGGTTGGGGTGGTTGGGGGGCCGCCGCCCGCCGCGTTGGGACCGTCGCGCGGAGGGCACGCGGTGAAGGGCAGGCAAGCGGGCGGGCGGTGCTCGTTCTCTCTGCATGCTCCCCCTTGCCCCTCCCCCCTTCCTCCCTCGCTCTCCTGCTTGTGCGAACGCGGATGTGACGGCGGTATGCTCACACACTCCGGGCAGGCTGGACAAGGTGCAAAAGCGGGCGAGCAACGTGATGAAGCTGACAGAGCAGAACGAAAAGCTGAAGGCAGAGCTGCGGGCGATGACAGAGCGGCTGGAGGCAGCGGAGCGCAGGCAGCAGGAGCTCGCCCGGGCGCAGGCCCAGCGCGGGCAGGGGGCGGGCCAGCGGGAGGCGGGCGCGGGGAGCGCCCATTAGACAATGACGTCCGCGAATATCGACTCTGAGGCGCGCGAGGCCTGCGCAGGACGGCGAGTTCGGAATTGGAGGATGGCCGGGCGGAACATACATAGGATATAGCTAGTGTACTTGTACAGACGATACCACCGCGCTCGCGCATTCTCTCTTTGCTTTCATCCACGCTCTCGCGCAGTACGTATTCTTTCCCAAAATTCGCTCGTTCGCGCCTTCTTCCGTGTCCCCGTGAGGATGCGCGGTGTCCAGGAAGGCGCAGATGATGTGGGCGTGCGCATGTATCGATAGCAGCACTGTGAAGGAAGGGGTCGCTCCACAGCCCGCACTGATTTCTGCCCCATTTTGCGGGGAACGTCCGCGTCCGAGCCCTACCTAGCCTCTCGCCTCTTCCTCCTGACCTCATCCCCTCCCGCTGCATTTATATATCTCGCCATCTTATCGTCCCCATCCCCACACCTCCTCTCATCCCACCACCATGTCTCGCCGCCCCTCTGCCCTCTCTGGCAGCCGCCGCCCCTCCATGCTCGACTCGCCCACCTCCATCCCGAGGCGGCAGTCCGGCGCGTCCTCCCGGAGGCCCTCCATTGACCCCTCCAGGCTCGTGCCCATGGACAGGTGCGTCGCCGTTCGCGTCCGAGCGAGATCGCCGTGACAGCAGCCCCTGATCTGCGTCTGTCATCCCCAGGGCGTCCCACATCGGCGGCACGGAGGACTTCAACGTCCTCTTCGTCGGCGCGGGCAACATCATGTTCGGTACGCGCGCCCGTCCCGTCCCTCCGCCGCCCGCGCGCTCGCACTGACATCACTATCTCCGCCCGCAGGCTCGGACGAGGGCCCGTGGAACCACTCGTTCCGCTTCGAGCAGTACGTCCCCGCCCCCCGCCGCCATCGCGCGCCGCGCGCACATGCTCACCCGCCCCCAGCAAGCTCGGCCCGCGCCTGAAGGTCGTCGCGCTCATCGACCCCGCGATCGACCGCGCGACGGCGGTGCTCGCGAAGAAGTGCGAGACGTTCGTGCGCTCCGCGTACGAGAACACGCGCGTGTTCAAGACGCTCGACGACTTCGTGCGCAACATGAGCAAGAAGGACATGCCGCGCGCGGTCATCGTCGGCTCGCCGCCCATGTTCCGCGGCACGCTCCAGCCGGGGCGCGACATCGAGTCGCAGATCATGAAGCACTTCCCCGGCGTCGCGATGTTCATCGAGAAGCCCGCCGCGACGGGCCCCGCGGGCGAGATCCCGGAGGCGTTCGCGGTCGCGCAGAAGATCGGCGCGAGCGGGACGCTGTGCTCTGTCGGGTACATGCTGCGCTACCTCAAGGCCGTCCAGATGATGAAGCAGATCATCGAGGAGAACAACCTGACGGTCATGGCGACGATCGCGCGCTACGCCGCCGCGTACGAGGCGATCGCGAAGCCGGACTGGTGGGACAAGGCGAAGAGCGCGGGCCCGATCGTCGAGCAGGGCACGCACTTCTGCGACCTCTCGCGCTACTTTGGCGGCGAGGTCGAGATGGCGAGCGTGAACGCGCACTCGCTCGAGTGGGACGAGAACGCGGGCCACCTCTCGAAGATGCAGGTCGACGAGACCGCGATCCCGGCCGAGAACAGGATCCCGCGCGTCACCGCCGCGACGTGGAAGTACGAGAGCGGCGCGGTCGGGAGCTTTACCCACCTTGTCGCGCTTCAGGGCCACAACTACAGCTGCGAGCTCGAGGTGTACGCAGACGGCTACCAGCTCAAGTGAGTTACGGGAGGGCATCGTCCATATATTTCATTACTGACAACGCATAATTAGGCTCGTGAACCCCTACGTTCAGCCTGTGCTGTACATCCGCCGACCCGGCAGCGACCTCGAGGAGATGCATACATTCCCCGATGACGACCCCTTCTTCTCTGAGGTTCGTATACATCCCTACAAGCTCACAGTGCCAGATGTTAATCCGTTGATCCGTGCAGATCTCCGTCCTGATTGACAACATCGAGGACATTGAGGAGGATCCCGACACCGCCACGATCCTGAGCTCGTTCGAAGGTATGCCTTGAACCTTGAGAGTTCTTCAGGGCACTTGTTGACCACGTTTCCGGACAGATGCATGCAAGACATACGAGCTGACCTGGGCGATCCGCCTTTCCTCGGAGCAAAACCGCAAGGCCAAGCTGGAGGCGCAGAAAGCGGCTGCCGCCGCGGCACCTGCCCCCGCATGAGAGCCCCAGTCACAAACTAGAACACAAGTAGGTTGGAGAGGTTGTTTCATTACGGTTGTACAAACGTGTCCGATCGCTGCATAAATAAAATGATCAAGATGTAAGAGTATTGTACAATTGTGTGATGTTTGGGGAGCGCGAGGAAAGCAAGGCAGCGAGTGTGTATGTATTTTTGTCTTTGCCAGGATGAGGGGGATTGTGTAAGGATCCTGGTAATACGGTACCTGAGTGGTTTTATGAGGAGTTTGGCCTAGAAGCTTCTCCTTCGAGCAGTTGCCTCTTCGCGGGCGTTGGTTCGGGGAGATCATGGTCTTTCAAATCCTCGGGCCCCTCTCCTGCAAGTTCTTCGTGTTTGCGCTTTGGGCGTGTCACATTGTCCAGGGTCTTTTCCACATTGTCGCCTTCTTGGCTTGCAGCCGTAGGATCGGCCTGGCTAGAGGAAGTCGCATCCTTGTCTCCCAACTGTGTATCCTTGGTCGCTTTCGGAGCATCCGCAAGCTTCTTCTCTCGCGCCCGCTGCGCAATCTTCCTCTTCTTCATTTCCGCGAACACATCCGCGAGATGCAGCTTCAGCTTCGGCATCGTCTTGTACACCGCGTCGCAGTGCGGGCACAGCATGTCCGCCTTCAAGATCGGCGCGTACGCCTTGCTCTCCATCTTCGCCTTCTGCGCGCGCCAACATGCACCCAGCGCAAATGCGCGAGGAAAGAAGCATGAATATCAAAATCGAGCCTCGCCCATGCACAGGCAGGGAAGGGACGGACCGTGGCGAACCAGGAGGGCCCGACGTCCGCGTCGAGCCAGCCGAGGACCTCGGCGAGCGGCAGGAAGAAGCCCATGCGCGGGTGGAACGAGTTGTTGTGCTTCTTGTTTTTAAAGTACTCCCCCAGGAACTCGCCCGACACGAGGTGCAAGTGCAGGTGTCTGTTAAATTCAAAATGGGACAGGCGGCTGGCGGGTGTCCGCCGCCGTCCTCCGTGCACGTCAGCCCGTGTCCGCCGCCGCTCATATGCATGGGGCGCAAAGCTAATTCGAGGGGAGGTGGAATGGGAGAAGGGAGGGGAAAGACGCACTCTACAGACGGCAGCGCGTGAAAGCCCATCAGGACCTCCCACACGAAGCCCTGCGTGCGGCGCATGTCCTCCTCGATGAGGCGCACCGCCTCTTGCGCGTCGCGCTGCATGTCCTCAAGCACCGCACGCGCCTGCTCGCGCGGGAGCGTCGTGAGCAGCGCGCGGAGGGACGCGAGCTGCGCGGCGCGCAGCGGGGGACGGATGAGCGGGAGCACGAGCGCGTGGTAGAGGCCCTTCGGGTACTTGTCGTGGATCGTCACCGTGCGCGCGCTGTGGCAGAGTCGGACTGAGTCGGGGATGGCGGTTGGGTCCATCGTGGCGTAGGTGCGGAGTTGGGTGAGGGACGACATGGTGAGCGGGGGCGGGCGAAGGGGCTGCAGTAGTAGTTGGGGTCGTGGTTCTGGAGAGAGGATGGTCGGGCTGACATCCGAGTATTTCGGAGGCGGCGGGCCGGCTGACCGGTGGCTGACGTCGTAACGTGAACTTCAGCCTGGGCTGCCATTGTCCAATGTCCATGGCTTGTGTCAGCCCCAACTCAAGGTCTAACACGCTCGCGAAAGGATGTGTGATAAGTATGTGTATATTGATATGGGGGTAACATCTTCATGTCTACAAAGTGTAGCCCAATAGACCTGGGAATGAATACGGAGGTATTCGTAGGCCAGGAATTCCCCGCAGGCACACGGGTGTCCAAGGAAACGAGTGCGGTGGGCAACACCCACGAGGAAAGGGATATTTGGGGCCGACAGCGCGGAGACGTAGCATCGGGGAGACGGAAGCAGCCAGCGCAAGATTTCGGGGGCGATCTTGTTGTGCTGTTCCCCGAGCGATGGACAAGGGAAAAAGTGGCCGAGATGGTGGCGAAGAAGCCGTGATTGTGTCGCGACGTGGTTGTCATACATATGTAATAGCGTGGGGTGTGCGAGTAGGGTTCGGGGAGATCTGGAGGAGTTCTTACCGCGAAGCGTGTCCTCCCAAAAAACCGTTCGTCTCAATCGACGTCGCTGACCAGCGTAGCTCCGGTGGTGGTGATATGGGTGCTCGTGAGAGGGATGGCCGATATTGGTATGGGGAGGACGTGGTTTGGGAGCGGGATTATTGGCCGTCTTCCTCTTGCAATGCGCACGGGTTGCCGGGGAGAGTGGAAGCTGGGGCTGGGAAAAAGCGTGTAGGGAGAGAGACTGTGTGACAGTTGGGTGAAGTATGGCTTTCGTGGTGTAGGCTGTCGGGGCGGGGTGGTCTGGCTAACACCGTCGTGGAGGCCAGGGTGAGGAGGACAGAAAATTAGCGGCGGGTTGAGGGCGAAAAGCAGGGGCCGTGGTGAGCAACTGAGGAGGCAAGATAGGGGCTGATCGCGCGGCTGGATAAGTGAGCTGAAAGATCGGAAGCGGGCGATGAGGCGTGGGCCGACGCCAGGGACAAGAGAGGCTGGCACAAAGCTGGGGACCAGGGAGAGCGAGGGGGGAGGCGAGCGGTGAGCTCTGAAGGAGGAGGCTGCCCGATGAGGAGGGGGAGTGGCGGGGGGCGGTTGTCGGACTTTGGGCAGGGACCGATCGGGCGGAGGCGAGTCGCGAGTCGAACCGATCTCATTGTCCCCCGTCCACGAGGCTCGCGCGCCGCTCTTGCTGTTGCTCTTGCTTCTCTTCTCCCATCGTCTCTTGCTCGTCGTGCACGCATTTTCTCGTCGGCTTGCCGAGGTGTCTTGTCGACAAAGCGACCGGGCGGCAGCATTTCCCCCGTCGAGCGCGCGGCCCCCTCCACAACGGCCTTGACGTTTGTGCTTCGGTCTTGCCATGCTCTTCTGCATGAGCCTCGTTTTATCGCGCCGACAAGGGTTCCCCCTACTCGTTCGTGCTCTGGCCTGCTCGATGGACAACCCGGCGACTTCGAGGACAACACCACCGATCAGCCGGACTAGGCAAATCGGTCATGTTGCTCTCTCTGCACACACATTCACAACACATACTCGGCCTTACTGCTCACGCAATTCTTGACATCGACACTTCTTGCAGGACCGGCGTCGGGAGACCACGTCCAAGTGATCACACAAATAATTTGCGGTGCGTTTGTTTTCATTCCTCTTCACGCTGGGAATGCACGTCGGTTCCGTCGCAGCCTCTGCTTGCGGGCACATTTGACGGTGTTGAAGGCACACTACGTCGGACAAGGCATCTTCGTATCACTCGTCTTCAAGGGCTTGTCTCTTGCTTTGTATTTGGCTTGCTCGGCTTGAAGTAGTCTTCTGTGCACACAATCTTGCGTTCTTGATGCAAACCAACATGTTGAGGCAGACAGGAAAAGGTTCAGCATTTACTATGCTCTTGCGTGGAAGGTGGTGGTGGTTAAGAGTCTTACCCGCTTTCTGATCACCATCATCCTCCACTTTGAGCGCCCGTGACGGGAGTCACACTCGCGTGACCAGTTCCGGAAACCTAGGATGGGGAAGAGCTGACCCTCGCCGTTTCATTGGCGGGCGGGCTGTCTCTCAACAGGACGTTTCACGTCGTCCGTATTGCTCAGAAATGGGGAAGATACGCACTGAAGGTGTATAGTGGTAGTGCACCACTCGCTGGGCGGGCAGTATGGGTGTAACCTGCGCCTGTCTGTCCTCCTGAAGTTTCCCCGGCTCAGGGCCGCGTGGGCACAAGATGTCATTGTTCGACCTTGGTCGGGTCCCAACAGCAATGTGAATCACTGCGATGATGGGGTATAGGAACGGCCATTGAGCAGCGTTTCGGGGAATAATGAGCGGCGTCGAGCCGCGACGAACTCGTTGTTGCGCTCTAGCCGCCAAGCCTTCGATGCCGTGCTTCGCCCTGGCCGGGTACTGTTACGATCTGGCCGCTTGAACAGCACGAACTTGATTAAAACGCAGTCTATGCATTCGCGAAAGGATCGGACTCGGGTCGGGCAACGGAGGGCGCGTGGTCGGGCGGGGCGCGATGGGCGGGAAGGACATTGACAGGGAGTGGCAGCAAGCGAGCCAGGCTAGAGGTGCGCAATCTCAGGGTCCCGACGCTCTTCTGACTACGACCCCGCCTACTTAATCTCGTTCTGGGGGCACTCGCCTCCCCCTCGCTCCTTGCCCCTGCCCCTTCCGCCCTCACACTCCTTCATACATCCCCCACTTCGTTCTTTCGTTACGCCCCATTGTCTCTCGCCCGTGCCCGCTCTCCTAGTTTTGTCTACTCTGTCTTTCGCTCTAAAACTGCAATATAATCCATGCGTCGCGTCGATCCTCCCTACCCGTCCTTCGCCCTCGTGCTGTCCACTCCCCAACCTCGTCCCCGCCAGCCCCCGCCGTCCCGTCTCCCCCCGTACCGCGCTGCCCACATGGGACGGTACCACCCGTACGCCAGGGTCTCCCCGGGGCCCTGCCAGGATCGCCTGATGGTACGTCTCCCCGCACGTCTCACCTTGCCGATCCGTGTCAAGCGTGTGTCCGCAGAACACGGTTGACTATCGATTTACGGAAGAGCCGCTGTGGGAGGATGATGGCGAGCTCGTACGTGTCGTCACCCGCTCGCAATGTTCCGCGTTCTTGACATCGCAGCCGCTCGACAGCAGTCCGCCACTGGCAGCGACGATGACGACGACACAAACGATGCTCTTCCCAATCACAATGCTGAACGTGAGCGCGGGGACGGCCATCCGCCCCCCGAGGAGTCGAAGATGGAGTTGAGCCGCAGCAAGCTCGTCGACACGTTGACTGTAAGTCGCTCTCTTGCGATCTCCCCTCCCCGACAGCCACTCAGCCACAGCAGGACGTGCTCATGACGCTGCGGCGCCGGTACCTCACACTCCAGGCCGTGAAGAGCTTCCTCAAGGCCGAAAACGTGAAGCTCAAGGGTGCCTGAGTCCAGCCCCGCGTGCGGGGACACGGCGAATCCTCGCGGGCTCATCGACATCGATGCATCCCGCTCGCCACGTAAAACGCCAACACTGAGATCGTCCACGCAAATTTCTTGGATCTTGTCACCGCCATCGTCGTCTGCGTTGCACCGCCGTCGACGAATCGTCGCGCTCCCCGTGCGTCGCCTGTCTCTCAGTCTCTGCCTGCCCCCCGTCTCGCTTCCGTGCTGTCGTCACGTCATTCGTCATGAAACGTTATAAACCGAGCCGTACAGTCATATATAGTCATGATCTTGTCATATTCGTATCATCTTAGGTCTACGTTACCGCGCGTTTTGAATAGCCCGTTCGTCCTGTAGATATATATCACCACTCTCGAGCGCCCCGTCGTTGTATCATAGCTAGAGTCGTTGACCGTTCGTCGCTTGCTTCATGTGTACATATTGGAAGAATGTCTCAGGATTGCTGGTCGATGTCATAAAATGATTTGGATTGTATTCGCGAGACTGCGTGGAGTTTGCATAACATGTGACTGTGTGGTAGAGGTAGTTGGATAGCGTCATCCGTGGGCAACACAAAGTTGGACGCATTTTAGCAAACGACAGCGTTAAATTGCAGAACCGTTTCATCGCTTTCGCTCAACGCTCAACGCTCAGTACTAGTGTTCCGTATTCAACACTGTAACTTGGTATTCACCCTGCAGTGCCTTGCTGTTTGCGAGTATGTATTTCCAGACCTTCGGACGTCCGGCTGCGGGAAGTAAGTGGGCTTGCCCGGTCTTCTCCACGCATCGTCCAACGTATGTTGACTTGCAAGTACTGAAGATAGCAGCACGTCCTGGTCCTGCGCAGCGTCCTAGGTAGCCGGTGCTGCTCCTGCACTGTCCCCCGCACGGGGACCGTGCCAGGTTCGATTCGATCCCGCAGACGGTCCGCATATGGAGGAATATTGCTTCCAGCACCCATTTCGCGACGGCGTATAGCTGTCGTGTGCATGATCCGGTAAGTCGTACGCGTTATTCCAACTGGCAATCCTGCGTCCCCTTCCGTCGTGACTCCTATATTCGTTTGGGGGTCCTTGTGTGTGTCCCCTCGTCGATCCTCTGCGGCGGAAGGGGGGCGCCGACTAGCGATTGACTAGTTGACTAGCAGAGCTGTGGCGCCGCACTAGAGCCTGTGCGGCTCCGAACAGCTTGCGCCTTCCGCCCAGGCTTCTGCCGTCTCCCCGAGCATGATGCTCGGGGAGACGGCCGACGCCGGGCGGCGCACGTTCTTCATGACTCAGGATCTCGTCGCCCCCGCGTTGTAATTGTAATAGCCGTCAGGGAGGCGATAGGGTATTGGCGTGGGGCACGCCGTTCTCGGTTCCCCCGAGGGATACATATGCGCACATATGGGGGCGGATCGGGGCGCTGCTTGTCTGTCCGTTTTCTGGGTTCTGTGTCCCGTGTTCCGGACTGCGTGTGTCTTCATTGACAGTCCGTGTGAGCGGGTCGGCGGGGAGGCCTGGAGGTGTGGTCCTGTATTGATATGCTGGTAGGGGATATGACTGCTCCTGGTAATTCTTCATGGCGGACGCTTGACGACGTCGTCGTGATTGGACTGCCACTTTTCAGCCTGGGCCCCCGGACGAGAGGGGCGAAAGCGAGATAGAAAAGGGCTTGACGGCGTATCGAGACATGCAGAGTTTCTGTCGGGAAGCACGCACCTAATAATGAATCCGATGTCTCCGCCTTTCACTGGAGTCACTATGAGTGAGCCTGGGCAGAATGCAACGGCCATAGCGCACGGGCGGACTGTTTAGTGCTTGCTTTCGGCGCGTTACTCGGGGCAGAATTCTCCATCGTGTCGATTATAGCCGTCCACGTTCTGTCGTTACGCTGGGATAACATAGACAGGTAGTCTGGAGCCCACTTCGATGTTCTCCACGTTCGATCTTCTCCCCGAGCACTTCGCGAGCCTCTCAGATAGTCCTGTTTACCCCGCTTCTGTTAGGTGTTTGGAGGAGGCAATTGGCAGGGACAGGGAACCAGAGCCAGTCGCATACACCCTAGACGAGATATTCATGGTCACGGTATTTCGACATTATGGGGAGATGAGGAGGGTACGATATGGAGTCGGGGGGTGCGTGGATTGTGTATGGGGCAGAGGGGAGAGGTCGGGGAGCTGAGGCAAGCCGACCGAAGGTGGGATGGCTTCGTACAAGGTGTGGCTGACAGAGCGCGGAGGCTGGCCACATGATGGCGGAGGACTAGCTGCAAGGGAGCAAAGGGGGATTGAAGGATATTCGGGAGGCTGACCAGGCGGCTGGCGAGGAGTGTCGGAGGGGAGGCTGGCAATCGCGCGTATGGCTGATTTGCGGGGCGGAGACCCAGGGGAATTTCAGCGAGAGGGGCCAGAGTGTGTGAAATCTTTGGTGAGGTGCTGGTGCGAGTCGGGGGGAGATAGGTAGACCGTCTCAAGAGAAGGCAGAAGATGGTAGAGCGGATGGTAGAGCGGCCGGAGGCAAGCAGGCGGCTAGGAATCGTGCCGCGCGTACGTGCTGAGGAAAGGGGACAGGCTGGTCGTGGGTGGCCGGTGGTCGTAGTGGTCGAGGTCAAGCCAGGGATGGTGGGCAGTGTATGGGCTGAGTGGGTGAAGCAACGGACGAGGAAGAGGCTCGGGGCGGGGGTGGCTGAGAGTGAGACAGGTGCCGAGCTGGACTGGACCGAGGAGGCGGACGGAGGCGGGCGCGTTTTGGTTCGATCGCCGCCGCCACCTCCAGTCGGAGTCGACCCAATCCGCGACAGTGACCACGAGGCTCTCTCCCCCAGCCCCGTTCCTCTGCTCTTGCCTCTCGGATGTCTTGCCAGCCTCAGTCGCAGCCTAACTCGAACGACCTCTCTCCCCGCGTCGATCGATGGGCTGATAGGGGTGTTTCCAGCCGCCCGTGCGTGCGCAAAGCCCATTGTCTCCATGCGGCATCAAATTGTCTGGAGAAAATCCGCGGACCGACATATTCGTCGCGCTTGCTCTGGCTTCCCTCTTGACGTTCACGACTGTCGACGACCGCTGCTTGGAGCTTCTGGCGTCCCGCACATTTTATATCGCCCCATGACTGCGTCTTGTCCTCGAGCGCAGCATCACCAGCCGGTCGTATGCGACCAACCTGTCATGCTGCTCTCGGTTTGGACGCGTCTGCGGGCGACAGCATAATCTCTCCATGCGTTTCTCACCGACCACACGATGGCAAACGCGTACATTGTGCACGCTGCGAACTTGAAGAAGCCGGGGCATCCCGCGGCAATGGGCACCTGGGTGCGTGGTACGTCTTCATTTTCTTTGCCGTACGCATGCGAGGACAAAGTCCTCGTCCCCGCGAATTGGGTGGCAACTTGCTGTCTTCTTTCTTCGAGTTCGAGCACGCCGGAATCACTCAGGCTACACAGTGCCTTGTCGTCTTGTGCCTTGATCTTGCTTTTTGTATCTTGGGTTGGCTATTTTGATACTTGGAGCACACATATCTTGAGGCAATCGTTGATTTGAGGCAGACATCGGACAAGTACTATCAGCACTCAAAGTGTTGCTTGCGTGGAGGATGTTGGTGGTAAAGAGGCTCACCGAGGCTTATCGCCACCATCTTCCACTCAAGTAAGCGCCCGTGACATTGTCACCGAATATGTGACGTCTTCCTTTGTCCCTAGGATGGGGATAGGCAGAGGACAGGCGAATCGTGGGGTACGATATTGCGGGGAATTCGCTGCTTTGACGTCTGTGTGTTCTTTTAGCCTGTGGCAGATTTCAATGCATGTATTTGGAGAGTAAGATATAGTCGCGTTTTGTGGCTTAGGGAAGCTTCATAAACGTTGAAGTTGGATCCGAACAGAGGAGGACGTGCCCACCGGGCTCTCTGATGACACAACTCGATCGAGACAGCAGTATGACTGAATTGAAGTGAGACCATACCGGTACTGCAAGCTCAACGAAGCTATCTTGCTACGAGCATGCCTATTTCGTCTCTACGCCACAACGCCCGAGCTTCGTTCGCTCTCCATTCCTTCATACAGCCTGCCCCAAATCCCCACATACCTCATGAGTTGTCTTTTTCTCTATTTTTCCGCCAGGTCTACAGCGTATACATCGTCTCTCGTAGTGGGGCACACAAATAGAACTAGGGTCCGGGAAAAGATCGTGTTGGCGGCGGGGTGCGTCGAGTCGGGCGGCGGGGTGCGTCGAGTCGGGCGGCGGGGTGCGTCGAGTCGGGCGGAGCGGGGGTTAAAGTCGCATCATACAAGCTAACGGAGGTTCACCGTCGCCAGGGTCGCTCCCCGAGTTGCGCTGCTTCGCGTCCTCGCCTCGTTTAAGGGCGCGCGACTTTCCTCCCACCTCTTTCCCCTTTTCACCCCCACCCCCATCCCGCTCCCACTTTGCTCACTGCGAATTCCTACGTCTGCCACGACCACCTCTCTTCTTCTCTTCGCTCCCCTCCTGTTATTCTCGCCGTCTTCACGCTCCACATTACCCGTCTACCTCAATATAATTCTTCATGCCGCGCGTCGATCCCGCCTACCCCTCCATCGCGTCCGTCCTATCTGCCCCCAAGCCCCGCAGCCCGCCTTCGCTGCGCCTCCCCGCGTACCGCGCGTCGCATGTCGGCCGCTACCACCCCTACCCGCGATTCGGCCGCGCCACCTGCCAGGAGCGGCTCACCGTACGTGTCGTTGCCCCCCTTCTATCGTGCTCACGCGTGGACGGACGAGCGGACACGTCGCAGGACCCGCTGGAGAGCCGCTATGAGGAGGACCCCGTGTGGGAGGATGAGCAGCCCGTCGTGCAGCCGGTATGTGGCATTTTTTCGGCTTGGGTGTTTCCTTGGGTTGTTGGGCTTGATATTGAACGTGTCTGTTGACTGTAGCTGCCACGCGGCAATGTGTGCGTTGAAGCCCCCGACGACGACGCCTCGCCGTACGACGACGAGCCCTTCGTGCTGGCGGACGGCGAGCACGAACCCGAACCGCAGGCGGCTCCTGGGCCTGACACCCCGCGCGAGACGACGCCTGCAGGGCTGAAGCTCGCGGCGGTCGCGGTGGTGAGTGTTCACGTCGGCAGCGCGTCGACGCGTTCTGTTCGAACTTCGCTGATTGGGACGTGCGATGCAGGTCCTGCTCGCTGCCCTTCGCCGCCGGTACCTCTCCAGGCTCCAGGTCATCAAGGGATTCCTCCAGTTCGATTAGGTTCGAACGGGCTCGAAGATTTTTTGCTCCCGCAAGTCGTGTCTGTGGTGAAAAAGGACCCGCCCCGGTCCACCCTCGGTCACTCGTCCCTCGTCGCAAAACAGTCATCCATCGCAGGCGTTTCTCCGCTCTCATTTGATTTCAACTTGGTATATCCCCGTATTACCTCCTGACTCTCCAGTGCCTCTCGTGTATATATACCACGTACGATACCATACTATACGTCCCCGTCCCCGCTCTGCTGCTGCTTCTCCCAAGTTGGTTCCGCCTGTCTCGACTCTCATATGCTACCCTACTTTGCTCCTCTGCTATCATGATGCTTGGCTACTTCTACTACTTACTACCCGACTGTCTTTTACTTACGTACCCGATGAATCGTCTTGGCTACTTACCTACATACCTACCTACCTACGTACCAGTGTATCATATATGACCCAGTGCTGAGTCGTCTGTATAGTAGCTACTAGCTCGTCTCGTCCTGCCTCGTCCGTGCTTGGCCTATGAGTATGGGTGTATCTGAATGAGTTTGTGATGCTCTTTGCTTGATTCATGCGTGAAAAAAACGTACGGTTTCAAGGATAAATTACCGTCGATGGATACCAGGATGATATCCGCGGGTAGCTCAGCGGTCTACATCGCCCCGAGTCCCGACAATCTGCAGGAACGCGGGGGCAGGCAGAGGGTACCGATGCGGCCCCGCACGCGTCGCGCCGGGCGTTCGAATATCGTGCGAGGGGTCCCAAGTCAGGGCTCATAACCTGTGAAAACCACAGGTTGTGGCACCTGCCTTGTACCCCTTGGACGGCGGATCCTTGACTGCGCAGTTGCGTTTTTGAAGGCGCGCACACGGGTGGTCGCAGCATCCACCAGAAGATGCGGTAGAATTGAAAGAAGGCAGTAAATTCCAATTGAACATGCTATGCGTACATCTCGTCCCACCCCTCGTCGTTCGTAGCCTTCCGAGACGGGTCGACGCCCACCACCGCACCCGCCGACGAGGACGAGCCAGGCTCGACAAGCTCTGCCTCACCACCACCAGACTCAACTGGCACAGCTGGAGGTGCAGCGGAAGCCGTCTCAGCAGGAGCAGGAGCCGCCTCCATCTCGCGCACCACGTCCCACATATCCTCATCCATATCCTCGTCCTCCTGAGGCGGCGGCGGCTGCGCCTGGCGCGCCGGCGCGACATACGGCTCGTCCGGGAAGTCGTCCATCACCGCGTCCCACATCGCCGCGTCCTCCTCCTCGTCCCCTGCCGCGCCCGATCCCGCTCCAGGTTTCGCGGGCACCCCATACCTACTTGCCCCAGCGGCAGCAGGCGCGGCGTCGAAAGTTCCCGGGGGCGGCCCCGCGAGGCGCACGGCCTCGTCCTCGCGGATCATCGCGTCGATGTCGAAGTCCTCGTCGAGCGCGCCGAGCGAGGACGCGCCGGACGAGGGCGAGGACGGCGGGAGGGTGCGCGCGGGGGAGGAGCGCTCGTCGTCGGTCGCGACGGGCACCTCGCGCGCGTCCCCGGGCACGTCGGCGTTGGCGTTCTCGTTGTCCGAGCCGCTGTTGTTGTCGTCGTCGGAGAAGAGCGGGTCGTCCTCGCCGGGGATCTGGCGGCCGGGCACGATGCCCTCGGCTTCGTCGCGCCAGACGCTGAGCGCGACCTGTGGCGGGAGGTGAGCTGGGATGGAAGGGGCAAGTGAAGATGATACGCACGTTCATGCGCTTGGAGTGGCAGAGCTTCTCGACGCGCTCGACCGTGTCGGAGAATTGCGTGTTAGGGTAGAGTTTGTGTGCCCAGAACTGGTATACGTTCATGAGCCTGTTCAGATCTTGCAGCTGTGCATGGTGGGATGCTATGAGCATAGTACGCTATGTGTAGATTCGGACGGAGGATACATACTTCGTGACCCTTCCCCTTCGGCCTGAAGTCCTTCGCCTGCTTCACGAGCGCGGGCATCCCATCGGGACCCACAAGACGCGCCTCGTCCAGACGCGGCCGCTGCTTCCTCTTCGTGACCGGGTCATCGCGACCCCTAGTCTTCCTATCCCCCGCCCGCCCCTTCGCGCCCGACTCTTCGTCCCCCAAGTCGCGCGGCGGCGAGCTGCTTGGTAGGATTTGGTGCGGCGTAAGAGCGAGCTTCGCGTTAGCCTGGCGCTTCAGGGCATCGACGTCGAGTGATGGCGCGAGGTCCTGGAACTGGGTCTCGGGATCGTCGAGGTCGTCGAAGAAGGCATCTATGTCTGTCTTTTTGGAATTCGTCTTGGAGGCGTAGCGCGAGGTGGACGCCGCCTGCCCCTCATTATCGGAGTCGGAATCGAAGAAGAGCGGACGTGAGGAGCCGGTGCGTCTGGGAGGGGCAGGAGAGGACCCGCCAGCGCCGCCATTTCCGGTGGAAGGGGCAGGAGAGGGTTTGCGTGCAGAGGAGGGCTCTGCGGGGATGTCCCAGATGTCGTCGAGCGAGGCCATCGTCGTCTCTCGTCGCAAACCTCGAGTCTGCACGCGCCACAGACGCGTCGGTCACCCCCGTCACGTCGCCCCAGCGCGCTCGGTCACGCCTCATTTATGTCACGCGTCGATCGCGAGCTGATCGCCGCGGTCGTCGAGCCTAACCTTGTCCTTAGACTATTTGGCAGCGATGGGTGCACCGAGCGTAGACGAGCCTGTTCTGCCTGACCCCGATGTCGAGGAGGGCATCAAGTACTGGGCTTCGCAGCCCGCCAGCTACGACGGCGTCCTCGGTAGGCGCGCTCGCCTCCTCTTCCTCCGCTCAGCCTGAATAATATCTTTCTGCAGGCGGCTTTGGCAACGGAGTAACCCATCTCTCTTCCAAAATAAAGCCTACCACACGCTGAAATCTGTTGCAACAGACCTTACCCCGAGTGGACGCCCTAGGCACCCGCCAACTCCTCATGTACCTCCTCCCAGAGCTCTGCACCGTCCCCTCCGCCATCCGCCCACTCAGCACCGCCCCTGCGCCCACCAACCCAGCACGCCGCACCCGCGCCCTCGACGTCGGCGCCGGCGTCGGCCGCGTCACCTCCGACGTCCTCCTCCACCTCTTCGCCGACGTGCTCCTCGTCGAGCCCTGCGAGCCCTTCATCATCGAGGCCCTCCGCCGCGGGCGCGCGTCCGAATCCGCCGATGCCTCGGCGTCGATCGCGCTCGACGAGAACCCGATGGCGGTCCCGTGGAAGGGCGTGCGCGAGCGCCGCACGAGCGTCACCTTCGTGCAGGCGACGCTGCAGGACTTCGACCCCGCGCGCCCGGCGGGACGCGTGCTCGGGCGCGTGGGGTACGGCGGGGACGGGGCGGGGAAGGTGGATGCGGACGTGGACGTGGGGGATATGGACTCGGGGTTCGACGTGGTGATGTGCCAGTGGTGTCTGGGCGCGCTGAGCGACCCGGACCTCGTTGCGTTCTTCCGGCGGAGCAGGGCGGCGCTGCGGGATCCGAAGAGGGGGCTTATTGTCGTGAAGGAGAATCTGTGCTCGGAGGATGGGGGGCCTCGTGCAGTGTTTGATGAGAGCGATTCGAGTTTGACGAGGTCAGTTTGCGGTTTTCGTTGTGGTGGGGCGTAGGGGATGCTGATGATTGTTGGTGTGTGCAGGTCGGATCTGGCGTGGAAGGAGGCGTTTGCAGAGGCTGGTTTGCAGATCATCCACGAACAGATACAACTCGGCTTCCCAGAAGGACTGTATGATGTTAAAATGTTTGCTCTCTTTGCCTTCAAACTATTCCTGAACTGACCATTACCGCACAGGTACGCTTTGAGGTAACACTAGACAGACGCACTGCTATCCATGCATCTTTCACCGGACTGAAAAAATCTCACTTGTACAATCCACGAAAGAGCGAAAACAAAAGCAGCAAATCTATTCAACAGCGCAAAGACTAGTAAAACGAACGTAGGTATACAGCACAAATCCATCAGCACACACGTAAACAAGCATGAACCACATCCCAGCCTCAAGCACAAACCCCGCACCCAACCGCACTCCCGCACAAACCCCACTTAAGCCCGCTGCAACACAGCACCCTTCCCCGTCTCCCGCCGCTCCTGCTCGCGCTGCGCAAGCACCGCGTCCGACAGGCTATGCCGCCGCTTCGCCTCCCCGCGCTCGCGCACCGCCGCGAAGTGCGCGCGCACGACGCCCTCGAGCTGCGGCCAGATCTCGTCCGACGTCGAGCCCGCGAGCGTCACGAGCCGCGTCGTCGCCTGCGCCTGTGCGCTGTAGTGCGCGAGCAGCGGCGAGGTCGACGCGTAGAATTGCTCCAGCCGGCGCGCGAAAATTTCCTGCCGGATGGGCGGATGTCAGCGTGGGCGGCAGGGGAGACGAAGAAGAAGGGAAGGGAATGGGGGTACGCACGGGGTTGTCGTCCGGCCGCTTGGTGAGCGGCTCGCCCGTGTCGTCGTCATGCCCGGCGACCTTGGGCGGGTTGTACGACAGATTGTACACGCGCCCTGAGGGCAGGTGCACCCAGCGGTCGGAGATGCGACTCAGGATGACGCTGTCCGGCACGTCGAGGTTCACCACGAGGCTCAGCGGCGTGCCCTTCGTGCTGCACGGCGTTTAGCACGGCGTCCCTCCGGTCGTGGGCGGAGGAGTACTTACGTTAGGTGCGCGTCGAGAAGCTTCCCCTGGCCGAGCGTCCTGGGGAAGCCGTCCAGGATCCAGTGCTGCGTCCGATAGTGTATAAGCTTTCTGCAGAAGGAGCGCGCTTGGCAGCCGATGATATGGACGCTTACTCTATTTTGTAGCGAGTCGAGCTTGGTTGTCACAACCTTGAGCATGATGTCGTCCGGTAGAAGACCGCCCGACGCGACGATCGACTCCGCGAGCTGGCCAACCTCCGTCCTGCATACACCAAAAAAAACCCGCGTGAACACACGATCTCCGTCTGTCATAAGCGGTGCTACGCACTTCTCAGCTATATGCTGCCGGAGGAGGTCCCCAGTCGACATCGACACGATCTCGTACTTCTTCACCAGCCGCGCCGTGAGGGTACCCTTGCCCGCCCCAGGCTTCCCTACACACGTGCACCCAAGATGTCAGTCTTGATTTCCAGATACCAGAGGCAGACGCCCACGACGTCATGCCCCTCAAGCACTCAAGAACGCACCGAACATGATCATCCGCAACATCCTCCCCGAGCCCGGCACATCCTGCGCGGGCGCGGTCTCCGCGCGCGTCGTGCTCAGCGCGAACGGGAGCGCCTTCTGCTGCGCCACCGACTGGCTAATCCCCCGGCGCGCCCCCTGCGTGCTCGTACTCGTCCTCTTCACCCTCGCGGTGGAGGTCAATGTCGAGGGGCCGGCGTGCGGCGACGACGACGCCGCGGCGGTGAAGAGCCGCCGGGAGGTGCTTGGCCGGAGGAAAAGCGGGACCGGCAGCGACGACATTACTGGAGTATTGTGTACGGTGTATTACGGCGACTAAAGAATTGCGGGGGAACGTTCTGCAGGCTGAGACTCGACTCGCTACTGCTTGTCAATGTCGCACGCGCGCACGGAATTCGAGAGGGAAACGCAATTGGCCGTGTGCGATTCGACAAGAGGTAGCGTCCGCGATCCTGGTCCGCTCTGTCTGATCCCGGATGTGTTCTTGGGCGTCGACGGCGGGGCGAGGGCAGGGCAGGGAGAGAGAGAACCTACGACGCAGCACGAAGAAGAGCCGGGAGGGAGGGGGAGCAGCGCGCGGGGGTAAGCGGGAACGCTCCTATCTTTTGACTTTGGGCGAGGACGCGCTTGCCGGCTCCCCAACGTCGGCAGCTGCCCGTCACGCGATCGTCCCTTCCCAGGCGCCCCTTCCCCCCATATATTTGTCAGGCCACTCCATTCCAGAGTCGGCGAGGCACACCTGGCTACGGGTTGCGCTTGCGCATACACTCGGCGTCGCGCGCAGTGAGCGCGACTGCGATGGGCTGTGATGTTGAGGATCCTTACTACGTACCATCGGTGCGACAAATGTCGAATGTTTCAGGAGTGTACTACACAACTATGCGCACGAAACGCTTATGGCATTCCCCTTAAAGCTGCGAAGGCACGTTCGATTTTCGCGCGTGCCTCAAGCTCGTCATCGGGTGGGAAGGCTAACAAGAAATAGGGGGCAATGCAGACTGTGCGCGCGCATCTAGCCTCGAGAAGAACTCATATACACGGAGCGCGGATGCCCATGTATCCCGTCTCATGTTGTGGAATCGCGCGTGTTTTCGTTGGTCGTGGCTTGCGGCACTCCTTACAAGCTTGCGGTCGGAGATACCAGCAACACTGAGCGCAACGATTCTAAACGCGAGTCTACCGCCACCACACTACTCACCGACCTGAGCCCCAACTACACATGCACCGCCGCCCCCCGCTCGCCCTTCCCCGCCCACCCAATAAGCTCCCGCATCTCCCTAACCCCATACGCCCCGCGCACGTCCGCCCGCCCAACATCCGCCGCGATGCACACCGCCTCCGCGACGTGGTCCGCGTGTATCGGCGGGATCGTCAGCGCGCGCGCGAGCGCGTGCAGCGGCGAGTCCGGCGTGAGCGTCGCGTGCGCGGGGCGCGGCAGCAGCCCGCCCAGCGTGCGCAGCACCGCGCCTGGCGTGGGGAACCCCGCGGGCGCTTTTGCGTGCAGCGTTGCGGAGAGGTCGAGCAGCGCCGCGACGGGCGAGATGATCGGCCGTAGGTGCGGGTGGTATATCAGCGCTACGCGTGCGGGTCAGCGCGGGGTCGCCGGGAAGTGTGAAAGGGCGGGGGCGGCGTACATGGTCTGATGTATACCCCGCGGAAGTTGGGGTTCGCGGCGGTCATGCGCTCGATGCCCGCCTCCGCCTCGCGCTTCGTCTCGATGTACCCGGCGGGGATGACGGGGCGCCCGCAGTCCTCCGCGGAGAGGTAGATGAACGCGCGGGGGCCGGCGAGCTCGACCTGGGGCGTCGAGTTCATGAACGCCTCGCACACCGTCAGCGCTGCGTTGTGCACGGGCCGGGGCGGAGGGTGCGAGGGTGTTCATAGTTCATAAGATCGTAAGAACGAAGGGGGCGCGGCCGATGAGATGAAATGAGATGAGCAAGCTGTCAGCAACCCTCCGACCAACTTAAGCGTAGAGCACGCCCACCACGCACCAGTATCCCGATTAATCAACGCATAGCTCCCCTCCCTTCCCACCTCCTCGCGCTCCAGCGGGTTCCCCGACGCGCCCCCTCCGACCGCCCCCGCGAGCGCCCCCGCGAAGCGCGGCACGCTCCCCGCGCGCAGCGCGCCCTTGTACGCGCCGCCCGCCTTCTCGAACAGCGTCCCGATCGTGTGCACGACCGCGGTCGTCCCCGGGAGCAGGTGCGCGTACGTCTCGGGGCGCAGCGCGTCGCCCTGGTGCCATTCTACCTGTGTAAGTAGAGGGACGCGTGAGCGTGTGCGCGAGAAGAGGGGAGGGGAGGGGGGAGAAGCGCACTTTGTGCACCCAGGCGGGCGTGTGCCCTTTTGGTGTCTGCCAGGGCTTGCCGGATGGGCTGTGGCGGGTCGGGGATGTGTTCACTTCAGCGGTGGCACTCGAGGGTAAGTAGAGGTTGCGGGACGACGCACCTGACGCTGGCGACCTGCATCCCGCGCGCGAGGGCGGTTCTGCAGACCGCGGAGCCTGCGTGCCGTTCGTGAGCGTGCGACGGGGGACGTGCAGCACGGCGTGCGCACCTACGAAGCCGTTGCCGCCGATGACGAGTATCTTCTGCACTGCGGCGGACTGCATGGTTGCGTGGTGCCGGTTATGCGGGAGGGTTTACAGTACTGGTAAAGTCACAGCGAGAGACGAAGTTGAGGCATTCGAGGACGTGGTTCAAGTTATAGTACTCGTCGCCGGCCGGCGCGGCCAGAGATCGGTGCATTTCCGTCGACGTCACTGTCGCGTCTCGCGTCGGCAGATCGCGATCGCGTCGAGCTTGTATGCACTCAATATTGTCCCGATTCATTTTCGTCGGTTTCGTCACATATATGCGCACAATTTGGACGTGCAACGAGCATGGCAGACAAATATATCAACGCAGAAAGCGCATAACGCGATAACTTTAAGTATAAAAGAGCTATATGCACCAGACAGCAGCTAATAGGTTCCACAGGAATGGGTGAAGTGCAGAGCTGCGGCGCGTATCGTGGTGATGAGCAGCGAGAGTGCGAGTCTTCCGCCACCGGGGTCGTCAGGTTCGTGTCGCCTCTTCGCGGTCATCAACGCCAGACGGTACGCTACGCAGGGAGAAGGGGGCTCGCCCCGGACCGAGAGCAATATGCAGAGATGAAAACGGAACAGAGACTGAAATGAAACGGGGGGCAGGAAAGCTACGCGGAGCGCGTGCCCTTTAGAGGAACTTCCAGGTGACTGAACAGGCGGTCAGTATCGCGAGTGGCGTTTGGAGATACAACACGTACTGGGAACCTCGCCCTCCTCCTCGGTGGCAATCTGGTCGAAGGCACCCTGGGACAAGTCGATGTCGTTGGGACCGCCGCAGGTGGGGCAGGCATCGGCAATGGTGACGGTGACCGTCTTCCCGTTGTTCTTGTTGGTGATCTGGACCTGTTGGCCGCAGAGAGAGGACTTGGCAGCAAGGTTGCCGTAACGCTCGGTTTCTATCATGGCCTATCAGCAGTTGAACCCGAGGCAGCGCAGTCAGACTCACGCATGGCAGCGATGAAGGCGCTGTCAGGGTTCACGGCACCGCAAGCACCGGCCGTGTTGTGCTGGAAGTAGAACGTAGCGCTGCAAATCAGGCGCAGCGTAAGGATCCGCCTACATAAGAGCTGGATATATGGGCACTTACTTTCCAGTGAAGGGGCCGTTGTCGGAGCTGGACGTGGACGTGGGCGAGGCGGTCGCCTTGGTGGATGTCGGAGTGTGCGTGGACGAAGGAGTGGCGGAGTGGGTCTCGGTCGTCTTAGGCAGGGGGGTGGAGGACACATGCGTGGTCACGGGCGCCTTGGACGTGGTGGCGGGTGCCTGCGAAGTTGTGGCAGGCGCCGTGGCGGGCGCCGCGATGGGAGAAGCGTGGGTCGAGGAGGCGTGCGTGGTGGACGGCGCAACAGAGCTCGACTCATCGTCCTCGTCATCGCAGTCCTCATCGTCGTCGTCCGCGGTGGCTGAGGGAGCAGCGGAGGCAGCGGTCGACGTCGACTCGTCGTCCTCGTCATCGCAGTCATCGTCATCGCCATCGCCGGTGCTCAAGAGCTGAGTGGCGGAGGGGAGGGCAGATGAGGCGGTGGCAGAGTGAGAGGCGACAGAGGCAGAGGACGAGACGAGGTTGGCAGGGTTGCACTGCGGGGCGCGGTTCTTCGCGAGCGTCTCCGTCGCCTGAACAAGGAACAATGAGATGGTGGATCGACATGATGAACACGGAAAATCCTGACCAGCATGGGGTGGCAGCACTCGTCGAAGAAGGGCTTGCCGTGCTGGCTCTCGCAGTCGAGCGCGAGGTACCGGCTGTGGTACGTGCTGTATAGCTGCAAAAAAGGGTGAGCAAGCAACGACGTGTGAGGGGGATGAGTACGGACCTCCAGGTAACCCTCGGCGTAAGTAGCGGGCTTCACAGCGTCGATGCGAGCGTGATGGACATGAGCGCGGGGGATGGAGATGGCGGACGCGCCAGAGGCCACGAGAGCAAGAGAAGCAAGGGAGAGGAAGTGCATAGTGTGCGAGTGGGGGTGGATGGGGAGGGGACGGGTTGACGCGAGGAAGCAAGGAGAGGTGGGAGGAAAAGAGGGGGGGTTAAGAGAGCGACTGCTGTGGGTCGGTCAGGACGCTGAGACGTAAGACGGTCGGGAGGGAGACAGACCGTCAAGGGACACGCTTTAAAAGCGAGGGGGAAGGGTCGGGAAGGGAGGGTGATGAAGACCGTGAGGTGAACGTGAACGCGCAACCGTCTCAAACGCCTCTTCCTTTTATTATTGGCATTCCGGCGAACGCCGCAGACGCTCGGACGGGGTCCACACCGGAATATTATTTGCTGGACAGCTCCACCCTCGTTTTCTGCGCGCGCTCTAGAACGCCATCCCAGCGCGTGTGCATCGCGCGTTCGGGGTGCGCGGTCGATGGAGGGCGCACGGGTTGAGTCCGCTCAGGACCGCTCGCTGGGACGGAGGGGCACCGGTGCTGAGCGCTGAGCGCTGCAGGCGCGTCGGAGCGCAGCGCCTCCAGGCCCGGAGCCCCACTCGTCTGCGTTGCCTCCCAACCCGTCCGGCCTGTCCCCTTTCCCAGCGCGGAGCATCAACGCCGTCGCCCGCTCCCCATCTGCCCGCTCCTTCTGCCACGCGTCCGACAGCATCCATGACGTCCTCCCGCTAGATCTAGCAGTCCAATCGCTCAGAAGTCTCGTCCATCCGTCCCACCTCCCGAGCAAACGTACCTCCCTACCCGTTCCATCATCCGCATTTTGACTCGTCCGCACAGGCCCGCACAGGTCTCAGCGCACGCTGGTGATGCGTGCGCGTATTGCCAACTGCAGCGGCCAGCGACTTCCCAGCGTGCTCCCGCGGTCGCGATGCTGCCTCATCCGGCTCCGACGTAGCCGTACCTGGCCCATGTATTTGTAAAGCGGTTCGTTGAATAAGTTAGAGCACCGAGAGCGAATGTTTGTCAAATGAGAGAGGCCTGTTCAGAGTGGTTCAGCAGTGCAGAGTACAGCAACCGGAACAAACCATGTATGATTTCGCCAGCAATATCGGCACGCGCGCTACCGGCGCAGCTACGCTCACCTCTCCTCCGCCCACCATACTTATATTCTTCTTGCACGCTGTAATCCCTCATGAGTAGGCCTCTCGCCCGAACAGTCCCTAGCTGCCATCTTATTCCCCCTGCTTGACCAGATTACCCTAACGAAAACCCGTTTGCTTCCACGCACTCGCTCGACACGAACCCCTTTGAGGACCCCACCGACGCCCAGTCCTCCAGCCATGCTGCGCGGCTAGAAGAAATCAGACAACGAGAGCTGGACCTCCAGCGCAGAGAGCAGGAGCTTGCCCAGAAGCAAGACAGCATTCGGAGGACCGGCCGTAACAACTGGCCGCCATGTAAGTCTCCGCTCCCTAGACGTGATTAATCACAGCCGGTCTCAAGCACCTATCCCTGCCCCGCCTCGCAGACTTCCCCCTCATCTTCCACTCTATCCGAGATGAGATCCCCGAAGCGTCGCAGCCCATCATAACGCGCCTCTATCAGCTGTGGCTGGTCCTCGCTGGAACCCTGGTGGTCAACCTAGTTGCATGCATTTGCATCCTGGCTTCGGGCTCCTCCAACGGCGGCAGCGATCTCGGTTCAAGCATTGGGTGCGCGCCGAAATCATCTACTTCCATGCTGTTTCCATGAGTGTTCATCCGTCCACAGCTATGTGATATTCATCACGCCATTGTCATTCCTGCTATGGTACAGGTAGGTGTACACCCTCTGCCCTCCGCGCTCTGTGTTGACGTTGACACGCTCTTGAAGGCCAATCTATAATGGCTACATGAAGGTATGCGTGCATGCTCACGGGCATGAAACCTTGCTAACGCCCTCCCGCAGGAGCAAGCCCTCTACTACTGTAGGTCACTATGTGCGTCCTGGAAGCTACCTGCTAACGCTGCCAATCAGACCTCTATTTCTTCTTTGGAGGGTTCCACCTCCTGTTCTCGGTGTACATGTAAGTGCGAGCCTCGGGTTAGGAAGGCGTCCTGATTAACATGTCCTCGTAGGATCATTGGAATCCCAAGGTACACTCACCTTTGCGACTAGATTATGCTCTTGCTCATATCTGTACAGTACTGGCTCGGCTGGTCTCATTCAGACCATCCAGGCCTACGGCAAGCCGTCCTTCGCCTCCGCCATCGTTGGCACCGTCGCCACCATAGGGTGGGTCGTGCAGGGTGTGGGACTGGCGTACTATTACCGCCTGGTACGTGTCGGCACCCTCCTGGCCTGCGTGTTTATAACCTCTCTGTCTCCTTTTAGATCTGGGCTCACCACAATGCAGCCGGCCACTCCGTCGAGAAGGTGCTTTATGTCCGCTCCCTGCGCATTCATGTCACACGCCTAACCTTGCTCTTTGTAGGCGAAGACAGAGCTTGCCTCGCACGGGGCAAAGGCGTACTTCACGCGGGGATGACGCTCGGAGTCTGAGCGCGTGCCGTAACGATCTTAACCTTATGTTGTTCGCGGACATCGGTGCCCTGTTGTTACTTACACATGTCTGTGCTTCTCAAATACCACCTGGTGTTGATCCGAATTAGCGTTGTCGTAAGCGGTGTTTGTTTGAGACCCAAGTGTGTCAGAACATCGGTGTGCCAGGGCGTGGTCCAAGCATGCCCATTATGCGTGGAACGCCTTTTGTGCCGTGTGGCACAAGCGCCGGATACGATTAGGCGGAGTTTGAATCATTTCCCTTCATAGAGCGCAGCCCGCGCCGCGCTCAGCTTTTCCTTCAACCCCATCATTGAAGGTCTGTCTCGCTGATGCTGTTCGCCTGTCGCCCTCGCCGTGCTCACCGTCGTGCCCGCTGTCGCAGGTCATATATTGAAAAAAATCCCCTATACTTAAAAAATCCAAAAAGCAGTTGCTCTGTCGCCTCCTGTGTGCGTATCACGCTAAATTTGAAGCCACCGCGCCGCGGCCACTCATCCTCACTCTCGCCCTCGCAGTCGCAGAAAAGTCCACAAAGCAGTAACGACCCCACCCCATATCAGAAAAAACAATGTCCGCCGCACCCGCAGTTGCTCCTACCCAGGAGACCGTTCCCCAGCCCCATGTCGAGGCTGCTCTCCAGCCTGCCCCGGTTCCCGTGGCATACAACCCGCCTCCGCAGGCCGCGTCTGCCCCCTCGGCCTCGCTCTACGTCGGCGAGCTCGACCCGACCGTCACGGAGGCCATGCTCTTCGAGATTTTCAACATGATTGGGCCTGTGGCCAGGTGAGTTGCGCGGCGGCGTGTCTTATCGGAGGGCGGCGCACTAAATCTCGGGACCGCAGCATCCGTGTCTGCCGTGACGCGGTCACCCGTCGCTCGCTCGGGTATGCCTACGTTAACTATCTCAACGCCGCGGACGGTACGTGCGGGTGGCTCTGGCAAATCGATGATCTGGCATGCTGATCGCGGCACAGGTGAGCGCGCTCTGGAGCAGCTCAACTACTCCTTGATCAAGGGCCGTGCCTGGTATGTTTGCGTGTCGGTGTATGCGCTGTGCGCGGCGGGCTGATGTGCGTGCAGCCGTATCATGTGGTCCCAGCGCGACCCCGCCCTCCGCAAGACCGGCCAGGGCAACATCTTCATCAAGAACCTCGACGAGCAGATCGACAACAAGGTAGGGCGTTTGCGCCGCGTCCGGGATCGGATCACTCACGCACGTTGCGCAGGCTCTGCACGACACCTTCGCCGCGTTCGGCAACGTTCTTTCTTGCAAGGTCGCCACTGACGAGCACGGCCGCTCCAAGGGGTACGGGTTCGTCCACTACGAGACCGCTGAGGCTGCCGAGACCGCTATCAAGGCTGTCAACGGCATGTTGCTCAACGACAAGAAGGTCTACGTTGGGCACCACATCTCGCGCAAGGTTCGTGAATATAATCACTCAGTGGCTCGGACATGTTGCTGACTCGTATATACAGGAGCGTCAGTCGAAGATCGAGGAGATGAAGAACCAGTTCACCAACATCTACGTCAAGAACCTCGACCCTGAGGTCACCCAGGACGAGTTCCTCGCGTTGTTCCAGGCCTTTGGCAGCATCACCTCTGCTGTCCTCCAGGTCGATGACGAGGGCAAGAGCCGCGGCTTCGGCTTCGTCAACTTCGAGACCCACGAGGAGGCCGCGAAGGCCGTCGAGGCGCTTCACGACACCGAGCTCCGCGGCCGCAAGATGTTCGTCGCCCGTGCGCAGAAGAAGGCCGAGCGCGAGGAGGAGCTCCGCAGGTCGTACGAGCAGGCGAAGATGGAGAAGATGAGCAAGTACCAGGGCGTGAACCTGTACATCAAGAACCTCGAGGACGACATCGACGATGAGCGTCTCCGCCAGGAGTTCGAGCACCTCGGCAACATCACCAGCGCCAAGGTCATGCGCGACGAGAAGGGCACGTCCAAGGGCTTCGGCTTCGTCTGCTTCTCCTCCCCCGACGAGGCGACCAAGGCCGTCGCCGACATGAACAACAAGATGATCGGCACGAAGCCGCTCTACGTGTCGCTCGCGCAGCGCCGCGAGGTCCGCCGCCAGCAGCTGGAGAGCCAGATCGCGCAGCGCAACCAGATCCGCATGCAGCAGCAGGCCGCGACCGGTATCCCCAGCGGGTACCTCAACGGCCCCATGTACTACCCTCCTGGCCCCGGTGCCTACCCGCCCCCCGGCGGCCGCAACATGATGGGCTACGGCCAGCCCGGCATGCTCCCTCCCCGCCCCCGCTACCCTCCCAACGGCCAGGTCCCTGGCATGCCCCTACCCACGCCCTACGGCCAGGCCCCGCCCCAGGCCTACGGCGGCATGCCCGGCTACCCCCGTGCGCCCCGCCCCCCGCAGGCCGGTCGCGCGCTCCCGCCCACCGACCCCAACGCCCCCGTTGCCAACGGCGCCGCGCCGCGCCCCGGCCCCGGCGGTCCCCCGGGTGCCCCCGCCAACCGCCCCCCTCCCCCGGCTGGCGCCCAGTCTCCTGCCGCTCGCGGCCCTGCACCCGGCCGTGGCCAGCCCCTCCGCGGTGGCGCGCCCGCTGCCCCGGCGGCGACTGGCATCCCTGGTGAGGTGCCGGCCATCACTGCGGCTGCGCTCGCGAGTGCGTCCCCGATGGAGCAGAAGCAGATGCTCGGCGAGGTCATCTACATGAAGATCGTTGCGTAAGTGCCCGCGCATCCTGACGTCTGGAATTCCGACGCTGACAACCCCTTGCTTTATGTGTAGCTCCCAGCCCGAGCTCGCGGGCAAGATCACGGGCATGCTGCTCGAGATGGACAACACGGAGCTGCTGCACCTGCTCGAGGCGCCCGACGCGATGAACAACAAGGTGAACGAGGCGCTCGCGGTGCTGCACGAGTTCACGCAGAACCCGAGCGTGAAGGAGGAGGCGAAGTAGAGAGAGAGGCCGTCGCGTTGTTGTTTTGATATTGCCTGTTGTAGCTTTGCCCGTACCACCACCACCACCCGCCCCTCTTCGCCCCTTCTCTACCACCGACGTTCCTCTCTCCTCCCTTCCCCCTCTTCCTCCCCCTCCTCTTCCCCCCCTCCTCCTCCTACCCATACTCTCCTCCTCCACGCTTTTCACCCCTCCCCCCTCCGAGTCTCTTGCTGCTGCTCTGTTGTGCTCTGGCGCGTGCGTGTGTGCGGACAGCGCCCGCCGGGTGTCGTTGCGGTCGTTCCGGATCCTTTGTGCGTACGATTGGGAACAGAGAGGCGTTACCACTGCAGACATATTCCTAGGGGATCCGTGCGCGCGCGCGCGGCGCGGCGTCCACGTCAATGATGATCGATGATGGTTCATGATGCTCTGTGCGTGCTACTGTTAGCCTTGGTTTTTGCGCGCGTTGTTGGAATTTGGGGGTGTGGGTATAGTGGCTTTGGCTGGTCTTTCGGTCCATCGGTCGAGGACGGGCCTGGGCAGGAGAACAGCACGTCCTTGCTCTTTGACACTACCCAAGGGAACCCACCATACGTGCATGCCACGAGTCGCCGAAATCGCAATTGATTGCGCCCAGGTTGTAGTACGTCCTCTGCAACCACGACCCACAACCATATCCTCCAGTAAAAACGGCACAGTAAAAGGGTATACACACGGGGAGCTGTAAAAGGAGTGGTGGGGTATCGATCGTTCATAGTATAATCGTGTGCGAAGCTTTTCAAGGTGGCGCTGCTTCCTAGAAGCTGCCCCCGAAGGTCCGGAACACATATGGCTGGCAGCCCGCCGCGCCGTCCTCGCCGCCGGACGTCCTAGCCCCGGCGCGGCTCGTACGCCGGCAGCGGCTCGGAGCCGTGACTGTCCATCGAAGCCCCGTCGGCGTCGTCGTCGTGCCACCGGGGCTCGCCGCCGCCGCCGCCGCCGCCACGAGCACTGTCGCCCGCCGCCGCGTGGTAGTACGCGGAACCCGCGCCGACGGCGGGCCCCAGCGGCTGCGGCGCGGGGAGGGGCGGGCGCGGGCGAGAGGGCTGCGGCGGGGGTACCGGTGGTGTTTATCGAGGAGCGCCGGCGGCTTGGGGCCTGCGTGCGCGGTGTGCGGTGGGGGGGTGCCGGTGCTGAGCATGCTGCCCGGGTATGTGGGGGGTGCGGTGGACTGAGGGGCAGGCGGCGTGGGGGCGGGGAGAGCCGGGAGGCTGCTCGTGCCGACGGTGGCGGCGGTGGTCGAGGGTGCCGGTGCTGGTGCTGGTGCTGGTGCTGGGGGTGCTGTGCATTCGACGCTGGCAGGCGGGTCGTCGGCCGCTAGGTCCCAGTGGGAAGGCGGGGACAGCTTCTCGGAAGATGGGTGTGCGGCTGGACTCTGCGTGCCGCTGCTCCCAGTGGGCTCGCCGTGCGGCGAAGCGTCGTCCCGGCGAGCTCGGACGCGCCGCCTGCGGGCCCGGAGGAGGAGAGCTGCGAGGAGGGCCGCTGTTCCCAGGATCACGGAGATGACGAGGGCGATGATGGCGGGCGTTGACAGATGTCGGGGAGAAGGCGAACTGGCAGAGTTTGGCGGGCTTCCTTCCGCGGAGGAAGTGCTGGCTGCTGCAGGTGGGCTAAGGAGTGTGCTGGAGGCAGTAATGACTGTGTTGTTGTCGGAATGTAGGAGGCTGGTCATTGAGGGGTCTGGACTGGTGGGGGAGCTTAATGCTGTTTCGGAAGGTAATGGTACCGGTGTGATGGACGATGGTGGAGCCACCGTGACTTCCCTGCCCACACCGTTATCTAGCGAGGTCTCTTGGCTGGTCGACGGCGTCAAATACGAGCTGGGAGTGGACTGCGGCTGCGAGCTTGTTCCAAAAGTAGTGCTGGGAACGGACGCGGTAGCACGCTGTGGTTGAGTTGAAGTAGGTACAACAGAGTCGATCCCAATGGTACCTGGGGAACTTGAAATGGTCGCCGACGGGGACGGTTCACTAGTTCTCCTGTCAGTCGATAGCTTGCCACGTTCAATTGACACTTACGGGGCTATCGAGGTTGAGTGTGCCGCAGAATGGATGGTAAAGGTTTCGATGGGCCCTGTCCACCAAAAAGTGGTGGCCTCGGTTATGATCACCGTTGTCGCAATGACGAGGTCGGCTCGAAAGCACTCGTCCCCCTTTATCGTGCATGGGATATCTGTGTGCGTCGCCATAGTCTAGTACTGGAATGTTTCAATGACAATGTGACGGCTATAGGCCAAGGATGGAGGGGTTGTTGACGTACCGCAAAGCCGCGACCAGTACTCAGGGTGGCCTGCACAGAGGAGCGAGTAGGGTTGTTCCCGCGAACGGAATCCACAGGGGCCGTTGAGTCATGTATAAGTGTACGCTGCATCCCTTGGATCTATCTGTCTATCATTCATCATCAGCAAATCTAGCTGAACTTAGCAACTTGCGTGTCTTAGGAAGCTGTACAACAGGCGCAACTTGCCAGTGGTGCCCTTCAATCTGCGGAAGAAGGGCGATGCGATGACCTTCAACAGCTGCACGATATCTATAAGTAGAACAAGTAGTTTCCATTGCGTCATGAGCAGCCTGTTCGCGTCCAGCATGCGTGTGTGCGGACAGCGCTCGCCGGGTGTCGTTGTGGTCGTTCCGGATCCTTTGTGCGTACGGTTGGGAACAGGCGTGACCACTGCAGACATATTCCTAGGGGATATTCCGTGCGCGCGGCGCGGCGTCCACGTCAATGGTGATCGATGATGGTTCATGATACTCTGTGCGTGCTCTGAGTCGGCTGGTCGGGGGTGCGCGTTGTTGGAGTGTGAGTCTTGTCGCATCGACCAGTCTTTCGGTCAAGTTTCCAAAAGCGGACAAGAGAACAATACTGTATTTCTTTGCTGTTTGACACAACTACCCTGGATGGGGCTCTAGATCTGACAATCCTGCAATCCTTGCCATCCAAGCGAACCAGCTATACGTGTACATATATGAGTAGCCGAAAAATATTACAACCAGGTTGTACCGTAGTACAATCACTGCGACCACATGCCCTCCAGTAGAAAAAAAGTATAGTAAACAAGGTGTACACACGGGGTTGAAAGGAGCGTCGGGGCCCGGGTATTGATGCAGGTGAGGCCTATGGTACATAATATAATCGGGCGCGAAGCTTTCAAGGTGGCGCTGCTTCTACCATCGAAGATCCGCAACGCGTGTCCGCGGCACCGTCCTCAGCGCCGCCGGACATCCTAGCCCCGGCGCGGCTCGTACGCCGGGAGTGGCTCGGTGCCGTGACTGACCGTCGAAGCCCCGTCGTCGCAGTGCCACTGGCCCTCGCCGCCGCCGCCGCCGCCGATAAGCAGGAGCGGCACAGGCCGCCTGCGACTGTCGCTCGCGGCTGCGTGGTGGTATCTGGACCCCGTGCCGACGGCGGGTACAAGGGGCTGTGGCGCTGCCCTGCTGTGGTGTGCCGGGGGGAGGAGCGGCCGAGCGCGATGTTGTTGGTGTGCCAGTGTATCGAGTGGCGCGGGTGACTCTGAAGCTTGAGAGCGTACGTGCGATGTGGGGGTTGCGGGCCTGCCGAGTACTACGAGTTCGCGCTTGCTGTCCGGATATCTCGGGGGTGCGGTGGACTGAGGTGCAGGCAACTTGGGCGTGGGGAAAGTTGGAATGCTGCCACTCGTGCCCACGGTGGCGGCGATGGTCGAGGGGGACGACGGCGATGGGTATTCCGAATTGGCATGTGGGTCGTCGGCCGCTAGGTCCCAGTGGGAAGGTGGTGACGACTTCTCGGAAAGAGGTTGTGTGGCTGGGCTCTTCTGCGTGCCGCTGCTCCTGGGATCGCCGTGCGGTGAAGTGTCGTCCCGACGGGCTCGGACGCGCCGCTTGCGGGCCCGGAGAAATACTGTGAGGAGGACCGCTGATCCCAGGGTCACGAAAATGACGACGACGATGATGACCGGCGTTGACAGATGCCGGGGAGAAGGTAAGCTAGTAGAGGTTGGTGGGGCGCTTTCCGCGGAGAAAGTGGTGACCACTGCAAGTGGGACAAGGAGTGTGCTGGAGGCAGTAGTGACTGCGCTGGTATCGGAGTGTAGGAGGCTGGTACTGGAGGGGCTTGGACTTGTGGGGAAGCTTGATGATGTGTCGACGAGTGGTAGTGCTGGTGTGGTGGACGACACTGGGAGATCTGTGACTTCCCCGCCAACACTGTTATCTGGCGACGTCTCTGGGCTGGCTGTCGACGTTGATTGCGATTGCGATATGGAAGTGGACTGTGGCTGCGAGCTTGTTTCAACAGGGTTGCTGGAAACGGACGTGGCACTACTCTGTGACTGCGAAATTGATGCAACAGGGTCGAGATTAATGGTACTTTGGGAACTTGAGATGGTCGCCGGCCGGGTCACGGTCGCTTTACTAATTCGCCTGTCAGTCGATAGCTTCCCACATTTAATTGGCACTTACGGGGGGGCCTTCGAGGTTGGGTGTGCCGTAGTATGGACGGTACTAGTTTTCTCGGGGGGCCCTGTCCACAACACAGTGGTAGTCTGGAAGATCGTTTTCACAATGACACTGTCGACTCGAACTTGAAAGCACCCAGACTCCTTCATCGTGCACGGGACGTCTGTGTGTGTCGCCATAGTCTAGCAGTGGAACGTTCAATGATGACGTGAGTGTGATAGGCCAAGGATTGAGGGGTTGTTGACGTACCGCAAAGCGGTGACCAGTGTCCAGGGTGGCCTACACAGAGGAGCTGGTGGGGTTGGTCCCGCGAACTGGGTGTACAGGGCCCGTTGAGCCATGTATTAGTGTAGGCTTCACTCATAGGATCTATCTGTCTATCATGAATTCGAATCATCAACATCATTGGCAGATGTTACCGAACCCAGCAACTTGTGTGTCCTTTGGGCGTACAAAGCTGTACAACAGGCACAACTTGCCCGTTTTGCCCTTCTGCTTGCGGAAGAAGGGCGATGCGATGCCCTTCAATTTCAGCTGTATGATATAGGTAGCGCAAGAATAGTACGATAGAGGTCACGGGAAGCTTGTTCGCGTCAAGTTAAGAAAAGAAGCGTGACCCTCGTCGGAAGCGACGAGGTTGCTATGAAACATGGTATCCGGGGACGCAGCAAGTACTGCAGGTGCCCGGTTTCGATGTGGGTGGACAAAGCTTCGTCGCGAAGCTGACTAGTGTCGACTGGTAGCTGGTATTCTTCAGCATCACAACCTCGCAAGACTCCAGCCAACCACTCACATAGTCGTTGAGAGCTTCAGCGCTCCACAGTTTGTCCGCTATCAAAGTCAAATGGAGGACAGCCCTGGTCCGAAAATTGTCACAAGCGTGAAGTGCATCGCTCCGAGCACCACATGGAGATCGCTGTCTTTTGCTGGGGATGTTATGGTTGGATGTCAATGGGCGTGGGCATATGTGAGGTTGCTCATAAGAGCAGGCATTATGCTACAATCTGGCGCGCCTATAATTACAAAGATTGTACAGCTGGCCCTAAACTGAAGTATCCAACTCACAAGCTCAGTTTCGAAGTCGAATTACCGACCTCGCCCCGCTCCGCCCATACCCATCATCTTGAGCATGTCACCCATATTTGGCATACCTCCGCCCGCGCCCCCCAACCCACCGAGGCCACCAAGCCCACCCAGCCCACCGAGGCCGCCGAGACCGCCACCCATTTGCTGCATCATGCCTGTATAACAACTCAGTAATAGTGTCGAAGCCGAATGGGACTGCCAAAGTACTTACGTTGCATCTCCTCCATGTCCATTTGATCCCCACCTTGGCCTTGCATCATGGCCTTCATCATCTCTTGCATGCCACCGCCGCCGCGCATCTGTCGTTGAAGGTTCTGAAGCATACCCGGCGGCATCGAACGCTGGTGTGGTACAGGAACTGTCAGCACGTGGGGTTCACTGCCCTGACTATCACACGTACCTGCATTGCTTGAATCTGCGCCGGCGTGGGCATGCCGTTCGCCCCGCGCCCACGACCGCCAGCGGCTTGTTGCATCTTCTGCATGGTTTGTAGCCAGCCGTTCTTGCCGCCGGCTTGCTTCGCCATGTTTGCCATCATGCGGTACTGGCAGAGCAAGTCCTCGACCTCGCGCACACTCGTGCCACTTCCTCGCGCGACTCGTGTGACTCTCCAGGTGAGGGCGGTAGGCTTCCCGTCCTTGCCCCACTCCATGAACGGCGCTCCGTCGGAGTCGAGCTCAGCAGCGGTCATGCTGTCGGTGATGTAGATCATCCGCTTCATGCGTAGTGACCCCTCCTCGTCCGAACCTTGAAGGATATCCTGAGGAAGGCCTGGTATCATCGATGCGATCTTGGAGAGCGGGCCCCTTTAATGACGGATGAGTATGAATATGAGGTATAGAGGTGCAGTGCGTACATGTTCATCACGTTTTGAATCTGTTCGCGCCAATCTCGTATGCTGAGCTTGCCTTCCTCAAGCTTCTTGGCCATTTCCTTCTGCTTGTCGGGGTTCTGGGTCGCCATATCCTGCATGTGCTCGACAAGTCCTTGCACATCACCCATACCAAGTAGTTTGGATATGAATGGTTGTGGAGAGAATTTGTCCAAATCGTGGAGGTGCTCGCCGACACCGAGGAAGATGATCGGTGTTTTCGTTGCGGCAACACTGAGAGCCTTTGAGGATTGGGGAGTCGCTTGAAGAACAGGTCGTACTTACGCTGATATAGCACCTCCACCCTTCGCGTGGCCGTCCATCTTTGTGACAATGATGGCACCGAAGTTGGCGCTTTCCTTGAAGGCATGAGCTTGCGCTTCGGCGGCCTGACCTGAAGTATCATGAAGGCTCCGGAGCACGACAGCTGCGAGAGTGGCATACCTATGCTAGCATCGAGAATCATCACGGTCATATTGGGCTTGACGGCTTCGCCGATTTGTACCATCTCCTCGAAGAGTTCAGACTCTTGCTTGTGCCGACCAGACGTATCGACGATAATGACGTCGAAACGCTCCTTCTTGAACTTTGCAACACCTTGTGCAGCGATCGTGACGGGGTCCGTTTCTGTGTAGGAACCGAAGTATGCGACCTTCGCCTTCGTTGCCGACTGGCGGGTCTGGTCGAAAGCACCAGCACGGAAGGTATCAGCACAGACAATGCAGGACTTGAAGCCGCGCTTCTGGTAGTAGACTGCGAGCTTAGTGCATGTTGTCGTTTTCCCGTTGCCCTATTATTCACGCAGGTCAGTGTCGAAACGATGAAGACATGAAGTAGCAGTCGCACCTGTAGACCAACAGCCATGATCACATTAGATTGACCCTTCTTCGGTTTGTAGGGTTCTACTCCAGGGTCAACGAGGAGTACAAGTTCGTCGAAGATCGCCTATGCGGATATTAGAAACACTTGAGCGGGTGTGTGTGTCGAGGGATAGATACCTTCTGGACAACATATTTCCGATTCTGTTCTTTCCCCTTGTCCGCGCCCACTTCTAGTGCTGCTTTCACCTTCGCCTTGACCTTTTGTCGTAGTTGAGAGACGAGCTTGACGTTTACATCGGATTCAAGGAGGGCCGCGCACACTTCCTTGAGTAAAGCATCGAGAACCTGTGACAAAGCCTAATGAGAAGCAGGCTCAGCGGCGAGCAGATGTCTAGAGTGACCTTGTCATCAATAACAGATGCCCGGTTCAGAGAAGAGAGGGCAGCGTTGAGTTTGCGGCCAAGATCGGCCAAGACCATGGTGGATAATGTGAACGAGCCGGCGGGTGTGGCTACGGACAAGCCTCAGTACGCGTCCGTTATAGCAGTCACTTGACTTCGATCGCACACATGGCTCGCGTTCACCTTTACCACTACCATGGCAAGCGACTCGGAAGAAGACTACGACGACCTTGACTTTGATAATGAATCTGACGGAGACGAAGGCATCGACGAGGATATCCTTGACGCGTTAGAAGGGGACCTTGCAGCAGCTGCCGCCGCCGAAGGGACCGAGGGCGAGGAGGTGAGCTCTAGTCGTGACCCACCATTCCATGGAGCTCACACCTCATTCTGCTAGGACACCGACTCCGAAACCTCCGATGGAGGCTCAGATGACGACGACGCGGACGAGGACGACGCCCACGCCCATAAGGATCTCGAACGAGTCCTTACACAGACATTGCAGGAAGCCACCTCTCCCAGGAAGCCCCCCTCTCCTCTGACTGAGTCCCCCGTGGCGGTAGATGGTGAGCACATGCATGCTGTTCTCTATGCGTCACTAAACAATGCGCTTCAGCCCCGCAACCCCAGGTAGAGAAACGTCCCCCTTCCCCAGCTCAACTCCGCCGGACCAGAATCCTGTCTGGAATCAAGTGGCCAAGATCCTTCACTGTTGAGGCTATTTGTGCCATCCCCCATCCATGCGCGACACATGCTCTCGCATCGTCTTTATGCATGACGCATCTTATTACCGGGTCCGACGACGGCTACATCCGCGATTACGACCTGTTCGCTGCCGTGAATGGCAAGATATTCTTGACTGCACCTCAAAGACAACACTGTGGAGTTATTGAAGGTATCATGAAAGCGGGACAAATCAGGTGCTGGTGGGAGAACGCGATACCGACGTATGCCCCGGACGGTACGGTCGCAGGGGAGCCGTCATTATACCCCGTGTATAGCCTTGCTATGCAATCGGATGCTTTGTGGGCCCTTGCGGGAACAGACGTAAGTCACATCATATACATTTTCTAGTCGATATAGCTGACAAAGTAGGTTCAAGCAAGGTCACATCACCTTGTGCACGGTACGGCACAGTCCAGGTCGGTTATGTCATGTCATGCACGCACATCGAGGGCCCGTCTCCGCATTGGCTTTGCAGCATGATGAGAAAGGGTTCTTTAGCGCGGGATGGGATGGGGAAGCCATCGTAACCGTTCAATCTCGTCATTACTCAAACTTCTACTCACGACGTGAACCAGCACTGGGACCTTAACAATGGGAGTATCGCCCGACGATTCTCAGCCCATGGCGCGCAGCTGGCCGCAATTGCCGTGCGCCCTCTCAACGCGAATCCTGTACAAAGTCAGTGGGGCGCGATCACTCCAGGGAGTGAGTTCACGGTGCCCATGAGGGGGTCGCGGGGTGAGCAATCACAATCGTATGAGGGTACTGTGCCCCAAGTCAACGATGCCGGAGGACACCATTTCAAGCAGGAGGATGATGCGAAGTCCGAAGGTTCCTACGACCCTCTATTCGACGAGCCTGATGCGGATGGAGACGGGGACGGCAATAGGCCCTCACATAGCCGCGCATCCGGCTACCAGCAGTCCAATGGCCAGAGTTTGGGACGAGGAGCAATCGCGCCTAAAGGAGCACCACCCATCCTCGATCCTACCACCTATGCCGCTTTCTCTCCTGACTTACTCATGACTGCACACGTCGATGGCCAAGTCATTCTCTGGGATAGGCGTGTGCAAACGCCAGGCAAGGGGGTGGGACGGTTGTGGATGAGCGAGAAGACGCCACCTTGGTGCATGTCGGTGCGTCTTGTCGGCACTTGGGGTGTCCCGTACCACATACTGAAAGTGTTTTGCACCCTGAAGGCCTGTTGGTCTGCAGACGGAAGCCAGATCTATGTCGGTCGCCGGAATGGGACAGTAGAGATCTACGATGTTCGGCAAACCGGTCGTGCAGCCTCTGGCACGCCTAAGATCTGGAAGACGTTACGGAATCCCGCTAGCTCAGGAGTGGTATCCTGTGTGGTCGCTTTCCCGGATAGTCGACATCTTGCGTGGTAAATTATACACGAACCTTATTACGCAAACGCTCACCAACATTTACAGCGCGTCCACGGATAATATCCGTCTATGGAATGTATCTGAGGCCGGAGAGCCTGATGTCTATGGAAAGATGAAGAGCGGCGTGCAATTCAAGATCATTCCCGGACATCATGGTGGATTCGTCTCTCAAATGCGTATGTACACACGTTATTCCGTCGTGGAAGTCGCCTGACGCTCGTTTTATAGTGGTGGACCCTGCTGCTAGGTTCCTCGTCAGCGCGAGCAGTAACCGGGGCTGGCACGGGGAAAATACCAAGACCGTCTTCGTTCACGAGGTCAAGCATTTGTTCTGACTTCAGATTTGGCATGTACTCTTACTACTACTGTTGTACTATAACCTACTATACACCTGTTCATCGCAGGTTTAGTGCTGATGATCTGACGCCCGACGCCTACGTTCAGGAAGGTTCAGGACGTGCTTTTACACTGACAGCGCTCACTATACAAGATTGACTCTTAGAGTTGCTTGCGTGCCTGAGGGTAGCCGCCTGGGAATCGAGACTGCGACCTACTCGGGCTACTGCGATTGGAGTCTCAAAGTCAATATTCATGATGCTGTGCTAGTGACAACCTCCGATTGACACGTATCCCTCAAATATGAAGGTCGTTATCGGACAATAATCGCAGACCGGGGTTGTGTGAATGCTCACTAGTATTCCGGCAGGAGCACAGGGGATCATTGGGGATCATGGCAAATCACGCGTGCGCATATGTGATCGGACGTGATCATGCGCGCCTTTCCCTTTGCCGCAGGTTCCTGAACTATCATGAACGTTCATATGTCTCCAGCTCATGCACGGTACGCGGCTTCCCGGATATGTGAGCACCTGTGAGCACCTGTGATCATCTCTGTTTGTGGTTAGCCCTACCCGGATTTTGTGCACAGCAGAGGTTGTGCGAGCCTCGATGGCGGCTTCTTGGGAGCAGCTCACCTTTACAACATCGGGAACACCTACTGCGCGTCCAGGCTATTCGGTAAGTAATTACGTGCTCACAAGGTTCCAGAGAAATCGAGAAATCTGAGTGCGCGACGACGAGGGGGCGTCAGGCCTTGACGTCCTGTGCGTATCTTCCGGCGTGCGGGCGGGTGCGCATGACGTGTGGACGCGGTTGTGCATCGAGAAGATGCACTCGCACTCGGGAACTAGCATGCAGCCGACTTTGAATTTCCATTTGAACTTGAAGCAGGACAGCATGAAGACCTTCAGCACGCTCATCTCCATCTGCGCCGTCGCCGCGGACGGCCACGCCTCCTCACGCATTAGTCGCGCACTTACGCACCCCGCCCCGCCCCCTTCCCCACCTTTTGTCTGCGCTGGTTGTATGCGCACGCTGACCCAACTATTCCTCCTCCCAGGTAGCGTATCGTGCATAGAGGCCGAAAGTGCACCGTCTCCACCACAAGCATCGAGGTTGGAGCAAATACTACGGCCCGCCGCTGTGCACGCCCACGACGGTCGGTCCCGCTGCCCCTAGGGCGTCGCTCTGGCTTATGACTGCGCTTTCTTTCGGTTTATGTTTCACCGCCTAGGAACAGTGTGTACGACATCAGCAGGCCCGGCACCCAGCGCGACCAGAATCACACCCGCTCCGCCGACGCCGACGCCGACGTGTGCGGCGAGATCTGTGCGTCTTTCTTCGACCTTGGCGGGGTTTTTGGAAGAGCTGACGTGAGCTTGAGGGACGGCGGGAGAATGTTACCTATCGAGACCTGAGCCGCCATGGGTCGGGATTCGGCTCCAGCGCGAGCTGTATTAGCGGTTGATTTGAATCAGTCAAAGCATCTCGAGACCGCGCGCACGGCTATCCTGGGTATTGGGCTTGATTTTGTTAACCTGCGCAGCGAGGAATATGCAGACAACAGTCGCATTCCGAGTCAAGCGTTCAGTCATCACACATGTGCAGCACGTTTCTGTCTACCAAGAGAACTCATCCTGTTCCAGGAGTTCGGTACACCGCTCCAAGATGCAATTCGGCGCGACATTACGATCATCCAGCAGCACCTCCTCCTCCAGCCTCGGCTCGCGCCCGGGCCGCGCGCGCGCCTCGTACGGCAGCCTGAGCCCGCGCCCGGGTGCGCACGACGAGTACGGCGCGAGCCCGGGGGGCGCGTCCCCTGCGCTCAGTCTCGCGGAGTACCACGTCGGGTCGTCTGCGGACGGGTCCGGCTCCGGCTCCGGCTCCGGCTCGGGGTCTGGAAATCACGGAGGAAATAATGCAGGTACAAGCACGGGCGGAGGAGCGGGCGGGGGGACAGAGCAGTGGGACACGGGCAGCGCGTACGGCTCGGCGGGGAGCGGCGCGGGCGCGAGCCCTACGTTCGCGCCGATCATGACGCCTGCGCAGAGCCTTGGCTGGGGTCTGCGTGCGTAACGTACGCGTCGGGCCTGTCTGCAGGGCATACGGCGGGTCCGCTGCAGTCCGGGAGGCGAAGGCCTCCTGCTTCACCACGGGGCTTTGGACAACCAGGTGGTGGCGCTCTGCGGGAAGGTACACCTCGTCGTCCTTGACCCGTCCGCGTCGCTCGCGACGAGGACGCGCTTTGGACGAGGACCTCTTCGCGGGGGAGCGGGGGAGCCTGTGCCGGGTAGCAGGGACGTACTCGGAGGAGCCCGAGGGACGATCCTCAACCTTAGCTGCGCGGCGGTCGAGCTCGTTCTTGAGGTCGTCGCCTTCGAAGCCGCGTTGGATCAGCTGGGCGACCTCGTGGCAGCGGAGCACCTTCTCGGTGTAGTCCTGCTTCGGCTTGCGCTTGACAGGCTTGTCCCTGCGGTAGATCGGCGAGTATTTGTACTGCGTGTACTTCTTCGCGTGCTCCTTCTTCGCGTCTTCCGCAAGATCGTGGTAGGGAGCGCGCTCGGCGTCGGAAAGGCTGTTCCATAGGTTGCCTGCGATGCGGCTGATCTGTCGGTGGTCGCGTTCGACAGAGCTCTTGATCCTCTCCTTGTTCCATAGATGGGAGCGGAGGATCATGAAGGCATTCGGAGGGCGGGGAATGTGGCCCGGCTTCTTCTTACGGGGGTGCGAAGAGCGCTGGCCAGCGGGAGCGTCGTAATGCGCAGGAGAGGATGGTGGAGAGTCGGGGTCGATCTCAGGCTCGCCGGATTCATCCGGAGGAGGGGGTTCGATGTCGGAGGAAGCGGCGGGAGAAGAAGGGCACATCAGCTCGAGGTCAAAGCGATCGTACCGGTCGCTGCCTATACCGGGCCGGGGTGCGTTAGTAGGGGTTGGGCGATGGACAGTGGTTCACATCGGGGGAAAAATGAAGCGAGGCCAATGACATACCTAGATCACGGGGACGCTGCCTTGAGAGGCGACAAGGACGCTGCCTTGAGGGGCGACGGGATCACCTAGCATTGCGGAAGGTTGGCATCGGTGCTGAGAAAAGGGTGTGAAAAGAGCAGAGGCCGCTGCAGGGATGGGTGCCGGGGAGCAAGAAACGGCTGCAGGGAATACAAGACTTGCTACCGCGTCGAAGGATTGCGGAGGCAATTGTTGCGTGGCGCAGACTAGACATTGGCAACGTCGTCCACAACGACTGACACGGGTGGAGCGACATCAGCATGGTCAACGGTGCTGTCGTATACATACCACATACCCTGGCTACGGGTCAGCCGCGCTTTTTCAGGGATACGGTTCGCCGAAGCCTGCAGCAAGCGTCGCGGTCTGCAGGCAAGCGCCTGTGGATATCCATTCCACTCGTCTGCTAATGGGGTGGCGCTTGCTTGCGAAGAGGCGAAGATGAGCACAGGCGGGTTATATGGCCGGGATAGATATTGAAGGGGTGTCGGCGGCAGCATGGGTGAGGGATTGGGTGATGAGCGGTAATGGCGAGTGCCATGAGGGTGCATTAGCGCTGGCCCATGAGTGAGCGCCCATGGGCGTACGGTCATGTGACCGATGCGGCCTGTCAACAACGCGCGCAGGCGCCTGTGCGTCGGTATAAGGCTGCGCGCCCGTTGTCCGCGCCGCCCCCGTGTCCCCCCCCGCCCCTGCGCGTTCCATCCCCCCACCCCGCTGTTGTGCCACACTACCCTGCTCTACATGGCTCCCAAGCGGGCCACCGCATCGGCTGCCGGCGCCACCCCCCCAGGCCCCGTCATCCATACCCCTCGTCCCACCGTGGCCTCCCATGCAGCGCCAGCAGCCAATCTGCGGTAAGCCCCCCCTTTTTTATTGCGACGGCCGCATGAATGCTCCAGCATGGTGCGGCATGCGTCATGGTGGAGCACCCATGGGGGATGCCCGTCGCGCCTGCCCGCCTCTTCCGCCCCCACCACCTCCCCCTGCCTGGGCTGCCACGGCTGGTTGTTGTGCCGCACATGCGCCTGCCCGCGATGGGCTGCACCACGGCTCTACGATGGCGTGGGCGCATGGTGCACGCTCCACCGCCGCTGAGGCCTGCATCCCTGCGCCTGCCCGCGATGGGCTGCACCACGGCTCTACGATGGCGTAGGCGCAGGGGCCCATTCTTCCCCCCCTAACACCCTGGGCTGCCACCCCCCCTGCTGCCTGGCCCTTGCTAATGCTGCCGTTGCCAGATGGCCGCCTGCCCCACTGCTGCCCCGCCCCGCCTCCCCGCTGCGCCACGATGTGGACGCCGCCGCGTTCATGCTGCGTGCGCTGAGCGGGGAACCCCAGGAATACCCAGTGGAGGATCACCTGGAGCCCCCCAGCCCGCCGCCATCCCCCTCGCCATCGCCCTCCCCCCCTGCCTCGCGTGCGCAGACACCGTCCTCGCCGCCGGGATCCCCCCAGCTTATCGTCACCTTCCTGGACGATGCCCCGGCCCCCGGCGGCAATGCTGAGGGGGCGGGTGCCGGCGGTGATGGCCATGGGGCGCCTGCACAGGCCCAAGGGGCGGGTAACAGGTCGCAGCGTGGCAAGCGTAAGCGTCGTGCCGCCCGTCGTGCTGCCGAGCGTGAGGACCCCTCAATCAGGAAGGTTCGATCCTCCGCCATGCGATATGCGGCAAAGGCCTCTGTGCTGCCCACGCCTGAGCCCGTTCAGCTCAAAAGGATGGCCAAGGGGTGCTTTGTTGCTGTGCGTCACCGGGTGGGGAGCCGCAGGCTCAGCCGGCTTGATGAGCTGCGCGCACAGGGCTTTACCGTCTATGATTGGGACGGTGTGTGAGTCCCCTCAGCCATTCATATGCTGCCATATTGCTCATACTGTGCTTGCTAGCACCACCCAGGCGATTTTGGACGGTGCCGACCGCATTGTCGGCGTCCTCGCCGGGCGTCCCGAGGACCCCGCCTGGGATGGCGTCGTTCGTGAGGCAAACATTGCGATGCACCGCGCTCGTCGCCGTTGCCGCTTTCGTCGCCCTGACGTGGCGCATCGCCGGGGCAGCTATCCCACGCTGGCCCGCGGCGTATCCTTTGGCGGTGGGCAGCGTGTAAGCAATGCATGCATCTGCATCTTTAACATACTAATTCATGCACCCAGGCCCCCCATGGGCTCAAGAACTCTGCGGGCAACGCATCAGCGCTATCTGACCTGTGTGCCGACCCCGCCATGCGGCGCATTGCTGGCTTTGGAAATCGTAGGCGGCCGCTCCCTATGCCATGTGCCAGCCCTAACAACGGAATGCTCGCAGACATCCTTGCCACGTATGCCCCAAAAATATATCGCCACATGAATGCCGAACTGGGCAAGCTCCTCCGCGACAACCCGGACCTCCGGCGGCCGTTCAACACCAGCATGTACCCCGCGGCCAGCTTCAATTTTGGACCCAACTCCGTGTGCTTCGAGCATACTGATTCGCTCAACGATCCATGCAATTGGATTCATATCACAGCCCTGGGCACATTCAACCCAGACAAAGGGGGGCACCTTATTCTCTACGACCTACGCCTTGTCATCCGGTTCCCGCCAGGGTCCTCGATCTTGTTTCCCTCGGCACTTCTGCGCCATGGCAACCTTGCTGTCGCTGGTCATGAGCACCGCATGTCGTTTACGCAGTACTGCGCAGGCGGTCTGATGCGATGGGTGGCTTGTGGGGGGCAGACTGTGGCCTCTCTCAAGAAGAATGACCCAGCTGGGTATGCTGCATATCAGGCGTCCCTTTCAAAGAGGGCCGGGCAGTGTATGGCTCGCTTCTCCACGCCTGCCAGCCTCTTGCAGGACATCAAGGGCAGCGGCAGCAACTAATATGCGTACATATCATCCATGTACATTTTGTGAACGAATCCCATCCCATGATTCTTGGCTACCAGTCACATGTAAGGCGGCCTGCGTTGCCCCCATCAACATATTCTGTGAGACAGACAGCCCCAACAGGCCCTATGTGAGCATTCAACCCGCCCGCGGCACCCTCCGTGCGGTGCCTGGCGCGAGTGCGTGCCCACCTCGCGCCCTGCCTCAGCGTCTCACATCTGTTGGCATAGGTTAGCAAACAATCTCTGTAGGTTATAATTCCGCACCTCGTTCCGCCGTATCCGCTTGCATGGTACTTACTTGATTCCTCGTCTATCTGTTTCACGCCGTACCTATATGCGCCTCGTGCACTCGCTCACCTCAGCCAGACACAGAGACACCGTGCCTATAGCCTAGTCCATGCCGCGGCTTGTCTCCTGTGCGGGTGAGATCCTCCGCCAGCTGGCAAACATTGTCATCCTGCTCCCCCGGAGGAGGAGAAAGACATCTCCGCGCAGTGCACAGGCCCAGGCTGGCCGGCACCATCAGCACGATCCTCTCCGCCGACGGTGCCCCCAGCATCTCCGACGGGCCCTCAAGCCGGTGCGTGAGGGTGCCATCCCGTCCTGGCATGCGAGGCCATGCGCTGCCAGCACCTGGTTGACTGTGCGCCTGCCGGCGTGCCGCTGCCATGCCGCCCCCATGGAGTACCCTCTGCGCTGCGCCCGCGCACCTCTGAGTACCTGCGCCGCTTTGTAGAGATGATGTGTGTGCGTACACGGTGCCCCTGACACAACGCATTATTGTAAGCCTGCCGTACTTCCTGCTCGTCATCAACAAGCCCGACGCATCCGGCATTGCATCCTTGAACTGAGATTCGCACAAATATATGCCGGATGAGGAGCTACCATCTAATAGCTGGTAACGTTACCCCGTACATGTGTACAAACGTCGCCATATTAGTGACAACCCGGCTCAAGGGGACTGCATGGATGGCGGAATTGAGATCGAGGATATGAGGAATCTGACTGAACAGGTCCTGGGATCCATAGCGAGCAAAGAGATCGTCGATGTTATGCATGGCGATCCACTGGCCAAAACGTTTGATCTAATACCAGTCTGTCAGCCAAGAATAATCAGATCTCTATTATCTGATGACACACCTTCTCGACGCTGGTGCGTATATTTTTGAAAGATGCCACAGGCAAGCCAGGGGCCACAGAAATCACATCGTCCCAAGTGATTGTCACGCCTGCATCCTCAGGAGCTACCGTGCGGCATGACTTGGAGAGACCAAGGGTGTGGGCGATACTGATAATAGCCGTTACTTGGCGCACGGATTTGTATGCCGAGGGGTCGGGGTAATCTTTATGGAGAGCGACCAGCTTCTCGTGTGCATCGCCAAATGCACTGAAAAGATAGCTCTGCGCATCGGGCATGAGCAATGGGGTACTGGTGCCGCTGGTGCCCTATGTGACATAGGGAGCAATGTGAGCGTCTGTGAGTGATGTCAACAACGGCGGCACGGCTTATACGCACCGGAACTGGCACTGACGGAGCAGCATAGATGTATATAACATAGAGTAGACAGGGATTCGGCAGGGCATGTATGAGAAACAGGGCTCGGACAGCGTCACAATGCATGTCGGCAGTGGCAACTGCAGGGCTGTCCCTGGAGCTAAGTGCACTGTCCCACGTGCCGTGTTCCTGAAAACCATGCTGCGCGGTGTTGAACATTGGATCTTGGATGTTGAGAGGGTGTACAGACGTCGCCACATGGTGACTGTGTCCACGCCCAGACATGTGTATGTCCTGAAGTGAGCGTACACCGCTGTGTCCGCTCGCTAACAGGGCATACATCAAATCATGCAGCATCTCTATAACCTGATTGCCCGTAAGTCCGACAATCAGGTTTGTAGCGGAGGGGTGAATGTCCTGGTGAAGACTAAGGCCCAGGAAGACAAAGCGGCGATGCTGTTCAGGGTGTAATGAGCCCAGTGTTGATACGATAGAGATGGCATCGCGCTTACCACCACTGCTTCTAAGATGGAAGGCAGATTCACAGGGAGCGCACCAAGGGATGAGATGGGCAGCATCTGTTCGTGGCTTGGAGTTGTCAAACCATACACCGGTGGTGTGGGGGAGGCATGACTAGTATCCTGGGGTATCGAGATTAATCAGGCACCAAGTGAGTAATAGGGCTGTACAAACCGTAGGTGTGCCGGTGACGGAAGCAGAAGCCACTCTGCTCTGCCGTTGATACATATCCACAAGTTGGATATGGTTATCCTGTAGTCTGGAGGTTCCACCGTGACCTAGCCGTCCGGCTATTGCGGCGTGAATAGACGCCATGTTGGGCATGATGAAACTGGTAGGTTGGGTACGCTCTGGCTCTGAAGCTTGCATGTTACAATATATTCCATACACGTTTCATTCAAATATTAACTCACCATGTCCCCATGAAGTATTCGCTGCTTCGTGCTCTGTACTGGGGCGTCTACGAAGAACCGGGGATACCGGCCGGCTGCCCGTGTGATCTGTTTAGCCATGTAATGAGATATTTGTTGCATTGTATGGAAAGTTATAAACACGCCTTGCGAAAACTCCCAATCGGAAAGATTTGTTGAAACATCCAGTGACTCGGATATATTTGTGTCTATACGATGAGGGATAAGAACACCTAGTGTTAGATATACAGTGACGCACACACCATGCTCCATAATGCTATCTCTGCCAACATGTCTTGTATGCCAGTCGACGGCAAATGCTGCTTCTTCTGTTCCGCTCATAAAATTGAAAAGGCCCGACACTAGATTAGTTAGGCCAAAGTGAGTGTTTGGAGAGCCAACTGCACAGAAACGAACAAACAGGGTGTGAGCGGAGAGCTTAAAGGATCACTGTGGATGGCTGGCACGCTTGGAGATACTAATAGTACACGGCATTGTTCAGCTTTATGTCACTATGCTGCAATATGTACGGCATGGACTCACTTTGTATGCTCTCCACTTGTGCCTCAGAATACGCTTCTCCCGTTTCCATGCCCAAAGGACCCGGATCTAGCAACCCTGGGGCTGTAGACCCGCCACGGCCGCGACTGTGACCACGGCCACGACCGCGACCACGACTGCGGCCACGGCCACGGCCACGACCGTGGCCTGCTGCATTACTGGGAGGAGGAACTAAATCCCCAGATTCACGGAGTTCAGTGCGTCTTCTTATACGCTCCTCGCGGGCCTGGGCCTGCACATCTGGTGTTGAGGCGGGTGGCTCGGGTGTTGACATTTTGGCTAGAGTTTACTGCGAAAAAACGGTGAGCTTAGCCGGAAGTAAAGATCGCATGAAAACTGGACATACGTGAATGGTAGGTTATATAGCTGTAATATGATAGGGGAATGATGAATAGATAGATGTGGAAAGATGTGGGCGTTGAAAAGGACCTGAGCTTGAACATGGTGTGCAAGTGTGTAACAGCTACTGTACACGTGACTTGCCCATTTGGGACTCGCTACCATACGCTTTCCGTACGCGCTCAAATCCTGGTGCTCGCTCTCTTACGGCTTCAGAGGTCAGTCACGCCGGATAGCAGGACACGGGTGCCCCAGCGCGCAACTAGGTTTTGGCTCGAAACCTGCATCGAACGCGCGGGGGGGGGGGTGCCCAGCGTGTTATTGGAATGAAAGAGCTATGTACGATCGCGTATCGTAAAGTGTGTAAGGGAGGGATGGAAGCGCTTGGTGCTCTCAAAGGGTGTGCGGCGGCTTGTACGGCGTCCGGTGAGACTGGACGCGGGCTCGCACCTCAGGAGGTGCGAGACGCGTGCAATGCCGGTATTCGACTCGTATAAACATTCTTTAAACCCGATATATCTCTTCAATGAATCAATGCTAGTACGATGTTGGTGCTCAGGTGCCCTCTTTTTTGTCTAATCGACTGCGCGCGTCGACTGAGGCTTGCAAGACCGCTGTAGGAGCAGTTCATATACACAGGTCTTTTTTAGTTCGTTAATCTATTCCCCATTAGTTAATGTGATAAAAATATCATCTACACCATTAAGCTTTGTACACTGTTGATCACAAATATAAAGATGATCACCAATGTAACGTTATCATTCAGCTGTTCGAAACACTCTTTCTATTACAATGTTGTTAATCCTGATCTTATTCAATTCAGGTTTAGTATTGGGATAAACCCATGTTGAACCATCTCATGCTCGTCCTCGTAATCTATTGATCATCATAATAGTGTTGTTAATCCCCATCTTATTCAATTCAGGTTTAGTATTGGGATAAACCCATATTGAACCATCTCACGCCCGTTGTGGTAATCTATTGATTTATCCCTGGTTCACGGAAGTGTTTACCTGTGTACTTACACTTTAGCATTATCTATGTGTTCACCCCTGGTTCAATGATCACCTCTACGACCTCCTCTTCACAGTGCCGCCGTTATGTCAACAAGGACATGTAGTGATTATCAGCCCAATCACCTCACTAACCCCTACTTAGTAGTACTGAAGTACTGAACCTAGCGCTTAAACGCGCACTTTACCGCTTCGCCGCGGCCGCCCTCCCGCGCTTCGAGCTGCGCGCCGGCGACACCACCTCTTTTACAGGGCCGCGGGAGCGCGTCTGTCGAGTGGCCACTGCGTCATCCTTCCCCCTACAATAAGCATGTCAGTAGGTCCTCAGCTTCAAAGGTCATAACACATCGTCCGAGACACACCTGTCCTCCACCCCTTTACCCCGCCCAGATCGGCGCCGCTTGGGCAAGCTACCGTCGACGACGTCGTCTTCGACGTCACTCGCCTTACCCCGCCCAGATCGGCGCCGCTTAGGCACGCTAGCGGCGACGTCGTACTCGACATCTTCGATGCCGCTTGGGCCACCGCTCTCCCGGACGGCTACCGACGTCCGTTTGCGGACTCGTGGGCTCGGTATTGAAGCGTGCGGCTCTTCCGCCCGTACGGATGTCTCCTCGCCCTCACCACCTACCGCATCAGCAGGCTCCCCCTCTACTCCACCAGGTGGTCCACCTCCGACGAGCCTCTCCCCACTCTCAGCCCGCGACCCAGCCTGTTCCTCCATTCGATTGGCCGTTGACGCCGCCCCTACACCACTCTCTGACACAGATGCTCGTCTACTCACCTGATGAGATCCTGACCCTGCGTTGCCAGCTGGGGCGCCGTCCTCCAAGTCAGATTCCCCCTCCTCGCGCACAGAGAAGAGCGTATCTGTGAGCGTCGAGCCAGACGATGCGTTGGTATTGCGCTCGGCTGGTGTAGCAGAGTGGCGGTCCTTGCGCTGCGACGTCAAGGCTTTATGCACCGGCGATGAAAAGACGTTAACGACCCGTATGCCCATAGTCGGTGTTTGTGGGTTGGTCGTACGTGCACCCGCGGTCGTCGTCCCGCTCACGACGTGGGGAACCCCCGCGTCAGACTCTCTGCCGACGCTGTCCTCGCCACTACGGAATCTGAAGGGTGTGCCCTTTCCTTGGGCGTCGAGGAGCTGTGTGTACAACACGATAACCTCGACAAGGCTGAACGTGGTGGGGTCCCGCACGCATATGCTATCCCAAGGGGCATTGAGGTAGCGTGTCGGCTCCGCAGTAACAGTGCCCCATTGGAGGCCTGCTTCCTTCGGTCTCATATGTACTTTAGCACCAACGATGTCAATAACGATCTATATGTCTGAGTATGCGAGGTTACTCACGCCAAGACAGTCGGAAGAACGACTCGAGAACGGCGACGATGTCATCGCGCGTCCATGAGTTGTCCACATCAGGGAGCTTGGGGAGGCCTTCATCCGTCACCAACAGGCGAGGATCTCCACGGACGGGATTCGGGGCTGCAACGTGATAAGTATAACCGCCACCAAATCGTGCGGCGCCAGGGACATACGCAAAGCCATAGCGACAAAGCGCTCCCATCGGTCTTTCTCTTCCACACTCGCCCCGCCTTCGAATGTGCCAAATGATCGGCACTCCAAGTCCGTCCGCGCACCGATAGTCATCCTATATCATAAGCAAACCGTTTATGCGCACACTTACTGGAAGTGATCCACTTACTCATTGCGCAGGATAATCCCGTCTTCGTTGCGCATGCCGACTTGCGCGCATATGACAACGCTCCCGAAGTTCTGCGAGCCGAAACCGGGGAACTGGTCCAAGACCCTCGCCAGAAGAGGCACGAGGAGCTGTTGGTTCCTACGTAGGGGTAGACGAAAAGTCCTCTCAGCTCGCGATGTCAATGTCGATCACTGCCGAGCTGTCATCACTCACTCGAAACATTGATTAGGGTCATTGTCCGCTTGAGCCGCCTTGTCCTTTGCTTTGGTGCGCCATGCCTTCTGCTCCTCCGGCGGGAGCGCCTTGAAACATTCTTTCACTGCGCGCTGACGTTCCCCGATACCCCCGCCCGCCATGGCGTTGCGGACGACACCCTCGTTCTCCTTCGCCCACAAAGCGGAGCCACTGGAGGCCCGCCCCTGCGCGGCCTTCTGCAGCTCACGGACCACTTTAATTGCGAGTGGTGCGGGGATCTGCGCTGGAGGGTTATCCACAGCGGTGGACGACGTGCCGTGGATTCCAGCTTGTACCTGCGGCCGTCGTTGCATGTTACGAAACCACGTTCTGACGGCCTGTTATCGTCTACAATTCAGTTCCTTGCTCTGGATCGATCATATAAATGCCTCGCACCTTCCTGACGTCGCCTGAATTGTGCTGGGGGAACACATAGTGCGTCACTACGTGCTCCTCCGCCTCCGCGAGGATGGTTTTGCGCGTGTTTTTGTCGTCGCAATGGAGCCACTCCTCGTAACGCGTGTCAAGGTAGCCACGCGCCTTGAATCCGACTCCACGGGACCAGTCGAACCGCCGTGCATGCTTCGTGTTCGCCAGCGCGTCCGTCCCGTTGACCGTACTCGGGCCCTCCCCCGTCGATGCGGCAGTTTGTTGTTCCTGAGCCCGGTGCTTGTGCTTGCGCTTCGGCTTCGGTCTCGGCTTCGTTGCCGTTCCTTCTTCGTCGGAGCTGTCGACGAACACAGGACGCGTTCGAGGGAGAGAGACAGCTGAGGCCTTGCCTTTGCCCTTCGACAGGGCGCTGGCGGATTGAGCACTATCGGCGTCGACGGGGACATCCTCAGACGATGAGTAGGATCCAGAAGAGGAGGACGGTGTGATGAAGGCAGTGTGGTCTGAGTGCTTGTCGGAAGAAGCGGCGCGTTTGCTTAGCTTCTCGATGGTATCTTTGCGCATGGGGCTCATTGGGGAGGTATAGAGGTTGAATGGCAAGGCGGTGGAGCCAGATGCTGGTCGCAGGGATGCGCGAATGCTCGACGGGAGAGGGATGAGTGCTGCGGCAGGAACAGTTCGGCGAAGCCTGAGGGCGCGGCACTCGGACTACGTGGTTGCTGGATACCGGGAGGTTCTGCGCAACTTCTTGCCGAGAGCGCACCACACGCTAGTGCCCGGTCAGCCCAACGCCGGAGGGGCAGTCCACACGCACCCATGTTCTGGGCTCGGCGGTCAAGGCGGGCACATCTCAGTTGAACCACTGGCTCACCATTTTGCAGAGGATACTGCTTACGCAGTCCCTACGACATGGCGTCATGTTGTAGGACACATCGAGATATCTCTCGGCGTAAATTATCCGACGTCGGCCGTGGTTTGCGTCAACAGAATATGCATCAGTAGTTTTGGGATAAGATCGTCTCGTTCATCCTGGAAATTATGGTGAGCACCCGATCGAATCACTGTGATATGTAGTTCAGCACGGATCTTACTTCAAGCACAGGGCGAGCACGATCGGTGGCGCTCTCGAACAAGTTCGTTGTCATCATGGCGGCGAATCGGACTTCTGCCGCACGGCGATAGTCCACGACGCCACGTCCGAGACAAAGACAGAGCGCACCTGGCTATGTTACAAACAGGTCCAGCGTGAGCACACTTATTCCAGATCACTACAGCTTAACTTACCCTGGTCATGTGTGTTTGCGCTAGTGGGTCCCACTTCGGCACAGGCAACCGGGCCGCAGCTGGCACGTACACTGCCCCGTCAGTCTTGGTTTCACATGCTAGGCATATCGCGCACGTTTCACATTCCGGTGATTCACGTAGACGTACCGCCGCATCCATCCATCAGAAGTTCGTTTGGAAAGGTCGACGACTTGGAGGGTGTATGATCATGCTGCTCCGAGAAAGGCTTGCATCCGGTAACTGACGTCCGGCGCCCGGTTCCTGCCCTCGCACCAGGTGGTATCGAGATATGCTAGCACCGATTTACGCATACTCATGGCGTGATGATGGGCGATTGTATGAGCGGCTGCAGGCCGGCAGCCGACATGTGTTCACACAACCGCGATACCGACCATTGATCGGGTGGCCGTGTGGTTCAGTCTGGGATGAAAGCACTATGGCTTCACAGTGGACGATAAGTGTCCCATGGGGCATTAATTTCGGTGGGCGGGTCGCTGACCGCATGCAAGCTAGTGATTACGCGTCCCACAACAAACGTTGTGGCTCTCTGCCGGCGCGTGGGGCGTCCGCACTTCGTAGGTAGACGGGTAGAGCATCCTGTGAACGTAATGAGAGGAAGCGCAACTCATGCGCATGGATTCCCATACCTCGATCTTGTGCCGTGCCCAAAGCTGCAAGTTGAACAACAGGTCCTCGCCAGGCGTGTTGCAAACGACCCCCATCGTAGCCATACCCTGGAGAAGGCCTTGAACCTCCTCCCAGAGAGCAGCGATATCGCGACTGTCGTGCGGGCCGTGGTCACGCGAGAACCACACATAAACGTATGCGAGGCTCGTGAGCGCGTTCCGTTGGGACAATTTGAGCAGGGGCTCGAATTGTGTTCGCAAACCCTCGACGGTGTCGTTCCAGACATCCCATGATAGCTGCCTGGCCGTCTCCAGGTCATGCGGCAAAAAGATCTGTAGTTTGTTAAGTTCACAGTCACCATCACCATAGAGCAACACGCATGATTACCTTGCCCAAGATGAGCTCGCCATCGACGCGGAGAGCCCTCAATGAGACGTAATACCGGCCCAGGGTGTTGGGAAGGACGTCAGGGTCCCATCCCTCATGCCATAGCGTCATGGCCACCCCTTTGTCGTCGTCGTCGTCGTCGTCGTCGGCGTAGTCGTCGTCGTCGTAGTCGTCGTCGTCAGCGTCGGCGGCGGCGGCGGCATCGGCGTCGGCGGCAGCGACATCGGCGTCGGCGGCGGCGGCATCGTGCTTGTGGGGGGTGTCGTGCTCGTGGGCGGCCACGAGGTCGTGGTCGTGCTCGTGGGAGTCGTCGTCGGCGGCCGCGGGCACTGCAGCGCCGGGGTGGTCAAGCACGTTCTGAGGGTCTCCAGCAGGGAGGGCTTTGCCTAGCCCGGCATCGCTGTTCCCCCCAACGACGACACCCTCTCGGTGTGCAGGGCTCAGGAGGTTCGCGGGAGACCGGTGGTGCTGGCTGAACACCGACGCGGTGTTCGTGATGTCCACGTGGGAGGACATCCTACCATCGTTCTCGCCGATGCAAAGGTCCGCGAGGCGCAGGTCCGCGAACCGCAGGACTTCGTTCCCCTCAACGAGGGGGCTTGCGGGCGCGGCTCGGATATGGGGAGTGGGGGAATGCGACGACGGGGTAGAAGGCGCCATGGTAGTTAGATCCCGGGGCGGGGGGGCATCGATGTTGGGGTCGAGATAGGTCAGACTGAGCTATATGCCTGTGTGCAATCAGATCAATCGCGTGTCTGGTGATCCACCGATTTATCATACCTATCGAGGCCGCTGTGAGGCGTTTTGTGCACTTTATTTCTAGATTAGGTGAGTTCATCACGCGTTAGCGGCAAGGTTAAACAGTCAGGGTCTTGCGGTACTCACCGAATAACTTCTGAGCTATTTCGCAGCTCGGACTGTACACAATAAATAGGTCATTATGTCCCTTTCGAGGTGCCAGTACTACCCAAACCCACCCAGGTTATGCACTTCCCATAGCAGCAGCCCTAGTACCAGCGGTATACGGGAATGTTGCATGACGTTCCCGTTTGATCCTCGCCGCCTGTCCTTGTCGCTCGGTCAGATTTTGCCACAGATGTCGTGTACTCACAAGGACGGCGTCCGCATACAAAGCGGTGGCCGACTCGTCAGGCGCGCGGTTTGGACGCCATTTCAGTGAGGTTTGTGCCCTTTGCCAAGCGTGGCAGCAGGTGCTGAGTCGCGCAGACTCAAAGTCCTTCGGCATTATCCGGCGACCCACGCGGCGAGACGGAATATGCCGGTCAGACGCATTTCTCGAGCTAATTGCATTCCGTCGATGCCGCACAACCTTCCACCAACCTTCCACACCCTGCTGAGCGTCACATTAACCAGTACATAAGAGCTATGCCAATACATTCACGTTTCGCGCGAGGCTCACTGATAGCATAGAGACGCCGATGCACCGAGGATCTGGTAACTTTCCAACAGTGGCTGTCCTGTCATTGTCATTCAGTCATTAGGTACAAACTGACCGTTTAAGATAGTGCCGCCACACTCACGCCAATGAAGAGGCAGTCTGTCGTAGCTTATCGAGGCATGTAGATCTGGTAGAGTAGTAGGTGGTTCCATAGGCACGTAGATAGCCAGTTTGTGCGGGGCCTTCGCGGGCGCGCACAAACTCGCACTACGCACAGCGAGCGCAGGCAGCGTCGATGCGATTTCGAAAAGGATCTCGCACACAGTTTGGCAGTCACATTGCCATCATTTAGGGTCGCACACCAAGGCGCTCCGTCCCCTACAGGCGCAATATAAGCTGCCCCCCTTCTCTCTCCGTTCTTGATCAACGCTGGTATCCTTACTTGCTAACTCTCATCCGTACGGCCCCCTGCTTGGGTAAGTGGATCTTTTTATGTATATGTCTGTCCCTGCGCACTCGTGCCACTGCTGAACGTGGATCCGACCTTGGAACCCGGAGGCAGTGGCACGATGATGCGCATGTTGCAGACTCAACAGATTCTCAAGGGCTGACACGAGTGTTTGTACGGAATACATACAGGACTTATGTACGGAGATACAGGATTTCGGAAGGTAACAATTTTCTTGACTTAGTCTGCGCCCGGGCCGCATGGTTCAACGCCTCTCTTAGACGCGCTCCGGCCAAGCCTTTTCGCCTTGGGTGGCCGAGCACGGTGTGCCAATACATGCTCCAAGCGACTTTGACCTAGTCGAGCATATGAGGTCCATTTGCGATTTGGATGCCGCGCGCGCCATCGAAAACGAAGAGGCGCCTGCGGTGGGCAGTGCGCACGAGGACCACCGGGCACCTTCGAACATCGGGGTAGGATTCATGTCCATGCACGGACATGAATCCTTAACCTATTCCGATAACGAAGCGCTGCTCAGCGCCATTGGAGACCTCCCGCCGCGCGCCCTTAACAGCGGCTCATTGAACGCGCACGCGCCCCGAGGATTCACGCCTGTGAACGAGACAACCCCTGGAGTATGCAGTCCCATGGAGCATGCGATGGGGGAAGTTAAGCGCCACGTGCGCAGCGGAGTCCTGAGTGCCGACGACAAAGAGGCGTACCACTCCAAGCAGCGCTCGAAGGCCCGCAGGCGGCGCGCACGCGGAGCCGTGGCAGCCTCCACCGGGGACCCCGGCTTATCGAAGCGTCCTGTTAAGCAGCGCGCGAGAGAGCGTCGGGAGGCTGCCGAGGTTCTCTGGACTGGCGCAACTCCGGACACCCCGGCGAGTAGAAGCGTCCTGGAAAGCGACAACGCCGGTACCTCAACAAAGGGCAGCCTGCCGATCTCTACTCAGTATACTCTGGATATGGACGACGTGCCCGTGTGCAAGTCAGCGTACAGAGCCAAGCTAGCTCAAACACAAGCCGAGAATGGGCGGGTCTACAGTGCTGAGGAACTAGTCGAACAAGGCTTCGACTACATTGCTTGGGATGGAATGTATGCCACTCGATTTGGATGGTATACATGAGCGCTTACCATTGCTACAGCACACCTCGCCCAATCCTCAGCAGAGAAGGGAGAGTCATTGCGGTCTTGGTCGGTCAGCCACGCGACGTGAATTGGAATGGTATCAACGCCGATATGGAAATCATTATGGAGAACGCGCGCAAGGCCTACCAGCCATCGGCGCATAAGCCCTGCGAGCGGCGCGGCGACTTTATCAGCGCTTCAACCGGAATCTCGTACGGAGGAGGGCAGACCGTACGTTTCAGTTTCGTCATGCCTTCCGCTACGTGGGATAGCTTGAGAACTCGCCCTTACATAGAGACCCAAAAATTTGTCGGGCACCAGCAAGCAAAATCTTGACGTTTTGAATGCTCTGTGCGCCCAGATTGCCGTGAAACGTATGGCAAACTTTGGCAACGGTGGGTGCAGACGAGTGTCAAAGTCATGTTAAGTGTCCCTATGTGACTCACACACTTATATACAGCTGCGATGCAGTTGTTCGCGCCGCGTCTCCATGAGTATTACGGAGCTACCCTCGACGCCCTCTGTCATGCAGATTCTAGCCTGCAACCTAACTTTCCAAACAATGTTTTCGCGAGTGCTACCTTCAATCTTGGTCCCCGCACAGTCTCGGTTCCCCACCGCGACTTCATGAACTTATCATTTGGCATGTGTGCGATCACGGCCACAGGATCGTACAATCCAGTACAAGGAGGCCACATCATCCTGTGGGAACTGAGGATGGTCATCGAGTTCCCCCAGGCGCTACCATCCTCATCCCGTCTGCAATTATCACGCACTCCAACACGGATGTCGGGTCGAACGAACGGCGATACTCCTTCACCCAGTATTCAGCCGGCGGCTTGTTTTGCTGGGTGGAATCCGGGCACCGTCCCGTCAAATCTCTCCCACGAATGAGGCCAAAGGAGGCCGAGGCGGCGGGTAGGGCTCGGTGGGAGCGGGGTATTGAGATGCTGTCATTTTGGAGCGAACTCTGTGGCGAGGGGCGCCCTTAGCTTGTATGCTCGTATATGCGCGCGTCCTAAGCGACTCCAACGTCACCCGGTTGTGGCGTATCTTGCGTATCTTGACAGCAGCGCACTTCATCCCGATCGTAGAGCAAGAGCATGCGCTCAAAATTCTCTAACTTGTTCCAGCATGGCCTACGTCCCCAAATGCGCCAAATGAATATCATACTCATACATTCACCCCGCAGGTATACGTATACAATGGGGTTAATGTGAGACCAGCATGCGAATTTCGCGCGCCCTGGATAAGGAGCTAGTCCTCCTCCCAATGCCCTCGCAAGTCTTGCCCGTACGTCTAGGTCAGAAGGTCAGCGTCCACTAGGTCCGTTAGCACTAGCGCTGGCCCGCTGCCTCGCGATCAGGCATCCGGTGCCAGGTTTGTTCATGCGCCTCTGCCCGTCCCGTGCCATCGCTCTACACTGATCGTCTTTCACTACATACGCTGTGTGATCTATCTCGATCGTTGTACAACGCACAAGCAAGACGATGACATTGACGTCCGCAGACCCTCCAAGACTTGACGTTCCATTTCCATGTGGACAGTAAGTATCGTAACTCCACCACCCCTCCCATCGTATTACCCTGACTTATAACCTTCCCAATTCCCTTCCCAGCATGCACTCTGTTACCTTGTCGCGTGCGGGTGAGGTTCATGGACCAGTGGTAGTTCTAAAGGTGGAAGGGTGTCAGCAAGCTGACGATTGGGCAGAAAGTATGTATACTTTCATCCAACCGTGCGCGAGCGAGTTTTTAACAGCTCCCAGGTTTCGCCCCTTTTTTGCAGGCCCACCTGGAGAAGCTGAGTGTGGATACCAAGAAAGGAGTGGATCGCCAAAATAGGCTGGCCAAGGATCTTGAGATGGTGTTCGACCTCGTGCGCCATTTCGGATCCTTGTATCGTCTCGAGCTGGCCAAGCGAATCGAAGCCGAAGAGGCCCTGTGTTCTCATCGCCGCACATGCGACTGTTGGTGCCGGCCCCCGATGCATGTATCCCAAGGTCGTCCGACGAGCTCATAGTACATCCACATCCACCTTGTAATACATTGTCCGAAATGCCCGCGGTAATTGTGTATATCCATGCAGGCATTTGCTTTGGAAGCGCTGCGAGCCTACATCGCTTACAAAGTACTACTCGGACATGGCGTCGGCGTGACCGTGCTACGTAGTATGTGGGTGGCGTACGTACTACTCCATGGCATCTGTCGCACAGTCTGACTCGTTACCAGTCGGTATGTAGCTGCCAACCATTGAGCGCGTTCCTGCCAGCCTTGCGCGATATACAATCACACGCGGCAGATCGAGCGCGCGCGTCTTTCTTGTGAGGCAGACGCCATCTCCATATCGTTAACTGCCTACAGCCTTCCCTCTGTTTGGCGACCATGTTGAGCACGAACTTGAACATGTTCGTGCTCACTATGTAGCACAATATGGGTTAACCGGGTAAGTAATGTTGTCAACACCTTATATCTAGAGGAGGACAAGATTCTGATGAAAAGTGCTCATTACCAAGGTTGTGTAATCATTAGCCGGTTTCCAGTAATTCGAAACATGTATGCCATCAAATGGAGTCCTGTATACGCCGATTTCATATAAGACAGGTCAGATCGCGGCCGCGACCTCCTCGCTCCCTCAATCACCTTCCACCGATGAAAATCGACGATCGTGTGAGAACTCTCGTGGACGAAGAGCTGCGCTCTTGCGGCATATCCTGGCGCACTCATTATCATCCTTGCCCCTATGGATCGCGCCACGGACTGGTTAAATCCTACGGAGGCAGCGAGTTCGTCAACGCGGGAATGGTTTTTGAACTCGTAAGTCGCATCCACCTCCAAGCCCTTGCTTATGAGCATACTTACCTTGGTTGTAGTGCCTCAATACCCAAGTGAAATGCGCCCACCACACAAAGCCGCTCGTGCCCGATAGCTACCTTCTCACTCGCCTGCAAATCTGGATTCGCATCGCCGGCTTGGACCCGCCCGTCAACGGATCGCGCGACCTGCGCGACGAGGCCATCCTGATGAGGGACAACCTCCGTGGCGAGGTCGAGGATAATTACGACGGGCTCGCGTTCACCGCGCGGCTTTCTGGACGTTCCGCTCGGGACGGATACCTCCCGCTCTCATCCCCGGCGTCTTCCTCCGGGCACACCTCTCGGGTTTCGTCCCGCAGCTCTTCGGCAGGCAGCGTGGCATCCTCGCACCGAGGAAACGTAGGACGCCCGCACAACCCCATCTGCGACGTTATCGTTTACGTCTACCTTCCTGTAAGTGCGCACAGTTCCATTCCACGTTCAGCGACTCACTCCAGCTCATACAGGGACGCCATAACCCTTTGGTCATCGATGCTAAAGGTACACCACGCGACGAGGTTGTGGAATTCCGCTTCAAGCAGCCGGCGATTCACACCGCCCTTCAAATCGACCCCCTCGATCCTCAGACCCCTGTCTACACCATGTGGCACCACACTGCTCAGGACTGGGCAATATATCCGAAGGCCCACCAAGTCGTATTCCTTGCCCCGGGAGAGCGAGTGCTCTACCGTGACCTCTACGTCTCGAAGACCCCGAATCTGGATCACTACAAAGCCCTCCTTTTGGCCCCGCGTGGGCAAGTCGACGATCGCCCACGTGTACCCACCATAGCCCCTCCATATGCTAGTCGCCGTGCTCAACGCCCGGCAGAAGATCCGCCCAAGCCTCAGTCGATGCCGGGCTCGCCGACCATCGGGTCGCTGCTTGACCTCCTACCTTTCTCTTTCACTGAGGACGACAAATCCTTCACGACTCGCTTCGACCAGTCCGCCGGAGTTCGCAAGCGTTCTGCGTCCCCGCAACTCCAGGCCTCCGCCGCGACGCCCTCCCGGGTTCGCAAGCGATCTGCGTCGCCGCTGCTCCACGCCGCGGCGAAGCGCCGGCGCAAGTCCGACTTGCACGCTCAGCCCGATGCGCGCAGCCTTTCCTCGGCAAACCCGGTCTCCGCACCCGTCTCAACCGGTCGGCAAGGTGAGGGATCAGGTTCCAACCACGCTGGGAGTAGCCGCCGCCATGGTAAGGGGAGGGGGAAAGGCAAGGGGAAAACAACTTCACCTTCTGACGTGA